>JALXJV020000018.1:13969961-15258295 GCA_024633595.2 Lepomis macrochirus | reverse complement strand
TAAAGGAGTGAAAATAAGATATTAGATATTAAGATAAGAAGGAGGAGCAGAATGAGCACATAAACACTAAAGAATTCAAGCTGATGTATGTAGCAGAAATTAGGAGACGTGAGGAGCATGTTTTCTTATAAAGACGTAAGAAAGAGCTGGTATTGTGGTCCTGAGTCTTGTAAAAATCAATTCTCTGTCAAAGAATCTCCACAGAGATAAAGCATTTGCATAATCCTAAAGCATAAAATATTCATGTGATAAAGACAGGCTGATAGGCAGAAAGGAATCAGACAGAGTTGCATAAGCAGCTTGGCTCTTTTTAAGTGTCAGTTTGTAATTGTCCATGCTCGATTTTTATTTTTTTTGCAGGTTTGGAGATAAGCAGCCTTCAGGTTTCAAGATTCACTGTTGAAACAGGGGCTTTTCTTCACTGCCCTTTTTCTACCTGTGCACCAAATGATGACACCTCCAAGTGATTGTATCAGTGTGTCCTCTAGGCCAGCAGTCGCTCTGCAAGCTACAACAGAGACTGTGGTCCTCACACATCATAAACAGCATCTTAGTTGGAAAGTAAGCTGATGTTTATTGGGCTGGGGGGCTTTAAGTTCACAGTGGGCTGCTGATCAAGACATGAGATATGTGAAATTGCAGAAGGTAGAGGCTAGAAGTGCACTACTGGGACTGTACAAGGCTTTAAAGAAGAGAGTTGGAGAGTCAGATGGTTGGGAAATATTGTTGATTCACACAATACACTCATCTTTTTCACCCAAAATGAGTTTTCTTTCAGAGGTAAGAACACTGATTGGAATGGGGATTTTTTATTGTGTGTGCTTTCACTCCATACGTTAAAGGATTTGTGCAGCAACTTGTTTCTTTCATTCGTCAGTTGAGGCACATTCAAAAACACAAATCCTCTAATATAGAATGAAATTGAATTGAGAGTTGTGCATGGTTTGTGTCAAGTGTTCTGAGGTGGATTTATTTAGCCGCTGCTGCTATGTTCCCCTCACACGTGGTTATTTTAGCTCCATCTCATCAAACCATAGAGTTGATCTTTTCTCACTTGAAATCAACTGAAAGACACACACAATTTGGTTTATGCTACTATTTTATGTATACTACCTTGCCTGAGATCTTCAGAGTCAGAGCATGTTTACACAGTGTTGACTCTCAGAATGTTATATGTTTATGTAAACCTTTCATGTGTCGAAGGCCACAATGACACAAACATGAGAGAATGAGACACCTGAAGGCCAGGAATGTGTTTAGACCTTCTGAGAAATCTGATTCTACTGATGTAAACCTGCTTGGAGTAGCAGCTCTGGAGTAGTATGAAAGAACATAAGTGAAAAATTGGGGAAGAAGCAAAATTGTTTAAATCACCCCTTTCGTTAAGTGCCTAGTTGCAGACTTGGGTTGTTGTTTTACAAGAATGATGAGCACGGGAAACTGTTGAACCATTTTGACCTAAACTGGTGCATAAGAGTATTTTTAAGTTGGGAGGGAAAATTATTGGTGGGAGGTATGTAAGCATTTTTTCATTCTTTGGATTATGTTCTAGTAGGTTAAATTTAGGGGAAAACAAAAGTACAGATGACAAAGATCAGCATGAGCTGAATGTCAAGCAGTAAAAGTAGTTTGTACCCTGGGAATAGACTTTCTTATTAGAAAACACTTAGTGATCTTCAGATATTACTGACTATGGTCAGGAAAGGTGTTCTTCATACTTTAAAGCTGGAGTACAGGACATTTACAAATAAATGAACATCTTTTACATACAATCCCTTGCCCAATGAGTTCACACAATGCTGATGAAGCACCGGTAGTGATGGGTTACGTGAACTGGAAATGATTAGTTTGCAGGGTACAGCCCAGAGCAATGTAGAGAGCTCCAAGATCTGCTATTGTGGTAGAAAAGGTCCATTGGAGATGTTCAGGATTACTGTAAAAAAAAGAAAAGCAATTGACGACGAGGGTAGGAGAACCATTGGTGTTTTCCTTGGAGAGACGAGAAGGGCTGAGAGCAGACATGGATGTCACATCTTGGACAGATTGGTATTTGTAAAATATTTGGAGTAGGTTTTGTACTTACATATACAATGTAAGCAATGTAAATGTAAACAATGGAATAATGGAACTGTGGAAATGTCTCTGTGTTCTTTTTTCTGAAGAGCCTGAGATAATCACACCTGTAGGCATAAGTCATATACAAGCATAAACAATAATTGTATAGTTTCCCTCACCTCCACAAGGGGAGACAAAAGTTTAAAGCTACACTAATCAATATTTCTGAATGGGTCAAGTGAATGTATAATGTGAAAGGACTTGTTAGAAGTGACACATCCAACAGCACTAAAAGGCAGGCAGACAAAGTCTGCAATTAGCTGGTGAACATAATGAAGCATTTAGCAACTAAAGAGGCAGATATTTTTCGGAGATTGTGATTGGACTTCATCAGGTGGCCAGAAATATGACAGAAATCTGTCTGCTAGGAGTTTAAATATGCAAATATTTCTCATTGTTGTTTTTACAGTTTGTTGTGTTGCACCAAGTTACCCAAAACCTAGTAAATGCATGTAAAATAATCATCCTCATCATCATTATCTTCAGTTGTCGTCAGTGTCTTATCTGACTACACCCAGAATGCTCTTATGCACTCAGCAACCGCTGGAAGTCAGTAAAAACAAGATTTTCAGCTGGTTAGATTCCAGTTCAGCAGGAAGCACAACAACAAAAACTAATATTTTCTACATTGTGGAGTTGTCAAAGCCTCCATTTAGCTCTGTCCAAATAAGTGTAGAGGTCAAACTGACATCCTACAACCTAACCCATTTTGAAAGATGAAAATGTCAGTGAAGTGATATGACTTTTGTTGCCATGGCTTAATCATAGTGATGAAGTCAGTGGAGAAAATTGGAAACTGACCTTAAACAGGATGCGCTAATGTTGTGTTTTGATGTACTGGGTGTATCCAAAGAAGGTTAAAGTCAGGGGTCAGGATCTGGTCAGGGTTGAGGTCTCGGGTAGTCCTAACGACTATAACGACTGTTGTTACAGCAACCAGGAACACTAACGAACCAGTAGTATCGACGATCCTGGCAAACGACCCCACTGAGGTTAAATAGCTGAGTTTCCCTGCCATACAGTCAGAACTGAAGAAGTCCTTTGGATGAGGGACGAAACGTCTTCCAGTATCTTCAACCAAGTCCAGTTGCCCTTGACTTTAACCTTCGTTGGATAACTATGACCTGGATGACTGAGAATCTTCATAGACATTTATAATTAAACTTTACTTACTTACTTTACTTATTTACATCCTGGGTTTTAATATTGACCCAGGTGTCATCGACATACCAGTGGCTCGGTGCTGTTCCTCTGAAGGAGTTCAGGGCTTTGCTCTTCACTTCTTCCATGTAGATGTTGGCCACATTGGTGGAGACCGGTGAACCCATGGCACAGCCAGGCTTCTGTCTGTAGAATCCTGCACTGGAAATAGGTTGCAGATCTGGTCAGGGCTGAGGCTGGTTCTGTTGTCCACGGTGTTGTCTTGCAGTAGCCGTTTCTTTGCGGTTTCTACTGCCTCCATGGTCAGGATGCAGGTGAACAAAGAAGTCACATCATAGAATACCATGGTGTCATCTGGTTCCAGTTTTAGTCCTCGAAATTTGTTTGCAAACTCAATGGAATTTTGGATTTGGTGAGGCTTGTTGCCAACCAAGAGGGCTAGGATGGTAGATATGTTGTTTGGCAATGTTGTAGGTGACTGAGTTAATGCTGGGTGTGTATCATTTCTTTTTATACTTTCCAAGGTTGTTACTTTTATATTGCAGATTTAAAGAAGTGGCATTATGCTCATTTTCAGGTTCAAAATCTTAATTAGGGGTTGTACCAGAACAGGTTCACATGGTTCAATTTTCAAAAAACACCATATTTTTCTCATACTGCATACTGCTGCAGCTCCTCTTTTCACCCTGTGTTGCACGCTCTGCTCTTGAGCTACAGAGTGACGCATCTTACATGTACAAAATCTTTGTTGGGAGTTGCACATGCGCTGTTCCCAGGTAAGGACTACTAGCCAATCAGAAGGTTAGAAAGGCGAGTCATAAGATGTTGTGTGGCCACAACCACACAACATCATTGTTCCACATCTTACCATTAGGACTGAACGTTGAACTGTTGCCGGTGTTCTGACGATCTATGCTGCCTTGCCGAAAAATGCTACCATAGCGCAAATGATAGATTTGACTCTATTCTGCCCTGCTCCGTTTCCGCAGATACTAAAGATAGCGACACCACACACATTGGCCGCGACGTAATGCTGACACACACACACCAGCGATCCACACAGCTTTTGAAATATATACAGTCTATATTACTTTCTGTTGCTGTCTGGTGCACGCAGTGATGATGCAGTGAATAGTTAATATTCGCTCAGACCAATCAGCAGTCTGTCGTGTTTTCACATTACATTTTAGTATCCCTCAGCTCGCTTGGAACCTCGACTGAAGTGAAGTGAAAAAAGTATCTGGAAGCAGGTACAACATTTCTACAATGGAAACCCAAACAAAGGCGAGTCGATCCAAAGGGCCTCAGCTCAGACTAGCTCGGTTTGAGGGCATGGCTGACCCGGCTAGCTGCTTAGCAAACTTTATGACGTGTTTCCATTGTGACATCACAAGTAAAGGAAGTGAAGGACTGGACTACAAATGAGCTGTTTTCAAGCGGTTCAAAGCCGTGCTTTCTGTGGGTGATGGGAACTCCCTTTGGGGTGGACTTTGGGCTTTTTCACTGTGCAAACCTGTTACATACACAAAAAAGATATACAACTCAATAAAGGACAGGGAAAAAGCCAAAAAGCATAATACTACCATCTTTAAAATATTCGTGTACAATTTTGTGACATTTGTCAAGAAAGATACAATTTCATTACCAAGAAAGCCCTCTTTTTTAATCAAATACTAACATCTGACTCGTGTGCATTCTTGTTATAAGAATTACAGCAGAGGACTACTGTGTTTATACTGTACAGCAAAATGGCAAGGTGTTATCCCTAGAAAGCACATCCATTTTCACACTGACTAATCACTGTCAACATTATTGTTTGACAATTTTACATTTATGTAAGAACTGACTTCTATGATGAGTTATTTATGAAGAGCTGCAGGATTGACTCAGCCTACATGGCATACCAGTTGCATAAGAAATTACGCTTGTGAGTTAAAACAAAAATCACAACACAGTATATAGCTTTATGCTGCCAGCTGAGAAAATTCAATTATTCTCCTTTCATTGTCAGTGTGATATGGGACTTCAAGAAATGATATCCCATTAGGAAAAAGAACAGCAGAGGCATAACACCTGACTCTCAATCTGTCCATGAATATGATACAGGTATGCACTCACACACATATCCTGCTTGTTTTGTTCTCTTTCTCTTTTCTATCTCTCCCCCTCTGTCAACCAGTTCTCCCAGGAGCAGCAGTCATCAGTGTTTCAGCACGTCTGCCTCTGTAGGACGTGCATGGTGGCCTGCACTTCATTGTGATGTGATCACTTTGACCTTTTCATGGGACAGGGACCAAGCTTTGGTTGTCACGCCTCCACTGGGGGTACTGACATCTAAAGAACAATGGAGGAATAATGAGCTCCCAGTTGAAATGTAATTGTTAAGTTTTATTTCTCTCACTTTGAAAAATGTTAACACCAGACTAACAAGTGCAAAGTATTTAATCCTCAACAGGCAGAGGAGGTTTATGTCTCCCTTTCTGAAAGTGTGATTGATCTCACACATCCAGTAATTAAGCTAAGCTTGAGTCACATTCATATCTTCAAACATGCACCTTACAGCAAAACTGTTCTGGGTTCAGTTTGCATGTTTGCAAGTTTCATTCACGTCCATGTTTCCTACAACTTCAAAAGACATCATTCTGAATACTTGTACCTACTGTACACTACTTGCCCAGCACCAATCAACAGACTCGGCTTCAAAATTTAACAACAAGCTATAGAAGTTGGTGGAGGCCAAACAAAGCGAAGAGAAGTCTGATTGTTGGATTTCTGTCAGGTGGCCAGAAACGTGACTCCAAATGAATACTGATGTCACTCTGTTTCTGCTGGATGTGCAAATAAGCAACAGTTTGCCAACCCCTTTGCCATATCAACTTATCATATTCAATGTTATGTTTAAAGATTGTTGTTCTGTCCCTAATGGACAAAAAACACATCATGCAGATTCAAAGAGTAACTTGCCACCCTCTGAAAAGTCTGAGTTTGTCTCATTCTAGATAAGTCAGGAAAATGCAGCAGAATTCCCCTAAAACTGTACTTTTCCTTTAATTATGGATTTACCTGCTATGGGGCCTTGGGGTCCCAATTACACTCCCATTTCTCCTTTTCGCTGTGCAATGTGTAAAGCTTTCTACACTGAAACACAACATTGCCCCAGATTTTCAGACATACATTCATTTAGGAGTTAAAATACGGAACAGAGGGACCCCCCTTTAGACATGGCCTCAACAGCAGGTAAAGCAGGACTGTTATTGTAATAGTTCATATTTCCGAACAAAATGTCAGTTAAATTGGTACAAACGAGCAGTAAGCCTGGAGCTTTCAGGGCACCCTGGAGCTCTGGAGCCTTAGGGCAATTGTCCTCCTTTTCCTGTTAGGGATCCAGCCTTCCCTTTAACCTCAGAGGACACCATAATTTTTTCCCATGACACACATACACCACAGACATACCCATTCATCCCCTCTGAACTGTATGAACTGCACACACCAGACACTGGACGGTAGCCCAGAGGCTGCTTCACCATTAGCATGTCCATGTGGGAGTGCTGTCAGGATGAGGAGGTGGCCTTCACCCTGATCTAAGCCCCTCTGCTCCACCAGCTGCTCTCTGCTCACTTTCACTTCTTTGCCAGCAAGCAAAGGGAGAGCTGATGTACACGTCTCACTGTGAGATTAAGATGCAAAAAGAATGAGATGTAAATTCTAAATGTAATCTGTGTGTGTTCTGTGAACACATTACTTTTATAAACAATATGTACTAACAGTATTTTTGTGTGTTGATGAGTTTTACATATACACTACAGCTTCCTCCTTCCATGATACTATATAGTCTATGTAAGCCAATCAGCCTGTGCAACATCTCACTACCACAGTAAAAACACAAATTACCTCTGAGGAAGCATTTTCCAAATAGTTAAATATAATTCTGGAGTTGTGAATTTTATGGTTTATAAATCCCAAAATCAAATGTATTTAGGTAAAGGTGATGGGTTTTACAATCTGTATGTCATATAATCCAAGATATCCTTTTCATCCCTTTACTTGATTCTGATGACATCTCTGTATTTATCAATATATTACTGGTAAATCTGATATGTCAGTGTCTATGACCAGATGTGCGTTCTTTCAGATAGGTATAAAGATTCCATGTTTTGGTGTATTTTGATTGATTTTGGCTAGAAGGCAATCATTTGAAATGTTACCATTAAGTGGCTACACTCCAGTTTTCCCATTGACTGCCATTCCTAAAACAACCTTTGCTTACATGTACATCACAAGAACATCTAGTTTGAATTATGGCTTGTGGCTGACAGGTAGCGTGATGCTCATATGTGTCAATTTTAAGGCAATTCCAATGACATATTTTATCTTTCAGTTTAAAGTAAGTCTTATAAAGCATCCTATTTGAACAACAAAACTAAAAGACTGACACAATGGTGAGAAAGTATCTCAGACTACCTCAATAGTAAGAACAATTTGAATGTGTAGTGGTTGAACATTGAATCAGACAGCAGGTGCAGGATTGCTGAGGAAAAACACAGACTCTTGCTAACATCACCAATAACTAAGTGCCAAATGGCTTGAAAATTGTGACACTTTGGCCCTTATATAGCCTTGGACAGAATAATCCATATACAGCAACATTTGGAGATGCTTTAGATTCCATGTTTGAAGGCCAGTTATGCCGCACATCAATGAGTACAGGAGTATGGAGGGTTTCGAGGGCTGAAACTAAATCAATACATTTAATTTAAAAAAGGGGCTTTGCTTAATAAATATATCTTGGTTGGTTGAATAAATAAAAAATGTATTTTAATGCTAGATTGTCATCATAAATAAATAAGTAAATCCGAAATTTAATTGAGGTGTATTTGTTATTCATTAATATATACATTATTGTGCAAATTTTTAGGCAGGTGTGGGGAAATGCTGTAAAGTAAGAATGCTTTAAAAATAGACATGTTAATAGATTATTTTTATCAATTAACAAAATGCAAATTGAATGAACAAAAGAAAAATCTAAATCAATATTTGATGTGAAAACACTTTGCCTTCAAAACAGAATCAAATCTTCTAGGTACAGCATATTTCCATGCCTGCCTAAAACTTTTGCACAGTACTACTGCATTTTTAAAAAAAAATTATATCCATTTATTCTCACATTTATTTATCTAGTTTTTATTGTATTTGTTTATTTTTATTTAACCTTTATTTAACTAACTAACTAACAAACTCTTTTGTGAGTGAGACCTAAGACAGGGTCAGTTAGAAGGATCAAACAGATAACCAAGCAACAATAAGAACCAATCACAACAACATCATTAGGACCAACAGAAGAAAGTCTCCACAACAACATTTTGTACAACACCAAAACACAACACAACGCAACATTTAGATATTACATAATACCCTACATAGTACTGTTCACAAAAACAACAATATTAGATCATAGATTTAAATCTATTTGTATCTATTTGTATTGAATTTATTAATTTCTATATACTTTCCTTTAGCCATAGTGTAACGTGCTGCAGTGAAATAATAAGTGTGTCCGGGGGCAGATTAAAGCCTGTGATTGGTGAATGAACAGTTTTACAGAACCAGCAGGCTCAACAAATTGATGAAGCTCTCTTTGATTGAGCTATGAGTTTGCTCAGTCAAAAGAAGAAGACTGCCAGGTCGACCAGCGTTGCTTTTCCAGTCCTCCATCACTTCACCCTGTATTGCCATCCAGTACTATCTCCATGAGGATAATTAAATGGGTGTTTCATCTGTATATGTTTAATATCTCATTTAATTTGTTGTTTATTTATCAATGGTGACAGTTAAGCATTCAATTATATAATTATTTAGTTATTCATTTGTTTCAGCATTTTATTAAATATAGAGGTGGGTAATAATGAGTTACATTTACTCTGTTTAAAAAGTTCTTAAAGTCCCCTTCCAGCCAGTTTTAACTGCCGTTTTTGGTGAACGTTCTTTCTCAAACAGAGAATGGGGGTGTGGTTAATAGTCGGACGTAACATTAACATGACAACCAAAAACTGACCGGCTGGAGTGTTCACTAACGATATGCTACATCACTACACTGTAAAGTTTAGTACACTTTACTGTCCGACAGGAGCAGCTATTAGTTACTCATGATAGGAACTAATGTGGCGTGTTATCAATCACACAGTCGATGGTCCTGTCACGCGCTGCACACCATAACTCCCACTATGTTTACAGTGCGCTTACTTTACCGCGGTGGGGGCTCCGCCAATGCATTGGTAAATTGGCCGTCAGTAAAATGCATGTTGCAGACTGTATATAAGACAGTGGCAGGTGAAAGTGCAACGCATTTTTATAAATTACATGATAAATTGGTTAGCTGCCACCGGAGGCTCAGCAATGTGAGCACAGCTACATGTACTGGATGATAATGAAACGGGTAGTGAGCTGGACTGAATATTATAAGAGTGTGAGACAGAGTGTGTCACACTTTATAACAGTTAGACCGCAGTAAGTAAATTTACTTTAACTAGTGTTAGTGGATGGCTCTTCCTCTGGGTTGTATATTATGATGTTATGATGTGATGTTAGTTACAGCGACTGAGAGGTGGAGAAGCTGTGTACCTATCAGTAAAAGACAATAAATCTAAATTGAATGTTATAAAGCAAACAGCGGCGGGTCCGAGCTAATGTAGCGTTAGCTAGCTGCTCGTGGCTGCATCACATCACATCATAGCTAACGCTATCTAACTTGAGCCAACTGAAGCACAAAATCAAAATATATTTTACATGCTTTGTAGTAATGTTACCTTACCTGTCCAATAGGAGGAAAGCCAACTCTGTTTTTATACCCAAAACAAAGCAGAGGTTTCTCTATGATTCAAAAGCCCTGCCGATGTTGTTCCATGTTTTCGTCCAAAGTCGATCCGATTCACATTTGGCCTGATGAGCTTCAGCAGATAAAACTATTTTTTGTTTTTTATCCTTATGTGGAGTTTGTGTTGGAGTCTGTGTTGTGCTGGGAGCAGGTCTTTCTTAGTGTTAGCAGACTCCATGTCGTAAGTTGCAGTGTCGTCGCTGCTGAGTACAAAGTCAGTATAGACACAGCGAGAGGCTCAGGAGCGTGCATGCAGGTGTCAGTCACTGGATTTCGTGGAAATTCCGACCTGGAGCCTTCGAATAGTAATAGGAATACCTACCTTCAGAGTTAATAGCCAAACCTGGCAAGTGGATCATTTTAATGTCAGATTACAACCCCTTCACACACAGGCGATTAAAAAATGATTCATTTTAGTAGAAAAACTACATAAAGCCCCTTTAAGAGAAAAATCATTATTTTTACTCCGTTACATTTGGAGACATTCAACGTGCTGCTTATTTATTTATTTCCTGCAGTCAACCATCCACATGACTCTTTTAGAACAGAATAATGGCTGAAGTTACAGCATGGTAGTATGGCTTTCAAATGGTGCTAGCAGCTAATATTTAGGCTACAGATTAAAATTTTGCGCATCGTGAAGCCAGCCCCATCTCATCCCAGGGTGTCTGATACTGATGCTTTGTCAGGCTTTGTGTTGGTATCTGATGCCCTGGGATGAGACCATGTTGGTGAAGCAGGTTTGGGTTGTCAAGTCAGCAGACCACACCGTGCTGACACTGAGCTGACAGAGAACAGTGTCTGTTGTGTTACTGCTAAAATGTTTAATAATAAATACAAAGTATATCATGCTTAAAAGCTTCTCCTGCTTTTTGCCTCAAAGAAAATATTCAAGCAAACGGTGTACGAGCAGTCTGCATTTAAATAGTCATGCTCATTGATGTAGCCTGATGAAAACAGACCAAATTATCACACAAAAAAGATAAACATCCATGTGCATGTGACTGATGTAACGTTTCAACCACATGAAGAAAGGAACACACCTGTATTTAATAGTCAGTAAATGATAAAACATCACACTAATTTGATTTGTTTGCCAAATCATAATTTATAGCGGAGACAACAAGGAAATAACTTATATTTTTAAACAATCTGCAATATTGCAACATGCAATATTTTGTAATCACAATTGATAGATATACAAACTTTATCAATTTTACTTCTACTTGAGTATTAGTTTTTACAGTACTTTTACTTGAGTGCAGTTTTTGGCTTCTCTACCCACCTCTGTTTATACATTTATATATTTATTAAGTATTATATTGTATTATTATATATGTATTTGTTTATTTAAGTATTTAATTATTTAATTATTTACATATTTGTTTTGGCCTTTAAAACCCTCCGTACAGAGGGCCAAAGGTGAGATTTCCCATATTCAGAGACCTAAATGATGTTCACGCTGAAGAAGTCCAACATATTGTATTATTTTTATTCAATTTAACTTTTCCCCAAACTCTGACACAACTGCACGTACTCTTCATTAACCATGACAGAGACAGAGCAGGTTGTGTCTTTTAGATTAAAGCTCGCTCTCAGCAAAGACGTGCTGGGAGAAAGATATGCTGCAGACATTTGGCTGTTGTTGAACTTCGGATTTCTTGATACATGCAGTTTGCCACTGAAAGCTTCTCGCTAACTGAACGCAGATGTCTCAGCAGAGTGAGGCGTGTAAGAACAAAGAGAAAAAGAGAGAAAATGTGGTTGACCAAAAATTTATGTGTGTGAGTAACCTTTGAGTGTGTTTACAAAAGGCCTCTTTTTATAAGCCAAACTAATAACATAACTTGTATCACATTTCGGTAAAATAACATAACCGAAAACAATCCAGCTTTGGGAAATTTTTTGTCATACAGTATTTCACAGGCCATTTGAACAGAGCTGTATACATTATTTACTGTACAGTATTGCAAAATATACAATAATAAAATGTGGATATAATGTGACGATATATACCAAGTTTGACATGTCATTACTAACAGGCCACACAGTGCATTTACTTTTTGAAAAAATTATTAAAAACAAACAAACGTTTTTCTTTTGGCAACTTGGTGGAAACTGTAAACATAGCAGTGAGATATTATCAATACAATTTGTATTGTAACATGTTGGCAAGAAGTTGCCAAGTATATAAGATAAGATAAGATAAGATAAGATAAGATAAGATAAGATAAGATATAACTTCTGTAATCCCCCGTAGGGGAAATTTAGGTTAACATAGCAGCATGAAGGAATATAAAGAACAGATGCAGTATTGTAGAAGTATCAATACATTATTTACACTATACAATCAATAATAAATATTTAAAAACATTTACAACCAGAAAATGTCTCAGATATAATGTGGCACAAATCTGTCAGTTTGGTGCTGTGGTGTTGCGGAGCCTGATGGTTGATGGCACAAATGAGCCTCCAAAGCGCTTTGAGACTCGGAGATGGATGAGTCTGTGGCTGAAGGAGCTCCTGAGCTGCCTCAGCTCAGCATAGAGAGGATGAGAGGGGTTGTGCATGACAGTTTTCAGCTTCCCTCTCATTCTCCTCACAGTCACTGCCTCCACACTGTCCAGTTCCATCCTCACCTCCTGCTGGCCTTCCTCACCAGCTTGCCCAGTTTGTTGGTGGCACAAATCCCGATGCCACCTCCCCAGCACACCATTGTGAAGAAGATGACACTGGTCACTACAGACTGGTAGAATATCCGTAGCAGCCTCGTAAACACATTGAAGGACCTGAGCCTTCTCAGGAAGAACAGCCTGCTTTGTCCTTTCCTGTAGAGGGCCTCTGTGTTGTTTGTCCAGTCCAGGTTATTATTGTTGAGGTGCACCCCCAGGAACTTGTAGGTGTCCACCATCTCTACTCCCTCACCCCTTATTACAACAGGGGTGTGGGGCCTCTTGCTGCATCTGAAGTCCACCACCAGCTTCTTGGTTTTTCCTGTGCTGACCTGGAGGTGGCTACTGTGACACCATCTAGCGAAGCTCTCTATCTGATCTGTACTCCTCCTCGCTGTCATTAGTGAAACAGCCAAAGATGGAGGAGTCATCTGAGAACTTCTGGAGGTGGCTCATTCCAGAGTCAAAGCAAAAGTAAAAAGTGTAGAATGTGAAGAGAAACAGTAACCGTACATTTCCCTGGGGTGTGCCAGTGTTGCTCAACACGACATATGAGTGGCAGCCATGCAGCCATACTGCGGCCCGTCAGTGAGGTAGTCAGTGATCCAGGCCACCAGGTCCTGATACATCTCCATCACAGAGAGCTTCTCAGCCAACCGGAGAGGCTGGACGGTGTCAAAAGCACTGAACAAGTCGAAGAACATGATCCTCACAGTGCCGTGTGGCTTCTTCAGGTGTAAGCTTTGTGAAGCAGATGGTGGTGTTGTCCACTCTGATGTCAGCCTGGTACACAAACTGCAGAGGCTCCAGGCAGTACTTACTCCAGCTTAAAATCTTTATTGTGGACTTGTTCCAGCTTAAAATCCTTATTACAGTTTGAGTGCGTTATTCAGACAGAACGGTCTCCTTCCAACCAAATGCTACAGCAGTCCATTAATTAGGCTCCTTCTGCTCACTTGTCATTGTGCTAATCAGTGAAATCAGGTGCTCTAGTGTTGGGTTTTAATCAAAGCTTGACTTGTTGCCAGATGATAAACATTTCACAGTTATTCATTTATTCTCTTCAGTGTTTCTCACCCAGTTTGTTTTTTACAGTCAAGAGGTAATGACATTTTTGGACAACCTCTGTACATGATGGTCCTGAGTTATTTTAGCATTGGCTTCACCTGTGTTTCTCTCTCTGTCTGTATGTCTGACTAAACCGCTCTCTCTCTCTGTATGTATCACATTACTGTATGTGAATACCATAACCGTGTCACGGATAGTTTTTTACTGTCAGTTGCTTTTTGATGGGTTTATGTCAAACATTGATAGGGCTCCAAGTATTTGCTTCCCCACCTCGTTGTTCAAAATTTTACATCATCTACATCTGCAGGAAAACCAATAAAATCTGGGTGAGCTCCTCGAGCTGTAACAACAGACAGAGGAGGATTTTGAGTTGAATGCAGGCACCGGGGATAAAATGCTCTGAATTTCTACACTGCTGTCATTGTCAGGCATTGTAGTATAAGCCACACAAGTACTGCATTATTCATAGGTAGAGCGCAGAGACCCATCACTACGCCAGTGTGATGTGAATCTTCACCTACACCAGCAAAGTACAGGATTAGTCAAGCTACAGTGTGCTGTAGATAGTCATTGCGAATGTAAACACAGAAGCATATTGTTAGACCCATAGAATCAGAATACTTTATTTCACACACAGAAATCTGTCTACCGTTTATTGACCCATGAACTGTGTCCACATGTTAGGACACATATTATTTTTGGCCTCGCCACTAGCGTGGCTCTAGGAATAGTCTACCAGTTCGGTCCAGACTAAAATATCCTAACTGATGCAGACATTCGTGGTCTCCAGAAGATGAAAACAACTGAATTCAGTGATATAAGTGTTACTTTGCCATACAGTGCCACCATGAGGTTGATATTTTTGTTTTTTACTGAAATATCTTGATAACTATTTGATGGATTGACATCAACAGGGTTAAAAAAAACTTAGCAAGGTATAATATAAAAAAAGAGAAGAAGGGGGAAAAAAGCTATTGCTGGCTCAGTGGGGGCATTTTAATCAAAGGTCCCAACGGATGTTTGACAAACATCACACCACCACCACAAACCTAGACACATTCAGCTTCCTTTGCAAATTAAATGTATCAGCCTAATGAGGGCACAGTAACTAAAGGTCACATTTTTAAACTCAACATGATATCCTAGGCTCCACTATTGAAAAAACAGGAGGGTGTGACATATTTTGGCACTGTTGATTAGGGGTATAAAGGGATCCTGTGCCAAAAACATGACAATATTTCTCGCTCCAGGTGAAAAGCGGTCTCATGGTATCAGCATGATGAAGTGAAATAGGCATAGAAGATGGCTGCACCACTTTTAAATTGTTTTGTGGCAGAATTTTTGGTCATTGAAAATTTCTTAAAAATAGTGTTAAAATAGTGTCTTGTCTCGTTTTGGTGAAGCCAATATTATCTTGTCTTGTCAGCTAAGTGTATCGTCACACCCCTAGTTGTGATGCTTTTTAAAAAAAGTATATTGAGCTTCGTGGAAGTGTGAAAGTTAGGAGTCAGATGTCAAACATATTGTTTGTACCAAGATACAATTCAGAAACAGACTGATGAGCTAGATTCTTCTTAAAAGTTCCACAATACGCACCCTATTTTTACATTTCCTGTGTATGGAGGGCCTAGGGTTGCCAACTGTCCCATATTAGCCGAGATGTCCCTTATGTTAGGCGTAATTGATTTATCCCATACATGACCTCTCATGTCCTGTTTTTTGACTGCACTGATCTAACCACTTACTGATAAAACAGCAACAGCAGCAGTGCTGATCACGACACTTGACAATGGTCATCAACACTTGTCATCATCGAATCATAGGCCCCCCTCATGTGCCTCAGTATACCTTAAATAACATTAAATGTAGCTACTGTGAAAATTGACAAAATAGCCACAAGTGAAGCCTCATAGTGTAGCCTATCACATACATGGACCCAGTTACAATAGCACTGTCTTGTTAAGCTAAACGGTGCGTTGTTTCATGACTCAAATGTTGTGAGGAAGATGCACTTGGTAAGAACGAAAGCTGAGATGATCACAATGAATGTTTTAGGACCAAAGACATTTTATATTTGAGTTTGAGATATTTTTCTGTGTCTGATGGAGTGCAGTGCAAGTTACTTGCCTTTTTTGTAGATATAGATGAAACTGCAAATGGTGCTCATCAACTCCTGATGAACTGCCTGAAAAACCTGCTGTAAATAAACTATTATTAAATAGATTAGCTATGATTATGACAAATTCTTCAAAACAATACACTGTATATTCACACAAAACCATACCTGCACTGCTACAGCAGGTCCCTTTTTGTCCCTTATTTCACAGTGACAAAGTTGGCAACACTAGGAGGGGCTACATCTGCATTTCCTTATGCAATCTTTTATTGTATAATGATGATAAAACTAAATCCTGAACCATAAACATTGATTAATCCATAATCGTAATTTATCATACAAGCAGTTATGAACCACATAATTAATTGGCGCTGGCAGTGACTCAGCCTGCTGAATAAACAAAAGACTCTAAGGACCCATGTGAGTGGCGAACGAATAGTTAATTTCTGCTCCACCATAGGAGCTGTCATGTGACAAATGAACAACTCAAACCTAGAGACCCACAGTTGAGAGTCATGAACTAGTCAATTCTGTTTCCTGTGCTGGCGGAGCCCATGCAGCTGCCGTGTGACAAGTAAACTTAAGAGTCCAAGACTATTTACACATGCGTGAAAATAAACAAATTACTCCCTCAGACTACCCGTTTCTCCTGAGTCTACAAGATTAGATCAATTGAACGAAACGTTCTTTGAACGACGCGCAACACTACCTCCCGTTTTGATCTACTCAACCGTGCCTCGTGGGTGTTTTCAGCTTCCAAAATCGGCATATATGTTTAAGATGGTACTTCTGTACAAAATGATGGAATCTTGTGTAACACGAGTTAACACGAGTCTTGTCTAAAACGAGTTTATACAGGTACAAAATGAAACGTTTTTTGCCGATAGTGATTCAATGGTCCTATGTTTACAGATGGTGATCAGCTGTTCAGATTCGTTAGATGACCGCAGAGCTCGTACTTTCTAAGAGTATCATAAAGTCATCATATAGAAATATACATTTTGTGTTCATTCATTTTTTAGATCATTTGAAGTGTGTATTTAGTACCAGCATTAATGTTTGTTTTTATTGTGTAGTGCGGTATGGAGTTGATTGCCAGCAGCCACTACACTTGCATTGGAGTAAGGCAAACTGTAGTGAGTATATGTAAAGGGTTAAAAAACATGTTCACAGTTAGGCACAAGAGATAAAAAGCAATTTAATTAGTTCAGTTCATTATACTACCACTTATGGCTAAATAAACAATGTGTTAAAAATAAATAAACAAAAAGACACCCATATAATTTTTTTCATGAAATGTGTATTAAATAGTTACGAAAAGGCATGGTATTCTTGAAATTTCATTGCATTGTACTTTGGTGGGGCGATACTTAAAGAGGTCACTAGGTGGCGCATAGCGCTTGGGAGGAACTTAAAACCCTTAGGAGGCAAGCGCAGTTGCAGAATAAATACTGCAGTCGAGCTTGAACGCTAAGCTAAAGTTTCTGCCTCATTGTTTCTGCACACAGGTGGGTTAATGTTCCTCAAAACTGCATATATGTACCACAGTGTAAGAGAAAAGTGTGTTTTGAATCCTCAGAGAGAACATGTAGTGTTTAGAATGCGATAGTTTTGCCGTAATGTGTGAAATAGTGATGCTTAGCTAAGGTAAACACTGCCATGCTAGGCTAGCGGACCTGTTGCTAATGAGTAACCCACAGTACAATAGAAATGTTAATGGTGTAGTTTTCTGTTGTTAACTGATCTGAAAATACATTCATTGCCGATGTGTGTAACACATTATGTTAAACGGTTTCCCTGTGTATGTAAGCAGCAGTGTAGTTGACCTGAAAAGTGATGGAAATACAGTAATTTCTGAATGTGTGACAGAAGAGTAGTATTGCAATGAGCGGCAAATGTATTAGTTACTCTTAGTTACTCACTGTAAGGTTGTATATTAGTGTTTGAGGTGCAACGTGATGAAAGTGTTAAACTTACAAGTTTGTTTTGCTGTTCTAGTGGTTGATATGTAATTCACGTCAACTGAAGCACAATGAAAAGTACAGATATATATTGTTTAGTTAGCTGTGCTATATGTTATCATTACTTTAGTATATTCTGAAGATATGGTGATGTCTTACATATTTGAAAGTACTGTGAAATACCTGATGCTACAACAAGCAATTTGTTTTGTTACTACAGCGAGCCAAACGTTAATTCCTTTGTTAAAGCAGAATAAATACTGCAGTCGAGCTTGAACGCAAGCTAAAGTTTCTGCCTCATTGTTTCTGCACACAGAATTTAAGAACACACACACACCCCCTGACACCCACCAGGCCAGGGGGGCAACAATTTTGGGGGCTCGTCCGGGATTAGCGCCTTTCCCTAATGGCAGCTAATCACCAATAAATGAACCTGACGTCAAGTTCCTGGACCAATGTGCTACACCAGCGACTCCTGAGGTGAAGAGATGTCTGCCCTACAAGAACTGCGACGGGGAATCCAGAGGCAGCTCCATCAGCTGATCAGCTCCGCCAAGACAGATGTACTCCACAAGCTGGCAGCCTCCATCCAGGGTGAGGTGAAGGAAGATCTACCAGGGGATGATGCAACAGAGGTGGAACTCTATGACTTCATCGTGGACTTTTTGAAAGGTGACGAGTTAGCAAGTCAAGAGGACCAAGGCATGGCCCGCCTGCTAGTCTTCAACGATCTCATCACTGAACTGCAGCAACCTCCAGCGGCTGCAGAAGAGCAATGTGAGTTACTGGCAGAGACTGAATCATTAGTGGCACCTTCAGTAGTGAATGTTAAGGCAGACAAATTATCAGTTGTAGCCAGCCAGGTAACGGATGTGATAAAGTTGACGGATGTTGCTGCTTTACTGCCTCGTAGAGAATTCAAGATACACAGTGGACAGATTTCTGACTCAGGTTCTGATGTTAGCTATAGCTCACTGTGTAGGCAGATTGATGAAGGGATATCGGAGAATTTCACTGAGGCAGAAGTAATTCGTACTGTTCTAAAGATAATCAAGCCTGGTACTTTCAAAGACATGCTGATGACCAAAGATGGGTTAACTGTAGCTGAACTTAAGCGTTTCCTCAGAGCACACTTACGGGACAAGAGTAGTGCAGAGTTATTTCAGGATCTTAGCAATACCAAACAACAGGATAGAGAAAGCCCACAACAGTTCATGTACCGGTTAATGGGGCTTAAACAGAGAATATTGTTTGCCTCTCAGCAAGGTAGCTCAGAGTTTCAATATGACAACAAACTTGTCCATGGTGTATTTCTTCACTCGCTGTATCAGGGGATAAGTGAGAAGTATGCACATGTGAGGCGAGACCTTAAACCTCTCCTTACCAATACGAGTGTAACTGATGATTTTATCTTAGAGATAATGACAAAGTCAGTTAGTGAAGAGATCGAGAGACAGGCACGCTTAGGTCAGACACACAAAACCAAAACAGTCACGGTTAATGCTACACAACAAGGAGAGAGACAAAATGCAGTCCAGCCTCCAGCTGAAGTTCAAGCCAGTGTTCTTCAAACTCAAGCTGAAGTCCAGGCGAACCGCACAGCTATACACGAACTGACAGCACACGTCTCAGCCTTAGCAAAAACTATAGAGAAGGCTTTCACCCCTACGGCCAGCAGTCCAGTGCTGTCATCGGCCAACCCCGTGAGCACAGTGCAACCACCCAAGTCCGCCACAAGGGGGAAATGCAAGCCATGTTTAGCTTTTGGGACTGCAAGCTGCAATCATTGTTTCAGGTGTGGCCAGGAAGGACATAGAGCTGTGGGCTGCCTGTCAAAGACTAAACCTGCGGGAAACGTGATGGGGTCACTGGGGAGGGACCACCAGTGACCAAACAAGAGCCAGAGTCCCCTGCTTCTGTAACCAGCCAGGATGCCCCGACTCCCACTAATTGTCGGCCACTATTGAAACACAGAGTAAGAAAAGGAAATCATGTAGCAAAACTGATAGGGAAGAAGTGCTTGCTAACCTGTTCCCTCAATGGTGTGCAGACTGACGCGCTACTAGATAGTGGAGCTCAGGTTACGATACTGGAAAAGTCCTGGCTAAAGAAACACTTACCCGACATTAAAATCCAGCCACTCACAGACCTACTGCCAGATAATCCACTCAGAATCACAGCTGCTAATGGCACAGATGTACCTTTTGAAGGGTGGGCTGAAATACTGGTGGAAATCAAAAGTGCAAGACATGGTCAAGTAGCCATTAATGTTCCCATGCTCGTGAGTCAGAGCTGTGTTAGTGGCCTATTGCTAGGGTTCAATGTGATTGAGGAAATCATTTTAGAGAGTCTGGAAGAGCCAGGAAGCGTCAGTCTAAGTGATTTGCTAGCAGAGGCATTAAAGCTTCATCGAGATGCAGCTGAAACCATTGTCTCCGTAATTAGTGATACTACAGCCCAACAAAAGCCTGCAAATGACACCATAAAAGTGGGAAAGAAAGGTCTTACAGTTCCAAGTGGCCAAATACGTGAACTGAAGTGTCGTGTCCGATCATGGCCACAGGGAGGAACAATGCTTTTTGAACCCACCTTAGAAAGTGCATTACCAGACGGACTACAGCTATTTCCTGCTTTAGTTGATGTGCCATGTGGCGCCTCCAAAGCTGTGAAAATCCCCATCTGCAACTCCTCCAAGCATGACATCTTCCTGCCACCGAGGACAGTCTTAGGCTGTATAGAAGAAATTGTTAACTGCAAACCAGTCAATTTGTGTTCCCCGGCTAGGCAGCCAGCAAAGTCAGAGAGTGATACATACACGTGTGTCGCACAGGTGAGCCCAAGCAGCGGTGCCAGCGGCAGGACAAACAGCCCAATAGAGTCTCTCACACAAGAAAAGTGGCATCCCCCGGTCAAATTAGAACATCTTGATCAGCAACAACAGGAGATTGTGCGCCGGATGCTTTTCGAGGAGTCTGACGTGTTTGTAAGAGGAGAAGGAGACATCGGTTGTATACCCAACTTACAGCTGAAAATCAGTGTGGTGGACAACAACCCTGTTCAAAGGTGCTATAACTCCATACCTAAGCCCTTATACAAGGAGGTGAAAGAGTATGTGCAGAATCTCCTAGACAGAGGTTGGATCCGCAAATCTGTGTCTTCATATTCGTCCCCAGTTGTTTGTGTCCGGAAAAAGGACCAGAGTCTGCGGCTGTGCGTAGACTTCAGAGGGCTGAACCGTAAGACCATTCCAGATCGTCATCCACTGCCACGAATCCAAGACCTGCTTGACAGTTTGGGGGGCAACACATGGTTCTCCATCCTGGATCAAGGCAGCGCGTACCACCAAGGGTTCGTGAGCGAGGAATCCAGACACCTCACAGCCTTCAGTACACCATGGGGGTTGTATGAATGGATACGGATACCATTCGGCTTGACGAACGCACCTGCGGCTTTCCAGAGGTGTATTGAGGGTGTGCTGGAAGATATTCGAGATGAATGCTGTGCCCCATACCTCGACGATGTGCTGTGTTACTCAACATCCTTTGAGGATCACATACACCACCTTAGACAAGTTCTCAGTCGCATGAGAGAACACGGCATCAAACTGAGACCAACCAAGTGTGAGTTGTTTAAAAGAGAGGTTCGTTACCTCGGCCGATTGGTGTCTGGGGAAGGAGTCAAGATTGATCCACAGGATTTGGCAGCAGTCATGGCACTCAAAGAAAGAGAGCCTCGTACAGTCGGAGACGTCAAGTCCCTGCTGGGGTTTCTGGGGTACTACCGCTCTTTCATCCAAGACTTCTCTCGACTTGCTAAGCCACTGTTTGAACTACTGCAGAAACCCACAGAACCAAATGAAAGTCACACCAAAAATCAGACGAATAAAAGTAAAGCCGGAGCTCAGAAAGCGGATAAAGGACAACTCCCGTCCAAAACCCCAGTCACATGGAGGGCACAGCACAGGGATGTAGTAGCCAAGCTAGTTGACATGTTGACTAATCCACCTATCTTAGCTTACCCAAACTTTAACCTCCCATTTATACTGCACACTGATGCGTCCAATGAAGGATTAGGAGCAGTGCTATACCAGCGCCAGGACAACAAGTTGCGGGTCATTGGGTACGGCTCTAGAACTCTTACCTCTGCCGAGAGAAATTACCACCTTCACTCCGGTAAACTTGAGTTCTTGGCTCTCAAGTGGGCCATCTGTGACAAGTTTCGTGATTACTTGTATTATGCTCCAACATTCACAGTTTTCACAGATAATAACCCCTTGACATATGTCCTTAGCACTGCCAGACTAAATGCCGTTGGACACAGATGGGTGGGTGAGCTGGCTGACTTTCACTTCGATATTAAGTACAGGCCAGGGAAGATGAACACAGACGCAGATACACTGTCAAGGTATCCTGTGAAACTTCAGGATGGCATGAAAGACCACACGGAGACCATGTCACCTGAGGTGGTGTCTGCGGTTTGGCAAGGCAGCAAAGCACTTCAAGAAAGTGACGTCCCTTGGGTTGCAGCCTTGCAGCTCGATGGTGGAAGTGCAGAGGTTGTACCACCTGCGAGCATTTCCAGTGTTCCACCGGAAAACATCCGTGCAGCACAGCAAGAGGAACCGGCTATCTCAGACGTTGTTTCCTTAAAACTTCAAAACTGGATGCCCAGCAAAATGGACAAAAGAAACATGAGGAAAGAGACAAGGAGACTGCTGTACGAATGGAATAAGCTGGAAGTGGAGGACGGGATTCTCTATCGGCGGACTGAACAACACAGGCAGCTCGTCCTCCCTGAGAAGTGGAAACCCATGGTGCTTAAGACCCTGCACAATGACATGAGCCACATTGGTGCAGAGAAAGTAATTCATCTCGCCCGCGAGAGGTTTTATTGGCCGAATATGCAGCAGGATATAGAGAACTATGTAAACGAAAGATGCAACTGCATTAAACAGAAACGGCCCAATCTTCCACAGAGAGCGTCCATGGGACACATATCCACAAGCAGTCCATTTGAGTTAGTGTGCATCGACTACCTCCACCTGGAGCAAAGTCAAGGCTATGAGTACATCCTGGTCCTTGTTGACCACTTCACGCGGTTTGCTCAAGCATACCCAACAAGAAATAAATCGGGAAAAACAGCAGCTGATAAGATATTTCAAGACTTCATCCCTCGTTATGGATATCCTGAGAAGCTCCACCACGATCAGGGGAAGGAGTTTGAGAACAGTTTGTTCAACAGGTTACAGCAGCTGGCTGGTATTGGTCATTCAAGAACCACACCATACCACCCACAAGGTAATCCGGTGGAGAGACTGAACCGCACACTCCTGCAGATGATGCGTACCCTGGAAGAGGAAAAAAAGAGTCAGTGGAAAGATCACCTACCTCACGTTGTGCATGCCTACAACTGCACAAGGCATGAGGCCACTGGCTTTTCCCCATTCTTCCTCTTATATGGGCGAACTCCACGCTTACCTGTTGACTTACTGTTTCCACCTAAGACAGAGCCTGAGTCACCCGATCGACAGACATATGCCCAGAAATGGGCAAAGAGGATGCGTTCTGCATATGAAATTGCTGCAAACAACAGTGAAAAATCTTCAGCCAAAGGCAAGAGTCAGTATGACAGAGCAGTCAGGGGTGTTGTTCTTCAGCCAGGCGACCGAGTGCTGGTAAAAAACCTGTCAGAGAGAGGCGGGCCTGGAAAGTTGCGGGCTTACTGGGAGCAGGCAGTACACCGTGGTTGTGGAGAGAGTTGAGAATGGACCAGTTTACAAAGTGCAACCTGAGAAAGGACCCAAGACCCTGCGCGTGTGCTACACAGGAACCTACTCTTGCCGGTGAACGAACTGCCACTGGAGGAAACACTTTCTGTGCCATGTCCAAAAGGAAAAACAAAGTTGAAAAAACAGAAACAAACCATTGCAGATACTCATGAAGAAAACACAGACAGCTCTGATGAGGAATACACTTACCAGCAGATCCCATGCTACAGGTTAGTGAGATCCCAACAGGCAGAGCATCATCAAACAGTGCACCATCCTCAGACTGATCAGAGGCTAAGAGTTAAAGCGCGTGAGTTTCACCCTGCTGTCAGAGAGGACACAGACACACTGGATCATGTTCAGAACACATCACACCCACAGGACAGGCCACAAATGGACATGGCAGTGGAGGAGGATGAACATCAAGTGGAGGAAGAGCAACAGGACAGGCCACAAGTGGACATGACAGTGGAGGAGGATGAACACCAATCAGAGGTGGAGGCAGTCAGAAGATCCCAAAGGAGAGCCAGGCCAAAAAAACTGTTTACCTATGGTACACTGGGAAAGCCATCGTACCAGCAGCAGAATGCAGGGGTAAACTCACTACTGCCAAGCTACCCTCTCCAAAGTCATCTCAATACTGTTCCTCTCCCATACTTCATACATCCACACACTTGCTACCACAACTGCTTCAACCATGCATATTGACATGTCACAGACTCGCATAAATCTGAAAACATACAGGCAAATGTCAGGAGACATTTAAAAAAGCAGGGGAGAGTGTAAAGGGTTAAAAAACATGTTCACAGTTAGGCACAAGAGATAAAAAGCAATTTAATTAGTTCAGTTCATTATACTACCACTTATGGCTAAATAAACAATGTGTTAAAAATAAATAAACAAAAAGACACCCATATAATTTTTTTCATGAAATGTGTATTAAATAGTTACGAAAAGGCATGGTATTCTTGAAATTTCATTGCATTGTACTTTGGTGGGCGATACTTAAAGAGGTCACTAGGTGGCGCATAGGCTTGGGAGGAACTTAAAACCCTTAGGAGGCAAGCGCAGTTGCAGAATAAATACTGCAGTCGAGCTTGAACGCAAGCTAAAGTTTCTGCCTCATTGTTTCTGCACACAGGTGGGTTAATGTTCCTCAAAACTGCATATATGTACCACAGTGTAAGAGAAAAGTGTGTTTTGAATCCTCAGAGAGAACATGTAGTGTTTAGAATGCGATAGTTTTGCCGTAATGTGTGAAATAGTGATGCTTAGCTAAGGTAAACACTGCCATGCTAGGCTAGCGGACCTGTTGCTAATGAGTAACCCACAGTACAATAGAAATGTTAATGGTGTAGTTTTCTGTTGTTAACTGATCTGAAAATACATTCATTGCCGATGTGTGTAACACATTATGTTAAACGGTTTCCCTGTGTATGTAAGCAGCAGTGTAGTTGACCTGAAAAGTGATGGAAATACAGTAATTTCTGAATGTGTGACAGAAGAGTAGTATTGCAATGAGCGGCAAATGTATTAGTTACTCTTAGTTACTCACTGTAAGGTTGTATATTAGTGTTTGAGGTGCAACGTGATGAAAGTGTTAAACTTACAAGTTTGTTTTGCTGTTCTATTGGTTGATATGTAATTCACGTCAACTGAAGCACAATGAAAAGTACAGATATATATTGTTTAGTTAGCTGTGCTATATGTTATCATTACTTTAGTATATTCTGAAGATATGGTGATGTCTTACATATTTGAAAGTACTGTGAAATACCTGATGCTACAACAAGCAATTTGTTTTGTTACTACAGCGAGCCAAACGTTAATTCCTTT
Organism: Lepomis macrochirus; assembly: GCA_024633595.2. NCBI lineage: Eukaryota > Metazoa > Chordata > Actinopteri > Centrarchiformes > Centrarchidae > Lepomis > Lepomis macrochirus. The sequence continues at coordinate 15,232,728 of JALXJV020000018.1, read as the reverse complement.
GTTAAAGCAGAATAAATACTGCAGTCGAGCTTGAACGCAAGCTAAAGTTTCTGCCTCATTGTTTCTGCACACAGAATTTAAGAACACACACACACCCCCTGACACCCACCAGGCCAGGGGGGCAACATATACGTTGTTATACTGCAATTCTTTAGTTGATATTAATGTCTCAAATGTTTCATGTTCTATCTGAAACCGATAGTATGTGATTTACTTTATTTTATGTTAATAGGAGAGTTACCACTACAGTTATTTATGCACTGAGAACTATACACTGAGATTTCTGCAAAGAAAACTACATACAGAAGTTATGCAGTAAATTGATATACTAAATGGAGTTACTAATTTAGCACAGTTTGTAAGGACATTTTAAGTTAACCTAAGATATTGTCACTGTATCACTTGACGATATAGTCACTGTATCACTTGTTTTGCATACAAGTTAATGTGAGACTGATAATGTGGTAAATTTGATTGTATAGGAGAATCTTTGTGACATCTAAATCAGTTGAATATTCCAAATCCCTCTAATACCTCTCTCCCATTTATAGAGCAGTTGAGAAATAAACCCCCCCGAATATAGTTTGTGTCCAGTGTCATTTCAGTTTCACCCAGCAACATACATAACAAGGTTATTGTCATCCACGCCTGTATCCCATACAGGAACGATGCTTAAAGATGATTTGTGCCTCATGTGACTGGATATATGACATAATTAAGTAATGTTTTGCTCTTTTCTTATCGCTGCTGCCAGTTTTTACCCAATGTTTTGCTTTAAAGACTTGCAGGCACATTCAAAGCTGTGGCGTTCAAATTCTAGCATCTCATCTCTGAGCAGATCTGAGCAGATCTCCTTGGGCTTTACACACTGAAAATTGTACATAAAAGGAGATCAGAGAGATTCCCTTGTGGTAACTTGCCTCCATACTATGATCTGCATACTGTGAACCATATTCTCCCTGTGCATGTGTATGAGTTATCTATAGGTTTACAATAATGATGTATAGCTTTATCCTAAAGCAATGTTTACAGGTAGTTTGTCATAATTAATTGAGGAGGACGGCTTCTATTCCATTGGGAGGCAGCACAAACACCAACCCACATGTTAATAACCGAAGTTCGAACCACAATGTTCATAAAAAACTTGCACCCACACACACATAAATATGCAAGCACACACATGGTTCATGACACATGTGTGGGTCAGGGGACTGTCACTTATAGCTTATCCTTTCTTACTTTTGCACAGAGAAATGATGTGTCAAGCTCCACCTAAACTTCCTGCCTCCTCGTGCACATGGATAAGGGGAGAATAAAAGTTGCTCAGGGACCAATCAGAGCCACTGGGGAGTTGAACTGGTTCAACGTCTTATGCAAGCGCACGTGACACAAATGAACACACACATACATAACATACATAACCATGTGGTCAGGGACATGCATGCTGATGTTCCCCATCTAACGAAGTTTTTTCCTGTTTCAAATGGTAATGTAGGCAGCATTGTGGAGTGTGTGTGTGTTATATTTGTGTAGGGACTAGGGGACATGAGGGGTTAAGAGACTCTCATTCAGGATTTAAAAAAATAATCTTTCACAGTCCTTCAGTCTAATTGGCCTGTAGGGTGTTCACTCATGCCCTCTGACATAAGCTTCATGCTCATTAGCAATGCACCAGTATTGATCTAGAATAGCACTCTTGAGCCCATTCGCTACCCAATGTTCAGCAGCTCAAGCTCCTGTGGGCCTTTGCCTTCGACATCCTTCATGACTTAAACGTTGCCTAAAAGACAGGATTGTTTTTAGATACCATACTGTGAGGATACTGTGACCTCGGAGTTAAAATGTTCTGAGCGGCGTGCAGTTTATGGTGTTGTTGAGCATTCAAGTTGTGATGTTCCAGAAAACGAAACATTGTGAGGTGAAATAAAATCTTCAGAGTTCAAGGAAAACTGAGAACCCTTCGGGAACTTGTAACCACTTAGGTCAGAACCCAAACTCTGACTCCTCAGACATGACATTGCAAAACATTGCATGACAAAGACACTTTCTGTGATATTCAAACTGACATTGCAGGAAAACAGCAAAAGAAAACACGCCAGCAAAACACTATACAATGTGTGCTACTAATGTTCAGTCGGAAAAGCACAGATGTAAATAATAAAATTAACAATAGCTGAATTTCATTCATCTGCTTTATCTGGTAGTGTGTGCTGACTCACTGTCACGCTGTCAAAATCTCTGTGGTGAAAAAGACCTATGTGACAAACAACAGCGAACAGTGAACTGTCGTCCATATGCGCTGAAAGGCTAACAAGATAATGAGGTGCAGCTGTGCAGACAGGTGATCAGCAGGAGCAGGAAAACTTGATGATGGCATCTAGTGGGCAGGTGATGCATGTCAGAGTCTGAAAATGGTAACAGATGGTGAGTACTACTGATCACAAGCTGTATCCCAGTTTAGAAGCTGGTCCCTCTGAAGTTTAGATTTCTAGGCTGGTAACTCAGAATTGGTCACACAGGATCTTATAGTGTCAACAAATACTGTCAGGAAATATCACAACCTTCATTTTGGTATTCACAACAAACAGGTCTATAGATTAAGATTTATTTTATTTCCGAAAAAAATATTTGAAAATAATCTTCAGACAAAAAGAAAACATGAGTCATGTCTCCACTGCATTTCATAACAGTCTTGCCTGCCTTCTTCTGTGCTGAAAGAACTGATTTGTTAAACCTAGCTCATTTTCACTTCCTGTCAAATGACAACTTTAGCAATAAAATGGTAATATAGTGTCTAATTTTGGGCCTTTCACTTGCCTTTATACCATATCTTTTTGGACATGCTTTCATTGAAATGTCCATGCCTATCTCTATTCATATTATTATTGTTGTGACAGAGTGGACATGGCTGTCACCGCTGAAAGGGTGAGGTCTGGAATAAGCTAAATGTGCTGAGATACTGAAAGCAGAACTTGTATTTGACCTACAAAGGTCCTTTGAGAAAAATAACCGAACCAAAGCGGCACTATCCAAAGACTATGTGGATGAGTCAATTTTGATTAGAAAAAAGTCAAGCAGAACATTATAATACCAAGGTCACCACATAATGAAAAGAGGTGAGGCGTAAATTTGTGGTGAGATTAAAACTACTTCTTTTATTTTTCTTCCTTTTGCATTCAGGTGGTACTTGCAGGAAAAGGGCACATAATACATGATTGATATAAAGTACCTTGCCTTTAACAGTTCCTTCCTCCACTAGCTTCCTGTATCTCTTCTCTTCTAAATCGGAAAGACTGATGTGCTGTCAAACCAAACTCCAGAGACAGATAATCATAAAACTATATGATACTTGGTCACCCAGAGTCTTTCAAAAGCAACACTTGAAAAGAGCCTCTCTAAATACCTCTTTATATTTCCTGAAGTCAATTAATAAGCAGCCAATCATCTGGGGATTTCCCATATAACCCCTAAATACCAGATATCCATCAGCTAATGGATTACTACTTCAACTGAAGCGGTGGTTATTTCAGCTGAAGATGAATTTCCTCTCAGAGAGCTTGCCAAGTGCAAGGTAATAAATCTTTTAATATACAGGCTGATAAATGTGCAGTCTGGGTCAGAGGTTAAATTCTATTAATGGCTAGTTATTCCATATGAAAGTATTCCTTGTATTACTTCTTTATTGTATTAACTTGGGCTTAACTTGGGACTGGGCTTTTTGACAGAAATATTACCATTAATAATAGAGTTGTTCGTTTGATGATGAAAGTTGAGCTCATTCTTTGAATATTTGTGTTGTTAATGTGAAATATTTTCCTTTAGGAGATCTTATTGTTGAGGTGAAGCTTGAGAGGATGCTTATGACCCTGAAAACACAGTAGAGCAAAATGCTGCCGGAATGTAAACCTGGCAACAACAAAAAAATAACAAACACAAACTTTGTTTTGTAAATAGGATAGTTGAACAGAGGGGATAAACAAAGAGGCGAATAGATGCAGTAGAAAGGGCTCAAAGGTCATGAAAATAAACATTTCCCTTGTTTGGACTAGTTTGGGTTGTTCTCTCTGCGGGACATTAGTCAATTTCCTAAGGGTGTCATTAGCTAATGTTTCATTACTCCTTTATTTTTCCGCTTCATGTTGATGCCACAGTGGGATTTTGACTCCTTTACGTATGTGGCTACTATCTCGCACAGCTGTCGGCAATCGCCTTCAATCAGCCCCTCTCTTTGATTTATCACTTCCTGTTGTCCTTGGGATTGCTGAATTTCACTACACTGTCTGTATAGCTCCAATTTGAAACTACAGCTACTTTGGTGCTTGGGAGCGCTGACCGCAAGGCCTAACTGTGGGGTCTAAAATAGTTTGGAGTCAGGGAATGAGATAAAAGGGACGTCAGGATGGAAAACAAAATGACTCTTCCTCCTGAGCTTGGCTGGTTGTGGGCAGGTTGGAGGCCTGTGAGAGCTTCACATCTCTGGATAATGGCTGTGTTTGGGTGATCCAAATGACTTCTGGCCCCTCGGGGAGTGGTGGATGGGGGCAACACTCAATTGTTCCACAATTTTGCGTCAATTAGCATGGTTAAAATAGCACATAACCAGCGCTCAGACTCTATCAGTCTGCCCACATACATGATGATAAACGATGTATGAAGCAGATACATAACAGTCGAATCTCTGCTGGGTGATTGTCTTCTGGACTGAGTGTCAGTCCCCACTAGGCCACATTCAGCTCAGGGTCACTCAGACGGAGGTCAGGGCTGGGGAAACCCTTCCCACATCTTCCTCCACTTCCTGTCCCAACAGATGGCTCTTCCCTAACCACTGGAAAAGTGATGATTTATCATTTCACGGTCTTTAGTTTCAGTAGAGAATTTATTAAGAAGAAAATATTTATTGAGAGCAGATAGTGGTGGACACAGACTATCTATCTATCTATCTATCTATCTATCTATCTATCTATCTATCTATCTATCTATCTATCTATCTATCTATCTATCTATCTATCTATCTATCTATCTATCTATCTATCTATCTATCTATCTATCTATCTATCTATCTTTGACTATTATGGGCTTACGTAATTATATATGTGTTCTCTTTAACTATATGATTATCCTGGATGTATATAATTTTATTGACAAATTCATCCTAATATTAATTGTCAGTGCTGCTGCACTGATTAGACCACTACTTGAATGACACCACAACAAGCTGTAAAGGCAACACTGACACATTATCAGCTTATAACGTTGTTATGGTGAATGTGTTAGCATTTGTGTCTTCAGACATTTAGCAGATTTGTAAAAACTGCATTCATTTGGAATCATGTGTTTGGTCACATGGCGAATGTAAGTCTAACATTCATTCTCCTTTTATCTCTGGGTCTCCACCAACTCCTGAGGAAAATATTGGACAGCTGCGAAATGCTCCACTATGTTAACAAAAAAGTCACTAGTTGTAGTGCACAGTGGGTTTATCAGAGCTTTTTTACTAAGACTTATAAAACAGTTTTACCAATATCCCTGCTAGATTCTCACATTTAAGTCCCTAAATATGCATGAGTACAAAATTGGTCACATTCTTAGAGTAATGTGAATTTGATCCTACTTTTAGGGTCAGGAGTAAAAGCATGTTATCCTCTTCTTAATGAAGCGTAAAAAGGGAAAAAAAATCCCATCTTGTCTAGCATTAGGAGAATCTCACAGCTGTACCAATGTTTCAACAGTTCCTAGCTGACTGTAACAAGGACAAGGACAAGGACATCAAGATTAAACATTTGCGACAGATCTTGCAAGTTGTGTATTTCAAAAAACAAGAATTAATTTGGCTTTAAGGAGTCTTGAATAGTCTCAGATTATATTTACAGTTTCAAATATGAAGTCTATTCCCTGCATCAAATACAGGTTGGTTAATCGAAACTTTCTTTTTTGTAAATCAATTTTGTAAAATGGAATTATAGGATGATCTTAGAAAGTATTTCTTACAATACAGAAATGTGCCAATAACATTAAGAGGCAAGGATGAGGAGACTTTTGTATTGAAGAATCTTGCATTTTTAGTTCTTGGAACAAATTAGTAATTTAAGAAGTGACCAGTAGAAGTGGTACTTAATGAGTCATTTGGGAGCCAAAAGAGCCGGCTCCTGTTGCTGAGATGAGCCAAATGATCAACTTAAAAGAGCCTGAATTCCCATCACTGCTGTGTTACCTCTCATGCACCACTCATTGCAGGTCCTATTCAGTGAGAATTCTTGAACTGAATCCAAAATTCACGATGAGTATAACTCCAAGTCTGCAAAGCACCTCCTACTGTGAAGTATCACAGTCTGCCTGTGTCCCACCAATGGGTGCGCTCAGTTACTTGGAGGCCCCAGGCAAAGACAAGCATGGCGATCCTTTAATTACACCCTCAGCATTTCCACCCACCCTGTGCAGCTCATTGAAAGTGGAGCAGAGTATGGGTTGAAGGGTTGCTGTTGGTTGTAAAAGAAAACTAGAGCTTATCTCTCCAGAAAAAAATATACTCTGTGTCTCTATGATGGTGAAACCCCTTATAGTTACCCTCATTATCATCATTTCTTATATTCAGTCTTCCTTGGCTCCCAACATTAGTTGGCATGGCCGCACACTTACAAGTACGTTGCTGCAGGTGTCAGTATTCTAGTAGTTCTTTCGGCTCTATAGTATTACTGATAATATACTAGTATTATTAGTTTTAAACACTGCAGTTCAGTCTTTGACTTAAAAAAACACCAAAGCTGTCATTCCTGTTTCTCTGTGACTTTTTATTTTTGTAAAACACTGTAACATTGACAGTTAGAAACATTTAGTAAGAATTTAAGAGCAATAATCTTTCTTAAGGCCTGACTGAGATTGAGACTCTATTATTTTAATTCCAACAGGGCAGGTATTTTTTCAAAGGTGATTGTGAATAAGCTTGCATTATTTTCTGTGCATCTTTTGTGCAGCAGTGATGTATTTGCAAGATGGTAAGAGGCCATCCCTGTTTTTAGATGTCAGAGTTTTCATAATATCACAGGTCATAGGTGTCCATTTAATGGTGTGGCCACTGTGCCTCAATGTGTGAAATGGACATACATATGGCAGAGTGCAGGAGGTGCCCTTGAGTTTCACTGATGATCATAGGAAGAGAGATGCACCATGGTCCAGCAGGGCATAGTATCGTCCCAGTAATCTGCCACAACACAGGAATACAGGGAAGCATACTAGGAATAGTCACTTCCATCAGAAACTGTATGGATGCTAGAAAAAAAAATTAATCTCACACAGACTGCTGAGAAAGCATGTTCATTTTCTGAAATAGTGTTTGATGGGATGGATACAGTATGCTCATTTGTGTATGTGGATGAATGGTGAATAATTTGAAACTGCAAAGATTTGAATATAAAGTGGAAAGACACTGGAAAACATCTCTGCATACAAATACTTTTTTAACAAACAGACAGTACTAATTTAGGAATGAAAATAAATGATTGATAAACAGATGGACAAATGCACTTTGTTTATTCAGCTCTCTCTTTGAAAAACTACCCTTTACTGTCATAACTAATTGTGTACCTAATGATGGATATCAAACAACAAGGCAGAACGAGGGAGCAGATAAATTCATAGATTCATACTTGTACCAGAGTTTTCCACCATACAAATCATTAATCATACTCCGGAGTGTTTTTTTTTTCAGTTACAATAGAGGGGAAAGCAGACTTTCCTTTGAAAGTGTTATAGCTGCTAAGCATAATCTATATATTCATCTCAAACAAGAGATTTTGGTTCAGCATATTTTCTAGACTTTTTATTTTATTTCATTAAAGCAGTTTAACAGATCTTAATTTTTGGCAACAAGACTGAGACCAACATTGCATCAGTCCATCTCATGCCTGCTGTCTGTGGCTCTCACTTCTAAACCTGTTTGTTTCTAATGAAGGCATAGATCTTTAAAAACAGGTCACAAATTTAGTTATTTAGTTTCACTCTTTTAAAGGGCTAATTCTCTGTAACAGCTGGGTGTTGTAATTTTTGACAAATATTACTCAAACAGGAGTAAATTGTGTTCTTTCAGCTGCATTGTTGGTTTTGACCTTTTATTGGAATTTTTTGATATTAAGGAAAATAAAGAAAATCACCTTAACTTTTCTTGAAAGCTGAAATTTCTATTTGGCATTATAACCTGCCTGCTCCGTGACAACTTCTGCAGACAAGCATCCAGTAAATATTGATGGAAACTATTGTTTTAAAAATATATCTTGACATTTCTAATGTGCTGGTGACTCTGTTAGTGAGTAGAATTGTTTGGTTTATCAAGAGGCATGGAGGATACATGTATGGATATGTTTGCATGCGCAGACACCAACACAGGGGCCAGTCATCTTTATGGCAGCACTGCAGTTTTCTGACCTTTTGACACCTCATGTCACACACTGGCTGTTTGTGTAAAACAGGGTGATGTATTAGAAAGGGCTGGAGACAGAGAGCTTAGTCCCACCCTCGTTTTGACATGACACCAGCTGATTTATACTAATGACAGACTGGCTCCTCCAGATACACAGCTTCCTGGGATTGACGCGAGTTTTGGCCTTGCTCGCCTCCAATCCTTATCTTGTTAAGAGACAATTGAAAAAAGCAATTACCTGCAGACGCCGCATTGTGTCTGACAAACAAGATAATGTAGCAGAGGACAACAAGCAACTGCTCTCCGCATTGTTCTCTCTTGGTCTTGTCCTAAGAGGCTCCTTTTATTTTCCTGCACTGCACCCATCTTGAAACATTTATAACCACATCTCCTGGACTATTGTGACTTCAAATTGTCTTGCCCACACTGTTGGCCCTAAATAACCCTGGCACTCGGCTCTGACCCTTCACTCTTCCTCCTCTGTAAATAGACCCGAAAAAAGCTTTCCCTTCACCATCCCCAGGAAATGTTCTGTCCATGAATCTGTCCAGTTGGTCCGCTCATTAAGCCTTTAGAAGAGGATTTGGGAGGTTGGAGGTCGCTGCAGCTCTGCTTCTCTTTCTGAACTAATGTCCAGTTTTGTTTACAGTCTGGGAGAAATGAAAGGGAGAGGCCTGGAAATCAACACTAATTTTGTCTTCAAAAAAATGCAATTAGAAGAGAATTTATCTCATGAATAGGGAGGGATTGTGAGGGATATGTGTCTAGCGTTGCATGAACGTGAAAATGAGGATAATATAGAATGCCATGCTGCTTTAGGTCTCTCAATTTGGACTTAGGAACAAAAGATGTAAAATGTTAGTGTGTAAGGAGGCATGCCTAGAGAGAGTACACATTACTGAAAGTAACACAAACACTACAGCTAATTAAAAGCATTGTACTCCATTCTCACTGCAATGGAGCAGTTGATTAGAAAGATAATTGAATTGGAAAGTGAGATTTAATAAGGGAGTTGTTTGTCTTGTCAGATGGTAATCAGTAAACTATCGGGAAGAAAATTACATACAAGTGTTCATCTAAATATTTGTTGCAACAGGTGTCAAGGGCGATGGCTGTGCTCTCTGGAGAAATTAAGTTACATGTAACATGAGCATAACAGCATCCCAAAACATTACATGTGCCCAATCTAACATCAATTTGACCCTGGCACTTCTTCAAGATGAAGATGAAAGATACAAAGCTAATTTTACTGCCTCTTACGAATGTGACTCTGGCCAGACATTTCATTTGTTTCAAGAGTTTGTAAATCCCTTTGAGATAAACTTTCCTTCTTCACTTCTCTCAGACTGTCTAATTCTGTTCATGAATAAAATGCTGCTGCATATCAAGAGACAAGGAAATATGCAACCACCTTCACTCTTGCTTCCCTTGATGATATTTTAACAACACCCTCATGAATATGGGCACACTTCACAAAAACCACTTCATTGAACTTTTTAAAAAAATTATTTTTAAGTATGACACCCCTCAAACAGAGTGATTATCTTTGGCGAGGCGCCAGTGAGCTGTAGGAGTGCTTTGAAGACATTCCTAAGAGGATATAAATAGTGTATTTATCCCCAGGACCCCCTTGCAGGCAGTAGGCTGATATAGAGTTGGTCAGCCTTCTTCTCATTAACTTGAGTTTTTCCCAGAGATGCACAAGCTTTAAGCTTCATCATATCAAACCTTTTGTTTTTGAGAAAAACAGTGCTGTGCAGTTTTTTACAAGTGGAAAGTTAGAGGATAGTCATTTCACAATTCATAGGACTTTTCCATAATGCAGATTTATAAAGCAGGGGATTACAGCCTGAGGCTTGGCTCGTAGATATTAAGCTCTCTTGTGGAACCAAGGAGATTTGAGCGGCTCTACCTGCAATGACTGTGTCCAGAGATGTTATGGTTGTGTCACATGTGAGCATCCTTTCTCCGGCATGTTCAGGAATGTCACAGTCAAATCTGCAAGTGTTTCTTTATCTCACCTTGACAGTAGCATTTTATTTGTTAGAAAATTTTAAAAAAAAATGTTTTACAGAAAGTAATATTTGTTATAACCTATGTAACAATGTAACCTAGATGTGATCTCTGTCCCATCAGCCAGTTCCATGACATTGAAATCAGGTATTATAGCAAAACTGTGATCTCACAAGGTTTAAATATTTACTGACAAAATACTGAGGTACTGTGAGGTATTGAGAGATTTATCCAATAGTCTTGCACAAGCAGGCCTCAGCTTGGCCATTGTTCTGGTGTGAGGTGGTGTGATGGTGTTTGTGTGTGTGTGAGATTAGATTCTTACGTAAGTTTGGGGGCAAACTGATAAGAAATGGCTGAGAGGCTTGCTGCAGGAAGCAAAAATGGATGGATGTCTGAATTATCTGTATTAATGAAAAACAGTTCAACCAACTTTCTACACTTGATGATAAAACCTATTTCAATATTTTTTTAGGATTATTTTCATGATACATACTTACAGGAAAAAAATTGCCTGCTTATGCCCATGCTCACATCTTATAGATGGTAGAAATAAATCTTCTATTTATTTCAACACGAAACACCCCTGTGAATCAGCTTCCAGCACTGGAATCCAGCTGTATTCATGACTCCTTCTTGCTGCAGCATAAAAGACTTATCCAAAATAAGGATGCTTTGTTCAAAGGTGCAGGTTTTCAGGGCTTATTGTACAGTGACCTATATATTACAGCTTTGCTCAAGTGGCATAAATGTTTCTAATGATTAAATAACAGACCATGTGGGATGCTTGCAACACTGAAGCACTAAAAGTCTGTCTCTTTTGTTTTTGCTCAACTTTACATTTTATTCATAGACTTCTAAATATGTACATGACTCTGGATCTTTTTTTCTCAATACAATAGTATTTACATTAAAATTATTTTGGGGAGAAAACAAGTCACCCAAGAAGAATGAGTCCTAATAATACAATTATTTCCCAGCACAGTGGAGTGAGAGAGGCATACAGATTTGTCTCAAGAACCTTTTTTTGTGTGTAGGCCTATGTGCGTTTGGAAGTTCTGCATACGATTTTCTTGAAGGCTTTCCTGAAGTCCCTGTTAAAAATAGTGTATATTATGGGGTTCACAGAACTGTTGCAGTACCCAATCCAAAAGAAAAGGTTGAAAAGTGCGCCAGGGATGTAGCATCTCTCTCTGCAGATAGCATGCAGGCTGTAAGTAAAGAAGAATGGGAACCAGCAAAGCACAAACACCCCCATCACTACCGCCAGCACGAAGGTGAAGCGTTTCTCCCGCATCTGGGCCACTTTGGTCTTGTTGGCCGCGGCCAGCTGTTGTCTCGAGGCTGGGATCTTCTGCTCTGGGTAGAGCTGTAACGCCCGAGCCGAAGCCCAGGAGAGACGGCAGTTCTGAGGCGGGCAGCACTCTGACCCCTCTACCTTCCTCCGTTTGGTGAAGCGATGATTGCGGGGTTTAGTATCCGACGGACCGCAGCTCTCCTCCAGGTCGATGTCGTCCAGCTCCCCTTGCTTCTGCTGGTGGCTTCCGGAGCTCTGGCTACTGGGGCTCTCCATCTCGAACCGGTCCTTCCTAACGAAACAGGTTTCGGACTGAGAGGGCTGCCTCTCCAGGCCGTTCTTGGCCACGAACACGGTGGATGAGCGCTGCTTAGCCACCTTATAGATCTTACAGTAAACCAGAATCATGATGAGACCCGGAGCGAAGAAGGACACCAGGCAGGAGGAGAGGATGTACCAGGTCTCATCGTTCAGCAGGCACTCCCGTTCATCATGTTTGGTCATGAGAAGAGGAGGGAAGGAGATGACCGCAGATATGATCCACACTACAGCGATCATGGACTTGATGCGCTTAGGTGTCCTCTTCAGGTTGTAGCTGACCGCCTTTGTCACTGACCAGTAGCGGTCTAGGCTGATGGCGCACAGGTGCACGATGGATGAGGTGCAGAACAGCACGTCCAGAGCCAGGTAGAAGGCGCACCAAGTACTTCCAAAGTACCAGTAGCCCATGACCTCATTGGCGAGGGAGAACGGGATGACTAGCGTGGCCACCAGGATGTCCGCGGATGCCAGAGAGACCAGGAAAAGGTTCTGGGGCGCACGGAGAGCCCGGCTGGTCAGCACCGCTACAATCACCAAAACGTTACCGACAATGGTCACCAAAATGATCACAGTAACTACCACGATGATGAGCGCAGTAGATGCCTCTGTGTGAGGCAAAGTAAGCGGTGCGTCTGTGGTGTTCTCATCGTTGGAGACGTTTTCCACCAACAGATTTAACCGGGTTAAATCCATTCTGCCTCCAATTTGTCCTTTCGTATCATGTTTGTTTACAGCCTTCTCCTTTCCAAAACAGCTAAGACTGGGTGCGCGGACCTGCCTCCCACTAACTACGTTGCGCGTAACGCTCCGGGTCAGTACAAAGACAGTGCTACCCGCATAAGACACAGTACCTGCACAAGTACATCTCCTCAAATATCAAACCCTTCATCACAGTTCCTCCAAATAGTGCCGACGGGCACACAGAGTTCCGAAAATGTAACAGTAGTGCGAAGAACAGTGTTCACAATCCAAGGCACCACGAGTGAAGTCGCTCCTCGGCTGTCACATCGCCGTGCGTACTGCCGTTGCGCTTTGGTGAACAGCATCGCTTTGGAGATACACGGGAAATGCACACTGCTGGTGGAAAGAATGCCCATACAGGAGTGAGGTGACATCACTCCGAGGACCAGCCCATCTCTAAACCTAAAGCAGAGAGAGAGAGAAAGTGAGTGAGAGAGAGAGAGAGTTGTTTAGACAATTGGATTTCTTTGAAAATGGAAGTGTTTCTCTTCAGGCCAGTCCTTGGTATTGTTGTGTTTGACACTCACACTTTGTTGTTTTTTTACTTTTCGTTTAACAGGTTAGGGTTAGGTTTTTCGTTTCTCAGCATTACCTGCAGCATGCAAGAAGTGGAACACAGTGTTGTATTGCAGAACAAATTTCACCACTGTAGCTTTCCATTGTAATAATTTAAATGATTATTGTAAAATGTTTTTATGGCACTAGTAGCGTTATGACTGGGATCTTTAGGGTTACATGGCCATCAATAATCACTAATGGATATGGAGATAATACAGCACAGTGGGAGGTTTCTCTGAACTTTATCAGCCCTGTGGGGCTACCAATTAGGAAGCCTTATGTGTTCATAGAAAAAGGCTTTTTAGTTGCACATTTTTCATTGCCCACCTCTCTGATGGAGGCATTTGCTTGTTTCTATGAACCCTCACTCTTCCCCATTATTCATATGCAAAAATCTGGAATTGTTCTGTGCTAAAACATGGAAGTGACCACAATACCTGAGAAGCTTGCATCTCTTTGCTCTAGAGTTCTCCTTCTGTAACATGTATGTAGCGGTTTAAGGCAGACAGTGGAATAGCAACACACACACACACACACACACATACAGCCAGTCAGGGGTCTATGTTAAATAAAATTATGAAATAAAATTGCCGCTGAGCTGCTGAGCAGACTGTACCTCTGCTCACCAGATGCACCTCACTAATTTTGGATTTAAAAATCTATTTGTAAAGTAAATAGCATCTGCTGGAAGCCTGTCAGTATGGGATTTGCTGTCCAGTTAAAGCTGTTTGTCGGATGCCAACATTAATGTTAGCAAGTGTGTGTGTGTGTGTGTGTGTGTGTTTGTGTGCCTGTGCATGTGGATCTGTATTCATCCTTGAAAGTGAGTTGTCTGGAGGCTCAGCAAGAACATCCTTTAGTGGCTCCAGTGAGACAAAACACAGAAGTAAATTTGGAGAAGGACGTGGAGGAGGATTCAGACAGCCAATCTTGCTTCTTTCTCAGATACCTCGCTCTCTCTCTTGCTATGATCTCACTCCCCAGGATCAACATAGAAAACACTGAAGATCATCTAAAGGGTGACTGTCACAATATATCAGTGGTCTGTAGCCTTTCCCTTAAGGGTCTACCTGTAGCATAAAAACATTACAAAAAACAGTGACCTCAGTAACCAGCGTCCTCCAACATGAATATGCTCTTTATACAAGTAGAAAAACAGAATTTTGTTGTGTCTACCTTGAGGGTAATTAATGTGCTAGTCTTGTTATGCAATCCTTTGATGGAAGATGAAACCTCACACATTTCCTCTGTTTTATTGCTTTTTGTCTTAAAATTAAACTAATATTAACAAATTTGGGGAATTTGTTTGGGGAGATTTGGGTAGAGATGCCAAAAAAGTGATATAAATATATGATAAAAGTTACATATGCAGAAAGTAGGCCTATAAGATCTTACAATGCTTTCTGCATGTGTAACCTTCGTCATAGCAAAAACAGAAATTATGCAACAGTTCTGAATATTTACAGGTGTTGACAAAATCCAGTCAAAGCAACAACAACATTTTTTGTCTAATCAGTGCACTGGCTTTACTTTCTACACAGAATCTTGCAGGCAATTGTTCAAAAGGAGAGAGAGAAAGAACAAAACTGTCTCCACAATACTCTTGTCTTCTCAAATCCAAAATTTGATGGCTACAGTTACATAACGCATTTTGCTAAATATCTCTTGAAAGTTGCCGTCCGAACTTTTCAATATGCTTTGTATTATTCATACACATCACAAAAATGCATATGTGCTGCACATGTACCTACTGTGTATCCCAAGATAAGAAAGAAAACGAGAAAAAAAGCACGCAAAGGCATTCACACAAGCAAATATCCATGCCATAGTGTAGGTTATTTGTACATACTTTTTTTGATTGTATATATATCTTGACATAAAATGCTATTGAAACCATTTTGATGTTATCATTGGAAAACTAAATATAAAAAATAATTAGGCAAGTTCCTTCCAGTCTCCCCTACTTTCTATTCTAAGCATTACAACAATACCCAGCATCCTGTCACTTTGGATCCATCTTCCTGTTATGATACATACATATATATGCCCGACCTGAGGTCCCTGCCTCTGTGAGGCTAAAGGTTTTTCCAAGTAAGAATGGATAAAAAATAAAATTATACTCTACTATCAAATCAAACAATTACAGTTTCTAATTGAGAGGAAAAAAACATAATTGAACAGGCAAAACTAATCAGCTATTCAGCATGTTACATGTGACCCCTCTGTGACGCAGATGCCAGATTTGCTTACTGTCACATTTTAAATTATTAGAAGCTCTCTCGTTGGAAGCCGCACAAACATTTGCTAAGTCATCCAAATGGCTTTAATCTTATCAGCTCATCAATCATTAGTTATGCACGGTGATTTGACAACTTGTCCCACTGCCAGCAGTTATTGAGTGATTTTAGTGATAATTGTTGTCCACAAAAATTATTTAGCATTGCAGTGATTATCAATACGGTCGCTCTGTGTGTGCTCAGCGGGCTTATTATAAGCTCCACATACACTTTACTTCCTACCAAAAAAAAAGTGTATGTGTCCAGGGTTGCAGGAGGCGGAGGCTAACTAAAACAGGTTGCTTCAGATTAGCCTTTATGGGTAGAGGCATTGCAGAAATATCATATGTTGACATATGATGATGCTGATAACAGTTTCTTGGCCACACAAGCCTGTGGAGATAAAAAGAAAAGATCCTGTGTTTGTCCCGCTGCCTCAATCCTCTCACCTTAATGTTTTCTTCGAAGGAGGCTGTTCAGGCTGGTTGTGAGCAGAACCCACTGCTGCGTTATGTAATGTTCCAGGAATAAATGGCCTGAGGTGGTGTGTTAAAACCTCATCTCAGGTTGCAGGTGATTTGTTATATTAAACATTTTCTTCAGGGAATTAAGCCTGCAGAAATTTAACCAGAACTCCATATAATTACTTAAATACTGTGTGCATAATCATTTTTATGTGTTCAAGGATCACTTGCTCTTGTTGATGTGTATACTTGTAAGAGATAGTGTACTAGGGAGTGGGAGAGGACTGAGCGTGTGTCACAGCCACACTGTGATTCACATGTTATTTTTTCATCAGATCACACATCTTTCCACAGCTCCCACCTTCTTCTAGTGTTGCTATTGCTGTCAGTAGGCTTGGCAGGTCTGGATAAATACATCACCGGTGACCTTTGTTGTGTCCCAAACAAACAAGATTTCCCTCAGATATTTCCACAGCTTTGGACAAAACTACACTGGATAAATGAAGACTTGAAGGTCACACATGCCAGCAGATTCCCTGATGCAAGTTTTTCCTCAAATTATAGGAGATTTAAGCTGAAGTTTTGGATGTTTTTTTTTGATCAGGGAAGTTGTTGAGTCTCAAAGGGTGATATTATTTAAATTTGAAATGTTTTAATCATTGTAAATACTTAAGCAGGCATGACGTCATTTCTGGAGATCATTAAAAGGCCTTGAATGTGTTAGTGGAAGTGATCAACTTGTTTCATCAGCTGCTCTCTGAAGTGGAATGAGGTATAAAGACCTTCATCTTTGATAAAGAGCTGTAATGGCTGTGTACACATTCAGCAGAGGAAGACACTTTTAAAGACCCTGGAAAATAGGGCTCATGCAAAAACACTTCGGTGAATTAGATCCTCCATCTAATTTTAAGGGAGTGAACATATATGTAGCTGTTTAAAAGTGGCTGATGTTTTGGGTGTGATTTGGTTAACTGCATTGTCGGCTGGTAGTCGTGGCATAAATTTGCATTAAATGAATGAGGAATAAGTGGTAACATGTGAGTGCAATGGCAAATCAAGCCTTCATTTGTCTTTAGTAGTGGGATCAATACACTATGCTGCAAGGTAGGGCAAAGACCTTCCATTAAATATGTGTTGCCAGCAGAACTTCAAAAAAACAGTTATTGGAGTGGACCAATGACTCAGAACGCATTGATGACTCACAAGATATTATTTAGTCATTGTAATAATTAAACATGAACTATCAGATGACATAGATTAGAGATTAGATAGATCATGAATGCTCTACTAATGTGATTTCTTTCATTTTTTATTTTAGACAGTGTATATATTTCACCTAGAGTGAAGGTGGTGTATTGCCAGTTACACATAAGAAAGCACAATTGTTCTTTGAATGAAAAATATATGAAAAACATTGCTATTCTTAGATCCACGATGATCTTGAAGGTGAGGCACACTAAAGAAAATCAAATCTGTATTTTGTAATTTCGCCAGGAATTTGGTCACATATTCTGTCAGCACTAAACTACAAAAATGTCAATTGACTTACAGGCATGGCACATGGCATTTGATACAAATGCATTTTATATATAAGCTTTAGCTGTACCTTGTGTTTAGTGTTAATTAGCAAATTTTAGAATGCAAACATGGTAAATAAAGCATGGTAAACATTGTGCCATCTAAACATCAGCATGTTGACAATGTGAGCATGTTAGCATGCTGTTACCGTTTACCTCAAATACAGCCTCCCAGACTCATACGGCTGTAGCCTCTTAGTAGGCTAATGTAATAAAATTCTAGTCTTGACCCTGTGACTCTCTGAGAAAGTTCTCAAATACCACATTAGGTATCTCTGAATTAGGCCATGGTCCCTGTCCTCAGGTGTCAGCAGTGAAAATGAAGTAATCTACCTCGAAACAATTCTTATTAACTCCTAATCTCTCCACAATTTGCCACTTCTCTTACTCTGCTGTATACAGATGCTAGCTCTTGAAAGTGAACTGTTGGTATTCAAGGTATGCCTCCAGCATACTGCCAGCAGGGTAAGTGCTCATCAGAGCATTCATTTTGAATTTGACTTTGGCCTCATTCCCTGTTTTCTGTGCATCAGCCTGCAGAACAATTATGGCTTTTTATTATCACAAAAAACATCTCCGTTTATTAACCATGAGAATTTTTGTTGGCACACAATGCTGCTTTGTCAGATATTGCACATTATTTATGGGAATAAAAACTCGAGAAAGGATTATGGGATGATTTCTGTTATTTTTATGTTTACTTTTTATCATGATTTTACTTTTTTCCTAGTAGTTGAAAACCTAAAATTCTAAATAAAATTTCATGAAGATCCCACATTAAAGCCACAAGACAAGCTGTCATTGAATCCAAATTATGTGAACTTTGTTCTAATAGAATCTTTTTGACCAATATTAATCTGAGGCTTGTGATGACTATCCCATATGTAGTATAATAAAGGCTTCCACTTGAACTGAAATTGTTATAACGCATAACACCCATTAAATTCTGTGCTCTAAAGAAATCTGTGCTTTGAGTTATTTTCTTTTTATTTGGCATTGCTAGACTGCACTTTGTAGAACAACTACAAGAGAACATGATGGAGCTCCATCTCTGAGAGTCACTGTAGAAGAATGAGGCATCTTAAAAATCAAACATGGCACACTTTATTCATTCTTCAGTTGCAAAATGGTGGATGCCAAAATATCTGTCCAGTCTTCCAACATAGCATTTATTAGTTCATAGCTATATAGATGCCCAATGAAGGACCCTGTTGTGACACCCATCAGCCTCTGGGGTCGCAGATTGCGGAATGAGTCATCGGGCTCTGGTCCACCATCAGCCTGCTCTGTCTCTAGACCTGGCACGCTCTGCCAGTCAAATGAACCTTGTGAGGGTTACCATCCTGCTCCACAGCCAGATAAAAAAAAGTTGAATTGATGGCAGCGTGAAGCAGGATGTGTGGCAGGCATGGTCTAAACAGCTTAAGAGCATGACATGGATGTGGACAGCAAAACAGAAATGTTAGGAGGTGGTTGCTGAGTACTTTTTTCAGATGGCGTCTTGTGTTACCCATCCCTGTCAACTTTGTCGGGTCTCTTTCGCTTGCTGTCTTTTTCACGTTCTTATGGTGACAGCTGACACCTAATGGTTCTATAAGTCACTGTTTCACTTCACCCCTCTGTTTTCCTCTACCTGTCTTTCTTGCTCTCTCCTGTTAACATGTCACAATTCTATGAGAGGAAACTTTGCCCTGACCATGGGGTGATTTTTGGGGGGATGATATGCCCTTTTGCTTGCCATGCTGCTCTATGGCAATGCCCCTGGAGCTCTGGTGCTCATGTCCCTTTTTCCATAATCACATAAATCCACAGAAACACACTACACACCAGCATCCATTTCCAAAAACTTCTGGCAAAATACCACATGAATTTCCACATGTGCAAAAACGTGATCACATGTAACGTGCACACGTGACATTTAACATGTGAAAACACATGTGAAAAATGTGGACACGTGCATTGCACATGTTAAATTGTTAATTTGCACATATAACATGATTTTGGAGCATTTCCGCGGTGTAATGTGTGAACTTTATGTAAATTCCCATGTGAAAGTGGGAATTCATTTGAAACCTATGGGATTAAATGTGAAAAGCATAAAACTCAGGTGCACTCTGTGTGAACGGTGAACATGTGAAACTCATGTAAAATCTTGCATACAGTGTAGATGCAGTGATTCTTGAGATCTGGGACAAAACATGTCCACCAGATAAAACACAGTTTTTTGGTAAAACATTTACATAAAATTATTCATACATTTAGCCAGAATACTAACAAGACAACTTTAGCACACCCAATTATTTATTTCATGTTGTTTCACATTTTTTTTAATTAAAAATGATATAATATGTGACCAGTGTGCCCCGGCCTTTCTGTGTGGAGTTTGCATGTTCTCCCCATGCCCGCGTGGGTTCTCTCCGGGTGCTCCGGCTTCCTCCCACCATCCAAAAGACATGCAGGCTAGGTTAATTGGTGTCTCTAAATTGTCCTTAGGTGTGAATGTGTGTGTGAGTGGTTGTCTGTCTATGTGTGGCCCTGCGATGGACTGGCGACCTGTCCAGGGTGTACCCCGCCTTTCGCCCTATGCCAGCTGGGATAGGCTCCAGCCCCCCCGCGACCCTGTACGCAGGATAAGCGGTTGACGATGGATGGATGGATGTGACCAGTGCCTGTAAAAGTCCTTGTCCGGAAGCAGGTGGTATTACATTACAATAGCTTAAAAAGAATTAAAAGTAATGCAAAATTAACCATTATACTTACTATGTGTTAGTAGTTCTGTAAATATTTTAATAGGTATCAAATGTTACAGTTTAAAACAGATTTTAATGTACTTTTTAGACAATTTAACTTGTGTCCTGGGTTTTTGTCAACACTGTCAGACATTTTTTTTAAAAAAAATCAGGAATAATTGAAGGCTGCTAAAACTCTGAGGACCCCTTTATCACTGCCTTGTTCTTGCTAATGCTATGAGCCCATGCTAGCTCTGGTAAGTTTTTTAGATTCTATATATTTCATACCTATTTGTTGATACCTTGCATGTCACAACCATAGTGTGTCAACACCATCATTAATGTAATGCAAGATTTCTATCATATTTTCTGTAATAAATTCTTAACATAAGTAGATTATAGAGGTCACAAGCAACCAGTGATAAACAAGATGGCTCCTGTGATGTGATGAGCACATGTGCTTTGAGGGGAAATATGGTATTTTGTCAACTCTGTCAGACGTCAACTCCGTCAGGATTTGTGTCTGACGGAGTTGAGACGGTGTTGACAAATGCCACTGAAGTGCATTATTCCTCATTTTAGCATATATTTACTTTAGTGATATTACTTCCTAAACATTTGATATTACTGTTATTCAGTTTCATGTGTTGAATTTCAAGCAATTGCCACAAAATCGCTACTTTCATAGCCTCTTGTACTCACTATGTAATAAGGTGTTGCTTATCTTTATCCATCATTTGCTTATGCTTATCCATCAGAAAAGTATACTGACTGCATAATGAAATGCATTTTAGGTCATAATGGCTAGTGAAAAGCTGTTAGTGGAAGAACGAAAGAGAAGGAACAGGGAGTATCAAAAAAGAAGGTGAAAAAATTGATAGCCAGCCTGAGCTGAAGGTGGAGTTCCTGAGAACAGAGAGGGAAAGACTGAAGAATAGGGTGGAGGAGGGCAAAATAAAGACACAGAAAAGAGATATAACAGATGGTTTTGGAAACAAGCACAGAAAGAGCCAAGCGACCTCAAGAACAGAGCACATGAACGCCAGCATCTACAAACCCCATTTCCACAAAAGTTGTGATATTTTCCAATTAAAAATAAATAATATTCTGGGATTAATTCACATGACCCTTTATTCAACTGACAAAAGATTGCGCAACACATGCGCAAATAAATGTTGGGGTAGAGGCTTGTTTACCATCGTGTTACCTCACCTTTCCTCGGATAACAACTAATCATTTGGGAAGTGAAGATACTAATTGTCCCAGTTTTGTAATTGGAATTTTTTTTATACAAAACGTCAGCTGCTCAAAAGTTTGTGGTCGCCACTGACTGATTCTGATGCCTTTAAAGAACACGCATTCTGTGTGTACGAGGGCATGTTGTTGTAGCCTGGCATTGTCCTGCTGAAATAAGCATGTCCTGGAAAGACATGTGGACTTGATGGCAACAGATGTCTTTCTAAAATCCCAATTCATGCCTCTGTGTCAGTAGCACCTTCACACACATACAGCTCACTCATGCTGTAGGCACTGATGCAGGCTTTTTGGAAAATATCCCAACTTTTCTGGAGATGGGGTTTGTAGTTTGTGCATAAGCAGCATGTATATGAAGAGGTTGTGGACTTTACAATAGGGTTATGTTCATGGACTCCTTGTACCCTCTTGAGATGTTAATCCAAAAATAATTGGTTATATAATGTATTTTCTTCGTATCTTATAATGTTACAATATTTGTGAGAGTTCAATGATAATTTTGAATTAAATATTTTTCTGTTTCTTACAATTTTGTCACCACCGTCAGTTTTGTCAACACCGTCTATGCCTTGTCAACTCCGTCAGATGGACTTTATGTTGATTTTTTTTAAAAAGATGACATGTTTTGTTCCATCAAGAATATTTGTCTATAACAGTGTTGCATTTTCAAAGTTAATGTGTAATTTGAACACTTCTAAGTATCTCTGTTCATACTGGAGATTAAATGTTATGTTGGTTAATACATAAAACCTAAACCGTAACTATAAAACACTGATAAATCAAAACTTTTAAAAGGAGATATGTTTCATTTAAAAACATCTGTATACAATTAAGAGAACCAAGAAACAGCTAAGAGTAAAAATATCTGTGATAAGGTCATTTAAAATAATTTTTTTGACATTTCTATGTCTCTGACGGTGTTGACAAAAATCTAGTTCTGATCCCGCTTTGTCATTCATGACAAAAATGTAAAACTGGGAGGTTGTTCCAACACATGGTTATATAGGCAAAGCCTCATTTAACAAAGATGTATACATAGTTTTTTAAAATAATCAAAAAAAATTTTTTGAAAATAAAAACCTGTTTTGTCCCAGATCTCAAGAATCACTGGATGCCAATATGTTTTAGTAATTATACACATGTAGTTAGAATTAGAAGAATGTTGCTTTATGATTGTTGTTCAAATGTTGTTCAATGTTATTGAATGTCCAGTCCATTCTTTTACAACATATGTTTGCATGCTATGTAATCAGTATATGCACATAATCTTTTCTGTACAAGAAAGTGCCTTGAGTTGCTGTGGTAGAGGGAGGCAGGACCTGAGACTGCCCCACTACTGTCTGTGGAGTCAGCCAGTCTGGGCTCAGGCAAAACTGACCAAACCACTTAAAGTATTAGTCCTGGTCATTTTAGAACATTTGGTGCAAACACATTGTCGTGTCTTGCAAAAAAATAACTGACTCTTAGCAGAACCAAACTCTGACTGACTCTGGTGTATTTTTGGGCTACAATACTCTACTGTGGACCAGCTGTGCTTGGATTGGCTGATGATCCAGCATGGGGCCCATACATTGTCTGGACTGGTCCCCACAGAGGTTGCTGCTGGAATGCGTTTCTGAGGAGCAGTTTCTAAACATTGTTGCCCTTCGGTGTCAAATATAATAAATAGTTGTATTTCACTCTAACATTGATCACGCACAAAGTCTGGCAAGCAACCAAGACACAGACAGACCAAGAAATGCACTGCCCCGCTGGTTTAGCAAGACAGACAGACTAGAGAGAGATTCACTGCAAGCCAGCACATTAACTTAAGATTACTGTTATTTGCTGACTTCAGACTTTGAGAGGATATAATACAAGTTTACCTGACTGCTGTTCCCACAATTCACCTTGAGTTTTTTTTCTGCTCGTGCCCAGGACAGTCCCTCTTCTTTCTCTCATAAAAGTTGAAAACACTGACACCTGCTTTGCCAAGAGGTGCCTTCCATAAGCCTTCCTTATGCAACGTGCATAGTGAGGTCTATCATTCTATCTATATATGTACAGGCTTATGTGGGCAAAGACAAACTCCCAAAATCTCTTCTAAGGGAAATGGAAGAAACTTTAGGAAGGACCACATTAGTGAGGACCCCCTTCCTGGGCTATTACGTGCCTTGCTTTTGCCAACAAAACAGCCCTGACCCATTGAGGCATGGACTCCACTAGACCTCTGAAGGTTTGCTGTTGAATCTGGCACTAAGACATTAGCAGTAGATCCTTTAGAAGAAGTAGAATTTGCGTGGTGGTTTTGTTCCTCATTCCATTCCTGAACTATTTATGCTTTGTGGCAGGGCACATTATCTTGCTAAAAGAGGCACCTGCCAACAATGAATACTGTTTTTAATGATTGGGTGTACTTGGTTTGCAACAATGCTTAGGTAGGTGATACATGTCAATGTAACATTCACATGAACGCAAGAACCCAAAGTTTTCCAGCAGAACATTGTTGAAAGCATCACACTGCCTCCGCCAGCTTGTCTTGTTCCCATAGTGCATCCTAGTGCCATTTCTTCCCCTCTTGGCCATCCGTGTGATGTAAAAGAAAATACGATTCATCAAATCAGGCCGCCTTCTTCCATTGCTCTGTGGTCCAGTTCTGATGCTCACATGTCCGTTGCTTTTGGCAATGCCCAGAGGTCATGGGTAACTTGACGGGTCTGCGGTTACACAGCTCGATACGCAACAAACTGTGATGCACCAATTGTTCTGACACCGTTCTGTCAGAACCAGCATTAACTTTTCAGCAATTTGACCTACAGTCGTTCATCTGTTGGATCGGACGACATGGGCCAGCCTTTGTGTATGACGTGTAAGCTGAGCCTTGGCTTCACCAGGGTCATGACTGGTGAAGCCAAGGCTCAACTTACACGCTTTTCTTTTCTTGGACCACTTTTGATGGGGGGGGGCACCCCCACAAGAGCTGCAGTTTTGGAGATGATCTGATCTTGTCCAGCCATCACAATTTGGCCGCTAAATCCTTACACTTGCCCATTTTCCCTCTTCTAACACATAGACTTTGAAGGCACAATGTTTACTTGCTGCCTAAAGGCCTTTTCACACAGGAATTTATTTACGTGCCTCGTAATTCATTTTCAGTGATAGGCTAGCGTGTAGGATGGGAGGCGCAGGCATTGCGACCGGCGTTAGCGACAAGCGGGCGTGTACCCGTGAAACTGTCACGGTCGAGCTTTTCTCACGCACACGCCCGCCCCTGACAAAGTTTAATTGACTTGAACTTTTTGTTGCCTACGAGACGCGCAGCACAAAAAGAAGACTGATGCGAGACTGATCCTCGCCGTCTGTGACTTCCCTTAAATATATAGCCTAATTGTTCACTGAACAGTTACCGGGACATTAACCGGAGGGTGTTTGCTTGCCTAGATTTATTAGCTATATGAATGAATAATATATATAATATAGCCTATCAACTAACATTACTTAGCCTATAGTTTTACTCTAAGCTAGGCTATGAAGGAATACAGTAGCGCACAGAAGCCGTTGCCGTGGTTATTATCTATTAACTGCCTTCTTACTCGCAGAGCGTTTGTCTCAGTGTCTGTTCACATGAAAAGCGCATAGCGACCCCGTGGGGCCAGGCGACTAAGCAGACGGAGTGTCGCTTCCCGTGTGAAAAGGCCTTGATAGAGGATATCCCTCCTACTGACAGGTGCCATGGTAACAAGATAATCAGTGTTATTCAATTTACCTGTCAGTGGTCATATTATCTCCCACCTCTCTCTCACACACCGCATGTCTAAACTTCTTTCTCTCCCGTTTGTCTCAGTTCTCAAAAGTATTTTTGTGCTTAGACTCACACACGTTACTTGAGTTTTCTCTGACTGAATAATTGCTTACCTTACCATGGACCGCCAGCTGGCTCTCAGTCCCTCAGGTAGTGAATTGGTTTACGACTGATCTTTGGTCTTTGAATTTCCTTTGTCCAGTCATAGCACAGTCCTTTCGTAGCTCCTTTAGCCCTGTGGCTCTGCGGTACAGATTTAAAATCGCTTTGCCTCAAGCATTTCAACCAGGGCACTACTGCTGTGTATTAGCAGCACACTCTTCACTACTCCTGTTGTGCTCAGTCTTTCAAATTCACTGCACCTGGTTGGCTAAATAGATATTACCAGCGGTGTGGCGGTTCTACCAACCGCCAACACCTAAAGTGGCAGTAATGCCTTTATTTTTCTTTACAAATAAATCACAAACACATTTTTTCTAGATATTTTTATTCTTTTCACAATGATAATTTCCAATCTGAGTGCACACATCTTGGTTAATCATTTGAGAAGAATTGTTTAGGGATTTATACCTGTCTTTTGTTTCTCCACATGCTGCTTTTGGGAGCGCCTTTTATACTCCATCAGAGGAAGTGGAAGGAACCAACTCCTGGCAGTGGGCAGAGGGACTCTGAACTCTAAAGATTTTAATAACGTAGCAGCATGTGGATATTTTGTTTTTTTGGTTAATATTGTGTTTCAGTAGAGTTTGTTTGTACAGTATATTCTTATGGTTGGTTGTTGGGTTTATTTTGGGTCTTTTTAATTGTAGTCAATTAAGTTTTCCCCCCTTTGTGTGTGGTGTAGGCTAACCTGTGTGTATATATACCCCCATTTTGTCTCATTCTATAGGTCAGGTTTGTTACGTTCAGGTTTAGGTTGTGGTTTTGTTATGTTGACCTCAGTTTAGTTAAGACCCATTTTGATTAATTCTGTTGTTACTTTTTGTTGTTTAATATGATTTGAAACTTTGATTTGATTTGTAGGCTAAATAAAGCCAAATTTTTACAAATCCTTGACCTTGTGCCCTGCCTTAACTGCTTGGTCCATGACAAGCGCCTACAAAGTTTTCCCCATACATCCGGGTATTATATCTGATTTTCTATTTTCGTGTCAGCTGGTCCGTTACACACTTGAATGAACCAGACATTGTATGATTGTATGGCATTCTGTCACATTTCATTTGTAACTATATGGTGCTTGTGAAATCTTTATATTATGAAGACTGCACCATCACATCAGACGTGAAATATTTTCAACTTTAAAAAGGGGTCAGACTACCAAAAAGGTTAAGAACCTCCAACAAGGTGAGATCAAGAACACAAAATGAAAATACAGTATAAGGAAAAATTAACTAAAACAGGAAATAACAAGATTGAGAACCACGACCATAACTTGGTTTTGTAGTGTGGCTTCTAGCTTCCATTATATTTTTGAATATATTCAGACTTACAGTTTTAACATTACACTATTTGGTATTTATAAATAGCCCTTTGATGAGTTATGCAAACACTAATTTGCCAAGCAGTCTGTTTTGAGGTATTAATGACGTTGATTACACACTCAAAAAAATTAAGAAAGGGTTTTTTGAAAGTGTAGATTTCTCCGAACAGAAATTTGCTCTGCACTTCTTTATTTAAATATTATTAATTCTCTGCTATATGTGATAAGACAGCAG
The DNA here is from genome assembly GCA_024633595.2 of Lepomis macrochirus. Lineage (NCBI taxonomy): Eukaryota > Metazoa > Chordata > Actinopteri > Centrarchiformes > Centrarchidae > Lepomis > Lepomis macrochirus. The sequence continues at coordinate 15,205,589 of JALXJV020000018.1, read as the reverse complement.
ATCTCTGAACCACTGCAGTGGAGAGTGTTGGCTAACCCCTCTATTGGTGTCAAAGGCCTAAACTGTCTGGCTGGGACAGGAATAAATTAATATAGTTGTCTCTAACACGGTGTCAGCTCCACAGTACACAGCTGTCTCACTTGGTCCTCCTCTCTGCTTGGTTTATATCCTGTCTGAGACTACTTGTCCTCGTACTGACTGATGATATGGTTACCAACTGAGTTTACCACCATGTGAAATTAGCAAAGTTATTATGGCTGGTAATCATGTAGTGTTTTGTACAGTATTGTACATACTGTAATCATTAAAGTGGTCCTTTGTGGCTCTGTTAGGTAGAGCACTAAGCTACTTGCACTAAGGTTGTAGGTTTGAATCCCACTGAGCTTTGAACCTGAATATATATTAGGCAAATTAATCAACAATACATACATGTATATTAAGCAAATGTTTCATTGGTGATCAATTAAGAACAATGAACATAGTGATCGTAAAAGGTATTTTAACAATAGAGAAGAAAATCTCAACAAACATTCTGCATGTACTTTGTATGAACATAATGTATTTCAAAACATATCATTCTACGTATTTTTGTTGTATTGAGTCAATGTCAAATTGAATTGTTGTTGTGAAAAAAGGACCTTTTGATGATCTATTGTGTTTTTTGTACCGAGAGTGGTGAAATATTACCAGATAGTTGTGTGAATAGTACCATAGCGACAGAAAAAACACTGTGGATAGTAAGATACAGCCAGGAGAAATTTAGCTTAGCTTAACACAAAGACTGGAAACCGCTAGCCTATCTCAGTCCAAATATACCAAAATCCAGTAATCGGCACAACTACAGTTCAATACTTAGCACAATTTATCTTATCCATCCATATTAAACTCAACAATTCTGGGGGGTTATGTGAGGGACTATTTCTGCACTGGTCAGAGTAACCAGCATCTATGGGAGACACCACAAAGTCACTGCTGAAACTCCTGCACATAACTTCCTGTAAAACTACAAATTGTTATTTTTACATTTTGTTTTTTATTTGCCATAAAATGTGTTCAGAGAAGGTAGATCTAGCTGCGCATGCATAATACACACAAACTGTAGCACTAGTCAATGCCTGATGATGATTTTTTATTTCATGGCCTGCTTTGAAAAGAAATGCATGCACAGTTTTCTATTTTCAGCCCAATGCTATTCACAGATCTCCTCAAAACTGTCTATCTAAAGCCAGCTGGCCTCCTATCAGACATCACTTGTTCCCAATGCAAGTAACTACTAATGAGCGCAGACATGCTGTTGTTCACCTCTTACAACAGGAAACCGCATGCTCTGTTGCCGATAAAGTATTTCATCCTTGATCTGTGTCCATGTATGGGCAGAAGAGTTTGTGGAAGTTCATCTGGGATTTAAAACATCTCCTTAGTGCTCCCTCTCTGTCTAATTAAACTTGGACCACCTTTTGCATTTGAATTAGGTTTGACGTTGTGGCAATATTTGTGTTCTCAGAACTAATGAACTGAACACAATAAAATGGATTGACGGGCAGTAATGATTCAGCATTAACCACTGTTGTGTGTCAGACATTATGACCCATAATAACTTGCAACTGTTATCAAAAATTCATAGCATAGTCTATTTTTAAAACTGAAGCAAAATGTGTGCTCCAGAATTAATAGCACTCTTGAATACAAAAAGATGCTCTCCAAGGCATAAAAGACATTGGTGCAAACAGCCTTACACACACACATCCTTTACTACTTGCATAGAGACACACACGTATTATTTCTATCACTCTGTAACTATCCTAATAACGTCTTCACATTGCTGATTAGGTGTCAGGAGTTTGTGTGTGTCTGGTTACGATGACTCATCCCGCCTGCTAACGGTTGGAGGCATCTGAAGTTAATGGTTCCTTTCATCCAATTACAAGTGAATGCAGTATAAACAATTTTGTTTCTTTGAAAAACAAGCACAAGTTAGAGAGTAATGCTTTCTCTTTATCTGGAATATCTCCTGTCCACAACACATGCACAAAAAGACTACCCTTTTTTTGCTGAGATCTTGTGCTTTACAAAATCATCTGATGACAAAGCTATAAGTTCAGTGTGCACATTTTCTACAGCTTAAACAATGTGCTTGTCACAGTTACAGCTATTGCTATTATCAACTCAACACACCAGTATGTGTACATGTGTTACAGTTCCCCATCAATAGGAAGCAGCTTTCAGTGTTGGCATGCACCACAAAAACCCTCAAAGCTCTTGTCTTGTCTGAGCCTATTCAGTTTTTGTTTATCGCTTTGGTACTTTAAGTACTTAACCATAATGGTTAAGTATGGTTAAGTACAATTTCACAACTTTTAGTACAAAACTCCAAACTCATCACACCACACAACCATTGATTTAAAATATAAGTTTCTTGTGAAATGTCATGAGAACATTTGGTTTACAGTTTTTTTCTGTTGCTATGGTTTGTGGTAATATTTCACCACTCTTAGTGTGAAAAAAACCCCACAACTGATCATCAAAAAAGACCTTTTCATCTGACATTTACTGAGCAGAACAAAAACACGTTAAAACACGTTTTGCACTGAAGCACATTATGTTCATACAAAGTACATGCAGAATGTTTGTTGAGATTTTCTTCTCTATTCTCTATCTCTATTTCTTTTTCTCTATTAAAATACCTTTTAGAGAAGTAAGAGGAACACAGAGTGAATAAACAGTAGGGCTGCATTTTATGCCTGGATGACATGTTTCACTTCTTATCATCACAGAGGCACAACATGCAGTCCTTTTACAAACATGAAAAAAGAGGGAAAACACATTTGGCTGCATGTGCACAGTTAGTGCAAAAAGGTAAAAAAGGCCAAATATAAACTCATCTGATCTTAAGTCAGGTCTTACACTGAGCTGTAAGTAATTCTGTTCACAGTTCACTTTTAGGGACATTTCTATAAAGAATACAAAGATGTTTCATTGCTAACCATCTGTGTACATGGCCATCTTTGATACATTTCAAAATATTTTGCACAACATGAGTGCACTCCAGTGGTTATGCTTGAGACTACATGATGTCCCAAAACTCACTGTAGATGGGAAGAAGCAACGTTTATTTTTTTTATTTATGTATTTTTTTATTTATTATAGCAAATTAAGACTGTGCCACATATGAAACCCATCTGACATTTGCTCTACCAAAAAACAAAGCTGTTTTTATTCACTTTCACAAGCCAGTTACAGGCTTCATTGTTAATGTAACTCCTTTTAGTCTCCCATGTTCATTTAGTTGTCATGACTGCTTTTTGTTTGACTGAAATTCTTACATACGGTTAAAAAAAAAAACACTGACTGCATGACAAAGTGTCCTTGGGCAATTTTTAGTTTCCTTCTGAGTTGCTCTGTCATCAGATGAATGTGGCACATACGCGTAGGAGCCATTATACATGGGGGGGACATGTCCCCCCCACATTTCAAAATCTATGTTTTGTCCCCCTCACTTTTTCCCCCGGCGAGTTGGCTCATAGCGGTTTGAATGACAGTCAATCAATCAATCACACACTCCGCATCAGAGATAGACTAAATAAACGGTTGAAACGCGACAGAAATCATGTCGGTCGATAGAAAACATGCGACAGAAGGCTGAAAAACTAAAAATTACGGGAGAAAAAAAGAGGTCGCTCAGCAGGGTGCAGCAAAGTGCCTCAATATTCTGTTTATTTTGTGCTGCTGTTACAGTCTACCTGAAGACAGCTGTGAGGACCCCCTCTGCAGGGCGGGTAGGAACTTGTTACAAATAACGCAAATTTGCAAAAATAAATACATTTTTTAAAAAAGGTAATCAGCACCTTTTCACGTTCACACCTTTTAAGAACTGCACCTTTATACTCTTTACTCCAGTAGGCCAGTAATCTACTTTTAATTCCGCTTCATTTTCCATTCATACCTTTTCTAACTTAACCGTCTGTAATCTGCATTTTGCTTCATTAACCGAAATGATCCAGTCTGTGCGCGTAGTTACGCAGAAGAGCGTCTGGTGTCGGAGCTCCTCAGTGACAGAGCGGGGCAGATGCAAAGATTTAGAAAATCAGGCAAATGCTTTTTCAGTTTAAGGCTTTATTGTTCTAATAATATACCTGAAAATCAGTGAGCGCACACATGGCACTGCTGGCCGTGTTGGAAAGCTGCCTGTGTCGCTCTTTAACAAGCCTGCAAATAAAAACTTTCACTTTCCATTAACGGCGCATTAAAAGCGTCTTTAGTCAATTAGCCAGCATGCAGGGAGCCGAGCTAATAAGGAGAGCTAAGTTAATGTTAGAATGCAGCTGGATTTTCGAGGCTAGCACGCTGAATATATAGCTGGCAGTCAATGTCCATGCACACACGCACCCCCCGGCCACAGTTCACAGTCATTCTATGGGAAACACTGGATGATCACTGGATTTATTCTGATACATTAACAGTATCCTGTTGTTGAAATGAGCATCGCTTTCTTTTGATGGATATGACCCTGTTTTTTTCCCATCAGTTACTGTGTGTTTTATGGTGATGTGTGTGAGAGAGAGAGAGAGAGAGAGAGAGAGGTTGGCATGACGAACAGCTTCCCTGCTTCAAGAACGAGCTGCTCTCGTGTTACTGCCACAATAATATTCACAATTGCTGTGAAGATTATTTAGATGCTTGAGGAATAATCAGATTGTATTGGCAGCCTGTGCTGCTGCAGAACAAGCGGTTTGGTTGCCTACATCTCCATAATAAAAGGCACAAGTAACAAGTTGGTAACAAAGTTGGCTGGGCAGCAAAAGTGATATTTTAAAGTGATCTTATCAACGCCGTCATGGAGATTTAAAAAGGAAAATAATTGTAGAAATAGCTAAATTACAGATAATCAGCTTCTTCACTGCATTTGCAGGAATATTTTTATGGGCTACTTAAAAAAAATAAACTCATCAAGTTGCCTAGTCTGATGCAATAAACAGTTTTACTCTGTTAGCCTATCTTGACCTTTCCTGATGTGGACACAACAGGGCTGTGATCCTGTGCACAAAAGAACATCACCACACTACCATGGACAGTAGTGGTGCAACGGGTTGCAGAATCCGTGGTATGGATCCCGTCCACACGGTGCAGCACGCGAGCCCGTTCTCATCTCAGGGCGTCATATACCGACGATTTGAGAAAGAGTGACAAAGCGTAAGTATTTTACGCGAAAGGTACCCTTTAGCGTCTCATGGAGACGCTCCCGGTGCAGGTAGGGTTAGCCTCCCTTCTGTTGCTTTAACGTAGGAAACGGGAGCGTTTCATACGGACGCGGAAGGGTACCTTTAGCGTAAAATCCTTACGCTTTGTCACTCCCGGATGAAAGCGTCAGATATGACGCATTGAGATGAGAATGTGTTGGAGCGAGCACGCAGGTGGACCGCGGATTGATTGCAAAGTTTATGATTTATCCTGTTTGACCTCTCAAAATATTCCTTTATTCTGGAAATGTCAGAGAACCCAGTTAGATTCTGTGCAGAACTTTGAACATGAGCAGAAAACCTGCAGAAACACAGGAGCTATTAAAGTCCAGGAGTTTCTAACAGAATTAAAATTATTAAATTGTTTACAGGAGAAACATTTCTGAAAGCTGAGATCTGCTCTGCATTATATTCTGTTACAATTTTAGATTTTGAATTGTTTTATTAAACCTTCATAAAACCAGAACAAATATTTATCCAACAGTGTCCTGGTCAAAGCAGGCAGGAGTACAAATGTTCATTCAAGATGGGAATAAATAATCAGTTACAAGGACGTAAAATGTCAATATGTTCTCAAATATTCACCACAATTCAGCACACATCTGAAGGCAGAATTACCAGCCTTCAAGTCATTTAAAAGCAACAGTGAAAAAAAAAATACAGCCCCCTGTGGACTACCTCTGTAGAAAATGCAGAAATTGGTGTAAAAAAAACACCAGAATGCAGGAAACTAAGTGTTTAACATTCAAAATTTTCTGGGGGAGGACCCCCAGACCCCCCGGGTTCACACTATTGCAGTTTTGTTGTTATATATGGCTATAGGATTTAGACACAACAATTTAGCAGACATGACACAGTTAAAAGTGTTGCCTTATTGTGCCATATAAGTAGAGTATGTTTACTATTGCTTTAATGCTTGGTGGAGGTTTCAATTACTATGTGAAGATATGAAGTTTTGTGGGCTGGGCTAAGCCCCCAATGTTTCAAAATCCTAACAAGGCCCCTGCCCCCCGAACCCTCCTAGCATTTCTGCGTCCCCCCCACATTCAAAATCGCTCCTACGCCCCTGATGTGGCATGTAGTGTAAAGTGCTTTCAGAGGTCAGAAGACATCTACTTTTATCAATAACTTTGACTGAATGTATCGATAGGTCTTTTTCACAGCAGCATTTGACATTTTGACTGGTCATAGTGGGTAAAGGTAGGCTAATAATAATAAACACGTTATTGGATTTATTAAATGGATCCAGTAGCCCTACTGCTCCATAGGAAATATATTTTATTGTGTTTTATTTAAATGCATTTTTGGAAGATTATCCAATTCTATTTAAGGTGTTTGTGTTGTTCACAAATTACATGTTGAGGTATTTCTGCTTAGCCCCTGAAGCTTAAAAAAGGTAAAATTAAATCATTCATCCATTCATAACACAATAAAACAGGAACAAATGTTAGGGTAATGGAGAGGACTGATGTGAAGGAACTTAATTGGAGTTCGAATAAAATACAAAGTGTATGCATATGTGATGAGTGATTTGGAGGGAAATAAATGAGTAAAAGGTGTCAAACGTTTGGTTAGGGCTCTTACTTATTTCAGGGATAGCATAGGTTTAAATAGTAAACATCATACTAGTCTATGGTGGAATTAATGGCAGATTGAGCCCTCACACTCCAGTACAGCAGGTGGCGATAACAACCAACTGTATAGTTGGTTGTTATCGCCAAACTACAGAAGAGAAACGACAACAAAAATCAGGAAGTTATACAATTCAGATGTGCCAGTTATGAAGTTGAATCAACCAGTTGGATGTCATGCCGTTGGATTGTTTAGTTTTAAGCTAGCTAACTCACTTTCAGCGTCAAAACCACCGGCAGCATCAGGTGTATGTAGCTGACGATCTTAATAAGGACATGGCAGAAATCCAAGAATAGAGTAGCCTCACTGGAGTAACGTTAGTTAACTTATTAGCTTGTGGTTTCTACAAAACATGATGGGAAGTTGCACATTAACGCTTGCTCTTCTGTCTTTGGGACTGTGGCGACTGTCATGGGTCTGCTTTGGGTGATGCTGTAGTTTAGTTTCTGTCTCGTTTGAGGTTGCGTGAGGTAGTAGAAATGGACGATGTGATCTGCCTCAGCTCGGACAGTGACAAAGACGACTCCGATGTGGAAATCGTCGGCTCGTACTGTACCCTAATGACCAAAGGTGATCCCCTGCCCCTCACAGCGGTGCGAGTAGACGTTGACGCCGTGAACGTCAATGTCCCAAAGGTAAACAAACAAACATCTTACCCGATAACGTTACTGTTACTAACCTGTATGCTAACTTATAACTTTAGTTAACTTACACCGGGAAACAAGAAAAGAAAACACTTGTTCACACGTTTGTACCACAGGTAACGTTACAGTCTGTTCACTAGCGCCGCCCTCAGTCAAGTAACTTTAAACTTAAAATATTGATATTTTCTCGCTTGTCAAGGGAAGGTACCGTTAAGGAGAACAGTTAACGGTGACTGTGTCACATTAATGTAATACACAGCTAACAGGAATAATTTTTCTGTCATAAATTACGTTATAGCCAAGCCTAAGATTTTATTGGACTGTCATGTTACCAAAGCACAACCTTAACATCTTATTATCTATATTAGCTAAGAAATGTGCCCTTGGCTAGCATAAATCTGTGTGTTAAATAATGTGTCCATTACATTAGTTATTATAGAGCTAGCATGTAACTTAATAATTCTTTATATTATCATAACTTACTTTTTTTACGGTTAACATTTGCTTACAGTGCTGCCCACTAGGAGTTGGTAAGTTAACTTCAATAAGGATACATTTTACTATCTCTGAATAGCATTAACACTTTTATACCGTTAAAATTACGATATTGTATCTTTATTGTTTACTTATATTACAATACTGAACATTTTCTGGAAAAGGTGTTTAAGAGCTAACATTAGTCATTGATGAAATAACCAAAAAAGAAATATGGTAAAATGTTGTTGGCTGTTAAATTAATTCAGAAAATCAGATTAATAATTAATTGAGGTGTAACACTGATACAAAAATCATATTTAAAAAAATCAAATGCTGCCCTAAAGCAGTGCTGCTCATTGATTTGCAACATTGTCCACAATGGCCTAATACACCCAGGGATATAAATGGGAAAGCTACCTCCATATTTAATGATATGACAAAACCTCTGACAGTTGACAACTTTTCAGGGTACAGTATATTGTCATATTGTCCTACCCTCATTTACTGATTTAAATTTCTGTTTATTTTGTCCCTTTTTCTAGCGTTTTATTGACCTCACAGATCCAAAGTGGACCCTTCCGGAGCTGAAGATGCGTAAAAAGAGGAAATTCTACTGCATTGCCAGTGGTAGACTTGACTGAGAGCGACATAGCAAATGGGACAGAACAGGAGACAGATCATTTGCCACCAGATGACTGTCAAATAAAAAAAGAAACTTCAAATAAAAACCAAACTTCAAACAAACATGATTTTAAATTACAGGAAAGCTCTTCAAGTGACCCAACTGTATGTGCACTACAGCGGGACTGTGGTGACCAAAAGCCAAAGCAGAGATGTTTGGATTCTCAAACCCAACACCAAAAGCAGACAGAGAGAGCACATAATTTTGCACCAGCTGTAAAATTAAGACGATTGCCTTTTCTTGAAACACATGTCACAGAACTGCAAATGTCAAGTTGTTCTGTCCATTTAACTGAAGATTGTAACCAAATGTCACTGTACCTCAGGCAACTAGACAGTAACAATGACTCACCAGAATGCATTAGTAATTTAAGGACAACTATTGCATCCGATGGTCCTCACATAGAGTCTACACTAGATGAGTCTCCTCCTAAGGTGGTGGAACCTCTTATCAGTCAGGAACAACAAGAGAACAATAATGAATTTATGAGCACACAGTTAAATGCTAAAACATCTCTGTGTCAGCAGAGCCCAGCTGCCTCTCTCTGCTCGGATGCAGGAAGCTCTGTTGCAGCCTCAAAGGAGCACAGCGCTCATGAAGACGAGATGGATGACTTTTGCCCATCTATGCTCATCCCATCTCCAACTTCTCAAGATAAAGCACATGGTTCCATACAAAGAAATGTCCTCTGCTCCAACCTGGAACAAATGGAATTGGACGAAGCACATTCTAGACAAAGCCATCCCTCATTGGCCCACTCTCCTACAATTGGACTGGACAATTCTGAGCCTTTTGACCTCGACACCAACCCCGTATCTCCTAAGCTCTTGAGCCAAGTCAACCCAGAACCCACCTCCGAACATACACTAGCTGAGAATACGTCTGAATGGCATTCGGAGGAGGTTAGGAATAAAGAGGCCTCAAACAGCACCAACCACTTGCGCTCTAGCATCCCTAGTGAACCTGCGTTGTCAGTCTCTGAAACTGAGGACATGGATGACAGATCCGGGACATATAGAGGGGATCTGGGAATTGACAGTCCAGTGTCTTTTCTTTGGCAAGAGGGCAGTGATGGAGAACTAGTGAACGAAGAAAGCAGATTTGATATGGACTTCAGGGCGGCCAGTACAGAGGACAGGGGTTTTGTTTGCCCTGTTACACTCAGGAAAATAATGTCTGGACCTGCTCAAGCTCTGGTGAAACATTTCTCTAGACGTTTATACGTTTGTTTTTCTGTAGCACTCATAAAATCATTACATGACACAATTTTGTGCTAGGCTGAATGTACAGCATTCCTTTTTTTAGATTGATGAAGAAGATGAAGGGTATGGAACTCCTGAGGTGCTATGTCGTCAGAGCCTGAGCCTGGTTTACAGTACCATCGATGAGAACTACCCAGAGGGCACGTTGCAGCTCTTGTCTGACCTACTACAGCCTGGTTACTATCCCCCCACGGATATCACCTTCCACCTGCTGCATGGCATTCTGCTTGACCCACAGTGTCCTTATCACCTCTGTGTGCAGGCCTTTAATCTGCTGATGAGGACACAGAGGTGAGGGAACTACAAGAATAACATTTGTATAATATGTTGCTTTTCCTATTTTAATTCTTAATTCTTGTCCTTTACGTCCTTTCTCTCAGTTAATCTCACCCCTTTCCGTCTTTGTATTCAGAGATTAAAGCTGCTTTCTGATTGCAGACACCACATGGCTGATAAAAGTGCAGTTCCATGGGACTGGGAGTTGTTGACCTCAGTCATTGCTAATCAGGTATTACTCTAGGATGCAAAATGTGTGAAGCTGAAAAACAGTGAAGCTGAGCAGTATATCAATGTGCGGTACCATGTGTTGATGAACAAGACCACAATGAATGAGATTTTGGTTGTAATATTTTTAAATACCTGAAAAGTTGTTAAATGGTTTGGTCTCAGAGGCTGAATTGAGCTTAGAGTGGGTGGTGAAATGTGGTTTTTGTAGTCACATTGTGCTTTGTAAAAACTTTTCTTGTGTGGCAGTATGTTGAAAGCACAAAAAGTCATCCCCAAAATATTGTTGCATTGTTTTTTCCTCATTGGAGAAAAATATTTGGATGCTTGTTTATATCTCCCTGGCTTAATATGCAGACATATTTTCATATTTTTTCCTTAGGACCATACAAAAAGACATCGATGTGAAGTTGTACGCATGCTCCTGGAGTATGTGGTGCAGACTTTGGAGGATGATTTCCAGGCCAAACGTTCGATCTCTGCCCTCCATCACTCCATTGCCAAGGCAACTTTGTCATGTGATCAGCAGTTCCCTCGCGTCAGGTGAGTTTGGTCAACAGGGGCTTGTATTGTAAAGCAAGATTAGAGGGTTAGTCAGCTAATTTTGGACCCAGGCATTGTAGTTCATTGCACATCTCCATGATAATATACATTTTTTTAAATTAAGCTTTTAGTTAAAACAGTTTGGAAGTTGTATTTTTGTTGTGCTGTTTTGTGGTAAAGAAAATATTAGAAACACTTCTGAGTATGCTGTGTGCTGCATTACTAACCTACTTAAGAGCGTCTTTGGTTCAGGGGATTCACACAAATGATATCTGCCAAAACAAACTCACCTCTTACATGTAAATGAAACTCAAAGTCAAGTCAAGTCAATTTTATTTATATACACATTTAAAAACGACAGGAGTTGACTCAAAGTGCTTTCCAAGAACACAATACACCCAAATACAAGTATAAACGAACAAAAGAACAAAGAGTATATGTCATTGTGTATCCATCTACACAATGAAACACTAGTGCACCACCAAAGCTGCATTAAAAAATCAAGAGTTGGTCAAAACCAGATTTGTGAGACCTGTTATTTCAGATTATCAGTATTAAACATACTGAAGTTAGATAATTTAATGAGCCACCCCCACCCGAAATGTAAACTCCACTTTGTGATACTGCCTATATTATAACATATACAATGACATATTACAAATCCCTCCAGGGTGCCAAGGTGATTACATTATATTACATGGATGACAATTAGTAGTTTCTGTTTATATTTATCCATTAGTTCAAGTGGTATTATTCGTTATTGTTTTTTTGTTGTTGTTTGTCTTTCCAGAGATGTCATCAAGTGGCTCTTTTCTGCCATTATGAAATCATCAGAACATGGAGAGAGTGAAGAAGCAGCCAGAGAGAGAGAGATGAACAAATCAGGTGAATTACAAAGAAAGAAAGTCTTTTATTTATACGCGGTGGTTGACATGAGCAGCAGGAAACAACAGGCTGCTTCTATGATATATTTTCATTTGTCTTTTTGTGCCATACAGAATGGTGTCCATCTTCCAGAGGATGCTGTTCTTGGCTCTGGAGGTGGACCGTTCTCCAGCTCTAAGTTCTGCCAAGCTGTCCCAGGAGCTCTTCCATATGCTCATCGGCAATATACCTCTAACGAGCACACAGGTAAGAAGGAGAGATGAGACGAGTGAGGGAGGCAAGATTGTATTTACCATTAAGGGAAAGTTGATGTGCGATAGGTAGAAATAATTTTCTTTAATACACACAGCCTTTGTGCCACTGGAATATGCATTGATTGAAATTGTTAATTATTTAATTGGTACATTCAGTAGAGTAAAATAATTTGCCTTTAAATGATATATAAAATGTTTGTAAAATATAATGAAAAACTGAAGAAATAAATGTCATTATTTTCTTTAAATGATTAAAGAGGTCATATTATGCTCATTTTCACGTTCAAAAGTCTTATTTAGGGGCTGTACCAGAACAGGCATACATGGTCTCATTTTCTAAAAGCACCATATTTTTTGTAATACTGCACATTGCTGCAGCTCCTCTTTTCACCCTGTGCGTTGTTTTAGCTATGGAGTGATGCATCTTGCCTCTATGTGATCTTTGTTGGGAGTTGCACATGCGCAGTTCCTAGTTAAGGACTACTAGCCAGTCAGAAGCAGAGTAGAGCGGGTCGTGAGAAGCCGGTAAATACTGCTTCAGTTCAGCAGTTCACACCGATTAGAACTGGGAAATTTCCAAGTTGAAATATCCGATTTCTGACCTCAAAGCGTTTCAGTTGCAAGGCGGTGTATGACGCCAAATGTAAACAATAAGCATGGCTGACCATGACAAATGTATGTTTCTTTGGCAAGTTTATGCACAGTTATACCCTCAGCAGTGCACTTGGTGTTAATTAAAAGGATGGCCATTTAATTAAAAACAAGTGAGAAATGTATGTTAAGGTACCTGTTAACTGTGTATCCTTCTAGCTACATCAGTTGGTAATCCTCAAGTCAGCAAATGTCAGGTAGGGTAGTAGGCTATATTTCTGGGCATTTTTAACATTTTCTTGAATAACTTTTGAGTAGAGAAGATGACTTTCAGAGATTGTTTACTGTAACCAGCTACATTGACAAAATATGTCTACATCAGTTTACATGCAGAACAAGTTTGATACTAGTTATACTAGTGTGTGCTATTTTACTGTATACTTACATACAGTATATAATACTTTGCATTTTAGTTTATGGTTTACCATTTAAAATGTGTGCTTCCGTGGGAGCTGTCATTGTTGTGTGATTTCATTTAGTTTCTGCTCATGAAGTTGGGGTACATATTTTTTCTCTGAGTTCACAAGTAGGAAATGTGACTTCAAGAGGCGTTCCATGGTACTTTTTCTAGTTGGAGGTCAGAAATTTCCCAGTTCCAAGTAGTCTGGAATGCAGCATTAGCAACATGGACTGGAGCAAGAGTTTCAGAGTGGTGTATCTCTTATTTATAAAGTTATAACCGAGCTCTGTCTCTACATCACAGTAATAACTTTAGGTCTATTGACTGCCTGGAGAGTAACTGGGTCATTCCTGGCCTTTGGTGACTTTTTAATGTGCAACCTTTTGAGGAAAAAATGATAAAATTTTCAAGTTTTTAACATTTCATGAAGTAAATTACATGTTTAACCTTTAGAAATGTGTACACGCATTTTGCTGTGTCGTCACGGGGATTAAGGGGAAAAGGCTGGATCAATAAGCTGTTTTCAGGCAGTTCAGAGCAGTGTTTTCTGTGGGAAATGGGAACTCCCTTTGGGGAGGACATTGGGCTTTTTTACTTTGCAAACCTATTACATGCAGAAGCCAAAAAGCATAATATGACCTCTTTAATACATTTTAAACAGACACTTACTGAATAGTCTACATAAAAGCTTTTAAATTTAACTTTTTAAAAATTCCATTCACTAATATCTAATTAGTTTCCTGAACCTCTTTAAATTTTATATTTAAATCAAATCTAAGTTGCTTTGGATAAAAGCATCTGCCAAATGAATGAATTTGTCTAAGTGTCTTTAAATTAAACAGAGGCTTTCTTTTCAAATGTAAATGTGGAGGAAACAGAAGTAGAACAAATTAAATCAGGCAGACAAATGAATTATGAAATGTATACCATAACAGGACAACATGAATAAATGCAGTAACAAAAGACACTTTTAAAATATTTTTATATTAATTTATTAAAAATTTCAGAGTTGTATTAATTTTTTAAAACAGAGGTTTTTGAAATTTCATAGTTTTTAAATGCATCACTAAATCTGTCTCTGAAAACCAGAATGTTGTTGCTGGAGAGCCTACAGAGCAAGCTGCTGAGATGTAAGCTGTTGGAACATCTGTTAGACTACGCATGCCCACTGAAAATCTCTCTGCCCATGTCGCTCAGTCTTCTGCTTCACTTTCTGAAGAACTGCACTCTGGCTCCAGACCCTACGGTGAATATCACTTTTGCATCTTGTTTTCCTAATCTTTCCCCTTCAAAGATGTAGTGGTATTAAAATCTGTAGTGTCATATACACTGATCATCCATAACATTATGAACACCTGCCTAATACCGTGTAGGTCCCCCTTTTGCTGCCAAAAGAGCCCTGACCCGTCGAGGCATGGACACAGCTAGACCTCTGCAGGTGTGCTGTCTAGCACATCGCACAGATGCTCAATTGGATTTAGATCTGGGGAATTTGGTGGCCAAGTCAACACCTTGAACTCGTTGTGTTCCTCAAACCATTCCTGAACCATTTTGCTTTGTGGCATGCAACGTAGCCCCATATGCAATAAACTGTTATGCACTGTGGTTCCTGACACCTTTCTGTCAGAACCAACATCTACATTTTCAGCAATGGATTGGACCACACGGGACAGCCTTTGTGCATGATTTGCATCAAGGAGCCTTGGCTGCCCATGACCCTGTTGCCTGTTCACCACTTCTCTTTCCTTGAACTACTTCTGATAGGAACTGACCACTGCAGACCGGGAACACCCCATAAGAGCTGCAGATTTGGAGATGCTGTGACCCAGTAATCTAGATTCCACTTTGCCCTTGTCAAAGGTGGAATCCTTCCACTTGCAATTTTTTCCTGCTTCTAACACATTAACTATGCAAACAAAATGTTCAGTTGCTGCCTAATACACTGCTCAAAAAATAAAGAGAACAGCTAAAATAACACATCCAAGATCTGAATGAATGAAATATTCTCATTAAATACTCTTTTCTTTACATAGTTGAATGTGCTGACAACAAAATCACAAAAAAATTATCAAAGGAAATCAAATTTATCAACCCATGGAGGTCTGGATTTGGAGTCACACTCAAAATCAAAGTGGAAAACCACACTACAGGCCGATCCAACTTTGATGTAATGTCCTTAAAACAAATGAGGCTCAGTAGTGTGTGTGGCCTCCACGTGCCTGTATGACCTCCCTACAACACCTGGGCATGCTCCTAATGAGTTGGCGGATGGTCTCCTGAGGGATCTCCTCCCAGACCTAGACTAAAGTATCCGCCAACTCCTGGACAGTCTGTGGTGCAACGTGGCGTTGATAGATGGAGTGAGGCATGATGTCCCAGATGTGCTCAATTGGATTCAGGTCTGGGAAACAGGCGGGCCTGTCCATAGCATCAATGTCTTCCTCTTGCAGGAACTGTTGACACACTCCAGCCACATGAGGTCTAGCATTGTCTTGCATTAGGAGGAACCCAGGGCCAACCGCACCAGCATATGGTCTCACAAGGGGTCTGAGGATCTCATCTTGGTACCTAATGGCAGTCAGGCTACCTCCGGCGAGCACATGGACGGCTGTGTGGTCCCCCAAAGAAATGCCACCCCACACCGTTACTGACCCACTGCCAAACCGGTCACGCTGGAGGATGTTGCAGGCAGCAGAAAGTTCTCCACGCCATCTTCAGACTGTCACGTCTGTCACATGTGCTCAGTATGAACCTGCTTTCATCTGTGAAGAGCACAGAGAGCCAGTGGCTAATTTGCCAAACGTCCTGCACGGTGTTGGGCTGTAAGCACAACCCTCACCTCATGGAGTCTGTTTCTGACCCTTTGAGCAGACACATTTGTGGCCTGCTGGAGGTCATTTTGCAGGGCTCTGGCAGTGCTCCTCCTGCTCCTCCTTGCACAAAGGTGGAGGTAGCAGTCCTGCTGCTGAGTTGTTGCCCTCCTACTGCCTCCTCCAGGTCTCTTGATGTACTGGCCTGTCTCCTGGTAGTGCCTCCATGCTCTGGACACTACGCTGACAGACACAGCAAACCTTCTTGTCACAGCTCGCATTGATGTGCCATCCTGGATGAGCTGCACTACCTGAGCCACTTGTGTGGGTTGTAGACTCTGTCTCATGCTACCACTAGAGTGAAAGCACCGTCAGCATTCAAAAGTGACCAAAACATCAGCCAGGAAGCATACGAACTGTGTATGCTGTGAAGTGGTCTGTGGTCACCACCTGCACAGCCACTCCTTTATTGGGGGGTGTCCTGCTAATTGCCTATAATTTCCACCTGATGTCTATTCCATTTGCACAACAGCATGTGAAATTGTCAGTGTTGCTTCCTAAGTGGACAGTTTAATTTCACAGGAGTGTGATTGACTTGGAGTTACATTGTGTTAAGTGTTCCCTTTATTTTTTTGAGCAGTGTATATCCCACCCACTGACAGGTAGCATGGTAAAGAGATAATCAATGTTCACTTCACCTGTCAAAATGTTATGGCTGATCTGTGTATGGCATATTTGTGTTGATACATTTTTCAGAAAAAGATTGTGGAATTAAAGTATACACACAGTGATGACCTCATTTTTTATTTATTTATAATTATTATTATTTTAATCATTTAAGATATGCAAAATTGTGATTTCTGATGTTGGGCTGTATGAATAAAATTGTCTTGACTTGACAGGATTGATTTGTTTTTGGGAATCTAACACTTCAAAGTTAGCCACAACAAGCAACAGTTCAGTGCAACTGATCCATGACTGTTTTCTCCAGGATGGTACTGAAAGGTGGCCGAGATGGGAAGAGTTGGTCCATCTCCTCTGGATGTTGCTGCTCAGCTACAACAAAGCAATGAAAGGTGAGACAGTGGTAAACACGAGTACAGTATTTGCCGTGATAATCATAAAATGGCTGCCTATAAATGCTGTATAAATGAACAGAACATCAATTTTGGTAGTGACGATGGGAGTTTGTCTCAGAATGATGAAACAAATGTTCATTATACACAGCATTATTAGCTTTCTTGTTATTCAACAAACCAAACTATGGTTAGTGAGGTGAAAGCCAACATCTTCACTGACTAGTGTCCAGTGTGCTTGGAGCCTGTGGGAAACTAGTGAATGTGCAATACCATGTGGGATTATACTGATGTGTTGGAATATTTTTTGTGCAGCAGAGAGAGAAAAGAGGGCAAAAATAGAAGTGACTTGTACTTTTATTATCCGTCTTCCATCATTAATTCTTCCACATTTCTGTCTTTGGTTCATATCTGATAACTATTGTAGATGTTCACACTGTGTGTTCTGTGAACTAAATGTTGTTTTTTTTTACATTCCGGCGTTTTCTTTTGTTTTTTGTTTTTTTTTATTCAAACACCTATATTAAAATTTATATAATTAAGTTATTAGTATTAAGTATATTTTTGATTTTGGGCATTTAAACACTGATTTTAATAGATAGTATCTCTCCTGCCTCGAAGACATAGGATATATGAACCCTTTCATACCCAATATACCATATCCCTTAATATTCAAACATTAAATAACAATAAATAAAACTAATTTACTTGACTCACCCAAGCCCACTTTGATTTACCCCTAACGTCTGTCATCTGTTACACCCAGGATATCTGTGCAGCTCAGTCAGTGAACAGAGAGGCAGAGTTGGCACCTTGGTCTACAAGCCGGATGATAAGTTATCCAAGGCCGCCGTTCGCGAAGCTGTGGAGGCCTTCCTGTCCAGATCGCAGGCTGACCTTGGCCAAGCCTTGCCTCTCCATGTGGAAGAGTCCCTCACTTATCTACAGGATCACCTTCTAGATGTCTGTCAGTGTTGAATTAAAAAAAAAAACGTTCAAAAACGTGTTTTAATTTAATATTAATATTTATATTTCAGCTTGAGTTGACTGTTTGTATTTTAAATAAAGGCTGGGTCTTGTGAATTTAAAATGTATTTACATGTGGTTTCTCTTAATTATATTTTTGCCAGTAAAGGCATACATCAATTTGTGCTTTAGCATAATCTTCCTTGGATATCTACACAGATGCAACCATTACATCATTACTTTGACTACACCGCTAATGATGACATTGGCAATTCTGCTAACTATGCATAATTTCTAAATAAGCCACAGTAAATTGAACTGTGGCGTCCTATCCAATATCCAGCCATCTCATGGGCCATCACTCTTCACTTAAAGGCTTTATTTACTCTGGCTCAACAGCTGGTTGGACCGTCTGCACGCTGACCAATAGGATCAAGCGCTGTTATCGGCAGAGAAAAAAAAATCCTTACAGTCGCCATGATACAGCAGCGGAAACTGGTGAGAAGTAGCTAGAAAACAAAAGAGAACACGCAGTCGTCCTCGCGATTTGGTATGCTCTTGCAGGTAAAAATTGAATCCTTACTTTTTGACCTGAACTATTTTCACATGTTAAACCGTGATCTTATTTAGATGTTAAAAGCGCTGTAGCTATTTTTCCGACGGAGGACTTATATGAATAGGAAGTCGGTGAGCTTCGAATAATTGGGATGTTAGCATTGAGCTAGCAAGCTAAACCAAGCTAAGCTAAATAGCTCACAATTGCATGTAAATCCAGCATTGTGTAGCCCCCGTGAGCTCGTTTGCTCACTGTTTATCTTAATGATAGTGATTCTTGCTACTGGGGGCTAGCTAGCGGCAGCTAACTAATGCGGTGTTCCGTGGCCTACTGTTAATGCGCAAGTCAGTGCTCTGATATTATGTAAACAACAATTATACAGTATCATTTAATGGTATTTTGCGTCTTTTTTCTAGCCCACTTAGGTAGGGCATTAAAATCTGTCAGTTGCTCAATTTCGAAAACTTCGCGTGTCCGTTTTCGTATAGCTTGCAAGCGAGCTAGCGTTAGCGATTTAGCGTTTGTTGTGTATAGTTTGATAGCTACCTATTTAGGTTAAGCTAGGCTAATGAGCTAGCGAAAACGAGAAGAATAATCTGCTAATCTCACCCAGCGTTAGCTAATTTAACTATTTTAAAATACATTTTCTAACTAATTGACTAATTAAAGCTTTACATAGTTAACATGCTAGTTTGCTAAGTTTAGCATGACAGATATCACACTACGATGCTGATTTAAAGTGTTGGTTATTTATTCAAACTAAATGACAGACTTCAAATGAAGCTGTTTAAATGATACTTAACGTTATTTCAAGATGGACGATCGATAGTAACGTGGGATCAAAAACGTGCTCTTTATGTTTGGTAAGGATTGCATTCAGTATCTTTTCCCAGCATGGGCCAACATGTGGTCGCAAATAAATGCAAAAACAAAGTCACCTGCTAAGCTAGATACATTAGGTCTATCTTCATTTATGGTACACTTTAGTTTTAGGCCAAATTACTCATTTGTTTTTACAATTGATGGGACATTTAGAGATTTTTTTAAAACTCTGTTTGTGAATGACATCTAAAATTATCTTTGTAGTGTTATAGGAATGCCCAAGGAAAAATATGACCCGCCGGATCCCAGGCGGATGTACACAATTATGTCTAGCGAGGAAGCAGCCAACGGGAAGAAGTCATACTGGGCTGAGCTGGAAATCAGTGGTGAGTATTGTCAGTGAGTTAATAGTTTAGTAGTTTTCATATATTAACGTGAAATCTTTCTATGTATATCTACCTTTCATGTCACACCGTTGGACGCAGGTGATTATTGGATCTTCACTGATAAAATAGACCAGAGTCCACACCTTGCTATGCCCATCCCATGAAGGACTGCAGCTAAGGATTATTTTCACCATCAATTAATCCACCAATTATTTTCTAACTTACCATATTGGCCTATTAAAATAGTGTTAATCTCAGTTTCACAGAGCCCAAGATGACACCTGCACATTTCTTATTTTGTTTGGCCAAAGGTCCAAATCCCAGAGAGACATAATTTTCTCTCATAGAAGACTAAGACAGTCAGCCAGAGGAAGACCTTGGTCCAGTAATTCTGTTACTACATCAATTTTTTTTTCTTCAAAAATTAATTTATTGACATACTCTTTATCAATCTTTTGCCAATTAATTTTCTGTGGATTGATTAATCAATTCAACTCTGGTCCCAAACTGGGTTTTACAAGGTTTAAAATAGGTCACAGTAAAATTGTTTTATACGCTTGATTACACCCACCATGGTGTATCTCCAGCCTCAACATGATTTTTTGTCTATTTGGTATTCTAGGAAAGCAATGCAGCCCCACAATTATGATTAGGCAACATCACAACATCATTATCAGTGTGAAAACACTTAACAGACATTGACCTATTCACATACAAGTGGAGAAAGAAGTTATTCCAAAGTTTTTCCCTTTGGTGCGAGGGGCATAATAGTTGGATACCAGGACTTAATTCTCATGGTTGTGACCTTTACCTACATTCACTGCAGGCCGAGTAAGGAGTCTCAGCACAGCTCTGTGGTCTCTCACCCACCTCACTGCCCTGCACGTCAGTGACAACTCATTGTCACGCATCCCGCCAGACATTGCCAAACTACACAACCTGGTGTATCTGGATCTCTCATCCAATAAGATCAGGAGCCTGCCGGCAGAGCTCGGCAACATGGTGTCTCTCAGGTAAGTGATTTCGGGCTAAAAATTTACCCCTTAGTTTGCACAGTATGGGAAGTGGTAGCTGTCACAGGCCTGGTCTTAAAATTGATTATTGGCACCCACACTAGTGCCACACACTCATTATGGCAATGTGAGTTTTTCAGTTAATTGTTGATTCATGAGATATCTGCCTGTTTTATCTGGCTTTCAATTGTTTCAAGTCTATCGGTATGTTTAAAATTTCATGTAAACAGTCCCCATTAACAATCAGTCTAAAGTTAAATATGTTGTAAGTCTTCTTTATGGCAGAAATGTAGTTAATGTTTTTGAAAGATAATACAGATGGTTGTTTCTCAGGAGGGCTGGTTTCTAATAATCAAATTCCCCCATGTCCTCCACAGGGAACTGCTTTTAAATAACAACCAGTTGCGGGTTCTGCCATTTGAATTGGGGAAACTGTTTCAGTTACAAACACTGGGGTTGAAAGGTGAGTGGCTTGTCAATGGTTTTGTAGCCATTGTAGCCTTGAAATCCCATTGATCTCTTAGCGATGATTCAGCCCGAGCTGCTTTTCCTTCACCAGGAAACCCACTTGCACAAGAAATTATGAGCCTCTACCAGGAACCTGATGGCACGCGGAGACTGCTCAACTACTTGTTAGACAATCTGGCAGGGGCTATCAAGCGCAGTGAGTCCCACCCTCTGGCAGTTTTGAGACTGGAACAGGAATTGCATATTGCCAGCTGTGTTTTTTTTGTTTTTGTTTTTTATTTCCCCAACAGATAGGTTCATGAGTAGAGGTCTTCACGGGTCCTGTATTACCAGAACTAAACCTGACGCATCTATTGTTTGAAAGCCGGGACCTGCATCCTGAGCTGAGAAACATCCGACCTGAAACCGGCTGGGAGACACAGGACCCAATGAGCACCTATTTCCCAGCTGATTGCTATTAACATGTTAACCTATTTTACAAGTTGTCAAAACTTTGTGTCTTACCTAATTTCATATTAGTAGCCTTCTCTCCTGTGCTTGGCTGTGATGCATATCATCCATCGTCCTTGCCAAGAAAGTTGGTAAAATAAACTCATTATTTCAGCTTACAAGTCCACTTGCTGTCACAGCAATGGATGACAAATAGAATTAGTTTTGCATTTATGAATCCGTGAAGACCTCTGTTCATCAGTGTATATATAGATTGGGGGCTTTGTGAACACAACAGGTTATGTGCCCTTAACTCTCTTGAACACATTGTGCGACATCTGTGTTCATGTAATCACCTATATTGAACCATGTTTTCCCTGTGCTCAGTGCCAACAGAGCAACCCCCAGCTCGGTCATGGATCTCTCTCCAGGAACTAGACAGAACGCGACCCTCTGGTAAGTACAACATAAATGAAACATAACTTTGAACAGATGTTCATACTATATTATATTATTAGTTTTCTTTGTAATACACAGCTGTTCCATAAATATGGATCCAGCTTGTATCCATAAGTAATAACTGTCAGTCACATTTATCTGTTGAAAAAAGAATGGACAACAAAAATGCACCAATTCAGGAGTAGTAAGGATCCAGATTTGGTTTTGTGTGAAAAGTACTGCTGGACTTAAAGGGTTATTCCTGTATTTTTAAACCTGGGCCCTATTTTCACATATTTTGGAATTGAAATGACTATTCAAAAAGTTCTGAAATCCATGTAGTAGACGGCTTCAGCCAACAGTCGCAAACTTGCTGCACTGACTGCAACCTATACTTTTGGTGCTGGTCAAAATCACATCCACAAATAGTGCCTTTTTTTTCTACTCACCGACCACTTTTTGTGGCCAGGTGCAATTGACCCAAAGGAGTACGTTAGTGGCTGCCGGCTACCATCCACTGCATGGATTACAAAAGTTTTTGTAGCTACTAGTCATTTCACCCCAAAATACGAGAAAATAGGAATAGGACCCAGGTTTAAAAATGCCAGAATTACCTTTTAACCTAAGAGCAATACTTGTGAGACTTGCATTGTAGTATATTCTCACTTTTGTAGTTGATACAGTATTCCAGTGTTTTCCTGGGATTGTGCTTTTACTTGTGTTGGTTGACTCTGTTTGGGGCGTCCGTGACTGTTATTTTGACTGACTCAATGTTCAGTGCTGTTAACAACTGCAAATGATTACACCACTGCTGTGTAAGTCACATTATGGAATAAGGAATTTTTGTAGAACTCAGACGGATATTTGAAAATTCATTTAATATTTGACAAGTAATCAAATAGTCATTGCAGCTCTAATGTGTTGGCCAAATTCTGCTTTTTTTTAAAAAAACAATATGAAGTGGTATAGAGTTTTCCCTGTTTACAGAATACTGTATAAATTGATTTTTTTTTTTTCCCCCCACGTATTGACAGGAGAAACAGTGCAGATGTTTTTTGGTCATTGGGCTTGTTGTATAACAAGTGTGGCAATGCCCCTACCCTACCTTTTTTATTTTTTATATCAGAGGGAATAAAAATCATCAGCTTCCGTAGTATTTCTAAAATATAGCCTTTTGTCTGTCTCCCCTCAGCACTGTTCTCTGTGATGTGCTACAATGTGCTGTGTGATAAGTACGCCACACGACAGCTATATGGCTACTGCCCATCTTGGGCTCTAAACTGGGAGTACAGGAAGAAATCCATCATTCAGGAGATCTTGGGCTGCAATGCAGACATCATCAGTTTGCAGGTGAGAGATGGATGTCAAAGCATGCGTTAAGGTTTTTACAGAAATTAACATTTATTTTGTACATCAACAAAGACCCAACAAGATTTCTTTTTTAAAACTTAGGCAGGGTGGTGGTAGTGGGACGTCCTTTAAAGTCGACACAATAAAAGCAACACCTGTAAAATGCAATGCAATCCAAAAACGTTCCTTTTGTAAAGCACTATTTTGAGTGTTGACACAGTGTTAACTCTTATTTTCTTTTTACGTGTCCATATCAAAAATGATACTACTACTGATACTAGATCTGCTGTTCCTTCCTGCACTATTTTTCAGCCATGATAATTTCATTCACATTTAAATTGTGGTTAGTTGCCTTTAGTTTTAGTTGTATTAAAATGCTTAATCTAGAATGAGAGTTTTGTTCTCTTTGGAAGTTTGTGTGACAGTCGGCCATTCCTGTTGTCCACCCTGACACTTTTTTTTTTTTTTTTGATTATAGGAAGTTGAGACAGAGCAGTACTACAGTTTCTTCTTGCCTGAGCTGAAAGAGCAGGGTTACGAGGGGTTCTTCAGTCCAAAGTCACGAGCCAGGACCATGTCGGAGTCGGACCGTAAACACGTGGATGGATGTGCAATTTTCTACAAGACGGAAAAGTATGTACCTACAATTTTGTAGTTATTGTCCTAAGGCCTGTACCTTTTGTTGACTAGCCTTAGTAGGACTGTTATTTGTTTTATCTTTGTTGCACATGCATTTTAAGAAATGCTAGAATCACTGGTGTGTAGCTCTAAGACAGTCTGAACCACAATAGTTTCTAAATAAATGAACAATATTTACTAAAATAAGACATGAACTGGTGAATTTTCATTACTAGTAGAGATGGATGGATAGAGACATAGGGGTTTTCATTCCGCTGGGTATCCAGTTAATAACTTCATACCCTTTTCTCTAGGGGTGGGAATCTCTGGGCACCTCACGATTCGATTACGATTCAGAGGGCTGCGATTCAATTATAAAATGATTATCGATGCATCTTGATGCATCATATTTTTTTCTATACAGGATCCCTGGATAATTACTAAGCATTTAATTTTTCCCATTAAAATCCAAAAGAAACATAAGCTTGTGCCTGATAGTAGGTTAGTTAATAATGACCTACAGCTGATAATTATTACTTCATTACTAATTTAGCTAATCTTACATAAATAAATGTTTTTAGCACCTTTAACGGGACCCAAGGACGCTTTACACATAGTTACAGTGACAGAACAACAAATAGTAATTCAGGACTGAATGCCTGGGTAAAGAGCTGGGTTTTAGTAGATTTTTGAAAGTGTCCAGACAGGGAGCGTTTCTCACTCGCTCGGCCTCACACACACAGAATATGCAGAGAGCTGCCGAGCATGGAGTGTCACCATGCTCGCAGTGTGCGACTTAAAATAATTACTTGAGCATTGATACTAATGATTGAGACACTTTTGGTTGGTTATTCATTCTGCAGCAGTGACGAATACAGGGGGACACTGGTCTCTCTGTTGTGTACGCTCCACAGACGCTCTGGGCGCTGCGCTTTTGCGAGTTCCGCCTTTTGAGTTCCATCGACATTACATTATCAATTAACTTTTAAATAATCGATTTTTAGACATTTGTTAATCGATTAATAATCTTCCACGTCTGCATCGCGATGCATCTTAGAATCAATTATTTCTCCCACCCCTACCTTTCTCTGTAAGATAGCACCGTGGGTCTGAGTGATTTTAATACAGCTTTTTTGGTCACTAAGCTATTTCCCCCATTAAACAGGTGCAATAATTGTGACAAAGAAAGATTACATTGTAAGCCTTTCACTCTAGGTCACTTCTGTAATACTGGACAACTGTAATCTGTGCTATTTATATATATTGCGGTATGTTGATGGTTGTTTTGTTTTTGTTGAGTGGAGTATCGGCTGGGTGGAGCTAACACTGCTGACCCACCTAACCGGTTTGATAACCCTGCAAATAAGAAGCCATGTAAGGTTTTTTACTATAGCCATCAGACAATGATAACATTGATTTTACTCATCTTTTGTAAGCATTTGTGTCAAGCTTCCCATTCAGTGCACTACAGTGCGACCATATGCCCCTAAAAATTGATACATACAAAGCGAAAAAAGGATTTACGAGCACAATGTGCGACTAACTACAACCATAACTCCCACCCCGCCCGCTGCGCCGCTAATCGTTCAAACCCTTCCCTACCGGGATCTCCGGTCTCTCGGTGGCCGCTTGAGCAGCTCATTAAAACAAAGACAGATCTCAGCATCAGAAGACTGTAGGGAGAAGATAAGGAGGTTATGGGTTTGGCTAGCTGGACATTTAGCTACATCAGGTGCTTTTTGTTGAAACATGTTCAACTTTTCATAAAATCGATGTGCTCATCAATTTCACTTTTTTGTCAACTGACCAATCACAGCCTGGATGAGGAGAGACATAAACTTTTGACGTGCTATAGTAAACTTTCAAATGTTGAACTCCTCCTGCATGAATGGTTCTGATTATTGATGAGATGGTAGCATTAACAAATTAAGAGACAGTGTAATTGAAAACAGCTTACAAACATGAATCTGCTGTTTTGTCCAAGTGTAATTAATATTATACTAATGGTGAGCTACATAGTATACTATTACATAAAATGAGTTTAAAAAATGAACACACCAACAGTATACCATTGGATTAAAATTTAACATTATATCTGATGTCATTATAATAATATAAATGCTAATATACTAATTTAAACTACTTTCTGCATGTTTTAAAAAGAGCCTCTGCAGTGGAAACATGCAGATTTCCACTGCACAGGATGCAGTATGTGCTCCTTTTGGACTCCTGAAAGCAACATGTTCCCCTTGTTCTGATTTTACTAGTTATTGTAATACTGTTCATTATTCTTGTTTACATTAGGTGTGGGTTGTGTGCGTGCTGCTTGTGTATCGTGAATCTGTCCCTGGTTTAAAAACTACACAAGCACCAATCACAAAGTTTTTATGATGAGTTATCGTTGTTTTAAAAGCAAATTTTCAGAACATCCTTTTCAATATTTTAAAAAGCTTAGATGAATTTTTAAGGCCAGTGCTGTGTGTAC
Source organism: Lepomis macrochirus (assembly GCA_024633595.2). Lineage (NCBI taxonomy): Eukaryota > Metazoa > Chordata > Actinopteri > Centrarchiformes > Centrarchidae > Lepomis > Lepomis macrochirus. The sequence goes on along the minus strand of JALXJV020000018.1, from coordinate 15,179,001 downwards.
TTATCCAAGGGTCTTCACTTCCATAGTCCTCTAATGGTTTCACAGTTAAACACAAAGAGAAGGAGCACACGTAGTATAAATGTGTATATAATAATAGTTTGTTAAACTCTGTGTTACTTGAACATTTTTCACTGTGCTCCTAAATTTCTTTGTGTGCTCCTAATTTTTTTCATTTAGGAGAACATGTGCTCCATGGGGGCAAAAGTTAGGGTACCTCCCTGCCATTATCTAAATGTTTTTAGAAACTCTTCCTACTTCATTTATAGCTGAAAACAAAATATAGACTAATGGTATGTTTTTAAGATTGCTGTCAATGCTTACCATCCGGTCTAAATTTGGGCACTGTTTATACCATAGCTTATACTGTAAGATAGGGTTCAGGGTCGCCCCCTCTGGCCCCAGAAATACATTTGACTGTGGTCACAATAACGTGTTAGAAGTGTGAACAGGTTGGTGATGAACTGTGGGCTTATGCTTTGGGCTAGGCTTCCTTTGGACAATCACCCTGATACCCTGGCTTCCCAAATGCTTAGGCGCTTAGTCTGCAGTGCGACAAATAAATTACACTGGTACATTACATGCACCATTCTCACTAAAGGAGTAGCTAAACATTTGACACACAGAGCAAGCCATCGCTAAGTGCTAAGCTAAAGTACAGTAGCTAGCAAAACTGAACAGTGTATAAACAACTGAGATTTAGTGAGAGTTGCTTAAAGGAGAAGACTTGAGTGCTTGATCAAAATTACTGTAAGATTAAATGTATAGCAGAAAATTAGCTGCTTTAACTAATGGTGCTGATGGAATGAGTAGTGTTAAGTTTGCAGCTTTATGTTCCAAAATGCAATCATTACTTTTTGTTTGTAGTCTGTTCAGAACATGGTGGCTTGTGTTGTTTGTGTTGGTAATTTCTGTGCTGGTTTATAGTTTGAACCATTCGTGAGGTGGCTGTTAAATGTCTTGAGCCCAGCTGTAGAATGTAATTAAAGGGTTGATGTTCTTGAAAGCTGATGCTTGCCTTTTTTTGTGGTTTGGCCAGAACATCCCATGGTGACAGATTTAGTTTGCATGTAATCAGATGAAGCTATTACACCTGAACTGACTGGCAAAACCAGAAACCAACCAAAATTTACTGGGGAGGTGCTACTGGAAATGTGAAATAAATTGTACGTAGCCTTTTATGGCTCCACAGGGAGTGGGTGGGGGTCTCTCTTGAAATGAGACAGTAAATGATATCATTTAATTATGGCAAACTGTCTGGGCCTAATGTTGTATTTGCATGAGGCTGACACTTTTAAGTGTTTAAAGAAACTAAAGCAAATGCAATCTGTGGCAGTCATGTGACTGTTTCTGCCTTGTGTTAAATACAAGAGCATGTTTTTGACATGATCATGAATTTGAATTATTTGAAAACTCATAAAAGGCTGAGGCTTCATCCATACAGCAGCTGGCTGTATATAACTTATTACCTGTATTGGCAATTAAATTATGTTTCTCAGTGTTGGTCCCATTTGCTCTGATATTTAGAGGCATTAAGGTGTACCCTGTTTATCTCCAGGTTCAGCGTGGTGCAGAAGCACACAGTGGAGTTTAACCAGCTGGCCATGGCTAACTCCGAGGGCTCAGAGGCAATGCTGAACAGGGTGATGACCAAGGACAACATCGGGGTAGCTGTACTGCTTGAGGTCCGCAAAGAGATGATGGAGGTCTCCTGTGAGTAGACGCCCTATTCTGAGCTTAGGACTACTTATTTGGGTACTTGGCATCTCTAGACTTACTGCATGTGTTTTTCTTTAAGACCAGAGGTAGTCTTCCTTATCCTGGGTTGACATGTCTGAAACTCATTGAAAATTTTTAGTTACAGTAGTTGTAGGTGGTGCATAAATAACTATCTGTACCACTTTTGCCTGCTTACCTTTTCCCCTCCTTTCAGCTGGGAAGTCACTCCATGGCATGGAGAAGCAGCTGCTCCTGGTAGCCAACGCTCATATGCACTGGGACCCAGAGTACTCTGACGTCAAACTGGTCCAGACCATGATGTTCCTGTCAGAGGTGAAGAACATAGTGGACAAAGCCACACGCAGCCTCAAGTTGTCCTCTGTCTCTGGTGAGACCAATGCCATTCCGCTGGTGCTGTGCGCTGACCTCAACTCCTTGCCTGACTCTGGTATGTAAGCAAGGCGGATAGATCTATGCTGTGCCTGATCACAGATTTGTTATTTAACAATTGTACATGTACTGATAATAATACAACAATAGTACAACTGCGGCGACAGGTAGTTGTTAAAATGTTGTTGATTTGTTTCCCAGTATCTCCTAACAATTTTAGCAAAACTAAACTTTGGATGATGAACAAGCAGGTGTATGTCTTTCATAGCTGGAATTACAAATCCAAATTACTTCCTAATTTGTTAATGGGCAACAATTTTGATAATTGATCTAATTGTAAGTCCTTTTCCTTTATGCAACAAAAGGTGAAAACAGTTTTTCCAATGTGAATATTAGAGTAGTTTTCTATGATAGTAAATTAAATGTATATTTTTTTTGAGTGTTGGTCAAATAAAAAAGAGCAATTGTGGTGGACATCATGCACAATTTTCTCACATTTTACCAAATAATCAGTTAATAGAGAAAATTATCTGCAGGGAGTCAATAATGTAAGCAATCATTAGTTGCAGTTGTAATGTTTTTGCAGCTTTTGGCATGGGATGAAGCCATTCCTGAAATACACTGTATCTAGACCTTGCATACATTAAAATCTATATCAAAATATAAATTCAGCAGTAATCAAACATGACGTGGTAGTGAAATCAATCTGTAGTTGAATAGACAGACCTGACCTCACCTGCATGGATCAAATTTATCAGTCCATTATCTGTAGTGACCTTGTTCCCTTTACATGTCATTATCTATGCTGAACTTATCCTGAAAAGGTATTCAAGCTCTCCTGTTTAGATTTTTGTTGTATCAGACTTTAGCCCACCAGGTTCCAAAAGACAAGATTTGAGTTTTCTCTATACAGAATCCCTGGATAATAACTAAGCATTTAATTTGCACATTAAAATCCAAAAGAAACATCTCCTAATTAGCTTAAAAAGACTAGTTTGCATCCCTAATTTACTTTATTAACCTCAGCTCCATGGTCCCTCATTTCTTTAACAACCAGTTGTCAGACTCCTCTGAAAAATAATAATCAGGATGTGCAGTCTGTGTACAGGACAGAGCTGTACACCAGTTTAGTGTAAGCTTGTACCTGATGTCCCCAACCTTTGAATAGTAGATTAGTAATGACATACAGCTGATAATTAATAATACTTTGTTACTAATTTAGCTACTGTTAACTTGCCCATTGATATTAGTGTTTGTGTGACATTTTGGGGTGGTTTTTCATTCCACATTAGTGGCGAATACAGGGGAACTCTGCTGGTCTCTGTGCTATGTGCGCTCCACAGATGGTCAGGGCGCTGCACAGGTTCCACCTTTTGTGTTCTCTCAACATTACGTCATCAATTAAGCTTAGATAATCAAGTTTCGATACACACGCACAGTGACATGGTTCGCAATGTAGGTGTGATTTGAATAACAGCTTTTTTGGGGGTTTTTTGTTTGTTTTTTTACAGCTAATACTACTAATAACCTACAATATTCAAATTTTCGGCTTTTAGAAATTTTGGCATTATGGATGGTAACTGTAGGAGAAGATTGGGCTCGCTCTGTTGGGACTTTAAAGTGCCACTTGACTTTATTTGATCCTGATGTAGACAACTTCTCATTTCTCTCCTCTATTCAGGCGTGGTGGAGTACCTTAGTTCTGGTGGAGTGGACTGCACCCACAAGGACTTCAAAGAGCTTCGTTATAGCGACAGCCTGACCAAATTTAACTGCAATGGCAAGAACAGCACGTCCAACGGCAGGATCACCCACGGCTTCAAGCTGAAGAGCGCCTACGAGAATGGCCTGATGCCTTACACCAACTACACCTACGACTTCAAGGTAATTACTCACAGAACATATGTATATTTGTGTTTTTTGGTTGTAGTTGATTATGCTTCAGTACACCATATCACCTTTTGACTTGTCCAGACTTACAAACTTACTCAGACCAAGTCCATAGTGTAAGTAATGTTTATAAGCACCAATTCAAGGATACATTGATCTGCTACTGCATATATTTATGTTGCCCCCCCCCCCCATTTTCTTCTCTCCTCAGGGTGTCATTGACTATATTTTCTACTCCAAGCCTCACCTGAACGTACTGGGTATCTTGGGCCCACTGGACCCCCACTGGCTCGTAGAGAACAATGTCAGCGGCTGCCCACATCCCCACATCCCCTCCGACCACTTCTCCCTCTTCGCCCAGCTGGAGCTGCTCCTGCCCAACATTCCCCCCCAGGTCAATGGGCTCCATCTGCCTACCACGCAGGTAGTGAGTCCCTGCCACACCACCAGGGAGAGCTGCAACCACAGCCGCTCCCTTTCCAACCCTCCTTCCTCCCACTACCAGCTCTTCCCTCCACCACCCTGGAGGAGGAAGACAAAAAACACAACCTGTAAAATATTCGTACAGTGAGGTCTGGCCGACAGGGATTTCGTATAATGTTATAGATATTCTATATTTTTCTTTTTTCTTTCTCCGTTTTTCTTTTTTGTTCTTTTTTTAACCGCTTGATTAAGTCCTATTCGTGTATCATATTTTGTTTTTTGGACTCCCTTTCCTCCTCAAATCCAACCACCCACCTTGCTTCTGTCTCTGAAACTAGAGGGGATGGTAGCTCATTCAGATTCGTCACCTGAGGCACTGTTTGGTTTAAGAGCGAGGGGAAACGCCAAAGTGGCTGTGGGCGTAACATTCACCTGAAAAGCTCCATAGCTGATTGTCTGCCTGTCTGTCTGTCCTGTATAAATCTGAAACCAGCAAAGACAGCAGACTTGTCAGTCTCAGACCTCCATCATTGGCTTGCGGCTTGTTTTCCCCTGTACTCTGGGCAGCCAGCGTACTTTCTCAGTCTTTCTTGAATACACAAGTTTGTCGAGTTGGCAAGTTAGTGCAGTTTTTAGCTGGTAGTTAAGCGTCTCTGGAATGGGATGTAGCGCAGCTGGTATGAGACAGGATTTCCTGCTGTCATTCTGTGGTGCTCAGGCCTTTTTTGTGGTCACGGCCTCCCGTGGTGCTACAAGGTAGTCTACACCTCTGACCCTGGTCCTGGCGCATTAGCTACCAAACCCACAGATGCCTCAAGAACCAGACGTCCGCAAACTACATTTGCCTGATGTCACACAGGCAATATAAGTAGTGTTAATTTGTGAAGGGATGATAAGGTGAGAAACTGAGAGCAGCTACCATCCTGTTTGCAGACTGTTCACCCCAGCTTATATAGTTGTTAGGCTAGTCCTGTGCTTAGGAGCTCATGTGGCCCATGTACCACAATTTTTGGTCCAGGGGCAAGGGATTTAGGCTGATGGGCAAAGCGGCGAAGGGCGTTCACAAATCTTTTTTTTGTCTCGATTACTTTTAGGCAGAGAGAGCGAGCAATGGCTAATACGCAGGAGTAAAACCAGCAGTCCTCTCACTGTCTGGAGTTGCTATCTGACTCCACACACGCAAGCTTACACACACTCGTGCATACATACACACACACACACACACAGACATACATATATATATATATAACACAGGTAATTTGCAGGCAGATCTGTAGCACTGTCTCTGAGGCCAGTAGTGACTTTCCCCAGCCATAAATTCCATACACAAAAGCAGTGGGTTTTTTTCACAAGTGTTTGTACAGAATAGAAATCTAGACTCAGTCTTTACATGATTGTATATGAACCACAAAAGACCTGTTTTCTGGCGTTTTTTGTACTAAGAGTAAATTATGATCAGATTTGAAAAAAGATTGTATTGTAAACTATGGCTAAATTTTTATCCAGTTAATGTTAAGATGAATTGATATTACCAGCTTGTACAAAAGACGTAAGAAGAGGTTGTTCAAGGTGTTCGCTGTCACTATTGCACTCCCTTGAGATTAACTTTAATTAATCTATCAGTATTTTTTTTTTCTCTCCCTCCCACCACCCCCCTCTTTTCTCTGCTGTTGATTTGATTTGCCGGCATATTGCTGCAATTTGTAAATAGACACTGAGTAAACTCTGCCTGTTGCTTCTTGCCCATTAAGAAAGCCATCGATCCACACTGCTGCCATCAGTTCAGACAAAAGGACACGCAAGGATGAGTCACAGCCCACCTGTGGCTACACATCTGTTCATCTATATATCCCGCACACACTCCCACTAGTGATGTGTGACTGATACAACCTCTATAAATCCCACATGTTCAACAAAACATCGTGCCTCACTGTAGCAGTTGTCGTTGTCTTGCACTATTTACATTTGACGAACGCCTGAACAACCTTTTCTCCTTTTATTTTTAAATACTGTTTGAGACATTTGTGAAGATTTTATGTCCTTTTTATTGTTTTTTTGTTAATGTTGATTTCCTTTTTATGAGCTGTGACAATGTTATGACGATGTGTATATTCTTCCTTATCATTGAGCTCTCTAGTAATCAGGTATGCTTTCTCCATTGACCCCTTTTCCTCTCTTTAAGGAACTTGAGTAGGATGTCTTCTCTTTGTGAAATCCACTCTCTGATTGTTTTGCTCCCTCTTCGTACCTTAGCACAGCTCCATGCCCAGACTCCCAAAATACTTAGCCCATAGCTCCTTCCTCGGCCGTGAATTTTAAATCTCCTTCAGCCTGTCCATCACCTTATACCCCACCCTCAATCTCAGACCCACTATATTACTCAAGCTGTGTCTTTTAAACCCCTTTGCTCAACCACTTTGTATAGTTCTCTTACCCTCGTCACTGTAGCTATAGTGCCATCTGTGGACCTCCTACCTCTGTTTTGAAAAAGGTGGAAGGTCCACTTCGCTCTGCTTTTGGATGAACAAGGGATTGAGGGGCTGTGAGCTCAGCATTTTCTCTCTGAAAGCAAGTCAAGCGTGTTGCTATGAATCAAATTTGTTACATCCCAAACAAACACAAGTCTGTCAGTGGTGGGACGATTTATTTCAACAGCCACACTTTTACACTGATACAAAAGACGATGAGCACTTAGTCGATTCAGGCGCAGCTCCCCTCACTCCCTGTTCCATCAAATTAGCAAATAAAGATCTCCATTACTTTAATGTATATGTTAAAATTACATTTTTAAAGCAAGAGGGAAGTGAGTAAACAGGAAGTATAGTCCTCAGATCAAGGTCTCTTGTCCCATTGATCCCCCCACATGCTTTTTAACCTTTTTGTTTGTTTCCAAATGGAAACCAATGTGTCCAGTATGATTAATTTTTTTTCCTGAATGGCATTAGTATTGTAGTAGATTTAAAGGCTAGCTTTTTTGTAAAGTGTGAATAAAAGATGTATCTCATGTTTCCTTTCTAAAAAGATATTGAATTGTGTTGTTGTTGTGTAAATCATGAATTCTATGATGGTGTTTTGTTTGCTGCATTGTTTTTACTCGATATATTCCCCCCCCTCCTCCTCATATTTCCATCACAAACCAAATCCTTTGTAGAAATCATGACGAGACATAGGTTGGATTGGGTTGATTTAGAGGAGTTGAATGTTCCTGATCATGCCTCGTAGAATGAAGGATTTCGTGCATATCGGAGGAAAAGTACCTAAATTGTTGGTATCGGTATAAAAAAAAAAGAAACAGCACAGGGGTATTCAGTTTATTTGTTCCTTTTTACTTTCAGCTTTATTTTGGATGTTGCATGGCACTAGCTGGAGAGTGCTAGTGCCTGTAGGGTTAGGGCAGCAGAGCTGTCTTCAGTACTAGAGAACACTGTTCTGACTGGTGTAAAACGTGTTTGTAAGACTAAGCTAATGAACTGCCGCTGGTCGCTAGACTGGTCATGTGATGACTGAGTACTACTAGTCCATCTCACTCTGTTCTTGTGCATCACAGTGGATAAATCTGTTACACTAGTTAGCTACTATTGATAGTCACTGATTTGACTCTTAAATCTTCTTTGGTTGTTGATTTCCCCTCTGCCCTGCCCTCTACATCACCCTCTTTTTAAAACCAGACTTTGGCTTCTGACTGAAAAGCTGGTCAACCATTGAGCTGAGTTATGTCACCCTGTAAGCTTCAGAGAGTGATCACATTGTTGGCTTTGTACTTTCACTGTTGCATTGTGTTTCATAGTTGGCTTGTTTAGGCGTACAGTGATTATATTTTTTTCCCCAGGCTGCACCTCTTTGTAACGGTGCACACCAAAGCTGCTTGTCTGTTGTAGAGCGCATTCTCTTACCAAACAGTCACATTTTTCTCCGAAATCATAGTATTCACGAAATGTAGGGCTGTTAAGGAAAGCAAGGTACTTTTTGTCCTTTTCCTTGAATCACATGAACACATTTGCATCCATATTTGTACTTGTCACCCTTGTTGGAGTTTGGTTTCGCGACCCATAGTCTCATTTTAAATACATCCTTTTCCAAAAAAAAAACAAAAAAAACTTGGCAATAATAACCAGAAACGTTCAACACACACACTCAGAATGGGTTTTTAAATATTTTATCTGGAAAATGTAGCTATTTCGCCTTTCAAACTGTGGTCGTCGTTTTGCTTTTTGAACACCCATCTTCAACCTCTCTAGACTGTTTTGTTACCTGAACACCTTTTTTGATGCCCCCCCCTTCTCATCCATCTTGTATATTTGCTCATCTCCTTCTCCCTGCTGATCTAGTGGTAGTTGTTCAATGATCAGGATTGTCTATCTGTAGTCAGCTGAGTACATATATTGATCTGTGTCACTGTGTATATGCACTGGACCAACTATTGTTTACCATTCATGAAATACCAGCAAAAAAAAGAATGACAAAACACTTGCACAATGTTGTAGAATGTTCATTAATCCAGATGAGAAATCAAGGCAGCTGTTTTCAAATCAACACATACTGTTTTAAAAATAAACTGAATGGTAAACAATGCTTTCTGTTGTACCCCTTAGCCGTCCTCTTGATTCTCTTTGGACTAGTTTTGTTCTTTTATTTTTTCTGTTTGACTACAGGTTCTGCTTTTTTCCTTTACACCTACCTATGTATTTTCCTACTTCTGGTTGAAAATAAATTCTATATTATCTGTTTCAAGCTGTGTCATCTCTTATTCTTTGCAATGGATATTGAAAATAAATTCTATATCTGTTCTCCTTGTATTGCCTCCTTTTGTTTCATGTTTTTTCTCTCATTTTTTTTTTCAGATTCTTTCTCAGTCTTGTATCACGTTAGACGCATCAAAGTGACTGTAGTTGGTATTTCTAGTGTTCCTTTTCTTCTCTTGCTCAGTCCAGTGACCTTATCAGCCTTCTCAAATGTACAAAACACGCTGTGAAAGCAAGCAGGCTAGTAGCTCATACCCGTTGGTGACCCACGTCTCACATTTTACACAGTGGCAAAGCTTTACTCAGTGAGCACTGTGTGGTGTTTGATGCTGGAGAAGCAAGTGTGTCAAACAGCTGGTGGAGGCTGGATTATGAGGCCCAGGAGTATGTAGGTTCCATTCAACTAAATTCTGCAGCAGTTTAATTAAATGGTGTGAATTTCAGTGGGTGTTTGGTTGGAATAACACCTGCACCCTCACAACTCTGTGACACAGGAAAGTGGGTTAGAGATGCTGTCCTAGTTGAAGCCTCTGTGTCAGCACCCCCTGAAGTGTCCTTCAGTGCGACCATTATCAGCACCATGTGTGCTGTTTTGTAGCCGAGCCTGACCTTTGATTTTCATCCATGACGGCAAATAAAAAGAGAATTTCCCATTGGGATCAATAAAGTTTAACATTTAATACCTAAAATAGCCTGGGGATGACAGTTTGTGTATCAACTGTGGACACACGGTGGAGCCAGAGGATAACCTCCAAACAGGCTCTGAAAACTGATCCGTACATGTTGTCTTCTGGAGGAGTTACAACCCCAGATCGGAAGGGGTCACCGATGGTTCATAACATCACCTAGAGGGAGCAGGCGTGAGAGGAAGTTGAGCGGGAAAGTTCATTTCAAACACAGTAGCACAATAATTATACTCCAGGGTTTTATCAAATGCCAGTAGAGTGTATAGGAAATCACACTGTAACATTTGAGTGGCTTTAATAAATATTGTTGACAAAGCAATTAGAGATGCTAATGATTACAGGGCTGTTAGTGTGTGTATAAACACTATGTTGTTTGTGTGCCGACTGAGCAGTGTTGACACTTTTCCAGAGCTTGGTCTTCACTTCGCAGACCAACATAAAATTATTCGACAACAGTTTTGGTAGTTATGCCATTTAGTAAAATAAATGATGTAATTTATCAAGCAAAAATGGCAAACATTCAATGTTCCCAGCTTCTCGGATGTAAGGAGGTGCTTATTTCATTGTAACAGGCATATGTGTAGCCTAATACCTGTCAGTGTTTTACTGATCAGATCAATACAAGCTATTTCAAAACGTCCCGTTGATCTGGGAAATTGTGATGTGTGTCTTTAAGAGGCAAAACAATTTGTACATTAATTAAAAAATACTAATTGACATAATTGACAGATGAACACTCCTGATGTATTTGTATTGTTTGTACTCCTCTTGCCCTAATGGTAAAGAAAAAATTCCCACCCTTGCCACACCCCTCTTAATTAAATTTTAAACCAGAAATCCATCTTGACTGAATACACCTGCCGTTTGACAGGTTGATGACTGTGTTTTCAGAGTATTTATTCATTCTCTTAAAAATGTAATTTAGGTCGGTTTCTCGGATGCCAAACCCAAGAACAGATCAAATTTGACCAGTAGGACAACATGAGTGTTTATCAGTAATGACAATTTTTACTTGCATGCCTAGATCTAAGTAGAATATTTGCCTTATCAGTTCAACACTCTGTGAACTTATCTGTCTTCCTCATGCTTGGCCTGCCATGAAACAACAGTTAGTTCTGGTAGGAATGTCACACAACTAAGCCTTTAATCAATACAGTATTCACTGTGGTTTATTGGTTGTTGACTGTGCAAACTAATTAAAATTTCCTTTAAAGTGTTGGGTGTGGTACATTTTGCAGAATATAGTGCACAAGTGCTGCAGCTGTGTCCATGATAATTAGTACCAGTCAACAGACCTACAGGGATGTGAGCCACCACCTCTCCTTCATAAAGGACCAGCATGTGATGTAGTGGTCACAGAAGAAACCCTGAGAGACTCACGCACAAGTGGAGGCAAACTTTAACAGATGCCCACAGGAGAGACAGCAACAAATAATGATGAAGTGATACAAACTTCTGCAGAGCAAAATAATTTCAATAGATCTGTATTCAGTTTTTAGCACACACACACACACACACACACACACACACACACACACACACACACACACACACACACACACACACACACACATCTATACATAGTCAATAACACAGCAGAAGTTCCGTGCAAAGAGCCACAAGGCTTCCTATTATTACCCTGAAATGGACTGTGACAGTAAATATAATTAGCACCTGATTGTGCACATATGGCAACCAGGGGCTTTTTAACATACTGCCATAATTCAGCAGAGTTAATGTGTTTAAAATGAGAGTTAGGAAGTTGAATGAGAATATCAAAGGCTGTCCAAGATGCAAATTTTCCGTCTTAAGGGCATGAAGTATTTCTTGTTTTTAAATAGAATTTTCTTCCAGAAACGTCTGTTCAAATCTGTTTGTGCGTGAGCGTACATTGGAGAGAATGAGGGAGTTTTTTGTTTAGTACAGAGATAAAGAAAGGAGGGGGGGGATCAGATTCCTCTTGACTTCACCGAAATGTTTGTGGACTATCTTTCTTGTGTTGACGTGGCAGCATGATTGCAAAGCCTGTAAAGTCCTTTGCAGATGTGGACTCTTTCTATCTCTCATCGCTTGCTCCTGCTTGTTTTATTCATTCTCTATATCCTGCTTTATTCCTCCTCCCCAACTCAATTATCCTTTTTTTATCCTTTTCCTCTGGAATTCCCACTACTGGGTCTGAGTGTGTGTGTCTGTGCATTACTACCAGGCCAGTTGCCTATGTGATGTTCAGCCAACTCCTCTCTAACGCACTCAGAATGTTTCTTTGGGTTCCATGGTCGTGTATTCAAGTTGTTAAGCTCCAGAAATGAGCACATGAAATATAGAGCTGTGTGTGTGCTGGACCTGCCAGACTAGACATACAGCCAACACAGCAGGCCGGTCCTCCACTTTAACCTGAAATTTCCTGAGAATTTTTCACCTCAGAACAATCCAGACCTTAACAGTGACCTGTGACAGTGACAGAAAACAGTGAAACATTTTGGAGCAACTTTAACCAAACTGAATATTGCTTGGCAATAGCTTTTATTGTGGAGCGAATGACACCTGAGCATTTGTTGCCTGTAAAACAGCACATGCTCATGTCAGTGCATGTGTGTGTGTGTGTTTTGTTACTCTTGTTAAACCACTGGGGTGTGGCTTTGTCCCATTAGAGAGGAAGGAGAGACCTGAGAGTTATGTGCTCTGGCCAGCAGCAGCTTTAGGTGGAGGATGTGCACTGTAAAACATTGTAAGCTAGTTTAACTTTAAAAAGATGATTTTCCCAGCTGCCTTAAAAATGTGAGTTAACTGCATTCAATTTAAATAATTAGTTCAAATTGTTCTCATGAGTTACTTAAAACTAACTGATGTAAGTTCAGTGAGCCTGGAGAAAACAAATCAGCAATCAGCATCAGGCCATGTTCCATGGAGTCCCGCCCCTTTCGGAGGGATTTCAATCTGGTTGAAAATTTCCCAGATCGCTCTCATAGACATCTTTTTCGAGCTGCGGGCGCTGCAATTCAATCTCTATGCCTGCCGGTGAGGCTTGCACTTAAATGCTCTCACTACAATCAGCTGCTGTTTCAACAAAACGTACGTTCCGGCTGAAAATTCAACTGTGGTATTGTGTTGGGAGATGGAGTGACTTAACCAGCGGCGAATAAGACATAGTATAAATATGTTATTTGTTAAGCTATGAGGAGAGGAAAAGTCCACTAGCCACTAGGCTAATTTATGCAGTTTAAAATGTCATAGGCTTAAGCTAATAATTATAAACATAAGAAAAATGTTGACAGCTGAATTTTACGCTTGTTAAATGTGATTGTTATTAAGGCATGTTTTATATGTGGTAGTGGAGTCAATTTAAAGTTAACTTTTCTGTACTTAACCAGTACAATTATTTTATGTGTTTATGTATTTTATTGCCAAAAACCACAGAAGAAAGAAGAGGTAGCAATCACTGGCATCTTTGTCAGAGGAGGATAAAAAGAAGAAGAAATGGACAAAGGAGAGCAACACAAAAAATAACCCAAAACCAAACATTCAAGATTTTTTACTTTCTGCTTACCTTATTAGTCTTGTGTAATGTGTGTAAAGAATAGAAATAAATACTAGATTAATACCCCAAAAAACATTTAAGATTAGCTATGATTGATTCACCTTCATATATGTGATATTATTATTTTACTGTCTTACTTGAGACAGGTAAGCTTGTTTTCTACTCCAGCCTGTCCCTTAACTGCAGTGCAGGATGAACTGTAAATAGTCTTTTTTCATTAACTAAAGTAGTTGGCTTTTCATCCAAAGGTCTTTGAGGGTGAACTGAAAAATAGTAACCCTTCTGTAGTTGATCGCTATTCATTGTAGACATTGATAATGAACTTCAGGACTTAACTGTCCACAAATGCTGTACAGTATGTAGCCTAAGGCCCCGTGTCTTTTTTCAATTCATTCCAACGGGAGCGCCGCGTTTTTACAAGGTGGTGAAAAAGCCAGCAGCATGACGAGGGGCTGAGCATTTTTTCCACGCTGGGCACTGAGCACTGAGTGTATTTTTCTGGTCGCCAAGAGTTGAAAAATGTTCAACTTTGGGAAAAAACGCTGCGCTCGTCGCTGTCACTTTTTACCCAGGTGTCCAATCACAGTATAGGAGGGGCAGGACAAATACTACACCATAGCAGTGGTTACTGTCCTGGAACGGGGCTTCGTCTAACCTCAGCTCTTGAACTAAACGGTGGTACTTGCTGATATGTTTTCTCACCCACAAAATCACATGAACCCACATACCGCGAGTCTGTCCTCTCTCTCTACTTGCTACAGCCTTCTCTTCAAACAGAGCAAGGGCCAGAGCAAGCACTGTACTCTGTGTTGACATTTTTAGATCCAGTAAAGTTAGGTAGAACTACTTGCAACAAATGTATCATAGCAACCAAAGCAGTCAAAACAATGCTCCTTAAAAACGCCCGCTAGAGCTCCCTGCTGTGCGTTTTCAGAACAGCAGCAGGCGTTTTCAGCTGGTAAAAAACGCTTTGGTGGACACGGGCCCTTAGGAACAATCCTTGTCTTATAGCTGACTTAGACCATTGAACTGATCACCTTAGCCATTATCGCCAACAGTCGCCCCCCATGAGAGATTTAGCAGGAGCAGACACTGATACTGACACATGGTATATAATCATTTGCTTTGGATTTACATCTTCACTTTAATGGAGTGCTGAATAAACAATTCATTAAGTTGGATTTGTTCTGGGTCTGCACTGGTACATACAGCCTCCAGGAAATGCCATGTCCAACACTGACAAAGGCTCTTGTCTTCTCCTGCCCACACTACCAAACTGCCCGCAACACTTTAGCAGGCTATAGGAGCTTGTTAGCAGTAAGCTAATCATAGAAAAAGTTAATTCTACTAAACTCAAAAGCTGTAACAAAAAGTTGGTGGTGGAGCAATTCTGAAATTTTTGAAATTAATAAAATGTATATATTTACATTGAAGTTAATAGTAAAAGATTTGTTCATTCCGAGATTCCTGTCTGATGTTTTACAGTGTGTGTGTGTGTGTGTGTGTGTGTGTGTGTGTGTGTGTTTTAGGGCTTTTTCCTGTAAGAGCAGGGTGGCCAGGTGGCATCCAAGCCAGATGTGATGCATTAACTGAAGTCACCTGTTGTCAGGCTGCAGTGAGGTTAAACTCACCAGACTAGAGAAGAGAAACCCAAAACATAGCTTGAGCTGTTATCTAACGGTTGCCTTCTTGTTGAACAGTTCACATGTGAAGAAGGTAGAACTTAATGGAAAATCCTGTGAAATTTCTTTTTTGAATGTTCTGTCCAGTGCCCCATCCAAGTTTCTTTATTTACACTCATCCAATGGCCGTTTCATTGCTCAGTTTTATTGTTATGATTTTGGACGAGTCCCCTTTAACATATTTTAAGATGTCATGTGCTGTTTATGTCATGGGTCATAAAAAACATCATAAAATGTCTGCGCAAAGGCTCTAAAGGCTGCGAAAGGCTCTAAACTTAGGCATGGCTGCAGACTTGCTTTGGTGAGCAGTATCTGTGAGATTGATGTTTTCAGCAGTCAACTCCAACATAGATAATACTGTCCTGCTGAATGCAGTAATTCAAGAGCTGTTGTGGCGCCTCCTGATTTAAGTTATTCTGAAAGGATGAAGGTAGATATTTTATGCTACAAGAACAAAAGCAATGGAATCGCAGGAATGAATTGATTAAAAAAACATGTGTAGGCTGAGGCTCATATGAGAAGGGAAATAATGCAGCGTGGAAATACATCACACTAGTTGTATGATCTAGGTAGAAGAATTTTTAAAGTAAATTAAAGAAAAACTCTTGAGCATTTTTTTTACAAATATATCACTTGTTTTCCCTCTAAACACGTTGGGCAGATGACAGAAGACCAACTGAGATGGAGGACGCACCGACCACCGAGCACACCTGCTCACAAATCCACACATGAACAATCGGCAGCACCCTGCCACCACCAACATGTATTATCCACAAAGAGCGCAGAAAAACAAGGCTGTGAGTCTGTGAAGTCATGCCAGGAATTCACAGCACGTATTTTGTGAAAAAAAAACATGCCCTGATTTTTCTATAAACAATGCAATGTGCCATGTTTCCTGAGTTTATTTGTGAGAGGTCAAACTTGCGATGATCTAATTGCTTGTCAGCATTTTGATGGGTGGTTAAGTTGCACTTATTCATGGACATTCTTTAAAACATTTGTGCTAAATTGCTAAAAACCAATAATGACTTTGCACTACTTTAAAGGTGTTTTTGCAAATGTACAATGTGAGGCTCAGTGTGTGCCTAATGATCCAAAGCTGTGTGGCCTCCCAGACTCTCTGAGATTAGACTACCTGTTGTACAAGGTGAGGGGAGCCTTCTCCACGGATACCCTGAAATTAGAAGTGAGAATTGGACAGTTTTTATCACTGTCTCGGTTTCTCTCTGTCTTTGTCAATAAGTCTCGCAGCGTGGAGCATCTGGCGACTGAACACAGTGCGTTGGAGCAGGGTCGCAACCCCTCGTCTCTCTCCAGTGAGCTGCCTCCGTGTGACAGTCTTTCTCTCTCTCTCTTTCTCTCTCTCCCTCTCTCTGTCTCCAGTGTTGGCAGTGCTAATTGTTCTCGGGGCTGGAGAGCATTCGTCTGTCACTCGAGGCCTGCACACTCACATCTGTGGGTCACAGGCTCCAGCACAGACTGGAGTAGAGTATGACAGCTCCTGTGTGTGTGTGTGTGTGTGTGTGTGTGTGTGTGTGTGTGTGAGTTTCCAAAGCCTAATGAGTGTGAGAGGAGATGTTGATGGCCAAAGCCTTGGTTCAGGGAAACATGATGATGTGTTGCAAGAAAGAAAGAAAGAAAGAAAAAAAAGAAAGAAGAGACAATGCAAATAATTTTAGCGTATAAGCAATAGGTAGCTGTCAGAAGCCACATCATTAGGTTTGTGATGTGTACTTTCTTCTGAATGGCAGAACTGTGATCCCTGCCCGCTTGTGATGCAATAAATTGTAGTTTAGTAAAGGAATAGTTTGACATTTTGGAAAACATGCTTATTTGCTTTCTTGTTGAGAGTTAGATTAAAAGATTGATACCACTCTCGTGTCTGTACGGTAAATTTGAAGCTGGAGCCAGCTACCACAGACTCTGGTAGCAAGGCTCTGTTCGAATGGTAACAAAATCCGAATCTCAAGCTCACTAATTAATAATTAACTGTTATATTTTTATTTGTTTAATCTGAACAAAAAATCAACATGTACTCATACCTAAATGACAAAATAATTTGACTGTCCAGTGTCCCGAAACAACGTGTACATGCGCTGGCTAGTACCAGTCCAGCGACAGGCTTCCTGGACCTAACTCACATGACGTTTAACACATGGAAAACGTAGGTTTAGACAACAGAACTACTTAGATATATAGATAGGTTTAGGCATCAAACCACTTGTTTAGGTAAAGATCATGTTTTTTTTTAAATAAGTACAGTTACTTAAGTCACGTGACGTAAGTGATCTACACGGGACTCCAACCATAGAGTTTACTTTACTCATCCATCAGCCCCACCACATTTGTTGTTTGTTTTTTCCAGATGAAAGTCCAATGCTTGTGTCTTGCTAAACGAAAAAACAAAAGTTAAAATTTGTTATACTTTGACCCCATCTGGGTTGAAACCAAACTAAAAAAGTATGATGGACAGATTCAGCTTCATCTTTGTTCGAAAAACACTGTTCAAGTCTCTGCAGTTAAAAAAAAAAAAAATAATGCTAATTATTTGCAAATTGCTGTTTGCCAATAAGTTGTGAATATAGCTTCAGTTGCTCGGTAGGCTGATTAACAGGCTTTATAACCACCTGTGCTTTATAGCTGCAGCCCTGGTAGGTCTCATATTTTTCATGACGTGATGTCCACTGACCCCCTTTGCCCTCTGGGCCTGCTTCCCAGCGGTCATACCAGATGTCTCAGAAGTACAAGGATGGTTTAACTCCAGGCTAGTTTTAACACATTAGCCAAACCAAACTGAATGAAACTGACATGCAAGCTGGGGAGGAGACGGAAGAGAAGAATGCACGTACTGGAGGCAGAGGAAAAAAGGAGGAGATGCTCTGGTTGTTTATGTAGTCAAGAACGAAGACCTCAAAAAAGTGACTGCTTCTCTGTAGCTGCTTCTGTAATAAATAACTTGGGTGAGGTTTAATTGTGAGCATCCGATTGCTGAGTTAAACTGCTGCTGCTGTCACTGCTGAAACAGTTACTGTTGATGCTGTCAGAGCTTGTGGGAAAGAACTTAAGCCTAATGTGAGAGGTTGCTTGGCTGTGGTTGTCCCTTTGCTTACTGTTGTTTAGTCTCTGGTATTTATAGGTACAGTGCTGCCTGTTTCAGCTAATTATACTGTGGATGCCATAGGAATGATTACAGTAATGAATGGTTGGCTTTCCAAAGTATTCAGAGCTGTTTTCCTCTGTGTTCATTTTGCTTAGGGACACAATCAGGGAATATCTGTTTGCATTTGTATGTTTTTGAGTATATATGTCTGCCTGCGCGATTGCTCATGTGTAATTCCCTAACTGCCTGCAAATATACAGTACATGTTTGTGGTCACTTTGTGTAGTGTCTTATGCAGTTTTTCACAACAAAGGAACATATTTCATTCCCAGCTGTGGAATTGCCCATTTGATAGGGGCCCAGGTCTCCTGAAAACTCGGAGTTCACTTAACATGCAGAAACCGACCCCAGGAATGTTCTTTAATCAACCTTAATTATAGTTTCCCAGATTCTGCTGCTCCCAGGTCAGTAGTTAATCCAGGTTCCTGGTTCAAAAGTTCAGAGTGCCGTTTGTTCAGACAGCAAGGGACTCTGAACACCTCCTGTCAAATACTAACCAACTTAAACACAGATGCAGCTTGCATTCATAAGGTTCTCTAGCGCACCCTCATATCAATGCCTTCGCTAACAGGCTGATGGTATCGTGAACAATGTTGAACTTGCCCTCTCTGTGATTTTGTCTATGTCTGAGTGTCTCAGTTCAACTAATAATATTCTGAGCATTCTTGGCATTTAGTTTGATGTTTTTGTGGTGTTGCCAGTTTCAGAAGAATGCAGACACTGACAGTTAAGTGTGCTGAATTTACAGATCTCTAAGAGCGACTGCTGTCTGTGTTGTGTGCCGGTCTGCCTCACGCTCGCATGTAAACAACAAAGATTTTTGATCCAGTCCCACACATAGGAATATGGAGAGCTCATTCAGTTAAAGCCGGAGAGATAATTCAGCCCAGATCCAGTCAAACACACACATGTGGAGTGTGGATGTTAGAGGAATAGTTTGGAAGTACAGCTGACACGTTTTCAAAACACTGCGTGCTGGGTTGAGAGTGTGCTGGATGGGTCAGTGAGGTCTGACGGGAGAAAAACAGTCTGGTGTGAGAGATGCACATTTCATCCTGTCTGACTGTCCACATACTCACCACCTCAGGAGGTTTGGGTTTGAAACAAAAAACAGAAATAAGCTGCCACTGTAGATAATGTATTTATCTCCATTCTAGTTTTGAAAAGGTTTTAGCTAAATAACTGTGTGGTCTGACCAAAAAAACATTAAATGTTGACATGTGGTTGTGTGAATGTTTATGTGTGTGTGTGCAGAAGAGCTCGACCGATACTAAAAACAAGGGTTTCCAACCAGGGTTTCAGGACCCTGCCAAGGTAATTAGGAGGGGTAACAAGATGTTTAAAGTGATTCAAAATTACAAATTATGTTTTTTCACGTAAACAGGCCAAAGAAAAATGCTCAAATGAAACAGTCTGAAAAAAGATTCTTTCATCAAACTGCTCCCAACTAAAAAAAATATAACATATAATTAAATAAGTGGCAGTAACAACTAAAACCACAAATACAACAAAAATAATAAGTGATTCATTGTTGACCTTGGAACAACATGTCTGTAATAAAATATTTAACTCAAGGTTCTCTTGCAAGCTTATTGTGTCACATGACCTTTTTCAGGTGTCAACACTTGAAATGCATCAAAGTCATTAACCAGGAGTCAGCAGACCATCTACAAGCAGAGACAGTGTCCTTGGTGACAGTGGTTAAGGTGTGTACCATATAACTGCATGGTTACTTAATGGCCAACATATTCACTGACATGTATCTTTGCTGATAATATATGCATGGCCAGTGTATAAGTCAGGCTCTAGCGAGCAACTCAGTGTGCAGATGAAAATAAGAAAGGCAACTAAGGGACTGTGAACTGATGACAGCTTTGACATGGCATTAGGAGCAAAAAGACAAATGAGTTGGGCGGGTTTTATAGAGAACCAGTGTGTGTGTGTGTGTGTGTGTGTGTGTTTAGTTGGAAGGCGTTTGACTCTGAATATCGATCGCTATTGACCAGAGCAACATCTGAGGGCAGAGGTGCTGACAGCTGCCTCTGTGGCCGGTCGCTGCTTTCAATTTCTTCATTTCATTATGCAGTCTTTGTTACTTTATCATGTATGGCTTCTTATCTCGCTTGACTCATTATGTTCTGCAGCAATCCTTAAGGTGAGTGAGTAAATGAGTGCAAGTCTGTGTATGAGAACACTTGTGCTATTGTATTCACCATGCTAACACACAAGTTGCACAGCCTGCAACAAGCAAGTTAAACTGCTAAAAACAGGACCAGATTATCAAATGAGATCACTATTTTACTTATTATTCTGTCTATCATGCTTGTTCAAATAACACAACACTGAGTCTTTGGCAAGGCATCAGCTTCTGCTTCAGTGCAAGTAGACAAGCCTTGAGCATCCAACCTGGATACCACTGCCGGTGTTATGACTGATGAGACATGTATGGTATGTATGGTTCTCACATTCCCCCCTGGGTACTGCCAATCACTCTGATGCTGTGTTGGTAAATTTAAGCACAACCAAGCCCCAACTCCAGCATTAAAGAAATGAGTACACAGGATCCAGGATTGGCTTGATCTCTGCAGTCAGAAAAAGACAACATCCAGGCTATGTTTGGCCTCCCTCCACTGCAGGTCTTTTGAAAAGGGAAAGTTCAGGGACAGAGTGTTGTTGTTGCACTGCATTCTTCACCACTGAGGGCTAAATGGGAAGGGCATTATCAATGGTTTAAAACCAACTTTGTTGTCAAGAAGGGACTGACGAATAATTTGCTGAGAAAAGGAGTTATTGTGAGAGACGGAAGGAGGGGAAGAGCTGAGGTGAGAAGAGATAATGATGCAGCTGGCGTGTGAGCCCCTGAGAATTCTGGGAAAGGCTTTTTTGTGTCCTGTGGTAGAGATCACATGACGGCTCTGTTGAGACCGGGTAAAGGGCTTGGACTGCAGAAATGTTGACTTCATCCTTTATCCACTTGTCTTGATTCAGCTTTCAGCCCATCCATCAACCTGTGTCTTTCATGTGTTAGTTGCATTCGGGGTGAGTGTAACGCAGCTGCCTGTGTGTGTGCATGCACATGTTTGGAATTCTTTGAAACCCAGCAGACACACAGATGGACACTTTATGGCTGCATTAACTTCCTTGGGAACTGATGCCAGTCCTGTTAATGTCCCACTACAGTCCCTTATAACAGATATTGCTTCAGCTGGTAATGAGCAACTTGGAGTGGCAGGGTTTTGCTCTCTTTTGAATACTTTTTAAGCCAAAGCATACGTTTCAGATGAATGGTTTACACTGCAGATGCTATAAAGGATAACACAGCTCCAAGTTAGCCCCCAACAGAGACTGGTGGAAAGCAACAGAGTCTCCAGAAAATCCACATTTACAGTGTGACACAGAAGCTTGTGTAACACAGTGACTGACAGCAGAGATGTGGTAAATGTCTGTTGTGTAAGCAACGTGAGCCTTTGAACTACCTCCTCCTGTTACAAAACCAGTGGGGGCACATGTAGTCGCTGCCCAGCCATCTCTTTAACCTGCGCCTGGTGACACCTGAGTGTTTGTTGTCAGAAACCAGTCTATTAGTTTGACCCTGTGCCTGTTCTTGCAGAAATGGCAGCTTTTTCCTTCCTGCTGTCACTCGGCCCTGCAGCTCCTAGACGCTGGCGCAAAGCAGAAATGCCAGGGAACAATGAGATGGCTCACTCTGTTCCTCTGACCTCCAAAAAGTTGAAAGAGAGATGCTACTGAGCGCAGAGTCAGAGCGGAGGATGATGGATGGCTCTAAGCCATCTAATAGTGTTGCCCTCCTCTACGGAAAGAGAACAAATATCTGCCAGGGCTGAATGATGTGTGTGGCCTCTGCTCCCATCATACGGTGTGCCACGGTCTCTCATGTGGCTTTCCTTCGGATGTACTGCAGACGCAGATAAAGAGAGAACCGTGTGGACAAATAGCATGACTGCGAGGGATGGGGGGACTTAGAGGGAGAGGGAGATGAGACAAACAGAAAAAGAGAAAGCACAAGGGACGGAGGAGGGTTAGTGTGACATTGAGAGGCAGAGAAGAAAGATCTCAGCTCTGACAGGCTGCTTGTCTTCACACAGTGCAGACAGACGGTCCATGGCTCTTCCCCGGTCTAATGATCACCCTGCAAGCTCAACGTCTTCTTTACATTGACTTGTGAAAGCAGGTAGCGTCTCCAAAATGTCATATTCTCGTGACACCACTGCTCTGTCACCAACAGGTGTTTTTTTAGCACAAAAACATTCATGCACAGATTTGGTTCTTGTAAAAAAGATTAAACTACACAAGTTGAATTATGGTTTTGGTGAACGAGTCCATCTTTTCTGTGATACATTTTCTTAATCTATACTGAGACCACAATCTTAGATCTATATTTTAGGGATTCAGGGTCTGTTTCCACAAAAGATTTTGTAATTTTTAAAATCTATTTATTTTACCAGGCAAGTCAATTAAGAACAGTTTCTTATTTACAATAACAGCAAGGCAGGAGACAAAGGCCTCCTGTGGGAAAGGGTACTGGGATTAAATAAAAACATGAAACAATAGACAGAGGATGCAGGACAACAACACAGTCCCAACAACCAACCTTAAAACTACACACAAGGACACAAAGAGACCAGATGAGAGAATAATTAAAACACACTAGATGTAAGATAATCTACAGAGAGTAGATGATACAACGATAAAGAGTAACACAAACTTTGCACTCCTGTCTGGTAAAGCCTGGCAGTTTCATTCATAAATTATTGCATGCCGGGGCAGGCTGTAGCCCTGAGGGTTTTGGAGGAGACCTTTAGCTGAGCTGAGACTGCTTTACACCTGTAATATAAATTAAGTGGGGGCATAGGAGGGGAAGCAATGCACACCTGATCCTCTTCCATGAAGCAATAGCTGCAACCTGACTTTCCAGTCTCATGATTTATTACTGTTGGATGGAGCAAGGCAAAATTTTGAATCCTGAAGTCCTCCTCCTTTGACCTCATGGACAATTTTTCAACAAGCAAACAATCGGTTTACAAGGCAAAGGATTACCTGACCACCCCTGATGCTCATCTGAACTTCATTCTGCTTGGGGTTTTGACTGCTGGAGATAATCTTACATCGCTGTTGGAGACTATTTACAAAGAAGTTCAAATATTTAAATAAGGCGATGAGGTTGCCAGAGAAGGATTTTTATGGATTAAATTTAAATTTTCATTTCTATTGAATATGTTTCCATCATCCAGTGTTAACAAAAATCGAAAGTAGACATAATTGTGGCCCTTTGATGCTTAAGTGTTGACTTTGATTCCAGATCGATTGAATCGCAATCATTCAGCAACATAAGCAGAGCACTTGGAGAACAGCAAGAATTCTATTATTATCTATTATACTCTATTATTAATATATGGGACAGAAACCAGAAGGGCTTGTAGTGAATGTTTTCTGCTCACAAGCTTGCTCATGCTAGACACACAGACAGTTGTACTGCGTTACTAACAAGACGTTTGCTCTCCCTTCTTCAAAAGACACACACATAAAGAATATGTAGGATCTGTGCCTGAAAAAATGTTTTATGTAAATGTATTGTACATTGTTGGTAATATAAAAATCTATGACACCCACTTCTTATTGATTGAGAAATGCAGTGAGGTTAGAAGATTGATGCTACTAATGTTTGTGTGTTGATTACAGGACTGGAGGAAATTAGCTTAGTTTTGGCTCAAAACTGGAAGCAAGGGAAACAGCTAACCTGGCTCTCTCGGCTGTCACTTAAAAGAAATCTGACATTAATTTCAGTTTGTTTGAATAAACTCAACTGTAATACAACAGTTTATCCTAAAACATAGATAATACACTGTAGTATTAACTTCATTCATTCTTGTTCCACTTGAGTGACAAGCTAACAAATAACCATTGCGTTTTACAAAGTCAACAAAGAGCCTGACATTTTCCATCTGTGGTGTCAAATCAAAAATTCCAGACATTACTTCTCATGTAGTTTAGTGTCATTTGTTCAGCACAGCTCGCCTGTTTTCTCATTTGTTCAGCACCAGTTTTCGCCATTTTGCTTTAGCAAAGAGAGCAATAATAGCTTAGGCGTAACGTATAAGGCTTGGGCTTACACTTATACACTATTTTAACAGATCATTACAAATTGAATAGCATATTTTTCCCACCTTCAAACGGAATGGTAGACTACATTTCAAATGAAAAACTGACTACCCCAAAGGTAAAAATAAAATACACTTACCACCACAGTGGGAATCTTATTGATTAATATGTTGTGTCTCATTTGTGTATCTCTCTCATATTTGCGAGTTAGCTAGCCTGGCTCTCCCCAAAGTTAAGAAAATTGGTTACCAGCATCTCTAAAGCTCACCAATTAACATGTTGTATCACATTTCATTAAACCATACACAAACGCAACTCCATATTTATAAGCAAATAATCTTCATCAAAATTAAGTGTTAGCTCACTTGGATGATATCGCTGCGACTGAAGCCAAGGAATCAACAGCGGTGTTGGACCTCGACATCTATTTCTATAACATTTCAGTTTGACCTCCATGTGGATGTTATCATTTCCAGTGGGATATTTTTTCCCCCTGGGCCTCCAAGTCCAAAGTCAAGTTCAGGCATGTTGAAGCTAGATAAACAGTTTTAAATGAACGGGGGGAAGCTTTCCAGAGTGACATGTCTAAAAAGTGTTTGACTATCTAATCACATTAAGAATGACTGTACAGGATATTGGCTTCTTAAAAATTGTGTTAAAAGTGTGTGGGGGAGAAAATGGAAGAAATTTGTCTGAGTCATGGTCCTCCCCCACCCCCACCCCCTCCCCCCTGCTGTGGATGTTTGCTCATCGTGGGGGGAAACAATCAGCAATTCTGGAAGCTTCCACAGCCCCCATTAAAAAATCATGAATCAATTTGAGCTTGTTCAAAATTTCAAACAGAGCTTTCATTAAAAATTCACTGGGACCTCTCTGTCTGTCGCTTGTAAATACATCATTGGTATTGCTGTGGCTGATGAGGGCTGCCTCAGAATGAGCCCAGTACTTATATGCCTGATCTTTGACTTTGGTGTCAAGGGCAAAGTTGTAGACTTGGCTCACTTAAGTTTTTCCCAAGAGGTCTTTATTGTTAGCAAAACTGCAACTTCTCAAAACACATTTCACCACTACATGGCTATATGTCTTCATATCCATTTTAACTTGAATTTTCGCTGTTATGGTTCCAGTCATTGACCAGAAGCATCCTATTATCATTGAGAATCACTCTCTACTTTTAATGGGACAACCAGGTGTTAAAAATGAAGTGAGCTCTGCAAGATCCAAGCACTTTCTTACCTGCAAACTCTAATCCCCTCTCCCTCTTGCACACACACACACACACACACACACACACACACACACAACTTCCCTGCTTTCCCCGGTTTCCATGGAAACCTGTGGTGAAGGAACAGAGAATTCAAGGCCAGGTATGTTTGCAAATGAGAGTTCCTCGGATCATACGTCCACCGAGCCACCATCATCAGCCCATCTCATCCACCTACACAGACTCTTGTTCTCTGACAGGGTGCCACACCGGCATGTGCATCGTGTTAAGGAGATATTTCTAAGTATATGAGACTAAACATGACACAGGATGCTATTTGTGTATTTGCCTGCTATGAGTTTGGTCATCTGCAGACCATGCTGTGTTTGTATTTTTACCCTTGTGTGTGCGTGTTTGCGCGCACACCACATGTTTGGCTGCCTCACGGACACAAACACAGACATACTCCAGTATAGTCCCTGATTAGTTCAGACTGTCCTGACTTCACTGTCACCGCAAAGCATGAACAACTGTCTATAAATAACATGAGTAACGTGAAAAATGTTTTCAGCATGTGGCATACTGAAGGAATATCTCACGACAATCAACAACAACAGCAAAAAAATTGAAGAGGGCATATCAAGCAGTTTCTACATTTTCAATGTTTCACACAGTGTGTCTTCATCTCTTCATTATAACACAATATCACACTTTAAGTGGTCTGTGACTGCGCTGTTTTCCTCTCAACGAGCGCACCGAGGATTACATCTCTGTGTGATCACTTGTCTACTGTCCCTCACAGAGGTATGGATGTCAGACCTTGGTAGGTTCCATTCAAAATCCTATTAATGGTTGTCAGTTACTGCATCAAAACAGAAATCAGTCCTGTAAGCAAATGGTCTACCCACACTTGTGGGATTATTTTTGTTAGAATATTTGGCTGTAATTGAGGTATATTCAAGTTATTACACTCAGATTTAGATTGGGTGTGAGTTACATAATCTTCAGTGCCTTCTGAGTTTCTTAACAGCCGCACTAATTCGTGTTTTCATATTAACAATGGCTTAAATGACAATTTGTACTGTGAAAGGTCTTGCTCATAGTGATGAACCCCAAGAGAAATATCCCTTAACTCTGCAGTTCCCCTTTGCTCTACAGAGCTTTATGGTGTCTTTTAGCTTAGATAATGCCATTGTAAATACCCATAACTCTAAGCATCAAAGTTATTGACTAACTGGTGAACTTAATGTAACATTTAGCAGCTAACAAGTCATTTTTCTCCCTTTTGGGATCGGTAGGAATATCAAAAGAGAACTAAAAACAGAGTGAATATTTGTCTTACATTTATCAGGTGGCCAGAGACACGACTCTAAATTAATACTAATGTTTACTGCCAAGGTTTATTTATGAACATTTGTTTGCTATTGTTCTCTTTTATAAATGTATATGGTAATAACATGACAATGTTGTGGTTTGATCTAGTTCCACTGCCCTGAGTGACCAATAATATCCATTAATGCTGTTTTAAATGCTATTTGAAGGTGTCTAGCATTGGGATAGATTCAAGAGACACAACCGTATATTCTTCAGTTTTATGTTTTTATGACACTCAAACAAACATTTTACAACCATCATGAGTGTGTACATCTGCTTAAATATACTTGCTCAGTGTTCCATCACATACACGCAGCATGTGGGTTTGTGGTTTTTTGAATACGAGTCTATATTTTGCATGTGTGCATGTCCTTTATGTTACAGGCTGCACTGAACGGTGTGACTCGTAACACACACACAACACACACACACACACACACACACACACACACACACACACACACGTATGAACAGGCTGTTCTGACCCCAATAGCACTCCATACCATATGTCAACACTGGAGAATTATTTATTTTTCACTATGCATTGTTTACATGTCTATACACACAAACATGGATCTGAATGTTTGAAACTTGTTAATATTTATGTGTTTCAATGCTTCAATGCCTATCGCTTTCTTATTTCGTTTGCCTGTCTTCCAGCAGGAGGTCTCGTCGCCTCTCCATCGTTGGTGTAAGTGGTAATGTTGAAAGGCCTGATGTTGTCTGGGCGATGGGCTGATTAGTGGCCGAGCGGCGTTCTCACAACCTCCACATACATCTGCATGGCAACCAACTTGTTTGTCTCCTTCTGTCTCTTGTCCTTCCTTCATTTGTCTTTAACTCAGGGTCAAAGCAAGCGATGAAGGCTTTGTTAAAGGGAGAGTGTGTCTGCTTGTGCATGTGTATGTTAGACAACGCAAAGTAAATATAAAGCATTATATTTAGAGTTCATTTTTTAAAATTCACATTTTACCACCAGGTATATGAAGAAATAATGCATGTTTTTATTTGCTCAAAGGTCAGGTTCCCCATTATTAAGCCTTATCAAAATGTTGTTTACCATTGTTGCTTAGCACAGCTTGATAGGTAGCTATAGCTTTTAGAAACTCACCATATTGTTTGAGCTGCTCAATGGGCTTTTAATTTCTTTTAGCTCATTGTTTTGGTTTTACAGCATGCAAAAAACTAATGTAAAATGATGTCAGTGTTGTTTTTTTTAGCTCATTTCACTGACCCGAAGTGGCAAAAATAATCAATTAATGAAGTGGTAGTTCCTCCTCGTCTGCTTGATAGTCAAAGGATGTGAAAATAGGCAACAGTAAGGTGAAAGTATGTCAAATTTAGAGTTTTAGCTTGTTGTGCTGCCCCCAGATGGCAAAACAAAGAAAGCAGTGAATATTAGATTACAGTTTTAGTTTTATTAGTTTTAGTTACAAATATTTCTGCCTTTAAAAAAGCATGAGAAATCCTTTTTTAGACTTTGGTGATTTGCTTTTTCTGAGGTTGTTTCTCAATAATCAACCTCAAAGAAAGCTACCAGAAGATGTTGCACTATAATATGGGCTTTCCATGTCATGGTTTTAAGCGCTAAATTATTCTCATATTATGCTACATTTAAGCCCAACAAGGACCTGCAACAGATTGATATTTTTTTAAAGTTATCAGTGAGGGTTAAATAAATGATTGAAACTATATTCTAATAAGGCTTGGGTTAAAAAACAAAACAAAAACTAACCTGTTCTCAAAAGCTGGGATGGAGACATATAGTAGCAGCATGGTGCTTCATCACTTTGGGCTTTCCTGTTTATGACTGCTTCAGTCTGCTTAAGTCTACAGCTAACAGGGAAAAAGTAGACCTGGTATGTGTTCTTTTTCCATCATACTCGCTACTCTGTTTTGGTTTTAATTGGCTGTTCCTCTCCCTTCTCTCTGCACTCCTCTGTTTATCTTCACCCTTTCTTTTTCCCTCTGTCTACCTTTCTCTCTCTTATTGTTCATTCGTTTGTCTTTTACCCAACTATTTCTGTCAGTCTGTCCATCTTAGTCTCTCTCTTCTTCCTACAGCGGCACTGTGTTTGTGTCAGGTCTTGGCATGGGCAGCATGCTTCCATATGGAAGTGTTCAGGAGATGATATAGAACATATGTGACCCCAGTTCGCTGGCTGAGGACTCTGTGGAGATCACACCGTGTCATTAGTGGCGGTGAGAACGCCAGCACTGCAGTGCAAGGGAGGAGAAAGAAGGATAAGGAGAGATATAATTAGGTTAAGGAAGGGGGAAAGGGTGAAAAAGGAGGAAAAGAACAAGAGATGGTGCTGAGGACATTGTGTCCTTTGAGGTGCTGATTGTGTGCGTGTGTGTGTGTGTGTGTGTGTGTGTGTGTGTGTATGTATGTATGTATGTGTGTGTTCTGGCCCCTAGCTGGTTTGGTCTCAGTGCTGATGTAAGCCAAACTTGGCAGAAAGGCCAGGTACACTCTCACGCTTCAGTGTGCATTCATTGTTTGCTTTGAACCTGACTCCATTGGGACCAACTTTAACAAACTGATTTTGTCTGAACCTTTGTGGAACAAGATCTGTCAAGATCCATTGACTTACCATTCTGAAGAAAAAGAGTGCTTTGTTTAATACGATACTTTCATAACATTTGCTGAAATAGCTTCCTAAACAGTGTTTCACAAAGTCAAGAAGACAAGCGCTGATGTCATGCAGCTTCCACAGACCTCAAAATGAAAACCGGGACTCGATCTCCACATTTTCCATATAATGCTTCACAGTGTATGAATGTGTTTTGATTCTTGCTTTCATAGCCTGGCCTCTGGAATGATTTTGTCAAGCCACAGTTATTTTGGTTCAGCTTGTGAAAGTCCGCAGAGCTTAACTTTATTTCTCACATTGCACTTTGTATTAGAAATATTGCTCATGAAAAGCCATTTCTTTGCATTTCTGTGGTTTGGTGTGGACTGTAGAGCCACACAGCATGTCTGACTCTGAAATATGTCAGCTGGGCTAACAGCAGTGGAGTGTAAATAGCCTCTATACAGCCATAATGTAGATCTGACCAAGATCAACATGTAGGTTTCATCACTGTGTTATCATTCAGAAACAATAATAGACCAACATTTCTTTCCAGCCTTTTCTTTACAACAACCTAATAAAATGTCTACTTTATACTGGTAGCATGGACCTGATGCAGGACCATCATATCGTCCTTTTAAGTGTCTATTTCCGGCATTTAGCACTCAAAAATGTTTCCATTGGAGGAATGTCAAAAATATTAACCCCCCAGAGGCAAGACAAGCGTCCAAGCTGACAAGTTGTCAGGTGCATGTAAAGTAACAACACGACTTACTATAATGGAGTGTGAGTGATTTTGGCAAAAGCTGCTATTCCACTGACTGGATGAATCTTCCAGTTGCTGGGTGGTCTTTGATTTTAATATTGATGTATACTGGTAAGTAAAAGTAGCATAACCCTCTGAACTGAGCCAACTTGTAAAATGCCAGACATTTTTAAAATCCTTCATGTGTCGAGTCTTAGCACAGGGCAACGTGCAGGTCACTGACATGAAAGCATAAAAAATCATTAGAGAATTAGTTATTGTCAATGAATACACTCAATTAGCAAATCCTATAGAAAGTGTAAAGGCTGTATCAGTGCACATATGGAGCATGAAATCTTTGATTACTGGGCACTAGATACAAGATTATAGACCATTGTTATCAGTCAACTGCTACAAAGTGATGGAAAAGAGAAATTAGATTTTTGTAATGTGAGACAACAATCTTTAATAATGGTACAAGAACAGAAAAGTGTCAATAGAAGTGGAGTAAAAGAGAGTATTAGATGGACAATTGCCTGTAGGATGACATAGAAAGCTAAATAATTCAGAGGAATTTAAGAACATTTTAAAGTAAAAATTAGAGCTAATTAGTTGGCAGAGTGCATGTAAAAAAATAAGTAAAAATTGAATTAGAGACTATGTGAAAGAAATAAGGTCAGAGAGAGCAGGACAAGACAGTGAAACCAAAGAAGGCTACCATCCAACAGAGAGAACGATGGTGGCTGTGAGAGACACAGAGCTTGTTTGCTCAGGCATTGATTCAGGGCCCCTCGAGGCTGCGTCTTCCATTTACCAATTTGTGTCTTTCCTTCTCTCATCCTCACCTCAGCCATCTTTCCTCTCTCTGGCAGATCATTCGTAGGGAACAAACAGTGCCGCTCGGGAACACCGGACCCTCGGTTGCCGGGCAACCACACACTGACTTGATGGAGTGGAGGCAACTTCAGAGGCCTCTGTGAGAAGAGTATCAAGGTTGTTATTAGACCCGAGTCCCGATAACCCCCACAACTCACACACATGCAAACACATACACGCACATATGTGCAGCACAAGGATGTACACATGTAGACAAACACAACGCATGTGGAGACATGCTAGAAATATGCAACCATAGTGTAAAAGATGTATAATCTGTGCTACTGTTGTCATAAAGCAACTGCAAACAGATGCATGTACCCACTCATCATATGTATTAGTGACAGAAAAAGCAGTGTAGTAGTAGCAAAACATGTTGGCTGACTGCTATTACAGTTCATATGTCCTATATTTTGCTCTTCTGCTGTGGACGTCAAACTTCTCTTTCGCCACCCTATCTGTTTTTTAATGAGGTAAAGAGGGAGGACTTCCTCTCTCCTCCCTGCTAAAGATGAGTGTGGCTTTGATAATAACATAGACAGTTATTAATTAAAGGGGGAAACAGACTCACTGCTCCCCTCTTTAATTCACCACCATGCCACATGAGGTTGAAATGCGAATGGGTAAAATATAGGCGCATGTGTGTATGTTCATGTGAGGTGGGGACCAAATTGTTCCACTTTCTGCTTCAAGTTTTTGCATTTAGCATGGGTGTGTATCTGTGTCCATATGCGTATATGCATGTGTGTGTGGCTTTGGGCCAGATTCAAACTAGTGATTTACTGAATTGGGTTGCATTATTGAAACTTCAGAAAATTATTTTTCTTGTGCTTATGATTAAAATATTAAATCTGTTGATATGTCTGTGGTCTGCCATGTTTTAAAGTCATTTAAGATTTGAAAATTCTCTAGTGTTCACCAATAATGCTAATTAAGACATTAGTGACGTGTAAATCTGGTGCCAGAAAACACCTTAGAAATCAAAAGAAATCAACTATGTAAACAGAAAATCACATCATGCAACAGTTTTGGGGGCAAACAAGATGTTGAAACTTATCTGCCAATCCAGATGTAGGTATTACTGTGCTTGATTTATGCATGATGTGCATACATGGAGAAATATGTTAAGTTAGCTGCCATTAGTTGGTCATTTAGTCTAATGTTTTTTAGTTTTAGGTATTTTGATTTGTTTTTCTGAAATATCATTTAATATCTAAAGTTAACATTCATTCCACTCTGCCCTCATCACCATACTCAACAGTCCTGTGTCTGCTTTGGAATCCTTCAGGTTTCTGGAATCCACAATATTTCAGGAACCTAAAGTTGGAGGATGTACTTCCTGCACCAGCTCAAGCTCAACCTGCCTAAGGACCTGCTGATCCACTTTTACACAGCCATTATCCAGTCTGTCCTCTGCTCATTCATCACTGTCTGATTTGGATCTGCCACCGAAAAGGACAGGAGCAGACTACAACGAACAGCCAGGACTGCAGAAAAGATCTTCTGTACCAACTTGCCCTCCATTCAGGACTTTTCCAGAGTCAGGAAACGGGTAGGAAACAGATCCATCTCACCCCGGACACAACCTGTTCTAGCTTCTCCCCTCAGGTAGGCTCTATAGAGCACTGTACACAAAAACCAACAGACTCAGGAAAAGTTTCTTCCCATAAGCCACATCACTCTGATGAACAGCTGACTCTGACTCACAATGTCAGAACAATTTCTGTGCAATAATTCCTGTTTTATGGCTACAACTTACATTTATTTATTCAGCGTTCTCCATTTCAAAACTGTTCTGTTCATATTGTCATTTTGTATATTGTATATACTGTATACCAAATCCACCTACCTCATGTACATAACACCTCAAAGTCAAAGTCAAAGTATCTTTATTTGTCTCCGAGGAGAAATTAGTTTTGGATATAAAGGGATTGCTACAGACAGAATACAACAGAGACAAAACACAGGTATAGGGTTAGAACAGTTAAAAGACAGAAGTACATAGAACATTTAGGCTACTCAAAGAGCAGTGCAAATAGCAAATAACCATTATCTAAAATCTGCTTGTGCAAAAAAGTAATGTCATATCATGTCCGTACATGACATTCAATCACAGATATACAATACA
Source organism: Lepomis macrochirus (assembly GCA_024633595.2). NCBI lineage: Eukaryota > Metazoa > Chordata > Actinopteri > Centrarchiformes > Centrarchidae > Lepomis > Lepomis macrochirus. The sequence continues at coordinate 15,145,751 of JALXJV020000018.1, read as the reverse complement.
TTTCTAAATTCATGGACACACTTTTCATCGCTGATCATTTATGAGCTTAATTGAGAGAGGAACAGATGATCGCTTATACCTCATGTATTTGCACAGAGGAACCATGTACCTCTTTCCTGAGCTCAGCAGCTCAAACTCTGAGAACAACACATGAGAGTTGTCAGATATAATAATTTTAGCCTGCCTAATTGTTGTCTGGTCAAAAAAGCTTCTGCAGGTTGAGCGGTGCCGGTGTACCCATAATTTTACCTGCTGTCTTGACCAGATTAAAAATCTGAGCCAAGGCCTGCATGCTGTTGTTCCTGCATTTATTGCAAGATTTCTGTATGAAAGCGGTTGTGTTTCGGATTCTGCTCGCTCATGAGTTCAAGCGAGCACGCGTACGAGCACACACCTGTTTGCAGTCTTAAAACCTCACCGCTAGTGGCCGCTGGAAACAACATAATGCCCCTTTAAGAGACACGCTAGCAACCAATGCTGGCGCCCATTTTAGTCTCCTCGCCCTCACAGCCAAATCCAACTCCCTCGATACTGTCTGCCGTATTTAAACCCGCATAGGGTTTAAATACTGCAGATAACTTTCGGACAAACTACCCTTTCCCCCTCAGCGTAAATAGGATCAAATGTTACCGCTGTAGCCTAGGCCTACTCACTGCTATAATACCTCTATCAAATAAACAACAGTTGTATTAAGATTCAGTATTGATGCTGAGGAAAAGTGTGGGTTTTTTGCAATAACGAAACTGAAAGCATTTGAAATTAATTTTGTGTTTGTGTCCAATATACAGGTGCTGGTCATATAATTAGAATATCAAAAAGTTGATTTATTTCAGTAATTCCATTCAAAAAGTGAAACTTGAATAATGTATGCATTCATTCCACACAGACTGATATATATTTATTAGTGTTCATTCCTTTTAATTTTGATGATTATAACTGACAACTAACGAAAACCCCAAAACCAGGATCTCAGAAAATTAGAATATTGTGAAAAGATTCAATATTGAAGACACCTGGTGTCACACTCTAATCAGCTAATTAACTCAAAACACCTGCAAAGGCCTTTAAATGGTCTCTCAGTCTAGTTCTGTAGGCTACACAATCATGGGGAAGACTGCTGACTTGACAGCTGTCCAAAAGACGACCATTGACACCTTGCACAAGGAGGGCAAGACACAAAAGGTCATTGCTAAAGAGGCTGGCTGTTCACAGAGCTCTGTGTCCAAGCACATTAATAGAGAGGTGAAGGGAAGGAAAAGATGTGATAGAAAAAAGTGTACAACCAATAAGGATAACCGCACCCTGGAGAGGATTGTGAAACAAAACCCATTCAAAAATGTGGGGGAGATTCACAAAGAGTGGACTGCAGCTGGAGTCAGTGCTTCAAGAACCACCATGCACAGACGTATGCAAGACCTGGGTTTCAGCTGTCGCATTCCTTGTGTCAAGCCACTTCTGAACAAGACACAGCGTCAGAAGCGTCTCGCCTGGGATAAAGACTAAAAGGACTGAACTGCTGCTGAGTGGTCCAAAGTTATGTTCTATGATGAAAGTAAATTTTGTATTTCCTTTGGAAATCAAGGTCCCAGAGTCTGGAGGAAGAGAGGAGAGGCACAGAATCCACGTTGCTTGAAGTCCAGTGTAAAGTTTCCACAGTCAGTGATGGTTTGGGGTGCCATGTCATCTGCTGATGTTGGTCCACTGTGTTTTCTGAGGTCCAAGGTCAACGCAGCCGTCTACCAGGAAGTTTTAGAGCACTTCATGCTTCCTGCTGCTGACTAACTTTATGGAGATGCAGATTTCATTTTCCAACAGGACTTGGCACTTGCACACAGTGCCAACGCTACCAGTACCTGGTTTAAGGACCATGGTATCCCTGTTCTTAATTGGCCAGCAAACTTGCCTGACCTTAACCCTATAGGGGCGGCTGTGGCTCAGGAGGTAGAGCGGGTTGGCCGTTAATCGGAAGGTCGGCGGTTCAATCCCCGGCTCCCCCAGGCTGCGTGTCGAAGTGTCCTTGGGCAAGACACTGAACCCTGAATTGCCCCTGGTGGCTGTTCCGCCAGTGTGTGAATGTGTGTGAATGTTAGTTCCGTTTGAGCGGTTAGGCTCAGTGACTAAATGTGTGTGCGAAAGGTGAATGCAGAAGTAGTGTAAAAGCGCTTTGAGTAGTCGAAAAGACTAGAAAGGCGCTATACAAGTACGGAGCATTATAGAAAATCTATGGGGTATTGTGAAGAGGAAGATGCGATACGTACGCTGTACATGCTCATAGATGTTGGCAAACATTTCTAAAAATCCTTTTTTTGTATTGGTCTTAAGTAATATTCTAATTTTTGGAGATACTGAATTTGGGATTTTCATTAGTTGTCAGTTTTAATCATCACAATTAAATGAAATAAACATTTGAAATATATCAGTCTGTGTGTAATGGATGAATATAATATCTAAGTTTCACTTTTTGAATGAAATTATTGAAATAAATCAACTTTTTGATGATATTCTAACTATATGACCAGCACCTGTATCTTTAAGAACTTGACTTTAGACATCACGAAAAATATATATATTATTTTTTTAAAAAGATTCATATTCATTGTAAAGAAAAGCCTAGGCTATACATGTAAATGTTACATTCACAAATGCAACATTTCAATATAAATCAAATATAATACTGATGAATTTTATAGTCTGAAGAATTTAAAAAAGTTGTATAAAGACTTAACTATTTCCTTTAATGCCTTTTTTGCTTGTTATGTGATCCCCCCAGTGTATCTAGTAATACCATGTAGTATTCTGTCCTTTGATATAGGCTATTTTGTTTTGGCTGAAGATTTTCGCATGAGAAGAATAGGCTACAATTCAAAAAACAACAGTTTTAATGTCTATCAGATAAGAGCCTTTTTTAATTAAACACAAGATAACCTTTGGGCTACGTTGTTAACCTGTATATGGTGATATGAAATGTTTTTGTAGTTTCGGATTTAAAAAATCCTACACGTTAACCGGCGACGTCACACAGAATTCGCATGTGAAAGAGAGGTCCTCACTCTTGCAGCAAAGGGTGTTACAGACCTTCAACAAGCCAGCATCGGTGCTTACTCGGCATCTGAGGGTTTAACAACCCATTACCACACCATCCTTATTGGTTTTGGATGCCACTCAATGTGGCGGACCCTCCGCATAAATGGGCAAACAGAACAGAAGTAGGTAGGGAGAGGGAGTAGCAAGCAGTTTCGGAAAGGCCCCAACAGATTATTGGACCCTGGCAGAATTGTTGAGGATCCCTTAAAAACTTGTGCAGAAGAAAGACACAGAAAGCAAGTAGGAAAGTAAGAAAAGAAAGAGACATAGGCATCAACACTCGGTCATCGCTAAGTTCCTCTGTGCCTTTGGGTATGCCCTTCATGCTCCCTTTTTCTGCTCAACAGAAAAATACTCCGGCTTTGACTTTTATTACAGTTTCTAAATACTCCTGCTGGGAAACGAAAAAAGCTAAAGCAGGCCTTTTATGGGCAAGCCAATGCTCTGTTACCAGCCAGAAGATATGCTCCAGGTATAGGGAGCAATCCTGGATATAAAATAGTGCGAGGCCGGGATCTGTCAAGTTTGGGAATGTGGGGCTATATCTCACTCATCTGTATGACAAGAGGTGTGATGAGATCTGATGTCTGCTATAGGAGTTTTGGTGAGAGAGAGGGAGCCGCCCACCCTCAGCTCTGATTCAGTATCAGTTACTGGGAAAAAATCATTCAGTCAATTCCAAAACAAGACCAATATCTTTCTTTCTGGTCTTTATTTTCTCTACATGTGTCATCAGTAACTAATTTTTTAATTCCAAGTATTGTTATCTTTCTTTCTGTGTTTACAGTATTCATTTATTTACTTATGTCACCAGAAGTATGTGGACACATGAACTTCACATCACTATTTTATTATTGAACATTTCAATATCATGGACTTTTATGCTGTCATGACATCCTCCACTGTTCTGTGAAGGCTTTCCACGAGATTTAGGAACCTGGTGGCAGGGATTTGCTTCCATTTAGCCACATGAGCATTAGTAAGGTCAGACACTGATGTTGGGCAATGAGGCCTGGCTTCCTGTTGGAGTTCCAATCAAGTTATTCCAATTCAAGATCAATTCCCATTTTGTACACAGAGGTATTGGTCACATTGAAACAGGCCTTCCCCAACTATGTACCACAAAACTGGACACAAAAGCATACTGTTGTCTAAAATATTATTGTGTGCTGTACCTTTAAGATTTCCCTTAATTGTAACTCAGTGGTATAGCCCTAACCATGAAATACAGCCAGACCAAAAGAATGAGGCCACCTTGTCCACGTACCCATATACATATAGCACACTTCACTCTTGTTTGGTAACATGTTTTTTTGATCAAAATATCATGCCAGTAAATGTTGACTGCACTGAGCCAAGTTCAAACAAGAGAGAGAGAAAATCAAATTGACGGCACACACACCTGCAGTCCAGCTGCCATGGTTAGACACATAGAGAAAGTGGAAAGAAAGGATGGTTCGCTGAATGGTTTTCCCTCACTGTAATCCTTGAAGGCTGCTGTCATTATAAACAAAGAGAAAAACATACAGAGGTGTGTTGCCTGTGGCTCTGTATCTTTGTATAGGTAGGTATAGGTACATTTATTTGTCACATTATGACAGGTCATATAGTGAAATTGAGTTTTGAGTCTGTGCATTTGTTTTATTGGTGAGCATCACTGTGTGTGACTCTCACACAGAGGCAGCTTGGCTTATTCAGGTCCATCTTAATTTGTGTAGATGTGGTATTACCTTTTCCAATATGAGTGGTGTTGTTCTAGTGACCTGGTCCACCCAGGTATTTCTCTGCTCCTCTCTAATACCCCCATCATCCTCTTAGTGGGCCATAGGTCGATTAACCTTGATGAAATGTTCTTGTGTGTGTGTGTGTGTGTTTGTGTTTCATGTTTTTATATGTCGGTGGGGACCTTAACCTGAATGCAGACTTACCAATGGGGACTCGTGTCACCGTGTGGACAAAAATTGAGGTGCTCATCGGTAGAGACTTCTTTTCGAGGGTTAAAACTAGTTTTAGATTTCAGGTTAGAGTTAAATTAAGGCTAGGGTTAGAGGGGTTAAGGTTATGAATGTAATTGTGATGTTTGAGGCTAGAGTAAGGGGCTAGGGAGTGCGATATGTCCATGAGATGTCCCCACGAGGATAGAGTAACAAACTGTGAGTGTGTGCGTTGTGGAGTAGAACTGTGTGAAGGGTTGGGGCATTGTTCTACAGTACATGATTGTGTGCATTTGTGTCAGTCGATGAAGATTTTTGTTGACTTGTATCAGATTCCATACACCATCTTTTGCTTTTTCCTACCATCCCTATTTTTATTTTTTAATGTGACTTTGGGTTTAATTTGCTCTAAAGACATGAAAATTGTTATTACAAAAAAGGAATATTTATTTAGCACCATCCAGAATTTTTTTTTACAAAGTGCATTGAGTAATATAAAGATAAACTAATTTAGGAAATTATACATATACGTGTAAAAAATAAAATATTTAAATGAATATGCTTAAGAAAAAGTAAAAATATAGAAGAAAGGTTTTTTAAAAACACAGCAAAAAGAAGACAGTGTCTTTGCTAACCTGATTTCAGCAAGATTTCCCAAGGCCACTAATAGCAAATAATAATCATAATAATCCTCAGTTCTTCAGTCTTGACAAAAATTACCTTTTAAAATTAAAATCAATAAAATCTTGAATCTTAATATTTTCAGTGAACCAGTGAAGGGATGCAGTGATTGGGGCTCTATGTTCTCTTTTCTTTGTAACAGATTAGGGTCCAGCTGCTGCTTTTGGAACAAGCTGGAGATGTGCCAGGGACTTTTTTGCTCCAAATCCAAGATGCAGAGCATTACACTAGTTTAGATATGAGAGAGAGAAGTATGACTGCATCACTGTCTCAATGTGCAGGTTTTGGCTTAAATTGCAATAAAAACAACACAACACATGTTCCGACAGCGTCTGTAGAAAAATGTATACAGAGTTCGTTCCTCTTGACTCGCTCATGGACTTTGCTCTTTTGTTGACGCCTGTGAACATCTATGCCTAATGAGAACTGAGATTTGTTTCTTCACACAAAGCATCCTGGTGGAAGGAATCTATAGACTCTGATCTCTACGGTAAAATGTTCAGTTTTTCAATCAGCTAGTCCCCATGAGGGTCAAAAAGGATAGAGTGATAAGTAGTATTAACAGCAGCACAGAGGTCAAGGTGAACTCGAACTGATGAATGACCCACGTCAGCTGCTAAAAAGCAAGGCATTCATCACACTAAGTAGCACAGTTGCAGTGCTGTGATGAGCCCAGAAACCCAGCTGAAACTTCTCACAGATCATTCTTGTTCTTGAGTAAGTCAACTCTGTCTGTAATCATTCACATTGCATTTAAAAGATTAGATGTATTCTTAATATCACTTGTGTATGAAATAGTACAGATACAAATAACCACATATTTTAAGATGAAAATGACAGAATCCAAGCTTCCGGATTTGTGCAGGCTCATCGTGGGGTTTTGTACCTGCTGGGCAAATTATCTGGTTTATGTCACCCACTCCTTCTGTGTGTCGATCCATTCCTCATCAATCTCTCCCTCATCTTCTTTGCCTTAAACTCAGGGACACATCCACTTAGTGACAATGTACTGAAACCTACGGAGTAAACAAAGGTATGATTATTCGATTATAAAAGGGTGAATGAGAAAAAAAATGAATGTTGGAACAAGAACAAAAGATAGAGACAGCAAGTTTCTCCTCAAGTGTATTTCCTGAACGAGACATATCTTATTGTTTCTGAGGAAGGCATCCCAGAGAGCAATGTCTCCAGATTGCTCCTGACAGCCTCTGTTACAGGGTTATGTCGCTGTCAACAGTAGTTTGAAAAAGGGGTCAATGTGTGAATGGAGGTGCTATGAGAGGGTGCTAAAAAACTGAGACTATTTCACACAAAACATGAAGGCGAGAGCCTCTCCATTTACCACAAACTCATCTCTCACCCAAACCTTAAATGAAGCAACACAGCTCTCCAGCTGTTGCTGAAAATTTTCCAGTGTGTGACAAAATGTTCTAAATCCTAACTTATTTTGTGGTGACAGACAAAACTAATCACAGCATGATGTGCTGTTTATTGCATTTTTGGGTCCACATAGATCGGATCAACTCTGCCACTAGGATGCCTGCGGCAGATCAGCTGTTTGGCAGGGCCTGTTTTACCATGGCGACCCTGTTCATTTGCTGCTGAGCCCTAGGGGAGGCAGAGAGGAGCGAGGTCAAGAGGAATTGGAAATCTGATCCCCCTCCAAAAACAGTGAAATGACATTCCAATAACCGTGAGACTGTCACTTGGACCTGCTTCAGATAATGGCCTGGGGATAATGGCCTGTGTGTGTGTGTGTTTGCATTTTATTAATCCCAAGAGTGTGCATGCACATGCATGTGTGTGCTTGAGTATATATCTTGCGTATGTAAAGCATGTGCAGGCACAAAGAATGCAGCCTCAAAGTCTTTTTGAACACATTAAAATACACAGACTGAAAATACTTTATTGGTTCCACATGTAAAAGCAGGGGCAGACGAGCAAGACAAAGCAGCTATTTCTTTGGTTGTGGCTTCAGTATAAAGGACACAATTATATGATAGAAGGAATAAAAACAGCAAGTTGTAAAACTGCTAAAAGATCAAGAGTCAGACAAGGTTTTGTGGACAAAGGCAATAATGAGCTGTACAGCATATCTTTTCTGTACCACTGCTAACTCTTAACGCAGCTGTTTGTGATTCTTCACATTACCAGGACTTGCAGTATGTGGTGTTTATGTTGTGTTGGCTGGACATGTTTTTAAGAATGTGCTTTTCTTCAAAAGCCTGCAAAGAACGATGTCATTAAATTGTTTGTCAGAGTAATGTTAAAATGCTGAGAGAGAGAGAGGGATCGAGTGGGGGATAATACATCTTTAACCCAGCATACTGTCTGTCCATCTAACACACAGTAAGTGACTGAATGTGTGTGTGTGTGTGTGTGTGTGTGTGTGTGTTGTGTGTGTGTGTGTGTGTGCTTGTTTTATTATATTTGAACGGACCAAAATGCTGAATCTCAAAACTTTAAAGGGCCTTTTGATGGCCAAGTCTTTTGTTTAGAGTTCAGGTGATGGTCAGGGTAAGGGTTAAGTTTAGGCATGTTGTTGGGATGGTTAGGGTAAGGGGCAAGGGAATGCATTATGTTATTTAGGAGTCAGCACAAACATAGTGACTCAAAGCTGTGTGTGTGTGTGTGTGTGTGTGTGTGTATGTGTGTGTGTGTGTGTGTGTCGGTGTGTATTGACCTCAGCATGTCCAGCTGGCAGAGGAGTCTAGAGATTCCGGGAAGTTATAGGTGGAGGAGGCGTCCATTTTTATGTTTTAAGGTGGACTTGATTAATGTGTGTGTGTCCGTCTGTGTGTGTGTCCGTCTGTGTGTGTGTGTGTGTGTGTGTGTGTGTTTTTAGCCTGGGGGTGGATTTCCCATCTTCTAAGAAGCAGCATCTGTGTGTTCTTACAAAAGGAAAAAAAAAATTGTTTGTATGTTGTTTACTCCCACAAACATTGTGTTCTTCTCCAGCAACAGTGTGCCCACTAAAGAAGAAATGATTGCTTAAAAAAAGTAACAGCTCTAAAAATTAGGCTGAAAAAAGCATAATATGTAAAACATCTTTTGCTTCATAATTTTCTCAACGCTGACCTAAAATTGTGTAATTGTGGCATTCCTCTGTTAGGATGTAGGCATCATTTTTCCCAGAGTAGGTCAGGTTTCTGGTTAACAGTCACGCCTGTGGATCACTCCAATTTTCCAGTTGCCATAAAGCCAGCAACACTCACCGCCTAATGTTTTGTGTGCTTTTTGGGTCAAAAACATTTTATGACTCCTTTAAGTGTCAGCTCAATGTTTCTAAATGCATTTCAGATCTGATATAAATAATTTGCAACATCTCACAGTAAATTACCCCACAATATTAGCTGAATAGAAGACACATCTCATCTGAATGGTCATCAGGATGACCCACCACAGTTGGCCGAAAACAGACTTTACATCCCTTCTTACTGCCTAGTAGGGGTGTAATGGTACACAAAAATCTCAGTTCGGTATGTACCCCGGTTTTTTCACCGGTTTTAAAGTCACGGTTCGGTTTATTTTCGGTACAGTGAGGGAAAAAATTATGAACTTTTGTAAACATCCAAATTATGTTACAGTTTTTTAAACAAACTTCCACATTACACATAATAAATAAATTATATAAAATAAAAAAGTAAAATAAAATAAAAAAAAATAAAATACTGCTGCAAACTAATAACAAGTTCTCCACTAAATAAAGTAATCTCAAAACCACATATAGCTAATAAAATATAATAAAAATATATAATAATATGGATTACAGCGCATCATTCTTCTTATTCTTTTATTTCGTCTGTGAGGATTATCAATCCCAGCTTGAAGGCCTTCTCAGATAAAAAAAACAAAAAACTTTTTTGAAGTCTAAAGTCTGTTTAAATGCCGAAAGGCGTTTGCACTGTGTTAGTTTTTGATTTTTTCCCTTGTTGCAGTGACGTTCTCCTCTGTGTGATACCATTAGTGACTTAGCAACTTTGACAAAAAAAACTAAATTTAGCAACTTTGATGTGTTGCCAGAAACATAACCGATCACTACTGATAAATGTCGGCCTGCTGCTTTGGTCTTATCGACTTGTCCATTGTTGTATTTCACTAGAAAATCGAAGTGTTCCCAAACAGAAGCCCTTAACAATACGGGAGGATCTTAAAGCTCTGGCTTCTCTGCACTGGGCGTGATGCTAAAGTAACTAGTAACTAGTTAACCAGATGCTGGGCTAAAGCGGATGCTTGTGTAGTTCTGCAAGGTGAAGATTTGGTCTGCCACTTAATATGTCCATGTGGAAACTCAGAATTACGTATGTTCTACACACAAAACAATCTTAATATATGATGTTAAAGACTGCTTTCGGTGCACATGTTCCCAAAGTCCTGTACCAAAACGATCTGGTATGAATACATGTACTGTTACACCCCTACCGCCTAGAGTTTCAGCTTTGGTCCTTTCATGGTGATTTAGTGCTGAAAGTCCACATTATGTAGCAGGACTTCCAGGTGACATGCTAGAGGAGGCTCTGACATTTAAAGTGAGTGAAAGGGATGGAAGCTATTCTGTATCCATTGTGCAGCAGATGCATCAGGCAGCAGCACCCAAGCCCAAATGTGTAAAACCACTCCATTGCGGATCATTTCCTCTCTCAATCATTAGGCAGGTCTGGAGAGGAGACAGGGTTCCCCAGATGGGGACAGCAAGCCGACAGAACACAAACGTCAGGCAGGGTAAGTGGCTTCTGCTGTATGTTTACACTCCTCAATCGACGAGTGTTGCATAACTGTTTTGTCGGACACTTACCTAACCACTTCTTCACCTTTTCTCCCTCTTCCCTCTCAATCACACGGCCCAGAGAGCTCTGACCATGCCACACTGTTCCCTCATTCACGCACAAGCTCCTCTCTAATTGAAGACACACTAACATCTAATTAACAGCTGCAATTACATAATTGATTAGAGGAAAGGAAAAAGGTGCTGAGAGTAAATTTAAAAACATTTAGTCCTGGGATTCTCAGTTTCAGGGTGCTTTCACACCTGACAGTCCGCACCAATCGTCCACCATCGTCATCATCTATGTGGTCTGCATTTTGATACTTGACATCGATTGGTTTGTAAACAGTTCACCGGGTAGCTTTAACAAGAATGAATGAGTGAGGGATAAACAAATTATTATTATGGCATTACTACCTGCAGCACCAGATAGCCTATCCTACTTGAGGCTCGTTCAAATGCACCAAATAAACGTCCTTGTGCAAATATAATATCATTACCACTGGGCAGGAAAGGAGGAGAGACCAAAGACCTGCGTTTGTATTCATAATGGCCGTCTGAATTAAAAGGTGAGCTGTCACAGGAGATTAATAATTGTGTCCTCATTTTAATACATTTCTCCGTACATTTGTTTGTTTGTTTACGGTTCACACAGTAACTGCCAAACTTACTGTAACTTACTGTATATTTTCTTTCCACAGATGACAAAATGTGCCATCTGGTGAAATCTTTCATTAAAGGAGAACTCCGGGCAATTTTTAAGTTAATCTGACGACCTTTGTGAGTACTGTCTATAGAAAAAAACCCCGAACCGGATTGGTGCTTGCAACATGGTGCTGCTACAGCTAATGCCCAGAGCTACCACTCAGCTAAAATGGCAGATATAGGGGCATATACATAAAGAGTGTCTTTGTACCTCTTAACAGACACAAAATGCAAATAAAAATGTCTGTCCAACATGAACAGGGCCCTTACATGACAACAAGATGCGTTTAGCAACTTAGCCATTGTTTAAAGTGCGCTGATGCCCCTTAGGAACCCGGAAAAGGTAAATAGTATCGGAGTTGCTCACAAGTTAAGAAGAAATGGTCCTTGTTTGTGCCGTTCTGAATTGTGGCAACAGAATGCGAAAATACAAGAACTTAAAAGTGTGCCCAAATGGAAGGATAAATAAAGTTTACATTACCTCCACAGTGGTTGCACCATTCTTCGTCCACGGAATGGCATTTTTCTTCAGCTGGCCGTGTCTGTGTAGTCATCCTTCTCAAAGTGTTCGCTGCAAATGTGGTAATCTTTAGCGTGTAGTACTTGTATGGGAGTTTGCACATCAAGCTGAAGTACAACTAGCCACAACTGCCGAATCTCGAGGTCATGGAAAGGAAGACGATGAAAATTTAAGTTGTTGTATTTTCACATTCTGTTGCCACAATTCAGAACGGCACAAACGCGAACCATTTCTTCTTCACTTGTGAGCAACTCCGATCATCACTCTTCACACACTACGCTCCTCACATCTGCACACTGCTATTTACCTTTTTCCGGAAACAACTAAGTTCCCACGGGACTTCAGCGCGAGACTACAGCTAGCTGTCTAAAACACTATTTAGGTGAATTTAAACAAAGGCTAAGTTGCTAAATGCATAAACGCATCTTGTTGTCATGTAAGGACCCTGTTCATGTTGGACAGACATTTTAATTGCATTTTGTGTCTGTTAAGAGGTACAAAGACACTCTATGTATATGACCCTATAACTGACGTTTTAGCTGAGTGGTAGCTCTGGGCATTAGCTGTAGCAGCTCCGTGTTGCAAGCACCAATCCGGTTCGTTTTTTTTACCTATAGACAGCACTCAAAGGTATAACGATCAAGATTAACTTAAAAATTGTCTGGAGTTCTCCTTTAATTATTTTTTCATTTAAAATGTGAAAATCATCATGATCAGTTTTGCAAAGTGCTCATGACAGCCATAATCGCTATATTTCATAACCAAATTTTATATAGCCTATATATACACTGTATGTACATGTCCATGGTTGATGGTTGATCCCTGAGTTTTGAGTTTAGGAATTTAGCGTAACTGATCTTTTCTGTATTTTGGTTTTGAGTAGCAAAAGTGTTTTTCTCTTATACAATACGTATTTTGTTGGAAAAATCCCTTGTATTAACATAATACTGCTACAAGAATATATGTGACTATTTCTTGGTGTATTAGAATATTAATAGTTTGTTATGCATCTGTCTACTGCCAGTGTTACTTCTATCACTTCTATTGTGCTGTAACTGTGATCTAGAAAGTGGTATTTGTACTGGTGATATGTTGTTTGCAGTACTCTATTGTACATTGGAGTCTGTAGTGTAGTCATAATGGTGAGAATTTCACTGGGTCCAGCTGGTCATCTCCAGGGACATTTTGAGGCATTTTTTACCTTTAAGAAGATGCCACACACAATGAGCTTGGTAAATACGCAAGGTGTGCAGCCGAATACATTATAGGACAACCAACACAGACAGGCAGGGATTTCATTTGCTGTGTGTGTGTGTGTGTGTGTGTGTGAGAGTGAAAGAAAGTTTGAAAGAGAGAGAAATTATGCACATAACATGTACTTTATGAGTGTTTGCGTATACTGTGCATTTCTGCAGATAATTCATCCTTAGTGTGTATATACAGATCTTGTTCTTTATATAGTCCTGAGTGTTAGTTGAAATCAGCTCTGTGGCAGAATGTAAGCTCGAGGTTTGAATTGGGTTTATTGATGTCAGACTCTGGAGCCGTCTCTCTAAATCCCCTCCCAATGTGTATATGTGTATGTGTGTGTACGTGAGCGTACGTGTAATTGTCACCTTTCCCCTGCCTGCAGAAAGGGCTTAAAGGATTTTAATTGAACGGCGCCTGTAGATGCAAAGTGTATTTCTCCAGAGAGACACAACCCCTTTAATGTTCCCTGTATTCTATTTAAAGGTCTTCCAAACAGAAGACTGGAAACCTCTATGACTCCCTATTTGATGGTAGGTGTTTTAACACAGAGACTAATGATAGAGATACATTTCTTTATATTTTTGATGCTGATGTTTGCTAATGACAATGTTTGTAGACACTGCACTAAAACTGGGCTTTGTCTTTCATATATGCTTGATTTGATTGTCAGTTTGACAGTTTTCCACCAAAACCTTACACCAAAAGAGCTGAGTTAGCTGTAAGAGATCATTCGAGTTGGCGGCTAACATCAAATTAACCTGGATTAGCCAAGCCAAGTGGGAAGAACAAGGCACAGGTGTATAATTTATATCACGATTAGAGTAACACAAAAAATCTCCAATTTTTCCAGTCCCCATTATCAGGGTGGTCTGTCTAAATTAACACAAATGGACCATTTTTTTATGATTAGACCTCTATAATGAAGGGAAAAGTTTTAGGCAAAACATTTTCTTTTTATGGCAAGACAAAGAAATAATTTTAACAAGACAACATAAGAAAGTACCACCACTACTATCACCACCAATTATAATAGTATAGTATATATAATAGTAATAATGACACAGACTGGGAGAGTGCTAAAACCACATCTACCCCAGCCACTGGCAGGGAAGTGGGATTTGGGCACCATCAGGGTACTCCTGAATGGGTCAGCAGGGTCAGACCTGCTGGGTCAGCAGTGTTGTTATAGTAACCTTTTGTGATCATGAAATTGACTTTCATCTCTGCACTGATAATACCAAGTTTCCAATATTGCTATTATGTCTATTGTCATTTGTGTTTTTATTGTGACTGTCATTGATCCAGCTTTGGCTTGTTTCCAATAGGAGGGAGCTGGGCCACCGTGTGCTTGATCCCATACATAGTAGACATAGTACATATATAATATACATACATAGTATGTACACTATGTATATATTGTATAAAATAGCCATACTGAATACAGATGTAGAAGAAAGTATAATAATAATGACGGATATATAAATGTGTCAATAATGTGTCATGCAATAATAATTTGTATTACTATTATTGTTGTGATAGATATCAACACAACTTTTTAAATTATTATTAGTATTCATATTAATAATATGGGTAATAGAGCAACAACATAAATAATAGTAATAATGATATAATAAAAACAATATTATAATAACAATGATAATGGTAATGTTAAAAACATCAACACTATAATAATGTTAAAAAAATAAACAGCGACATACACACTACATAATTAAAAATGTAATTAAATAAACAAGAACAGAATCAATAATGATACAAATTATACTAATGCTTATAATAGTAACAGCAACATTAATACCACCACTACTACAACCAGTTCCAATGTTAATAATAAAAACAATCGAACCAATAGGCCTAGTATTTAAAAACATGAAAATGGAGGTGTAGGTGCTGATCCAGATGTAAATGCATTCAAATTATGATTAGTGGTCAGGCAGGAAAAATGAAAAGACAAATGAAATCAATATTGTAGAAAATGAATGAATGATGGAATAAAGTTCTTTTACAGTGATTTTGAAGGAGGTTGACAAATGATACACAGAGATGTAATCTATGAGCACGATTTTCAAGTGTATGTAAATATGTATAGTGTTCCTTGATTTTCAGTCCAGAATAGTTTTCTTTGCGATAGTTAGAGCCACAAGCCACATAACCTACTGTTTGTCTTGTTCAAGCTGATTGTTTATGTCTCCTAGTGAGCAGCGTGAGGCTGATAATGCGATGTGGCAGCACAGGAAAAGGACAGTGACTCAGTGATCTTTTTCCAAAAATGGTGGTGTGAACATAGCTATCCCAGCTTTTTTGGTTGCGACATGAACACATTTCTGATGAAAAGATGAGTATTTGGTCAGTACCTCACACATCATATGTACATATTTATGGTACTTTTAATTGTAACAATCCATGAGAGATCCACTTATTAGTCTTACTGTGCCATAGGAGGGACAGTGAGTGAAAAACAAAATTATCATTTGGAGCTCCCAGTTCATTCAACAATACAACTCAGACTATTGTTTTTTTCAGGATTTTGCAGTTTTAAATT
Source organism: Lepomis macrochirus (assembly GCA_024633595.2). Taxonomy (NCBI): domain Eukaryota; kingdom Metazoa; phylum Chordata; class Actinopteri; order Centrarchiformes; family Centrarchidae; genus Lepomis; species Lepomis macrochirus. The sequence goes on along the minus strand of JALXJV020000018.1, from coordinate 15,130,251 downwards.
TAAATTACATTTTTTTCTTTTCACTTTTCAGGGCAAGCTAAACAATGCCCCAAACCATTGAAGAACAGCAATATATGTGAAAGACACAAGATCTTTGTGAAATTATGCAATTTGTAGCGGCCCAATTCATCTGGTTGTCCGAGAAACAGCTTAACCTACTGTTTGTTTTTTACTGCAAGTGCACTGTTGTATGTATTTGTGATGGTGAGGTATATTTTTGGTTTAAACTTTCATTTGAAATTTAAACATTGTGTTATACCCAAACAACACACAAGAATAGCTTAACCTTGATGCCAAACAAAGAAGAACTCTAACACATACATCCTGTTTGTAGTCTTCTGTCAAAAAATCACTATGACTATGAAGGAAGTAAACTAGGCATGCAACCATGTGGATGCGAACCTATGTGCTGGAGTACAGCACATGTTACAGGCTCTGTTCTGTGTATGTTGGCAGCAGCGGCACCATGATGAATGAGTATCAGGATTGATCCAGTGTTTTTACAGCTGGAGAGAACTGCATTTAGGAATGAGGAGTGTTTACAAAAACACCCAACCCCAGTTTCATGTGGGTTTTTCATATGTGTTATTATGCAAATAGATACCACTGATTCCATACACACACAGTGACACAGCCATACTGGTAACAACTGGAAACTAAACGATTAAGACAACTGCAACACTTCAGTCTCCAATTTTTGTGTGCATGCTTGTGTGTGTGTGTGTGTGTGTGTTGTGTGTGTGTGTGTGTGTGTGTGTGTGTGTGTGCTCTGCAGTAAGCGGTAGAAAGGGCCAGAGGTCATTTGGCAGTAGTGTCAGGTGTGTCTGGCAGGCAGCCTGCTCCTCACTGGGACAAAACCCTGTCTCTAATTCAGGCCCAGTCTGTTATTGGCATGTGGAGGTGAGCCAATAACAATAATGTAATACTTGCTGTCTCACACTGTGGATATTACAATAACTGACACAACATTATCAGTTCAGATCAAGTAGATTTTATTGCCCGTTTTTCATGATATTTGGAAATGAAAGCACAGTAGTGGGTTGGTTAGGGGAGGGAGGGGCTGATGTGTGATTAAATCTCAGCATTAGAAGTGCATGGTTTCACTATGCTGCGTGCCTGTAAAATTCCAGTTTAATGCAAGTGTGTAACTACGTCTTTTCTTTGGTCAGCAAATTCCTCAGAAATTAGGTTACACAAAGTCTGACTGTGTTTACGTCTGTTTTCTTTGTATTAAGCTGTTGAACAAAATAGATGGGATCTGCGATACCTACCCTACAAGCAGAACTAACTTCCTGATTTAGTGAAGACTGAACTTGTTTGAATGAAGTAGTGGATTTATTCTAATGAGAGTAATCTACAGTATGTGGCATGTTAAGGTAAATTTGACAAAAAAAAGTTGTCTACCTAAAATTCTCAAAAGTCTTTTATTTCTCAGAAAAATAGTTTCAATAGTTAGACTAAATGTTTTAAACTTATTATCAGAAGCAGTTAGAGATGTTAAAGGATCATTTTGGTATTTTTAAACCTGGGCCCTATTTTCACATATTTTCGAAATGATTAGTTGGTACAAAAGATTTTGGAATCTGTGCAGTAGGTGGTTTATGCTGGATGCCCACAAAAAGTGCTTCTTTTTGCCTCTGACACGCTCAGGATCTAACACCAGCTGTATGACAACATCACAGAAAGCTTAAAATAATAAATATGTCTTTTTGGAGTAACTCTACACATCAGGGAATCTCATACTAAGCACATTCCTTATTTACCAGATTTTTAAATACACCAAAAATAGGGATGAGTGATTACACCATTATCTGTATCTGTTCAACCCACTAAATGATCTGTATCTGTAGTTGGAATCGTCAGAACATGGGTGTGGCTAACCTAACATTCCTAATTGAGCAGAAGTTGCACATTTATTACAAAAGTATTTACATAATTGTCTCAGAATTGAGCTATAGAGCAACATTATAGTAAGAGAATTGTTTCCAGAACATGTTTTTTAAATAAAGGTTACTATATTTATTTGTTTATTTGTGTTTATTAAAAAATGTTTATTGACACATTTTACTCTGATGATACTCGTACTCATAAAAAAGTACATTATCTGTACCAGATACTCATTTCAGCCAAGTACTTGCTCAAGCCTAACCAAAAATCTAGTTTTTGTGGTTCCCACATCACACAGTGATATGTCTTCTCTAGTAAAATGATCTCGCTAATCACGTCACTTAAATTTCAGGAGGAACATAACCTTAAGTGACTTAAACTGTCACTTAAGGTTATCCACTTAATAGTTATGATACAGTGCCTCCAGTATTTGGGAGAAAGTCACATGTGAAAAAAAAGCATGCCAAAGTTAATAGGCTACTGTTGTTTCAAAAATATTTAATCAACATTGCATATCTTCTGCTACTGTGAACATATATTTTATTATGCACCCAGCTACCTTTGCCATTGGATTGTTAACACTTTTTTCACCAGGAGAGAGATATCATAGCTGTCAGACATTGCCTAATATCTTAGATTCTGAATTACAACTAGAGGCTGCTGTGAACAGCTCACCAGCTAACAGCTGCCAGTGGCTGCGACATATTCCTTGTGCTCGTCAAAGTTATGTCCAGAAAAAGTGCTTATTTTTGTCACCTACGGGCTCAGACAACTAGAGTTATACCAGGTGTCTCATCATGGAAAGGATCCCTATGAGTGATTCCTGGTGACACACTTTGTTTTTAACAAAAAACAGAAGTCTTGAGAGTTGTTGCAGGAAAATGACAGCGAAAAAACATGGATCAGATTTGGAGAGAGTTTGTTGTGTTGGAGTGATGATAGGAAATAAAGTCTTGCTAGCAGTTCCTCTACCTATAAAACAAATTCTCCTCTCCCTCATTTCCACTGGCATTTTCTGCCACAGCTCACCTCTCACAAGGTAATATCCACGCATAATATGCAATGGTCAAGCTTCGGTAATCACAGCAAAATTAAAACAGAGCTGAAAATGAAAGTGTGAACGCAGAGAATCATTTAACAGTCAGGGGTGCTGGCTAAGTTGTTTTAAAATTTGTAAATAAAGTGAATTTAGGTTTTCTTACTGTAGCATTAAAGACTGATTTCAAATCCAAGATGAGAATAATTAAGGTTGAAAAGATTACAGTGAACAGCTCCGATGATAATGAAATGAGTGATACACATGTCAGACAGACTCAAGGGTAAACTGATGCAATTGTCTAAATAGTATATAAATGTGAGGAGGATTAAGTAGCTGAAGGCATGACCTTGGTGAAACATTTTTCTCACAAAAGCATTTAGACTAAAAGTACTGAAGGCAAAGACAGACAGCAGCTGTCTACAGTATGTGCTAGTGTTGTATGGCAAGGCAGATGTTTAAGTGTACAGTAGGCCATGTGTTTTATGTTTGTGGATTTTTCTTGCCGCTTCCAGCTGCCAAGTATGTATGTGCAGTGTGTATGTGGGATATTGTGTAAGGGTTTAGTCTGTGAACTAATATGAACTCTGGATCTACCCCAGCTTTGATGTCTATGGAAACTTAATGACAGGAATACTGGAGGACTTACCAGTTCATCTGTTTATATTTCCACAGTTCCTCCTCCTCCTTCTGTCCCCTTCTCATTCGCTCCATTTCACTTCCACTATACATGAGCTCTAGAAGTCTGGGGTTGCTCAAAGTTTCACCATAGACTGTATAAAAAAAGTAGACATAGTCATCATGATGTCATCCGTTGGTTTGTGGACTGCCGTTTTGAAGCCTCAAGTTTACCGCCATGTTGATTTTTTGCAACCAGGAAGTGCCTGGAAGTGAACATATTTAGACAAGACGGTGGAGCTAATGGCCTAGCTTGCTTGGCTAGGTTCAACTGTAATTTACATTAACTGTCATTTTAACAGGACTGACAGCTTTGTCTAGCGAACAACAGTCTTAAAACTAAATTTACTCACCCGAGAAAATGAACAGCCATCTCCTAATAAGCTTTTTCAACAGCGCTGGTTAAATTTACACAGTGCGAGTGCAATTTACAGAGTACGAGTCACTCTAGCCTGATTGACAGGTCGCCATGGTAACAACTTGTCAATCATAGATAATCCCGCCCTGAAGCATGTTCTGCTTTATGCTCTATTTTCCTCTAAATGGGACCATAATTTACTAAGACATGAAACTAACGATTGAGACCATAAACTCAAAGTATTTAATGAGGTAATAAATCAGGGGAGAAGTGGAGCAATTTTACCATTATTTCTTTTTACAACCAGAAGAGTGCCCCCTGCTGGCCATTCAATAGAAAGCAGGTTTAAGGGACTTCCGCATTGGCTTTGCGTCTCAGATCGGAAGCTTCCGGTTTGGGTCTCACCTGTCAAGTGTCTCTCATATTGAGAATGTGTCGTTGATGCTTTCAGTAGTTAAGTGACTATACGTAATTACAATGAGCCCTTTATATGTGCAAAGGGAGCAGGTCACCTTCATGGATGTGTAATAAAACCTGGATACCCTTTGCCCAGCCTACTGTGCATATTCTTAGGGCCGCATATCCCAGAAGTAACCCTGAACCCTTCGAACTCATTTGCTTGTAGCCTATGTGACAGATGAGCAATTCTCATTGGAATGAATGGGCAACATCTTTGGTCCAGTATCCAGTTCTTAAAATTTATCCATGTTCCTCCTCCACGGAATTGGTTATATTAAACCGCCATGTTTCTAGAGTTGCCCAGAATGAACAAACGCTGGCTATAGGTGTTCTTCACAAATTTGGCAGGCCACCGCGGTTTCTCCTACACACTTGGAAGTGTGACTCTGAGAGGGAGACTGTGAGATTAGACAATGAAGGTATGTATGAAGTATGCTGGTCTGTTTTCAAGTCAGCAGTACTTACTGAACTTGTAGATAACATGGCTGTGTTTTTCCTTTTACTCCTGCCATGCCCCTCTTCCCAGCTCGTCTTCATTCCACTTTGCTCAAACTTACCATATACCAAACATTGGTTGAATATGACTCATTAGCTTTTAAAGCCAACACGTGCGCTGAAGTCCTTGTGCCAGGACATGCTGGTACTTATGACTTACTCAAGGGCATTACTGGGATTTACCTCTGGCTGACATGGTACTTCACCACACCTCAGGATGTTATATTCTCTATCTTAAGACAAGTTAATGATAGCCAAGATTTACACAAATTTGCCACGTGGCGATTCCTTGACTGTTCATGAGTGTTGGTTATTTTGAGGTGAGAAAACTATCAGACGTGTTAAATTAACTGACTGGTGTGGACTGACTGTATGTAAACAATGACACAGTGGACATTGTAACACTGAGGGGTGGATTAATACTGACAAAGAGAATACCACAGAGGATGTGTAATTATTTTCTGACAGGGACGTCTCCTCTTCTTTTCTATTATTTATAATCTTTCAATTAAAACTAAACAAGAGAGGCAGGCTACATTTCATTATAAAAAACTGCATATCAACTAAAGGCCACTTCTGGGAATTTAATACAAAGATTTTTAACTGTTATACATCAAGACCATTTTCCTTGTCATGATCTCTTCATCCTGGAATCAACTTTGACTTAGCATCAACTAGCAAGTGAAGAGGTTAGATGTTCCTGGAATGACTTGGTGACGTGCATTTGAAGGATTCATCAGAATGTCCTGTTGCCTTGGTATATGAACACACATCCTAAGACTGTGCAAAACAGACACACTCACAGCTCACAAACACACTTGAATTGCAGCCTTGGCAACTGTTTTTCTTTCTTTTTTTAATTAGAGCAAAAGATCAGAGAAATACCAAGTGTCGATACCGCCGAGAATGAGAATATGGCAACGGCGACCTTTTAGAGCGCCCTGATCTTTTATAATGTCAGGGATGGAGCATCTTGTTCTTTTCTGCCACAAGTTTATGCCCCCCAGCCACGCCCCCACTTGGAAATAAAGAGAACTGTAGTTTAATAAGGACTGTATTTTTCACTGGCTATAGTTAGTTTTCTTCATTTGTGAAAGGAGGTATCAGACGTGTGGGTGATATCAACAGGTTAGACTTTTTAGTGGTTGTCAACAGTGTGTAGATACAACAGCAGGAAGATCAAATAATATTAAATAAATGTTTCATGTTTGGTCTGAAGTGCAGCTGTAAACACCACCAATTTTATGTCCTTGTAAAATTTCCACCATCCATGTTTATTTTTATGCATAAGCAAGAAAAAGGCTGTTAAAGTTTAAAAATGTGGGTTGTGTGGAAACTTATTCCCTTGTTTTTCTGTTCTTTAATTAGATCCTGTTGAGAACAACAGTGATGCTATGAGGTACTTTCGCCACACTCAGCCCCGGTGGCCACATGCTCCTTTCCCACATTCCCAAAGCAGCAGGCAGAGGATGAGATAAATCACCCAGCCTAGAGGCCCACTGGCTAGGATCATCTCTATCTGTACAGCCCCCCACCCTCCGCCTTCCTGTGGATGAAGGTGTTAGCGGTTAGCACAAGTATTAGCCTCAGGCTGTGGGACAACACAGGATTTCTGTGTGGCCCTGGTCAAGTGAAAAGCAGCCTTATCTCCTGATCCTGTTAAATAAATGGCCTGCATTTATGTTGTCAGTAAGCTGGAATAAAAAGGACACAGTAAGAAGATATATATTAGCCTGTAAGATAAAGATGCTCTTTGCCCTTCTCTGTGGATGATAGTGGAGGTGGTGAAATGATAGCTGGGGAACTCTAAGACCCTCCACCAGTGTGTTTGTTCTTTTTGTGAGCCACTTATGGCTTAATGCAATACGTTCACGCCATAAAGAGAAATTTATCTCCATAGGCTCACTAGATACTGTAGATTTTCTTGCTAACCTGATAAGGACTGCAGCTGGAGAAACAGCCAGTGGAAGAGATAAAGATAACACCAAAAAGGGTAAATTTATCAAAGGCTACATCAGAAAGATTGAGACTGAAAGAAAAACATTGCTCGAGTAAACAGCAGTCACAGGGAAGAGTAGCAGTGATGTGTGTGGTGTGTAAGTGTACAACTGTTAGGTGTGTGCATGTGCTGCTCCATGTGTAAAGCTCATACAGTATGCATGCTCATGCGTGTGTGTGTGTGTGTGTGTGTGTGTGAGCTCATGTCCATGCATGGATGCCAGTAGAGTGGGTTGGCCTGGCTGTTGGCCTACGTTTGTTTAGCTGTGAATTCTTCCTCCCGATCCAGTGACTCACAGCCTGTGGCTTAGGCAGGGTTTGTGTGCCCAGAAATCACTAATCTGGAGCACACAGACCCAAGACCACAGCATCTCCATTACATGTTCATTTTCAATGGACATTCAGTGAACAAGAATACAAACAGGTTAATAGAAAACATTAGTGAGTTGCTCTTTATAATGCACCTTTTGAAAACCCCTCCAGGACTCTAAATTCCTCCCGTTTTTGTCGGACCAGTGTTTGGGGGACATAGAACCACTGCGGCTATTGGTTGCTGCAGTTTATGAAGGCTGCTCATGACAGAAAAAGTTTGAGAACCACTTCTCTGGACTGAAGAGTCTGTGCCAGCTAAGCAGAGCCTTTTCCCACCAAATACAGCTGTATAATCATTTGCTGCAATAAGCAAACTGTTCAATCATCAATTTGTAAGAGATTTTACTAACAGCACAAACAGACCTCTTACTCAGAAAATGATTGCGTAATGATTTAGCTTTTATGATTGCTTTACTGGAACCTAATGCATTACTAAGATGATGTAGGTTTAAGGGGAAATTCCAGTCTTCCTGATAACCTGCATCTTAGTTTTATGGGTTTGGCCATTATTCCTTTTGGTGGTAATAACATCGCTCTAATACTCACAAAATAAAAGTAAAAATTTGAAAACATGCCGACATTGCAAAAAAGAAGCCTGACAGGGCAGTGAGATAATCATGTTGGTTGAATCCCTGATCATTGATAGAAACGGCAACCAAAACTTATAATAATGATAATAAAGTGGCCTTTTCCTTTAATTTATCTCTTGCTCTACTTTGTGATGTCTTGGCACACCTCTCCCAATGGTTTCGATATGACTCACTGTCTTGCTAAACAATTCAGCAAATGGGATTCTTGTCTGTCTGGCAGCTTTTAGGTGAGGGCTGATATATTTGTTTTAGTGTTTTGATTTTATTGTGGTAATCTGATATATATGTTCTTGTGCAATAACAACTGTAATATTTTGGTTGGTGATTTTATGTTTATAATGAGTAAGACATAAACAGCCTGCTGTAAGTAGTCACAACGTTTGCTGATGTGCTCTTGTTTCTGTATTAACAGGTGAGGAAAAGCGATGAAAAGATGTGTAAACACAAAAGTATAATAAATGTGTAAGACTATAACAGACTGTCGGTGATGCAGATATGAGATTTATATCTGAGTTTTGCAAATTAAATGAGCTGGCATGTCATTTTAAACAGTACATCACCAAATATGTTAATGAAGAAATCAGTACTATAGCCAGCTCTAGCCTGCTAAAATACCAGTAGAGTGTGGGCACAATATTGTCAATATGAGTGTGTGCATGAGAGTGAATGTAGACATTTTATGTTCAAGTTAAAGAGGGAACATGGATGTTTATAACTCAGAAGACGTGGACAGCCTGCTGTACATTTGCTAAAGTGCTTGTGTTACTGTATTTACAGAGCAAATAAAGTAAATGAATTCATTTTAAAGTCACGCACGCCTGGAAGACCCTTTGTGTCCAAGTGTACAACACAGGCACCGATGTAATTCACGTTAACTGTTATTTCAACCAGGATGCGAATTTTGGATAGTGAAAAAAAACTAAATGTAATTACTGGAAATAAATGAACAACCGATTCCTAATAAGCTTTTCCAATGGTGCTGGTTACATTTACACAGTGCATTGGATATTAGCCTGATTGACAGGTTGCCATGGTAGCAACTTGTCAATCACAAGGTAGTGTCACCCTGAAGCATACCCTGCTTTATCATCTATTTTCCTCTAAATGGGATAATAATTAACTAAATGACCTTCATGCTGTATTGAAGAAGACTTGAAAGTAACGATTGAGATCATAAACTCATTAGGAAAGTGTTTACTGAGATAGTAAATCAAGTGGGAAGTGGCTCATTTTGCCATTATTTGTAATGGACTTCTTTTTGCAACCCGTGGAGTCGCCCTTTTCTGGCCATTAGAAAGAATGCAGTTTTAAGAAACTTCCGCATTGGCTTCACTTTTCAGACATGAAGGTTCCCGCTTGTTCTAATCCAGCCTCCTGACCTTTACAGCGAACCAATATAATCAACAGGTACTCGGTTTTGAGGATAAAACACCCAGTCATGTCAACCACAGAAATTATAATGCTTTTGGACAAGTGCATCTTGCATCTCTTGCATCTAAAAGCACAGGGCTGTTTTGAATTCCCACGCGGTAGTTTAGTGCTTAGACATCTCAGCCTCCCTTGCTGATGTCAAATGTTTTGCCAATAATTTCCTAAACCTTAACTGTAATAACATTGAAACAAAGCCAGTCTGAGGAGCAGTCATAATACTGCGGTTGATGTCAAGGCTGTACAGCCTAAACTGTTTGCCTACCTCGGAGTTGTACTGCACATGTAACTTCTCATTTCTGCCTGGAGCAACAGTTCTGAATGAATATATTAGGAATGTATTATTATTTGGGAATTGCATGAGAGTCATGGGTGGAGCTAATGAGAGAGAGAGAGAGAGATAGAGAGAGAGAGAGAGGAATTATAAATAGTGTGATTGTGTGAGAAACAGACTTTGCAAGGCCAAAGGGACATGAAGGGGGTGTGAGGAGCAGTACTGGCAGTACACTCCGTTAGTGTGTGTGTTGTTGTGTGTGTGTGTGTGTGTGTGTGTGTGTGTGGGACCCAGATGGACTGTACTGAGGTTACTTGGAGAAAAGAAAAGAGTCGTGTTGCTTGGGAAATGAACTATCCTAAAAAAAAACCCTGTTGAATTCACCACATCCGTCTAGAAAAAACACTTCTGCACAAAATGTCGTACTAAATTGTAAGCTGTCAAACTTCATTTGTGCTGAAGTTAGGGTTAGACTATGGTCGAGGGGAGAGAGTTAGAGAAACAGAGTAAGACAGAAAGAAGAAGAGATGAAGGGGAAAGGGAAGAGCTTGAAACAGGAAAGAGGAGTGGTACAGTGGAAACTATTAAAAAGTTGTTCCCTACTTTGTGCTGGTGTTTACTTTACCCTTGTATGGGATTTAGTAGAGAAAACCTCCTTACCCAAGGAATGTTATAGTAAAAAGTAAAACCTTAACCTAGATCCGTTCACACACAGTGCATTGATGCTTTGACCCCACACGCGTCCACGTACACACACATAAGGATTGGTCGGTGTTATACAAGTGGCCAGCTGGGTAGAAATCAATCAGGTAAACTAGGTCAGGGGAGGAGAAGAGAGGAAGATGCGGGAGGTCTCAGAGGAGTAGGCCTTTGTTCCACATAGGAGGTAGATACAGAGAGATGCATGAACAAAATACCTCAGGCCTTTCCCTAAGGTGCAGAAAACACATCAGGTACCCAGTACGCGTCTGCATATGATGCATGAACACATGTAGACACATCATTTCTCCCATGTGTTTGGCAGTGCCTGTTGTGCAACACGTGTGTCCTCGGGTTACACAACATTCGATATATGCTCAGCTCATCTCTCCCTTTGTCCCCGAGATGATGCCCTCATACACTGAGCCCGGTATTACTGTGGCATTACTGTCTTGACCACTCCTTTCCATGGAAACTCCAATAAGAGTACACCGAGCTCAGCCTCACCCAGATAGATGGATGACCATGTTATGTCCTCAGTAAGCTAATAACAGCACCACAGGAGCAGCGTCAGATAAAATCTATTCAGACCCAATTTCTGTGTGTCATTCCTAATAACTGGTGTTATTGCGTCCGCAGCGCTTGCCCGTATACATGGAGGAATAATGAAGCTCAAAATCAAATCAATGAAATCCACCCACTTTCATGTAATAGAAAAGATGCACTAAGTTTACATGGTTATTCATGCTGTTGTTTCAATTATGCACTGCCGTGTTCTCAGGATTTATCAATATTTATTTTTAGGTGTTGAATTTTAAATCACAAGTTATATAATAATTTGATTATGCATTGACACAAATTATTTTGTGTGTGTGTGTGTGTGTGTGTGTGTGTGTGTGTGTGTGTGTGTGAGACAATATGCTTCTCCGCATGAGCTGCAGGGCAGTTCCATAAAGTTTAATTATATGTTGCATTCCCAGTGGAAAGGGTGAGATTAAACTAAATTAAATTGTGTTGGGGTGCATAAAATGTTTCTGTGCTGCAGAGGATATACACATGCTCACACATAATCGCACACATACAAAGGAAGCATGTTGAGCTACAAAAGGGATAGAAACCAAAGCGACTGTATTAGTGGTGATTCACATGAAGTGAAAGTGGTTCTGGTAAAGGTTCTGATTGTCATTACATCGGTCTGTGTGTATGCTGTCAGCTTTGTTTGCTATTGCTGAAAATAAAGTGCAGTTGTTTAATAGATGTGTATATGTGTGTGTGTATGTGATAACTTTCTAAAGAGGCTGTTATACAGTTCACACTGCTCATTTATAGTATCTATATGACATATTATCACCTTATAAAGTGGTGGCAGTAAACATGTAAGCAAATACTTTCCAATTTACATATTCCGCAGAAAGAGAGCAACATCATCTGATGAATGTACATTCAATAGTCACTCTCCCTTTAGCTGTGTTTTGGTTTCCACCAACTCCTGAAAAGTCTTTAGCTGTTCACCAGTCACCAACAAGCGGAAAGCATACAGTCTAAGAAGTGAAATGCGCAAGTCCCTTAAACCTGCATTCTTTCAACCGGCCAGCAGGGGGTGACTCTTCTGGTTGCAAAAAGAAGTCAGGCTCCATTAGAAATTATGACAAAATGACCCTGCCTCTCACCTGATTTAATAATAATGACTTTATGGTCTCAGTTGCTAGTTTTATGTCTTCGTCAATGCAGCATGTTCATTTAGCAAATTATGGTCCCATTTAGAGGAAAATAGACCATAAAGATTGACAAGTCCTGTCAAGCTGGAGTGATTGTATCCACTGTGTAAAATTAACCAGTGCTGTTGAAAAAGCTTATTAGGAGTTGGCTGTTCATTTTCTCTGGTGAGTAGGTTTTGTTTTAAGCCTGTTTGCTAGAAAAAATATAAATCATCCCCATTAAAATGATGGTTAAGGTGAATTACAGACACCTAGCTAAACAAGCTAGTTAGCTCCACACGGAGCCGATGGCTCCACAGTCTCTTCCAAATATGGTCAAGTCCACTGCCACTTGCAAAAAATCAAAATGATGCCATCCTAACGGCCACACTCGAGCCTTAAAATGGCAGTCCAGAAACCAACGGGTTGTGTGATTATGTCCACTTCTTTTATATAGTCTATGGTCGCCAGCCTTATCTGCTGTTAGGTCCTGAACTGCTAGTGCAAAGTGGGTTTATCAGAGCTTTTTTGCCTGTTGCAGCTAGAACAGCTTAAAACAGTATTGATGAGTGTGTGTATTATATATGTGTTTATGCTGTAAAAAAGCAAACAAGGAGCTGAAGGAAATGCTGCTTAGATCTGAGGAGAATTGCAGAATCGGGGATAATTCTGGTTTAATTATAAAGTGGCTCTGTTAACATTAAATGTAGTTACTGCTCCAATGTTGATATGAAAATATTGATTTATGCATCTTTATGTAGTTTTTCATTGAAATCACTTATTAATAAATAACGTTTTTACTTCCTTTATGTTAATGAGCTCTTACTTAGAAATGAGTGTTGCTTGAAACAGCTACTATTCTGCATCTTATGTGATGGTATTACTGTAGGTCGGTTTGTAGCTGCATGCATACTCCTGAGCCTCTCTCCGACTACAGCAACAACACTACAGCCAACGAAATGCAGTCCAATAACACCACAAAACGAGTAGCTCCCAGCACAACACACACTCCACAGTCTCCAACACAAACTCCACGTAAGGATAAAAACCAACAACAAAGTTTTATGTGCTGACGCCCATCAGGCCAAACGAGAAACAAAGGATGTCAAGTGAAATCACAGTAAACATCAGAAACACAGAGTTGGCTATCATCTTGTTGGTCGTGTAAACTAACTTTACTGCAAGCATGTGAAATATTTGTGAAATATAACATGTATAGCTTGCTGGCTAATGCCGAATAGTTGTTAATGTTATTCAGTCCAAAATATTGTAGTTGGTTGCTATGATACATTTGTTGCAAGTAGTTCTACCTAACTTTACTGGATGTAAAATGTCAACACAGAGTAGAGTACTTGCTCTGGCCCTTGCTTTGTATGAAGAGAAGGCTGAAGCAGGTAGAGAGAGAGAGCACCGACTCGCCGTATGTGGGTTCATGACATGTTTTGGGCGAAGAAACATCTCGCTGAGTACTACTCAGTGCATTGTCACGCTGCTGCCGTTTGCGATGAATTGGAAAAAAGACGCAGGCATCAGAAAAAAACGCTTTGGTGGACACTGGCCCTTAGACGTTTTATCAATAATGAGGCACACAGCATCTTCACTGGTCTCAGTCGCTATAACTTACACGACCCACATAATAATAAATAATGCAACATAAAGGTGCAGGACAACAACACAGCGGAAGAGTCATTCACTACAGTAACGTTACTTAACTGTTATAAAGTTTGGAAACAATCTCATTTTTAGTATTCAGTCCAGCTCACTAACTGTTTCGTTATCATCCAATACATTTAGCTGTGCCTCCTTTGAAAGAAACACAAATAACATTGGTTACTGAAAGGCAGACTGGTGCGCCAACACCAATGTAGCACGTCAACTGAATGCATGCAATGCGAGCATGGATTAGTTTAAAGAGGTGGTATTATGCTTTTGTATTTTTCCCCCTCCTTTATTGAGTTATATATCTTTTTTGTGCATGTAATAGGTTTGCAAAGTGTAAAATCCCAAAGTCCATCCCAAAGGGAGTTCCCATCTCCCACAGAAAGCTCTACTTTGAACCGCTTGAAAATAGCTTGTTTGTAGTCCAGCCCTTCACTTCCTTTACTTGTGACGTCACAATGAAAATGCGTCATAAAACTTGCCAAGCCGCTAGCGGGGTCAGGCACGCCTTCAAACCAAGCTAGTCTGAGCCGAGGCCCTTTAGCTTGACTCGCCTTTGTTTGGGTTTCCATTGTAGAAATGTTGTATCTGTACCTGCTTCCAGGTTTTCACCTCGCCTCCGTCGAGGTTCCAAGCGAGCTGCAACAGAAAGTTTTATATTTTACAGTTTTCGTATGGAATTTCATCACTAAATCCACTTCTGAGAAGTTTTGAGGTGAGAAATCAGCTGTGTAGATTTTGAATACTGACAGTTGTGACGAGATGTGATGGCGGAACAAAAATGCTTGAATGTTTTCAGAGTTGAGGAGCTCCGCAAGTGGCTGTGGAGGATGCCTGCGCCAACCCGCGGGAGGAGCGTGTGAGGCCGGCCAGCCGCCCGCTCACAGAGCCCTCTGCTCCCGCCGTCACACAGACCGCTGCAGCGACAACGGCAGAGGAAAACACCGCTGGAAGATTTCATACCACTTATCTGTTGTTACATTCTGAGTAATATTAAAATATTTTAACTAGGGATGTCCCAATCAGTTTTTTTTGCCCTCGAGTCCAAGTCTGAGTCATTTGATTTTGAGTATCTACTGATACCGAGTCTCAATCCGATACTTCTATAATACTTAAAAAAAGAATAAAGAAGAGTGAAAAAACTGATCCAGGATGTTCCTTATTTTTTATTGAATTCACCTTATTTTAACATTCAACAACTCTGTTAACAAACAGAGCACTTCTGTGAGGTAGCTTGAACAATCAAGTAACAAATAACATAAATTCTTCTCTTTTGGACTTTAGTGCAACAGTAAATATAAAAAAGTCTAAGATAAAAACAAATAGCACCTCAACTTAAAAAACCCGGCAGGCATGTAAACAAATAGAAAAATAAAAGTGCCACAGTGTTTGCAAAGCACATCTATATATACATATATATATACATATTTATATTTGAGTCCTGATCGGGAGGTAACGTCCGATTCCGATCGAGTCTGAAACAACGTGATCGGGCCCGACTTCCGATCTCGTGATCGGATCTGGACATCCCTAGTTTTAACCGTAGACTATATATTTTAAGTGTGTGTGGATTGCTGGTGTGTGTGTCTCATTGAACATTACATGCCGTTGTGTGTGGCGTCGCTATCTCTGGTACTATCTGCAATGGAAAACTGAGCAGGGCTGAGTAGAGTCGAGTCTACCATTTGCGCTATGGAAGCATTTTCGGCAAGGCAGCATAGATCGTCAGAACACCGGCAACAGTTCAATGTTTTCAGGTAAAATGTGGAACAATGATGTTGTGTGGTTGTGGACAGGTAATAACTTATATCATCTGCTAAGTTACGGTTGCAGTATGAAGCGGCTTTGATTTGGATCACACTACCTTGTTTCTTACAACCCGCCCTTCTCTGCTTCTGATTGGCTAGTAGTCCTTACCTGGGAACTGCGCATGTGCAACTCCCAACAAAGATTTTTTACACGTTAGATGCATCACTCTGTAGCTCAAGAGCGGAGCGTTCAACATATGAAAAGAGGGTGAAAAGAGGAGCTGCAGCGATGTGCAGTATGAGAAAAATATGGTATTTTTTGAAAATTAAACCATGTAAACCTGTTCTGGTACAACCACTAATTAAGATTTTCAACCTTGAAATGATCATAATACCACCTCTTTAACCTCAAGCTGATAAAGATATTACTGTAACGTTGCAGTGGCAGCATGTTGTGTGAAGCTGTCCCCCGGTGAGTCTGCTTATAACCGCTTTTACTCTGCCTTATTTTCCAGGACTATTGTGCCAATATGCCTGCTCGCTGTTCTGTATGAAATGAACAGAGCCAGAAAGGGGGGCAGATTTTATTTTTACTGCCTCTGAGCCGGGAAGGTTTAAGTAATGGAAGAGCCGGAACATGTCTGTGTGAAAAGCCAGCCGGCATGCCAGTATATCCACGTTTATTGCCAGATCTCTGTATGAAAGCAGTTATGTTTCGGATTATGCTCACTCGTGAGTTCAAGCCGAGCAGATGTACAAGCACCCACCTGGTTGCAGTCTTAAAACTGCACCGCTGGTGGCCGCAGAAATCTACATATTACCCCTTTGAGGTAATAACTCAAGAAAGTTTGGAAAAATATCAATTGACCAGTCAGCAGTAAATACTAGTATTAAACATTATGTGAACCCAAGGTATGGTATGGAAGGTGAAAGGGCTCAGATACCTTGACCTCCACACGTTTATGTTTTGTTGCCTTATATGAACGTCACACTGCTTCTTGAATTAGCACCGCACGTACTAATGCAGAATAACTAACTAATAGGAGGTAGAGCTCCAAAGAAATGCATCTCTTTCATTCTTTATCCTCTTGTACTGTTTCTTCCTCAGACCTGCAAATGCTAAGAACACATGAGGGTCATAATGTTTGGTCGCCCTGGTGAAATGCTGTTTTGTTTGCTGGGTCTGGTCTCTTTTAGGTTTACTTTCATAAGTTCTGGTATTCAAAATATGGCTCAGTGTGCAATGCGAGTGTCCCACTATTTTGAAATGGAATCAAAACACGCCATGAGCTTAATTAGGATTAGGGCAGTGATTATGTTTTATTATCATATCAATAATAGTATGACACATTTTACATTTAGCTATGTTAATCCAAGGATAAGTATTTATAATACAGAGACAAATACGGATTGGAACATTGTGTGTTTTTCACCACACATTAATTGTTTGCTGTTCTCTCATTTATTATTTGTGGCTGGACTCATGATAACTCTTATTTCTCCCTCTTTGAAGGTCTCTTTCCATATTTTTGCATACTTAGAATAGCACAAAAGAACAGTAAGTCAAGTCAGCTTCAGAATTTTTATTGCATGTATTTTTGTTTGAACGAGTGCATGTGTGTGTCAGAGCATAATTATAGAGATCAGAATCAGTTCTGATGTATTCCATGTGGGGAGTGTCTGGTAGAAGTTATTAGCCTTCTGACAGGTTATAAATATCCACTGGCATAGGAAAGTGGTCATTCCCCTTGTGTGACTCAACTTCATGATGTGGCTCCTAAAGAGCAACAAAATACAGATGTAGGTTTACTTGTGTGGTTTGGGTGACATGTCAGTTTCAAATTTGTGATAGACTCTTCCATTAGGCCTATTTTCTTGTCTGCATGTACAATGGTTGGTTCTGAACTCCTGCACGTCTGCACTTTACCAGCACATTTTTACATTGCTGTTATATGAGATAATGGGCATTAACACCAGTTATTTTAGATTGTTTTCATAGAGATCCCATCCACACTAAAATGCCCGAACAATGCGAAAATGACCAGATCACTTCTACTCTGACCACTTTTTGGCAAATAACAAAACTGTCATTCCAGTCAACATCTGGGGCCTGTACCACAAAGCAATATATGAGCTTATAGAGGTTATATCAGGTTTATAATACCATGGTAACTTATGCTAAACAGCTAACCTGCAGGTTATGTTCCAGGCTTACAGGCTGCTTTTATTTTTGCTGCAGTGATGCGGAGAAACTTTTTGTATAGCGATATCATCCTAACCCAAAAAACAAAATACCACCTCTTTAAAAGTGAATTGGAACGACCACTTATTCAGCCCTCAAGGCTTTGTGGAATAATGTGTAAACACCGACACACAGCTGAGCTGAAAGAAAAAGGCTAAACTTGTAATACACGCCATAAAAACACATCAAATCAACGCATTCGTATTATAGGCTGCACCTGTTACCTTATGCATTTACACTAGCAGATTATTAACAAAAAGATATCCTGGGTATTTGGAACTTGCTTCGTGGTACAGGCCCCTGGTCACCAGTAAAACAGTTAAGCAGGAGACACTCTGGATCCTATTAATATTTTATGGAGAGCAGGAGATCCAGCCTTACGGTACATGATAGATGCGTAGCACCGAGTTGTTTGCCATATCAAAGTTAGCATAAAAATGAATTACCCTCAACTTCATGCAAATGAGCCCACCCAGCGCAACGCACCAGGCTCACGATCCTCAATTCAATTCAATTTTATTTATATAGCTCAGATCAAACTGTAAAACAAGGCAGTGCTGATCAAATATGAATCAAAGATTCTGTTACTGCATGAGCTATTCCTCGCCTCAAATGTCTTCAGAAACATAATTTAGAGTACTGTTTAGCTCTGACATGAGAACTTTTCTGTTGAAAACAGATGATCCAAAACCAAGTACCGACCAACCTGAAGTTCGTCACCCACCAGCTGAAGCGTTAATTGATCTGGTGCGTCCGTATGTGTCCTCGCAGGATTCTGCGTGTCTGCACCATTACTCTGCTTAGTCTCTTGTGATTAAGTTCTACTGTCTGTGATCACCTCAATTTATCAGTTCTCATTTACATATTTTCTTCTGTGTGTTGTCAAATAACTGAAAAATCATAAACTTTTGGTGATGGTTAATCAAAGCAATAAACATAAATACAGCATCACTCAGAAAGCACAAAACCTTTCTGAGTGACTTACAAAATGAGTGAAGCAGAAAAAATTGTCTTTTTAATGTTACTGTGACATAGCCCCATGTAGGGCTACACAATTTGGAGAAAAGGTCATATTGACATTGTTGTAGACTATAATGCAATTGCGATTAGATTATAAATGATCAAATGGTACAACTTGCTTGATTATCAAGGAAAATGCATACTGACCGGGGGGCTGCCAGGAATTTTGGGCCCCATGACAAAAAAAATCTAATTGAACCCCCTCTGCACAGAGCTGTCACTACTTCTCTAGGATCTAACTGTCCCATCAAAAGCTTTACATAACTCTAATTAAAGGCTTGCAAGTGTCTGGCTTCTTGTAGTTCAATATTAGTACTAGCACAATATTTACTGCTGGTTATTTGTACATGCAAGTCTTCATACAGGATGCAGTTCACTATTTGCTTCTCAAATAAATTGCCCTTTATGATGGGAATAAAAAAATAAAGTCTGTATCTATAGATGTCATTAATGGCCATAATTCAATCTAAATGAGCGTATCAAACTGGATTATTTTAATATAGTCGGTAGCTTACATAAGCTAAGCTGCTGTCCAGCATCTTGTACAGACAGTACGGTGTATTTCTATTTTATTTCATAATGATCATTATGTGAGAAAATAATTTGTGTTAGAATTTCTGTCATTAATAAATATTTCATTTTCTTTTTTTGTTCTGGTAAAAAGAACAAGAGAGACAGAGAACTCCCGCAGCCTCCCTGGAATGATGCTAACTCATTAACACAGTGTTGCTCACCTTCTTCACTGGGACAGGGAGGCTACAGTTATGGGCAGACTGGACTGCAGCTGACTCATCTGTTGTTAGTCTGTTAAAGGGGCAGGGACAATAATTTAATATGAATATTTTGCTAAACGTTTCCCTGCGCTGATTAAATGTTGATGAAATGTAGGCTAACACTAGTGTGTAGCTAGCTAGCTTATTTCACTGTGGACATTAAGCCTACGCAGGTTAACACCACTCACAGACTAAAGGCTGCCCACCTTTCTTGGGGAAAAACTGGGTTGACATCCTTTACTTTGTCTTTCCTCTCCTTTTTTTGAAAACCAGATTTGATTTACTAGGCAACATTGTTAACACTGTATTTCCGCCGCATCTACTGACTGCAACTAAACACCATCACTGATGAGTGGCTGAAGCAGGACCAAACCACTTCATGCAGATACAGGGGGGTGGTCGGTCAATAAGACAAGAACAAGTAAAAACAAAGAGATCATTCATTTTATTATTATATTTTAAATATATTTATACTACATGATGATGGTTTACATAATGTATAATATAATATAATTTGATATTAGTTTATAATTATTTTTTGGAGCCTCTGTCAGTCAGGGATCCTTGGAATTGTCCTAACTTTTCCCCCCTGCATGGCGCTCATGCATACTGACATTTTGAAATGTGTATCTCCACTTCAACAAAGTTAAAAGATAAATAATTTTTATAACAATAACTTCAGCAAAACAAATGAACAAAAAATGGGGGACGACAAGAAGGAGCACATATTGGCATAATAGCACCCTGGCTCTGGCTAGATCTTTGCAAAGACACTAGCTACAACTTGGTAACGGGAACTTGCATACATGAGTGTATTAGTATAATAATATAACATTAAATAAAAAGTATAATGTTCAATTAAAAGTATACTGTTAGTAACCTATATTCATTATAATTTCACATAACAGTATACTATTACCACTAGTAAATCCAGTTATAGTAGTTTCATTTTTATGGGTTGTTTTTATTTATAAATCCTTGTGCAAGCAAAATGATTAATGATTTGCTGTTACACGTAAACTTTTTTAAATGTCCTGCCCAATCCAGGCTGTGATTGGTTGGTTGACGAAAAGTTACTGACGAGCTCGTCTGCTCTGTGAAAAGTTGAACATGTTCACAACAACAAAACATGCAAACATGCGAACAACAAAAGGCACATCTAACTTTAAATGGCCCACGAGCCAAACCCAAACCTTCCTTATCTTCTCACAGTTTTCTTTTGTCTTACTGCTTCAGCTGCTGTCGACGTCTCTCTGTCTCTGTCACAGAGCATTTCTTGGTGCTCCGGTGGCCAGTCCGACAGTGTATTGAACGATTAGTGACGGGGCAGGGAGGGAGGTTACAGTAGGTTAGAGTAGGTTTTCTTCTGTTACTGGCACACTGCTCATGAATCATTTTTCTAATTACATGTAACGCAATTTTTTGCAATCATGTTAGTTCCACACAGCCTCAGTAGGTGATAAATTCACACACTCCAACTTCTATATAATCATTAACACTGGCTCACATCCTGAATGTTGATTTCAACACTGCATTCAGTAAACAGGCAAAGAATTAGACTCCACTACACCAGGGATAACATTCATACTAGACTCATGATTATACATTAGTGCTGTATCAGTAAAAGCCCTTTCTGTCTTTGTGTCACTATAACACCAATGTCACACCAATCTCTTCACAATTGAATGGGTCGCGTGTGATTGTGCCAGCCTTGACCCTGAACCCACACTATGCAGGAGAGGAGAAGAAAGGTTTCCATTCAATTACTAGGCCTTCCTTCCCACCTTGCACTCTGCAGAACTGAAAATGTACCTAGAGTACATGCATGTGCGTGTGTGTGTGAGTGGATGTGTGCACGCACGTGGCTGTGCTATCATACCTCTCATTCTTCTGAAAGCTGGACATGCCTCTGATGGATTATCCCACCTCGTGAGCGGCATTGTGACTAAAAGTCTCTTTGTCCACTTTGTAGTGTGTTACCCACATGTACATTTCTGACACTGTAACAGGAAATAACACGTAGCAATCAACACATGGAGCAATGGAAAGACACTGTCATTTTAGTTTATTTAAAAGTTTCCCAGCCTTTTGATTAAATTACTAATTAATTTTCTTCTTTGCTTGTTGTACTATTACAGCATTACAGCATACATTTGTTCTATAAATACCCGCCAATTCCAAAAGCTACTGTATGGAGAGAACAATAATCCAATATTTGGAGTATTTTGTCTATTTACACACTAGGTTTTCTTTAACTCAGAATGAGAGCTTTTTTGACCAGCATTGTCTCGCTTTGCTTTCCAACATGTTAACTGTTTTACTGATCTGGGGCCTGTGACACAAAACCGATTTGTGAGCACTGTATACATGCAGATTCAAATAGTGGCAGCGTCACATTAAACAAATGACTGTTGCTTGCAAATTGCAGATAGACTTGTAAATCCTTCTGGGCTTTCCATAAAAATGTGTTTGTATTGATTGTTGAAATTTGTCAAACTTAACCCAAGAATCTCATTTTCATCAAATTTGTTGGGGGCTGCTGTAGTACATGTGTATATTTCATCATCAATTAACGTGTTTATTATTGTTCAGAAAACATTCTGAGAGAGAAAGCATTCTTGTTACTGGATTATTAAGGGAAGGTATACTTTTATCACACATAAATATCATTCTCTGCATTCAAACCATCTCTCAAGGGGCAGTGGGCAGCCACTGTTCAGCGACCAACTCCGTCACTTTGCCAGTGTCACTGGTCAATGGCACTGACTGTAGAATCTGACATGTTTTTTTGATGGTGGGGGAAACCGGAGCAACCGGTAGAAACCCACACTGACACAGGGGAGAACATGCAAACTCCACACAGAAAGGCCGGGACGACCAGGGTTCAAGCGCAGGACCTTCTTGCTGTGAGGCCACAGTGCTATCCACTTGTCCACCGCCCACAATA
The DNA here is from genome assembly GCA_024633595.2 of Lepomis macrochirus. Lineage (NCBI taxonomy): Eukaryota > Metazoa > Chordata > Actinopteri > Centrarchiformes > Centrarchidae > Lepomis > Lepomis macrochirus. Next base: position 15,107,891 of record JALXJV020000018.1, on the reverse strand, counting down.
GACAAAATACTCAGAGATTTCACAAGTTTTAGTTGTAGTAGAGGAGAAGACATTTTCTGTCCTCTAATGTGCCACCTTTGTGCACTCTCTGATCTGATCCTATGATAGAAAGTTTGAAAAAAACCTAGTTCAGTCTTTGTGTTTCTTATAGACATCGACTTTCTCTCTGTGTCTAACCCTCTCACACACACATACTTTCCCACAGATAATTACAGTACAACAATAGTACTCATTCCTCTGCAGGACCTTGAGCTTCCTGTGGTCAGGTTAAATTCAGTGGCCACTGTGCCACAGAGGTTGGGGAGCAGAATATGCTGGCATGGCTGCCTCTCATGGCAGTGGGATGTAAGGCGCTTTTGGAATTACAGGCCAGACTGCCCTCGATCATCCAGGTCTATTTTGACTTGAGCAGGCAGCCTGGGAAAATTCACTTGTATGTTGCCCTGGTCACTGGCACAGGCCTGGCCCAAAAACTAAATATATCCAGAAATGATCCAGAAAAATAAAAACAATACTCCTAACCTTTTTGGTAGAGTAGAAGTTTAAGAAATACTAATTAAGTGCTGATCAAGAGATGAATTTGGAATGTACTTCTCGAGTATACTAAGCATACCTTTATCTAATAACACTGTAATGATACCAAGTGAAAACACACTTTATTACGCTTTTTCAGTAGAGGTTGATAGAAATTGGTAATGCAGAAACAACATGCTTCCATGCTCCAGATCCATGGTGATCACTTATCTGAAAGGGCACTCGGGCCAACCAGATCATTTAAAGACATAAAGGGAAATAGGCCACAGGCACCCGCTGAGAGGTTAGATAACATATGGTGCATAACAGTCAATAGCAAAAGGCGACCTGTGTGTGTGTGTGTGTGTATGTGTGTGTGTGTGTGTGTGTAGGGATTTATATGTGTGTGTGTGTGTGTGTGTGTGTGTGTGTGTGTGTGTGTGTGTGTGACAGACTAAATAAACACCTAAATACCTGAAGGTGGTCCTGCCGTGGACAGCAGTGTATTGGCATTGGCAGTGAATAAGTCACTATTGACCCGAGGGTCGAGCTCCATGGGCTTGCACAGTACACCACCCAATGAAGTGAATGTGAAACAAACAAAGTGAAAGTATTGACAAAATCTGTCAGTTAACCGTACTGTGAAAGCATGTAATTTGAAAATATAGACCTGAACTGAATTCAGCGTATGAAGCAGATCTGTTTTCATTTCTCAGTACTTTGTATGTCTCTCCATCTTTACTGCATTAGAAATATACAAATTGTTCCCCATGATACCTAACATTTATTTTTCATGGACTCAGCTATTAGATGGAGAAAATAATAATAAAACCTGGTCAGTAGTGCAGTATGCGCCTACATTTTGTGTGCAGAACTGCAAGGCTGAAGTCCACCTCAAGTTTAACTCACCTCCAACTCTTCAGTTTACACTCTTTTTTCCCTATGCATCTCTTCCTTTACTCCTAATATTTTTTCACCATTATAGACAAACTGCAACATAAGCAAGCATGGCAAATTGTTTAGGTCCCTTAATATGGATAAATTCAGATGCAAGTATTCGTTTTCTTGTGGGACCTGAGAGTTTGTCTGGTTACACTCTCCACTACACTTTCAGCTTAACAACTCTAATCACAGTGCACCGTTATGATGTCCACTGTATTTAGCTATGCATTGTGGTGTGCACACCTTCATTTTTGCACGCATACACCTACAATTCCCTGTCATATTTCTCCATGTGGAGTAATGTGAATTGACTTTCAACAGCCACCTGCGTGTGGGTTCATGGCTTTGGCCTGATGTGCTGTCATGGGGCTTTGATGCCTCATCATGTACCCTTTCTGAGACACTGGGAACACCTGTCCTTGGACTTAAAAGGCATGCTAATACATGCGTACACATGGTGGCCTGCTGCCTGACCTTGCTAGGACAGCAGGAGTCATTGGAGAGACAGGCCATAGCAGCCCTGCAGGACACAATATGGCATATGCTCACTCCGTATAGCTTAACACATGCAGCATAATCAAGTTGCTAGTGAGAAAAGGTGCATAACGCTCAGTCACACTACACCAATAGCACTTATACCACTTACAGCACAGCAAACACAGATCAGCTCATCTTTGATTTCAAAACACATTTTATGAAGAACATCCCTTAGAAACACAACATTCCCTCGCTGTTGGCAACTGGAGGTAATTATAATAAATGAATAATACAGTAAGTGCATGTGTGGGTTTTTTGTTCTGTGTTGTTGTTCTATAGTACAGTCTTCTACAATTTTTCTTGAATACCACTACACAGTGTTGTAATTCACAGAAGTGGAGGATAAGCATGTCAGCTAACATGATAATTTGTCATTAGAATCCATATTAACCACATACAGAGCTGACACAGCGCAACATGTTGAGAACACAACAGATTTTCTCCACTTGTGTCGTCTGACCATGTAGCTCTATTTCTCCACTCACAATCTGTTTGCACATGCACTGGCAGCGGACATCTGAACACCCACCTCCCAGACAAACACACAAACACGTGCCTGCAAAAAAACACATACTCACACACAAGTCCCGCCCTTCCAAACCAAGCTAAAATAACCTCCACAAACACAAGAGTTTGTGCGTGTGTTTGTCTGGGGAGAGGGATATTATAATCTGTCTCTCCCCTGCTCCTTCCAAGTGCACTTTTCAAGGTGCAGGGCTTGGTATCTCCATGGCAACAGCAAAGCGACTAGGAGTGGTGGGAGGGAGGAGGCGGTGGACGGTGGGGACTGGAGGTAGGGGAGAGGGGCGACAGGGGTGGTAATGGGGATGATGTTAATGTGTTGAGGTGGGGGCGGTCCTCTGGTCACAAATAGGCATGCTGGGTACATAGACTTCGGAACACTGTGTCATTTTCATGTGTCGCGATGACGAGGACTGAAGGCAAAAAAGGGTGTGGCTTTCCTATAGAGTTGTTTGCGTGTGTGTGTGCATCTGTAATGATGTCTATCTGTGTGTGTTCGTTCCCAAAGAGCCCCATGGAGATCTATGCACTGAGAGATCAGGTGTGATCTCGATGCTTGGTGAAAGATGACCTCTCACTGTACAACACACACACACATGCACACACAGACTCTCTCTCTCTCCCTGTTTATCTCGGTGAAGGGTCGGTGTCTGTGTTTGCTTTGCAGAGACCTCCAGGTATTATTGGACTGTGTTTACATGTGCATGTGTCCGTGCTGGCCCAGATACGTCCACCTCTACTTTCTCTTTCTCGCCACCCTCTGTTTCTTGATCTGACCTTTACTCCCCTGTGGTTAGTTTTGCCTGTCTCTCCATCTTTGTCTAACATTTAGTTCTCTTTTTTTCCAAGCCTGTTGCTCTATTTGGGTCCTTTTCAATCTGATATTTTGTCTGCTCTTCCCTTCCCTCTGTCCTTTCCCCTGTCTATATCCTATCTAGGACCTCTGCAGGTGTGTCTCTGCGGGCTGTGATGCAGATGGAGATACCTATTGGCGCTAATGTGTTTATAGCCAGGTTCAACAATAAAAAAAAAAACCATCCACACAACTTTAACAGTAGAGGGAGGGTGAAACATGATCTTTACAGGATATATAAAGGCGAACATTTGTCTATTTAAAATATTATTTTGTCTTCATAGTTACACATTGCAGGTTTGAAAAGGTGGACTCGTCTTAGCCTAGGCAGATGTGCTGGACAGTAAACCCACTCTCATTAATGCTCAGTGTCAGTGCAAGAAGTAGTGTGATGTTCATAGATAGATTGCAGTTAAAAGTGAAGTTGTGGAGGTCAGAGTAAAGGAGTACGAGTTTGCCTTCAACACCAGGTTCATGTCACATCTCAAACTAGTCGTGAACACCTTCCACCTTTGTAATGACCTCAGTCTTTTGCTAACAAAGCAGTTTTATTTGTCCAACCTCAAATATTTAAGAAAGAATCTTTGGCTATGAACCATTTGCAGATACCTACAAGATCAACACACTGTCTGGTATGTTAGTATCACAAACTAACTGCATTTTGGTGATGCTAAAATTGTTGCAAATGAACTTCCTTTGCAGGAGATATGGTTGACTGAATTCACATTCCATAACTGTATGTTACGGCAGAAAGATTAAACTGATCTAAGTTGATAGAAATTAGAAGGCTGCCTTCAGAACAGCTTCACTCCTACTACGTTGCTGGCATACAAGTCCTGAATAGTGCGTAGTAAAATACTGGATGATTCAAGAGACGGAGGTGGGAATTTATTCAGTCTGCTCTCCAGAGCGGCTGTAAAAGTTCAGTGATGATGTGGCAATTGAGAAATCCCTGGAGTTTCACTTTATCCTGTAGTTCATGAAACTACTAATTAAGGGGCATGGCCATCACATATGATCACATATGAGAAAATAAGAGTCAGTGTTGGCACCACAAGGTGAACCAATAGTGTACACATCACAATCATGTTTCTGAATGGATGATTTTAAGTCGTTGTTTGTATTTATTGCTTGCTGCAATATTTACTAAAACCAGAAAAACCAAAGCAAGCACTCACTCAAACGATGCTTCTCTACGAAGCATGCAAATGAGAAGATGTGGCATTTTTTGGGAGTACTATTTGTGGAAAACAAGGTTGCCGCCACACTAGAAGCTATGTGAGGCTGTACGAACAGTATTGCTATGAGCTTACTGCTAATGTGAGCAGGCTAACATACTCAGAATGAGTACTATCATTGCAAAACCCGCAGGTTTGTCAGGCAGTACTGGCTCTTCTGAACTTTTCTGAGAAAACAAACACACAGGGTATCTGTTAAGTCATTATAACCACTGGGAGGTTGATTCTATACTATTTATTATAATCACTATTCGGGTTGCAAGCAAGCTACACTACGCTAAGCTAACTAAGGAGAAGCATTATCCCATAAAAAGGTTTTCATCACTTGACCTCTACTCATTTCCTTTGACTACAAGAGCAGATAGGTTGTTGAAAGAGAGTCTCTTAACATTGCTTTTCTATTACTTACTCTACCTGCAAAGAGACATCAGCTTTAAATAGTGTTACAAATTGACTTCCGCTGAAGCATTGATCAAATAATTCATTAGTCAATCAACAAAAATGATTGTTTACAATTTTGATAATAATTTGTTAGGACATTAAGTATCTTTAAAACACGAGGATTTGCTGATCTTCTCTCTTTTTATTTGATTGGTTGGTTTTGGTCAAAACAAACTATTTGAAAATGTTACTTTGGGCTCTCTGAGGTTTTTGTTGTTGTTTTTCTACTATTTTCATAAATTGTCAATATTAAACTGAACAATTCATTGGTTAATCAAAGAAAATAATCATCAGATTGAACTAAACAAAAAAAATGATTGTTGCATGGTTGCACCCCTATTCTGGATGGTTATTAGGATTTGCAGCAGTATTGATTTTAGTCTGACAAATAGGAATTAAAACTTGCTCAGCATCGCATCTCATTTATATTTTGACCGAGTTTTACCACTGTTCCATCACCACTCATTATAATGTCAGAGGACAGCGTTCAGTTTGTCATTGTTTGTCATTTTGTGATTATTTCATGCTGCTCAGCTGCATCTTTTGCATTTTTTGATGCCAGTTCAAATTCAAAAGAGGCACTATTTTGCTTCTGGAGTCTTTTATGGCTTTGTGTTGCCTTGAAAATCTGGGTACAAAAGAGAAAATCAACAGAAACCAAAGACTATAAATAAAGTCCGAGCTTTTTTGAAGTTGACACACTAATGCTAATTGGGACCCACCTTAATACCTGATTTTGGTATGAATTCAAAGATAGTCATTTGTCAGTTGTTTTATTATTATTATACTTTGTCCCCATTATTACCATGTTGTATTATATTAAAAAGAAAAGAAAAGTAAAGCAAACCATTTCTGAAATTATAATAGTTTATTGTTCATATCAGTTGTTCATGCTGCTCATCAGTGTTTACAACAATATAAGATTAGTGGCCAAGAGGGGTAAATGATGTGCTAAATGAGGGCAATGCAGGTTAGGGCTAATAAGATCTCTCTTTTTTTCTGACTATAAATTGGACCCTTGGGCCCTGCAAAACTGGGTGCGTTTCTGCCATTAAGCCACACGGGGCGATGCTGCTCACCCAACCCAGGACGCTTGACGGGATATTCAAAGTTTATGCAGGGCTTGCAGCTTGTCAGGGACCGGCGGAGGGATAGCTGAACGGTAGTTTTGACACGAGAAAGAGCGTCCAAGTTGCAAAGATCACTTTTGGGCGCGCCACACACGCACACGAGGTGTGTTAAAGCGGCCTGCTCGTTGATTTCAATACATTTCTTGTCGATGCGAGCGAGCTGTCAGTCAGTCAGCACGGCCAGCGCGCGCTCAGATATTCTCTCATCTCTCACGGCGAAGACACAGGGGGAGTGTGTGGGCGCCTGGTGTGTGCATGTGTGAGTGTGTGTGTGTGGAGTCTGAGTTGTCAAAGAGCGGGGAAGGGGGGAACACGCACAGTGTGAGACAGGAGTTGAGAGAAAGAGAGACACAGATGAGAGTTGAGTGAGTGGAGAGAGAGAGAGAGAGAGAGAGAGAGAGAGGGGAGGAGAGCTCCGTCTCTCCCGGTGCACTTGGCAGTCTAGTTGCGGGCTGCTGTGCTGTTGCTGTCGTGGCGTGGCTGGTAGCGCCAGGCGGGGAACTTCACCACACTGGAGCCCGGAGTCCCACTCTCTCACCTGCGCAGTTCGGAGCTGCCATGGGTCTCTCGCCTGGATTTACTGTCCTAATTATTCTACCGGCCTTTCTGCTGCACACCAGCGGCCTTTACATCGCCAGTAGCGTTGGTATGTACAGTACAGTTAAGCGTGGTCAGTGTTTATGTTGTTCTACGTATCTGCTGATCTCTTATCAGCAGGGCTTCAAGGGGCGCTTCATGCGCTCACTGGAAGTCTGGAGCTCAGCTTAACGGCAAAACACTGTCCGGTTCTCCCGCTTGTGTTTCGTTTTTGGCACGCTTTTGCAGTTTTTGCAAACAACATTGCAGCACGCATTTGCAACTTCTGTGTGTCCTGCTGTGCTGTTTGCAGGGTCTTTCCGGAGGTCCCTCAGCGGTGCAAGCAGTGTTGTGATTTGCTTTCGCTCATCCAGGGGATAATGTTATCAGGGGTGTAAAGGGGCATCATACGTACCGGTTTTACTCGGATTTTTGCAGGGAAGTAGCCTAACATCTGATTCGGCCGCTGTCGCATCTATCGATCTGTCACAGGACGCTGGAGTCGGATGTCAGCCTATTGATCACACTATCATCAAATCATTCCTCTGACATGGGGGCTGAAGAAATATTAACCGTGTGTATTAGATTTTACCAGTCAGTAAACTTTATAAATTAAACATGACAGATGGATCACCAAATAATAATACCAACAGCACCATGTAGCGATAAAACAACTGTCTCTCACTCTGTGATAGCACTGACACCATAAAGTGGCCTTGGCTCAGTGTGTACGTGTGTGTGTGTGTGTGTGTGTGTGGGCGCGGGGAGCATCTCTCAGGTCGCCGTCTGTGTTGTCACTGTCACAAGAGAAATGTTAGCTGTCAATTCAAAACGTGTATCCTTTGCTCTTAGTGCAGTAATTAGCCTGTAGTTAATATACAGTAATGATGATTAATGATGATGATATGATCACTTACAGCAAAATGCATTCCAATGTGCATCATTTTAAAAGTGCTTTTATAATTTAAGTTGTAGGATCAGTTTTTTTTGGTCGGTGTCGAGCTTATAGAAATCCTTTTTTCTCAGATCGAGCAGCCTGACAGTGAGAAAACAGCGCGAGAAAGCCGCAATTAGCACCTTGATCTTGTGCTGGCTTTCCTATTGACGGTGGAAGGGCGCAGGAGGTGTCAGGAGCGCAGCGCGCACTGCTGAGGCTGCTGTTTCCAAACGCGCACGGCTGAGCACCGGGGTCGCCTCTCGGTTCATGGGTGGGGCTGTATGTGTGTGTGTGTGTGTGTGTGGTAGGATTTTGCTTTTATTTCTTTTTGGTTATCATTATGTTCACAGAATAAGGAATAAATAATTCCATGCTTGGCATTTTTCTAATCCCTTATTTTTCCTCCCACATCTTTCTTCCATCCTCTGATTCACCTCCACCCATGACTCCCCATTTTCTCCACTGTTTATCCCCCATGCTTTTCCTATGACACGTCCTCCTCTCATGTTCTTCATTCCCACCCTTTTTCACTTGAAACTGACCAAATTACAACCTTTCCCTCTCTCACCTGCCCCTGCCTCATCATCTCCTCTCGCCCATTACTCCCTCCCCCTTTCTTGAACCATCCTGTTCCCAGACTCCCTGCAGCATGTCCTGGGGGAGTATGGACTGGTGAGGCCGATCAGTGTGGATGCAGAGGGCCGCTTCCTGTCACACACCGTCTCAGCCGGCCACATGGCAGGAGGGCAGCCCCGTAGGCGCCGGAGGAGGGAGGTAGGAGTAGGCAATGATGAGTGGGAAGAACCAAGAGGAGAGCCTGTAGCCCCTCGGGAAAGACTTTACTACAACGTCACCATCTTCGGCCGGGAGTTTCATCTGCGCCTGCACCACAATGCCAGGCTGGTAGCCCCCGGAGCCAAGATGGAGTGGCGTGATGACAATGACAGAACACGACACTCTGAGCCACTGCATGATGAATGCTTGTATGTGGGTGACATCACAGATACACCAGGAGCCACTGTGGCTATCAGCAACTGTGACGGCCTGGTGAGTGGACAACCTTTGTTACCTGTGTTGTGCGCTCATCTTTCTGACTGTTGTAGTGTTCCCTAAGCATGCTGTCAGGGTGTCTGTGGACAGAATGACATGAAGGGGCGCAAGAGTGTGTTTGATGCATGTCCTGAGTTTGTGGGGTAACTCTCTTTTTAAAAATGTATGTAAAGATACAACCAAATAGCAAAAGCTAGAGATTTTCGCCACTTGACCATGTTACTGTCCCTGGTGAGACTCTTTGGTTGACCTCATAGCTTAGAGGCTGTCATGGGGTCAAATTTATGATTTATACTGTTGTTCTGCCGTATGTCCTCTAAACTGGTTGTTCCACCAGGCCTGCCATGTGAAATACCTGAGTCATGTTTTATCCCTATGTCCTCTGCCCATTGTAGTTCACTCACTGGGATGGATTATTAAAGGAAAACACTGATGTTTTACAGACAACCTCAGTATTTAAGTATTTATCTCAGCACAATGCCAGCTAAATGCATAAACATTTAGTAGGCTTGCACTGCTCACTACACATAGACACAGAAGTACCAGATAAATAGCTGACCCTACAATAGCATTTGAATTGAAAATGCCACCATATAATGTTTTGGTTGCACAACAGTTGCTCAAAGAGTCTGAATTGTAGATGCTTTAAATAGAGCTGACGGTGAATAGAGGAAAAGGAAAAGAGATGGCAAACAGTTGGTGGATGGCTGTCGGCTAGGGAGAGAAGTGAGATATAGACAGTGTGAAGAATGTGCACAGGAACCGCTGAGATGAGAGGATACAGAAAGACGGAGAGCAGTGCCTGAGGAAGAGGTGGAAGGGACAAGTGTGAGAGATAAGCCATGGGGGAGAGGAAAAAATTAAAATAAAAAGGAGCAAAAATGGGCAAAAAGGATGTGTACAGGGAATGATGAGACTGGGGGAGGAGTTCCCCTCATTAGGAAAAGTATTCATAGTCAGCCAGATCAGCCCACCACTGGAGCTGAGTATCAGCGACTGGATCCGTTTAGGGTTGAGGACACAGGGGACTGAGCAAGCAGCTGAGAGAGCAGGCAGGCAGCCAGGACGGCACAGGCCTGACATGCCCACTTAGCCTGACACCATCCAGCAACAACTCACTGCTGCTGCTTCTCTGGCCTGTCATTTTAGGGCCTACTGCTAATTTCTAGGAAAGGTTACTGTCAAAGTATAGTTGGTTACAGACGTTAGCGTCGGTCACTGTTGAGTGGCTGACTGCACCCCCCGGCATGTCGGGATTTTTAAGGATATGTTCACATGTTTACAAGTCTGTGTTATGTAAAGTAATACTCACATGCCTGTGTGTACATTGAAATTCTTTTTGTTTACTGTAATCATTCCTCCCGTCGACTTTGGCCGCAAAGAGATCCCTTCCGAATGTGAATGCTTCCTCTAGAGTTTTTGGTCACTAGTAGCATTATGGAGCAATGTTTTTACAAGTTAGTCCCTATTTTTTTGCATGATGCACACGCACATGAACAGACATGCATGTACACAAGTATAAAAATGATTAAAATTACCGGTGTAACGAATGTTTTAAAATGGAGGAAATGCGTACACATTTGTCAGGCCTCAAGAATGCACACAATGCATTTTGCTGAAAAGCCCAAATGTAAACATAACTTTTTTTGTAAACAAACAAAAAAGCTTTAAGTGCAGTCAAATCTAATATGGCACTTGAGAAACCAGAGTAGTTATCTTCCAAAGTTATGGTCTTTTTAGTGCAGAATTCTCTCTTTATTTTACTGTCTCTCCACCGCAGCTTGGCAACAAAACATTGCCAGAAGAAACAAACAGGGAATTTCATACTAAATGGAATGTAACTTACGAATGAAAATATTCACTTTATTTGTCTAACTGAGCCTGCTGAAGTCTCATACCAGCTTCAGTTAAACTTAATCATAATACATTTTTGCACAGAATAAGGACTTTGGATTTTTTCCCCATTATTAACATCAGAGTTGCATTAGAAAGGGATCTCTTCAGAGTCAGTATGGACTTGGGAGGGGTCATAATTTTCGAAGTTAATGGCTAAATTATTTTAAAAAATTCATAGTTTAAGGTAAAGTAACGTGCCACTACGAGGCATCAGGCCAATGTGTGTATGGCATGTTCAGTTTGGCAACAGCTCCGTGAGATGCTCAGTTTGCAGCCTAAATAGTGTTAAGGCTGTGTACAGTAAAGACAGCTTACAGTATGAATGCCACCACAACATGTTTCTACTATCCTTCATCAGCTGAGTGGTTTGGACCTCATCTTGAGACTGGTTAAATAGGTTCCTAGTATTTCTGCTTAAAATGCCCATCCCTGGTATGGACAGAAGGAATGATCACCGCAACCAAAAACTGTTCTAACTTAGCCTACATGTGGTCTTGAGAGTATGTATTTAAAATGTGAACCCCTTGTGAACAAGCTGAGTAAAACAAATTTGTTGTAATAAATATTTATTAAAATAATGTTACTGAGATCAATGCTGTAGTAGTTAATCCAAATGGTGATAACAAAAAAAAGAAAAAAAACTTTTAAATAATCACATTAGTGCTGTCCACTTGTATTTAATTTGTTTCTTCCAGCCCCTGAACAACTCATGTCATTACTAATCAATACTTACAACCTACTCAGGCATGCCAAGGAATACAGCCAAGCTCTGTCAGGCTGCCTAAGCTAAGCCCGTCTCTGCCTTTAAACTCGGCAGAGCCACGTAGCCCAGCTCTGCCCTGCTGTGCCCACTTCCTCAGTGACCCAGACACCTGGTTAGAGCCTTCTCTGCCCTGTGTTGCTATTCACAGCTAAAAACCTCTTGCTCGCTGTGATCCAGGGAGTGTGATGAGTGGAAGGGGGAGAGCCAAGACAGGGGCAGATAGGGTTCAAACCAAAACACAAAAAATAAAAATAAAGAGGCAGAGGAGGGATGATGAAGAGGGCAAAGGGTATAGGGTTCAAGAAGTAGCAAATGACCAGAATAAATCAGAGAGGATGGGAGAGCACAGGGAAAAATGAAAATCTTTGAATGGACAAATGACCTTTGGAGAGAATTGGATTTCTGTGAACAGAAGCTGTGATCAGCTGGTTAGTTCTCTGGATGGTTTAGAGAAGGCAGCACACTGTACAGTATGAGATCTATGGAGTGTGCTGTGTGTTTGTGTGTGTGTTTTTAGTCCTAGATCGGTGCAGTGCAAAATTAAATTAAACTGCAGCTGAGACAGTGATTCTGTGTGTGTGTGTGTGTGTGTGTGTGTGTGTGTGTGTGTGTGTGTGTGTGTGTGTGTGTGTGTGTAGCATGTGCAGAGGGCAGAATGCGGGACTACATGAATCAAACAACAAAAACTCAGAAGCTTAGGAGGTTTCCAGTGTGTTCAGTGTTTATGTGTGTATGTTTCCTTGTGACTTTGAAATTGTCACAGACTAAGCATGATAAGACATGTCACAGCACAGGTGTAAAAAATGTAAGTAATGATGGCTGAATCCCATTTAGTTCCTTGGGTTTCAGGGTCCTGTTTTGGTGCATGCTGCCCATGACACATCAAAATGTCTGCTGTGAAAATAGCTTTTTGGTTTACTCATGCTAATAGTGCTGGTAACCGGTGGAAATAGTTCTCTGGAAAAGGGAATGGATTTTGCTGAGAAATCACAGTAAATACCGGGATCTTGGTTCCTGAACTTGAGTTCCATGTGAACACGTACGTCTGTGTGTATGTGTCTGTGTCCTCTCTCTCTGAACCTCTGGCCTCACTTGTGGTCTTTCCTTCAGCCTCAGCTACAGTATTTGTTCAGAGATGTGGAGGCTGTTAGCTGTGTTGGCCTGATTTTGTGCACATGTGGGTGTGAGGCCAGGTGCATTCATATGTGTGTGTCTTTTTGGGATCTTATGAGGAATGTTGAGTGTCAGCAGAGCTCCTGCTTTTCCTCTTTCTTGTAGAGACAGAGAGTCATAGTGATGGGAGCTCAAGGGTTACAAATTTTTTGCAATTTCATTTTTCAAAAGTAATGCGCTGTTTATTATTTTTCATATTATAAAAAAGTGGAACTTGTCTATTTGAGCTTTTTTTTTGCTTGCCTTCTACTGTTTATGAGCGCCGATTAACCAGAGCACAGTAAAAGCATGTTCTCTAAGTATGGCATAGGGTTCTTGTCCTTCAAGTAGCCAAAAACACAGACAGAAACAGATTCTGTTGAGAGTGATTAGTATTATATGAGACCAGTTCTAAACTTTGAATGCTCAGCATGCACCAATGTGACCCAGCAAAAGTTTAAAAAAGAGAAACTGGGAAAGAAAGGGAAGAATCTTGAATAGACCATCTTCAGAAAAGTAAAATGCAAATGTATTGCTAGAAGAAGTTACTAAAAGTCTTAAGTGTTCTCATCCTCCACCAAGATATACTCTACAACATAAACAGGCACAGATATATATATGTACAGCCATAATGTGAAGCAAATCGTGTCATGACAACAGATGACGTTTAAATAAACCCTGCAACTGAAATGAATGATCTTGATTGATAGTCATTATATTTATTAATTTAGATCACACTTTTAGGCAAAGTGACTTACCATTGCTATATTTGATTGCACACCTCAACTAGGGGTTGAGTGCCTTGCTCAGGGACACATTGGTCTATGTGTCACAGTGGGGAATTGAACCCAGGTCTCTCACACCAAAGGCATGTGTCTTATCCCTTGAAAGTCATTATCACTGTTAGTATACTTGTAGCAGGTTCAGAGACAAAGACTTAACATGTTGCACTCAGATGACACGTAAACACGTACTCTTATTGTAGTGCTGCACATCCAGATAACTATCTCAAGTGAGAGGTTTCCAGCCTTCCAGATGTTGCCACAGTACCTGAGATAATCAGTGAGTTCTGACAAATGGCAGGGCAGCTTCAGGTTAGCGTGGGAACAGAGGGCCACACAGGTGTACGGAGCCGATAGGTGTGCATGCAGTCCAGATGTGAGATCCAGATGTCAGTGATCTTCATGTCTGAGAGTTTTTAACAGGAAGTGTGTTGCCTATCATTGTGGGGTTTACTCCTAATACTCAGATAGATGCACACCTGGAGGAAAAGACGCGTTTCCACAGCTGTGATGTGCATTGTACACCTTTGCACATAGATGCAATAAACACACTGCTCACCTTTTCAGAAGTCGGAATCATGGGCTCCGACACACCTGATCATACATACAGTATGGTCAGACCCTCAGACTCAGAGCCGTGACAGACAGCAGCGATAAAGCAAAGTTCCCCTGAGCCGTCTTTACCTCGCTGCATGACAAAAACCTGTGCGCACATTTCCCTTTATTTGTTTCCGCCCCTTGCTTCTCTTGCTCTTTTCTCTTGCTCTCTCGGTCTCGTTTTTCTTGTCCAGCAGCGGTAGCAGCAAGCAGGAGAGCTCTCCTAATGATGGTATTAAAAGAGTCAGGGAAATGACAGAGAAACAGAAAGAAAAAGAATGTGGCAGACAGCTTTTTGCTCCCCAACACCCACAGATTCAGAGCTCTGGCACAAAAAAAGAAAAAGAAAGAGACAGCAAGAGACAGCGTTCCTTTAGTGAGCAGTCTGTCTGTTTTTAGCAGCAGCTCTGTTCCCAAGTGTTTATCAGACAAGTGGTGTTGGGGGTTAGAGGTATTGCCCGCTGTCTTTGCAGAAGAAAGTTTAGAGCCAAAAAGCTAGATCTAGATTTTACCAACTAGAAGATATTTTATGCCTGAAATGTGTACACTATGGGTATCATCATTTGTTAGCAGATAATTAGCCTTGATCCTGTGCAGGTGTTGCCCTTTGTAGATTCTGATATGCCATATTTATGTAAGCTGTGTGCTTTAGTCTCTTCATGTGTGTTATTAGCGCACAGCAGGAATGCTGGAAGGCGGCAATGTTATTTTGGTGCTTTCATTGAAAAGACTCAACAGCAAGGAGAAATGCCAAAGCATTGAAAGGTATTTTATTTATTTCTTTTCTGTGGGCGGGTGCTTGGAGATGGCCCATTCTTTGCAAATTCTATAAATATGGTCTTCAGGGTTACAACACTAACAGTACTTAACGTGGTGATGATGTTGTGATTGTGATATGATTAAAATGAAGAAGTTACTTAACATAACAGAGCCACTAAACACACACCCAAACCGGTGCCAGCAGAGGGCTTAATAATGAGAGAGTGTGTTGACAGAGGGGCAGGCCCATCACAATAATAGCCTCGGATCTACACTAAATGCCAGCGACACGGACACTTGTGCCAGCCATGCCCCTGGAATACGCTCAGTCATTACCTCCGCATTAAGAGTCAATAGAGAAGGCAGCCCTGGGCTGAGCCAACTCATCCATCCATCCAGCCAGGCCGGCAGTTAAGCTTGGTCAGGCGTGGCAGCTCACTGGGCCCTACAGTGTGTTATTCCACCCCGGGTCACACGATAAGCAGCTCTCAACTGTAATCAGCTCAAATTGAAATGATGACATCAATTACAGCACGGCGCACAGCTGTTATTGACCCCAGCCCTCACTGGCTGTGCAGAGTAAGCTGTGTGTGGAAAAAAAAAAGTGGAGGGGTGACGGTTGAGGAGCGCCTGCAGGAACCGCATGGTTGGAGGGAGGGCGGGGTGTGGAGAGGCCAGAGTGCTGAGGCATAGTATGAATGGAGAGACAGACAGCGAGAGAGAGAGAAACGTGTTCTCGATATCTGATTGCAGGTTCCACCCTGCAGTGTAGCTCCACTCAAACACACAATTACTCAATCTAGAGCTATTATCAGACAGAGAGAAAATAGAGGGAGAGAGTCAGACAGAGAGCAGGCCCATTTTGACGAACACTATACAGAGCAAAGGAGTGCTTTTACCAGAGCTGTGATTACTGCCGCTCACTCAGTGCACTTAACCAGCCCCCTTGACTCCTTTTCCTCTCGCTCTCTGTCATTCACTCAGTGCTGGCTCAGAGCACATGGTTTGTTTGAGTGGTCAAAATAACAGGATTCATGCGAAAGAATAGAGCAGTGGAACCCCGATGATTATAGGGAAAGACCTCCGTGTGATGTCACGATCACAGCAGGTTATATTGATACCAAAATTCATCACATGCTGGAATATTGTAATAGTGGGGATGGAACACACTCTGTTTGTGATGTCATAATGGAATGTGGGTTTCTGTGATGTCACTGTTATATTCCAGACTTTATGTTTAAAGGTTCAGTCTGTAGTATTTAGCAGGATCTGTTCATAGTTTTCAGTCAGTTGACATGCAGAGTTACAGAGAAGGCAGAGCAACAGACCATGATGATGGCTCACACCGGACTCCTGCATAGACGCAGCAAAAGCTGTTACATTTACATTCCCATGATTATTTGAGTCACCTCTCAACTCAAGAAAAAGAAAGGCAGAAAAAACACAAAAAACACAAAAAACACACACTTTTACTTTTTTATTTGCTTTATTTAAACTGTGAACTGTATAAAATGAATTGTTCTTTTGTAATTTATTTGTAGCTTTGGCAATATTGTTGTTTTACATTCATGCCAATAAAGCCAAATTGAGTTGAATTGAATTGAAAGGTATGGACACAAACTGCAAGTTTGCCATTAACAAACGGCAGGTCTCTGCCAGAGCTTGACTTTGGTGATGTTTACGTTTACTTTGTGGAGAATTCCTCACCTTACACTGTTGCCAAGGTTTTCTTTATCGGACGGAATTCTGTAGAAACGCAGCCCAGGCTTGTCTCCTTATCAAGTAGTGCATCCGATAACACAACATCTATCGGGCATTTTGGCAACACAAAAGTAACAAACTCAAAGTAACTGTATCATTTTGCTTCCTAGTTGGCAGGCAGCCAAGGGGCCGTTCCTCTTGGAACGTCACGTCATGTGAAAACTTTGAACTGACAGAAATGCATTGTAATATACAAACCCTATAAACCCTACATAATGTTCCTTTATGTTTTCATTACCTTAGAATGAGCCATTTCTGTCTACATTCACCGCAGGTCCCCTTATAAGGAAGTTGCAATGTTGCTCCGCCATTTTTTAGAATAGCCCAAGTGGACAAAGTGCTCTACAGAGTGCGTTTTGTCACTATGCTGACTACAAAAACTAGCAGAAGTAGTAGTTGGTGTCTAGTTTATTAGAAGTAAGAGAGAAGTGAAATTTAAAGACAAATAGGGACCACACATATAATTTAGCACAAGAGCCAACAGAACATGTTGGCCATCGTAACTTCTCACCGTAAGGCTAATTAGGAGTTGGCTGTTCACTTTCTCTGGTGATTATATTTAGTTTTAAGACTGTTGTTCGCTAGACAAAGTTATCAGCCCTGTTAAAATGACAGTAACGCGAGTTACAGTTGCACCTAGCTAAGCAAGCAAGCTAGCACCGCACACGGCCGTCAGCTCCGCCGTATCGTCACTTCCGGGCATTTCTTGGTTGCAAAAACTCAAGCACATGAACACACCAAAGTCGGAACAACAAATTCACAACTCGGGAAATGGGACCATCCGAAGAGCACGTGAATGCACAGGGTTGGTTGCCATTCCCAATCCTCACCACTAAATGTAACTAAAACCGCAATCACTGCAGCTAGTCACATTATTATGTCAAACCATTTTAACCAATCTGTACATGATTCTACAGCCATCTGAGAGGTGCAGAGTGGTAAGGCCTGAACATCAGAATGGCATACTACATGCCTTTGTATATTGAGTTCATGTTTGTGTAGATTACATTGAGTTTAATGTAAACATGTAATGCCCATCTCCACGCCTGATTGCCATGTGCACATTAGAGGATAAAAAAACAAAAAACAAATGAATGGGGAAAAAAGAATAGTCATGTTTAATACAAAAAGCGTATCTGTCTTGCACATTTCAAAGAATCAGTGAGGAGAGCAAGTGATGTTTCTCTGACCAAAATAAAATTAATTATCTGAAGTCCAGGCCAAGAGAGTAGTAGTGCACAAAATGGATAATATCATTCTGCAGCGTCAATGGAAATAAAATAAGTAATAAAATAGAAAATAGCCTGGGGCTTGTTGGAAAATTTTTCTTGCCTGCCGGACAACCACCGCCGCGGCTCATCTGTCTGTCAGCCAGTCAATCAGTCAGCTAGCCAGTCCCACAGGCCATAGGGCTGTGCAGGAAGCTGATCGATGCTAGCTACATCAGCAGTTTTCTCGCTTACAGGTCCTAGCAGCCTCTGTGTAGGATCTTGGAAATGGGATGAGACATCCTCCTTGTGTTCCAGCGTCTTAACAACCCTTCTACCTGCCTACCTGAGGCTGACCCGGCCCACGTCTCCTGAGGCCACGCTGTTTTACCTCCTAGCCACCACACAGGTGGCTTTGTACTCCTAAAGTTTTCCCCACATAATCCTCACAAACAAAACACAACATGAGAGAGACAGAGAGATAGAGAGAGGCGGCCTGGGTAGTGAGCGAGGGAGGGGCGGTGGAGGAAAACGACAGTAACACAAAGGGAGAGGGAGGAAGTGCGCTGTGGAATCTTAATGTGCCCAAACCTGAACAAGAACAACAGCAGCATCATAACCATCACCACCTGCTCAGTCAGACGGGATGGAGTGTAGGGAGAAAGAGAGAGGCTCATCTTGATTAGCATGAAGAATTAAGAATTTCACTTTTTATAGTCCCTTCCTCTCAGCTAAGGTCACTGCCTGCTTCTAAAAGCTAGTACACTTCTCTGACTGATCATAGATATTTTATGTTTGCCAGTTGCTTTCACTGCACAAGTACATACTCGAACCCCCTGCACTCTAAAAATATGTGTGCATTTTGTCCTAGCCTGATCTAATTAGTTGTATTTGTTCTTCCTCTGGGTTAAATTGTTCAGCTGTCTCATTTGTATTTTCTGTTTGCATGTTCCTTAATGGAACAGAGCCTGTCTGTCTGTCTCTCTGTCTGTCTATCTGCATACAGTATCTACAGTTGAAAGTCATTTTGCTTGGCCGTTGGTGCAGCAGGCAGCTAAGCGGCAAGAATCGCACCTCATAACAGAAACTCACACCCTCTTCATCTTACTAAGGCTGCCTGTTTTTGTTTTCTGCAATAGAGAAATATAATCACTTTTTCTCTCCCAGTGTATTATGTTTGGGGGTTTTTGCCAGTGCATGAGGACCTCGGGAATTGTTAGTTTACCAGCATATGTAATATATTATATAATAATATATTGTATTCTAATAACTGACTCTGTGGGGGCTGGAGTGAAGCAGTAGAAACAAAGAAACACATCTAGCGCTTTGATCACTGTGACTGATCATCTGCCAGCGTGTACAAGGAAAGCTTTGGATACTGCCTTACAATTATATAATCTGTTTGCCAAGATGTAATGGAGACTTTGAGATGACCTTGTCCATGTATAGCTCTGTGTGAGATTGAGTTACTGTATAGTTGGGCTTCCAATGTCGCTGGATGTATCCTCTGAAACAGGGACAGCACCTTATCAACACTTGCAACAGGGTGAGTTGGCAAGTAGGAATGAGTTATTTGGGAAACACTTTGTCACAATAATGTTTTATTATAACATAAATATAGCGTGTGTATATAGATAGATAAATAGATGTGATTATACAAAATATACAAAAAGCCCACAAATTGAAATCATTGTAAATCCCACAGTGTGACATATTTACAGCTTATATCTTTGATCAGTTTATCAGTTAAAATTCCTCATTTTAGACTATACCAATATGGGAATGATAAACTGTAATATTCTCATCTGTTCATCTGTGACACTGCAATGGTGGAACAAGCTATCACATGCCATCAATGCAGGGGCGTCCCTCTCCAACTTCAAGAAGCTCTTGAAAACTCATCTCTACCAAGAACACTTTCTCTTACAACACCTCTAACTCCAAACCTCTTACATGAACTTCTTGTGCTCTTCTTCTTCTGTCCCCTTACAGTTTCTCTTGATTATACTTTTTTGTTAACTCTTACTTCTTTCCCCAGGTATTTACCCCATTGATGCCACACGTGCTATTAGCTCTTATTATTTGCTCTTACTCTTATGATTGCTGCCCTTACTAACTAGATATTGTCAGTGATAGATCTCGTACTATATTGATGCTTTGTTGATGCTTTTATGTTGTTCCACAAATGTAAGTTGGCTTTGGATAAAAGCATGTGCCAAATAAGTAAATGTTATGTTAATGTAATGTAAATGTAATATAATGTAATGTAATGCTATGGTTTGCTGCAGGGCTCACTGCATGTTTTTGGGGATAGATCTAACTGCTGGTGAACATGTAAGCGCTTGCATGAAATGGTACCGGTAATGCTTCAGGTGATAGACTTATTTTGCGGTATTTGCCATCTTTGTTGACACCTGCCTGCTTCATGTTGGACTTGTGGGAGTGTCATTAGCCTAGCCCTGTTTGAGACTGTTTCATCCGTTGCAAACTGGGCTTTAAGTAGCCATGGTATCGCCACACCACTGATGTCATTACCTTGTTTATCCACACAAACTATATATAATTTAAGGTTGTGACTGTTGAGCTGTCCCTTTCAGTGCAGACAAAAAAAATTCTTCAGAGGGAGTTATCATCTCTCCTGTGTAACCAACCTCTATGTGCCTTTTTTAGTGAGGGGGGCTTTCTGTTCCTTGAAGACCAGCTACAGGAGTGCCTAGAAACACCTTAGTTTCTGTGCTGGGCTTTGGTTATATGCAGTTTAAGTTATCAGTCAGTATATTGAAGTCTCTAAATTTCTATTGTTGGAGTGTCCTTGAGCTAAAGTCCTTACTAGCTACAAACTGCTGCTTGTAGCCAGCCCTGACCTCTGGCCTCCCTAGAAAGAGGAAAGAAAAGCCGAGCAGGGATCAATAAAGAAGCATGTTCATAGTAAGCAGTTTCCTACTGCACTGTGTGCATGTTTGTGCATTAAGGCCTGTGGAGGTCTCCTATGTTATGAGTGTGTGGTGTCATTTGTGTGGCTTAGTGTGGCACAAATCACATTAAATTCCCATCTATTAAAAAAAGGAGGAGAGAGAAAAAAAAAAATAGTTCACCATTCAGACTTAGTCTAATATTGGTTAAGTTTATGTCTATAGCCAGCATTGTGCATCCTATAACAGCTATCCTTACACACACACACGGCACGCACGCACGGCACGGACGCATACACACACACACACACACACACACACACACACACACACACACACACACACACACACACACACACACACAGAGCTGCTCTTACGGTGCAATGATTGACAGCTTCACTTGGAACACAAAGGGAAATTATTTTTTTCTCATAAGCTAATCCTTTGCCTCTCTTTCACACACACTGACACTCAGATACAGACACACTGGGGAGAAGGGAGTTATTGTCAGGTTGTGCTCTATCTCCATAGTTCATTTCTAATCCTCTTTTTCCCTTTCTGTGCTGTCGCCCCACTTCCACTTCCACCCACTTCTACACACGCTACCTCCACCCAGACTGTAGTCTAGTAGCTGATCCACCGCACCAAGTCCTCACTGTGGCCAAATCAGGGAGACTGGCAACATTGTGAAAGTGGAGGGAGACTGCTATTTGAGGCAAGTTACATGTTGAATGCGCGAGACATGAAATGAGACATCACTGGAGATGGGAGACTAATGGACGAATAGAACAGAACGGGGTGTTTTTTTCCCCCTTTCTTTCTCCTCTCCTCTCCTCTCCTCTCCTCTCCTCTCCTCTCCTCTCCTCTCCTCTCCTCTCCTCTCCTCTCCTCTCCTAGCAGCTAGGCGGGTGTGGCTGCAGCTGACTCGGATACGATGTGACAGGGCACTCCTCTCTGTCCTTTTTGCTGGTGTATGACAGCATAAAGCCGTCATCCACCTGCGTGTCTTTTTACTTCTATTTATTGGGGGAAAGAAAAAATTTCTGGGACTAGCTATCTGCCCTTCCTTTCTGACTGTCTCCCTGTTTGTTTACCGTGTGTGTGTGTGGGCCCATATGGAGGTGTGTGTTTGGACCGTTCTCTGTGTCGTCTTTTAGCCACATTTTCAATTCAAATGAGCATGAAACACAAAAGTAGTTATGACATACGCAAAACAAGACAATACAATAAATAAAGAATAACAGCTGTTCAATGATAAATCTCTTAAAGAAAATGTGATCGGTCCAAATAAACAGTAAATATGACAAAACATGAAACATCAACATGAAGAGAAAACTGTTCCATCTGATCTCAGTGGCTTTTTGTGTGGCACATTTTATTCTTCAAGGATTGCAGTAACACATAACCTGGAAATTTGGGAAGTATGTTTTCCTACATATTTTTTGCTGTGTTTGCAGCGCACACATTAATTTTGAGAACAGGTTGACCTCCCAGTTAGTAGTTCTGTAGGTGTGTTGGCCTGTTTCCAAAGCCACTCTGTGGTGACTGAGTCTGGAATTTCTCAGTCAGTCACAATGGCCAAGCCATCTTCCACTGTGTTTAGCCGGGTTAAGGCCAAATACATTCTCCTTTATTCTATGTTTTCCCAGTAGCACTGATGTTTTTAATGTCCTTTTGTGTGGTTGTGTTGTGTTTGGGCTAAAGGAACTGAGGGCTTTCCTGAGGCAGTGAAGTGAGCCCGAGGGCCAGTCAAATGTAATGGGACCATTCAAAGTGTTTATACACTTATACTGAAGGTCCAAGTTGTGGTGGGTGTCAGGGATTACTGGTTTTTATGGCCCATTTTTAAAGTGGATAACTGTAGGAGTCACTAAGCCCAGCAAGAACCTGCTTGTTCACTGCAAATGCCAATCATGCAAATTTTAGCCAGTAATTGTCTAAATTACTTGTTGTGCAAATGTAAAGTTTAAGGTAGTTGTAAAATCTAGTGAGCTCAGCTAGTTTGCCCCCTAATTTATATAGCCGAAAGGTGCATTTGGAAACGTATTTTATTCAAATTACAAATTTGACCCAAATTGTTTAACGGTCACAAAAGACAGGAAATACAGTAATATCAGACATTACCGTGCCCCGGTTTAAGTCAGCTGCCAAATGACAATTCTCTATTTTTGGAATTGAAAATCAAAAGTGTTTCATGGAGTGATAGTATGACTCAACACAATCAGCTCTAAAATTGTTGTTGCCTCCAAACGTTTCGTGGGATTCTGTATTACTCACCCTCTTCGTTGTAGTAGTGTTACTGAGGTTTGTCACTTCATTGGGTTTCCCGCCAAATTGGTCTAGTTGGAAAGCAAAGTAGTCCAGTAATTCCTGTAGATGTGGTGACCAAGTAGTTTAAAGAGATTTATTTTGCGGAGGACCTTGTGATTTTTACATGGGCACAGCAGGCAGAAAGCAGAAGGATGCTCCTGGTAGTTTGGTGCCTGTTGGGGGCTTTGTAGTCTGTTAACCTTTGTAAGTCTTAGTTAATCTTTTTAAATTTGTTCATATGACAAGACAGTTATTAGTTACTGTGCATGTGTCTCTGAAGTGTGCAAAAGCAACCTCTCTAAAACAATGCGTGTAGCGTGTGTTGGTAGGATAGACTGAAATTTTGGACTGAAGCACTCTTTATCTGGTGTCTGTTTTGCTGTTTCTCTTTTCTCCACTGCCCATCCACCTTCTTCTGTCTTTTGCCCTCTCCACCCCCACACACACACACACTACAGAGCGTAGAGGTCATAGCCCCAGCTGAGCCACAAGCTGTTCTTCCCTTACACTGAATACTCTACCTGCTAATATGACCGGCGAGCCCAGTTTATCACGTTACTCTCAAGCTCTGCATGGGGAAGATTACACAGACAACTTTAATTCTTTAGTATGGCATAAAGATGGTGTGGGACTGAAGACTTCATAATAATTTTAAAAACAACCTCTCCTGGACTGGCATTAATTATTTTGTGTTAAGGTGAAAACCTGACATCCTCATTTTTTTCATGTTCATTAAATCTGCAATTTTTAGCCTTAAGTATAACAAGTGTTTGTTCTCCAAACTATAGGTACAGATGTACCATCCAAACACATAATGGGCCTCAGAGGCTAACATTTTCATCCAGTATAACTTTTGTGCAGAGGTCAGAACACAGTGTGGCCCTATCACACAGACTGTAAAATTATTTTGTCAATATTGCATAATAATTGTATAAATATGCCACTGTTGATACTACAGGTTTATACTGGGATGCTGAGGTTAGGGGTAGGGATAGACGATATGGCCAAAAATGTTATCACAATAAAAAGTTTCATATTTTTAGTAGGGATGTCCCAATCAGGTTTTTTTGCCCTCAAGTCTGAGTCCGAGTCATTTGATTTTGAGTATCTACCGATACCGAGTCCCGATCCGATAATTCTATAATACTTAAAAAAAGAATAAAGAAGAGCGAAAAAACAGATTCAGGATGTTCCTTATTTTTTATTTAATTCACCTTATTTTAAAATTCAACAACTCTGTTAACAAACAGAGCACTTCTGTGAAGTAGCTTCAACAATCAAGTAATAAATAACTAATTCTTCACTTTTGGACTTTAGTGCAACAGTAAATATAAAAAAAGTCTAAGATAAAAACAAATAGCACCTCAACTTAAAATACCCGGCAGGCATGTAAACAAATACAAAAATAAAAGTACCACAGTGTTTGCAAAGCACATCTATATACATATATATACATTTATATCCGAGTCATGATCGGGAGGTAACTTCCGATTCTGATCGAGTCTGAAACAACGTGATCGGGCCCGATTTCCGATCTCGTGATCGGATCTGGACATCCCTAATTTTTAGATATCGATAATTATCATGATAAGTATCAAATCGTTATTTCTTTCAAGTTTAAAGGCGGATTTTTGCTACAGACAGGCCTGTACTATGACTGGAGTTTTACCTACTCACATTTGACTTAGGGTTGTCAAACTCTGACTGCCTACACTGGTGTTAAATGGTACTAAGAAGGTGAATAAGATTTAGTTGAGTCGGTGTTAACTTAATTTGACTTGGTGCGAGTTCACTTAAAAGGGCGTGTTCGGTAACGCATGCTCCGTATTTTCCCCAGAAGAATGCCCGATGACAGTGTCGTGATCCGGTCAGGAGATGAGGAGTGTAAAGAAAGTGTCAGATTGAGTGTTGGAATTCTCTATTAAAGTATTATATGGACTCTATGTAATATGATTAATAAGATGTTAAGGTATAACTGTACATGAGATCCACTGTAATAAAACCAGCCAGGAGGGGAGAAAGGTAATAATCCGAGAAAATAATTTCCAAGATCAAAGTGGCAAATTATATCATCACAAATCTACAAGTAAAAAACGTGTAGATTCTCTGAAATTATAGTCATACATTTATGAGAAAATCATAGGATACCAATGCTGGTCATTGAGACTTGGCCACGGGTGGTTCTAACGACCACGACGACTGTCGTTACCACAGTCAGGAGCACTAACGAACCAGTGGTGTTGACGATCCTAGCTAACGATCCCACAGAGGTTAAATAGCTGAGTTTCCCTACCAGTCAGAAGAAGTCTCTTGGATGAGGGGTGAAATGTCTTCTAATATCTTCAACCCAGTCCAGTTGCCCTTGACCTCAATCTTCGATGGATAACTATGACCTGGATGACTGAGAACCTTCACAGACTATCCAACTTTTGTGGAATGGGTTAATCAGGAAGTTACACCCGACGTCACAAAGTTACTCCTGAGGTTACCTGGATGAGACAGTTACCTCGCTTCGTAGTACAGGTCACAGGTTGTTGTTTGTTTGTTAATGAAGAGTGGGTTTAGTAGGTGGTTGTCTTTTTTTTTTGCCTGGCAGTGGTAATTCTTGGTATTTCAAATGGCTCCTTTCCTGTGTGCCAGAGGATTTTCACTGAATGTAAAAGCTTTCATGAACAGGCTATAAAAGTTACAGGACAGATGATGAACAGTTGTAAAATGGACAAGTATTCAAATGAAAATGTCAGGGATTTTCATTTTCAAAACATCTTTCGAATTTCAGCAGAAATATGACAGCCAAGACCTTGGTTTGTTGAGTGTTTACTCTCATTTCTGCTCAAATGCTGCTGGACATTGCTGCTGTCTTTCTGAGGCAGCTGTTTCTGAAGCTCATCTCTCAGCGTCTACAGAAGGAGGGGGTGGGTGAGGCGGGGGTTGGGGGGTAATTTGGTTAGGGGAGGTAACTATGAGATATGGCGGAGAGGAAAGCAGGCTTTTTGACACAGCCACTCGCTTGTGCTGTGCTGTGATGTATAATGGCAATACAAGTGAGCTTGCAGAGAGCAGAATGGCCTGCAAGAAGCACACACACACACAACACACACACACACACACACACACACACTAAACCTATAGGCTTTCCTCCTACCATATGAACTACCAAGCTCAACCCCTGTGTGTTCCTGGGATTATGGTATACGTTTGATCTCAGTGAACAAATTACATGAAAAGAATAACGTGGAGGATGTCTCACTAGAATCCTTTTCCACAAGAATCTCAAGTCATTCTTGCTTTCTTTCAGAATATGATAGTTTAAGTGGCTTTTGCTGAAGCCCTGGCCAGCAGCACGCTGCTCAGAGCAGAAGCGAAAGGGGGATGATTTCTTCTCAGACAACGTGATTGTATAAATCTGTGGCTGTTGACTCCGCTTCCATGCCCCAGTAATTGGGGGCAATAGAGGAGCCGGGTGTTTCCCCTCTAGATGAAACCCCTGGTTTAGCTCAGACAGGGTGTGAATTATAGCGTCTACTGTATTCCTCAGCCCAGGGGGAGAATGATGCACGTGTGTGTGTGTGTGTACAGGAAAGCTAGGACACTCCTGAAGGCACATATTTATTTGTTTGAAAGTGGTGGGATTCCTTGGTGATTGACTTTTATTTTTCTGGTGGTGACTTTTCTCTGGGGAGACTCTGTATTAAATATTTTTTTTCCTGTATGTGTGGCTGCATGTGGGCACGAGTGAATAATGTAGATGGGAGGAATCATTTGCAGTTCTGGGATTAGAGATTTTTGTTTTCATCCTGATCTGTTGTATTAACAAAAGCCTGTGGATCAGATGTTGGAACGGGGACGCTGTGTAGATGAGTCAGTGTTTTAATTGGCACCCACAAATGTATGCAGTACAACATAGACTCATGTATGCATTCACACAGCCTCAGGCTACATCCTTAACCCTTCTTTCTTGTCCTCTGTGTGTGCTTGCTTACGCGCTGTATATCTTAACGGCAGGGTGTAATTTTACACTCTGTTTAATGAGGAGACACTTAAACAAGTGATATTTGGCATATATAGCATTATAGTAGGCTAACAGGAATGTTTATCTTTGGATCAATAATTTAGAAATTGGTGATAGTAATAAAACTTGTTTATATGGATAGAATTAAAGATCATGTGCCCCATTTCTGTGTGTATTTTAAAGGATTTAATAATACTTAGCTGTACTGTAATGAGTTTTTGTGAAGACTGTATTGAAAAAAGACTGTCTTTCAATGTCAGCCAGGACAATATATTAAAATCGAGATAGTTGCACTACAGCACATAGGCAGAATCTTACAGCTGATATTACAACATGATATAAATGGTGTCACACAGGTCCAACCTGTTGTCTTTCTAAATGTCAGATAAATTCACCACCACAATCACAATTACAAGGACTAAGGCTTATCCAGCTGTTACTATGGTCCGTAATTGAACATGCATTCTTTCAGTTGAAGATGCAATGATATGTGTGCAGTATTAAAATGTCTGCAGGGAGCACAAAGTTGTAGCTGTGTTGTATGTCCTGCGAATCCTGATGAACTGTTCCAAGATCTGTCTAGATTTTAAATATGCTTCTTGCTGTACTAGGTTGAAGATTTTGCAACAAACAACTCACATACGTCCATTTTACAATACAAATATATCATGGAGGAAGTTAGTGGGGTGAAGGGAAATGCGGCAGCAATAAGCGTTGGCATGAGCGTGAAGAGCAGAGAAACAATGTTTTGTGTCAGGTTATAATGTCTGTGCTGTACACCTGTATGAGTATGATTTTGTAGCCAAAAAACTGTGAATGATTGTGAGGCATATACCAGCAGCTGATGTCAATCAGCCAATGCAAGTGCCAAGACAGTGCTCTGCCTGAAATAATGCTTTGTTTCATTAATAGAAATTCAATGTAATCATTTTTTGATGTTGTATTTAAAGTGAAATATATAAATATTATTCATATTCAGATTTGGGTGCCTGTCCAACAAAGTCTCCGTTTTTCAAGTCTTGGTATGTTTGATAACAAACACTAAAGAGCTGCTTTGTTAACCACCGTTCCTTCTGAAGACTAAACTGCAAAGGTTCCTGGAGCTCATTCAAGAGGTCCAAGAACCAATCCACACTGGGCATCAAAGCAAAAGTCTTTGGCTCTGCTAAGAAAGGTTCTCTGTTCACATCCTTTTATACTCCCATCAACTTTACATCTCCAAGTCTGGACTCAGAAGTTAGCTGCTTTCTCCAGTCTTTACTTTTCTCTACAAACCCAGTTCTTTTAACAAGTGCCTCCAGGTACACTTCTGTAACAATAAGGCTGTAATGGATAGAAGAATTTTTGACCTTCTTTAGTAAGTCAGAGTCACATTTCTTTCTTGACATCATCTGTGGGTGTTTGTAGAACAGGACACAAGCGCATATTTTGCACCTTTGTATTATTTCATCCTTGAGCTTTCCTCCATATGTGGCATTATGCACTTTGGACATACAGCATACTAAAAAAAACTGTCATGGATGATGCCCATCCATTTCCTCAAGGAGAAAGGGGAATACAAAAAAGTATAGTACATGTCAGTGAACAGAAACTTATGAAAAAGAACAGTTGTTGCAGTTTATAAACAGGTTGAAACTGCTTCACCTTTAGGTCCTCATGGGGAAGGAATAGGATGTGGAACAGTGGGGGAAGGGTTGACATGTCACCTCAAAGTTGTGTTCACAAGGACTCCATGAAATACTTGGAAACAGGCATACATTGAAGTCTCTGCTAGTCTTGTTATCGCTTACCACACCCAGTAACACACACGCACGCAGCTTAAACAGCTCCATACGAATGTAATTCTCACATGCAGGAACTCATATAATACTACAATTATGATGTGAGAACAAAAAGTCTCATTGTCATTGTGGGGTATTTTTGTTTATGTATGCTGTGCATATGTGCTTGAATGCATGTGTTTTGATGTAAACACCTGTTAAACACTGTGTGTGTGTGTGTGTGTGTGTGTGTGTGTGCTATATGATTGATGGTTTACAGAGGTGCGAAGATCTTTTTTTCTGCCCTCAGCTTGATGGATTCAAATTTTGCAAGTGTTCTTGATACCAGAAGAGGAACGTAATTTCTCTGTTGCACGCACACACACACACACACACACACACACACACACACACACACACACACACACACACACACACACACACACACACACACTCTCGCTCTCTCTCTATCTCTACTCTCTCTCTCCAGGCAGAGAGTGTGAAGCTTGGAGCATGCCTGGGAATATTCTTTCTCAATTTGTGTGTCAGTGCTGTGGATACACGGGTGCTGGCGGAGGCCCTCCTTTGTCATGGAAACACCAATTTTTAATCTTGGATCCTTAAACCAACGAATTCAAGCCTCTCACATAGGCTAACTAGCTCACTGACTAATGAATGTGCCCTGGTATTATTGATGCATGTGAAATGTGTGTTAGATCCGGCACGCACCAGTTATATTGGAACCAGAGGTGTGCAAAGACGTTGAATAAGACGAGCTGAGGTGCAAAGGATTAAACAACACTTGCACTGTTAATAACATGTGGCTGGATTAGTATTGGGGCAAAGCCTTCTGATAATTGTTAAAGCAAGGTGCTAACTGAGACTTGGACAGGAATGAAATGCCCTTCACAGCATATGAAAAATACAAGACTGTGATAGGCTGCAAAAGGATTAGGAAAAATCAGCTTTACACATTTGAAACATAGGTTGTTTTGTGAATCTGAAGAGTTTTTTCCTTAATAATTTTAGTCTAATTTATTATTGAAGATTTAATAAGTAAAATATCACTTGGTTCAGTGAAACAGTAACAAGCTGTTACACTGCTTTTTAATGTATACAAATGTATTTTGGAATGTAAGATTGTGTCTTTAGTTGTGGATTTTTTGACATGTAGATGTTGCCGTCAACCAACTAGACTTCGGTCACACCCATTTTCTACATTTTCACAGGCGGCTCCGATGGTATCCCTGGCTACCGCTGGTAACCTTGGTGATACCGGTGGAGATGTGCTGCAGTCAGTGGGCGTTTCCAGGGCGTGATATGAAAGCATAGCTGGAGCAGTGTGTGCATGCGTGTTTATGTGTGTGTGTGTGTGTGTGTGTGTGTGTCTGAGATCCCGATGGCAGCCTCTGCCAGAGCCTTCATTTTGACGTATCCTTTGATGGCGGCATTGGCATTCGAGCATACACACATACACACACACACACACACACACACACACACAGACGAAAGGGGAAGGGGAAGAGATCGAGGGAAAGCTGTGAAATATGAAACAAGAGCATCTAAGTTCAGGTACGCTCTTGCATAAACATCTTTTAATTAATTGTGGAAGCTGGCAGCTCATAAGAGAAGAAGTCGTTAAGTGTTTTTTTTAGTTTATATACTTCTGCTTAAACTGTAGTGTGTTCCGTGAGCCTGTGAGGCCAGAGAACCAGGACTTCTTTTTTTCTGTGATTTATGTCCAAATAATTGTGCCTCATCGACAGTATTGTATACTGTACCTCCACAGCAACATGGCTGCACCTCTTTAGCAAGGTTACTACTTCTATATTTGTTTGGCTATTAGGATTGGATAATTAACTAATCAATAGAGAAATTAGCATTTGGAACGCAAACATAATGCAACTGCAGAGGCAACTTTGAATTGCAGAACTTCTTGGGGCATAATAAATTAAATCAGTTCTTAATTTTTTTAGGCTTGTTTAGTCAAATGTTTCACAGAACAGCATTTGTTTTCTGATTGTACTTAATTTTATTTATTGAATCCACCTTTGTCTTTCACTTTGTCTTTCACTTTTGTGAGTTCAACACTGAGAACAAAAACGAATGACATTTTCTTTTCATTCTGCTACTTTGTGCTAATCCCACACACCCCTGCCTTTTAATGTGCATAATCCCTCCCCGTGTTATCTCAGGCTAATGTACAAGGAGTAGCACAGCAGAGTGGAGGAGATGCACTCGCAGGCTGAAGCTAGCAGCTTCCCAGAGAGGGTTGAGGCGGAGGCCAGCGATGTTCAATCGTCTGTCGAACACGCACACTGTCTGTCCTCCACCAGAGAGAGACTCCCTTGGCCTGGGCTGCCTTCATCAACACATTAGCAATATGCTGCGGCCAGCGTTTTCGACTTACTACAACAACACACAGACGCTATCCAGAGACAGAGGGAAAGGTGGGGAGGAGGTGTGAAGAACGTAGTTACTGACTACAGACAATATGTAGATGACTTTATTGCCATTCGGTTTATGTTTTGCCTTGTTTCCTCATCCTCAACCTTGCAACCTTCA
Organism: Lepomis macrochirus; assembly: GCA_024633595.2. Taxonomy (NCBI): domain Eukaryota; kingdom Metazoa; phylum Chordata; class Actinopteri; order Centrarchiformes; family Centrarchidae; genus Lepomis; species Lepomis macrochirus. The sequence goes on along the minus strand of JALXJV020000018.1, from coordinate 15,076,675 downwards.
CTGATGTCCCTCTCCTCTCCTCTTCTCTCCTCTGCTCTTTACTTCCCTCCCTCCCCTGAAAAGAAAGAGGTCATTACTAGATCCCCCCTAGGTTCTTCATAATCAAATATTTGACCTAATGAAGGGATTTAATTACTGGTTGCCCAGCACTGGAGGTGTCAGATTACTGCTCCCCCTTTTCATTTTCCCTGCAATTTATCACTATCCTGACAGCAAGGGTGTGTGTGCATGTGCAACTGTGTGTATGTGTGTGTGTGTGTGTGTGTGTTGTGTGGTGCAGGAGTGTGTGAAAATATTCTTTGAAGCAGCATGTTGAAGGAGTGAGTGTGGACCTGTGTACAAATTTGTAGTTAGTTGGCCACATGAGACCCTGATAGCAGAATGGCTTGTTTGAAATGGCATCTAAACTATGCTAATGCTCATAGTTTTTCAGCACAAGTACAGCCATACTTTTCATTCTTTCTGTCCAAAAAAAATATGATGATCATAGCTGTGCGCTGTGTGCTATTCAGTTGGGAGGGCCAAAAAAACTATGACTTGTTTATGGTAATACACAGAGAACTTGCATTGCATACAAATTCGAGAGTGAAAAAAAGTGTGTCTTTATGATACATGTGTGATACAGAAAGAGAGCATTTGCATGTGAATGCCTACATGTGTGTTTCTATGCATGCTTGTTTGCTGGTTGCATGGTGCACCATGAAATACACTGGCGGCCCACCCAAGAGTAAAATGAACAGCAGTGGAAGGGTTATGTGAGTGTCCAGACCGTTTAGATTTAACTATGAATTAATAACCAGACAGGATCACAGCGCTGGAAGAAGGGCAGCGGCTGAGGGGGCGAGACAAAGGAGAACAACAACAGAGAGGACTGAGGGGTGGAAATTACTCCTAAAGCCATTCTCTCAGCATGTTGGAGGATGCCAGAAAATATTACACAGCAAGGACATCTTCACTTCCTTGTAAATCCTCAGCTTGACTCATATATACATTAAGTACAGTTTATGATGTGATGAGATGATGACCAACTATTTTGTGATTTTGACATGGCTGTAATAAAAGTACTTGGCCGGCATTTGCTTGACATGAGGCATTTGTCATCTAGGACAGCTGCTTCCAACAGACTTTAACTGCTGTTTACTATTGAACATGACTAATTCTTCATATTTACTGGGTTACACTACAGACAAACATTTTTGAGTCATAAAGTCTGAGATACTGACAGACTTACAAAAACACAAATGTTTTTGCCAGACGAGTTAAGGCTGGAACATACTTCTCTGGGCTGCACGTAGTTGAGCATGCATGGAGTGAGTTCGAGGAGACATTTTGAGATCTTTTATACTTGAATGGATTTTAAGAATAACTTCCCTTTTCTGTTATGAAACTGCCTTCGGACAGGACTTGGATAGACCAGTCATCTTGCTTGAAGCTAATGTCTGCACAAAGTGCTTAAATTTGCAAGGTGCGCTGTGCGTGTTCTCTGCAGAGACCTGCAGAGATGTTTTACTTGTATCTTCGGTGAACAATGATTACAACCGCAATGATCTAAAATGCAGCATATCAACATTGCATGTCCTTGTGTTAGATTGGATTTCTTAATCCTCCATGTTTCTCTTACTGAATACCCTGTCCCTCAGTTTATAGGATACATGGCAGTTTAGGTCAACACTTTCTTTGTAACTTTTAAATCATTACAAATGTTCTGCTGTGAATAAAAATAGTAATAATTCCGTCTCGGGGACAGCGCTTCTCAGCATAGTGTTGTTGATGGATGAGACACTTCCACCACATATTCTTTTTAGGAATTAATAAAACAATGTATCCATTGAGTCTTGCTTCTGATTAGATTTCTTGCTTAGATTAGATTCAGGTGCAGCTGGGGTCAGAAATTTTACTAAGCATAATGAATATCGTATACCAATTCTCCAGTTTAAATGTGACACAGAGAATTATGGTCACCATGGAGCAGCATCATGATGTGGACAAAACTTCGGGAGTAAGTTGAGTCCTTATTCTGGACGCTGTAGATATACGATACAGTACATGCAAACACAAAGAGGCAATGTGCGTGGGAGGATGGTCTGTGGGTCCAGTTATGCTCCACTTCTTCATAACACGCAAGCATTTGTCCACTGTTGCCCATATCCGAGCCCCTATCTCCACTATCCAGATCAAGCCCCTGAGGCCTGATCCTGTTCTGTCATCCCCGTCTCAGCTTCCTGACCCAGTGAGGGTTCAATAAGTCTGAGGGAATTTGAGGCAATGTGGCAGTTTTCCCTGTCCCATTCCGTTTCCCAGGCCTGTCCAGAAATTATTAGGCTAATTCCAGCTAATGAGGGAGGTCATGCTGGATTTTTGCTAGATGCAGACATGATTCAGTGTGTGTGTGTGTGTGTGTGTGTGTGTGTGTGTGTGTGTGTGTGTGTGTGTGTGTGTGTGAGACATAACCATTTATGTCATACACATTAAACTGATAGACCTCACGAGTGCCTGACCTACTGACCCCTGCATTACCGTAGCAACCAAGAGTGGTACCGATGTTACATTAATTTCCCAGAACTTATGGTGTGTGATACTTGCTTTATCCTTTATCCATGCTTTCATCTGCAGTTTCATGTAAACCATTCAAAATCAACTATGTAACTCTGAAATTGAAAACAGCTTTGTTTCGATGTTTCTGTTAGTCAGTGTCTAAATAGTTGCGTCTTTTCAAAGAGACCGGTTTCATTTGAAAGCAGTCCTCTGTAACCTTACAGCTCGCAGGAATATCAATAGCATTACCACCGTTCTTTCCTTGACACATCGTGAAGCATGTCCTCCGCACAGATCGCACAAGATTCTAGCTGATAGATGTTGTGATACTTTTCAAAAAGCCGGCTGCTCTGACATATCTTTCCTGTGAAAGCTGTGCCCTTCCCTCTAGTGTCTTTCCTGCTGTGCAGCGCTATTATGGCTGCTATTCACTGGGTGGCCTTCTACAAGGTTTCTGGCATAAAGATGATTGTGTGTGTGTGTGTGTCTATGTGTGTATGTGTATGTGTTTGATCACTGAAAGACATGGGGCAAAGTGTAAAGCAGAAGTGCAGTAAAGCAATGTTTGTGTCTGCCCCTACTGTATCCTCATGAGTTACCATACCAACTAGTTATACAGTATTCAGTGCTTTTCCTGTTCATTGAGCACAAAAAACTAAAAAACAACAATATGGAAAAAGAGTTATTTGAAAACTGATTTCTTATGTTTCATGAAATACCTTTTGTATCAGGAATCATTCAAATGTAGGTTGCATGCCTCACAGTTTGTCTGTCATCTCTCACTCTGCTTGGCTGCTTAACCACAAACAGACTGTCCCAGCTGGTGAGAGCAGAAGCAAAGAAGCTAAGGTCGTGCTGGTGAGTGGATTTGCTTGCCTTGGAAAAGCTAACAGGTAAATGTCCAGCTAAACATGAGCTACTCATCACAGAGCGTCAAGGAAAAATTAGTCTGTTAGTGGGAGGAGCTGGAGGGGAACAGTTCGGCCCAGTATTTCTAGGAATTATGTCCATACAATTGACCACACTTCATGATTTATGTCCAAGTGCCAATGCAGGAAGTACTATGTAGCAAGGCAGAAAGTAAGGGCGTGGAGGTCAGGGTGGTGGATTGTAAGTCAGTGAGTATTTGCAAAATATCAACATTCTTGCCATCTGACAGGTTTGGAAAAGATACAGCGAGGCATTTTCACAGTCAGTTGGGTTGTGCCATAGGTGATGCAAAGAATGGGCGATATGGATAATATCCTTTATCTTGGTATAGGAAACTTTATTATATTGTGATGCTGAATGAGATAAAATAAATTAACCGGACAGAAATGTCTATTTTAGGAATCAAGATCATTCATGACGTTGATACAAAAATCAGAAAAAAAATCCAATATTGCTATAAACACAGTGTTTTCAGTATTGCCCACTATGAGCTATTAAAATCATTTGTTCCGTTGTATAAATGGTACGGCAACATATCTGACAGTCGACAAATATTGTCATGTCAGATGTTGATATGACAAGTTTGTCAGGTGTGAGCCCTCACCAAGTCATACTTAAACACATAATATATAATAAAAGCCAATCTTCCCATGAGGAAACAGTGACAAAACAAATGTATTTTAGCCACATTTCTATTGGCCTGTTCTTAATCATTAATCTGATGTGATGTGTAATGCGCTATTAGTAATGGAGTATTTTATCCTCTCATCTTACTCAATCTTTCATTCTCGCTGCCTCCCTCATTGTCCCTCATGTTCTTGATAATCAGAAGCACTTCATTTTGATCAGTGCAAACGTCAGTCATCGCGCTATATCTAGTTCAGTCTTTGAATACAACATATTGTGATGTTAAGCTGTTTGAGTTGTAGCCTGATGTGAGAAGGAGAGGATACAGCATTTTCATGAAAATGTTTTTAGTTATGTTAGTTTTTTACACATTCTGCACTGGTTCAAACTAAATATGTGTAAAATTAAACACTTCATTTAAATAAGTTTAATTATTGCCTCGTACATTGATTAGTCTATTGGTTTAGTCAATGTAATGACTAGAGACAGGATGGCCTCAGGTTGGACTATGTCTACCGATTTGAAATATCTACAGTCCACAGTTAAACTAGTGGCCCATTATCGCTAATGGGCCACTAGTTTCACAGAGGAAAAAAAAGAACTTAAAAGGATTATTTCCATGATCTTGTTGAATGTTGATGGCAACTTATTGGGTGGTTGGGTGGTTGTTTAGTCGGAGTGCTTTACACTACTTTCCTCTCCTTACTTAAAAGTGAAACATTCTTACACTGAAAAGCTTGCCTTTGGCTTTCTCTAAATGTCATTTATTTCTGAGCATTACTCAGCTAGAATGTGTAAAAAAGATGGCTGATAGATGTGGTGTTAAAGCTCATAGACCTCAGAGGATCGTATCTAACCTCCTCACTGTAAACATGAAGTCTGTTGACTGTGTCAGAGGGCTTAATAGTTCCATTTCCAAATACTCCCTGTGGAACTCGAGATCTGATTTTATCACTTCCTATGCTCTGGATTTTATTTTTCTTGTTGAAAATCAGTCCGATGTTGATTTTTCTCTCAATGTGGCATGTTTTTCAGGGATATGTGAAGTTATCCGGTCTGGTGGATGACTCATTCTCATTTATAATGCTGAAACGAGTATTCCATTGTTAAATTAGTCTATTAATTGACAATTTGCAAGCAAAAAAATGGTCAAACTGGTTTCAGCTTTTGGGATTATTGAAATAGTCTGACACAACAAGCAATGTTGACAACAGTGTGTCACCTTTGGCTCTGGGAAATGGTGATAGGCATTTTTTACTACTCTGACACTCTATAGACAAACCTTTTAATCATTTGAGAAAATAGACTTAGTTACAGACCTCGTCTTCTACAAATCTAGGAAAAAAGGGTGTTATTGTTGTTTTTGTCATGTCGTAATTAGGAGACTTTAATCATAAGCATAAGCTTGCTCTTGAGTTCTTTGATTTAACCAATCCCTTTGACTGCATGTTTCAGAATCTATCCATCTACAGAGTACACCTGTGATTAGTTCATTTATTGTTGCAAATGTATAAAACTCTTTAAAATTGCTCACTTATTTTGCCATTTCAGAATCTGTAAACAACATATGTTTTTTGTTTTGAAGGTGATAAATGACTAACATTGTTGATCCAATCTTGAAATTATAACAACCATCTTTCAAGCCTACAGGAGGTGAATATTTGATACTAAAAAGGCATTCTTTCTTTCACAAACCACCGTGTAAAACCCTCCTCATGTTGCCCTTTTCATGCCAACAATGACAAGAGGAATGAAGGCTCTTAAATCCCTGCCAAGCGCACCCTAACACACAGATATACAAAGACACACAGAGAGGACCCCATTGGCAGGTAACTTTCTGTCTCAGTATCCAGTCTGCCTCTGCTGCAGCGCCAAGGGTGCCAGAGGCCTCGCGGTTGCGTTTGAAGTGCAACAAGCCGCCTCTGTCCTTGTACATGTCGCAGATGGGGAATCTGAGCTTGGCGTCAGGAGAGAGAATCCCAGTGAGTTGGTCACAAGAAACAGAAAAGAGTACAAAGACATGGACACATAGAAAGGGAAAGTACATGGCACACACATACAGTTGGCCCCAATTTTGATTATCAATTAATCATTTTAAGTCATTTTAAATGAAGCCAAGATGACAGAAGTTTGAACTGGTTCCAGTCTGTAAAATGTGAATACCTGCTGTTTTTCTTTAGTCATCTTTGAAAGTAAACTGATTTGATTTTGAAATGTTGGACAAACCTAACAAACTATTTAAATATGTCAGCTTGGGCTCTTGGAAATTGTGATGGGCATTATTCACCATTTTCTAAAATGTAATAGTCTAAAAGAGCAATCAATAAATGGACAAAATAACCAGCTAACTAAATGATAATGAAAACATATGTTAGTTGCAGTCCTACTTATCAATCTATATATTTATACATACAAACATCTTCAAGAGTGTATTTATTTGTATTGCTGGCTGTGTTTGTTCCTAGCTCATTAAATCTCAAATGCGTGCCTAAATGTGACCAATAACTTGCTCCAAACTGCATGTAGACATGCTTGTATGGATTCTTGTAAAAAAACCGTCATATTCACAGACAGAAAGTACAGACAGGTTGTGTCTGGATACACACATAATTGGCACACTTAGGGAAACACACACACAGTCAGACAGAGGAAAGATCAGAGATCAGATGTACACAGACGGTTCAGTGCAGACAGTGCCGCTCACATCTCTATTGGCGTCTGGGCCAGAAGAGGAGACATCAGGTAATTAAAAAGAAAAGTGAGAGAAAGAACAAGAGAGGGGGAGAGTAGGAGGGAAGGAGAGAAAGAGGCCAGTAGGGAGAAAGATAATGGACAACCTCATGCAGCTTCTCCTGGAAACATAACTTGTCATTAGCAGTGCCATCAGCAACCGCCATGTTAAAGCCCGTGGGTTCTGCCACAAAGACCAAAGACCAAGCAGGTGAGACACAAAGTTCTCCTGGATTGACAGCTGCCTTTTTTGTTGTCACTGTTGCCATCAAATTTTCCATTTTGCATTTGAATGTTAAGATTTGCCTGTATCTGTGCACAAATGCATTTCTGTGTATGGCTATCTCCACGTGTACAATCCAATTTTGCTGTGCGTAGGTGTGCATGTGTGTGCAAGGCTGTCCTGTGGTTAAATATTAAGCTGAAACTGTCAGGCTTCCTCGGGAGGAACTTTGCTTCCAGGCACGTCTACCTCGGGCTCCCAGCAAGCAGGATAGGAAAAATGAGAGGAAGAAGGTGCGGAGGTTCAATCATTTGCGGTTGAAGGTGAAAAACAAAAACACCACTTCAGAGAGAGTGAAAATTTCACAGGGAAGGAGGAACACAAGTGACAGATATCCCTCTCTCTTCACACATCCTCGGCCTTCTAGTCATCTGTCCAGTCTGAGAAAAGGAGAGAGATATCATTATGAAAATGCAGTTTGTTTTCATTATCTGTTTGTTTTCTGTTGTCATGGCAGCGGTAAGTGAAGTTAGCTTGTGTCAGGTGCCTGTTGGTTTGACCCCCTTCTTTGAAGCGTTCGGAAAACACATTCAAGAGTTTGGATGGTTCACTTTCACACACCCACGCAGGCTCACACACATGCACAAGGAAAGCAAGCAAACACACACACACACATCTCAAATACTAAGTATAGCAGGGGTGGACTTGCATGAAATTGTTGGCTGTCAATCATGAGCACATCCTCTGTCTTTATTACCTGGCATCATCTATGAGGAGAGTGCATTGCGTCTTATAGTTAGATATGGAAAGAACAAGTTTCGAAGAGAAACCTGTAAAGAACAAGCTGTGAGAGACAAGATCAGGCCTATTGTCCAAAAGCACATGCGGCATGAAAAGAATTAGCACAAAACTTTAAATAAAGCCCTTGTGTGCATGACTGAGCACAGAGACAAACTATAGAAAAATACAAACAGCAAACAAGTACAAGTAAGTTTAACTCTGCACTTCTTCATCTTTAAACCTTTGCCTGTAAACAAACTGAAGCAAAGGTCCGACATGCCGGGGCAAAGATGAATAAGTAAAACAAAAAGTCACACATGCACATTATTCATGTGGTGCTGTCCATTTGACTGCATGTGCTGGTACCTCAGTGCAGTGAAGAGGTAGAAAAGTGGCCCAGCTCTCTCCCTCTCTGCTGCGGCTGATTTGAAGTGAATGAGTCTCTCATTCTGTACGCCTCGTAAATATTTCAGCGGTTCAGGCGCCTGCGCTAAGCCTAGCCACAGCGCGAACATGTCATTGACCATTAGTGCTAACCTGCTGCTCCTGCTTCTCAGCTTTATCGTCTCCCTCTTTTGTTTCTCACAACTTTACTTTCCTGCTTTTGCGCCATTCCCCTGTGTGTTATGCATGTTAAAAGACTTCCTGTAAATAAGGTGTTAACCATGGAGAAAAGCTGCTGCTGTGTGATGTTTATTCAGATTATGAAGTATAATAAATTGTGAGAGCTTGAGAGGCAACACTTGCTTCAGTTGGGTTCGAACCATCTCTGTTGTATTTAGTTTACTTTATTTGTGCTGGTGTGAGTACTGTCAGTTGATCTTTGCTGACTAAATAACCATCTTTTGGCAGCAAAGTGTCAAGGAAGTGATCTTATAAGTGATCTGATGAAATCCTTTGGTAACCATAGTAACTTCAGACAACATCAGAAACTGAAAAAAGTTAAAACCGAGGTTCTGTTAGTGTCCTGCTCCGTATAATTTAGCAGGTCCTCCTTAAAAAGCAAGTGACACTTGTGAAACATATTGATCATATAGTTACTATCCTCCCGTGATATTACTATACAAGCCGTCTTTTTTTTTGGTCCCATTTCCACCAGTTTGTCACTTAATACGATATGTGAAGTACAGGTGCAATCTATATTTTTAAGCTTTACAATAAATGTTTTGTTTGTGAGCTCTTTGCGGACGATGCGTTCAGAGGAACAAAAGTCAGGAAAGACACAAGGGTCTTTAAACATAGAATAGTTTTACACTGAGTGAGGTGAACAAAATACGCACACATATTTTAATCACTTTTCGAACCTTTCTTTTCTGTCTCACATAACACAGACGTTGGATCAATGGAGAGAACAACAGGTCCGGCCTGTCAACTGAGGCACAGTCTGAGTCCAATCGATCCATAGGCAGGTCTTATTGGTGTACACTCTATCTGAGCTGGAACACACATGCACGCACACACACACACACACACACACACACACACACACACACACACAGACTGTACAGACAGACGTGAGTCATCTTTTATAGTGACTTTGGTCTTAGTTCCTAATCCATCTCCACCACATAGATGCTGTTGTGGGAATGTCTGTATGTGAGTCATGCGTGAGCGCATGCCTGTGTGTGTAGGAGCAAGTGTCTCTGGAAAATATCGAGGGAATTGATGGATAAAACAGGCTCCTTTAAGAATCCCAGTTCTGTGCTTAACCTCCCAATGATTCACAATGAACTAAAAAGACTGGGAGAAGATGGAGAAGACGGAGAGGTGGTGGTGATGTAGGGAGATATGAAGTCTGTCAGTGCCACCTTCTCTCTTTTTGTCTTTGCTGGGTGTGAATGGCCGACTCTTTCATGTGAAGAAGCCCAATCAACCTTAACATTTTCTTGACTATTTCGCCGATGCCTGGCAGAGTGTCCTGAAAATGTTGCTGTGAAACACAGAGCCACCTCCACAGGTGCAGTTAGAAGCGTAGAAATCCATAGCAGTCACACTGTGATAATGAGGAAACTATTATGACGTTTATGTAAACACATTAATCCATCAAGAACTGACATGAAGACCTTTACAGTCCTGGACTTAAATACAATGTGGGCGTGGGCATGTAGAAAAATGCAATTAAGAAAATGTTCCTTACTCAAGGTTCATTTACTTGCTTTTTCTGGAGCTTTTGATTGTGTCCCCTGGCTTTATTTACTGGGTGGAACTTGTTCAGGTGTCATCAGGTGACTTAAGCCCAGAACTTCAGCATGGAAGTTTTTGTCACGTGATAACAAGTAGCATGACCCCATCCCACCAAAAAATAAAGCTGCAATATAATTCACTTCTGATGCACTGGAATTTCAACACTCTGGACATGGCTTAACATCATTATGGTCATAAAAGGCTGTCATTTGTTTGCAAACATGTAAAAACATAATGAAGCGATAATAGGTCAGGGTTGTGTGTTTCCCACCTTGAATCTGTGTTTTTCTGCCCCTAGTGGTCAAGCATGATTAATGCAGCTTTTTAAGTGACGTGGACTCCCTTTTTCAAAAAAATAAAGTTAGAAGAAATGAGGACCAAAACATCATTTTGTGCAAACTAATTTGGGGGATGCAAAAGGGTCTGAGCAGGCTTGGATGGTATCAAGGTATTCGCATGATATCAGAGTATTTAGAAATTCCCATCAAAATACAGAGGCTCCTCTTTTATTAAGAAATAAATAGACAATATAGGCTAGGCAATGTCACATGTGCTACAATGGCTCCTATCACTATGACTGTGTATTAATTAAGTGCAATAGCCAATCACACTAGGATGGGTAAGCAGCGACCTCTGCCATATTTTGAGAAACGCATGCCTGCTCATCTGCAGTCCAAGCGCGTTATTCTGCTACCAAGATAACTTTCTGACAATGTTGTTAACTGTGTCTCAACATTTTGACAGTTTTTACACCATATCTCTCTTAAATGTTCATGTGTGCTGCTCCCTTTTCAGGCCACCCAAAACCCACTGTGTGTGTTTGGTTCTGTCTGACGATTGCCCTGTCTACGCTAAAGTGAAGTCCAAGTCTGTCTGGTGTGTCTTAGCTAATTAAAGCTGAATTATTGATACTCTAGTGAATTATTCAGACGGGATAATTAGATATAGAAACAATGGTAAACACAGGTACAGCTGCGCAGCAGAAGAAGAGAGTGAAATAGGAAATGGAGAGGGAGAAGAGGATGGTATGGCCTTTATTCCTCTGGCTCTTTGCCAGCCCTTACTCTCTGTGCCCCTCCTGTTTTATTCCCTTTCCTCCATGTTTATATCTTTCACATCAACCACCAGGCTGATGTCTCTGCCCTTGACTCTGCAGTGCTCATCTCTCTCTCAGTTTTACCCCGTTTTCTGTCGCTTTTCCCGTTCCGTCATTTCATCCTTTCTCACTCAGTTTTTTCCTTCTTTACCTCATCTTTCTCGCCTGCACCTGCTCTTTACTCCTCTCCTCTGTGCCGCACCCATTAGACTTTCCTTCTCCCTGTTGCTATGACATTAGCTAGCTGTAGCAGTGTCAGGCCGGTCTTGAGGGATGAGACTAAAGAGCTAAGTCTTGCTCTTTTCATTTAATTACTCCTCCCTCTCTTTCTCCTCGCCTCCCTCCCTCTTTCCAGCCTTGTTCCCTGGTTCATCACACCCTGCCTTACTCTCCCTCCCCTTCTTTTCTCTCCCATCCTTCTGCTTCTTTGTCTATATCATGTGTTTTTCCACCTGACTCTACCTTTCTTCATGCATGCATCCTCTCCCTCATGTTCTTTTTATCTGTCTTTATCTTGCAAAAAGAGGAGGAGGAGGAGACTAGAGGGACATAACATCACACCGACACCCTTTCTATGAAACTGTTCTTCACCCATTTGCCTCTTGATTTTCCACTTGCCCCGTGTCGTCTTCTTTTTTTGCGGTGTAAATCCCACATTCTGTATAAAAGAAGTGGATGTAGCCACCGTGATGTCACCCATTGGTTAATGGACTACCATTTTGAAACCTCGGGTTTTGCATTTTGACCATTGCCGTCTTGGTTTTTTAGAACCAAAGGTGACCACATTGGGTGGAGCTAGCTAGCTCTTTTAGTAAGGTGCATTCCTAATTCACTGTGATATTAATGGGATATTAATTTTGGTTGATTTGCCTCTATCCTGATTGACAGGTCGCAGTTTTAGCGACTTGTCAATCACAAAGTAGCCACACCGTAAGACATGTCCTGTTTTATTATCTGTTTTATTCTAAATGGGACCAACATTTGAGTGAACATCATGCTGTATTGAAGAAGACTTGAAAGTAGCGACTGAGACCATAAACTCATTAGGAAAATAATTACTGAGGTAAATCAGGTGAGAAGTAGCTCATTTTGTCATTAAGTCCAATGCAGTCTGACTTCTTTTTGCAATGAGTGGAGTCACCCCCTGCTGGCCATTAGAGAGAATGTAGGTTTAAGGCGCTTCTGCATTGGCTACACTTTGCAGACCTGGAGGTTGCTGCTTGGTAAATTCATTCAAAGTCAGGCTGTTAATCGTGAATGTGAGGCTAAATCCAGCTCTGCAAACACATACACATGCGCACTGTGGCTCTGCAAAGTGTGTGAAGGTATGCGTGTCTGTTTCTGTGTGTTGGCCTAGGCTTGACCTTGATTACCACGATGACGGTGAGGCTCCTCATTAGTGGTGGACTGGAGGAAACAGTTGGGTAATGAGGGAGCAGTATTGTCCTTAGGCACACAAACGCAGACACATAAATACACATGCACACACACAGATGCCAATGCACCACTTTGTATTAGTGCTTGCATGCACCTGCTGACACCTGCGCTTATGCAAGATCTCATACATAAGCCTCACAAACACACACGCGCACGCACACACACACACACACACACACACATTCCTTCTGAGTACATCTCAGTCTCATGGCCCCCCACTCAGTTGTCTCGCCTCACCTTCTGTTTAGTGTTTTTTCTCTCCCACACACATTCTGCCTCTACCCCCCGTCTCTGTCTTCCTCTCTCTGTTCTGCCCACCAGACAGACCTCGCAGACCTCACTGCCCACCGAGTTCCTACGGGCCTGGAACATCAGAGTGTCGCCCTCTGGTGGTAGCTCTCACGCGTCAGAGGAAAATGCATTGAAATCTCCATATAGAGTTTCATCAAAAATGTTATCTCAGGCTACACTGAAACATCAAAGCAGTTAGGTGACTTAGATTTGATTTGTGTCAAATTGTATTGATTCTGATTTCAGAAGTTCTGATTATTATTTAAATTTTAGAGTACTACCTGTTGTTGCTGCACATTTCTCTAGAGCAACTTCAATACAGTGTTAGTCAAAAAGTTCCTTTTACACTTGATTGTCCTCAAGATGTCACTGGATTTTCCACAACCAAATACACATGAACAAATGTTTAAAAAAGAGCTGTTCGCAACTACACTTCATGCATATTTGGGATAGTGAGGGATTCACTGCATAATCCTACCTTTCGCTTGGTCTTACTTTGTTGTTTTCCACAACTGACCAGGTCTTCCCTTCACACACATAATGTAGTCTGGTTGAAGTATATACAGTAGCCCAGGGTCATGCAGGACGGTTGCACTGTATGACCAGTTGAGTAAAAAGGTGCACACTTGGCCCATAAAAGGTGGTTTATCTTGCACTTTCTTTCGCTTGTGCATGCACAGATTCTTGTTTTGTTGGTGGCTCAACAATAAGAATGAATGCGAGAGTAAGAGAGAAGGAGTTGGGTGGAAAAAAAGAGTATCTGTGGTCCTTGTGGCCTCATTTCTCTGACACTCCTATTGTCCCATTGCCTCTAAAGGCTCCAATATGCTTCACGCACCAGCCGTCCGCAACCACTCAAGTATACATAGTTGGCATGCTCTCGTCCTTGCACTTTCATGGAGAGAGATGTCATAGTTTTGCAAAAGAAGTGCTGACATGCTGGTGATCCGCCTTTTGCCTTTATGTATCTGAAGTAAAGTGGAAGGAGTCTTGGGTCAGTTTAGGTCTGTATAAATACATCAATTATATTCCTCACTATCATAATGCTTTTTAATGCTTAGGCACAGCAAGATTAGTTAAATATGACAGTAAAAAGGTTTCATTGTGGAACCTTTTGGAAACATTACTACATGAATTGTATACATTTATTTAGGTGTATAGGCTTTTGCTCTGCAATAGTAATAGTAATAAGATTGATGAATGAATGAAGAATTATTCTTTATTCCAACCTTCTGTCTCCTTCAATGCTTTTGAGATGAGTTTGGGTTCAGTCCAAGCTGCAGCCAGAGTTATGAGTGAAATAATTTTCATCCCCACAGAGATGAAAATAAGTTTTCCCTAAGCTGAAGTGATACAGGCAGGAAAGATTATCTGTTGAAATAACTGTAGAAATAATGTGATTAGTACATCAAATAAAAAGTGTACCAGAGGAATAGTAGTTATTTCTCCATAAGGCTGGTCTATAAATTAAATATTGTATAAATATTTACAATCCTGCAACAGGAATACAATTAAATGGGTAATGGATAAGAGCTACATTTAAATACTACAAAAATATTGCATTGACTCTCCCATTATAGTAATTTCTCCAGCATTATTATAACTACAACTGTAGCAATATTTTTCTTCTGAGCAGAGTCACAACCATCAAAAACATTTGCTGGTGCACACTGCTGGTGCACTTGCCCTCACCATTTGTGTTGGATTCTGAAGGACCACAAGTGACATTGCACACACCAAGAGGTGACCACTGACAATAAAACGCCTGCATTGGCGTCAGTGTCGGCAGACTGAGATGTTTTAATGGCCATGTCCTGGGTGCACTCTAACCAAGACAACAGTTGGCCTTAATGCTGCCTCCTCAACTCATCAGCACTCTTTAGCACACACAACACACACACACACACACACACACACGCATCCTTTCACATGCACACACAGTGGTTCATAAAGAGCTGCACTGGATTTCATACCTGGAATTCTTTGAACCCTAGTCAGAAGCTGGTGTTGGAACCACGGGTAAATAACAGATCTCAGCCTCCATCGCTTTCAACACGTCTATAGTGGGATTTGGCATTTCAAAGTTTACAGCCCTGATTACACTTTAATGCTGGCTATTTCCTTCTACTAGTAAGTGAACTGTATTTCTGTATACATGGGATAGGGACTGTTTGTAGTAACAGATGTGTAAATTTTGTCTGGACCAAGACGTCTGTCCCTTTCTCATGTCTTTTCTTGCTCTGTCTGTCTTCTCCCTCTTGATCTATCCAAGAGTCTGATTAATTCTTACAATTGCCCCGCTTTGATCGCTCCCCTCAGAAACAGTAGAATCTGAGCTGTCGACAGAGCAAGAGAGGGAGCTCTTATGATTCAAAAGGTAGATAAGGGACTCTCTCCCTCACACACTGCCTCCCCGTATGCACTTCCACTGCGTTTTGACAGGTTTCAGTGGGAAAGGGGAGGAATATGAAAAAAAGCAGGAGGCAAGGAGACAGGCTAGAGAAAGATAAAAAAGGAGTTGGTTAAGGATAAAATCTGCTGTGCTACACAGAAGAGTGTGGCATGGCACCTCAGATAATAGGATAAAATGAATAAAAATATGCAATACAAATTCATAGCACTCATCTAAACACAAAATGTACGTGTTTTACAACACGACACAATGGAGAAATTGTACAATTAAGGGAGGGAGTCCTATACTGTCAGTAAGTCTAGCTTCTGGCTCATGGGAAATAAATTAGAAATGTAGTTCAGAGCTGTAAAAGTTACAATCAATCCTGTGGGTTATGTGATGTCTGTTTGACATCTTAGCTACAGCTAAAGGTGTGCCTACTTACGCAAGATCAACTGAAGACTGAATAGGTTATACCTCAGAAAAAGGTTATAGAACTTAACATCTGCTTATAAACAACCTCTAGTTTGTTTTAACAGATAGTACTGGCTTCTGTTACATGATCCAGGTCTGATCCTGGAAAAATAGTACTCAAAACATCCTTTGGTTCTTCATTGATCAGTTTTTTAAAAATGTATTTCTCTCTAGATGCAGGATCTAAACAAGCTTCAAAAAGCTAAAAGGCTACTTGCAGTAATTATGTAGCCTTTTCTTCCACTTATTCAAGATTTTTGTTTTGCATTAAAAAATCTTATTAGCTGTCTCTGACTGTGGGGACCCCTGATCACTTAAAATCCAGGTTTTGTGCCCAGTCAATTAGGTAACCTATCCATGTGGAGGAGGGAGACCTGAAAAGAATATTATCTGATTTGTATGAATTTTGAAATATTCAGTTCTGAATGTATTTGCGGGAGTTGATACTGATTTTGGCCAAAGGCGAAATTTATCTGGATATAATTTGTGAAACAGAAAAGGTAATATTATTGTATGTAGCAGTTGACCGATAGGGGCTTTTTAGAAGCCGATGCTGATACCGATATTTAAAGAGCAGGGCTGCTGATGGTCCATATATAATACAGATATAAAAACAAAGAAAAGTCATGTATAATTCCATTATACCATACAGAGTACAAATCATATATTTATCTTAGCCAGTAACGTGTTGTTTTAGGCTGTTATGCTGTAGACTTCAGAACGTGTCTGGTGTTTAAGGGAGAGTGGAGTACAGTTTGTCAGAAGTGACATTGTTCAACTGTATTATTCTCTACAGTGTAACAATATATATTTAATATTAGACAGTAATGGTTTTAGATTAGATTTGCAGTCATTTAGGATGGGATAAACATGTTAACATTTATCCAAGGAAGGTCAAAATCAAGGGCAACTGGACTTGGTATCTTCAACTAAGTCCAGTTGCCCTTGATTTTGACCTTCCTTGGATAACTATGACCTAGATGACTGAGAATTTTCACAGATGTGCTAACATGTAGAAAAGATGAGGATGACTAGGAAATTTAGGGCCCAAAACAAACTTTCACCTTCCCATAACTCATATGGAGGAGTGCAAACACGTGTTCCACAGCAGCCACAGTGACAAGACTGTATTCAGATTAGGGATGAAACGGTATGAAAACTTCATATCATGATTATAGTGATAGTATTATCACGGTATTGTAAAAATGTGCCAAAAAATATTAAAATGTACAGATACACACACTGAAACCATTTCAACAAGTTTTATATTGAAAATTGCTATTTTGTTTGCATAAAAAATAAAATAACAGCAAATACCTTTTGTAAACATATGAAAATCAAAGTGTGCATTATCTATATTTTATATTATATAGGTAATACAATAACCCCGTGGACAATTACATGCAAACAGATAAGTCTTTAGAAGACAGTGACAGTAACTGTAATTAGCCCAGAACTGACATAAATACAGAGGAGTCTGTAGCGTTTCAAGCAGTGTTGGGCAATCTACTTGGAAAATGTAGTGAGCTAAGCTACTAGCTACTCTACATTAAATGAAGCTTCACTACACAGAAGCTACCCCCCAGTGAAATGTAGCAAGCTAAGCTACAGCAACGTGGCAAAAGTAGCTTAGTTACATCTAAGCTACTTTTAATTTTTTAATAGTTTATAGTTAGGTCATTTGTAAATATTTATATACACACACTCACACACACAACATAGGCCTAGTTTATATTGAACCAACTTCATTCCACAGTAGCAATAGAAGAAAGACTAAAAACCTCCTCCAATGTGTGTGTGTGAGAGATAAATCAGACACAGAAACTCTCCTACTTACTGCCATATCATTGCTGCTAAATGTACTTCCTCATGCAACAAACGGAGAACCATTGTTGTTTGTATAAAGCAACTTAATTATCATACTATTAATTAATTAAATGAATTAAGTATTTATTAATTCTATATTTTTTATAGTTTATATGTGACTTAGTGCTCTGGCAACATTGCAACCTAAACAACCTAAACATTCATGGCAGAGAGAGAGAGAGAGACACACACACTCTGTCGCACGTGTCTTTATTCCCCTGCAGCAAAGTCGCAAACATCAACCCAAGGATCGGTACGTGATGTCACCATCACAGGGAAGTGCTTCCGCCGGCTGCACATACAGGTCCGTGCGTGGCGGTGGTGTCACTGATCCATCAGAAATGCTTGGGAAAATGTAGCGTGTGGAAGCTACCGCGCTACTCGGTCAATAAAAGAGCTTTGTTACTGAAAAGCTATTTGATTCAGAAAATAGCGACGCTACCACCAAGCTACTGAGAAATGTAGTTAAACTAGTAACGGTGCTACTTGTAGCAACGCTACTGCCCAACACTGATTTCAAGATATGCTGGTTGGTTGACTAAACTGCGTAACGTTTTATCATGTGCAGTGGACAAACATAGACTCTGCCAACACATGACGCACACAGCAACAGAACAACGTGTAGCGTTTTTACAAGAGCAGCTAACACTGAGAGCTTCAGTTTACAAGCTGTTAGCAAGTCAGAGAGACAAACCAAACCTAAAAGTTAACTCACCCTGCGTTTACTATAAGGTTATTTTCTTCAATCAAGTTTCCCTCAGCGCTCTCATAAAAACTAAAATACGACCGGACTGAAAAGCGACTGAAAAATCTCTGCAGCGTTCTTCCGCCATGTTGTCAATGACCCAAACAACCCCACGTTGTATTCTGCACATGCGTGCCTGCTTCTGGGAGATGCTAGACAGTGTTTGCCGTGAGATTATAACAGCCCAGTTATCCGTACCCGGTTATCATGGTAATCAAAATGTGTACGGTAATAATAACCGTCGGGAATTTTACCAAACGATTACCGTTAAACCGGTAATTGTTTCATCCCTACTTCAGATGTATCCGTAGACATTTTTTGTTTATTGGCCTCCTGAGTACAGGCATCAGCCGATCCTGATTATCTCAAACTACCAGATATCGTTCGAGGGAGGGTCGATGAGAATGTCACCTAAAGAGCTGTAGAGCATGGAAAAGAAATACAAAGGAGATGAGTGGAGAGAGTGTGCTTTGAACAAAACAAGTCTTATGTTATATGTGCACATAGCAAAATCAAACCTACAGACAAAACAGAAGTAGTCAGTGGTCAAAGAGACAGAATAGCAAAGAGGACATATTTACTAGACCGTGATGTCGGTAGATCTCCTACAGCGAAAAAATATGGTGTGACAGTACAGAATGAACTGGTGTTCCGAGCGTTCTGATATGAAATCTATTTCACCTAGCATTAAGCTTTGCATTTGCATCTGCAGGTCTTGAGCGGCTTTATATATCTCATCATGGAAGCTTAGTTTATCATTTTCTCACTAGAAGTTACTCTCAACCACACGCTCACACAAATGTGACATGTTTCCTCACTCTGCTAATGAATCATTAGTTGTTATGAAATCAACAGGCAAGTCAGCCCAATCCTGTGATCTCTCCTTGTGTGTGTGTGTGTGTGTCTGGGTGTGTGTGTGTATATTGGCGTCTGTATGAGGTAGTGAGTGCGCAGGCATGCCTTACACACGTATGTGCATACGCATGCTCGTTTCTTTGCCCGCATGTGGGGTCAAAAGGGTGGAGAGCAGGGGGCAACTCCCAGTTATAGCAAACATTTGATTGGCTCTTGTTGCTTCCCTGACAAAATTTGATTGGTTGTCAGGTCCAGCAGTCAGAGCAGTGAGCAGGTAGGGGAGGGTCTACACTCTGCTCTGTTGCTAGGTTACAGGTATACCCAATAGATGTGGAGATATAGAGATAGAGTAGAGATAAGGATGGGGATGGGTGTGGATCTGAGCATGGATCTGTGTGTAAATGTGTGTGTGTGTGTGTGTGTGTGTGTGTGTGTGTGATTGTCAGCATCTGGGAGGGGTGGATGGGGGTCAGGAAGGTGGAAGAACGAGTAAGACAGAAGTGGGGCGACAATAAGTGCGAGATACTGAGGGATTTCTTGAAAGTGAAAGAAAAAAAGGCAGGATTATTGTGTTTAAGCAGAGAGCCTTGTTTATACAGACAAACATCATTTATCCACGTTCCAACAATCCAAACTGACAGTTTATCCAAACAATTGTAATGGACTAAATATGGAGAGATATGAAAACCGCGGAATGTGTTGTTTTTAAACACAAATGAAACCAGATTCCTCATTTTGGAATGTGCATACAAGAGCCAGATATCCCCATAATGTCACGTTTCCCACTGACCTACTCAAAACAGGTACAGATGCAAAGATGTAATTATCACTGGGAGCAGATCCCAGGCCTGTGGTTGGTTTGTAATTCATTAAAGTGCTGTTGTATTAATCACAGACTGCTCTAGACAACACTGCTCTGAGAACAGCCGTTCCGCTGCACTTAGATTGCAATCATAGAGTGGTCACTCGCCACTAATCGGGGTCATTTATCAATCCGGAAGACCACACACACAAATGTGAACACACAGAAATACACACACACACACTGATCGATGGCTGGGCTAGGCCGGTAAGAGGGATTGATGGGCGCTTAGCTGGTGCTCTTTAAGAGTGTGTGTGTGTGTGTGTGTGTGTGTGTGTGTGTGTGTGTGTGTGTGTGTGTGTGTGTGTGTGTGTGGTAATGTGCTGGCGCGAGGGCAGAGAGCACAAAAGCACACAGAGGCTAAATATCTGTGAAGATTAACCTCTTGTTTATTAAAATGTATGTCAGTCATGTCACTTACAAACTAGTTTGGCTACACAATGAATTCCCTTTTTTCTGATATATTTCCACAATTCCACACTTTCCACACAGAGAATTGTAGAATTTCATTACAGTTTGATAATAAAATGTTTCTTAACTCAAGGTTTTGCTGGCTTGTTTTCAGTCACATCTTACAGTCTTTCTCAATGTCACCTGTCATTCAGACAACTCTGTCTCTCTTAACTCTTATCAAATCTCCATGGCAACTGTACAAAAATGGACGTTTAATATTGTAAGCAACAAGTTAGCAGTCCTGTCTAACTCTTCGGTACAAAACATACCTGCTGCTACTTCATAGTAAAGGCTTCCAGTATTCTGAGAGAAGCAAGGAGAGTTCATGATGTACATGATGTGTGGCTGAGACATGCTTTCTACATTCAGGCTATCATACGTAGGGGAGGGGGGCATTTGGAGATGTGTCTCAGGTTTGAACCTACCTCTTGACAGGAGTTAGAACAACCAATCAGGTTGCTTGACCTGCAGGGCCACACAATGTGTTGTTGACATTTATGTAGGTGTGCACGCTGGCTCCTCTGCGAGCTTTTATGGCCTCCAAACATACAATCTAGTGTGCAGTTACCCATGACACTCACTTTGTAGGTTCACAGAGACGGTGTTTTTGCGGAATCATATTGGTTAGTATTAATTCATTATTACATACGTTTTTTGATATATATATTTTTTTATTTATATATATATCTATATATATATATATATATATACCTAGATATATATAGATATATATAGATATAGATATTGTTATTATTGCACAACCAGGAATCAAGAAGAAGAGCCTCCAGTATTCTTTAGATGTGTCTGTTCATGGTCTGTATCTGTTGGGATCATACTATGTGTCTTGCAGAAATCACTTACAGCCCTAAACCTGTAAAATAAATGCAGATCTCAATTTCTGAATTTGTTCCTGTAGTTTTATTATGGAGATCCACTTGTTCCCCAATTTACACAAGGTAAAATTAGGATTTCCAAGGCTTAAACAAACATTTCCTCAGAGATTGCCTTTGGTGCACTGCCCTGGGGTCTGTTTGGAGTTTGGAGCTCTCGTTAATGGCACTTTGGCATTGTTGAGGATGCTGTAAATGTAACACCAGCTACTCTGAACCTTCCTCGGAGGTTGGAGTAAGTTTGATCCAACAATATATCAGCTTTATGTTATACAGCCTCTGGCCCTCTGCAGCAAACTGCCACCTCTTTAGAAAGTGCAGGCCCTCTGCTAATACCTGAGCCACACTATGAAAAGACAACAGTGGAGAAGTGTGGATGACTTCTGATGATTTGATCGGTAAACATTCCCTGCATTTGTCCTGACTCCTCCATGCTGGTCGGGCCAAGAACATTTGGCTGTCTGGGAAAGCTGTCAGACTGCTGAGAGAAACGGAACGAAGTGGTGAGATAGAGAGAGAAAAGATAGGAACAACGGGGGAGGAGAAGGAGGAGTAGGAGGACCTTCACTTTTTTTTCAGTGCTGAGCTGATTATGAAATAAATGATCTCCTATCTCTAATCTCTAGTTCATAAATTCTCTTCTATATTTTTCCTTTCTATCTCTTTCTGTTGACCCATATATTTGTTTCAGCCTTTTCCACTGCTTCTTTCTTTTTTCAGTTTTTCAGTTTTCTACTCTTGTTAATTCACATCTATCACTTTGAAATTGTCTCATTTTTACCTACCACTTCCACTGCCCGTCACTTCTTCCCTGACTGGTTATCACACATTTTGTCTGCTTTAACTCCTCTTCTCAGTCTGTCTCTATTTCCTCTCATATTCCATTCCTTGTACTGCTGATTCATAATCTCTGTTTGGACAGAAAACAGAGGGATGGAGCTTCTGTCCTGATGAATAACAACAGGAATTGGGAGAGAGAGACAAGCGAGAACGGGACACCGCGGCAGCCTTCTTTGCAAACTGTCTGTCTGGCTGGCACTCTGTCTCGCATCCTATCTGCCAGACTGTCAGCGGCTGTGTTTCTGTCTGTGTCAACGACGCTCTCGCCCTGAACCAAAATTTCCACAAATCATGTGGTCAGGCTAACCAGGTTTCCAGAGTGTGTTTAAATAATACGGCTTGTGCCCTTTTATCCGTCTTCTTTTTCCAACACCTGGGCCCGTCTTTGTTCTCACACATTTAGAGTGCCTCTACCACTTAGCATTATGAGAAACGGAAAGAGACTGAGTAAGGGAGGGTGGGATACTAATGGAATTGTAAGAAAAAAATGAGGGAGAAATAAAAAGAGAGATGGAAAAGAAAAAAGGAAAGTGGAGAGCTAGGGAGAAAGGAATTATATGGCAGCAAGGAGGGAAAGGAGATGAAGAAAGAGTGCAAACATGGAGACGAATATGAGGGCGGAAACAGTGGTTGACCAAACTGCACTAGTGGGGGTCTGACTCAGAAGTACGAAGATTTTCCTGTAGATAACAGACTAAAGCCTTAGAGTGGCGTTGTGGGGAACTCACAGAGCGCCTTTCCTGTTTATTCATGTCTCCTCCTCTTCCTTTCACTGCTGCATTTTTACAATTCCCCTTTTTTCTTTTAAGGGTCTCAGGCAGTTGATGTGCCTGGGCCAGCCTAGAGAGTTAAAACCTGAACTGACCCAGAACTCTCTCTGTATGAGAAAGAGATAGAAAGAGAGAGAGAGAGAGAGAGAGAGAGAGAGAGAGAGAGAGAGAGAGAGAGAGAGAGTAGTTTGGTTGACATACTGTGATCAAAAAATTCAGGTCAAAGATGAACAATTTGCAAATGAGATGGAGAAAGCAGGGAAAGAGAAATACCATGCCTGTGTATGTATGTGAAGTTGTGTAGGTGTGTTTTTTACTGGCCATTTTTAGAGACCACTCAATGTAATGAGCTGAGCACGGTGACAGGGATGGGGTTGCATCGCTAAGTCCTGCAGGGCTTAAATCACACTGGCTTCTGGCTTACACACACACACACACACACACACAAACACACTGTATGACAGTGCGTGCGCATATCTGTGTGTGTGTGTGTGAGAGAGAGTGTGTTTGAGCAAATGACAGAGGACAGAGCAGAAAGAAGTATGACAAAGCCTCTGTTCTGTCATATGTTTACATTTGATACATTTTGTTTGTTGCATCTGATTTATTCCCCTCATCCTCTTTGCACATCTCTGATTAACATAATTGGGCAATCGCCTCAGCTTTTCAGGACATTAAGCAAATAATTTAATTGACTTAATGATTCTGTCTTAATACTTAACCTTAATTGCAGTTCTCTCCCTCTTCCTGCTCCTTCCGCTCCTCACCTATTTCTCCTGTGAGAGTGGAGCAGTAGAGAGGAAAGGTTTGCCAAGGGTCATAATAGCTTTGCTTCATGCCGCCTTCATGAATTTCAGATAAATGTACATTTTTGATAGAGCCATATTCATAATCCAAACACAAAACTTGGCTTTCTCAGAGCTTGGCGGGGGAGCATAAAGGGACAATTTGCTGCTGATGCGATTAAATAAAACACGATTAATATTTGCGGTGACGTGTCCTTTTAATCTCTCTCGCACTCTGAAGTGTGTCTAATTTTTCAAATCAGCCTTACTATTGTACGAGCCTGAATCTCTTATGACTCAAAGGGTGAATGAATTGGAGGGTTACACTGTATGAGTGAGTCACTATCAAAGCTATATTTGCATGTGGATGTGTGTGTTTGTGTTTGTGTTTGTGCTTGTATGTGACTTTCTGCCCTGCCCGCCTGTGAATGCCTGTGTGCAACTGTGTGTGAAGTTAGCCAGCAGTAGCGGGGTTATGAATCAGATCAAACACACACTTACACACATAGTGACACCAGATCAAACGCACACACGTACTCTCTGCCTGTGGTGGACGGAGCTGAAGGGCCCCGACTGGGTGTGACTTTGATCCTCACCACAACATCCGCTCTTCCACTCCAACACTGCTTCTCTGCCACTCGTCTGTCTCACATGCCCCTCAGGACACGTACCCAGGACTCAAGTTACTCCTTTCAGATCCTCAAATAGAGCTTGGTGTGCCTTCAAACACAGAGGATCCTCCTGTTGTAACTGGACACTCAGTGTGTAGGATCCAGATTTGGAGCCTGCAGATGGGCTTCAGGTCTTCAGGAGGGAGGGTTGCGGTTACTGTCACTATCTCAATGGCCATGAGAGTAATAATAACCCAGTTATATATAGGGTTAGTTGTGAGCATGTATGTATGGGTGTTTCATTTGATGATGAGCCAGATGTGTATATGTGGCGTAGGTTGCACTTTGCAGAATGTGCCAATGTTTTCTCTTCTTTAAATTACATGTAATTTGCATCATTATCCCTGGTGAAGGAGATTTACTCAAGGAAGTGTTTAAATTTATTGAAATACGAGCTGAAATAGATCTGACAGCTCATAAGTAGAACATCTTTCTAACTTTGTCTATGTTTGTTAATGTGAGTCTTTGCAGAGGTAGCCAAGCGATGCAGATTTACTACGAATACTCCATACAACCTTTTACGACAAAGCATCAACTGTAATAAGCTCAAGTCAGGGGTCTCACTTGAGACATTATGGATGTGAGAGGACTGGG
The DNA here is from genome assembly GCA_024633595.2 of Lepomis macrochirus. Classification (NCBI taxonomy): domain Eukaryota; kingdom Metazoa; phylum Chordata; class Actinopteri; order Centrarchiformes; family Centrarchidae; genus Lepomis; species Lepomis macrochirus. The sequence continues at coordinate 15,051,645 of JALXJV020000018.1, read as the reverse complement.
GGTGTAAAATGTTTATATAGACTGTTCATAAAGGGGCTAAAAGGGTCAGTTAATCGCATAAAAACAAACATATTTTTTCTTAGTCCTAGTGGTATTGAGCCAGATACTTCTGAAGTGAGTTCAGGCATTGACAGTGACATTTTAAAACATCAACAGCAGTGTTTCTTACCAAATAAAATCCCAGTTGCTCCAAATAACACACAGATCTGGCTGTAGACACTTTCCATTGGATGTGATTACTACAGGAAGGTAACGAAAAGAGCGAAAACTGCCCACAGCAAGGTCTGTGAATTATTTTTATTTTTAATCGGTAATTTCTTGAAATCTTTCACAATAGCTTTATTTTGGCATCAGTAGCATTTGATGATAAGATGTAGAAAGCAACTGTGTCAGATTAAAGCGTCTCATGAGGGGAGTGGAGCTAATAAGCTACTTTTTAACACGTCAAACCTAATAAAACATCTTCAGGCTCATCACCCAAAGGAGCACAATGAATTTACGGTAATAGGAGAACAGCAGCAAGACCGTTGATGCCACGGCAATCCCAGAACAGACAGAATTACAGAGTGTTAATTCTAAAACTATAGTATATACAGAAGAATGGATTTATAGCAGCAGATGAGCAACCACTTGGCAGAAAACACAATATATTATCATCTCCTGTTTCACCTTGACAGTGTGCTTTGATACAGATACAAACAGCATTCAATTCATTTTCACCCACTTGACACAATTTACCACAAACATCACACTGCTACTCCTCAGAGTCATGGGAACACACAGACACAATACACTCACTGCTAAAATCAACTCCCCCTTTACAGTGATGTCCACCGCTGATAAATTTTCTTAAATCAGTTAAAGGAATTATATAAAAAGGCACTTCTTAAGATGTCTCTTACTTTTTTATTATTAAAGGTAATCCAGGTGATTTTTGTGTGAACAGTGTGAACAGGAACTGCTAGAGGTTTAGACAGTTTTAACTTTGATAAATTTAGCTGCAAAGTTCATCAGTAAAATGTCATCAGTTTTCACCATCCAGCATTTGTTCGGCAGTGCAGAATATGGCTTCACTAGTGTTGCTCAGGTGTTGTTACCTTGACACTTGACAGTAGTCCTGGTTGAGGACTACTTAAGCTTATCTTTATGTGGCCCTTAACCCTGTCTTTGAATAACCCAACTAGTGTTGGCACATTAAGGCTGGTGATGTTCTGCGGACGAATCTGAATTTCTCTCATTTGTTCTGGACAGTGTTTGGACAAGCCTCCCTGTAATCCCCTCGACTAGGACTTGGCTGCTCCTGCTTTAGAGGAGATGAAGACAATGCTTCTCACTATGGAAATGTGTGCAGATGCTTTGATGCTTTATTCACTTCGGCTTTTCAAAGAATGTGTCCAGTTCTTCGGCTCCCCTTACACCTTCCGCTCACTCTAAACCCTCCACCCCCACTATGCCGACTCTGATCGATCCAACCATGTCTCCCAGTCCCACATGTCATCTTTTTTCTTTGACACGGCTCTCCTCTCCCCACTGCTTGGTATTCTGGAGTGGGAATGCATGCACCATCGCAGATCCATCAGCTCCGATCGGAATGCCGCACCACGGCTCGGGGAAATGGAGGGATGAGAAAGGAGAGAGAGAGAGAGAGGTGGAGAGAAAAAAGGGGGAGGGAGGGAGAGAGGGCAGGTCAATGGCTTTTTTGACATCCTTCCGGGACCAAAGGCTCAGACTGACAGACAGAAAGAGACACAGAGAGACAACTGGGAGAGGACAAGAGTAAATGCAAGAGAAATAGCTCCTTTTTATTTCTGAGGGGCCACTTTTGTTAATATCCATTTCCTTTCAAATCAGCCTCTCTGAGGAATTCAGGGAGCATACAAGTTCTTATACCGCATTTTCTTTAGAGCTCAAAGGATTTAATAAGTGGTATACATACTTGTATCCACAAAAGAATAGATTTGTAGAGTCTAGGTGCTTTCATAAATTAAAACTGCTCTCATATTTGTTGTATTCAGGCTCCATGTAGGTATTATGCTGGATACAGATGTGGTCAGTGAGAGAATCAAAGGAATAATATCCAGTGCAGTGTGTGTGGGAGTGTTTGTTTGTGTGTCAGTTTGCTTACTCTTTACTGACTTTAAACACACCTACCAATTAGACAGTTGCATTGTGAGCAGATATAATTACTTTACCAGAAGAACAATGACTGACTATGTGATCATTTTAATTTGAATATACTGCTTTTATTACTAGGACAGGTAGGTGTAGGTTGAAACTAACGTTGTCAAGCTGTTTAGTCTCGCATTCTAATGTCTTACCTGATCACCTGTATCTTCAGAGCAAAGCGTTCCACTGCTTTCAGCATGCCTCTTTCTATCTTCCTATGTTGCCTGTGTTGCGGCCAGATACCATTATTTTACCAGAAGATCTATGACTGACCTTGATGATCATTTTATTTTGATACATTGAGTGTTCTGTTTCTATTACTATGTTTTATATATGTATATATATATATATATATATATATATATATATATATATTTTGCTTTAATGTTAACAAGCTGTTCAGCTAGCTATATAGTAAGTGTATGAAGAACAGTGGACGTGCAGCCCTGTTCGACAGGGAACTGAGGCTGTTATAGCCATCTGTGGGGGGAATTCCTGGTCCTTGATTGGTTCGTTTTTTTTTGTGTGTGTGACTTCTGTCTTTGGATCCAAACTAACCTCTCGGGGCAGCAACTGAGGTAAAATTACTGTTTTTGTCCAAGGAGTCTGGTTGAACATAAGTTCAGTTGGCCCTGTGGTAAGAGCTGTCTGATAGCAAGGTAAAGCTGTGAAAATATTCTAAACATAGCATATACTTAAACTGATATAGATTTTTTCAGGTGGCTAAAATACATTTTAGAATGCATGATAACACCGATGAAAAACAATAAGCAGAAAGATGTTAAAACACTATGGAGTTGATGAGAGCTGCAGGTTTGGGTATTAATTCTCTGTAGGTTTGTCATAATGACTAAACCTTTTTACATGCAGGGATTCATGTGATACATTGCAGTTAAAAATATTAATTATAGCTGCTTTAATTAATTATTTGCACAGTCATCAGTTCTATGTGTCTGCAGAATTGCATATTGTATTTTAACTTTCAATTTAATTGAGCATTTCTATATTTGCTTGCCATGTATGTGTTTCCAATGAATGTAGTGTTTCAAAGCATGACTTATGTCATTATGTACAGTACTTGTAGGGCTATGTCTTTCTCCATCAAATTCATATAAATTCAGTTGTGTGTATGTAATGTAGTTTAAATGTGGTGTATATACAGTATACTCCCACAGATGCAATAGGCTAATAGAGTCGGCCATTTGTGGCCCGTCATTGTGCTCTAGGTTGAGACCTCTGACTTAAGCTCTATGCGATACAGTCCGCTCACAGCTTTTCGTTGCATAGTCACTCTGTAATGTATACTGTATTTTTTTATCATCAGCTCACTTTCCTCCCTTCAGCTCTCTCATAATCCCTTCCTTCTCCTGTCACAGCAGAGAGAGAAGAAGACAAGCGCTGATCGTATCGATGTTGCCTCTCTTCTTCATTTATTGCTATATCTTTCGTTTGCGTTCTCCCCCTCCAACGCCTCCCCATCTTCCCTGTGTGTTCTCCCCCATGGCTTTCCTCTACAGCAGTGCGTTGCCTTGGTAATTACCAGTTGTCTTAAACAGACAGATGGAATAAGAGAGAGTGACGGGCAATTTTCCCAGTGCCTGTTTTTCCCGTGCGTGTGCACGCAACTCTGTTTTGCGTGTGTGCTCTGTATGCAGGCTTCTTTACTTCTCACCATCTCTTTCACCGTCACTTTCCTCACTCCTTCTCTCCCTCCCTCTGTGAGTTGGTGTTTGTGCACAACTGATGTGTGTTTGTGTGAGTGTGTGTGCAGGGCGGATGTGGGGAATTACCTGACAGAACGTGTTAGTCCAGAATGGGAGTGGGACAGTCTCATCTCCTGCTGGTGTGTTGACCATTTTAGATGCCAGGTGTCACTCCGGACCTCTGCAGGGCCCCAGGAGGCCCCTCCTCCTGTCTTTTCTCTTAACAAGCTCCTAACACAGCAATGGAGCAATGGAAAACAAACTCTTTAAACTGTCAGGGCAAGAGAGGATGTTGGAGAACAGAGCAAGAGGCAAACAAGGGCGGGCGGAGCAGAAGCTGGGTGTTGTATGTGGTTGTATGAGGGACTGACATGCATTAACATGATGTCAGAGTTCACCTATGCGCACCAATTAAATTTCCACACTCTCTTTCAGGCTGGTATGATCAGGATCGAGCAAGAAGAGTTTTTTATCGAGCCGGTCGAGGGGGGCGATGGAGTGATGGAAGAGGAGGACGAGGAGGGAGGAGGGGGAAGGACACACATCGTCTATCGCTCCTCAGCCGTAAAGAAAGCGCCCATCAGCAGCGCGGCAGCAGACTACCACTCCAGAGGTCAGTCTGTGGCTCCCACTGTGCCATCCTCCACTTTCATACACTCTTCACTGGATGCCTCTCATTCACGCTTCAGTTCTGTGCTCTATTTAACTCCCATCTTCTCTATTTTTACTTGAACCAGCCACATGCGGAAGTTATTTAATGACTGCAAGCAAAGTCCCTGATTATACACCCATATTTTTTAATTTAAAAGTCTGACCCTCTTTCTTGACTTTTTGTTATCATTAACATTCTCGGCAGTACATCCTGAAAGGCAATACTCGCCCTGAAATAATCGAGCATCTTAGACTATTCTTTCCTCATGCACACCTGGTTATATAATCATATCAAACTATTGTATGCAAAGACAGTGAGTCACAGGAGGAGCATACTCTGCTGTCAAAAAGATTACACCTACACACACTCAAATGCATCCTCCTGTCACTGCACTAATTTTCTAGGGGTAGAAGAGTGACATATGGAGACACACGTGTTTGACTGTTAAGGTAGCACCCTGTGTATCTTTTCAGTCTGCCTTGGCTGCCTTAAAAATTAACAGCTGGCACTCAAGTCTTTGGTTACTCCTTATGTCTGCCTCCATTTTCCACTCTATAGATGAAATAAATGCACTTTTCCTTTATTCTTTTAGAGGAAGCATAATACTTGCGGTTTCACATAGCATGTCGGCTCTAGGATGAGAGGGAATGGAGACGAATGTGTATTCAAATAGGCTTTAACACTCAAGGTTTGAACGTTATCACACAAGCATAATTATATTTTCATCATAGGAATTCATCTAGTCACCTTGTTTTATCGTGTATTACTCCTAAATATCATTTCTTTACAATTGAATGAGAAAAACTCATCTTGGCCTTTAATGCAGTAAAATCAGTTTGTTGAATTTGCTTCAAAGGAATGTCCTTGAATCAGTTTAAAGAAATTAATTTATCTTTCTGTGCTTTTTACTTTAGCTTTTAGCTGAACACAACATAAATAGAAATTGTGATCAATAAGGAAGTTGCCCCCAAAAAGGGACAAAAGCATCAAAATTGTGTCTTTAATTCTGTTAAAAGCACTTAATGATGCTGCTTTATTTCAGCAACTCTTTACAGTAAGATGTATAAAAAGCATAGAAACACATGTCAATCTTTTATTCATCTTAAGCTTGGGTGGAGCATTTAATGTGCATAAACAATAAGGATATGGAAGAGCAATGTCATAATGTGGAGTGCAACACATGTGATCCACCACAACACCTAATAACTTAGGCAACTTGTGCTTTCATTCATTTAGAGTGATGCTTTATAATGTCAAAATTAAATTAATATAGAGCCCATAGAATTTTGGGTTCATTTGAGAAAATACTGCATATATTGGCTCAGGAAACCTGGAGCAGACTATTTCAGATTTTATTGAAAGTGTTTAATGAACTTGTGTGAAAGAATGCTGCTTTTTATTTAGCTAAAATATATACAAAGCGGTTTGGAAAACAAAAGAGGAAAGAAAAGAAAAAAGAATTCCTAGACAATGTTAATATATAAATATTTTGTACTGTCAGCTGTAAGGTCGCATGTTCAAGGAGTTGTCTTGCTGGGGGACAAATAATATGATTGCTACGCATGCCTCAGGCTTGTGTCAGTAGAAGTGGCTGCCCGGTCATTGTGATTGATCTGATGCCGACAAGTCAATCAATTGTGACCCTGACCAGTGCAAGAGTCTGCATGTCAACTAATCACCAGAGTGAAAATGTTGTTGCAGAACAACATCTCCCGTATTGTACAGGAACAGAGTGTAAACGCTTTATAACGACCGTATCGCAATAGATGAGATCTGTATCTTCCTATTCTGAACAGTTGACTCAAGAATGTCTAATAATATACAGAGAGAGAGAGAGAGTTTCCATAGGAACACCCAGTGAGGACAGACTGCATTAGAGTAACACAGATCTGCCCCCACTGTTAGTGATACCTGGCAGTGCGTCCGTGTACATACACACCCGAGCACGAGCACACGAGCTGATAAAAAAAAAAAAAAACCTATGCGGAAAGTCGCACGCACACATAGAGGATGTAACCACACGCAGCTTACACAACTCCCTTGATCATACGTTTACACTTCTGAACACACATACGTGTTACATGCACACAGACACGCAGACACACACACTCAGCACGTCTCACTGCTCCTTGTTGCCTTTGAATCTTTCTTTCTAATGAAGAGTGGGGTGCAGATCAATAGCGTAGGATAGAACAGGCCACAGTGTGTGTGTGTGTGTGTGTGTGTGTGTGTGTGTGTATGTGTGTGTGCGTGCACACGCTTGTGTATGTGTCTGTGTGTGTACGTGTATGGCGTGGGCATGAGTTCTGTGGTCGTCTGGCTTTGAGTGCCGGGATTTTCAAGGCTAAGCAGACAGACAGACTGTCAGACAGACATACAAGCAGGCATGTGCTGATCCCAGTAGCATTGATGTGGATCTTGCTCTTTGTTTCTCTTGTCTCTTTTTTTTCTTGTTATCTTTGTCTTAGCTATTCTTGACCAAAACATTATGTAAACACAGGTTTACCTTCCAGTTGTTACATCACATCACTGTAATATCACGGCCACATGGACACACAGGAACACATTATAGATCCTACTGCCTTTTACCCTCCTCCATCCTCCAGTTATAACCTAATAAAATCCTTTCCTCTCCTCTTTTATTCCCTCATATTCTCTTTTTTAGACAATCGCTCCCCCTTGTAGATCAATCAGGGACATTAGCAAATTAATTAATAATCAATCAATCATTTCTGGTGATCTTCTTGCCAAGCCTGCTTAATTCACAGCCAGTTATTCAATGTTGGACTCATTTCCTGGCTAAAGACAGAGGGAAGGAAGTTATATTTAGCAAGGTAATAGAGGAGCTCAAGAAGGAGAGAAAGAGAGATGAAGAAGGAGCGAGATTGATCGGTTTCTTACACCATAAGCTGAGGAGGTGTGAATCAATGTCCTAAGTGGAGAGAGCAAGCTTTATTATTAATGTGGCACATTCGTCAATTAATCGCTGTAGCGAGAGAAAACGAAGGATTGCCATTCATTTGCCATTCATTTGTTGCTGGGCGGACAGAGCTCTATCCTTCAATCTGTCTTTTCTTCACTCAATTTCATTTTCTCTCCTTTTCTTGTCTGTGGTTTTGATCAGTGTCTTTCTGTCCTACTAATTTTGTTTTTTCTTCCTCTCTTACTTGTTTTTCTCTGGGTTTACCTTCACTTGCTACTTTGTGCCCCAGACAATCTCTCATCTTGCTTTCTGGTGTTTGCAGACATGATTTTTTGTTTTTTGTTTTCTGAGGCTGGACCCTGTTGGTGGGGTTTAGTATTTTGTCTAGTGGGACTGGACTGTCTTTGTGGGTGTGGTGCTTTAATTATAATTACAAGGATGTGTATGCGTGCCAGTGCACTGTTGTGTTCAGGGTACGAAGACATGCCCAAACAGATTTTTCTTACCAGAATCCCCCTCACCTAGTCTGCTATCTGGGCTAAACCCCCACATAAATATTATGCATTAAAGCCATGTCATGTTATAAGACATCTTTTCTCACTTTGACCTTGTCTAGTTACACTTTTCTGCTCTACAGAAGCAACATGTTAGGCTGTTGTATGTTATATTTTGGTAGCATGGTAACTCTCATTCAGTTCTGAAAACGCGTACACAGCAGGTTACAGAATTATGTTTTTTGCAGCTGACTGTTTTCATTGACATTTCAGAGATCTGTATTGTTCTCAAAGCAGAAAGGCTTCCTGCAGCCTCTGGGGCAAAGAAATTGCAATTAGCGACAGAGGACTGAGGCAGCCACACATGGACCCCATGCATCTGCACAAAGCCAGCATTTGTTTTACCCCTCAGGCGCTGCTGTTCTTGTATGTTTTGTGCTGTACTGTATTTTGCTCTACTATTATGGGCTGATGTGAGCTGTTGTGAGGTCACTGTTGTTGAGTTGTTGGTGTATGCCACGGCTACAATACATTGACGCTTCAGCTTTGGCCTGCGCTGAGAGGACCTTGGAGAGGGTCAGACAGAGGCCAGTAGTGCTAGTCACTGTGGCTTAATGTCTGCCTCTCGCATCCAGAAAATGAAGGGGGCTCCCTCGAGGACCTACTCTCTCTCTATCTCTCTCTGTCTCTCTCTCACTTCACTCCCTCCTCCTCGTTCTTCTCTGCACTGTATCTGTCTCTGCTGGTGTGACACAAGGATAGTCATGTGGTGCAAGGGTTTTAAGAGGAGACTCGTGACTAAGCACTTAGAGATGTGAGTGTGCAAACACACACACAAACACATAAATGGCCTGAACTGATCGTCAGTATGTAGCAGGGGGGTCCTATTTCAATATAGTCTTCACATTCGTCCCAAAGCAAAATTGTCTAGCCCTAGAACGAGTGAAATCAGGAGCCATGTGTTCTTTAGGCTGCTGTTTTAAGCTCTAAAACCAGTAGTTTTAGAGGAGAATTCACCATGTATAGTCTATATACATGATGTTATTTGCCAAGGCTTGTCTGAGGTTGAGCATTTTTAGCATGAAAAATCCAGAGCTTAGTGGCAAATTCCAGAATTTGGAAAGATAAACTTTGGTGAATCATTATAACGTGGATAATAATGGGCTGTAAAGTTCAAGATAGCAACCCAGAATAGCCTATTCAGGAAAAGAAGGTGTAAAAACTTCCACAGGATCCAGTGTGTGAAAATAAAACTGGCAGTAACAAGGTACTGGTCTCAGATCAGCTGGTTGTTTTGTTCTGACAGCAGCTGTCGCGGATTTCAGGTCAGCAGAACAGCAGCACAGCACTCAGTTTCACAGCTTGCATTATGTACAGGACATGTGTTTTATGTATGTAATAATGTGTAATGCTATATAATAATATGGATGTTATATTGGCCAGTAGGGATCCACTGTAGATCAGCAGTGTGCATTTGTGCATACCTGCATAATCATGCGCAGTCAAGTGGAAATATTAAAGAACAAACACATACAATGTGTGCAATGTGCAATGAGCAATGTGTGTGGACTGCACACACACACACACACACACACACACAGTTTGTGTGAATGAGTGCTGGCCCAGGTGTGCCTCTGGGAGGAAATTACAGTGCTAGCAGGGGAAGTATTTCAGTAGCCAGCTGCTCCTCTCTCCTTCTCTGTGGCCACTGGCTCCATCCCTGGAGAGCATGACTGGCTTTTTACCACACCAAGCGTATGTGTGTGTCTGTGCACATGTGTGCTTCCCTGTACTTTTGCAGGTTTTATTTCTTGCCTGTTTCACTCGTGACTGACTGACATTTGCCTGCGCTGCGTCACTCTGTGTGTGTTCTCCCTCTTGCTCGTCTGACTCCTCACCTGCTAGTAAGCTCCCAGCAGGTCTTCCATTGAGCCATCATTCGGTGTGCCACAGCGCTGCCTTTAACAGAGCAGGACTCTGGGGATAATAGCAGGGTGCGGCCGACCTCTGCTCCACTCTGCAGCCACCGCTGCCGCACTGACCCACGCACAGTGTGTGTGTGTGTGTGTGTGTGTGTGTGTGACGTGTGGGTTTCTGTCTGTCTGCAAGACAAAGAGAGAGTGAGCGAGGAGAGGAGTTGGTGGAGAAGAAGGGGAGCCTTGAAGAGATGAAGGGGTATAGTGTTATTACAGCCTCAGTGATTATGAGAGTGTCACTATAATCATGGTGATCATAGTATTTTGACAAGATTAGCACTTTTCTGAGCCTTGATGCTTCCTCTGATGTGGTCTTCATATTTTTAATAACAGATTTTTAATGTTGATATCCTGCTACATACCTACAAGTTCGTGTCCTTGATTTTTTATATTTGTGTTGAACAAAGAATACATGACTTGGGTTCAGGGCACAGGTTGTGATTAGCAAAGTGGCGAGGCGGTTCCGAACAAGGGGTTCAGAACCCCCCTAGAGATGATTACCTGTGTACAAAATACTGAAAAAACTAAATTATTCTACCAAAAAGTATGGGTGTCTTGAGTCACAGCAATGCAATGAATGCCTAACTCCTTACTAAAGAAAATTTAAAAGTTGGCAATAATGTAACAACAATAAAAACGGTCCTAATTCAGGGTTCTGATGGATTAAAATATAATTTTACATTTAAAACAACCTAAAGTTTTGAGTAAGATTAGGAGTATAATGTAGAGATTAAGTATATGTTAGTCTATTGACTGTATGCTATAAGGGTGTCGAATTAGCTAGGGACGGTACGGATAGGCCATACCAATACCCAGCGACTGTGGAATTGTCCCTAGCAATAATTTTCATCAAAACATTTAAAGAGGTGGTATTATGCTTTTTGGCTTTTTCCCTCTCCTTTATTGAGTTATATATCTTGTTTGTGCATGTATTAGGTTTGCAAAGTGAAAAGCCCCACCCCAAAGGGAGTTCCATCTCCCACAGAAAACTCTGCTCTAAACTGCCTGAAAACAGCTCGTTTGTAGTCCAGCCTTTACTTCCCTTTCTTGTGATGTCACAAGAAAATATGTGTCATAATACTCGCTGAGCGACCCTCAAAAACACCAGTGGAAAAGCACTGAGCTGCAGAACACCTCTCCTCTCCCTTCCAAACACTAGCTACCCTCCAGCCAGTCAATGGGCATAAAGTTGTTACAGTGATGTAGAGACAGAGCTACGTTAAAACTTTAGGGATGAAAGAATTGTGCATGTGCAACTCCCAACAAAGATAATTTAGAGATAAGATGTATCACTCCATAGCTAAAATGAAGCCTTCAACACTGTGAAAAGAGGAGCTGCAGCAATGTGTAGTATGAAAAAATATGCTGTGTTTTAGAATATTAAACCATGTAAACCTGTTCAGGTACAACCCCTAAATAGGATTTTGAACCTGAAATGACTGAATGAGCATAATACCACCTCTTTAAAAAATAACCACTGTTGTCCCTTTGAGCGTCGTACTTGTCTCATCCGGTACAGTCCGAAATGGTATTCTGGGTCTGCCATATCAGCAGGGTAATAACGTAAGCTAATACAGAGCAGAGAAGGCCTATAGGGCAGGTAGATTTTATTTTATTTTATTTTTTGGTCTTTCAACTTTATTCTCAAATGTCAGAGAACACAGATATCTGGGATAGATTTTGAATGTGCAGAACATTTTAAACATGAGCAGAAAACTTGCTGAAACAAAGAAGCTATTAAAGTCCAGAGGTTTATAAGTTAAGTAATACAAAGTTATTTATTGTTGACGTGAAAAGGTGCCATTTATGCTTTTCGGGGTGGACCCCAAAACCCTGCAGGCTTAAAATGTGTCCTCTCCAATATTGAAAAAGAAACCTACACCCATGGTATAGTATGTACAATATGTGATGACATTAGAGAACCTATTCGGGCATTATAATTAGATCATATAGCTGTCTAGACTTGTCATGTTTTTTCTTCTTGGATCTTGGATAAAAGGATTCACTCTGTTTTAAATGCATTTATTGATCCCATGGCCAAAATATCCACTCAGTATATAATAATAGTAATGATAATCATTATATCATCATCATCATCATCATCATCATCATCATCATCATCATCATCATCGTCAGAAAGTTAAATTCATTTGTTAGATTCTGTGAGCAATGTATGTGTGGATGCAATAACTGGACTATGGATGTGCAACAATATTATAATACAATATAATGCGTAATATCTTAGGATGTACTTCTTTCTGTTCTTTTTGTAGGCTTGTATGTATGTAGTTGTATGTAGTCTTAAATGTAGGGGCTCCTACACAGCTGCAGGTACAACTGTGTGACTACAATTACGTGCAACAGACCTCCCTGGAGGTGGCCAGTGTTCTGTGTTAGCATCAGTTATGTAACTAGCCAACCTAAGGGACAGAAGCTCATGGAAGATGAGATGGCATGTGACTTCCTTCCTCCCACTACTGTCACAATGCCTCAAACACACACACACACACATGCCTCAAACACACACACACACACACACACACACACACACGCTGTGTTAAATCTGGCACTCCTCAGAGAAGTGTGGGGGCATCGCTGAATAAGCTTCACTGATGTGCGCACACTTGAGCAGGAAAATTTGACATTGTTTTCTAATGTAAAAGCATCTACACAGCCATGGGTAAAGGAAAACACAGCTGTTTTCATGTATTTTGGCTGATTATGGCTCCTCTCAGTCTATGTGGGTGATCTGTTAGTGTAGTTGCATCTGTTCAGGGAAGGACAACTAGCACCTTTGTCATCTTTATAAGTACACAGAGTTTAGTGACTCGCAGCACAGCTCCACCCAACTTCACCCCGAAATGAAGTCTAATCAGCCAAAATGACTGAAAACACCTATGTGGGCATGCGGAGCCTTTAAACTGCAATATAATGGTCCCTTAAACACAGTGTAGGTTAATGTAAGAGGATGTAATACTATGACAGCTGATTCAGAGGTTAATGGAGCCTCTCATGTGAATGAGGCTTTCGTCGCTCTGGAGACCCAAATAAATTCACTGCTATTACAGCAGTTTCCTCATTCTGTGTGTCTGTTTGTTGTGTGTGTGCTGTAATTATCTCCTTCTAGTGAGGAGTAAATATGTTCCTCATGTGCATAGAGCCATGGTTTAATGTGTGGGTTTTTTAGTAGTATGTTTCTTTAAGAATCAATGATAAGAGTGTGTTTTGTGAATAATTCTCCTAAAGCCAGAAACATGAAACAACATGAACTAAACATGTCACAGGACAATTCTAACTCAAGGTCCACTTACTAGCTCTTTTGGGAGCTTTAAACGGATTATCAGCTGATGGCGTTTGTTCATTTGTCACTCGCAACCTCAGTAGCTGTTATAAATTAATTCCTAGCAGTTTTTGTGGCTTCTTGACTGTGTTGGCTTATAAATTAAACTTAATTAAATGAAATAAATTAAACTTTATTCTTGACCTTGGACGTATTTTGACTAGGGCTGATCAATTCATAAATCGAAATTTCAATTTGAAAGAACGCGAATAACTAATCGCGAAGATGGCTATCCTAGTTTAATTAAACAGTGCATTTGACCTGTTTTAAACGGTCACAAATTAATTTAATTGTCGTCTTTGACAGATCTGCTCACCAATCACAAGCGCCATGCGCCTCCTGTTACAGTTCCACTCACCAATCAGAGCAGGCACAGGGCGTGTACATTTTACAACAATAAAACTTAAGGAAAACGTGGGATAATGGCGCCAGTCGATCCAACACAGGCAGCGGCTGTGTTTCAGCAGCGGAGCATTTAGCTACCCTACGTTGTTGACATGTTGTTATTTTGTCATTTTGCGTGGTTCAACCATGGATAACCGCTCTCTGTGAACCCGCTCCTCTACGCTCTGTGTAGGCTACATAATCCTACATGGAGCATTTCAGAATAAGAGCGTTTTGCCTGTCTGATTTTGGTGACTTGTTCAGATTTTGCTTATTTGTTCATTTGTCCTTGTTTTTTGTACTTCTACCATGGTTAAGTAGCTACTGTAGTTTCTTGTTGATGTATAATCTGCAAAAAGGTGTTTTATTTTAAAAACTGACTGGATTCTTTATGTCATTCTGTGTCTGATTTCCTGCCTGGTTCATTTGCTCTGTGCTGCTTGACGAGGCTTCCATCAAAAATAGGCTGACAGTGAATACTGAACTTCGCAAAACTTCAATAAAAAATCGCAGATCGAATCATTTTCGCAATATCCCCAAATTGTTCAGCCCTTATTTTGACAAAGCAGTCCCCACTCAAGGTACACGTGCAAGCATTTTTCAGAGCTTTCTGTTGTATTACACTTATAAGCAAAAACAAGAAGTCCTAAAAGTGCTATGGATGAATGTAATACTGACCTTTCATGTTATCCCCATGACAACGGAGCAAACTCCATCTGCTGATGACGCTCATGTAATATGGTTGAAAGCACCCAAAAAATGTGTACCTGGATTTTAAGTTGGGATTAACTTGCCAAACTCGGAAACTACTATTTCCAAGATGAATAATGAACTCTGATGCATAAAATTTTCAAAATGTTTACATTGACTTTGACTTCAAAACGTGCTTTATGTATGTGTTTTAACTTTCCTAAAATATTCTTGAAATGCATTTATCAGACTTATAAGGAATATAGTTAATAATGAGCCAACATTAAGAGTAAAAAGGTTTTATTTTAGTGTAAGAGTAACCTTTAAAACCAGCTCTGAAGTGATCACATGATTAATCACATTAATCACATCTACGTGTAGAGCAGGAATAGCCAATATGATACATGGATTTACTTTACATCTGCCTTGTTGTTCTTTATTTAAAAAAATATATTTGCTTTTTACATAGCAAAGCTAATGTCTTTTAATTTTCAAAATGTATTTGTGTGAATCAACAACAATCTAGTATAGAATGCAGATGCAGATGCTCAACATCTAGAGATTCTGCATCTCAGCTATTTTTTCCATGTGACACGTGCATTTCTCCACAAAAATAGACAGTGAAAATGATCTGTTGACACTCATATTTACATCATACCAGCAACATTACACCTTTCACTAAAGTTTAAATGTCTTTATCTATAAAATCTATATCACAGACATAAAAAATATGAACCTTTTTTTTAACTCAACACATCTTCATCTTCATTTGTTAATTTTTATTGTATTGTATTCATCAAACGCAAACTCAGTCCTCTGTGTGGACATGCACAGGTAGATGTAGAGCAGTGTGGCCCAGTATTAGGCCACAGTTTATTTTCTCCTGAACACCCTGGGGAAGTTTAATTGAATGAATCACAGCTCTGTGCTTCTTCATTCAACAATGGCTATAATACTAGCCATTGAAGAATAGACACACTAGTCTATGGCTCAGACAGCCAGTAGGTTAAAAATGGGTAGGACAGGTTATAAATGGATGTTTTTTTATTTTTAAATGTGATGAAGAACTTTTGGATCTCTATACATACTGGAGGAAAAGGCGAATTCTAATCATCTCCATCGTCCTGTGTCGTCGGTTTGTGCTCCCACTGAGCTGGCTGATATGTCTTGTAGCATTAGTCTGATGTGTTCAGATTTAGCTCAAATAAAAGTGGAGAATGGCCGTAGAGAAGAGAAGATGGAGAGAGGGAGGAGAAAACAAGGCGCTTACAGCTTAGCAGGAGTTGGAAATACACATTTGCCATTCTGTTTACTGCACCCAATGAACCGGAGTAACTGTCAAATCCAGACGGGTCATGTTGTGGTTGTCCGTACGCTGTTGATCCCTGACCTTTTTAATGGTGTGTGCTTGTGTGGAGCAATTACAGTAACACAGTGATGGTAGGAGGCAAACTGCAGGCTGAGTTATTAGTCGTCATTTTTCAAAGCTGCAAAAATGCTAATGATACTTTTTAATTGTGTTTCCATTATCTTGCAGGCTCTGTTCACACTGTACACATCGTGGTTACCGCAACATGATTCATTACATGCATAATCCATAATTGGATACCATAATTAATAGCAATTTAATAGAATGCATAGAAATTAAATTTGCAATACATATAATTTATTATAGCAAAGAGTCCTGCATAGTCCTTCATACAAAATTAAATATTACCTCAGATTTGTGTTTAAAGCGATGTGGACAGTAGGATTACAAGCCCAAATGGTTGTGTGTATCAGTACAGTATGTATGGTTTGTTTTTGTATTTCAATTGTTTATGATTGTACACCCACTGTAGTAAGTCTCTGCAAAAGAAATATCAGAGAATTACAAATCCCTGGAGAGAAATGTATGGCTTGTAAAGTGGTTAGTTGGAGATTGTCGCTGAAACAGGAAAGCACAACTTGGCTCGTAAGGACCAAAAAAGGATGAGCAATTTATACTGTATATGTGCCACAGTTCTAATAATCATCTCTATGTGCATAGATAACCTGAGTTTGACATCAAGCAAACATACATGTGTTTCTACAACTCTTTCTTGTCTTTATGTTTATTTACCAGTGGCTATCCCAGTTTATATTTTTCTATACTACTCATTTTCTATGCTGATTATTCTTTGAAACATAATTGCTTTTTTGTATTATATAAATTCAGCAAATGGTAGAATAAGGCACCCAAAACACTTATAGTCATAGTTTAGAAAGTGTAATTTATTGAAAAAAAAATCAATGCGTCCTGTGTGTTTACTTTTTACCAAGACAACAATCTGTCCCTGACATTAACCTACCAGTGCTTTGAGTTTCTTAAAGATAACCATGAAAACATTAACCATAAGATGAATGCACAGGTGCTTAATAAGCTGCACACACACAGTAATCTTAAGATGCTCTTGAAGACCAAAAATACTAACCACAAAAAGGAAATGTCCTTAAAGCTCATTTAGCAAGGAGAAAGGGTGTATTGAAAACTATGGAGCCAAGCATTTGAATTATGCTTTAGTTGCCAGAAGAAGCTATGAAATACGTTGACAGTGAGTGCTATGCAGATATGTTTAGAATGAACATTTTGTTGTTGGCAATGAACCATTTGGAGATAATAATGCCATGGTTTATGTGTGAGAGCAATGCTGATAATTGAATAATAACCATATCAAAAGCTACATAAATTAAATTACTGGGACAGCCTGACAGGAGGGGTTGTCACTTTTAGAGTATTCAGTTTGTTCCACTGCGCCAGGATCTGCATCTAAGGAGCGTGTAATATATTTAACTGAGCCAGTTGAAACTGACTGTGGAAGCCCTTTGCTTTTATGTAATGTGTCCTCTGCAGCTGTGGTCACAATCATGCTGAGACAATTACCGAGCACGCTGGCATGTCTTCAGTGCCGTGCTCTGTGTGCGTGTGTGTGTTGGCACAGAGCAGCTTATGTGCGGACTCTACCTGTCCTGCCATATGTGTCCTGTAGCGATGAGAGAGAGATAGATCATTCTCTTGAGCAGATGTGCTGACGCCAGAGAAAAGTTAGTTCACTTCTCTGGCATATTACCCCCATTCCTCCTATGATCCATCTCTTTTTCCAGACTTCCTACCATCGCTCAGAACTCTGGGAGACTTCTGAAAAGATTCCCAGTCAAGCTGACAAACCCCAGTGTTCTGGCTTGTAACCATCTATGTGTGTGTCATCTACTTTTACCCTGCTCATACACAGTAGCTAACCCCTCCCTTTTCTCTCCTTTGTTTTCTTCTTTTGACCTCTACTCCTTTTCTTTTTCTTCCCTTCCTCCGCCACTTTTTTGAACCACCCGAAATCTTTCTATTCTTTCTTTTCTTTTACTTATCTCCTTGCTTCCCTTTCTCCTTTCTCTGCTTCCCCACTCCTTAAGGAACAACTTAACACCAGGCTAAAAAGCAGTGTTTTACTCCGCTTTCTGGTTGATAGGTCCAAGTCTGTTTCATCTCTGACCAGCATCACTGCTGCTTGTGGTTGGATGTGCTCTCTTGCACTTGTATCTGCATCTAACAGTGATGTCATGGTGTACTGATACGCCTTGGACTACACTTACAAAACCTTGGTCATTGGCAGCAGAAGTCTACACAATCTACACAATGACACACATCCCGACTTCTGGTGAAAACAGGAAATTAATAGACACAACAATGGCATAGTGTTCAAAAGGATTTTCATCAAAATCTTAAGGATTATGACTTTAAGTTACACTTGAATCACTCCTTCCCCATTTCTTCTGCCCCTGAATCCCCTCTGGCTTCCCTGCTGTAAGGACCTGGAGCCAGGTTTGAGATCACAGCGTGTCTGACTATGCAAAGAATGACTCACGTACAGTACAGTATGGGCCAACTTCACTTCTGGCTCCTGTTCTTCCACATTTCCTCCCACTACGTCTTTCTGTATTAGCGTTCTTGTATGGCACCAATATCACCAGAGCGTGGTATATGTTGCTGACTTCCTCCTAAATCCACTAGTTCATATTTCATCACTATGTTTAGGAATGTTAAGTGTGATAAATCCTGTATGCATACCCGGGATGTGTGCAGTGCGTTTTGAATCTACCCTGTAGTGTATCAGCGTCTTCCATATGCTGTTTGTTGTCTTTGGAGATGAACCTGTAGTATGTCAGCATAGATTTCAAAGGTTTCTCTTATTAGGAAGGTAAACAAGAAAGAAGATAGAAACAGGGCAGTGAGTAGCAAAATGAAGAGATGAGAGGCAAAGTGCCTTCTTGTTAAACTCCTTGTCACTCCGGTTCAAACCACAGAGCTGAAGTTCATAGCAGGACTGTCTATAATTGAGCCATTGATATGATGTGAAAACCATTAAAGAGAAAAATAGAGAGAAAAAAAGAGAAACACAGTAAACAATTAAAGTCTTCTTAAAATAACTGCTGGGAAGACTGTTAAATGTTTCACCAACAAAGCTGTCATCGAGGCCTTTCAGAAAAAAAAAAACAGAATCTGCCACGAGGAGCTGTTTTCAGATTTCAGCGAACAAAACAGGAATATTGCTTTGCTGGAAGCAGCCACACTGTCGCAACCTTTCTATGTGGGTTATTTTTACTCTGAAAGCAGATAAACACGGCAATTACTAATGTTTAGCTGAGCTGCTAAAACACCAAGCCTGCTAAATCCTGCTAATTAAGTCCAGAGAGGTAAGAAAAGAAGGAATTATTCTGCTGAGATATAAAAAGACATCTTTTTATTTTTTTAGTTGAGAAGTTCTAATCTGCTTTAATCACAGCTTTGATGGGTTTGTGGCTTTAATGCCTCTACTCTATTGACGCGTCCACACAATCTAAAAATGAGGAGATCCCTCCATATATGTTGTGTGTTTTTGTGTATTTCCATGCTGTTGTCTGAAACTGTTTTTTCATGATACTAGCGGGCATATTTATTTCCAACAGCAAAATTTACCCGGAGCACATGAAAAACACACACAGAGGCAGACACGGTGGTGGTGTCTTCCTGTGGCAAGCGTGTTGCTCTCTCTGTCTGGGTAGTCAGGGCTGAGATTGCCAATAAATAGTGGCCGGTGGCCTTCAGTATCACCAGCAGGGAAGGATTTGTGTCCTCGTGCCTGATTGGTCCAGGCTCGAGGAAGAGAACAAACCATCTCGTTAATCAGGGAACACTGTGGGGACACTGTGTGTTTCTGTGCCACTCGCACTCGAAATAGTGTGTGTGTGTGTTGTGTGTGTGTGTGAGAGAGAGAGAGACACAGAGAAAGTGAGTATGTACAATATTATGTCAGGCGATTGAGACGGCAGCAGTGCAGAGCTGAGCTGATGGATGACAGATGACTGAGTGTTAAAGGCCGCAGGAGCAGCCATGACTCACATACACACACACACACACACACATGTGTGCGCACAAACTCCGAGCTGGTGAAACTGTCACATTACAATTCTACCTGTGCTTACATTCCTCTTAGCACCAATTTTCACCTTTAGGGGCTGTCAAATAAATAAGTGTGATGTCAAGTTTTATTATCATCACTCTGTCGTCTATTAGAGACCCTAAATAATGTGCTAAATTCTCTGCTTTTTTTCCAATACTGAACTTTTCAGGAATAAGAAAAGCAGACAGTATATTCGGATTGATAGCTTAACTTTTTCAAGCTGTATAATTACTTTTTGCTCCCATAAGGGATGAAACTCATAACAATTGTGTTTGCTTTCTTGGTTCTGTGTGCCGAACTGTGTCAAACTGCCAGGTTTAAGGGCTCACACCCAAGCTGTAAAAGTGTACCTTATGGTGCTGCAAAGCAAATGTTGGTTTTGCTTTCAATCAAAATGCAAAGAAACCCAGCAAGAGAAGAATTCTGCCATTGTAATCAGCCAGAGCATGTGAGGTGTAGTGTTATACTAACATATGGAGAACAATATTGATTTAAAAATTCCGAGTGAGATCGTGAATAAACACTGGATCATGAGATTTACATTTCAGTAAGCTGATCCTGTGTCTCCACTCTAATCGCATATTAGCTCACATAAGGACACGGTTACACAGAACATTGTGTGGCACACATAAATGCTTGAAAATGAAATGAAATGAAAGAAAATGTATCTGTGTAGCCTTCGTACTGTGGGAAAAATATCCCATCATCTGTGCATTTCCAATAAGTCAAACAATGTAATTCCTTAAAATAGCACCCAAAAATGGAGATTCCCACAGTGCATCTGTCATCATAACACCATATTTGAGCAAAAGGTAATCAGTCCCTCTAGGATTTCACAGGCCTTTTTAGTAATCATTGTGGTCTAAAATGCTTGATTTTGCTTTTCTAAAAATTTTGATGGGGTGTTTTTATATGATGAAATTGTGGTAATATGTGAAAACTGCAAAGGTAGTTGTGATTTTTTTGTAACTTTAGAATTATAGCTGAATCACTTGTTTATTTGTAACACAGAGCTTTTGGTAGGTATAGAAGCCTGTTTCTCTGCGACTCTTTGCCAAAACCACTGCCATGACAGCAGGCAACTATAATGTCTAACAAATGACAGTAAAAAAAAACATCTTATGCAAGATTAAGCTTTACACGCCTTTAACATTGTCAGATTCACGATGGACAGTTTAAAAAAAGATCAAAATCAATGCAGCAGAACCAGAGATATAGTCTTTTTTTATTTCTTGTCAAAACCTGGCACCTACATTACCCACAATTCAACTCAACAGCCGAAAATCCAGTCAGAGAGTCGAGTGTGTAATGCTAGTAGCAGCTAATAGGCAACTTTAGCTGGCCTCAAGCAGAGATGAGGAGCGAACTGCAGAAGTCAAGATCACATTTTTCTAACTCCACAACGTAAGATTTTTCCTCAGCCCCAACCGACAAGTGGCATCACCTGAGGCAATTTACCAGACTTCACGCAACTTCCTTTCACATATGTCGTAGTACTCCGCAACATCCGTAAACAGACTTTTAGATTTCACATCAGACATACAGTTACCCTTTAAGAATAATGACGTGTATCGCCTGTTTTTGTCCTTGAGAAGAAATGGTTTGTAATGCAGCTTGCAAACCTTTACGGTAAGGTGCTCATCATATTTAACCTCCAGCAGCTTTTCTGGACATATCAACATTGAAAAAGAAAATGCTGCTTCACTATAAGCCCCCAAACCAGTCTGCTAGACTACACATAAGAATCTCTAGAGATATAATACCTGATCACTGCAGAATTCATCTGGATGATGCCTTATCTAACTAGACTGAAGGATTCATAACTGTACTGTTACGTGATGAAGTGGTTTTGCTGTTACTAAAAGATCTTAATGACCTTATGATGCATTTCATGATAACACAACTTTTGAATTAGCGACCAAATTAATTTTGGTGAATTAAATCAATTTGTTATATCTCCTTTCTTCTCTGACTCCTATTTTTTTATATCACCTTCCTCAACTCATTCCACACCTTGCCTTTTCCTTTCCTTCCTCCAGCTCCATCACCCTGTCTATCCTAGGGGTAGCCTCAGGGCAGCCAGGTGTGTGTGTGTGTTCATGTGTGGCTGTATAGGTGCTTGTGTTTGTGTGTGTGTGTGTGTGTGTGTGTGTGTGTGTGTGTGTGTGTGTGTGTGTGTGTGTGTGTGTGTGTGTGTGTGCGGATTTCTGAATAAGCAATGTGTTCACCTGCAATTTTAACAGCTAGTGAATCCACATCTTACTTTCAAAGTTTATTGGGTTTGCTGTGTCCAAATGTATCCTCATCTAAGTTGGATTTTTTCTCTCTTTCCATCAATCATCAGGTATGTGTTTCAGTGGACATTTGTCTCCACTGCTCCTATCTACTCCCTCCCTCTTTCAAGCTTATAGCAGTTTCCCATCCTTGGTGTGTACAGCCCATATCAATCAGGTCACTTTATGCTGACTGGGTAACAGGAGATTTTGAAAACTTAGAAACCAAAAGTATGTCTTACCCAAATTTCTCATCATCTTGACATTTACAGGAATTTGCTGGGGTCATGACAATTTTGTGACCTATAAACTAAGTTACAGGCTATAGATTAAGAGATAGATGAGGCTTGCACACACTACATACAGCTCATCTTTGAAAAAAATGTTCTGTTATTGCATATTTATTAGTGTATTCATTTACATCAACATGTTGGGACAAAGCTTTCAAATTATTATTCCATGTAGCGGCCTTTTTTCTGTAATCCATACATTCTCTATTGAAATCAATTCCTTAATAAATCCATTTCACTCAAACTGTTGACAAAGCATACCAAATCTTAAGCAATATTGTGGTGTGTCACTATGAAAATAATTTCCCCCCATCTACATTCCCTGTCTGACATACCGAGCAGCCAGCCACGGGGTCAGAGTCAGCGAAGGGAAAGGTGATGTGCTGTATTTAAACGAATGAAATATTAATAGTCAGCCAATTAAAATAGGGGCAGCCAGAGTGTCCCAGGAATCCAGAGGAGACGTTAGCACCGTGCTAATAAGATGATTTCCATCAGCCATAGCCAGAAAATGCAGGCAACGACAGCCGAGGCCAGAGAGACCCGGGGTGGGTGGGGGAACTGAAGTCTGACTTGTGCCTCTGTTTGAGGGGTGGAGGAGAGATGGGTGATGCGAAGGGTGTCAGGCAGGTGGGAAAAGAGGAGCAGGGTGGCCTGAAAAGATGGACAAAAGCAGGATGATAAAGCATTATGCTGAATGGATTGTAGAGATGGATGTTTTTGTGTGTGTGTGTGTGAGTGATTGATAAAAGCTTGGTGAGCACCGCTTCTTTTCAATTCCTAAACAGTGCGTTCAGTTGCCCTGTCACTGCATTACAATCTAGAAACACTGATTACCTTTTCTCTCTCTCTCTCGCTCTCATTCTTTCTTGTCCTCCCTGTCTCTCCCTGTCTCAACGCAGTTCAGTGTAATTCATCAGGGAAATGTGAATTTTGTAGGTTCATACACACACACACACCAACACACAGAATACACAAACACAGAGCAGATACTGGTATACTGTCCAGTCATGTAAAGGCAGAATAATTAAGTAGTACACTATATATATACACAGAAAAAGTAAAACTATAACAATAAATTAAAAGACAATAAATAATAAAAGCAAAAAATAATAAGTAATGTCAGAGGAATTTTCAAATTGATGAATACCTTAGTTTGGATTGCTTTGCGTTTATCACGTGTGATAGTATTATTCGCTGACTCATCATTAATAAAGGACACACAGCTCATCATATCACACTGCTCTTTCTACCCACAGCCTCCCTTTCTCTCCTCTTTCATTGCTAGCTATTGTTTTGCTATTCTTAGCAGGGGGACGCACAGTTCTCCATTACAACCCAATGGATACTCATGTCTACTCATGCTTTTGTTGGCCCCAGTGTGTGTGTGTGTGTGTGTGTGTTGTGTCTACTACTAAGCTAGCTTAAGCCAACTGCATCTCACACGCCTCATGCATAGCTTAACTGAGTGAATGACTGTCTGTCTGGCTGTTTCTGTATATATCTGTACATGAAGAGTATGCATTTACATCTGTGCGTATGCGCACATTGCTTATCCATGTCTAATTATGTTTCATGTGTGTATGGTGCATGTCGGCGCACATACACATCCATACCCACTTATCTTCTTTCCCCACACAGAAACACACACAAACTGACAATAGATTTATCACCATATATTAACCTTTAACATTCTCACTGGTATATAATTCAATTCATTATTTAATTTACCTCAGTAATGCAAAGTCAGTAATCCTTTTGGAGTGATTCACAGTGTAATATGCCAGTGACAGGCAGAACAAATACTTGGCTCACACATTGTGAGTAGGCACAATTCCATATGTGTATACACACACACACAGACACATCAACGTGCACACAAGTAGAGACACAAACACACACAGCGGTATACACAGAGTAATCAGCGCTGCAGCTATTATTAATGAGAGAGAACCAGGTCATTAATATTTAAGCAGTGTCACTGAGGCTACCGCCATGAGAGTGTGTGTGTGGTCTGTATGTGTGTGTGTGTGTATGTGTGTGTGTGTGTGTGTGTGTGTGTGTGTGTGTGTGTGTGTGTGTGTGTGTGTGTGTGTGTGTGTGTCCACATATAGAAGAGGGGCAGAGGGGCTATAAGGCAATTTCCTCAGGCAGCGTAGTGAGACCTACTCCATTACGATAGGAGAGACAGAGATGGAGACATATTACTACCTTAAACAGAGAAAGGATGCAAGACAGAAACAGTGGAATTTGATTTTGCTCCTCTCCTCTCCTCTCCTCTCCTCTCCTCTCCTCTCCTCTCCTCTCCTCTCCTCTCCTCTCCTCTCCTCTCCTCTCCTCTCCTCTCCTCTCCTCTCCTCTCCTCTCCTCTCCTCTCCTCTCCTCTCCTGTCCTCTCCTCTCCGTCAGTTGTTTTGTTCTGTGGAGGATGAAGAGGCTCGAATGGGAAACAGCAGATATCTCGTTACATCACACTGGATAGGATATAGGATGGGCCTGGGAGCTTCCTGTGTGCGCACTTGTGTGTGTGTGTCCGCACTGCCAGCATGAACCCTTCTAAATGAACACTGTTGGGGATTGCGACTCTTTGGTCTGTGTCTAGTCCTCCTCACTGTGCATGCTCTGATGACAGCACACACACGAACCCATACACACACACACACACACACACACACTGTTTCTCACACCCACAGACCAACAGATATGGTTTAAGGGTGAGGGTGTGAATGGTTGAAGAAAGGCCTTAGCATTAAAACTGTAAATAATCACATTAGCTCTTGCCCTCTCCCTCCTCTTTTCTCTCGTCCCCACAGCCTCTTTCGTTGTCTAGGATTAGTGGGTATTACTTGCTCTGCAGAGCAAGGAGAATGAGACAGGTCATACTGCCAGTTCCTAGATTGGAAGAGCAGGGAAAATATTCCTTTATAATAACCTCACTTTATTAAATCTAGCTGGAGGACATACAGCAGCCTGTTTCGACCCCTTGAGCCTGTCGTCTGTATGGCTGCCAACAGTTGTCCTTAGATAATGCCAAGTTTTTTTCTGATTGAGTCATCATTAACATATTGATTGATAGGTAATTAGTTAATAGTGAATCCCATAGTAAGGAGGGGATTATTGCTGTGAATGGGATTAGTTTAAATATGAGTTTTATCCAAACATAAAGCAGATCATTTTCAAAACCTATCACTGCAAAATAGTGTCAGTTTTCAGAATCAACTTAACTCCTTTATCCTCCACAATCCCCCATTGATCAGTATGATAATTGTCTGTCCATCATGCATATTTCTTTTTGACTAAACTTTGGAAACAAATACTACACCATCCTGTTGTTTCCTGAGGTTGTACTGATTTGGTGCAAATGGAGTGGTTAAGTGTTCAGACTGCCATGTTACATTATGTTTAATGAGTAGTGAAGAGACAGGAGCATCTTGCATCTCCTGGATATTTTAACAGTAGTCTAGTGTTATATTAAAAACACAGTTAAATGAAGATACATTTCCTCAATTCTAATCACATTTCTGTGATTATTACTTCTTGTTATTTGTGGCAAATATGTCATTCTTGAGTAGTTTTATATACCTGTCCCTCTCTTGTCTCTTCCTTTAAAATGTTGAACTTATAGCTAGCAGAGCAATATCATATAGAATGTGTTTGTTAGCAAAACGTTTGTTGACACTTCCACAGAACTTGCTTGAGGCCTAATGCATTAATTTCTCCCCGATCCACTGTGAGTGAGGTGTGGAGGCCAACCGTACTCTAAAGCGTTGAATCCATGTTTGAGTGAGCCAATCAATTTAAATCCCTCTTGTAACTAAACCCTGCCCACGTATTGTGTCACTCAGAAATACGTCACATTACAGAAGCTACAAGAGCTCTAAATGCTGTTCTCCTGTGACTATTTTTTGTTCTTTGTTTCAGAGAAATTATATTTTTACTGTTAGTTTGTATTTGGGTAAATTGTTACCAATGAGCCACTGTAGCCCTAGCTATGGTGAAGATATCAGTTAGAGGTGGAAGTCAAAGCGTAAATAACTTAACTCTACTGAAGTTTATCCTTCCATCCTGATGCAATGCAGTAACTGGTGATGTTATTAGGTACACAAGTGCACAAATCAAAATGTTTTCTGTAACAAGGGTCTATATTCATCCAAGGTTTCACTCCACATTTTTTCTCTAGTCATATGGGTGCTGCAGTGGTTTGGCATCACTTTAGAGGGGCCCTGCCCAATCTATGCAGCAAATGAATAGGACTTTTACTTCCAGAAACCGTGGGTGCCCAAATAAACTCCTCCCACTTCACAACTTTAGTCCAGTCGAGCAAATGAAAATGCATCTTCAACCATATTTAGCAAATTCAGCATTTCTCCGCCGTCTCTGTGTCAGATGTCCACGGTGATAGTGCTGTAAAGTGTACACTGACATAAATGACAGGTTGAGCATTTTAAACTCACATAGCCTGTGTTCAATCAGGTTTTGGTTACGCTAAATAGGTGCAGCAAGAGGAGAAATGAGTCATTGAGAAGTTTAAAAACTTTGTTGTGATCCCATCAGAGAGCCCTGGTGGTTGTTCACTTATTGGCCATCTGCCTGTGTGTACAATGATTTGATTACCTGGGAGCTTCATTAGGATAGAGAGACAGGGAGGCCGCGTTGGTAGCTTCCCTATCCTCCCGACTCAAGTATAGAGTTACCTTTGCACGGAAGAGGGTGCATTGATTAGCCATATTCCAGGGAGGTTGGGGGATGGAGGGGGAGGGGGGTGCAGCTTCACCTTATGTCATCACGATCGCCTCTGGGGGACTGAGAGCTGTGGAAGTTGAATGTGCAGCAATATATTGTGTATGGGATAGGGCTTGCAGTGATAATCTGGACATTAATATGGGAAGCCTTGGCGAGGGTTTTCCTGGAAAGAAAGCGAGGCAGGAAGCTGTATGTCAATCAACAGAATGCACACAGATAGATCAGCACATGGCTTCATAGTCAAGCAGACACATGATATACTGATGATTGCCAAGGGCCTAAGGAGGGACTTGTTTGTGTGATTTCTCTAGCATGTTTTGACACTTCTTCGCAGCGTGACTTTACACCTGTTACCTTATCCTGTTTTTTCCCCTGTTGTCACTTTTCCTGCACAGATTTTCCTTCAGTGGCCATGTGTTTGTTTGACGGACGGGCCCAGCGTTCTGTCCAGTGGAGCTACTTGGAGGTGTCATCTTTACATAAACACACCTCGACTCTGTCATCATTAGTCTCTGTTAAAGAGCGCTAGCTGATTATGGTTTTGATTACATTTTATCAGCTTCTCTGTCAGCGCTGCTCCCTGTACGGAGCCAGCTTTGTAAGAATGATGAATGGCTCTTTTAATTGTTTCTAATTGATAACTGCTCTGAAAGACTTTGTTATGAAACACCGCCAATTTAGTAACACCGATACACTGTAGTGCCTTATTAATTCTCTCCCATCTGGCTTGAGCACTGTGCAATTGAAAAGAACGTCTGTGTGTTTGTGGGCCGACAAGGCAGTAATAACTCCTGGTGTAAGAGCATGCCAGTTTTCAAATGCCAAAACACTTTTATTTTTATTCACCTCCCTGTGTCCAAGTCTTTGCTGTATTCATGTACTCCATGCCTTAATTGTTTAAAATATTACAATATCTCTGCTGATTTACTACCCTGTTTATGTAGCTGGGTTAGAGATGGTGTGTAACTATGTTACAGCCTGACTTATGTGTTTATCATTATCATTTATGATGAGGTGATATTGAATGATAAATTCTCATCCTGCCGCCCTGTGGCAGGCATGCTCAGGCTCGGCTCTGCTGGTGAGCTTCTTAGAGAGAGCATTTGCATACATATTGTCTCACACCTTTAGATAGACTTTCTCTTTCTCTCACCCACTGTTACTGCACATCTACCCTTAGAATACTAGAAGGAAAACTTGTAGGTGGACGTTGGTCAGCAAGCTTATAGACGAAGACATCTGTAAACAGTCCTTTTGGTATTTATGTAGGCCATTCACACAAATGAGCTGTGGTAGTACCTTTTTGTTATTTGGCTGGCTGTTTCCACCTGTTTTGCCTGTGGGACAAGTATTTACTGGTCCACCTGTGGTTCTCTTGTCAATTCACCCAGGTGTTAACACGACACTTTGATCTATCTCTTCAGAAAATGTGAAAACAGACAGAAGAATGTAGAGATAAATGAACTCAAAGATGAGGAGTGACTATAGTATCTTAACTAAAGGGCTAAATGCATTAGACACAGCGGCTGACTCGGTTTGATTGTATAGGTTGGCAGTATGATGCATTAACACCAATGCACTGCCATTTGCAAGTACATTTTAGCATGACATGAATCCTGTTTATAGTGTGTTAATGGTCCGTTTGATTGTCAGGTGGCTCTTTTAGAAAACGTTTACATATCAGCTGACATCACAAGCGGCCAAATGGTGCTAATTTTAAAAAAAGACGGCCCTTTCATATATAACTGCAAAATGAAAAGGGAATCACGTAAAGTGCTTTAAATAGATATGTCAAAAAGTCAAGAATTTGAGATTATATTTTAGAAGACAACTTGGGAGCACATTTGATCATTAAAAACACCTGGTGCTTATGAAAGCATGTGACTCATGCTGCTACATACCATAAAGTTAAAGGGAAATAATTAAACATACCTGGAGCACTGGCTTATTTTGCTAATAGAATGTAGAAAATTGCTTGTTGGTTTTATCCTTCATAGGATCCAGGCTTTGGAAACTGGTAGTGATAGTAACCCAAGCTTTTTATGAGAACTTAGTTTATGATTAAAAAAAACCCTACTAGCCAATTATGTGTACAATCAAGCGTTTTCTCTCAATAGTCTTGCGATGGTTTGAACCTAATGCCCAAATTCAACCTTCTCATTATCTCTCCCTTTTCTCACCCCATGGCTTTTTTTAATGCATCCGGCATGTGTCTTCTCCTCTACTTTTTATATTCCTCCTCCTCTGCTCCCCCTTCCCTCTCCTCCTACATCGCCTCCTCCTCTCCCTCCATCCCTACAGTGCTCAGGTTGACAGATGTTTGGCTGGCTGTCCTGTCATAATAACTGTGGTGTTGGGTGTCTCAGGTGGCTGGCGTTGGCTGTTCTTTGAGTACTTCACAGCCAGAGCAGGACATTTCCTGGGGTGAAGGAAGGAGAAATGAGGATACAAGCAGGGAGGACAGGACAAACAAGGAAAGATTTTTAATGGTTGTTTTTTGTTGTTGTTTTTTTGTCATTTTACATAAGATACGTACAGTTGTTTCATCTCAGTAAAGACAAAGTGAACTTGCAGTCCATCTCACAGCCAATCAGTGAAACATTTGTCAACCCACTGCAGCCTAATGAGCCAGTTAGTGCAATTTAGAATATGCTAGAGGGCAGAGGTGATGAGCAAACAGAGAGAGGTTGCAGCAGAAACACAAAATAAAAGCATGTATGGATGTAGACCACCCTGATTCTAAAAATGATTACAAATTTGCTTTGCCAAATACAAATGTGAAGCAATGCACCGCTAATTAATGTCTGGATTACTTTAATTGGTAATGGTTTTCCGATGCATAAAGTGTGACATTCCCTGCAGAGTAAATCACAGGGAAGAGATCAGGTTGGGTGGTTGTGCGTACAAAGCACAGGACGTTGCCACACCTTAGAAGCCAAAGAGCAGATGAGCTAAAAGTATAGTTAGTATTGGACATTCTTTAATGTTGCTCTCTGTCTGCTGGATGTGAAAGCCAGTGACTAGTATGCCATTTTTAAGGCGATACTGTGTCAATGTTGTGTTTACCGCTTGTTGCCCTGCCCCTGAATGGCCAAAGAAATTAACTTTCACATCAGTTAAATATAAAAAAGTCAAACTTTTCATTGCCAAAACATTTTTTATGCCATAAAAACTGCCCAAGAATAGATATAGTACAGCTCACATACAAATCTGATGTAAATAAAGGGTGTCAACACTGAGCAAAAAAGCCTGGAGTTCAAAAAGTTTATCTTTGGAGTTGCCTAAACATAACCACAAAAGGAAAAAAAGAGACATGCAGAATGTTTCGCAAGTTTTTCAATACAAACATTTCCTCTTCATGTTGATGAAAATATAATCCAGGCAGCATTACGTTTCCTACTAAACATATTTGCTGATGCAAATGAGTTGTATATGAATTTTTAGGAGCCAGATTTAGATAGATGCAAGTGTGGGATGAGGTTACAGAAGGAGAGAGGTGACAGGCAGAGAGGGGTGGCAGTGTTGGGGGAGAGAGGTGGCAAGGGGACCACAAACCCTTCAAGCCAGCGGGAGGCTGTCTCCGCTGAGATTTATCGGTACTCTTGGAACCGGACCTTGCAGCTCACTGTCAGCCTCTCTCCCTTTATCTTCCTCTTGATGCCCACACCATTTCCCAGTAAGATTGATCTATAAACGTACAAGTTTTCTTAAAGTAGACAGGCAGTGGAGCTTGATAAGACAGTAATAAGAGATGGAGATGAAGAACAAACCTTGTCTGCTTAAGTTGTAGTCTGCATACCGGTGCTGTTATGTGTTTATCTTTGATGCCCTGTCACGGCTGGAGATGTTTTCGTACTTTTTGATTTCATAAGAGACCTTTATAAATGTCTGGTTCCCTGAGGCAGATATAGACAGACACATGGAAGGACAGGCAGACAGGTCAGCTTCAGACTGGATGAGACCTGCAGTAAGCCCTATATCAGCCCGGCTTTGCTGTCTTATTGGACTTTAAGGCTCTCCAGTTTACATCGAGCTCAGTCGATCCAACCACACAACGAGAAGAGAGAGAGAGTGTTTGGGGACAGGATTGATCTTTGCTAACAATATTGCCTCTGTGGATGGAAATGATTGGATTACTGAGTTTTGAGACCCGTGTGCGATGTTTACATGGGCTGTTCTTCTCTGCTGTAATTATTGATGTGACAAGAGACACTCACTGGCCTCCTTGCGGCTCACAAAAAATATCGCTCCTCAATTTAGGCTGATTTGTGACATGGCCAATCATGAGTGTGAATTATGTCAAACCGCAGTAGGGTATGATTTCATTTGGTGGCCTTTGGTAGCCTAACTCTGCATACATTATATACTTATATGAAGAAACGGATCAGCTTGGCTAATGAATTCGTGGTACAGCAGGACACAGGGGAATCGGTGTGCACCACAGCACCTCCCCAGCAGCCAACAGCCCTGTGTGTTTCTGACAGACAGACAGTTATGTAAGAGGGGAGAGCTAAAGGTTGCCTTGTCTCCTGAACCACCAGAAATCCCCACAGACACACCAAGCAGTGGTGAGGATAGGTGGCCCTCTCGCCTGCTGATTATAAAGGCTGCTTCATGCAATATTAAAAATGGTCCTCTATTCCACTTCAGGGAGCACAGATATAATAGCCTACATCAGCCTAAATATTACAGCTCTTTGGACATGAAGCTCATAGCCAAGGCTCGACCACTCAAAACATCTTTTCAGCATTACAGAAATCACAGTTAAAAATAAACAGCCCTAACCTAAAGCAGTTATTAATGAATGGGCAAAGTTCAGTGCTTGATGTATGAATAATTATTGTGGTCTTCAGGGAGCTGTCCATGTAAAATTAGATTGCTGATTGCCAATCTAAATAATTAACGGCAGTATGATTATGGGAAGCGTAGTTCACTATGTGTTCCACCCACTGTAGCCTTTACAGCTGTCATATAGCTGCAGCTAAGAAATAATGAGCATTCAATGTGGTGACATTGTTGGGGACAGCGTGGCATGTTGCTACCTGCCCAGATGCTAGCTGCGGCCTTAACAGTGCGCCGTCGGAGCCACTCATCACCATGACAGCCCATAAAGCTGTCACCGGGGAGACAAAATGTCCCTGCCCTGAGCTATGTGACCAAGACGTGTCTGTAAGTAAATTAGTCCACGTGTGTGGCTAACTGTGCCGCGCTGTGGACAGACAGCCTTGAACTCAGGTGAGCACTAAGGAGTTCACCATCTGCCCCCTCCCATCTGCTGCCACAGTATTAAGCATTGCATTAGAAAAATAACAAAAATACACAATAACACTAAACATTTTAATCACTCCTGAGGGGAGACTATGTGTAGGCAGATATCCTCAGTCACTTGAGTATGCAACTAACTTTGATTTACTTTTAATATAATAATTATTTTACTATTTCATAATAGGCAACATTTTCACTGTAGAACTGAAACAAACAAGCAGATTTCTCAAATAATTTCCACATCTCTACAACCAATATAGCAAATCTATCACTACTCCTTTTTCCTCTGATACTCCACATACCTAATAAACACATAGTAGTGCATTAATCTTGTGTAATTGCAACAGCAAATACCACACTCATCAACACAAGTTAACACCAGCATTATTTTCTAAGACTTAACTGTGTTTACTTTAACGCGCTTTACCATAAACCGCAAGATTATCCTTGTGGTTAAAGGCTGGTGTGTGCTATAAAAGAACTAGTTTGTGCGACACGTCGTCTGACCTCGGAAGGCAAAAGTGTTTACAGCTGCTACGCACGAGGTCATTCATAGTGTTGCACTCGGTTGTGCACATGCAAGGCGACAGAAATAGTTGTGTAAGGGATGACAAAAGAGAGCTCAGGGGAGAAGTTCACACTCAGCTCTCTCATTTTGTTTAATTTAGTCTATTTTAGAAGTCAACTTGGCTTTGCTATAAAAGTGCATGTACTGTCAGCCAGCCAACCCGGTTAAATAAATGTTTTGTCACCATGTGGTTATGCGTGTATGTCTATATGTGTGTGTGTTTAGAATATGATACTGTATAATTCACTATATTGTAATTCCTCTATGTAAATACTGTATTTACTGACTCTACTTGCTACGTAAATCACCAGCCGCGAGGCTCTGTGCTATAATACGTGGCAGTTACTTTGTTGTGTTGGAGGTCCACGAAACATACATACTGTAAACTCATCCAAAGTGTTTGTACACACACACACACACACACACACACACACACACTAATCAACCTTGAGGCTGGCCAGAGTGACCATTGTAAGGTCAAAGCCAGTCATTATACAGTAGAGCTCCTGCATGCGGAGCAGAGTGATGTGCCACACCTGACTGCCAAACAGTCCCCTTAAACCAAAGATCCCTGCTCAGTAGTAAGATGTGACTTGACCTGAATTATCATCACCACCCTCTCTCTCTCTCTCTCTCTCTCTCTCTCTCTCCTCTTTCTGCTTTTCTGGCTTATAGCCTGTCCATACTCTCTCGACCCCCCCCCCCCCATGGGCAACCAGACATTCTTGACATTTTGCAAAGGTTGAAAGACAAAGAACCTTTGTGTCCTAATAAGGCCGTGCTCTATACCACACCTGAATGAGAATACTGGGAGAGAGACTGGGAGAGAGAGAAGTGTGTGTGTGTGTGCGCGCGTGTGCGTGTGTGTGAGGAGATGTGAGGTGTAGGGTGGGGTGTTTGTGTGTGATGATGGAGGAGGAAGGATGGATGGGTGGGTGTATGTATGGATGCAGATGGGAGTGTGAAAATGTAAATCAGGATTGAGTGGGTGAGTAGGACAGGAAAAGTTTCAGATAGGAGGGGACATGAAGGGTTGTTTGTGTGTGTATACAGGTAAGGGGGAGTGGGCGGTGGGGGTTTGGGACTGAAAATAAAGCTGTGTAAAGAATAGCAAAATGAATATTGTTATGATCAATCTCCTTTTCGTAGGTTGATTGTGATAACAGTTAGATTTCAGAGGCTGATGTAAGCTGTTGCTGTGAGAAGCGCACCTTTATCCTTCGCCCGCAGTCACACAGACAGACTCATATGCTCTACAAGAGAGCGATATTCTCTATCAATGCAATGGCTTGAAGCGGAACTCGCAAAACCCAAGGTCCTTCTGGTCTTGTCTCATCTCTCTCTCTCTCATCCATCACACCCCTCAGCTCTACCTCTTACCTCCCTCACCACCTCCCCCTATCTCGCCTGCACCGGATTCCTCCACCGTTTTTGCGGAAAAAACAGCTGAAGTAAGTAAAATAGAGTAAAATAGTGCTCTAGCAGAGTGTGAGCAAGGACATAGGTGTGATGAAACAGAGAGGTTTAAATAGTTAGGGCTCACCACCTGGTCAAGGCCCCTTCCAACCTTTGGTTGAGTCACTTCTCATTTTTCACTCTGCCAGTGTCACTTTGAGTTACCACTACCTTTTTCCTTCCATTTACCATACAGCTGTGGCCCCGTGTTATGCAATGTCTCTGCATTGTCTCATTTGCTGTTTTCAAGGAACTGCAATTTTGCAGAGGCACAGAGTTAAAAGTGAGAACACAATAGTGGGTCTTTTTCCTATGTTTTGTCTCAACATTACATAAGCAAGAGGTAAAAATATCTGGACCTGTCTTTAAAAGCAGATGGTGTGGTTATGACATCAGGCTCGTTAAAGGCAACTATAACTAGGAAGAGCCAAGGGTTGTTGTGAAGTACACCGCCTTAAATCCAGCTTTGTCTACTAACAATGTGAAGAAATGTTCAGTGTGTGTGTGTTTGTGTGAGACGAGCTATGGAACAGAACAAAAGTATGTGTTGCAGAAATCCTTAAATTCTCCTCTCATAGTCTGTTGTCTTTCTTTATATTAGTCTCAATCTTTGCTCCCCCCCCCCTGTCTCTCTCTTTCTGTGTGGGTATTCTGTCACTCACTGGAATGTGGGCAGATATGGGATCATATTCAGACTTCCAGATTCATTCTGTTAGCGACTCGGGAGCCAATATTAGCCACGCGGTCGTTGTTTTACCCATGAGCCCGTTGCCTTGGAAACATTGCATAAGAGGGAGTGGGAAAGCGGGATGCCCCTTGCTGATTGGGAGAAAAGGTGGCAGATCTTTCTTTCGCTCCCTGTGTCTTCCTCTTGCATCGTGTTTTTTCCCTCCACTTGACACTTGTTCCAACTGCATGTGTCAAAACACTGTCCCCTCCTGCCACGTGTTGAATCAACTCACCGCCCAGCACCTACAAATAAAGCTCCACAGACAAAAACAGCATATCTGTTACAGTTAGTCGGCCCTGCACCCAAGCTTCAACTAAATTAAAGCTCCTGTTGAAACAGTGATTTATAGCCCAATTGGAAACGTTTGTCCTCACAGTGCTCACGGACAAGCACTGCACACAACACACACACACACACACACAGCTTCATGAGCTGTGTTGTGTGTCATCCTTGGCTGTAGAAGACCTTGACTGGAGTAGTGCTTTGTTGAATCCACTTAGACTGCATGTTCAAGACTGCATGACTTTTCCTTCCATGGCTACCATACAAGCAAGGCCAAGCTGTGTCTACATACCAGGAGGATGGGGGCTGATGAGGGAGGACAGCGAGTGAGGGAAAGATGGCCTTGGCTCTGGAGACAGGATACTTTATCTTCTCTTTGCCAAGTAAAAAAAAAGAAAGAGGATTAGACTAGACACTTAAAACTTAATGTAGCCATTTAGGAGTTAGGGCTATAGTTTACCCAACAATGTCCAAACAACATAACAACAGTGTCTGACATACTTGTGTAGGCAAAAAGAGAGTGATTAGTGATCTGAACAAATCAGGGATGCTGTAGGGTGCACACTTTCTGATGGAATAACCTAAATTTGAGTTTTATGAGTAATTTGCATTTTTTCCAGCATGTAGTAAGCCAAGAAAAGAGCAGGGTGGGCAGCCCCTGTGTGAGGGAGCTGTCTTAATCCATGTGTTTATCAAGCACCATCTGCTGCTTTTATTCAGATAGGAGTAGAAATATTTGGTTGATTAGGAGAGGATTGATGTAGGATAGCCGCACCGTTACCACCAGTTAGAAGTGACACACATGTTCGATTCTGTCAACTGGTGTCTTGGAAAGCAAACAACATCAACATATAAAGGCGCCCAGGTGCATATGGGTGTAAATGTGTAGAACACGCTAAACACGCATCAAACCACGACCAAAACTCTGTAATGCTGTAGAGAGGCAGACATGTGGATTAGTCAGATTTAAAAGAATGCAATCACTTGCAGACAGATTAACAAGAAATATCTGCTCAGTGAGGTAATGGTAAAGAAACAGGACAATACACAACAGTATGACATAACTTTGGTAAATGTCAAGACATACTAAATTGTGCTTAATTGTGCTAGATAAACATTAATGTTTAATTTCTTGGTTGTTTCTTTCCAGGAAAGAATGTACCATGATTGTACAGAGGTTGTATGATTTAGCCTGAGTCTTGCTTTAGTGTGAGTTTAGTTTCGCTTGTAAAAAAAATAGTTTTTTGACAACAGATAATTAATGCTGATTAATGCTGGCTGACCTTAAACTGTGAAGCTGTTTATCACAGATGACATGCTTATGTTATTAAAATACCCTATCGTAGTAGACAATTATACAGAATTAGTGGGACACTGTTTAATTAGATTGGCACACCAACATTTCAATCAGCCAGCAATCCAATTTTTTCCTTTCATTTTATCCATGAACCCTGTGAGTTTGTGTGCCATTTTTTATACCTTAGATGTCCCTGTCTCGTTGCATATGTTCACTGCAAAATGTGTGCATGTTTTTTCTGTCTCCAGGTGCTGATCTTGGTGGCCTGATGGACCTGGAGTCTCTGTACCGTGGTGTCCAGCAGAGCATCAACCACACGCGGGTAGGGCGAACACGCAGACAGAGCCTGGACAGGGCCTACAACATCGAGGTGCTGCTGGGCGTCGATGACTCAGTGGTCCAGTTTCATGGGAAAGAGCACGTCCAGAAGTACCTGCTCACACTCATGAACATTGTAAGGCTCACCCAGATATACATACTAACGCAGAGAAGTAGATAAACATGTCTCACTTTAAGGAATGTGTCATTGAACAAAGTGCCACTCATGTAAACTGCTGATATTTAAGGTTCTTTTAAAAAAAATATCTCAGGTATCACCCATCATCCCAAAT
Source organism: Lepomis macrochirus (assembly GCA_024633595.2). Lineage (NCBI taxonomy): Eukaryota > Metazoa > Chordata > Actinopteri > Centrarchiformes > Centrarchidae > Lepomis > Lepomis macrochirus. Next base: position 15,014,351 of record JALXJV020000018.1, on the reverse strand, counting down.
ATCATACCCAAATAACCAAAAATGATATTTGATGGCGCTCTTTAAAAAAAATGAAATCATTAAATGGGAAAACTGTTCCATTTGAGTTGAATGGGAAGTAAGTCATAGAGAGGTCAAAGAAAGAGGGTGACACACACACACACACCAACTGAATGAGGATTCAATTCCCTTCCTACATGTTCTCATCCAGCAATCAGCCGCGGGTAATCCTTTCTTCTCTATCTGAATATGATGAGATTTCATTTGTTTGAGTGTGTGTGTGTGTGTGTGTGTGTTCATTGGGGGTGTGCCCTCCGAAGGGGCTCCTACATATCATTTCATCAGGGTTTGTGTCTTGTCATCATTCATTGTGAGTGTGTTTGTTTGTGTGTGCGTGAGCATGTGTGCGAGAGAGAGAAAAAGAGAGAGAGAGAGATGCAGAAACAGCAGGCAGTATGCTCCAGGCCACAACAACACTTAGCCAAGCATTCAAACTCCCAGGTGTGTGTGTGTGTGCACGTGTGTGTGTGTGTGACACTGAACACACTGCAGACTTTAATCTTTGCAAATTAAACCTGTGGTGAGAGTGCTGTTTGGACGCATTTGTACGTGTGTGTGTGTGCGCTCGAGTGTGTGCGTCTGTTTGTGTGTGCGCTCCTGTTTGCTTTTGCCTGTACTGCGACCCACTGCGCAAGGAACCAATCTCCGACTGTTAAGCAGGTGCACGCATACAGCAACAAATCCTACCACACCTCTTTGTCTCAGCTCAGCGCTTGAGAAAGAACAAGAGCCGCTGTGCTCTCTGCCTCCCCTTTTAGATATTTGTTAGACAATATAGGAGAAGGGAATTCGCAGCACTGTCGCAACCCCCCTCTAATCTGTGGGGAAGAGATGGAGAGACAGAGGGAGAAGGAGTATTTTAAACAGCGCATTCGGAATAAATTACTGACAGCCAGATAAACAGAAATAAATAAATAAGGGCTGCCTCCCACGCGTGGCATCTGGGCGACTTTCTTCTTGAAAGTTTGCTTTGCTCACTTCAGGATGGGCGTGCTCTCTTTCTCATTTCTTTCCCTCTCTGTCTTTCTCTCACTCTCCCAGGCTCTCAGCAGCGCTGAGTCGATCCACGCTGAGCTCTTTTGCATTGTTACTCTCCCCTGACTTGGGTACTTTATGGCAACAAATACTCAACAATATTTTTTTAAAACATTAAACAACAAGTATAATGTGAGTGAGCAGGTTTATGAGAAGACATGCAATGTAAATTTAGGATAAGGAGAGCGATTTGAGAAAGTGTATTTGCCACAGGTGCCCTCTAAAAAGCTTCATGTGCAGAGCAGGTTTTTAAGTTATTGTAATTGTGTGGCTGCTTAACTACACAGAAAGATAGGGATACTTTTCTTCTGTTATGTTTCTGTTTTAAAACAGATCCACGAGCAGCAACAGTTCGATAGAGATGTTAAAGTAAAAGTCTTTAATGACAAAAATATGTCTGGAGGGTAGGAAAAGAGAGGCTGGCGAAAGCCTGAGGCAGGCAGGCAGAAGGGTAGTGAGAGTGGCTGGAGAACGGCGGCCTGGTGGAAGTTTGAGTGGAGATGGTCTGAGTTGAAGCGGCTGTTGTGGTTGCAGGTTGACATGAGAAGGTAGCACCGGAATCCTGTACGCAAGAAAAGACACATTAACAAAAGGTATGAACAAAAGTAGTCACAAAAACACCAGAGTTTCACTAAAATACATTTAGGCTGAAAGCTACTATACCACTGGATAGACAGAAACAATCTGGTGACGAATGGCAGGAGACCTGGCGTATGTGTACAGGAAGTAGATGAGTAGATTGCCATCCTGTGTGGAGAAGGGCCGGGTGCCTGGAACGTAGACCACGCCCACAACACAAACACAAATACAGACACACAAGGGAGGAGGGAAGAGAGAAATAACACAGGAGAACACAAAACACAGCTGGAGTCACAGTCAGAGCCATGAATTCTTCCTTGAAAGAAGACATTAGACATTATGTCTAATATTAAATGTATGTCATGATGTCTCCTCTCCTTCCCACACCACTGTTTTTCTTGCTTCCACCTGCTCTTCTCCCTCCACCCAATGTCTCTCCTTGCTTCCAGGCTGAATTTAGTATAGTTGACATTTTTCTGTATGCATGTTCATGTTCACACTTTCATCACACCAAAAACAGCGTGTGAAGTGATCCTCGGTCATTTGTTGCAGCAGCAGCTGTTACACTGTTGTACAGCCACCTTCAAGGGATAAACAAAGCACTTGCATTTCAGTCCAAAAGGTTATTCTTTAAAACTACAATGAATGCGAGTTTACAAATTTATTTTCACTCGTCCATTGTTTTCCTCTTCTATCCCTGTATCTCTGTTCCAATGACTGCCGACGTGAGCTAATACTCAAGGTGGTCAGTTTGGTCTTGCTTGTGTGTGTGTGTGTGCGTGTGTGTGTGTGTGTACTGCTGTCTGCTGGACATCAAAGCACACCCACAGAAAACCACTAAATCCTGTCTGTGAAGTTCAACAGGAGAGTCAAAGTAGGTGTGTTTGTGCTGAGTTAAATATGTGTATTGGTAATTCTGCTTCCCACTCCTTTCCCATGTGTTTACCATCCTTCCTTACTTTGTGTTTTTGTTCAGTTGCATCAATGGACAATAATGGGTCTTAACAATGAGGCTTAATTATTCAATAACCATTTCATAATCTGTTAATGGACGAGAATGTGCATGCAGATATGCGCACAAACACAAAAATAGACGTGCACTTCGTAAAACAAAAAAGACCAGTTTTTAACAATGAAGAACAGACAAGGCTACATGCCAGGTAAATGTTGAAGCCCATTTATCTTGCAAACTTCTACATGGGAAAAGAGTAAGAAAAAAGGACCAGGCCTGTTTAAAAACTCACCAAACAGGGCAATATTAAGGGCAAAATTGGACAACTGGAGCCTTTATCGCCTCCTTATTACCTTACCTTACACAATCTAAGATCTCACTCAAAGTCACTTTCACAAAGTCACAAAGTCACTGACTTTTTACCCACCATATTTTAACAAAGTTTGGAATTTTAACACAGATAACTGCTGTTGCATCCTGTTTTTTTTAAAGATGGCCATAAATTTTCCCTAAATTCAATCAAAATGTTATAGTTATCTTGAAACTTAACCAAACCTGATCTATAGTGGTGGAAAATTACAAAAACACTGATATGGATCATTTTGGAAGGCAATGACGAACAGTTTGGAGAAAGTGTTGTGCAAAGTATTATATCAGGCTACTTTGCTTAATGTTTAATGTTATTAACTGAAGTATGACTCAAAACAAAATATTGGAATTGTGTGTACTTAAAGTCAAATTTCCACAATAATAATCTTGGATACAATTAAGATAATTTATCCAAAAATATAAAATAGTTGGGTAGATAAGTGTTTCACTGATGTGGGGTCATTTTTACTGAAAGACATGAGACAGAAACATTGGCTTTAAACTTTAAGTATGTGTGGAATATATTGAATGTGATTTAAACTTCTAAGACAACACAAACAAGAAAAAAACTAACCAGAAACTCAAGACTGTTACCATTGTCGAATGGAGCAGCACTAATGTTCACTCAGTTGGGTATAGGGCTTGAGATAAAACTGAAATGTGTGTGTGTTGGTGTGTGAATAAAGAGAAAGAGAGAGTAAAAAAGAAGGCGGAAAGGAGGAAATGAATAAATAAAATACAGTAAAAGTGAGTTGGGAAAAAGGAGAAAAAATAGAAGGGAATGGGAGGAGAAATGACTGCAGGTAGCTCTGTTCATTGCATCTGGACTGGTGACAAAGTGGACTGATACAGACTCTTGAAAATAAGAGTGTTGTAGCAACAATGTTGTGTTAAATCCTGTAAAATATGCTGTGTGCCAAATGCCAAGTGGAGGCTATTATGCGGTAATCTTCCTGTGGCGCACCTCATGGTGATAGATTTAGTGGCCAACAGTGATTTGTCTGTCTACCTGTCTTTCTCACCTGTTAATGGAGACCTTTAGAGAGGTGCTGCAAAGTGTTAATCACACTCTCCACGGATATGAATAGTCACTGCTGGTGAGGGAAGCATGTGTGTGTGTGTGTGTGTGTGTGTGACTGTGTTGGGGGTGTGCTCATGTGTTTGTGCATGCTTAATTTAAATGATGCAAATGGGTGTGCTTGAGATGTATTTCGTCTGCGCCTTTATGCCACCAGTGTGTGATAAGTATCATTTCTGTAAGAGCTGTCTGGAAGTGGTGCAGATCGTTCAGTCTTGTCTTTACCAAAGCTCCTGGAGGCAGGGAAAAAGTCATATTAATATAAGTGGTAGGAAGAGCTGGGATAGGAGAGGTAGTCCAGGTAATAATAGACACCTTGTTAGCTGGAAGTGTCACAGATATTTAAGGAGCACTGTCAGACCGAGAGCTAAAATTCTGGGTCTCAGTTTTGAAATATTCCCATGTGTGTCGACAAAAAAGATGTAGAAAAGCAGTCCAAAGTCTTATCTAATTTATGTAACACTCCAGCCAGATTTTATTTGATGACTCAGTTCTGTCTCATCAACAGCTGAGATTGTTTTTAATGCATATTTTCAAATTGTTTCCAGAAAAAAGCCTATTAAATACAGCCCACTCTCCATTATGAGTTGATTAAAACACATGAGCTCAGTGTGTGAAGCACTGTGAAAATATTAATATTATTACACAGTTAGGTTAATTGTATTACTTAGTACTACTACTATGTACCCATTAGTCTTAGCACATCTTTACAGAAAGAGAGAAATTTCATTAGAGATAGAAAAAATACTTTATTATGTTATTTAAAAATATAAAGTAAGGCATCATTATAATACTAAATGTAGTTGTGAACCTGTGGATGAGCAGTTCATAACGTGCAGATAAAAAGTAGCACTCCTGCTTCCTTATTCTCTCTTTTAGAGCACTTACCCCGCTTGCTTTGCTTTTGCAGCAGTAGACATATCTGTGTCCTCCTTCCTTCTCATGCTTCAGTTTTTAGTTGAGTTAAACAGGCCCATATATCCAATTATGGTGAACATAAACATAATCCTCATTCAAGTCAAACATTTTAATTATACCTCTAATTTATATGGTTAAACAATTAGTAATGGTGCCTTTAATATCACCCCGAAGTTAAGTCAGAGGCCTTGGCTGCATCATTCAATGATTTTGTGCCCTGCTGACCTTTAGGCTTGTATTAGTTACTACACAGACAGACAGATCTAGGCTACCTTGGATACCTGCAGCCTGGGTGGTAAGTAATGACACCTGGCGTCACCCTTCAGAACGTCAGAGCGCAGCCAGCAGCATTAATGAGAGACGGGCCTGTGTAGGTTTTAACAAGGAATTGTGTGTGTGGGTGTTTATGTGTGCATGCAAGGGTAAGCACGTTTTCAGTGAATATGTGGGTGTTGCTGTGCCACATCTGTCCTCTGCTGTACAGCATCTGTGTGGAGTGTCCAACTGTATGCCAGTGTTAAATTGTATGAAGACACAGAAAACTTGGGACTGAAAGGACACTACATTGCCTCTGTGCGTGTGTGCACGTGTTTGTGTGTATATCTCATTAGAGTGGAACTTGTGGTGTTGGGGTCACACGGAAGTCAACCGCCCCTAATTGGCCTAACAGTTGTCAAGGAAACGGGCTGGATCAGGCCAAGTATGAACTGACCCAAGTGTCCAAGTCATCTCAAACAAACATAAGCTACTCTTACAAACACACACACACACACACACACACACACACACTCACAGAGTCATGAGGCAAATGTTACCAAATGAGAGACCAGTAGTTAGCAAAACAGACAGGCAAGATGAAAACAGCAGACACACATACACACACACACTGACGCGTCTCGACTTAGCCTAAATATCCCGGATACAGGAGCTGCCATCTTGTGCTGGTGACATCATTTTGAGCCAGAGCGTACGTAGGAGTGATCAGGTTTGAGCTGGGGTATCGATGTCCCGCCCATACACCTGGCCAACTCAGTCACAAGCACGGTTCAGCTTTCAATCATGATGTGAAACCCCCTTTTTTACAGAATCAAATAACTAAATAAAACCAAATCAAAATGTTGAACTTCAACATACATCAGCATGATAAGAACTACCTAAAATGACAGAAACCATCTGTGGGATAAATCTATTTGACATGTACTGTACAGTTTGTCCCATGTCCCATTTGCTAACATGGAGTGGGAGCTGTCATGTCGTCCATCTTTATATACAGTCCATGTTTTAAACTGAGAAGACAACAGAACTCTGTGTTTGTTTGATGCTTAGCACCTCTGTATCTGTAAAGGTAGCATCCCAAACATGGAACTGAGGGTCACTGAAAGAAAACCTTTACCTTTGTCCCTCTAAAACGGTTCCTCAATAATAGAAGCAACTAATTGTCTGTCAGGAATTTTTTGGCTCATTTCACAAAGATCATCTTTGACCAGCCTGGGGAAATTATTCAAGAAGTATCACTTGACAAGTCACACTTTTGGCTTTGTGTTTCAAATATGTGACCATTGACTAAGCAGGGAGGGTTTAACAAAAATTCATTAAAAAGATGCAAGTTACTTTAAGGGTGTAGGGTCCAGTGTTTTCAACACAAGGGAATATAACTCAGGAGACCTCAGCATTTATATGTCATTTGCAAGTCCCCGGACTCTATGGATATGCAATACCAAAATAGTTGGAGTGCTCTTTTAATGTGGTTGTATTGCTTTATAATGCCTTATGATCACAACTTCCAAGTATTACTCTTTCCTATCCCTCACGTAATGCTCTGTTCCATTCACAGTTGAAGGTCAAAAAGTCCCAGTTACTTTCACAGACTAATTACAGCTTTCATTATTTCAAGTGTTCCAGCTTGGAAAACCAACAAATGGATGCCCGACCACAAGATTTGACTTTCCTGACGTAAAATGCTGCTTCGACTGAAACCGCTAATGTTATTTTAGTGATATTTGGCTACATTAGCAAATTAGCTTAGAGCGCTGCCAACTGTAAATTTTAAATTTCAGAAGGATAATTGGTATATTTCATAATTAACTAGACCAATGTTCCCGATGACAATGCTGCAAACCAAACGTGGCTTATTTTGAGGTATCTGAAAATGGTCTAGAGCTGTTAAACCTTTATGTGGCCCGCCATGTTTATATGTTGAGGTAATCAAACACATTTATTCCAGACTGTTTGTGGTTAACAAATTAGGATTCACTTCACTGGATTTTTCCTAATAGGATACTGGAATTTCCGCCTTTACGTCACATAAGGAACAGAGTATTAGGTTACTCCAAATTTCTTCTCTCTTTAAAAACCCTTCTCCGCAGCTTTATGCTACATTTGTTTTCTAAGAAAGTGTTATTTCCACTCCCTTTCAAGCTCTTTCTCTTGTCTCACTTTGCCTCTGTGCTCCTTCTCCCCTCTCTGCTCAGCTCCTTGTCTCTTTCCCTCTGCCTCTCTGTCTCTATTCGTAGCATTCCTCAACTCTCTGTTGTACCTTTCTCTCACCGGGTGTGTCTGCGATTTTGTTCTTCTTCCCTCTAACTGTGTGTGTGTGTGTGTGTGTGTGTGTGTGTGTGTGTGTGTGTGTGTGTGTGTGTGTGTGTGTGTGTGTGTGTGTGTGTGTGTGTGTAGCGTGTGTGAGTGTTTTCTGTGAGTCTCTTTCTCCACAGCGTGTCCATCAGCATCTCATTATGGCTGTCTGTTTTTACATCCCTTTGCCTCATTAAGCTCCACACACAGCCACTGAGGACAGTAGGCCTCAACTCCTGCGCCAATTTACCCTTTCTCTCTCTCTCTCTCTCTCTCTCTCTCTCTCTCTCTCTCTCTCTCTCTCTGTGTCTCTGTCTCTCTCTCTCACTCAATGCTCTCTGCATCTCCCTTGTCACACATTGCCTTGTTTCCTTGCATTAAGCTCCTTCCTTCCTTTGCATATTTCTTGCTTCATCTTGTCTCAGCCTGTGCTCATAGGAAACTGAGTTCCTGGCAACTTCGTTTTCTCTCATTTTTGGTTCCTTCTCTTACCTTCTAGTCTCTAATGCCACTGTGTTGCTGGCGGGAAACTTTAGTGTCTCATTGCTTTGTGTTGTATTTACTACTTTCTAATCTAAGGCAGACTTTATAACAGATTTATAATTTGTTGCTAATGGATTTCATTCATGGTTAACTAGTCATGGTGTTTTGTTTGGTGTTTATTCTCCTCCAGTATGCCACATGCTTAATCTTTTTTTTAGCTAGCTACATTAAGAAACAACTCCACTGGAGTAGTTACGCTTTGCAATACTTTGTCATTTTGGAAAATCTTCATTCAGTTTCTTACAGAGAGTTAGATAGAAGTACTAGGATGATCATATCTGTCCATTACATATAAAGCCACAGCCATCCACCAGTGAGCATAGTTAAGCATAGTCATTGCAACCACACTAGAAAGAGTCTAAAAAAACAAGCACAGTTTTTACACAAAAAATTACCCAAATTCAGTTTTTGTCACAAGTGGCCATATGCTCAAGTCGTTATAACTGGTTTTGGACCCAATTTCAGACACTAAACACTGCGGTTTGAGTTTACCAATTTTTTTTGCTGAAAATTATAAAGTGTACACCTTACTATGAAAAGTTCTAACAAAACTAAACACTGTTTCAAATGCTGGCTAAGGCAACAAAGGCACAGTAATATAACAACGCAAAATGTTAAATCAAAAGTCCACTGACAAATGAAACAAACTATTTTCAGGCAGGTGAGATCAGAAATACTGAACCACCCCACAGACACACACAAGCAGACAGCTACTTCTAACAAAACTATTAATGACAACTTACAAACTGTTTATATATATGATTAGATTTTGTTGTTATTTTTTCCACTGAGATTTGTGTTCCTTGTGTTTCTCTTTGCAACTCCAGGTTAATGAAATCTACCATGACCAGTCTTTGGGAGCAAAGATCAATGTGGTTCTGGTGCGGATTATCATGCTTGGCTATGGCAAGGTAAGACAAGACACAAGTTCTACAGAAAAGTCGACTGAAACAATCTCTTTAAGTACCTACAGTAAGCATGTTCAGCCAAGTTGTACACACACACACACACATACACACATAAACAAATACACACGCGCGCGCACTCATCAGCACGCACTGATGCCCGGAGCCTGTTATTCCAGTGGACTGAGCAAAAGAGGAACTAAAAGCATGCAGCATCCCAGGGGAGTGTTTTCAAGTCGCACGCCTTCATAGTTCAGCACCAAAGCACACAGAAACTCTGCCCGTTATGCAATCAGCCTTCCTCCCAGTAGGCTGCAGCACAGAATCATGGGAAGTCCAGGCAAAGATAAACAATCAATGATAGCCCTCCCTCATTCATAAACAGACTGGACAATGGGCTAGCATCCTTTTCTTCTTGACTGTAACTCTATCTGCCTGCCTGTGCTGAAGGGAAGAAGAGAGGAAGACAGTGAAAAAAAAGAGATAAACCAAGCGATGGCAGGAAAGGAGGAAGGCAGGGATTACCCCACAGGATGATACAAATTATTTTATTACTAGTTAGGTGCTCTGTGATACACTTATGCTTCTGTTGCCTTAGCTCTTCCTCTCCTATCTATGTCTACAGTCCCAGTGGAGCCCTGGAAACACACACTACACACACACACACACACACACACTCTCCTACATTGGTCATTCTGGACCAGCCCCTGTGTAGCCTCAGCCAAAGCTCCGGCTGTCCATCATCCCCAATTACCGTGGCAACAGAGCTGCACCCAGACAGCCTGCAGATTGGCTGTGTGACCCTGAATGCAGGCGCACCCACACTTCACACACACACACACACACACACACACACACACACACACACACACACAGACGCCAAAACATCATGTACACACAACTCACCATTACAAATACATCTTTAAAGATCACGTAAACACACTGAAACACACATGAAAGCACCTGATGAACATGATACATAGACACACACACATGCACAAGTGCACTCCGTCTTAGGGGTGTTTGTGCAGAGGCAGGCCATATGTCTTCACTGCAGCACACTCACACTACACACACTCTTCGCTGTTTGATTCAGCTGTGCATTGATTCTGCATGTGTGAAAACAGCAAGGAAACGTGGAAAGCAAGGCGAAAAAGGAAGCAGTGGAAGAGAGAGACGAAAAGACTTGTACAGCAGAATATAGGGAGGCAGGCGAGGGGGTGAGATCCTAACGAGGAAGAGAATGAAGGGTGAAGGTGAATGGAAAGAATTGCTGGCATCTGGGTGTTTGTGTGGGTTTCTGTATTATGCATTAAATCACAAGTAAATATTCTGTAATTGGACATGTTTTTGGATCATTAGTGCATAGCTCATTAACAGGCAGCTCTGTGTTCAGTTTCAGGTTCATTATTAAAACCGTCAAGATTACGGGATCCTAAGCATTATTGTGAGAGCACTCTGGATCCATCAGTGTGTGTGTGTGTGTGTGTGTGTGTGTGTGTGTGTGCATGCGTGTGTTGTACACCTCAGCAATTTGCAAGATGTGCTGACAAGATATAACATTGTGCCACTGCCCCCTACAGGGTTGAATAAAATGTGATTGTACCAGAGCTGAAGCAAGGTTTTTGTATGATATTTACACCATCTTTTCTCTCTTTCCCTGCATCTGTCTCTCTCTTTCCAGTCTATGAGTCTGATTGAACTGAGAAACCCATCTCAGAGTCTGGAGAATGTGTGTCGTTGGGCCTTCCTGCAGCAGAAGCAGGACACAGGCGACGCCGAGTATCACGACCACGCCATCTTCCTCACACGACAGGAATTTGGCCCCACGGGCATGCAGGGTAACAAAACACTTTGACATACACTGAACCCTTTCTGTTTAACATATCACACATACGTCCATAATAGACCCCGTCCTTTTCCTCATATAGCTGCATTGTGCATTGGGATTGGTGGTTGGTGGTTTTCTGTGCAGCAGAGTGCAGGCTAACAGGCAAGCCCAGGGGAGAGGCCTCTAAAGGCAGTGGCCTAGCTATCCAGAAGCCCTTCAGCTGCCCTTCGGCTCAGCCTTCAGCAGCAGAAAATCAATAGGCAGAGCAGGGCCAGCCACAGTCCCACAATTAAAGGCAGTACAGAACAGACAAGCACACAGGGATTTGGAGATTGCCATGTGTAGGAATAGAAGGTGATTTAGGGTTAGGATTAGACACACAAGCATGCACACATTTGTTTTTATGTGTGAACGAGTACCGTGTGTGTCTATTTGTATAAAAATTACACATAATGTATATCTTTGCATAGATTAGACTTATACTTAAGTTTAAAAGTGAGCATAGTTAACCTCAATCACTTTCATCTCTCAGATCCATTTACTCACATGAATGCACTTTCAACAGATTAGTTTTTCAGTATATGGAGTCAAAAAAAAAGAGTCGCCTAGAGACATACAGACTTCAGTATTGTTCAGATATTATTACATTTTTAAAAAGTGTATGTAAACCATATCTTTTGACAATATGAACTTATCAAGGTATTTATGTTTATTGGGCTTTCACTGCTGTGTATATTTTAGTAGGTATCAATGTTTGCAGCAAAAGGCAGAATATTTATCTTTTTTTTTATTTTGAGAAGGGGTTAAGTAATAAAAGGTTTGTTTGTCGTGGGAAATTTTGTGTTGGAAACATACACTGAAATAAGTAAAATGAAATAGATTTAAATGAAACTTTACCTTTGACTGTCCAAAAGTCTTGTTATAATGTTAATTTAAAGTATTGGTTTTTGCACTCTGTAAAGCCCACAACACAACAAAGTCCACAAATCCTGACAATTGTGTCTCTCTCTTCCTGTTTGCCTAGGTTACGCCCCAGTGACGGGCATGTGCCACCCGGTGAGGAGCTGCACTTTGAACCACGAGGATGGTTTCTCTTCTGCCTTTGTGGTGGCGCACGAGACCGGACATGTGTAAGTGCATTTGCTTTAATGATGTCTTCAAGAGCCATGCTCTCGGGCCTCAGCAAAAGACAACAAAGCAGTCACTTACAAAACCATATGAACAGTTTTGAGCTGTTGGTCCCCTCAGCCAATATCTGATGAGACTCATATGAACCCCCTCTACCTCCTTGGTCCTTCTCCTCCCACATGTTCCCAATATTCTTCCACTTGTTCATCCCCTTTCCCTTCACTTCCCTCCTGAGTCTTCTCTTGTCTCTCTCTCTCTCACTCTCTCTCTCCCTCCCTGCAGGCTGGGGATGGAGCACGATGGCCAGGGGAACCGCTGTGGAGATGAGGTGCACATGGGCAGCATCATGGCGCCTCTAGTGCAAGCTGCCTTCCACCGCTTTCACTGGTCTAGATGTAGCATGCAAGAGCTGGGACGCTACCTTCAGTGAGACACAAACACACACGCACACTTTTACACGTGGTATCATACTAGGATTTCAAACTTTCATCAATATAATACAATATTCAGTTTTGTTTAATTAAGTTAATCTCTATTTTATAGACAAAATTAATAATTAAAATAATAAATAATCATCAGATGAACAAAAATGAAAATAATCATTAGTCCCTGCCTGTTTAATACCACACAATGACATGAATAAATGAAAGAAAATAAATGAAGAAAGTAAAATTTCGCAACATAAATTTTTCTTTTTACTCCTCTTGCAGCTCCTATGACTGTCTCCGTGACGATCCCTTTGACCACAACTGGCCGTCGCTGCCTCAGCTTCCTGGTTTGCACTACTCCATGAATGAACAGTGCCGCTTTGACTTCGGTGTGGGCTACACAATGTGCACCGCGGTAAGAGATCCCCATAGTCTGATAATGACTTTACTAACACTGCGCTAACATACTGAAGGCAACTTCTACAACAGTTGCTATCAATGAAGCTTACCATCACTTTATCTTCTAAGATGATGCAGGTTGTCAGAGTTGGGGTAAACTCACTTTGAAGTCTATTAACTCAGAATGAATTTTACAGTGAAAGATACATTTGTAAGGGAACTCTTCAGCTATGAAGGTTTTCCCAGAGAATTGAACCCAGCACTGACATCTATCTCTGCTTTACATTATAATGAAAAAGTCACACATACACAGCTATTCACATTCTTCTGATGTCCTCTGCTTTCCTCTCCCGGCCACTGGTGGGATTGGCATCTTGCTTAAAAGCAGGTAATTGGTTTTTGTAGCTATTTCTTTTTTCTATTTTTAATGTTAATTATAATAAGGAATATTTGTTTTATGAAATACCCACATTTAACACTTAACCTTGATACCACAGTGCCTTTACATGAACCAGTCACAAACAGTCTTTTTGTAAACACAAAACATCAGCAGTACACAAGCTCGACCCAGCTTCACCACCTTCCCCCTGTCATGCTCACCCACTCTATGACTGTGAAGCCACTGTGGCACGCTTTTGGGAAGCTGTTGCTTGATTGACAAAGGGCTTGTTCAGGGGCTTTGCACACATTGCTAGATTACCCTCTATTCTCTTGTCAAACGCATTCCCCTCAGCTACAAAAGGCAGGCCAGTCTGGAACGCAGGTAAGGTAACCCCACCTCCCGGAAGACATGTGGCCCGTCATTTGTTTTCTCAGATTTTCTTTTTTCTATTTGTCCTCTGAAGTTGTAGTTGTTTGTAATGTTGCTCCTTACTTTTTTTTTTACTGTACTTTGTTTCTCTGTTCTACCCATTGTCATATTTTGGACGTTAGTCTGCAGGATTCTAAAATGCTCATTTCCAGAGAAAGTGGCTGTAAAATCCCTAAAAACACTGTGACTCTACTGGTTCAGTGGCTACTGTGCAGTTCAACAGTTGAACCGTACCATACCCCGAATTTTATCCTGCAAATCTGTGTTAAATCACAGCAGCGCTGGCAGGAAGAGCCTCATTATATTGGCACACTCGCATCTATAAACGAGTGGAAAAGATTGGAAAGATGCCTTTCCCATCCAAGGGGAAAGAGCCGAGCCAGAACAGAGGCTGTTTTTCCATGTTTCACGTCAGCTTTTAGGATCCTCCAGTCTGATGTCATTGGTGATTACCTACCACAGTCTAGCCATTGATTGTGACTCGCCCTCTGACCTGCAAAGGTCCCCTGGGGTCATGGTGGGTAGGAAAGTCTGTGGAAAGGAGGGAGGAGGGCACGGCCCCTCAGACACTGGACTGCAGGTTGGTTTGGTGGTATCCTCATCATCAGACAAGGAAGAGAATTTGGTCCATGATCTGTGTCTAGAGGCATTTTAGAGGTCAATGGGACGTCACCTTTTGGCCTTTTAACCTTTTGCCCTGTGCCCTCTGACCTCCCTTGTGTCCTAATTAAACCACGGGCTGTCTCATTCTGAGAGTCTTGTCTCTCTCGCTCATCCTTTGGTTTAGTTTGCATGACTGGCTGTGTGTTTGTCAGTGGAGCGTAGTGTACAGTGCAGTGACACAGTACAGGGTTGTTGTTATAATTGTTGGGTATAATACTGTTGTTGTCATTATTGTTGTAGTGATACTTATCATCTCTATTTGTATTATCTATTTTCAGTGTTTAATCTCATTCCAGCTGTCTCATGACAGTTGGCTTGTACTTTTGAAGGTCAGTTTGTTACATACTATGTATGGTAGGACTTTTAATTGTAAGAAGGAGTTTCTCTCTGTGCCCTGCAGTATCGCACATTTGACCCATGTAAGCAGCTGTGGTGTAGCCACCCAGACAATCCCTTCTTCTGCAAGACCAAGAAAGGACCACCCATTGATGGCACAATGTGTGGGGATGGGAAGGTATTAATACGCTATTGTGCTTTAACATACATTCTGTCAACGAAAGAAAACTTCATTGTGCACTGTGTCCAAATTTCAACTTGTATTGTATATTTGGCCTGTTGCAGCACTGCTTTAAAGGTCACTGCATCTGGTTGACCCCAGACATCATGAAGCAAGATGGAAACTGGGGTTTGTGGAGTGAGTTTGGCCAGTGCTCCCACACTTGCGGTGGAGGAGTACAGTTTCGCACACGCGACTGTGACAATCCTAGGTATGAAACAGTGTGTATATATATATATATATATATATATATATATATATATATATATATAATCTGTGATAATCTGCCAAATTCACCTCTAAACTTTTTTTAGCAAGCACAGCTCTGATATGTGTTGCACTGGCTTTTTATAGTGATAATTGCAGAGAAGCAATTTACTCTATTAACATAGATAAAGTTATTTTATACAACTGTTATATGCATAGTTTCTAACCCAAGTTTGCAATGAATATAAGAAGCGAAACACAACACATTCTAAATGATAAAAAAATGTCCTCTGCCCTGCTTGCCTCTCAGACCAGCCAACGGAGGCCGTTCCTGTGTGGGGACGGCTTACCAGTTCCAAATGTGCAACACCAACGAGTGTGAGGATATCTACAGTGACACGCGAGAGGAGCAATGCCAAGCTTGGGATTCACGCTTTGAACTCAACAGCAACAAGCACCACTGGCTGCCTTACGAACACTCTGACCGTGAGTATCCACCTACACTGTCCACCACAGATGGAGAGGGGATGAAGGGGTTTGGTGGAGAGATGGATGCAGAAAATGGCTGTCATAACAAAGATAACCAGCCTGAGAATGTCAAATCCTAAGTGATGATACACTGTGGAAGTTGTAAATATAAATGAAAGCCAAAAGAGGAAGTAAACACATAATTATTGAAAAAAAATGTTTTTGGGCTTTCGGGGGGTTTATATATAGGTTGTATTCTGTAATGGTCCTTGACATCTGGCTGTCCTGCTGAGTCTGAGTACAGCTTTGAGCTACGGTTACGCCCTCCCATAAAAACACAGGATCTCTTTGAAAATCTTTTAAAAAACAATCTTTTTTGAGCTTGGTGTCTTCTCTTTCCCCACCCTATTGCTGCTGTCATCTGAACCTCTTTAACCGCCTCTTCATTCGTCTTTCTTTTTCTCCATCCATGTATCAGTAGGCAAGTATAGACAAATAACAGTGGGATTCCATCCTAAAGTTCTCCACCCAATATCCAAAACCTCTTTACTGTACTTTATTGAGAAGTTTTAAAACATAAGTTTTAAAATGTGTGTGTATGTGAGTCACACGGTCACACCCACCCAGTCTCTAAGTGGAGGTGTCACTGCCTTCCTGATAGGTATTAAATTATCATCCAACTAAAGGGCAGCGCTAGAGAAAAGTGCTGAGCTGTCTCCATATCTAATCAGAGGTCACACTGCGCACACTCCGCTAAGAGGGCCTTGCTAAATTGTTTTTCTCCGTTCTTATCATTTCTAAATGCCATATTTTTCAGCAAGGCTTTCTCAGTCTCAAATTACTTTTCCGCGAGTGTGTGTTTGTATGCGAGCACAGAAGTCTTTGTGTGTTCGTGAGAAAAAAGTGAACAGGGAGGTGAAATTGAATTCCATTCATGGTCTGTCATCTCCGGAGTTCTAGATGACGTGAGGGGAGAAAAAGAGTGTGTCTGCTTCGTGTGTGAAATTGTAGTATTTGTTTAGAGACATCTGACACACTGTTGCTTTTTTGTCTCTATTTGGTTCTTCTGGTCAACAGATATACTGTAAAATACACTGGAGCAAAAAAACATACGTATAGGCTGCCCTGTGTGTGTGTGTGTGTGTGTGTGTGTGTGTGTGTGTGTGTGTGTGTGTGTTTGTATGTGGCTGTTTAAGCAGCTGTTTAGAGGGATTCATCCAACCCTGTGGTCAATCACATTAGATCAGAAGCCCCAAATTGTCTCATGTTTTCTGGGTCTTTATACAGATGATGATCAGCTGTCTCCCAGGACTCCTCATAGAGCAGTGTACCAAATATGGGGGCTTTCAAGGGGTTTCTGAGCCTTTAATTAATACTTTGCATGTTTTTGCTTTTATTTTTCTCAGATGTTTCTTATTTCTATTGTCATGTGTCATCATTGTAAAATTTTCCCTTAATTTTATCTTGCTTTTGTTTGGCCCAACTGGTTGGCTTTATATTGTTATACTGCTTTCTGGAAATTTGCTTTGCTTTGTCAAAGCACCTTGTAAACTCTGTTTTTAAAGGTGCTATATAAATAAAGTTATTATTATTGTGCTGAAACATTGAAAGGTGAGGAGCAGCATGGAAAATGTACCAGCAGCTAATGTACAGTTTTTCTTGTTGGTGCGTGGAAAATATAAATACCGGCTTACTAATATATTTAACCTTCCGTGGTTCTGTTACTGAATGTCTCCTTTGCCTTTAAAGTCCAATTAACATACAGTAAACCATTCAATATGCAAAATAAAAGTCTTCATAATCATAGTCACAAATGGGTGGCTAAAATAGACATACTCTGTTTTAGAGGTATATATAAATCTATAAATAAATATCTATATACACTGTGACTCACAAATATAATTTAGCCTGTAATGCACATGCATGGCACAGGGCCCCTAAATTATCATAGTGTATTCAGCACACTGTATAAGAGAATTCATTCAGATCACTGAGAAGGAAATTCATATATTATTTCTTTGCATTTTCAGTGTGTTTTTGTCTGCATATTATAATTCTACAGTAGCATGTCTGCCACCTGCTTATTAGTGTCAAAGCACCATAAGACAAGGTCTCTGGATTATGTCCATCTGTGATAAATGGGATGAAGTAGGAGTGTTCGTTCTCGCTGGGATGAACTGCCAGGTTTTGTCTCTGGAGGCTCATGTAGTCGTAGTATGAGTCACACAGGCAAACACAATGAGACAGAGCGCCACGCTGACTCATGGAGGGCTCATTCAGAAATTACGAAATAATCACATGTTGGCTGTTTTTTGATGAAATCATCAAAAAGGATCCCGCATGTGCATTCCAACAACCATTTGAATAATTGGGTCATTGTTGTGCATTTGTGTTTGTTTCCCAGCTAACAAACGCTGCCACCTGCATTGCCAATCTAAGGAGACACGAGACGTGGTCTTAATACAGAGAATGGTTCTGGACGGCACACGCTGCTCATACAAGGACCCCTACAGTGTGTGTGTGCGAGGGGAGTGTGAGGTTAGTAACATTATGTGTGTGTGTGTGTGTGTGAGAGAGAGAGAGAAAGACAGAGAGAGAGCAAGACATCTGCAGGTGCATAGAACTACATGTGTTAAATTTTCCATGTCCTCATGAACAGAAAGTGGGCTGTGACGGTGTATTCGGCTCTTCAAAGCAGGAGGACAAGTGTGGAGTTTGTGGAGGAGACAACTCCAGCTGCAAAACCTTCAAAGACACCATCACGCGTATTGCCAAGAAACAAGGTAAACACACGCTCACTCAGTTTATAACAGTCACCATAATCCATATCTAAATCTAGGACAGACTTGACGTGGTTCCATCAGTGTAGCAGCTGCCTACCATGCTGTTACTGTAAGTACAGTATAAATAGTTGGCCAGTGTTGTTTGCCTATAGTCTGTACACTTTTAGTTATGTTCAGCTAAACTTCACCCCCTGGAGGAAGATTTGTAACATTGTCCAAATCTGAACTGACATGTTTCCATGTGAGTCGAGCATTGCCAAGAAGTTACGTCAAACCTCATTTTGTGAGAGAATGTTTATTAGTATATTATCTAACATGACACCTACATTACAGCACCAACTTTCCCAGAATCAGATGTTTACTCTGATGGATGAAAATAGTCACAGACTGTAAGGGTTTTAACTAGTGAGCAGGGATACTTGGTTAAGATGAGTAAGAGCTCTTTACTGGATTAGCTGTGGCTCTTAGTCAGGAAACTGTAAAATGAGTTTTTGATGATGTTGAAGTCACAAACCAGATGTGTTTTTTCTTTTCAGGTTTCCTCAAAGTTCTTGAAATCCCCAGAGGAGCGAGGCACTTGCTGATCCAAGAGCTGAAAGCAACCTCACACAATTTAGGTATCTGAGATTGTACATTGTTTTCCTTTTCTTTGTGTATATGCTGTACTGCATTGTGTCAGTTATAAGTGTAATCAATAAATGTTTCACACATGTCTACAGCTGTAAAGAACGTAGCATCGGGACTGTTCTTCTTGAATGGGGAAAATGAATACCCAGAATCCCGCTCGCTCATAGAAAAGGGCGTGGAGTGGGAATATGAGAATGACAACGACAAGGAGACACTTCAGACCACTGGTCCTCTCAGACATGGAATTCTGATCATGGTACACATTGAAATGAATGAAGTTTTTGTTTACACACAAGTGTTTCCTGAATACAAAATGATGTAAATTACACTCAGAATGTCACTTTTTGTCTGAAATCATGTTGGTTATGTTTTCTCACTTATTTTATGACAATCTTTCTGTTTGTAGATGAAACTACATGGCGATGAGAATGTCAATTTGTCTTATAAGTATATGATGAATATGGACAGTGACTCCGCCATTCTGAACAACATGCTGGTAGAAGACAGTGCCTACGAGTGGGCTCCAAAGAGATGGTCATACTGTTCCAAGCCCTGTGGTGGAGGTACAGCAGAGCGCAGAAAATACTGTTGTGTCTCTAAGACCAAATATGTGCAATTTGCATGCCTGTTATTATTTTTCTGTGCTTATGTTTTAAAAATTTCCATCCCCTGTAGGGAAGCAGTACCTGCGCTATGGCTGTAGAAGAAAAGTTGACAGTAAGATGGTCCACAAGAGCTTCTGTAACAAATCCAACATGAAACCTCGAGGAGACACCAGAGACTGCAACCAGAAGCCCTGCCCTCCACCCATGTATGCATTGTATTATATTTTACCAACTGTGAAAACTGACAACTTAGTGAATCTTACAAAACTGTGATACAGACCACTTCAGACTTTTTCTACATTCAGCCACATCTTTTTTTAGATGCCCTCAGAACCCCTGTTTTTCTCTTTCCTGTGCTGTTGTCCAGCTGGGTGACAGGGGAATGGCAGAACTGCAGCAAACAGTGTGGAAAGACTGGCATGCAAATCCGCTCGGTCAGCTGTGTCCAGCCCTCAGATGACAACACCACACGCTCCATCCACAATAAACACTGTAACGACAACCGGCCCGAGGCTCGCAGGCCCTGCAACCGACACCCCTGCCCCACCCAGTGGAGAGTGGGACCGTGGTCACAGGTATGCAAGCTGAACATGGATCAGCTAGAATCAGGAAAAGTGAAAAGAATGTTTGGCTGATTTGGGTTTTTGCAGGAAAATACTTGTACAAATAGTTTTGTATTAAAGCCCAACAGCTGGTATTTTTGTTAGACAGTCAGTGTTTTAAATATCACAAGACTCCCTCAGAACTGTATTCTTGGCAGGCTTGACAAGCCTCTGAGAAACAGATCATGTGATCTTCGCTGTTACTACTTATAGTAAACCAAGGATGATGATTAAAACAACAGCCACAATGCTCATGTGCTTTACATGCCTTTGTACTGCTTTACATTTTGTGAACTTAAAAATATTTTACATCCATATTTACCAAGTGATTTCTTATAATGTGTGAGTTTGTGTTCATGTCCTGTGTCTCCAGTGCTCAGTGACATGTGGTAATGGGACCCAGCAGAGGCAGGCTCTGTGCCACACCAGGGACAACACCATTGGCCTGTGCCTGGACAGTAAACCCGATACCATCAGAGTCTGTCGCCTGGATCCATGTCCAAGTGAGTGTTAAGGAACCTCGAACCCATAGATAACCTGGCAGGGCAAACTGTACTGTGTGGAAGTAAACACTTAATTTTTTTTGTTTTACACACAGTTGTCTTAAAAACTTTTTATTACAATGTGGATCTTTATTTTCATGCTTTTGGTCAACATATCCTATCTGCAATACTACATCACTGAAATCAGTAAAAAGACCACATTGTTAAAAAGAAGTGCAGTATGATGCATCAAGAAACACAAGCAGTCAAACAATTATGCAGATTTTAAGTAAATTTAAGCAATTAACTTATTGTGTAAGTTGTAATCATCCGTCACAGTTAACAAACTGACTTACTGCACTTACCGTATTTATGAACTTACACAGTTTTATTACGTGCAGTGAAGAATTATTAATGACAGTATGGGTGTGCTGACCTTTGGTTTTCCCCCAGAATTAAGTGGCTCAGATAATATAGCTAAATTACCACATGTTTTTTTTTCCAACTTCACCAACTTTCAAGATCTCACCAAGTAATATATATTATTATAAATAAGAAGAATTGTCCTCGAAAAACAGGCCCTAATATTAGTGTAGAAAAAAAGACGAGAAAGGTGATCGATCACAATAACCATTTAAAGGGTTCTCTTCCTACCTTAACTACTCCATTACTCTCTCTTTTCTCTGCAGAGGGTTCATCAGACCTTAACAAGAACGGCAACATCCTGATCCAGTGGCTGTCCCGCCCCAACCCCAACTTCCCGAAGATCTCCTCACGTAAAACCTCCCTCTATAGTTCCCAGCCTGGCCTCCACAGCGGCAGCCGCAGCTGCATGTCTGTCCTTTGCTGGGCCCTGCCCATTTCTGTCCTCCTGTCTCTGCAGGGCCGGCCTCGGCTGGCCCCCTGACCTGTCCCTCACCCATGCCCCGTGCCTGTGCCCACGCCCGTGAGCGAGCGGCAAAGCTTACGCTTCTCTTCGGGGGGGGTGTCGCCTCTCTCTCTATGTGTCTGAGACGGCTCTGACTAGGGGGAGGTCTCTGGCTCCTGTGTGTGCTAGTTGGTTCTCTCTTGCTCTGTCTCTCTCTCTCTATCTCTCTCTCTCTCCTTTGTGGAGCATTGTGTTGTAACCGCTGGCCAGTCGAAAACTCAAAAGATCAACAAAAAATTTGATGTGAAAAGGATTCGAAGTGGCAAGTCGAACAGGTTTTCATTGGCACCTCCTGAGACGTGTCGAAGAGCCGTTCATGTGTGAGGGACCCCCTCTGCATTTGGCGGCCATGTTTTTGCGCGAGCTAGCTGCGTGTTGTCATGGGTTACCACTCCTGAGATGCAGCTGCGCTTATTTCTTTTTGTAGCGCACTGTCATTGTGGGGAGAAACAGGTGTGAAAATAAACAGAAAAGGTATATAAATATCTATATAGAGAAAAAAAAGTTATAAAAAAATGAAAGCTTTATTGTGAATGTGATCTTGTCACAATGAGGACATCTTTGCTAAAGTGCTCATCTGACATCCTGGTTCCATTCGGGGATGAGAATGGTGTCTCATTTTACGTTCCATTCTCAGATTGACAGGAACTCAGCACAGGGACAGGAAGTGACATCAGTAAACCTTTTGATTTTGGAGGGAGGGAACTGTGAGGTGACAAATCTTGAAGTAAAGGCTAATTTTAAAAAAAACTACAAAAAAACAGGGTAGTCTGACCACTTGAGGTTGCTTCCCATTTCACCTCATCATCAGCCATCCTCTCTTTGACTGTTATACTAAAGTTCAATAAATGCAGCTTATTTGTGCTTGCAGACTTTAAACAAATACATCTATAAATATATTTGTATTTATATATACCTATAAATCTGAATCTATATGAGTAACAATAATATTAATAATGTTTTACCATGAATAAGCTGTAGCTTATTTGCCTAAAACCTTTGGACTGCTATTGATCGCTTAGATCCTTGACTGTTATGTGTATTTTTTTATTGATTTTACATGAATACAGATGAATATTTAATAAAGGTAAAGTGTTACGGGGGAAGGGGTTAGACCTATATTATGCAGGACTTGGTCAGTTAGTTGCCTCTCCATTCTCTCAGATGGATCAGTGGTTTACTGTCGCTTCTTGTTTTCTTTAAGGATAGGATCACATTTCGTCATGCACATTTGCATCCATCACCTTTATGTATGCGTATACATGTGTGTGTGTGTGTGTGTGTGTGTGTGTGTGTGTGAGTGTGTGTGTCTGTGTGTGTGTCTATTAGTGAATCATCTGCGTGTGTTGTCTATGTGTATATTGGCATAGATGCATGTTTGTCTTGTGTATAAGCTTCAATGAATAAATGAATGTGTGATTGAAAGATGTAATGTCTTGTCAGTGAAAGTGTGTTTACGTGTATGTGTGTATGTATGTTTGTGTGCCTGTGTTTGCATGTGTATGTGTGCAAGGGAGCTTCATCATTCGGGCTTTTACACATTGCGATCAGATACAGAAATACCTCATAAACTTTGAGTTGAGAGCGTCTGATGATCTCATTTTATTTTGATGAACATTAACCACGTGAACAATGCCTTATCTTGGATTGAATGTAATGGCATTTATCTGTGAAAGAGATGGCTTTACTCATTCAAAGTTTCACTCGGAATAGAGGCAGCTTCAAACCAACTTAACAAACTCACACCCGCCAACCATCAAACCTACCAAGGTGATGTTGGACCAATGTCCAACTACTGGGAAGGGTTTATAAAGGGCCTAGGGTATCGACACATGGCATCTAGAAAAAAAAACACTTCAGACTTGTCATTGTATTGTGATCACATATTTCTGTTGTGACTATGTAGCGAGCTATCCAAGGTTTCCTTCTGCTGGAGTTGGACTGTATGAGACCAAGCCACACCTAGCAGTGCGACTGTATATAACATTGGTGTTGACTGTATTTAATAATGTTCATGACTGTTATCTTCTTCTATAATATTCTATACTATGGGTAACTGTTTTGTGGCTTCACTGGCCTGCTGCGTGGGGCTGGCTAACGTTTGGCTAACGTTGAAGAAACATTCAGATGGACTACGTGCACTGCGTCTATATGCACTTTGATTTATCAGGGAAATTTTATTAATGTTTTGTAAATGTTTCATATGACACTTAATGTGCCATTCCAGTTTTTACATCATCATGGAAATTATGTATTTTATTTAAACAGCAAATATCATTTATGTACTTCATGTTTGTTTTTTTCCAATCGATAAACAGATTGACTGGTTGATTTCCAAGTAATGAAGTGTTTTACCAAAGTGACTGTGAACTTGTAACTTTCGATACAGTTGAATTATTTTTCTTAAGAAAAGAATATATCTATATATTGAGCAAGGGGGGGCGTACATCTCATTGTTTCAGTTACTGTCATTCTCAACAGCAAAGTTGTATCAATAAAAATGTTTTAAAAAGTGTGATCTTTCTCTCACCAGGAATGTTCACTGGCTAAATTCTTTATCAGTGAAAATGTCAAACTTAGTCAGGAGAACAGTTATTTTTACTGTCATGTTACAAAAGGCTTAAAGTGGTAGAGAATAAAAACTTAACTGAAAAACAATACACATCTGAAGCAAACGCTGCACAAAGCTGCAGGTGGAAGTCAGAATTTAGTTTAGTCTTAAAACACAGTTATATTTACAACACAAGACTGGCGACCTTCTCTTTCTATTTCAGTTGCTTTGAACTAATCTCATGACTTTTCTTCATGTTTGGGTCTTTCTCCTCTTCCTTCCTGCATCCTCTGCTATTGGTCTGGCTTTATTACTGTATTCTGCACGGTGTGGAACCAAAACACACACCCACACACGTATGCATACTTGTGTGTACTTCATGTGTAAGCGAACATGCACATAAAGACTAATGATACTTTTAATTTGTTCTTATCGTTGAAAATTCTATCACATACACAGACATATCCGGGCATCGGACACATATATACACACAGACACGCCTGTCCATAGTCTCTACTACTGGCTGCACCCAGTCTCAGCTCTCTGTCCTCTCCTTCACAGGCCAGCGTTGTCATGGCGACCGCTCAGTATTCTGTCGTATGGAGGTGCTGAAACGCTACTGCTCCCTACCGGACTTCCAGCGTATGTGCTGCAAGTCCTGCAGCAATGTCACCATCGCAGAGCCTCCATCTAACTCCACCTCCAGATCCACCTCCATCCAACCAAGTGTTACAGCTACTCCACCCATCAGCACTCTCAGCTCTGGCTTTACCTCCGAAGCTGTCATTGCCACCATTTCAGCTACTACCATCAATCCCGGGACTCATCCTCCTTCCTCCACCACTGTTATTTCCCATTCCACCTCTTCCCCCCTAAGTGCTACACAGATGATCACCGCTCATCCTCCAGCTGCCACCAGTGCTCCTGTCTCCCCGACTACTTTTACTACTTTAGTTATTACAACCCTTCCCAACCCCACTCACCCCCTGCCTCTGCCTACCCCAGATATAGACGAGAGCACAGATCTACAGTTACAGAGCACTACAAACCGTCCCACAACATCTGTTATAATAACTACAACACACCTTTCAGCAACGGCTGATCCAACTATGACAAATCCAACAGAAAGCAGTACAAAAACAGACACATGGCTAAAATCCAAGCCCAAAACCAATATACTGCCTAAGAAAAACCCAAAAAAGATAATTCCACCTGAGATCAATCCAAAAAAGAATACTGCACTAAAGAATAATACAGGAAAAGGTGTTCCACCAAAGATCAATCCCAAAAAGAAAACAAACGCTAATCCAAAAAATAATACTTCAGCGAACAGTAAGCCAGAAGCAACTCTCAAAAAGACCACTCAAGCAAACATTACTCCCAAAAAGACCACTCCAGCAAGCACAACTCCCAAAACAATTGCTTCCAAAAAGACTACTCCCAAAAAGACCACTTCAGCCAACACAACTCACAAAAAGACCACTCAGGCAATCAGTACTCCCAAAACAATTACTTCCAAAAAGACTTCTCCCAAAAAGACTACTCCGGCAAACACTACTCCCAAAAAGACTCCTAATGTGAAGACTGCTGTTAAAAAGACTCCTACAGTGAAGAATACTCCTGGGAAAAATACAAAACCCACGCCCAAAAAGGAGGCTTCACCAAAGGCCAAACCCAAAAAGAATATTCAGGTAAAGACAAAAGGTACTAAACAAACTCAAACAAAGTCAAATCCCCAAAATAACCCAAAACCAGGGCCCAAAAATACCACAAACTCTCAGGCCAAGGTTAATCAGAATAAGGCCACAGTGAAAAAGACTAATCCAAAAAAGAAAACACTTCAAACAACTTCTTCAGATTATACCACAGCTCCCACTTCATACATCTCGTCCAGCACTAGCATATATGCGACAGCTACAGGCATGCCTTTCCCCGAGTCCAGAATCAATGTCACGTACATCAGTAATGACACAGATGAAACTCCGCTGTGGTATGATGATGCTTTAGCCACAACACCCAGCACTTTTGATTTCATTACAGCAACTAGAACCGTTCATTTTGAAGATGTCAACATGCCTAGTGGAACCATGCCATATAGTGATATCACGACGACCAGCAGCGGTGATGTCACAGTAACCAGCGGGACCATTCTCAGTGGTGATGACATCACAGTGTCCTACGGCAATGTGGGAGTGATTAGTGACACCATGGTGCTAGACGACAGCTTCACCATGGTGATCCCGACCATCAACAGCGAGGATATGACAGACCTCACTTCCTCACCTTGGCTAGACCTGTCTGAATATATCCCTGTGAACGTCCCTCTTCCCACGACAACCTCAGATCCTCCCACAGCCTCACCTCCCACCTCTGTCAACCCGACAACAGAAAAAACACCCATCACAATCATCACCACCTCTACTGTAAGACCTCAGCGAAAACCAGAGGAGAACAGTGAGAACAACTCCGTTGATATCTTATACAACAGGATCATCGGCGTAGACAATGACATCTCCCAGAACAACGTGATCCCAAAGCGCCGGGTCAACCTTAGAGAAAGAACCAGGAACAAACGCATTCAGGAGCTTCTGGAGGAGAAGCGGAACTTTCTCCTTAGGATGAAGAGAGGCCACGCAGCATGATAGACAAAGCCTTCACATTTCTCTTATAGAGATGAACATTTTCTTTACAGACTTTTATAAGCCCTGTTAAAACCCCGCTGATCAGCCATGATGCTTTCTATCAGGCCTTTCCACAACAAAAAACCCTCTCTGCCATATCACTATCGTGACAATCAGGACTGTTGCAGACAGAGAATAGCATGGCCAAATGTTTGAACAGTTGCTTTGAGTAAAGAAAAGCCCTTTAGAGTACAGACTGTTGCTGATATGAAGCAAATCGCCTCGCCTGTGTAAACACAACAACGAGAACAAGCCGGGATGAAAAGTGTACATCCAGTTTGACCAGCACTTTACAAAGCTTTGTCACCCCTCCTCTCCCCTTCCCACTCCCCACCCAAACCACCCACAGTCTTGTTTGAGGAGTCAATAATAATGTAGATAAGGTGTAATGTGGATTGTAAAATTGATTTATTCCTACTGGCACTTATGCAGCAACAAAACATAGCACCTACAATCCAAATCTCCATCTCCATGTTCAGCACAAGACTACAGCTCATTTCCCAGCAAACAGATTTAATACCTCTCATCCCCGATTAAGAGCTGCTGTAGGACAAGATGAAAATGTTTTCTCATTAAGTCGCCAGCAACCTGAATAACCTATACAAACTGCAAATTGGAGCTTCTGGAAGCCTGAAAGCAATATTTTAATTACTATCAGAAAGTCAAGGTTTTTGGTTTAATTCATTTGTAAAGGTTTAACACTGCTTGGACTGTGTTTCCAAAGCAAAGGTTTGTCTGAATGCATCTCATCTCTGAGGAAGGTCAGATACAGTATGGAAGACTAGTGAGGAACATTGCCAACCACTTGGTGCTTCTTGAATTTTTATATGTTTTGACACGTAATAAAGCTAGATGGGAAAACAAAATTCAAAACGGCCAGTCAAGCATGGTGCATTTTATCTTAGTTTTGCTAAGAGCAATGTCTCTTATGCATTAATTTATGTACAGAAATACAAAACTATAAAGACATCAAGCCTGTTTGTATTAACTGCATCCAAATAGAAACTTTGAGGGCCACTTTGTTTTCTTTTGTAAAAGTTGTATTATTGGTACATCTCTAAATAGTGAACAGCAGCTGCAAAAGCACCTACGGATCTGTCTGTACGATATCTGTACATATGAAAAAGAACTTAATGTTTAATATTTATTAAAGTTTAAGTGCCTGTGGTATTTTGCAAACTTTCAGTGTTGCGTGATTTGTGTTCAAGTGACTGTACTTTTTTTGTCTTTTTGGCTGCAAACAGTAGTTGACACTGCTGCTGTAAGTCTCACTGCTGCACAGCTTCAGGTCAACCCAGTGATATAAGACTTCATGACTTCTAACTGCGTTTGAGTCAGTTCATTATCAAATTAAAAAAACGGCATTCTAACAAGCTGTTCTTCAATCTATATTTAACTCCCATTTGCAAAGTAATGCAATATCTGGCACATAGGGGGCAACATAGCACTTGTATTCATGTTAACTGTATTCATGTTTGTGGTTGTATAAGTCTCAAACCAGCCTTTTATTGCTTTACTTTATCTTGACTCAGAATATCAGGTTCGGGGGATATCAGTTTCTGTGGAATGATGTTATTTTCAAAATATAAATTCACTGATTGCTAAAATGGCATCTGATAAAGTAAAGATAAGCACAAGTCTCTTCATTGTTGATGGAGCAGCTCCAGTAAGAGAAATGTCTCTTACTGTAGGAACACTTTCCTACAGAAGGTTAAAACAATAGTGAAAATTGTTCATACTGAGGTATATAATGAGAAGACTGTTTCTAAAACAGCATGTTACTATTGACTAAAAGAAGAATAAAACTCCTAAAAGATTCCATTCACATATGTTGCATTGCAGAGGTGGATAATCAAATTAAAACACAATGTGTATGGCTGGTTCTGGTTGTAAAGTTAAGAGGGAAACCATTCTTTCCTGATTTTTTCCTTTAACATGAGATGAGCCCCATAGTTGTTGAAACACATTTGACGGCCAAGGCAGCTCAGTATCTGCATCTGGTTGTACTCAGGTTGATTTTGTTTACAAAAAAAGTCTAGTCACTCTATTCAAACTCTGGCTTATTGAATGCAAAAGGAAACAATTTCATTTAGCATTTTGTCGATATGTAAGAGTTGAGGTTGACCCTTAATCGTTTACATCTTTATAATCTGTTGTTTTCCGTAGTTGGCCACAACTGGACTGGCCTCTGTAAAGTGTCCACACCACTCTTGTTATAGTCATTAAAGGTTCCACTGTGTCAACATGACACATGGCCATCAGAATATTAGATTACTCATCATTTCTTGTCAGGAACGCAGTGCAGCAAATTAGGACTGCATGGTCAATAATGCAAACTGTCTGTTACCATTTTCCCCCCTGGGAGAACAAAGAGTGTAGTGTACACCCTAATAATACCAGAAAAGAAATGATTAACATCTAACATTTGCCCCGTCAAAAGTTCAGTTGTTACATTTTTGTGGTTTGAGGGGAAACTGTGTTCAAAATAGAATAAATATCTGTTTACAGTAGGGGTTGATGGTCAGTATTTGTTGACGTTTGAGTCTTGTTCATTTATTTAGATTGAATGGTGCATACATGAAAAGTCTATTCCTACATACATGAAAAGAGGTACATGGTTCAAAGCAAGGTCACTTGTAGTTTGTGAACTGCAGAAACAATCATAATAGAAACACTGCAGCTTCTCACCAAATACAGTATAATGCCAGCCCTCAGAGCCAGTGAATTTTTGTAGGGGTAGCCAGGCTGAGATCAGTATTCACTTTGCCTTGACAAAAAAAGTCTTTAATCTGCATGGTATGGCATACAGAGGTTAGATTATTATGTGTTTATGGCCAAAATATTTGTTTGTGTGGATTTTTCGGCAATGAGTGAGAAACAGTGATAATATTTCTTCGCTATTATTATGTTATTATGTTTTTAATTCATTATATTATTAGCAGCTTTCATTAATTTTGTAACTTGTACTTGAACATTGGTTGGGTTCTTCTGTTCCTGTTCTTAGCATCACTGTTTACAGACCCATCCAGAGAAAACTATGGGCCTTTTGTGTATATAAAACTTAATTATGATTGACAGCCCCAAGTACCACAGAGTTACACAGGACCGCTTATGTATTGTGTATTGATCATGCAGCCTGCCAAATGTTATACAACAACAAACCCGCTGCCACATACACTCAGGCTAAGCTGTCTTACCTTGAACAAGGTGATTTTTATTCCACTTCTGCTGTGTAAAAACATCCACATTATTAAAAAGCTAATTATTTCGGTAGTCAGGACTGGATGTTTATTTCATTGTCGTGGCTCTCCAATTCTTTTTTCGTATGTCTGAACTTGAAAACTGAAACTGTGTTGATTAGAAAAATACTGTAAATTGGTGTGCACTGAACTGAACTAAAGTGCGATTTAACATCCTTCTGGTCACAGAGAAACACAAACTCAACTCATTAGAGGGCACAAACATAGAGTTCTTCCAGTTACAATAGGTTTCTAAGATTTGTCAACATATGTCCATTGAAAAGCAAATGCCTGTAGCAAAAAGTCCTGTCACTTTCATTTATGATGTGTCCGACTTTACAGCAGTTCCTGTTCCTGTACAAACATTGCATAAAGCCAGACTTTAGCCAGGCCATTCCCAGGCTACACTAAGGCTCAAAGCCACAAATTGGAAGTTTCAGTGGTGTTCATTTTCTGGTCTTGTGAGATGAATTGGATTCTCCTCTTATGAAATCCAATTTGTCTGTTTACTTCTCCTTTCTTAAAAAAAAAAAACATGAAAACAACAAGCTCATAATAACTCTTGTGATTCATTTCTGTTAACTTGTCCCTTGTGCTTCATAATCAAGGTATAAGGTGTAAAAAGTTCAATAACTCTAACACGGTCTGATGATCATGATCATGAAATTGTTTCAGAGATGTGTTGATCCAATTCTGTTGATTTTGTTAGGTAATACTTTGTAGCTTTGTTGCAATGTATTTTAAGTCTTGATGCAAATTAAATGAAAAAAAGTCTTGCAATGTTATTGTATTTACTGTTACTGCATTATATTGTAATGTGCTCTTGATTCTTGCTGCAATTAATTTTTTCCCAAAATATATTTCCACACATTTCATCTCTTTCAGAGAAAGCTCCTCTCCCGCCCTGAGGACGACTGTATGACCATTTCTCAGAATCCCGCTGGCAGCTGGAAGCTCAGTGCTAGAAATCAATAACCAGGCTCAACAATCACAACCTTTCCATTTATCTATTGTTCAACTCAAACTGTCCAGCTCTCTACACCTACACACTGAAGCTTTTATAAGCTATAAAACATAAGCATCTTCCCCTATTAATGTAATTCTCAATGAACCATAAATGGACAAGAATTTTGACAAGAGAAGAGAAGAGGCATGCTGAACAGGAATGGACATATTTAACCCTTATTTTGCCTTTGTGCATAAAAACATGCCTTTTTGTACATGTATACTGACATTGTATGTCACTGGGATAAACAAAACTCTGTTGTATCACTGCATTTTGTTGTAAGCTTGGATAAAAGATTGAATTAGAGAGAAGGAGAGTTGGCGGACAAAGAACAACAGGTCACTTTTTACAGAACACATTTTGACATGTATTAAGAAAAGTACAGGTGTGAATAATGCAGGTAATGATAGCTGAATTCCATTTAGCTGCTTCACTTTGGCGTTCTTCATCATGGCTCACTGTTAAAGAGGTTGTATTATGCTCATTTTCAGGTTTAAAATCCTATTTAGGGGTTGTACCATAACAGGTTTACATGGTTTAATTTTCAAAAAACACTGTATTTTTGTCACACTACACATTGTTGCAGCTCCTCTTTTCACCCAGTGTTGAAATCTTCATTTTAGCTATGGAGATCTTGCCTCTACATGATCTTTGTTGGGAGATGCACGTGCACAGTTCCTAGTTAGGGACTACTAGCCAATCAGAAGCAGAGAAGGGTGGGTCAGTGAAAAGTCTGTAAACACTGCTTCCGTTCAGCTGTAAATGTTCCCCTTAACAGCTTAGCAACATGGACTGGAGCAAGAGTTTCAGAGTGTTGAGTTATTAATCTGTGACAAAAGTATCTTTCATCCTTAAAGTTATAACCGAGCTCTGTCTCTGCCTCACATTAACAACTTAATGACTGCCTGGAGGCTAGCTAGTGTTTGGAAGGCAGAAGAGAGGTGTATGCTGCAGCTCAGTGCTTTTTCTTCTGTGTTTTTGAGGGCGTGTCATGAGGGAGGGTCATACTAGTGCTTGGCGTGCATTTTGCTTTCATCCATGTGTTGTTACAGGGATGAAAGGGAAATGGCTGGACTAAAAACAAGCTGTTTTTAGGCAGTTCAGAGCAGTGTTTTCTGTGGGAGATAGCTTTTTCACTTTGCAAACCTGTTACATGCACAAAAAAACTCAATAAAGGAGAGGGAAAAGGCAAAAAGAATAATACCACTTCTTTAAGGCTAACTTTTACACTTAAACAGAACAGAGCCATCACTAATGTTATTGGTAACATTCATGGGGCTACAAAGAGAAAAAAAATAGAATTTAGAGATGAGTTGTTTTTTTACTCATAAGAAAACATACATTTTTGTTTATCTGCCAGATTCCAATCCTTCAAAAATCCCTTCAGATGTGCTCTGGTGCCTGAGCAGGACCTTGACAGTGTATACATGTACATAAAAATGCGTATAAACATAGTAAGTAAGCAAGTAAGAAAAGTTTATTTGTATAGCACCTTTCACAGATAAAAATCACAAAGTGCTTCACAATAAAATGCAACACAACAAAGTAAAATACAATGCATAAGAAAAATTTAAATACAAATGGAAAACATAGAACAAAAACCATAAAAACCCCATGTTTAACTAAAAACCTGTTTGAATAGCAGCATCATCAGTTGCTTTTTAAAAGAATCAACAGAATTCATACAGTCACTTGTACAGCATACTCAAAATATATACAGGGAACATATATATGTATGTATATTTCCTGTGTGTGCTGAAATAAAATATGGCTACAGCAGGCTCTGGGTTGGTGTTCAGCCGAGAGTCATCAAAAATCAACTGAACCCATTGGCAATCTCTTTAATATGCCTTCTGATAAGACAGCTATTTCCTTCTAAAAACACACTGAGCAACAACTGCAAATTGAAACATGACTAATCTTGTATGTGTTGTTTCTTTCATTAATGTACATCCTGCCATTTTATTTAGAATTGAAGCCCAGTTGATGTTGTGCCTGGTCTTTTTTGTTAGTTGAATGCACATTAATAAATGCATTCAGTCTGGTGCCAGAGAATCTGTCAACTATAACAGAACAGTTTCACGTGCCAGGGTGTGTGTGTGTGTGTGTCTTAGAGGCAAATTTAGTTCCTTGTGACTAGTCCATTAGAGACCCATAAAAAGCTGTGAATCTTTTTATAGGTTGGATGCATAGAAGACGTGACTCATCTGACTCAGCAGAGGCCATGCTGCCCTCAACAGACAGACACACATATGCAAACACTCCATAAGACTGAAAGCCTTTTTCCCCAGACACAGGGCAGCTTGATAACTTAAGAGTCGGAAGCAGTGTGTTTCTGTGTATAAATCGTCTGGTGAGCAGTCCTGTGATCCTACACAAATATATACACCATGTAAAATATTGGTGACGAATGTTTCATATCATAGATAATGAAATATGTGGCTACATTTTTAGTTCTTTTAGTTCTATCTTTATCAAGAATATCTATATATACTTGCCACCTACTATAGAAAGGACTCATGACTGCATATTGTGAAATGTGTATGCAATAATAGTTAGCTCCACTAAACTAACTTCTATTTAAAAGTTTCCCTGTTAGTTTTCTAAAATGTGATGTGTATAATTGTTTGTGAAATAAACCCATGTGAAATTCATATATTTATTACAAACCCATATCTGAACAAACACAGTGGACAGAAGCCTGAATCTCATACAACGTCACATGACCTCAAAACAACTAAAGACACAAGCTTCTCAACGAAATGGAAGTTTTAAACAGTAATCATACTCCTTCATCTAGTCACCTGCTGCCCCATTTAATTATAATATATAATTATATATATATATATATATATATATATATATATATATATATATATATATATATATATATATATATATATATATATATATATATATATACAACAGCCTGACATTTTTTAATGGGACTAAAGGGTTAATTTACATAACTTGCAGTCTTAATGAAACAATTCAATTCAATTCAATTCAATTTTATTTATATAGTGCCAAATCACAACAACAGTTATCTCACAGCGCTTTTCATAAAGAGCAGGTCTAGACCGTACTCTGAAGTTATTTACAGAAGCCCAACAATTCCCACCAAGAGCAAGCACTAGGCGGACAGAGGCAAGGAAAAACTTCCTTTAAGAGGCAGAAACCTCGAGCAGAACCATGGCTCAGGGTGGGCGGCCATCTGCCTCGACCGGTTGGGGGTGAGGGGGAGAGAGAGAGGGAGAGAGCAAGAGAGAGAGAGAGCAGGAGAGAGAGCAGAGGGAGGCAACCTACACAGTATACACATAGAGGTACAGACAATAAAGGTAATGGTGCTATAGACTGAATGAAAAATGGTACAGATATTTGTAGTAATGTTTAGTGATATTAATTATAACAGTAATAATAGCAATAGGACTAGTAATAGCAGTTGCAACTGCAGCAGAGGGCGTCGAGCAGGAACACGGGGCAGCAGGAGACTCCCAACAACAGGTCCAGACTCCACAGCTCCAGAGCCAGCAACACCCGCAGGAAGTGAGGGGAGGGGGGGAGGACAGGAGGGGAAGCACACGACCACGGGAGAGGGAGAAAAAATCGAGTTAGTAACATGCATTAATGGGATGAGGTTGCACTCAGAGAGAAAGAGAGAAGAGGAGAGAGGAGCTCAGTGCATCATGGGAAATCCCCCGGCAGTCTAGCCTATAGCAGCATAACTAAGGGATGGTTCAGGACTCACCCGAGCCAGCCCTAACTATAAGCTTTATCAAAAAGGAAAGTCTTAAGCCTACTCTTAAATGTAGAGACGGTGTCTGCCTCCCGAACCCAAACTGGAACCTGGTTCCACAGGAGAGGAGCCTGATAACTGAACGCTCTGGCTCCCATTCTACTTTGGGAGACACATTTCAGTAGCCTTCATAATAAAGAACAGTGTGTGAAAGATCAAACAGGTATGAAGCACCGTACTGATTTTGAAGGTGTTATTAATGACTGAGAAAGTTATCCACCAGAGTGAGATTGTTGACTCAAGTGACTCACGCACTGCATTTGAAGCCTCGGGTGAAAGGCTCCCTGAAGCCAGTGGTCCTGTGATCTCAGTTATTGTGCACACACACGCAAACACACATGCAAGCATGTGCAAAGTTCTCACTTGTAAATTTCTTGTCACAAAGCATCGTTTATTTTGGTCGTTGTGCAACAATTATAGGGGACTGTGTTCACTTAGTCATTTTCAGAAAATAGCTTTTGTTGAAAAAATTAAGAAAAAATAAACCATCTCTTTTGCTCCGTTTTCTTGTTTTGTTTTTCCCTCTGTCTTTTTCTCACTCTCATTAACCCCCTTTTTCTATGAATCTTAGTCCACGGTGTCTCTCTCCCCATCTCTTCCCTCCCTTTCTTTGCCTCTGCTTTTTTCTCTCTCCATCAATACAGTCAGCCAACAACAGTGCTGGGGCTGAGGAAATGGATGGTGTGTCTATTTTTAGAAGCAGGGAAGGAGGGTAAACCAAAAGTAAGCTAGGGAGAGAGCAAGGGAGGAGGAGGGATGTGAGGAGAAGATAAATCTGCATTCTACCGCTGCCTCTGGTCAGAGACAGTTGGAGCTACAGAGAAGCAGCATCACCGGCTGGAGACAGAGCATCATACATTTAAAACATACTTAGCTGCGAAAAGGCTGCAGGCTGATAATTGAAATTGCAAGAACGGAGAAAAGAAGAAAATAGCAACTGGACAAGACAAACACAGGTGTGTGGAAATGCAAAATGTTTAGTAAAACCTTACGTTATCACTGGAAATTGCATGAGGTGAAAATACACAGGGTGCTTGTTCTGTGCTTCAGCCCAGAGCTGCTCCCATGGAACCATTTTTAGCCGCTGTATACCGAAGGTGTGGTCTATATTTAGCAATGGTTACACCTTGGAAGAAACTGGGAGAGGCTGGCATTTTGGTTTGGCTTGCTTATTTTTAGCACAGAGGCTGAGACAAAAATACATCGTGGGCTACACTCAGGGTTATAAGAATATGGGGTTACATAACAAAATATAAGCTGACACATTCTGTGGCTTTACATGACTGAGATGGCATTTAAAATCTATTCATGTTGCCTCAAGCTGCTCTTGTTTGTATTTTGGGCTATTTACACTTCCAATCTAAAGTAAGCAGGGGATGAAATGGGGAAGAGGAGAATCAGATGGGGGAGAGGAAGGTTTGCATGTGAATTTAATTTGATTGATATAATCGGGGTAGAAATAGATTGTTTGGAAACACTAAAGACTATTTCTCGTGTGAACAATATCCAGATATTACAGCAAAATTATGTCATTGGAAAAACAGAACCTTCAGATGAGGTGTTTACATAAAGGACTATTTCAAACTCTATTAACGCTCTATTAAACACTATTGGAGCTAGCAGCCACAGCCTTTAGTACACATGGTCAAATTACATCATCATTTTAATTTGAACACTTAACACTATCAGCCTAACATTGTCCACTGATCCAGTTACTATGTTTAAATCTGTTTTTGCATGAAAAAACTTAAAAGATTAAGTGGATTTACTGTAAAACTGAACCCAAAACAATAGGAAAAGCCTTTCCTGAGGCGTATACTGTACATTATGTGTTCCCCAATTTTACACATGTTGTTTGTCTCTAAATGCAACCCTTTTCATCCTCTTTTTTCTCTCAGCTATGCGTCCACGGTCCAGACTGCTGTCCAAGAGAAGACTCCTGCTGCCCACAATCAGAGAGGGCACAGAGGAGACGGTGAGGGATTTGAATGAGACCAACACACTCCAAATTGTTGGCCATGGCCAGGCTGTCGCCTCAGAGGACTACCTCCTCTCCATCTGCCACCTGGCCCACCCCACCTTTCCCACCCGGGATGTTTCCTCCTACAACATCCAGCAGCTGGATTGTGTGCACCAAAGACTGCGACTGTCGCGGTTCAGTGAGACTACATCAACCACATATGAATTCAACTCCACAGAGGAGGCACATGCCATCGATATGCAGCAGGGAGAGGGGAAAGATGTGAATGGCGAGCTGATGTTAGGCAGCACTGACCCACTAGAGTATCTTTATGGACACCAGAATAACCTCTCAGGGGGTGTGAGGAGGGAATTTGTTGAGGAGGGGTATATAAGGCAACATAGGAGCACATGGGAGGGCCAGGCCCACTCCAGAGCTCACAGCATCCCCCATGCTTCAAGTCCAGACCTCCAACACCAGCGCAAGAGCACCTGCCCTGAGTTACACAGCAGTACTAACACTTCTATACCAAACGTCTCCCCAAACCACAGCTTATCCAGGTTGGAGGCCAGAGGAGGGAGCCCAGCAGACAGAGGAGCTGAAGGGGAGAGACAAAATCCAACCATGAAAACATCCCTCATATCCCAGTGGATCTCTGACTGCAGATTGGCGTGGAGGGAAGCACGTGTACGAGCCTGCTTGCTGCCCGCCATTGCTGAGATATAGGGTGCAAATGGACAGACACTGTGAGCTCAATAGTCTTTTCTGTTGTCAGTGAACAAAACATTGGCGATAGGAGATATGTAAATGTGGATTATGTATAGTTGTATATATATATATATATATGATTTAATAGGCTACATATTCATAAAAACATAGAGGCAAGTAATTACTGTCATGATTGTGGCCATCTGTATTGTTACATCAATGTCATTATTTACTATTAGGACCTATATGCTTGATGTATGCTGGTGATCATACAAAATCATTTAAATAGATAATTCTGCAAAAAGATGTTTTTTTTACCCCACAGTGATTTGTGAAGTATGAATAAATATGCAAATCTTTTGATACTCTCAGCCAAACTGTCTGTTGTGAGTGTTTTTCCTCCTGCCATGATCTGTGTTTTCTTGCATGGGTGAATGCCTCGAAAATGAACTCCATTCTCAGCTCTGCTGGTGCCAGGCGCTGGAGTTTCTATAGTAACTGTCGTGGGATCCTGCTCCAGTAAACACAAGTGTGGAGAAACACAGGCTGACCACAGATCACTGCTGTAGTAGTGCGACTTCATTACCTGCATGTCACAATCAAAAGCAGAGACCTTTCAGGCCCAATAATTGTAAATTGACTGTACTTGTACAGCACCATTATGGTCTTATGAGCACTATAAGCGCTTTACACGTGTCATATTCACACACATTCATAAACTGATAGAAGCTGCCAGACAAGGTGCCAATTGCTCATCACCTGAAAGAAACTAATCATTCACACACTTTGGGTTCTCTACAGCCGCCTCACAGTTGTTATGAACTGACTAGTGATGGGAATTGTTTCCATCTGAGTATGTTTCACCAGTAAATGCACTTCAACAACACAAACCAAGCTTTGGATGTAGTTTTGAATCTTAAGCACATGAGGGCAGACTTAAGTTAGAGGGCCTTGAAATTGAAAACTGGCACATCAGAGGTCATGGTAATAGTGTCACCAACAGTATAAAACATACATTCAGACATTGACCCATGCAAAAGTTTTTATTTGGACCAGTTTTAAAATATCTGCCTCTGAGATTTCTGCCTCAGCACAATGACGGAGATTCCAATTGTGTTACTGCTGATTAAGAAATATGGAAAATTTAACACAACTATTATCTTATTAGTGAACACTGGAAGAAACGTAGAAATAAAGAGGGGTAAACATCCACGCTGATGGTTCCAGTTCGCGAAAACCACCTTCAGTGTCACAGGAAAATTTGGGGGCTGGAAACTGTTGAAGCATCTCATGCGGTCATGTCGACTCTCAACTCTTTCTTTCTTTTCACACTTACCTCAGCAAGCAGAACTGAAAGGCGAGGCATTTTGTTACCAACTTGATGGTTAGTCAAGACACCACGTGTCTTGACTAACTATCAAGTTGATGATTGATGACATTTTCACATATTTATTTTAATGTAAAATGATAAATCTGTCTTCCTGCTGGCTGTTTCAGACATAAATGTTTTAATCTCAGATAACTCCCCTTAAGGCTGTCAGATTTTGTTTTTGTTACTGCTCCGCCTCTGAAGCTAAAACACCCTATTAAATGACATTTATTTTCAAAAGCCATTATTATCTTTAGCCAAATTGCATTTGAAAACATTCAAACAACATGAAAACTGAATAATATGGTACCTTTAACAAATAAGGAATAGTCTTGACCATGTTGTGGAGGCAATAAACCATACTTATGAACCACACAAAGGAACAATCCTAAAAAAAAATCAAATGAAACTTATGTGTACACTTTTGCCCTTTCTTTGTACAACAGCCTGAGACAACAGGTCACTTACAATGCAGAGTTTTTATTTATAAAGAAACTCCACAAGTCCAAAAAAGAGACTCACTTCTATGTATACAATATAATATAATATAATATAAAATAATATACAGGCTGCTCCCACTTTGTGTAGTCATTGACTCATCAGTATTTGTACCCAACAGTGGTAGTGGAGATACAGTGCATTACGGATGTCCAGATCCGATCACGAGATCGGAAATCGGATGTTACCTTCCGATCACGACTTGGATAAATATGTATATATATGTATATATATATATAGATGTGCTTTGCAAACACTGTGGCACTTTTATTTTTGTATATGTTTACATGCCTGCCGGGTATTTTAAGTTGAGGTGCTATTTGTTTTTATTTTAGACTTTTTTTATATTTACTGTTGCACTAAAATCTAAAAGTGAAGAATTTATGTTATTTATTATTAATTATTCATTATTATTATATTATTAATAAAGTGAATTAAATAAAAAATAAGGAACATCCTGGATCTGTTTTTTCACTCTTCTTTATTCTTTTTTTAAGTATTATAGAAGTATCGGATTGGGACTCGGTATCGGTAGATACACAAAATCAAATGACTCGGACTCGAGGGCAAAAAAACCTGATCGGGACATCCCTACAGTGCATGTGTGGTAGATGTTGTGCAGTGGTGGAAAGTTCATTTACTATACTAAATTTATACTGTTATATTTAAGAATAATTTTAAAGTACTAGTACTAGTAGTTTTCAAGTTCCTGGAAATCAGCATCACAGAGAACCTGAAGGGAATGGGCAGTAATACCAAAGGAGCCAAGCACCAGCTACTGGTGGATAGAGCAGTCACTCGAGACTGCAAGACCAGGCAGACCAATCTGTGCACTGCCAGGATCGACTACAAGAAAGCCTATGACTCACTGCCACATACATGGCTACTGGAATGCTTGGAAATGGACAAGATCAACAGGACACTAATAGCCTTCATCAAGAACTCAATGAGGCTGTGGAAAACAGGTCTGGAAGCCAACTCAAAGCCAATTGCATAAGTCATATAGTCACATATACCAAGGTGATGCACTATCCCCGCTGCTGTTCTGCATAGGCCTGAACCCCCTCAGCCAGATCATCACAAAGACTGGCTACGGATACCGGTTCCAAAGTAGAACAATCATCAATTACCTCCTCTACATGGATGACATTAACCTGTATGCCAGAAATGAGCAAGACATCGACTCACTGATCCACACTACCAGGATCTACAGCAACGACAGTGAAATGTCATTCTGACTGGACAAGTGTGGTCGCATGGTATCAAAAAGAGGGAAGATGATCAGAACCGAAGGGGCTGACCTACCAGAAGGCTTCATCGCAGATGTTCAGGACAGCTACAAATACCTTGGGGTGCCACAGGCTAACAGAAACCATGAGGAGGCAGCAAGGAAGTCCGCCACAGCCAAATACCTACAGAGCGTAAGGCAGGTCCTGAAAAGTCAGCTGAATGGGAAAAACAAGATCTGAGCCATCATCACATACACCACTGGTATAATAAACTGGCCAAAGGAGGAGATAGAGGCTACTGACATCAAGACGAGAAAGGTCCTCACAATGCATGGAGGGTTTCACCCCAAATCCAGCACCCTGAGACTGTACACCAAGAGCAGCGAGGGAGGCCAAGGGCTAGTGAGTGTCAAGACCACTGTCCAGGATGAAACAATGAAGATCCAGAAGTACATCAGAAAGATGGCTCCCAAAGATGAAGGGCTTAGTGAATACCTCAGGCAGCAGAAACCCGAAGGTGAGGACAAGGAATATGAAGAACCGTCATGGAGGGACAAGCCGCTGCACGGCGTGTACCACAGACAAATAGAAGAAGTAGCTGATATCACGAAATCCTACCAGTGGCTGGAAAAGGCTGGACTGAAGGACAGCACAGAAGCACTAATCATGGTGGCACAAGAACAGGCACTCAGTACAAGATCAATAGAGGCTGGGATCTACCACACCAGGCAGGACCCCAGGTGCAGCCTGTGCAAGGATGCCCCTGAGACAGTACAGCACATAACAGCAGGGTGTAAGATGCAGGCAGGAAGTGCGTACATTGAACGCCACAACCAGGGAGCTGTCATAGTGTACAGGAACATCTGCCACGAGTACGGGCTGGAAGTCCCAAGGTCAAAATGGAAGACGCCTCCTTAGGTAGTTGAGAATGACCAAGCTAAGATACTGTGGGACTTCAAGATCCAGACTGACAAACTGCTGATGGCTAACCAACCAGACATTGTGTTGATCGACAAACAGCAGAAGAAGGCAGTAGTGATAGATGTGGCAATCCCAAGCGACAGCAACATCAAGAAGAAGGAACACGAGAAGCTTGAGAAATACCAAGGGCTGAAAGAGGAGCTAGAAAAGATGTGGAAAGTAAGAGCAACAGTGGTGCCAGTGGTAAATCGGAGCACTGGGGGCTGTGACCCCCAAACTGGTAGAGTGGCTACAGCAGATTCCAGGTACAACATCAGAGGTCTCCGTCCAGAAGAGTGCAGTCCTAGGAACAGCTAAGATACTGCGTAGAACCCTCAAACTCCCAGGCCTCTGGAAGAGGACCCGAGCTTGAGGATGACACATACCACCCCACAAGGGGTGAGAGGGGGATTTTTTTTATAGACACACAACATAAACCCACTGTTAAAGATTAAACCAGTGGTTGCTAATAATTTTGGCCTCTTCCCTCTTACACGACAGCTGAATTTCCTAACCCTAACCAGGAGACACAGCAGTAAAATGCTTCTTACGAAATTGATGCATCATAATGTGTCATGTTTCTGCAGAATTAGCACTGACTTGACATTGTACATTGTAGAACATTGTTGCATTAGTACAGATTTTGTATGTGTTTTCGATACAGCATTTTTTAAAACTTCCTCACACTCTTCATTTCAAATTGTATTTCATCAAAGCATTTCTGCTGATGGTAGAATCACTTTTAAAATCAAATGAGAAGTGCAACTACACCAAGCTGTATACCCAAAGTCTACAGAGGAAGCTGACGTGCTTAGTTCCTGTCGATTCATTTCTAGTCAGGGTCACACTTTGCGGTATGGGCTTTTGGTTAAGAGCTGTACTGCTTCAATAAAAAGGAAACATGGATTATTGAAGAAAGTTGGCAATCCCCCTGCATAACCAAAACCACCCATCTCCCCTACACAGTTAATAGGGCAACTACAAAAAACAACAATTTTCCATGGGCCATGCCGGTCATATAGTGTATGCACTACCACTGACAGGTTGACCGCAGAGTTACTCCTTTCTCTTCTTGTGCAAGACTGTATGATAGAATAAACTACATTGTATTGATGTGAGCTGGTGCACTCTACAGTACCCAATAAGTAAAACCCCTAAAATGTTAACTGAAAGTAAATATAGAATATTCAAGCTTGCTAAGTGCAGTCTGTCAGAATGAAAATGGAGTTTATCAAAGGTGGTAGCAGCATAAACCACTGCGCACCACTATGTATTCACTAAATCCCCCAATAAGTCAACCAGAGTTCGTGTTTTATAGGATTTAATTTGCAAATTGTCTTTTGTGACAGTAATTCACTCGTGCTGACCAGTGTTGTTTAGTCTGTTCCATATGAAGAAATAGATGAAAGTCCCCATCAGTTGCCTTTTTTGTCAGGGAAGACACGTGTCTAAAATTAGCACAGCTTTCTTTTCTAAAGAGCTCAAGAAATGTGTTTGATTGATATGTGTGATTGATTATATGCTCCAACTTGCACACGACAACCTTTTAAAGACTTTTCAATAGGATTGTTTTAATAAACAGTCAGTTTAACCAGATGAAATTATATTTTCACACTTGCCTCTGGTGGTTTCCAACAATACAGATTACTTTGGTTTTACTTTGAGATATCAATCTTCAAGGCTTCCGCCTCCTCCCCCAAAAGAGATAGATATCTCAAAACCTGCAAACCAAAACAAGTACAGTGAGAAAATGTGTTTTTTTTATTTGTTCATTTTTGTAGTTTGTGTGGACCAACCCTGTCAAACAAGATTTTTCTGAAGTTTCTGAAAGCTGACATTTTGGAAATACAGGGCTTCCACAGGACACATGCCTACCCTTTATCAGTAATATGACAATATAGCAATCACCTTAATGAGCAAGTAACACGGTTACTTGCTCATTACAGAAAATTAAGATTTTCCTGTTCAATTTCAGTGTTTTTCACACTGCATCTCCTTTGTTTTATCCCATCTTCATGTCCTAAATACAGAAAAAAAGAGAAGGAAAAAAATAGTTCATCCAGTAAAGTGAAAGAGGAAATAAAACTAAAACTACCACCAGACTATGCTTTCTGCTGAAACCAAGCATTTCCTTTCAAACATGTACCCTAGGTAAGGTATTTCATAACTATCTAATGGTGCTGTTAATGTCTATTAAGTTGTACCAATTGTTGCTTTATTCATTACACAAATGTCTTGACAGTGTAACTACCACGCAACTACAGCGGAAAGAAGTAAAATAATGCTTGCCTTATTTGTCTGAGCACATTTGAGTTGGTGCTGTAAGTGCTAAAGGTGTTAACCACTGATGCACAAAAAACACAGACGGAACCTGATGTTGTAAAAGATCACCAGCCCACACTTCATGTAACGAAATATGAAATACACCACACATATCTGAACTAACTTGATTTAAAATTCAAATAAAAAGTGATTTAATGTGTCATTCTTTTTTCTTTATTATGGTATTCACTAAGTAACTAAGACATGCATTTATTTCAGTTGTGTCTTGTGATAATTGTATTAACCCCATGTACTTATATGCAATCAGCCCAACTTAGTTTAGTAGTAACACACAAATGTCACTTTCCAGCTCTGTACTTATATGACATGATCTTAATTTTAAATTGCAAATTGGTAAACAAAATCAAAACACGGGTAACCCAAATAACATCATTAACTTAGAAATATTTTTGAAATAATTGTTACATGATCCATTAGTTTGGATCTTTGTTTTACGTGGTGTCAAAATTAATGTGTTTAAAATGTCTAAAAAGATTTCTTCATAGGTAAGATAACAATTTAAATAAGTACAGGTTTCATGTAGAGGTTTACATGTACATGCAGATTTAGAGTGGAAGGAGTGTGTGGGTTTTTTCTTGTGGTTTTTGAAGTTTCACTTTCCAGAGTCAGAAAATTCCCTTGATCACAGAAAAGAT
Organism: Lepomis macrochirus; assembly: GCA_024633595.2. Taxonomy (NCBI): domain Eukaryota; kingdom Metazoa; phylum Chordata; class Actinopteri; order Centrarchiformes; family Centrarchidae; genus Lepomis; species Lepomis macrochirus. The sequence goes on along the minus strand of JALXJV020000018.1, from coordinate 14,969,869 downwards.
GAGGTAAGTGTCTTAAGAGAGTATATAAGACGACCCTCAGCCCCAGTCCCTCACAGCATTTCTGTCAACAAATTTTACTTTCTTTGACTCTTGCTGATCTCTCTAGATACACTAATTATAGCTCCTGTCTACCATCTTCACCACAAGGGACAAGATTTTCTAGCATCATTGTCATCTGACCAAAGAGGAAACCAACAATGTCCAGCATCATGAAAGTGTTTCTGCTCCTGGCCGTCATGGTCTACATCTCTAAAGCCCAACGTAAGATTTTATACTTTTTGGGCATATACAAATCTAACATATGTAAATAATTTATTTTTATCTTGTCTTTGACTCTAGTCTACAAATCAGTATAGCATCTATATAACATGCAGATAAGCTGTAGCTATATAGGTATTGGTATATGTGAGCCGCAATCTGTGCAGTGAAAAATATATGTAATTTAATCAAAAGATTTTTATCTTGTCTTTCTCTCTAGTCGATGACTCAGGCCAGCAGTGTTTGTGTCAGCGCGTCAGGAAGGGAATTGCATCAAAGTCTGAAGTAAAGGACATCCAGATCTACCCAGCAACCATCTTCTGTGACAAAGTTGAGATTGTGTAAGTAACACTCACATTGTTAATTAAGGTTGTGGGATTTCAATGTGTCCTAATTAAAAAATTAGCATTGCTATTTGCATTTTTGTGCTAATTCAAAGCTTGTATCAACCTCAGCATACCTGGTACTATAAAACCTAGAATGCTCCTTTAATCCATTTTATAAAGATTTTATCAGTTGTAGTGAAAATTATAATGAACACCTGCTAAAGCAATAATAGCACCTACAGGACATTTAAGGCATATCACAATCACTAAAGTTACTTCTAGTTATCAGTCTGCCTGCCTGAATCATTTATCTATGTGTTTATCTATTGCATTTGGAGAAGAGCGTTGGCCTTTCCTGAGTCACTTCACCTGAGCTCACCTTTTCTGTCTGTTTCAACAGTGTCACCCTCAACAGCGGCCTTCGCTATTGCCTGAACCCCAAGTTGAATGCAGTGAAAAGACTCCTGGCTAACGTCATGTGAGTATATTTACTGACATGAATGCAAGCCTCACCCGACCACTAATATTAATCTTCCAGTGAATTACCATATTTGTTAGAAACAGTAATGAGTGACATAATGCTTTCTCCACTCTGCTCTAATGAGTCTAATGTGTGTCCTCCTCGTGTCATTTCTAGGAAATACAAAAACTCTTCAACAGCCAGACCAACTCAGCTCACTTCTACCCAAGGCAACACAAACACAGCTCGCATCTGACTCTCTCTTTGCCTCCTTGGATAAATAAAAGCTTGGATGCACTCAAACTACCGCCAAAGGCACCTTAAACACATATAGATGTGAATGAAACATTTTGTCCGTTTATCTTTTATTTATACTGATATGCACTTACCATGTATTTCCGTTCCATTTTATTTTCTTTTGATTTGTTTTTGTAAATAGATTATTGTATTGTAAACCATGTTTTTGTCTGCATTTTTGGTCATTTAAGGTTTTTATTTTTTGATAATAAAAACAACAAAAAAGCCACATAAACTTTGAGTAATTGTTTTCTGTTCCATGTCTGATACTGTGTCCTTCATCAACAGTGCTTCCTTGTGGTTATGGGCTGCTAATGCAAGAAATACAGTGTGTGTGTGTGTGTGTGTGTGTGTGTGTGTGTCAGTTCACTTATCCTAGTGATTCATTGATTTATATTAATTTCCTAGAGACCATACTAGCTTTTGTGCTAAAATGTAATGATGTACATTATGGGAACAAGAAAGGCAAGGAGTCCCCATTCCTTAAACATTTACAGTCACAGGAAAAAGTATGTGAACCCTTTTACACTGATTTCTGCATAAATTGGTCATATGTGATCTGAACAAACACATTCTGCTTAAACTAACAACACGCAGACAATTATAAGGTTTTTTTGTTTGTTTTTATTGAACACACTGTGTTAAGATTCACAGTGCAGGGTGGAAAAAGTATGTGAACCCCTACATCTCCAAAAGCTAATTAGAGTCAGGAGTCAGCCAACCTGGAGTCCACTCAATGAGACGAGATTTGAGGTGGTGGTTAAAGCTTCCCTGCCCTACATAAAACACACAGTGATTTTAACTTTGCTATTTTCATTACCTTATGTGAACCATGACTCGAACAAAAGAGCTCTCAGAAGACCTACGATTAAGAATTGTTGACTTGGGTTACAAAAGATTCTCTAAAAGCCTTGATGTTCTTCAGTCAACTCTAAGACAAATTGTCTGTAAATGGAGAAAGTTCTGCTCTGTTGCTACTCTCCCTATGGCCATCCTGCAAAGATGACTGCACGAGCACAAAGCAGAATACTCAGTGAGGTAAAGAAGAATCCTTGAGTGTCAGCTGAAGACTTACAGAAATCTCTGCAACATGCTAATATCTCTGTTGACGACTCTATGGTAGGTAAAACACTGAACAAGAATGGAGTTTATGGGAGGACACCAAGGAGGAAGCCACTGCTGTCCAAAAAATTTACTGTACGTCTGAAGGTGCAAAAGATCCCCAGGATGTTCCACAGCACTACTGGCAAATTATTCTGTGCGAAGATTAAACCAAATTTTAATGTGTTTAGAAGGAACACACAACCCTATGTGTAGGGGGGGAAAAGAAAAAAAGCACACCAACATCAAAACCAACTGTGAAGTATGGTGGAGAATGGTTTAGGGATGCTTTGGGGCTGAAAAATGAATTCCAAATTTTATCAAGAAATTTTGCAGGAGAATGTATGGCCATCTGTCTGCCAATTGTAGCTCAAAAGAAGATGGGTGATGCAACAGGGTAACAACCCAAAACACAGAAGTAAATCAACAATAGAATGGCTTCCCCAGAAGAAAATGAGCTTTCTGGAGTGGCCCAGTCAGAGTCCTGACCTCAACTCAATTGAGATACTGTAGCATGATCTCAAGAGAGCCTCAAAACTTGCAACATCTGTAGCACTATGCTGTGTGATGGAAGTGCACATTTTCGAGTGGCCTTTTATTGTAGCCAGCCTAAGGCACACCTGTGCAATACCCATGCTGTCTGATCAGCATCTTGACATGCCACACCTATGAGGTAGTTGAATTATTTCAGTAAAGGAGAAGTGCTCTAATAGTTTTTGACAGATTTGTGAACAATATGTTTTGTACATGGAGAAAGTCTTAGATATTTGAGTTCAGCTAAGAATGAATGGGGGAAAAAAGTGTATGCATTTATAATTTTGTTCATCCTAATTAGCAGGTCTGCTATGTCTTGTATTTTTGTGCTTGCTTGATGTTTGCCTGTGTTAGCAAAGTTGTCAACTCAAGCAAAACCAGACAAACGTTTCACAGACAGAGGTTTAGCCTCTATTCATAAATCTCAAGTTAATGTTAGCACACTTACTTGATAGCTCAAATAGGTTTTGCACTGGAGATGGGCAAGCAGGCAACAGACTCAACAGACTGGACATTATATTAATGGCAAAGGCGAAGAGAAAGAAACGGTAGCTGAAGGAGAAAACCAAAAGAAAAAAGAGCATGATCAAGCAAATGCTCCCAGGAGTTGGCGAAAGCTGCGTGAAATAAAAGGCTGCAAGACAGAGGCTGAGCTGGCATTCTTCCTGTGGGACTGGTAAGTAATACCGGAGACAATTTAGAGTAATACTGCTATGTCTTTGGTTGTTGCAGTTGCTTGATGTTGGGCTGTGTAAGCAAGTTGTTTTTGATCTTAATACAATCACAACAAATGCATGTGCACAGCAATACTTATTTATGACAGCGGTGAATTACACTCGGAAACAGTATAGATGTAAGTGGTCAGAGTGGTATGATGTGTGTGATCCAAAAAATGACAACAGTGACTTGGAAACATATGAGAACATCAGAAAAAGCAGTAAAGAGGTATGTGAAAATCCGAGCAATATTGAATGTGGATGGACCGATAACCCTACAATGAACTTCAATGAATTTGTGAGTAAAACTGGCCAAATTGTTACATGTGATTTGAAAAAAGGCTTTAATATGTAAACAAATGGACCAGAAAAAAAACTCCACAACAGTGTTTTAACTATAGAATCAGAGTACAATGTTGTGAAATGGGATACGTAGATGGACCATGTCCCACAACTTCAACTGAACATAGTACTACAACTGAAACACCAACTACAACCACAGAATCTACAACACCACTAACTACACCTGCTACTACCACTGAAGCAAAAACTACAATAAGTAGTACTATGTAGTTCTGTGACTCAGCATCTGTCTGAAACAAGCTGTTTCTATGAGACCCAGCCCCCACTGTCTTGTGATTGGCCATTGTCTAATGTGTTTACCAGGTTGCTGCAGGGATACGTCTACATGTTCCTTTGTGGGCGTGGCCAGCATTCTCTGCCTGGAGCAAATGACCATATTTGGAAAGCGGAATGACATCATACCAAGCAATTAGTAGAATAAACAGTTCAAAACAGAGTGTTTGGATCAGGGGGATATCTGAGGATTTGACTCACAGGGATTTCTTTTTAATACTTTTACCTCATCATTTGAAATTTTGGTCATGTTTAATATGAACATCGGACATTGTACCATTGTAGAAATGCTAGAAAATATGAAAAAGCATAATAGGTTCAATATGGTACTGTGTGACCAATCCTGTTAAACAAGCCTGGTTTTCCAAATTTCTTTAAGTCTTTATTGTGGAGATATGTGGCTTCCACACAAACCTGCTTTTATCAGTGTGCTGACAAACTGCCTGGGAGCTCCTCCTCCCCTTCAAACAGTGGTGAACCAGGTGGAACAAATCTTTCAGGCAATTGGAGTGTGGCAGTACCTGGCTCTGTTGTTGTCTTTAGACCGCAGAGGAAGGAGCATTTATAGCACCACAAGACCAAGGGAACTTCACCTTTGTTATCAAAGTGATTGTGCAAGACCAAGCCCTCCACAAAACTGTGAAGGACAGCCGGTAAGCGCCATATTGGCCATGGTTTTGGCTAGATTGACTTAAGCAGTGTGCTAATAATGCTCTGGGGAAAACACGGACTCTAAATTCTTGTTGACTTTGATAGGAGTTTTTGCAGTGGTATTTGTAACTTCAAATGTTGTTTGGGTTTATCAAACATGTGGGGTATAAAGGAAAAGTTAGAAAGCCAAACTTCATTGTTTGACAAAGAATGTGTTTGAAATGGTTAAAAGTAATTTAAAAATTGTAGAAATCTTAATTAACCTAGATATTAAACCTAAATATTAAATAAATATAAAGATTAGAAAAGATAAGAAAATATACAATTTTGAAAATTAAAATACAAACTAATTTGTTTTGGTGGAACATATCTAGTTGTGTGGTTACAATGATACTTTATGATAATTCTTTACTAATACAGCTAAAAATACTGATTGTGATAATTCTGATAAATGCTAATGGGGTGTATTTATTTGGATAACATTTGTCAAAAATTGGAAACCTAACTTATAATGGCAGTTTATCTGAATTAAAGGTGAATACATTTATTTAATTTGGCTGTTAACTCAGATAATTTAGATTTGTCATCTCTCTTTTGAGGTTTTTCACCTGTTTACTGCCCAAGAAAGAATGATCAATAAAAGACGAACAACTGATCCCATGGCTGTTTATTGAGTGAAATCCAGTTATGATCTTCATGTGGAGGGACTGTCCTTTTCAAGTGGGGAATTGCACAAGAAATAGATCACAACTTGACAATCAGTAATATGGCAACATCACATTGACCTTCCTTTGCCTTTAGGTTCCTTATCATTTTTTTCAATGGCCTGTGTTGTTCAATACAAATGGTGTAGCACATTACAGGAAAGTAGGATTTTCAGTACAATTTCAGTATTTTTCACACTGGATCCTCATGCTGTTTTATTTCATCTTTGTGACCTAAATAGAGAAGAAAAGAGGAAATACAATACAGAAGGAAAAAAAATTGGGATGGGATTTTATTTTGTCCAGAAAAGTGAAATGGGATAGGAAACTGAAACTAACAATCAGACAATGCTTTCTGTTGAAACACAGCATTTCCTATCAAACCAGACCTGGTGCTGTCAATGTCTATCAAGTTGTACAAATTGTTGCTTTATTCACACCACATGTCATGACTGTGTAACTATCACACAACTAAATAATGCTTGCCTTAACTTTTCACTGAACACTCACACATTTGATTTGGGGCTGTAAGTGCTAAAGGTGTTAACCACTGATGCACACAAAACACAGACAGATGCTGATGTTGTATAAGATCACCAGCCCACACTTTGAAAACTAGACCATGCATATCTGAACAAACTTTATTTAAAGTTCACGTGAAAACTTTTTTACCAAGTATATCAGAAATGTAAGAATGTAATGACATAATTTGGCATTTTTCCTGATTGTGGCAGAATGGATATAACAATGTGCCAAAATAAGAGGATTTAAAGTGTCTTCTATTCTTTTTTTCTTTATAATGGTATTTTATTGTCACAACGACACATTTATTTCACTTGTGTCTGGTGATATAAATGTATTAACCCCATGTTAACACAAATATCACTGTCTCACACTGTACTCATTTGACATGAATCGTGTTAATTTTATATTGCAAATAGGTAAACATGGGAAATAAAAACACCGGTTACCTAAATACTATCATTAACTTAGATATTTTAAAAATAAAAAAAAATAAAAACATTTATTTGGAACTTTGTTCTTTGTGCTGTCTAAAAAGATTTTTTATGCGTTGTATGAGAATTTACACAAACAACCTGAGTACAAGTCACACTACTGTTATTTAATTGTTCTCATACATGAAAATTAAATGTAAAAAATAAAAAATCTAGTTAATTTATATAACAAAGGAGAGTAGGAGTGACTTTTTTTTCCTTGTGGGTTTTGAAGTTTCACTTTCCAATCTCAAAATCCCTTGATAACAGGAAGGATGAAGGGCGTCTCTAAAGAGAGTATTTAAGACGACTTTCAGCCTCTGTCCCTCACAGCACTTCTGTCAACAAACTTTACTTTCTTTGACTCTTACTGCTCTTGCTGATCTCTCTAGCTGCACTAATTACAGTTCCTTTCTACCATCTTCACCACAAGGGACACAATTTTCTTTCTAGCATTATTGTCATCTGACCAAAGAGGAAACCAACAATGTCCAGCATCATGAAAGTGTTTCTGCTCCTGGCCGTCATGGTCTACATCTCTAAAGCCCAACGTAAGTTTTTTTTATTTTTTTTTTTTTTTTTTTCAAATCTAACATAGATAATGTGAGGCTCATTTAGCTGACAGACAATGAGTTGATAAAAACATCTATGTTTCATACATTTTGATATGATCTGATAGCTGTGAGCAGAAATATATCAATTCACTTTCATTATATCTTCTTCTCTAGTCGGCAAATTAGGACAGCAGTGTCTGTGTCAGCGTGTGAGGAATCAAATTGCTCCGAAGTCTGAAGTAAAGGATATCCAGATCTACCCAGCAACTGTCTTCTGTGACAAAGTGGAGATTGTGTAAGTGACACTCATACCTTTGAGTTATGTGGAGATGTGGGATTTTAATATATCCTAATTTCAAAATGAGATTTGTTATTTGCATTTTTTATACTAATAGGATGCTTGTATCTCCCTCAATAAACCTGGCACCTAGAATGCCACTTTGTTAGAGGTTGAAGTCTGGCCCCAGTTGTAATGAACTCCTGCTAAAGCAACAATAACCTGTACATTTAAAGCATATGAGAGTTTCTAAAATTACTTCTAGTTATCAGTCTGCCTGTCTGAATCATTTATGTATGTGTTTATCTATTGTATTTGGAGAAGAGAGTTGGCCTTTCCTGAGTCACTTCACCTGAGCTCACTTTTTCTGTCTGTTTCAACAGTGTCACCCTCAACAGCGGCCTTCGCTATTGCCTGAACCCTGAGTCAAACGCAATGAAAAGACTCCTGGCTAACGTCATGTGAGTACTGACATGAATGCAAGCCTTAGCCGACCAATAATAATAATCCTCCACTGAATTACCATATTTGTTAGAAACAGTAATGAGTGACATAATGCTTTCTCCACTCTGCTCTAATGAGTCTAATTTGTGTCCTCCTCGTGTCATTTCTAGGAAACAGAAAACCTTCACAGCCAGACCAACTGAGCTCTCTTCTACCGCACGCAGCACCAGCACAGCTCACATCTAATTCTCTTTACCTCCTTGGATAATAAGAAGCTCAGATGACCTCAGACCTCAACAAAGGCACCTTAAACAAATTTTGTCACGTTATTTTCTATTTATACTGATGTGCACTGACAGTATTTTTACATTCAATTATATTTTCTTATGATTTGTTTTTGTAAATAATTTTGTGTGTTATAAACCAAGTTTTTCTGCATTTTGGTCATTTCACATTTCTTATTTTTTGATAAATAAATAAATTTAAAAAACAAGTGTGCAATGAGTAATTGTTTTCTCTTCCATGTCTGACACTGTGTCCTTTATCAACAGTGCTACCATGTGACTCAGGGCTGCCAATGCAAGAAATACAGTATATGTGTCAGTTGACATATCCTGTGATCTTATCTTAGACTAACCTTGAACAAGTGTTTGTACTAAAATGTATTTATTTTGTCCCCAAAAGTAAAGTAAGGAGCCCAAATTACTTTAACTAAAACGAAGTATAACCCTACATTTCTTCAAGTCTTTTGACTTCTAGTAGGAATAAAGCATCCATTATGACTGTGTGAGCAGATTTCTGTCCCCACAAACTGAGCAATACACAAGGACACACTCACACAGCTGGCTGGCTGGCCCAGGTAACAAAAGCTTAAATGCTTAAGAACCAACAAGGCAACTATGGTGAACCTGCAGTGAACAAGGTAAGTCAATACGTATACAGGTGCTGGTCATATAGTTACAGTGCCTTGCGAAAGTATTTGGCACCCCTGAACTTTTCGACCTTTTGCCACATTTCAGGCTTCAAACATAAAGATATAAAACTGTAATTTTTTGTGAAGAATCAACAACAGGTGGGACACAATCATGAAGTGGAACAAAATTTATTAGATATTTCAAACTTTTTTAACAAATAAAAAACTGAAAAATTGGGCGAGCAATATTATTCAGCCCCTTTACTTTCAGTGCAGCAAACTCTCTCCAGAAGTTCAGTGAGGATCTCTGAATGATCCAATGTTGACCTAAATGACTAATGATGATAAATAGAATTCACCTGTGTGTAATCAAGTCTCCGTATAAATGCACCTGCTCTGTGATAGTCTCAGAGGTCCGTTTAAAGCACAGAGAGCATCATGAAGAACAAGGAACACACCAGGCAGGTCCAAGATACTGTTGTGGAGAAGTTTAAAGCTGGATTTGGATACAGAAAGATTTCCCAAGCTTTAAACATCCCAAGGAGCACTGTGCAAGCGATAATATTGGAATGAAAGGAGTATCAGACCACTGCAAATCTACCAAGACCCGGCCGTCCCTCTAAACTTCAGCTCATACAAGGAGAAGACTGATCAGCGATGCAGCCAAGAGGCCTATGATCACTCTGGATGAACTGCAGCTGAGGTGGGAGACTCTGTCCATAGGACAACAATCAGTCTTATAATGCACAAATCTGGCCTTTATGGAAGAGTGGCAAGAAGAAAGCCATTTCTTAAAGATACCCATAAAAAGTGTCGTTTAAAGTTTGCCACAAGCCACCTGGGAGACACACCAAACATGTGGAAGAAGGTGCTCTGGTCAGGTGAAACCAAAATCAAACTGTTTGGCAACAATGCAAAACGTTATGTTTGGCGTAAAAGCAACACAGCTCATCACCCTGAACACACCATCCCCACTGTCAAACATGGTGGTGGCAGCACCATGGTTTGGGCCTGCTTTTCTTCAGCAGGGACAGGGAAGAGGGTTAAAATTGATGGGAAGATGGATGGAGCCAAATACAGGACCATTCTGGAAGAAAACCTGATGGAGTCTGGAAAAGACCTGAGACTGGGACGGAGATTTGTCTTCCAACAAGACAATGATCCAAAACATAAAGCAGAATCTACAATGGAATGGTTCACAAATAACATATCCAGGTGTTAGAATGGCCAAGTCAAAGTCCAGACCTGGAATCCAATTGAGAATCTGTGGAAAGAACTGAAAACTGCTGTTCAGACGCTCTCCATCCAACCTCACTGAGCTCGAGCTGTTTTGCAAGGAGGAATGGGCAAAAATTTCAGTCTCTCGATGTGCAAAACTGATAGAGACATACCCCAAGCAACTTACAGCTGTAATCGCAGCAAAAGGTGGCGCTACAAAGTATTAACTTAAGGGGGCTGAATAATTTTGCTCGCCCAATTTTTCAGTCTTTTATTTGTTAAAGTTTGAAATATCCAATAAATTTCCTTCCACTTCATGATTGTGTCCCACCTGTTTTCACAAAAATTACAGTTTTATATCTTTATGTTTGAAGCCTGAAATGTGGCAAAAAGGTCAAAGTTCAAGGGGGCCGAATACTTTCGCAAGGCACTATACATCATCAAAAAGTTGATTTATTTCAGTAATTCCATCAAATAAGTTAAACTTGGATATTATATTCATTCATTAGACAGATTGATATATTTCAAATGTTTATTTCATTTAATTGTGATGATTAAAACTGACAGCTAATGAAAACCCCAAATTCAGTACCTCCAAAAATTAGAATATTACTTAAGATCAATACAAAAAAGGATTTTTAGAAATGTTGGCCAACATCTATGAGCATGTACAGCACTCAATACTTAGTTGGGGCTCCTTTTTTGCCTGAATTACTGCAGCAATGCGGCGTGGCATGGAGTCGATCAGTCTATGGCACTGCTCAGGTGTTATGAGAGCCAAGGTTGCTCTGATAGTGGCCTTCTTCTGCATTGTTGGGTCTGGAGTATCACATCTTCCTCTTCACAATACCCTATAAATTTTCTATAGGGTTAAGGTCAGGTGAGTTTGCTGGCCAATTAAAAACAGGGATACCATGGTCCTTAAACCAGGTACTGGTAGCTTTGGCACTATGTGCAGGTGCCAAGTCCAGTTGGAAAATGAAATCTCCATAAAGTTGGTCAGCAGCAGGAAGCATGAAGTGCTCTAAAAACTTCCTGGTAGACGGCTGCGTTGACCTTGGACCTCAGAAAACACAGTGGACCAACACCAGCAGATGACATGGCACCCCAAACCATCACTGACTGTGGAAATGTTACACTGGACTTCAAGCAACGTGGATTCTGTGCCTCTCCTCTGTTCCTCCAGACTCTGGGACCTTGATTTCCAAAGGAAATGCAAAATTTACTTTCATCAGAGAACATCACTTTGGACCACTCAGCAGCAGTCCTGTCCTTTTAGTCTTTATCCCAGGCGAGATGCTTCTGACGCTGTGTCTTGTTCAAGAGTGGCTTGACACAAAGAATGCGACAGCTGAAACCCAGGTCTTGCATACGTCTGTGCATGGTGGTTCTTGAAGCGCGGACTCCAGCTGCAGTCCACTCATTGTGAATCTCCCCCATATTTTTGAATGGGTTTTGTTTCACAATCCTCTCCAGGGTGCGGTAATCCCTATTGGTTGTACACTTTTTTTCTGCCATATCTTTTCCTTCCCTTCACCTCTCTATTAATGTGCTTGGACACAGCTCTGTGAACAGCCAGCCTCTTTAGCAATGACCTTTTGTGTCTTGCCCTCCGTGTGCAAGGTGTCAATGGTCGTCTTTAGCTCAGCTGTCAAGTCAGCAGTCTTCCCCATGATTGTGTAGCCTACAGAACTAGACTGAGAGACCATTTAAAGGCCTTTGCAGGTGTTTTGAGTTAATTAGCTGATTACAGTGTGACACCAGGTGTCTTCAATATTGAACCTTTTCACAATATTCTAATTTTCTGAGATCCTGATTTTGGGGTTTTCATTAGTTGTCAGTTACAATCATCAAAATTAAAAGGAATGAACCCTTGAAATATTAGTTTCACTTTTTGAATGGAATTACTGAAATAAATCAACTTTTTGATGATATTCTAATTATATGATCAGCACATGTATATGCTTGAGCGGCTGATGTGGAAATGAGTAGGCCAAGTAACGGCAGTGCTGATAAGGGAAGTGAGAACAGGTGTTTAGCTGAGTTTGGCGGTCAGGCAACAGGAGAAGGAAAGAAACTCTGAAGGCATTGGGGGAACAGCTTGTGGATGGTAGGTCTGGCGAGTCAGAGACAGGGAGCAATGCACAGGGGCCATGGAGTTTGGCTAAAGAGAGGGACTGAGGAGCAAACTGTGACAATGCAGTCTTATTGAACCACACTTTTCCCAAACAGGATGTAGGGCTTTAAAGCAACATTATGTAGTGATTTTATCGTAAAGTAAGAGCTATACAATTATTTTTATGGTACTCTGACTTGTAATAGGGTGAAATTGAAATGCATCTCTGTCATCACCTTTCCGGGTTTGCAGTGCCTGCTACTGCACTGTAACATTGGAATACCAGGCAGGACATTTTAACAATGGTGTAATACTTTACGGCACTGACAAAAAAAGTATATAAAGTAAAATGTAACTTCTTTGGAAGAAGCTAGCTCAGTATTCTCAGTATAGATATCATGGTTGAGGGTGTGAAGAGACCAAATAAGACAATGTCAAAGGAAGCAAGGAAGAGAAAAAGTTGGCCAAGCAAGAGACAAGAGTAAATAACAGACTAGCATTTACCTTTGCTTGAGTTAATAGCTCTGAAAGGAGAAGACAGATTCTGAGCTGGCCTTTCCACTGTTGGAAAGTAACTAATAACTTATGTCTCGTGTTGTTATTTTTGCTTGATGTTTGCCTGTGTTAGAGTAGCGGTTGCATTGTGTAGGACAGTAAAGCACGTTTGGTCCTTGCCTTCAACTCGCCGTTTATCTGGTATCACAGGATAAAGGTCAGTTTTACCCACAATAAGACAAATAAATTAACAACAGAACTGTTGTAAGGGCAACTTGCCATGGTGACCAATATTATGTAACTGCAGTACCAGAGGCTGTTTCAGGACTCCTGCAATCCTGGGACTGCAGTTCTAGGACCGTGGTTCTTTTGCACCATCTAGTGGAGTGGTGGCGGTAACGCACAGCAACACAAAGGAGGTAAACCCCGTCTGCTATCATGTCGGCTGTGAGGCCGTTGTGCGCAGCTGTAGGGTTAACCGGTCGACATGCATATAATCAGTAACTTAAGTTTAGGCACACACTTGGTGATGGTTGTGGTTAGGGTCATTGGCTTCAGGGGGCTGTCAAGAGTAAAATAGCTAACTAGCCAGCTAGCTGGCAGTATCAAAGTAAATAAGGGTCCTAGAAATGCAGTTCAGGTCCTAGGATTGCTGTCCTGAAACTGCAGCCTCTAGTATTCGGTGACAGCATATGTAGACTGTTAATTACTTTTGGGGTACACAACTCAAGCCTGCTGGGGCGTAGCAGAGGGTGCCCAAGCTAAACACATAGGTTTCCATGGCCCCAATATCGTTACACTCTAGACAATAAACTAAATAAATAATAGTATAAAAAAGATAAGTAACAGTATTAAAAATTAACAGGTGACTGATAATACATCATATACAATGTAAATTTAAATGAATAATAACCGTGACGGCAAGTTGAATCATTGACTCCGCTATTAGCAAAGTTGCCGACTCAGCATAGGTTTCACAGACAGAGGTTTAGACTCTAGCTATAAATGTGAAGTTAATGTTAGCAAACTTACTAGATAAAACACTCATCTGACATCTGCAACATTATTGTAAGTGCTCTTGCGTCGGAATCTGTCTATCTTTGTTGGTTAGCATGCTAACCGAGTTTCATGTAACATTATGTTGCTCTTCCACAGGACACAAACCTGCTTTTATCAGTAATATGGCAATATAGCAGTCACCTTCCTTTGCCTTTAGGGTCCTTTATCGTTTTTTATAATGGCCATGAGTTGTCTAATACCTGTCATTACAAATGGTATAGCACATTGCAGGAAAGTAGTATTTTTTCTACAATTTCAGTGTTTTTTATACTGCATCCTTCTTCTGTTTGATTCTGTTGAAGAATTTTATTTAGCCATGATGTCTGAATATTTTATATGCCTAGCTTGATTAGGATGATGTCAAACAACATGTCTATTAGAATAATGTTTAAGGTGTTTATTGAAAGACACACTGAACTTTGAGGTGCAGTTTTCTCACTCCGCCTTATTACTCTGATGCTGCGGCTTTCACATCTTGTAGGAAGACACAGACTTCAGACTTCACAAGAACACACACACTTTACATTGTGCAAAGACACATACATCCAGCCAGTCAAACAGTATTGCTAATTGGCCAGATGGGAAGTTTAGGGTGAAAACCATGACATCCAAATAAAAGACAATGGGGCCTCATTGGATTGTCACATAATGTTTATTGCACCTGGGCCCAGGCTCGATAAGAGTAAACTAATATTTATAAAGATAGGAGGCCTGGGTAAAGAGGCCCTGATGGGAAGAAGACCAGATTAACGAACACAAAGGGCCCCTTGTGAGAGGGCTGCAACCTTGAAAGCTGTGAAGGTCATCATGTGACACAGCACACAGTAATTTACAGTTACAGTTACATCCAAGAGTATGAAGTGTGAGAGTGACCCGATCTGAGGGGTTTTTCCTCCCATAATTCCATGTTTGTGGCCTAAATACAGAAAAAAAGAGGAAATAAAATAAAAAAAATTAAAAAGTTGTGATGGGATATTATATTTGTCCAGAAAAGTGAAAGGGGATATACAACTGAAACAATCAGAATATGCTTTCTGCTGAAACACAGCATTTCCTATCAAACCTGGTGCTGTCAATATCTATGAAGTTGTACAAATTGTTAATTAATTCACACCACAAATGTCATGACTGTGTAACTACCACACAACTACAGTGGAAAGAAATGAAATTATGCTTGCCTTAACTTTTCACTGAGCACTCACACATTTGACTTGGGGCTGTAAGTGCTAAAGGTGTTAACCACTCGTGCACACAAAGCACAGTCAGAAGCTGATGTTGTAAAAGATCACCAGCCCACACTTTGTAAAATATACCACGAACATCTGAACTAATTTGATTTAAAGTTCACGTGAAAACTTTTTTACCAGGAATTTCAGAAATGTAGGAATGTAATGACACAATGTGCCAAAATAAATGTTTATTTAATGTGTGATTTTTTTCTTTATTATCGTATATTATTGTCACTAAGACACACATTTATTTCAGTTGTGTCTTCTGATATAATTGTGTTAACCCCATGTGCAATCAGCCTAACTCAGCTCAGCAGGAAGACACAAATGTCATTTTCCAGCACTGTACTCATTTGATGTGATGACTTTGTGTTAACATTATATTGCAAATAGATTAACACGGGAAATAAAAACACAGGTGACCAAAATACCATCATGAACTTATATATGTCAATATTTAATTATATCTAATATGTAATTGATGCCCTGTTTGTTTGGATCTCTGTTCCTCATTGTATCAAACAATTGTGAAAAATATCTAAAAAGATTTTTCATAGGTTGAATGACAAGTTACACAAACAGTTTGTATGTAAAAGATTAAATATATAAGATATTACATAATATTATATTATATATATATATATATATATATATATATATATATATATATATATAATATTTACATAATATTTAAATGTACTTTTAAATAACTACAATCAGAGGGGAAGAAGTGTGTTTCTTTGATAACAGGAAGGATAAGGTATGTCTCCAAAGAGAGTATTTAAGACAACCTTAAGCTTCTTTCTTTCACAGCACTTCTGTCATCAAACTTTGCTTTCTTTGACTCTTGCTCTTGTTCTTGATCTCTCTAGCTGCATCAATTACAGCTCCTGTCTACCATCTTCACCACAGGGAACACGATTTTCTGGCATCAGTGTCATCTGACCAAAGAGGAAACCAACAATGTCCAGCATCATGAAAGTGTTTCTGCTCCTGGCCATCATGGTCTACATCTCTAAAGCCCAATGTAAGATTTTATATTTTTTTGTCATTTACAAATCTAACATATAGACAATGTGGGCTCATTTAGTTGACAGACAATGAGTTGAAGAAAAAAAATCTATGTTTGATACATTTTAATATGATCTGGTAGCTGTGAGTAGAAATATTTTAATTAATTTTCATCTTGTCTTCTCCTCTAGTCGGCGAATCAGGACAGCAGTGTCTGTGTCACCGTGTCAGGAATCAAATTGCTTCAAAGTCTGAAGCAAAGGACATCCAGATCTACCCAGCAACCGTCTTCTGTGACAAAGTGGAGATTTTGTAATTAATGCTCAAATCTTCAATTAAGACTGCAGGGTTTTAATGTGTCCTACTTACAAAATGAGATTTGCTGTTTGCATTTTCTATGCTAATACAATCCTTGAAACTCCCTCAGCAAACCTGGCACCATTAAATCCAGAATACCACTTTAAGATTCATCAGAGGTTGAAGTCTAGCCCCAGTTGTAATGAACTCCTGCTAAAGCAACAATATCCTGTACATTTAAAGCATATGAGAGATTCTAAAATTACTTCTAGTTGTCAGTCTGCCTGTCTGAATCATTTATGCATGTGTATATCTATTGTATTTGAAGAACAGCGTTGGCCTTTCCTGAGTCACTTCACCTGAACTTACCTTTTCTGTCTGTTTCAACAGTGTCACCCTCAACAGCGGCCTTCGCTATTGCCTCAACCCTGAGTCAAACGCAATGATAAAACTCCTGGCTAACATCATGTAAGTATATTTACTGACATGAATCCAAGTCTCACCAAACCACTAATATTAACCTTCCAGTGAATTACCACATTTGTTAGAAACAGTAATGAGTGACATAATGCTTTCTCAACTCTGCTGTGATGAGTCTAACGTGTGTCCTCCTTGTGTCAATTCTAGGAAACAGAAAGCCAACTGAACTCTCTTCTACCGCACGCAGCACCAGCACAGCTTGCATCTAACTTTCTCTTTACTTCCTTGTATCAATAAGAAGCTCACATGACCTCGGTCCCTCAACAAAGGCACCTTAAACAAATGTAAATGTGAAATGAATGAAACCTTTTGTCCATTTATTTTCTATTTATACTGATATGCACTTACTCTATTATATTTTCTTTTGATTTGTTTTTGTAAATAAATTTGTGTGTGTTGTAAGTTTCTCTGCATTTTGGTCATTTCATGGTTAATTTCTTGATTAAAAAAATAAATAAAAAAACAAGTGAGCATTGAGTAATTGATTTCTGTTCCAAGTCTGACACTGTGTCCTTTTTTTATGTGTCCTTTTTCAACAATACCACCTTGTGATTGAGGGCTGTGCCAATGCAAGAAATACAGTGGGTGACAGTTTACATATCCCGTGATTTTACTTTAGACTTATTTTAGGACTAACCTTGAACAAGCATTTGCGCTAAAATATAATTTGTCCCCAAAAGTAAGGCAAGGAGCCCCTACTCCTTGAACATGAATGAAACACATAATTTATCATTTTTAATTTGAACCTTTATTCTAACGTTAACCCAAACCAAGTACTGTATAACCCTACATTACTTTTGGTTTTCCTTAAGTGGGCCAGCCTTTTGACTGCTAGTGGGAATAAAGCATCCATTATGACTGTGTGAGCAGATTTCTGTTCCCAAAGAATGAGCAATACAAGGACACACTCACACGGCTAGCTGGCCGTGAAGACTCAGGAGGAACCTCCACCTGCAGAAAGCTACCAAGTGGGCAAACTGAGCATCCCACTTTCATTTGACTGCAAGAGACTCAAAGAAGCCTGTATCGTCACCCAAAAAAATAATCCTGCATTACCGCCCAAATCATACCAGGAAAAAGACAGGCAGGGCTGGTGACGGTCTGCTGAGTCCATTCTTGGCCAGTTCATTCAGTCACTGTGGGATATATTCAGGGTAATGGGGACAGGACCCAAATGCAGAGAGAACAGGCAGACTAGTCTCAAGAGAGTAGGTTTCACTTCCATCTTGGAGGGAACACATACACTATATTGCTAAAAGTTTTGGGTCACCTACCTTTACATGCATATGAAGGTTAATGACATCCCATTCTGTAGGGTTTAATATGGAGTTGATTCACCCTTTCCAGCTATAACAGCTTCAACTCTTCTGGGAAGGCTGTCCAGAAGGTTTAGGAGTGTGTTCATGGCAATTTTTTACTATTCTTCTAGATGTGCATATGTGAGTTCAGGCACAGATGTTGGAAAAGAAAGCATGGCTCACAGTCTCCGCTCTAATTTATCCCAAAGATGTTCTATCAGGTAGTGGTTAGGACTCTTTGCCAGTCAAGTTCTCCGCACCAAACTCACTCATCGATATCTTTATGGACCTTGCATTGTGCACTGGTGGTGTGGCGTCAACTCGCCATTTATCTGGTAACACAGCATAAAGGTCTGGGCCCGTATTTATCAAGTTTCTCAGAATTACTCATAACAACACTGCTAAGAACTGACTTGAGAGTAAAAAAAGCTGAGCTTAAAAGTTAGTTATCAAGCATCATAGTCCTCATTTGAGTGAAGTGTAGGACGCCACTTTGCTGTCCCGCAAACAGAATTTTGGATGACGATGTAGCCAAGGACAAATCACTGAATAGATTTCCTTATTTAAGAATATTCTCAGATAAATTCATATTGAATGGTGAAATTCTTAAAAGGAGTTTATATTCAACACACATTTAACAATAAAGAATTTTCAAGATAATATATTATGACATAGGTCTACACATTTATAACATCGTGGATCAACATTTAACAAAGGAGGGACCAGGTTCCATGAGTAGGTATCTTGTGGCTTTAATCAAACATTTCAGGCAGTACAGACATCACCCCCCATGCCACCAGGGGGCATATACATATACCTTCTCTGGCAGGTAACTTCCTGCCAGGTAACAAACACTTTGTTTCCCAAGAGCTCCCTCTGGGGTAATACCAAATAATCTCAGGCTATTACATCCCTCCTCTCTCAGGTCTGCAGCCATCACTTAGCTGGAAGAGAATATAAGACATCATGAAACAAGTAAAATTAAATTACATTAGACATGTTCCTTAACTTAAATCCTAGTTCCTCAAAATTATAATAACATACAGCATAATTTTCTCTTCACTTTTACAACTTAGCCTTTAAGTCTCTGTAAGAATTTTAGAAACTGAAATTAATTAATTATAACATGTCTCAGTCTGTTAGCCATACATTTAAGGTCTATAATAGTCTGGAGGATGCCTTTCTCTAGTAGAGCGTCTCAAGCTTTGTGTTTGTGGCTCCTGCACCACCGGACTAGGCTCACTCTCCAACTTAGGTGGGCCATCCTCAGAGTTCTTCACAGGAGTTGTCGGACAGACAGATGAAGGGGTCAGCACCTGTTCTGGCACCACAATGGGTTGGTTAGGCCCAACCTGGGGTGTAACAGGATCTAAATCAGGAAGTCTTCTTAACTCCCTCCTCCTGATCTGATCAACATGTCTCTTCAATACCTGTCCATTCTCAGTGAGAACTGTATATGACAGTGGACCAGTGCAGCTCTCAATGGTTCCAGGGATCCATTTAGGACCCGTATCCATAGTTCTTTGTAAAAACTAGATTTCCTGGATCAAAACATCTGAGTTTAGTAGTCTTATCATGATAAGCTTTTTGGTGCCATTGTTTCTTTTCCATCTTGGTTTTCAAGTCTGGGAGTAACAAATCAAACATAGACCTGGGCCTCCTGGACATGAGCATCTCTGCCGGGGACAAACCTGTGGTAGTGTGTGGCGTGATTCTGTAAGTAAACAGGAACCTCGACACTTTAGTTTCCAAGCTCTCCTTTCCTCCGTGCATCCTCTTCATCCCCTCCTTAAAGGTCTGGACTGCTCTTTCCGCCAACCCATTTGATGATGGATGGAAAGGGGCTGATGTCACATGTTTTATTCCATTTTTAGACATGAACTCTGCAAACTCAGCACTTGTGAAGCAGGTAGCATTATCACTCACCAAAATTTTTGGTAATCCATGGATACTGAAGCTTTGTCTGAGTTTCTCAAGAGTTGAGTGAGTGGTTGCTGTTTTCACTGCATATACATCCATCCACTTAGAATGTGAATCAACCAGCACCAAAAACATTTTTCCCAAAAAGGGACCCGCATAATCCACATGAAGTCGAGTCCATGGCTTCTCCGGCCATTCCCATGGGTGTAATGGTGCTGTGGCAGGGGACTTGCTGTGCCATTGACAAGCTTCACACTGGTGTACTTCACTTTCAACATCCTGATCCATCCTAGGCCACCAAACATATGACCTCGCCAAACCTTTCATCCGCGACATTCCGGGATGAGATTGATGCAGCAACTTTAGCAGCATTTTTCTTCCTTGCGGAGGAATAATAACTCGAGCACCCCACAGCACACATCCATCTCGAACGCTCAATTCTAAGCGTCGGGTAAAATAAGGCATGAATTGAGGCTCTACTGCAGCGGGCCACCCTTTCAACACAAACTCATGTACATGTGACAGTGTTACATCTTTGGCCGTCCAGTGTCTTACTTGGTCTGTGGTTACAGGTGCGTCATCCATCACATCCAGCATCAGCACCTGTTCCTCCTCCCTTCCTACTGCAGGGTGTGCTTCAGGCAAGGGAAGCCTACTCAGGGCATCTGCATTCGCATTTTGTTTTCCTGGCCTGTACACCATACGATACTCATAAGCTCTGAGCCAAACAGCCCACCGCTGAACCCGTGGTGACACCATCTGAGGCACAGGTTTAGTTTCATTGAACAGTGATATCAGGGGCTTGTGATCTGTGATAATTGTAAAGTTTCGGCCATAGAGGTATTTGTGGAACCTTTTTATACCAAAAATCACAGCCAAACCTTCTTTATCTAGTTGCGAGTACTTCCCCTCTGCTGGTGTCAAGGTTCGGGAGACAAATCCAATTGGTTTTTCTGTTCCATCGTCCATCCTATGAGACAGCACAGCACCCACGCCATATGGTGAGGCATCACATGCTAATATCAAATCTTGATTTGCTGAATAGTGCACCAACACGTTCGCTGACTTTAATAAGTCTTTAGACTTCAGGAAAGCATCATTTTGACTCTTCTTCCATTCCCAGCGTACATTCTTCTTCAACAAACAATGTAATGGTGCAAGCAATGTAGAAAGATTGGGAAGGAAACGATTATAATAGTTCAGTAAACCTAAGTAAGCTTTAAGCTCTGTTACAGTTGTTGGTGTGGGAGCATCAACAACAGCTTTTACCTTGTTTTCCACAGTGTGAACTCCTTTAGCATCCACTTTGTATCCAAGGTACTGAACTTCATCAGCCAGTAATGTGCATTTGCTTCTTTTTAGTCTGAGACCAGCATCCTCCAACCTGGTTAACACCTCATCCAGGTTCCTGAGGTGCATTTCTTTGGTTGGTCCAGTAACCAGAATATCATCCAAATAGACTGCAACTTGAGGAATTCCCTGAAGAACCCCCTCTATGGTTCTTTGGAAGATTGCGGGAGCTGAGGATACACCAAATGGCAGTCTGTTATATGTAAACATTCCACGGTGAGTATTCACAGTTAGATACTTCTTAGACTGGTCATCCATTTGGATTTGTTGATATGCATGACTCATGTCAAGTTTAGTGAACTGCTGTCCTCCAGCTAACACTGACAGCAAATCCTCCACATTGGGTATGGGGTACTGTTCCAGGGTAGAGACTCTATTAACAGTCAACTTATAATCTCCACAAAGCCTACATTCTCCGTCTGGTTTGAGTAAGGGAACAACAGGAGCAGCCCAGTCTGAATATTTAACTGGGGTAATGCAATATCCTCTTTGATCAACCTTTCAATTTCAGCATCAACTATAGGCTTCATAGCATAGGGAACAGACCTGGGTCTATAGAAGCGGGGAGTAGCATCAGCAGGCACTTGAATAGTGGCTTTAAACCCCTTTAAGGTCCCCAGCTCCTTTCTAAACACTTCCTCATGCTTTGTGAGCACTTGCTGTAGGGTCAAGGATTGTGGGTGGTTAGTAATGTGCTGCACGTGGCTTCTGATCTCGGCCCAATCTAGTTTAACATGCTTCAACCACCATCTTCCCAATAAATTTGGACCTCTGCCTTTCACTACTACAATAGGCAGTATCTTTTCCTGCATCTTGTAGTTAACTCTCACATAAGTCTTTCCAAGTACCTTGATCCTTTGTCTATTATATGTTCTCAAATCTAGGCGGATTCTTTTTAATGGAGGAGCATTTTTGACCTTTTCTTTAAAGGTTCTTTGATTTAATATTGTGAACCCACATCCCGTATCCACTTCAAATGTTACTGGTTCCCCATTTAAGTCCATGCAAACCTTATAGGGGGGCTCCCTCTCTTCTCCATCCTCAACCTGGACATGGTACAGGGACAGTGGTTGATCCTCATCACTCTCCTCTGCCAGTCTGGATGAACAATAGTGCACCTTGCGCTCCTGCCTGAAGTGCCGTCCTCTTCCTTCTCTAGGCCTTTTG
Organism: Lepomis macrochirus; assembly: GCA_024633595.2. NCBI lineage: Eukaryota > Metazoa > Chordata > Actinopteri > Centrarchiformes > Centrarchidae > Lepomis > Lepomis macrochirus. The sequence continues at coordinate 14,947,363 of JALXJV020000018.1, read as the reverse complement.
TCAGCCCTCTTGTCCGCGATTGTCCTTTTTCTTATTGCGACATGCTCGTGCTATGTGTCCCATCATTCCACATGCATGACATTTTTCCTTCTTGAAACGACAGTCTGTGGGTGAATGCTTCCCTTTGCAGCGGTAACACACTTTGTCAATATGTTCATTTACATTGCTCTTTGACTCACCACTCTTCATTGTGTTACATGACATAGCTCCCATTTTCATTTGCAAATCCTGCACATTTTTATTTGCAGATTCCATAGCTTGAGCTAGAGACAAGGCACTTCCAAAAGTGAGAGCAGGCTCTGAAAGCAATCTTCTCTGGATCCTGTCATCATTTATCCCACACACCAGCCTGTCCCGTAACATTTGTGCCAATGTCTCTCCATAATTACAGTCCTGGGATAACTTTCTTAATTCCGCCACATATTCAGCAACAGTTTCTGTGGGTCTTCTCATGCGGGAATCAAATTTAAATCTCTGAACAATTTCACTTGGCTTGGGATTAAAGTGATTTTTCAACAATTCTTCCAACTGAGCAAAAGTCTTTTCTCCAGGTTTCTTGGGACTTAGGAGGTTTCTCATCAAACTGTAGGTTTGTGCCCCCACCACACTGAGCAATATGGATTTCTTTTTATCTGCATCATCAACATTATTTGCAATAAAAAAGTGTTCCATAATTTCACAGTATTCTTCCCATGTTTGCACATTGCGATCAAATGGCGGCAGTGTCCCTATAGTTGCCATCTCACCCACATGTGTCTTCCTCCTCCTCCTTCTCTAAGTCCTTTGTTCTCCGGGAGACTTCAGTCAGCCAGCCAAGTCCGTCCTTCGTGCACCGGCCGAGTGCAGCACCTCTCCAAAGGATCCTCGTCGCCAATATAACATCGTGGATCAACATTTAACAAAGGAGGGACCAGGTTCCATGAGTAGGTATCTTGTGGCTTTAATCAAACATTTCAGGCAGTACAGACATCACCCCCCATGCCACCAGGGGGCATATACATATACCTTCTCTGGCAGGTAACTTCCTGCCAGGTAACAAACACTTTGTTTCCCAAGAGCTCCCTCTGGGGTAATACCAAATAATCTCAGGCTATTACAACATTAATAAATAAAAGATAAAAAGGTTTATCTTTATGTGAGTGCCAGCAAAGACACCTAGGCCTACTACTCCTGGAAGGCCGGCTATTTGCATGAACTGTGTTTGCTTCTGACGGATTATGGGGGGTGTTGCTGTTAAGTCGAAGAAACGCGTGACAATGTGTGGAGCTCCTAAAATTGTTTTCATGACTATTCAGCTTATTGATGGTTGTGACGAGCCAAAATCATCAGCATTGCTGCATTTGTCCTGTGGCAAATAAAGTGTCATCACCACCTTCAGTCTAACTGTAAACGCATTACTGTATAAAGTCAGTGGTGAGATGACATCGCTCACCAACAACTTGAGAGACCTCTCGAGCTGTGTTAAATAACTGGGAGAGTAGCCTAATAGTGATATAGTTAGCTTTGAGAAATTTCATTACTTGCTTTTATTCTTAAGTTTAAAAGTAGGAGTAAATTTCATGAAATTTCAGCACTTAAGACTAAAATGGCACTTTGAGAAGCTTGATAAATACCGGCCCAGTCCTCTGTCACAGCCAGTCTTGCAACTCAAAGCAAGCTTCTATGCCAAACAAATAAAAATACATTCAACTGAAATGAGCCATTATGCTCATTTTCATTCTTGTACTTAAGGTTTATACTCGAAAATGTTTACATGCAGTAATGTTTTAAAAAAACGCATTAGATTTGCCATACTGTCCACTGCTTGAATGGCAGACAACAGGCTGATGGTCAGAAACATTCAAATTATGGTGTGAAACCACATATTGCAAATACATATTTGCTAAGGTGTTATTTATAATATGGTTTTAGGTTATAACCTATAAATAGGTTAGTTTGTTGTCCATGTAGAGTGAAGTAGATTAATTAGTAAAGTCATTTATTAGCTGTCACAAGGCGTTGTGTGGTGCTGCAGAGTTGAGCAGGTTGGAGGACCCAAACGCAGGACACACCAAGGCTGACTGGTGCAGTTCAGTAATTTATTAAACAAGAACAAAAGGCAAACAACAAGCGAGCACACTTACAAACAGAATGGCTGATAGCTGAGTCCAAAAAAACAAAGTAATCCAAAAGGAAAAACAGAATGAGCAAAAGTCCAAAAACAAATTCCAAACACAAAGAGACAGAACAAGAAACATCATGACAAACTGTAACTCAGGGTACACAGGGTACAGAGCACAATGACCAAACCAAAGACAAGACAGAAACATCAGGAATATACAGAGACTAACGAGCAGGGCGGGAGCAACACAGGTGACAGGAATCAGGGTTAACGAGGCACAGGCAGGGAGAGAGGGAGAGAGCAGAGGAAAACAAAGAGACTGACATGACAAGCAGACATGGGGCAAAATGGATAACCAACACGACAGAAACACACACATGTTACGAGGTACCAGAACACAGGACTAGGACACAGAGTAGAGAGCAGACTAAACCAAAATAATGTACACAAGAACTAAAGACATAAAACTAAAACCCAGACTCCCCAATAGGCCACACAGACAGGATCATGACATTAGCAGTATTTGCAGTATACTACAAGCAATATTTAAGCGTTTTCAGGTAATGTACTGATGCAGTAACAACTCTGGTAATAAAACAATTAGGCTACTTTGTAATAGAAAGCTTCAAACTGTTTCAGCATATTTGGATGACAATAATAATGTTAATCTAACACAACTTTGTAGTAGCATCTATTTTATTTCCACATTCTACTTAAAGCACACAAACACACTGAAGTTGAAGGAAGAACAACTTCCCAATTTGGTAAATGGGACCATCTGAGGAGCATGTGAATAAATCAAGGCATGATAAGCGAGAATAGGCCTCACTGATTACTGTACAAATCATCTTTATTTACTGGTTTTACTGAAACTGGATCAGATTTGATGAAGAAAATTATGTCCGGTTTTCCCTCTGATGTTCTCCGGCTGCTCTGCCTCCACTTTTGCAGATTTACAGAGTTTATATGTTACTGGTTAGTTTAGCAGCTAGCTAGTTAGCCGTGTAGCTAGCCATACTATTGCTGATTCTGGCCAGATTGGATGCCAGATTTGATACTTCATGCACCAGGGTTGTGTTAATGTTTACACCTCTAACATTACTACAGAAACTTTGGACTGCTGGTTCAGAGGCCGCTGATAACAGGAGCTACTTTCAGCATCAGCTAGAGGTTAGCAATCCATAGGGTTAGCAACAAGTAGGGCCAGAGGACATCGTAGGGAAAACCAGGAAATATGTACCTTTCCTTCATGCAGTAGAAGCACTCTGTGAGACACACAACACAGACAGTGATGGCAAGGTGAATGATTAATTCGCTACATTAGCAAGTTGTCAACTTGAGCAAAATCAGCCAGAGGTTTTACAGACAGATGCTAAGCCTCCAGCTATAAATCTCAAGTTGATGTTAGCAAACTTAAATAAAACTAAATATAAAAACTAGATAACACATCTGATATCTGTATCATTAGAACATTACTGTAAGTGCTGTTGTCGGATGCTGTCTAACTTTGTTGGCTAGCCAACCAAGTAACATTATGCTGCTCTTCCACAGGACACAAACCTTATCAATAATATGGCAACATAGCGTCACCTTCCTTTCCCTTTAAGGTCCTTTATTGTTCTTTTCAATGGCCATGTGTTGTCTAAATCCTGTCTTTACAAATGGTAGGCCTAAAGCCCATTAGAGGAAAATAGGATTTCCAGTACAATTTCAGTGTTTTTCACACTGCATCCTTCTGTTGATTTCATCTTCGTGGTCTAAATACAAAAGAAAAGAGGAAATAAAATAGAGAAGGACAAAAAGTGAAAGGGGACATAAAACCAAAACTAACATTCAGACAATGCTTTCTGCTGAAACACAGCATTTCCTATCAAACTTGTGCCCTGAGACCTGGTGCTGTCAATGTCTATCACGTTGAACTATTGTTACAGTGGGGGGAAGAATTATACTTGCCTTAACTTTTCACTGAGCACTCACACATTTGATATGGAGCTGTAAGTGCTAAAGGTGTTAACCACTGATGCACACAAAACACAGGCAGACGTTCTCGTAAAGAATCACAGGCATACTTTGTAAAATATATCATGCACATCTGAACTAATTTGATTTAAAGTTTATAAGAAAACTTTTTTACCAGGAATATCACAAATGTAGGAATGCAATGACATGTCAAATAATTTGGGATTTTTCCTTATTGTGGCAGAAGGGATATAACGATGTGCCAAAATAAAAAAGGATTTAAAGTGTCATTCTTTTTTCTATATTATAGTATTTTATTGACAACGACACATTTATTTCAATTTTACTAGCACTGTACTCATTTGACATGATCTTTGAGTTAACTTTATATTGCAAATAGGTAAACATGGGAAATAAAAAACAATCTTAGATATTCTTTTTTATAAAGATAATGGATGACCTTTGTTATTTGTTTGGACCTATTTTGTTCATGGTATCAAAATAAATAAGTGTGCAACATGTCTAAAAAGATTTTTCATATGTTGTATGACAATTTACACGAACAGCGTAAGTACAAGTTTGATGTAACAGATTAAATATATACTCCATTTTACAGTTCGAACAAGTTAGACTACTCTTTTTGTTTTCTTATGCTCATATCTGGTAATTATATGTACTTTTAAAATAAAAAATCAGGTTAAATTATATAACAGAGGGGAATGAGAGTAGGAGTGACTTTTTTTCCTTGTGGGTTTTGAAGTTTCACTTTCCAATCTCAAAAAAATCCCTTGATAACAGGAAGGAGGAGGGGCGTCTCTAAAGAGAGTATTTAAGACGACTTTTAGCCTCTGTCCTTCAAAGCAATTCTGTCAACAAATTTTACTTTCTTTGACTCTTGCTGCTCTTGCTGATCTCTCTAGCTGCACTAATTACAGCTTCCTTCTAGCATTATTGTCATCTGACCAAAGAGGAAACCAACAATGTCCAGCATCATGAAAGTGTTTCTGCTCCTGGCCATCATGGTCTACATCTCTAAAGCCCAATGTAAGATTTTATATTTTTTTGTCATTTACAAATCTAACATACATAGACAATGTGAGGCTCATTTAGTTGACAGACAATGAAAAAAAAATCTATGGTTGATACATTTTGATATGATCTGGTAGCTGTGAGCAGAAATATAATAATTCATTTTCATCTTGTCTTCTTCTCCAGTCGGCGAATCAGGACAGCAGTGTCTGTGTCAGCGTGTCAGGAATCAAATTCCTCCGAAGTCTGAAATAAAGGACATCCAGATCTACCCAGCAACTGTCTTCTGTGATAAAATTGAGATTTTGTAAGTAACACTCAAATCTTTAATTAAGACTGTGGGATTTTAATGTATCCTAATTACAAAATTAGATTTGCTATTTGCACTTTTATGCTAATAGGATGTTTGTATCTCCCTCAGTAAATCTGGCACCATTAAATCTAGAATGAAATTTTAATGTTTGTTTGTTTTTTTATCAGAGGTTGAAGTCTGGCCTCAGTTGTAATGAACTCCTGCTAAAGCAATAATAACCTTTACATTTAAGACCTATCACAGTTTATAAAATTACTTCTAGTCGTTAGTCTACTTGCCTGAATCATTTATGCATGTGTTTATCTGTTTTATTTGGAGAAGAGCGTTGGCCTTTCCTGAGTCACTTCACCTGAACTCAACTTTTCTGTCTGTTTCAACAGTGTCACCCTCAACAGCGGCCTTCGCTATTGCCTCAACCCCAAGTTGAACGCAATGAAAAAACTCCTGGCTAACGTCATGTAAGTATATTTACTGAAATGAATCCAAGCCTCACCTGACCACTAATATCAATCTTCCAGTGAATTACCATATTTGATACAAACAGTACTGAGTGACATAATGCTTTCTCCACTCTGCTCTAAGGAGTCTAATTTGTGTCCTCCTCGTGTCATTTCTAGGAAACAAAACCTTCACAGCCAGACCAACTGAGCTCTCTTCTACCGCACGCAGCACCAGCACAGCTCACATCTGACTCTCTCTTTACCTCCTTGGATCAATAAGAAGCTGAGATGACTTAGGATCCCCAACAAAAGGCACCTTAAACAAATGAAGCTGTGAAATGAATGAAACTTTTTGAAACTTTTTTCCTTAGGATTTTTTTGTAAATAGATTTTTGTGTGTTGGAAAGCAAGTTTTCTGTATTTTTTGGGTTTATGTGTTCTTTGATAATAAAATTGTAAGTGCAAAATGAGTAATTGTTTTCTGTTCCAAGTCTGACACTGTGTCCTTAATGAACAGTGCTGCCTTGTGGTTCAGGGCTGCCAATGCAAGAAATACAGTGTCAGTTCACATATCCTGATCTCATGCAGAATTAGGTTGCAAGGTGTAAGGGCAGAAAATTTTTTTCTCCTTACACTTATTATCCATTTATGCAAGTACTTATAATAGTGCTATTTTTCTCTTATTATTATTATGTCTTATACATTGTTTAAGTTTCAACGTGTCCCTTTTATTATTATTCTTATTATTATTATTATTCTGCTAGTCTGTCCACAGGTGTGTAGGGTTTAAGTCAAGGATGTGAAGTTGTTTTCTGTTCCTCTCCTGTTTTGTCTGGGACCAGGCAGAGTAAAGAAAGTCACCTTATCTCCGGCTGTTAAGCTAGCACACACTAAGGCGTTAACGCATGGCAATGTTAAATATCCCATAGACAGAGTCTGTCTTAAAAATTTTAGCGTTCCGACGGGCACTCGTGTTTGTAATCAAGAAAATATATTCTTGGGACAAATACCTAAATTTATTGTAGTAGGATTTGTAGATCATGAGGAATTTACAGGTAGTTATACGCGTAATCCATTTACATTTAACCATTATGATATAGAGTTTTTATGTTTATACGTTGACGGCCAACAATATCCTTCAAAACCCTTTCAACCCAACTTTACCAGAGGGAATGCCATCAGGGAGTATCATCAATTGTACTTGGCAACTGGAAAGTATCTGAAAAACAACACTATGGCCATAACCCGCAATGAATTTTGTAATGGATATAGTCTGTTCTGTTTTAACCTGAGCCCTTATGAAGGATGCGGAGACCATATGTCGCTCATTAAAAACGGTAGTGTTAGATTAGAGGCTCGTTTTAGAAATCCGCTTCAACACACAATAAATAAATATTTACGCCACATATGATTCTATAATTGAGATATCATCTAGAAGACAGGTTCTCATTGACTTTTTCTAACTTTAACAAAAGGATAGTATGAATACGATAGAATTTTCAAAAGTATTAAAGCAAGGCGTCTTTGTTGGAGTATTTGCAAGTGACCAGCTTCCTAAACCAGTTATTAAAAAGAGACCCACCATATTGGTGGTAAACACAGACCCCTCCTACCTGGGAGGACAACATTGGGTTGCTATCTACATTGACAAGCAGGGTGTGGGATCATTCTTTGACAGTTTTGGGAACTCTCCTGTATACTCACATTTTCCTGAATCCTTTTCTGTCTTTCTAAACAGTAATTGTAAGTCCACGCAACACTCTGTTAGACAAGTGCAAGATGTGAACTCCGTAGTGTGTGGAACGCATTGCGTGTTTTTTCTTTACCATATGGACAGAGGGTTATCTTACGATAATGTTATGACTAAATATAGTAATAAACTGTCATGCAATGATTTTATGGTGTGCAAATTTGTGAAAAAAATACGACCCTCGGTTGTATGCGGACAAAATAATTATGCAGAATGTAACCAATGTGCCCAAGTATCAGATTCTTTTAAATGTGCATGATAATATTAGAAGATTGAAACCTGTACGACAATGTTTTTGTTATTCTGGAGATATAAATAAAAACACTTTGAAATGATAAAGTTATGTCTCTATGTATTTACTTTAAAACCAATATACAATTAAAAAGTTATCCAATCACTCAATCACATTTTAGGAGATACAAAGGGACATGTTTCATTGTTTTCTAATCGATGCCCTCTGCTAACAAGAGTTGTAGATGGTGATCCAGTAATAAGAGAAGATTCCCCAGAAGTCTTTCTCTTAAACTCATCAATTTTGCTTTTGACCTGTTGATTTGGTACAACTGATAAAGGTATATTCAGTATAGGCAACGATTGTAGATATTCATCCCAACCTGTAGGTCTCTGGCTGTCAGACACGTTGTGAGAAGCAGTCACTCCTCTTATCAAATCATACACATGAGACCCTTTATTAACATTACCGTTAAACACAAACTCCCCACGTTCAGTCCATGCAGATATGTTTTTTGAGGCGGACATTTTATCCAAAATATGCTGAGTTTCATTCTTGCTGTTTTTTGGCATATTTTTTAAAACTTCTTCAAAAACAAAATCTCTTCCTTCTTGATTCTTCTGCTCTGAAGAGTGAAAATCCTCAGCGACCGGCATTGACAAAGTTAGTGTGTTCTTGTCTTTTTCTCCTTGTTTTACCATGGTGAGAAATCTCTGCAATGCCATGGAATATTTTTTGCTTTTTCATGAAGATCTTCAGTCTTTTGATCTAGAATTGCTTTTATAGTACAATCCAGTTCATTTTCAACAGTTTCTCGAATAGACTCGTGTGCCGGAGGTCTTCTTAAAAGATCAAGTTGTTGTTTCGGTACCAGAAACATTTTTTGTGCATACTCCATAGTCATCTAAGTTTGTCTTGAAGCAATAAGACTCGTTATAAATGGCACCGCGATACTCAGGAGGTGTAGATGAAAACTTCCAGACTGTTTGAGCATTGTCTTCTTTTTCTTTGAAGCGCAAACCTTTTTATTGGACAGCAGTCTAATCCCCACCTTCTTCTTTTTCAATTTTTGATACTGTGTCTTATTTAAAGGAATTTTACCTTTTAAAACATTGTAAGCTATCTCGCATAACGCTACCAAAAGGTCTGGTGATGCAGATTTAATAATATTCACTCTCTGAGATGGAGATGCTCCATGCAAAGTTTGCAGTAAAGACAGGTTTCTTTTAATGCGATCAGACATGTTTATTTACTTTCTCTTAGGCACATACACAACAGGCAGGTCTGATTGCAGGTCAGTTCTGAGTCTGAAATCATCAGGTGTCTTAGCTTTAAAATCAATCATCAAGTAACCGTAAGGAACACTCGTGGCGTCATCGAAACAATCCATAAAAAAATTACTCTTCGTTTAGTTGAACTAGACACGTTGCAGTACAACAGCCCTTAATGTGGGTTATGTGTGAAATAAAATACAGCGCTGTTCACAACCATCTCTACTAAGGTTTAACGCATGAGCCAGGTATGAGGTGTATCTTGAGTTACAATCGTAACGGCACCACTGCGGCCCCTTAGAAGGCCTTGTGTAAAGATAAACCCTGATAAATAATGACTGCACTGCAGTGGCCCCTCGTGGGCGATGTCAAAAGAAAAAACTCTTAAACAGTGAATCAATGAAACAATGAATATCTCACACACAATGACAAATTACTTCCACATTACTTCCACCACAAGAAGAAGTAAGATTCTCTTCATTATACGCTTTAAATCTCGTCATTCCCCTCATCGTATTAGTGAGGCATAAGAAATACTTTAAATAACTCATGAGTATTTAGTTAAATGAAATATCACGAATTTCATAGGGTTCATAAATGTTTGTAAAACACCTAAGGATTATAATATACTATACTTTAATTAATATGTGTAACTGTAATGTCATGAATTTTATAGGGTTTTCCTAACGGGCTGTTAAACCCCTCCCAATTAAAGCGCGTTCACGAGAGCGCGCAGGGAAGGGGGACCGGAGGGGGGGTTCGCGGGAGAGCGCAAAGCTGCCATATACAGCAAGGCTCTCTGCCATGCTGTTTTTCAAATATATTTTTCCTGGTCCTTTCTTATTATATATAATCCCTGCTGAGTCAACACACATGTAGGCATGATTTAGTCTTCTCACCTCTTTTGTATCTTTTGTTTGGGGATGTAACCTCTTTAAAAATGCATGTGGCTCCTGTTTATGTCAATAAATTAAATCTAATTCATTTATAAACCCCTGGACATTAATAGCTCCTCTCTTTCAAAAAGGGTTTTTGCTCATGTTCAAAACTTTCTGCATGTTTGATATTTATCCCATATATCTGTGTTCACTAACATTTTGAGAACACAATAGTAATCTGGGATTTTGAGGATAAAGTCCTAACAGAATAGGTTGCTTCAAGTCATATGCGCAAGTATTAGTATTTCCTTGCAGTCTACAGCATTTTACAGTTATTTTATTCTTGTAATATTACTATTTTTTTCAAAGTATTAGAATATAATTGTTATATTTGCTTGAGCGGCTGACAAAGGAATGAGTTGCAGGTGAGGAGTGGGCTGAGTAGTCCAAGTAACTGCACTGCACTGCATCCATTCATCGTCAACCACTTGTCCTGCATACAGGGTCGTGGGGGGGCTGAAGCCTATCCCAGTTGACAGTGGGCGAAAGGCGGGGTACAGCCTGGCCAGGTCGCCAGCCCATTGCACGGCCACACATAGACAAACAACCACTCACACCCACACTCACACCTAAGGGCAATTTGGGAGTCACCAATTAACCTGCATGTCTTTGGATGGTAGGAGGAAGCCGGAGCACCCGGAGAGAACCCACGCGGACACAGGGAGAACATGCAAACTCCACACAGAAAGGCCGGGGCAACCGGGGCTGTAACTGCAGTGCTGATGAGGGAATTGAGAACAGGTGTGTAGCTGGTTCTGGCAGTCAGGAAAAGGAGAGAAACTCTGAGGGCATCTGGTGGACAGCTTGAGGATGGCAGGTCTGGGGAGTTAGAGACAGAGGCAGATAAGCCGTGTTTTGACCAAAAGTACTGGGGATGTTTAAGTCCCTGGATCTCTTTTCAAGGAACTAAAAGGTTCCTTCAGCCCACTATTGTGTGTGTTTCCACCATGGTCAAAAGACCTGCAAAGATCAGGCAAATTAACTAGCTGACTTTGGCTGTAGACATATACGCCATACAAAGCGATGCACAGGCATCATTAGAGAGAACAATGCAGGTGGGCCAGGAATGAGGGAGTGTGGCTAAAGAGAGGGACTGAGGAGCAAACTGTGACAATGCCTTTTTATTGCACCACACTTTTCCCAAACAGGATGCAGGGCTTTAAGTCTCTTATGATCATTTCTGCCAGCTCTGTTGCTGGAGAGGTGCATTCAACATGGTGTTGTGTGACCAATCCTTTAAAACGAGCCTGGTTTTCCAGGTTTGTAAAACCTGACATTATGGAGATATGTGACTTCCACAGGACACAAACCTGCTTTTATCAGTAATATGACAACATAGCAGTCACCTTCTTTTTTTGCTTTAGGATCCTTTATCATTCTTTTAAAGGTCATGTCATGTGCTCTTTTAATACTTGTCATTAAAAATGGTATTGAAAATTACAGGAAAGTAGGATATTCAGTACAATTTCAGTGCTTTCACATTGCATCTCCCTTCTGTTTCATTTCATCTGTGTGGCCTTAATAGAGAAGAAAGGAGAAGGATATAAAAATAGAGAAGGAAAAAACAGTTGTGGCGGGGTTTTATTTTGTCCAGAAAAGTGAAAGAGGACATAAAACTGAAACTAACTTTAAGGCTATGCCTTCTGCTGAAACAATGCATTTCCTATCAAACCTGTTGTCCTTAGGACATGACCCCAGATCACTTCTACCACAACGTTGGAAAGAAAATGAAATTTGGCTTGCCTCAACTTAAAATTATTGCAATTACAAATGCTTTAGTATTCTGATGTTTATTTATTTTGTTTGTATTGGAATGACACAAAAAAGCAAAGAAAAAAAGCCAAATCTGACTAAATTATTGACACCATTTCAAAATCTTCAGAAATGTGTTTAATTTATAAATAAACTCATCTGTAGCAATTCACAGGTGCAATGTAGAAATACACTTACACACTTACATTAAAATGGAGAAAGGTTAACTCAGCCTTTGTGTTGCGTTACTGTGGATGCAACATTGAGCATGGATTATTTTTTTTTAAAAAAAGGATTTGAGAGTCAAAACTTTGGATAAGAATGAACAATTTTAAAGCTACACATCCATCTCCAGAAATCTTAATGTTTCTGTGTCCACTGTGCGCAACATTGGGAAGAAATTTACAACCCATGACACGGTATCTTATCTCCCTGGACACGGACGAAAGCGAAAAATTGACGAAAGATTGCAACAAAGGAGTGTTTGAATAGCGGATAAAGAATCTCAGTCAACTTCCAAACAAATTCAGGCTGACCTGCAGACACAGGGTACAACAGTGTCAGCTCGCACTAAATGTTGCCATGTGAATAAAAAGGGAGGACTCAGGAGGACCCCGCTGCTGACATGGAAACATAAAAATGCCAGATCAGAGTTTGCTAAACATATCTGGGGAAGCCAAAATCTCGCAGAATGTCCTGTGGACAGATGAGACTGAAATACATTGAAATAATTGGTAAAGCATATCATTCTTCTGGTTTCAGCAAACAAAATGAGGCATTCAAGGGAAGGCAGTCAAACATGGTGGAGGTTCACTGGCGTTTTGGAGTTGCTTTGCTGTTTCAGGCGCTGGATGTCTTAACTCTGTGCATGACATTATAAAATCTGAAGACTACCAAAGAATTCTGGGGACCAATGGAAGGGCCCAGTGTCAGAAAGTTAAATCTCTGTCAGAGGTTATAGGTCCCACAGCAGGGCAATGACCCAAAGCATTCTTTTTTTTTCAATGGAGACTTCTGAATTGGTTAGCAATGAGTCCAGATCTAAATCTCATAAAGCTCCTGTGGGAAGGTCTAAAGACAGCATTTGGGAGAAGGAGCCCATATCGCAAAGACCTGGAACAGTTGGCCAAAGGGCAAAAGAAGAGTGGTCCAAAGTACTGAGGTGTAAGAAACTAATTGATGGTTACAGGAGGTGAATGAGTTCAGTTATTTTTTCCAAAGGATGTGCTAGTTGGTGGTGATGGCGCTATGGATAAGACATGCCTTTGGTGTGAGACACCTGGGTTTAATCCCCCACTGCCCTTCCACAAATGTGTCCCTGAGCAAGACACTTCACCCCCAATTGCTCCAGAGGCGTGCAATCTCTGACATGTATAGCAATTGTAAGTTGCTTTGGATAAAAGATGAATAAATGAATTTTTAAAAAAGAAAGTTGAGAGTGCAAATAATTTTGTCCAGTTCATTTTTGGACTTCTGTGTAATGTCTCAGATTTTGCCTTTATACTCTGTTTTTTGCGTGTGCTGCAATGGAAACAAGAAATAAACATGCAGGGGTGGGCATATTTTTTACCATGACTGTATGCCAAAACAAAGGGATTTTTACATTCTCTTTTTCTTTATTATGATATTTTATTGTCACCAAGACACACAAATATTTCAATCATTTGTGTTGTGAAATAATTTATACAGCTCAAGTTTGATGAAGAAGGTTTTATTCAGGTTTACAGTTCCAACTAGTTACACTACTGTTTTTATGTTCTTGTCTGCATACATAATATTTTAATGTACTTTTAAAATCTAAAATCTGGTTAAATTATTTATTAGTATATATAATCAGATGGGAAGGAGAGTAGAAGGAGTGAGTGTTTTTTTTCTTTGCGGTTTTTGAAGTTTCATTTCCCAGTGCCAAAAAATTCCCTTTAAAACAGGAAGAATGAGTGATGTCTCCAAAGAGAGTATTTAAGCAGCCCCTCAGTCTCTGTCCCTCACAGCACTTCTATCAACAATCTTTGCTTTCTTTGACTCTTGTTGATCTCTCTAACTGCACTAATTGCACCTCTTTCTGCCATCTTCACCACAAGGAACACGATTTATTTTCTAGCACCAGAGTCATCTGACCAAAGAGGAAACCAACAATGTCCAGCATCATGAAAGTGTTTCTGCTCCTGGCCGTCATGGTCTACATCTCTGAAGCCCAAAGTAAGTTTTTATACTTCACATATATTTACAAATCTGACATATATAAACAATTGGTGAAAAATTAGTGACAATTACTTTAGTGATCTATTTTGATATATTTTTGATAAGCTTTGGTAGCTGTGAGCAGAAATCTGTACAGTGAAAAATATATTAATTCATTTTCATCTTGTCTTCTTCTAAAGTTGGCGAATCAGGAAAGCAGTGTCTGTGTCAACGTGTCAGGAATCAAATTGCTCCGAAGTCTGAAGTAAAGGACATCCAGATCTACCCAGCAACTGTCTTCTGTGACAAAGTGGAGATTGTGTACGTAACACTTAAATCTTTGTGGAAATATGGGATTTTAATGTGTTACAGAAATAGATTTGTTCTTTCCATTTTTATGCTAATAGGATGCTTGTCTCACCCTCAGTAAACCTGGCACATTAAATCTAGAATACCACTTTAATAATTTTTAAAGATTTATCAAAGGTTGAAGTCTGGCACTCAACTATTATTAACTCCTGCTAAAGGAACAATAATTTGCACATTTAAGGCATATCACAGTCTTTGAAATTACTCTACTTGCCTGAATCATGTGTTTATATCTATTGTATTTGGAGAAGAGTGTTGGCCTTTCCTGAGTCACTTCACCTGAGCTCACCTATTATGTCTGTTTCAACAGTGTCACCCTCAACAGCGGCCTTCGCTATTGCCTGAACCCCAAGTTGAACGCAGTGAAAAGACTCCTGGCTAATGTCATGTGAGTATATTTACTGACATGAATCCAAGCCTCACCCAACCACTAATATTAATCTTCCAGTAATGAGTCTAATGTTTGACCTTCTTGTGTCATTTCTAGGAAACAGAAAACCTCTACTACCTCTACTACAGCCAGACCAACTGAACTCTCTTCCACCCCACGCAGCACCAGCACAGCTCGCATCTGACTCTCTCTTTACCTCCTTGGATCAATAAGAAGCTCACATGACCTTGGACCCCCAACAAAGGCACCTTAAACTAATGTAGATGTGAAATGAATGAAAATTTTTGTCTGTTTATCTTTTATTTATACTGATGTGCACTTACAATATATTTCCGTTCAATTTAATGTTCTTTTGATTTGTTTTTGTAAATAAATTTGTTTGTGTTGTAAACCAAGTTTTCTGCATTTCTGGTCAATTCTGTGTTTTTTTAAATAAAAAAACAAAGAGAGCAGTGGGTATTTGTTTTCTGTTCCACGTATGATACTGTGTTCTCTATCAACAATGTTGTGAATCTGTGGCCAATGTGTCAGTTCACATATACTGTGATCTCAATTAGGTTGCAAAAAATTAGGCCCAAGTAGCTGTAACACGGGTTTACACACTAAAGTGTCTTCTAGTCATGACTAATGGTGTTACTAGTATGCTAATTACATATATCAGATACCAGAGGATATCAACACTGCAGGCAGACTCTGTGACTACAAGTTAAAAAAATAACCTGCCAATGCCATGTGTTCCCACTCTGCTGTCAAAGGGGCAGCGCAGATCAGTTGAGTCTCATAGGCTGCAATCCTCTACAGTCATCACACGCCCACCTACGCCCACAAACACACATACACACACACTTTCACAATTTCAGGGGACTTTCAGGGGACATTGCATTAATGTACATTAATTTCCTGGAGACATACTTTAACCCTAACCTTAACCAATACTTGTCTAACCCTAAAACAAGTTATCTTACTATATTGATTTATGTTATGGTGAATGGCATTTTGTCTCCAAAAGGAAGGCAAGAAGGTCAGATAGGGACTGTCTATGTTGTGGGAACATACTGTAGGCTACAGTATGTCCCCACAACATGATTAATACACGCTTACACACACA
Source organism: Lepomis macrochirus (assembly GCA_024633595.2). Lineage (NCBI taxonomy): Eukaryota > Metazoa > Chordata > Actinopteri > Centrarchiformes > Centrarchidae > Lepomis > Lepomis macrochirus. The sequence continues at coordinate 14,931,529 of JALXJV020000018.1, read as the reverse complement.
CACACACATACTGACTCACTGACCAAAACCAAGTAGGCTATAGGCTAACCTCATGGTTTTCCATTTGTGACCAGCCTTTGAGAATCAAGCATCAGTTATGACTGTGTCAACAGATTTATCCCCACAAAATGAGCAAAACAAGGACACACACAGGGGGGAGTTAAATATGTTTTTTTCTGCAATTTAAATTCTTACCTAAATTTTAGAGTAACTTTCTTATAGCCTAATTAATTCCTCAGTTTTCCTCATCTCAGTTTTGAAACATGACATTTAAATGGTGTGCTTTCCTCACACTTGCAGGCATATATAAAACGGTAATTCACAATGCCATTACATTGCACCACACTTTTCCCAAACAGGCTGCAGGGCTTTAATGCTGCGTTCCCGGCAACTCGGAACTGGGAAATTTCCGACCTCCAACTAGGAAAAGTACCCCAGAACGCCACTTGAAGTCGGATGTCCTACTTGTGAACTCGGAGAAAAAATTTGTACCCCGACTTCACGGGTAGCAGCTGAATGACGTCAGAAAACAATGTCAGCGCCCATGGAAGCACACTTTGTAAATGGTAAACCATAAACTAAATGGCAACAAAACGTATATTTGCATGTATTTGAATTAAAATAATAAATACGATCATGCAGTAAAACTTGTTCTGCATGTATACTGATGTAGAAATATGTTTTACACATACGGTAGCTGGCTACAGTAAAGAATCTCATAAAGTCATCTTTTCTGCATAAAAGTTATTGTTAAAAATGCCGAAACATTAGGAAGTGTAACGGACAACATTGACTGACTTGAGGGCTACCAACTTGGGGTACACATAACTAGTAATGTATGGGCTATTTATTTCAGTTGTTGCAGTTAAACTGCCATCCTTTTAATTAACACCTAAAGCACTGCTGAGGGTGCAACTGTGTGTTCACTTTGTCATGGTCACCCATGATTTTCGTTCACTTTCGGCGTCACGCACCAACATGCACCTGGAACGCTTTGATGTCGGAAGTCGGAAGTTTCAACTGGGAAATATCCCAGTTACGACCAGTCTCGAACGCGCCATAAGTTTCGGGTGATCACTTCCGCCGGCTCGGCTGAGTGACAGAGAGGTGTGTTCAACGTGTCGTGTGGACCTCTCGGCGCTCCGGTTAGTCTTTGCATGTCCAAAAGTCATGGATGAGCCAAGCTGTGAACAGACGTACAGTATTTGTTTGTTCAGTCAGTCAACGCCGCGCGACTGTGACAAAGAAATCACTGCAGCTGTGGAATAATTTCAACAGGAGAGGAAATACTGAGAGACCGGTAAGTCTTAAATATGGTAACATTCATGATTACGAGCTATTGTCTTTCATGCAAAAGCTGCAAATGACAACAATATAAAAATGGCTACAGTGAAATGTAATGCATGGAGATAATGGAACATACCAATCAATAGATTATTTAAATAGGCCTACTCGGTGTTTTTAAAAAAAAATTGTATTGAGGTGCCCTCACAAAAACTAAATGTTTTGTTATTATAATTAGCAGATAGTTTACAGATAGATTTAGACCTTGTTCCCACACGCCCATGGCGTGACTCTGGTTCCTGTTTTAGCCACTGTGTTTGGCTCTCCACAGTGCTGACGTGAACACCAGCAGATAAATGTCAGCTGTCTGCAAAATAGACTAGAATACGAAATACCACCGACCGAAATCTGCTAAATATTTTGATTTTAGATTTAGATCGTATCATCATTCATTTAGGCCAAGTGAGGAAGGTGCAGGTGGATTCCAATGAAAACTAACAAGGCTGTTACGGAACACTGAGTATAGAGGCAGACCGTTCACCCCAAGTGGATTAATGATAGTGGTCCTCTTTGTGTTTTACATAATAAGGACCTAACTACATGTAGAACAGGTTCTGTTTTATTAAACTTATATGTTGCCTTCATTCAAGAAGTTCGTTTCCTTGTGAAAATGAGCTTTAATTCACAGTTTGTCTATTTTTTAGAGAGAGGCTGGTGTGGTATGTGATGGTGACTCTAACATAAACTGATATTAATGACTGTGCTGTAATGAGACTCCATAGTTCTATTTGAAGCAGGTTAGAAACAGGACACTCTGTACAATGAATATAAGTCTCTGAAGTGTTTATTCTCTGACTTAACCATGGTTAGGCTAATAAAAACATACATATGCATTTATTTGTTAGCCTCACTTCTTCTCCAAGGTTGTAGTGATATCAGCATGTGGTTGCACCACAGACTTTGCTTCCATATGAGCAGGCCTTTGTCTGATGGCCCTGTAACACTGTGATGTCATGTAACGAGGTCTTCAGGTTTGGAGTCTAAAGCAAAGCAGACTGGACCTTCACATTGTCACTCTCCAATCTCCTGTGGTCAGCCCCTCTGATCTGGTGTCAAAATGGCCTCAAGACGGGGAGACATTCCAGGTAATTTTAGATTTGGCAAATTAACAGACATACATAAATTACAGACACCTTTACAGTTTTTTAACCTGTGAAATGATTGTTGGTTTTCAGCAGTTGAGTCTGGCATGCCACCCGGACTCTTTGGTGCCTTTTCGTCTCCCATTGGAATAACTCGGCACAATATCAGCTATGACGAGCACATGGATTCCCCCATGCATTCACCACCTCCAGACTTGACTGTCAAAATCTTATGGAAAGACCCTGTGATCCCACAGCACAAGTTCAGGAACACTGCAGAGGTGCATTTCTGTTTCACTGTTCACGCAAGCATTTCAGAATGCTTGCGTGAACAAAATGTTATTTGCATTGGCTCGTGTGAAACTTGGTCCTTAAGGTGGACATGCCGTGACAGGTTTGATTTGCTCACTCATTTGTTTTTTAACTGTTTGTAAGTTAATTCTAATGGTATAAACTTGTGTGACTAGGAAGGCGATAGCGGTGGGAAATTGCTGACTTTTGAGGCACCAGTGCCAGCCAAGTCCCCAGTGCCTGTTGTGAAAGCCAAAGCCACCACTTTAATGAGCTCACTTATGATCAGTAAGTCAGCAAAACCAAGTGACAGACTTCATTTAAGGTCATGTCAGGCCTATTTTCATTTTGATAAATACATAGACTTAAAAGTTACAAAGACACAAGTAAACTGCACAGACTTTGCCTATGATTGACCAAATGACTGCTGCCATGGCTGCCAAATAAACAATCTTCAGAGTATCAAGAGGCTGGAGTGCAGCATGTTAAAACATAGACTAATTTTGTCTCCACTGTTGACTGTATGTCCATCTTCACTTAGAGCACACCCAGGAGAACCTACAGAGGTTTGAGCACCAGGCAGGGCTGACAGATGCCGGGTATTGTCCCCACAAGGGGCTCTCTGCTGAGGACACCCGCTTTCACCGACTTGGGGACGGCACACTGCCAGTGAGTTTGAATGTGAGGTAGAAGATTTGACATGCGGAGGCGGAAAAGATTTCTCTCTGGGCTCAAACAGTAATAATAGCTGAAAAAATAAATTTGTGACAGCTTTGTTAGAGTTGAGCTCCAACACACTGTCCAAGGTCACAGGTATGAGCATCATCAGTTATAGGCCTACCTAATGAACCTGATTGTGAAGTTTGTTTAGGCCAAAATATCAAGAGGTTTTTTCCCACTTTTATTGAAGTTTTTTCTATCACTTATACATTTTTGGTAAGGCTGAGTTTATTAGGTCCAAACGAGTCAGAGAAATTTGGGTTGGAACAGTCCTATTGTCACGCAAGCTCTGTTATCATGATTAGGCTATAATGTTGTGCACTGGTGAACACTGAAAACAAGAACCATGTCATTTGTTAGTCATCAAAATATAACTTAGCCTATTTAATAAAGGATTAGCCTAATTTGGGTTTGATCTTTTGTTTGCTGGTGGAAAGAGTTTTTCAGTCACTGGGCGCTGTGCTTTACACAGTAGCCACCTGTGACGGCGTGACTGCGTAGATGCACAAAGGTTGTGTTTTCTTTTCTGTAAAGATTAGTTCCCCTGCCCACTATGGCCCTCCCCGAGACGCTCTCTTTCAACTGGCATGTCACAAGTGCGACATTTCCACAGTATTGTGGTGTTGAACGAGAACACAAACACATTAGCCGGGCTATGCTTACCAAAATAATTATGGTGTCTTTTATTACTTAAATAATGTAGTATTATTGATAGTATTATTATCTGATAATACTATGTTGCTGTTGCCTGCTGAGTAATTGCATGTTAAGTTGCAACATAAGACTGTAAAACGGGGAAAAACAAAAACAAGTTACATAATCAGCTCTGTACTGGTTATCTGTATTGTTGCCAGGCAACGCCCTTAAATGAACCGAGCCCCCTTATTTCCTGAAACGGACCAATCAGTAAGCTCCTAACAGAAGAGACTTGTAGAAGGCCAACTACGTTGTGTACAGACGGCATCGTCTGTGTTTTAGAGAAATAGTCCCCTTAAACGTGTTAAAACAGCTAATTATGGACAAAATGAAGGAGTCTATCGGACTGGAACGGAAAATTAATCTAATCATAAAAAGGTATGCCAAGGAATCCTTGTATTTAGCCATAATTTAGCTCTTTGTTCATTCCGGCCGGAAAGCAGGCCCTTAGCAAAGCAACATCGAAGGCTAACGTCAGTTAGCATAGCTGGCTTTTGAGCTAGGCTAACCCGAGTAAACAAACCAATTTCTTCATAACTTTAACTGTCCATTATCTGTCTGTCGTCTGAAGTCAAATTACTGAGAGGCGTATAACTATAAGCAAAAAGACTAACGTTAACTTCAGATGGCTAAGTTAAGCAATGTTAGCCTTGTGTGTAGCTTATTGTGGCAGTCAAGCAACAGTTAGCTTAGAGCCTGCTATATAACTAACGGTAGGGGTACAAGTACCGATAATATTGCTACATGAGAATGCAAGCTAAGGAGAATGACATTTATTAGAGACTGTTTTTTGAACTGCGTAGGAAACCGCTGTGTCCCTATGTAACCACAGCCTCATGAGGGGAAATTAGCCTCAATGTGTGCCTTGCTTGTAATATTATCATTTAAGTTAGGCTAGCTTAATGTTAAACAATAAATAAAGGAGAGGCACAAAATGGGTCTAACATTATTTCCACTTGCCTTCAGGTTTGATAAGTTTATTTAAAACATTGCCACACCTGCTCCACGTCTACCTGTCATGTTCTATCATGAAGTTTATTTGTAATAGAATATAACGTTACCGGTCTATTTTACACGAGAAGCACTGGGTCGATCTTTGACCGTGGTTTTATTTGGCATTACCAATGCGCCAACAATTTATAAATCCCACTGACACAGTTTCAGCTGCCAAATGATGTCGAAAATTTTGGCTGAGGTACAGCAGGGTTGGCGCAGGAATGACATCTAACAGAATACTGCCCCAAATAATACACAGGGGATTAAAAGCCAAGGAGACGCTCCCTGTAATGCATTTGCACAATGTCCACTGCCAAAAATGCAGGACCCCATATACAGGATTGTTATGAGTTTGGAAGGATTTTAGACATAAGGATGGAAGTATGCACACATTCAATGGAGGCATTGAACATATTCTTCCAGAGGTCATTACTGAAATATCAGGGCAAGTATGGTTGAACAGGTTTTTGGTTTGCTAGAGTTATCTGATCTAAAATTAACTTTTGTACATTTATTTTTCGAATAGAAGAGGAGTGACCCAAAACCAGAGCACTTTATTTACACTTGGACTGCTGGTTTTGCAGGTGTTGTGGGTAGAGCAACCTGTTTTCTGTGTTTCAGGTGAATAATGGCCTTTTTAAATAAAACATGGCTCAGTGCTTATGTTATAAAAGCTTATTATGTTTGATATTACTGTGGCTCATCATCACTCCATGATCACAGGTAATGGGTTCAGAGGGTCGATGACGTACATTGTTATTATTTTTGATCTGCAGGTCCAGAAAAACACTGCTGACCTTTTACCACTGACATTGTGTATTCAGCGAGTGTTTGCTCTCTAAATAAGATCAATGCTGTGTCTCTGATACATCTGTCATAACGTGCTGTTAGTCTATTATGGACATTGGAAGGAAAAATGTGCAACCACTTTTCTGCTTGTGAATGGTTCTAAGTCAAAAACAAACTACCAGCCAACTGTGGTTATATTAACTTTTGTTTAATCACTTTTCACTGTTCAGGGTGATTCTGCATCAGAGTAGGGTATTCCTTCATTGTATGTCTGTTTCATTGCTTGTCTTTTTCTGTATGTGCAGAAGTTGAGAATGCCAAGCGGGGACTTCAAGGAGGACAGGCTTACAACATCAGCACAATCCACCCCAACTGGCACCCCTTCTGTCACCCCCTCAGTCACCCCCTCAGTCACCCCCTGTGTTAGTCCCCACGCATCACCGGCTCTTAGTCGCAGGTAAGCATCATGCTGCTGAAATGTTTATTTTATATTGATATTTGATCTAGTAAGTGGAACCCAAACCCAGAATCAATGCATGCTTAGTTCACCAACATTACTCACATTAGGTGCCATGTGGCAAATACTTCCCACGCATGCTCGTATGTTGATGTCTTGCTCATTCTCGTGGGAATATAGGAGCTGGTTCCAGCTGAGTCCTGCGCCTTTTATTGCCACCCCAGAACTCAACAGTCCCAACCCTAGCACAGACATGGGAGGAAATGAGGGAGCAGGAGGAGAGAGGTGGAGCTTCTTTGGAACTCGATCTGTAGTACAGAAGTCCCCCACTGACCCAGGCTCTGACACAAGCACAGGTGAGAGATTGCAGTATCTTTGTTACTAATGCACTGCAGATGCTATAGTTTCTCTTAGTAGGTTTTGAACCCCTTGCTACAACAAACTGTGGTGAGGCCCCTGCTTTTATACTTTCTTTTCTGAATACAATAAAACTGGTCCCTCTGCTGCAGGTGCACCCTGTTTGTAACAATAGCTCTTGAAATCAGTGGGGATTCCAGTGACGGCGTTGGGGCTATTTTGGAGCCACAATCTGTGATCCAATTGTAAACGAAAGGGTTGCCCCAGCATACACAACATTGTTTTAATCCAGAGACTAACATTAGAAAAACAATAAAGCTTCATCCTTGGCTGTTTCTGAGAGCTTAGAAGTTTTTGCACTCAAAACTACACACAGTAGTAATATCACATGGCCTGCAGCAAGGTGAAAAGTCAAACCACTTGACGTCAGCGAAAAACAAGATTTTCAGGGGGTGCTTAAAGTTACTCCTTAAAATCAGGACATTAAAGCTGCTCCATTAACTGCTAGATTTAGGTTGTTAATGACATGCTTCCTCCTCTCTACTGCAGGCTTCTCGCTGCAGTCCTACTTTGGGATGCAGAAGTCCTCTACCATGGATGGCACCAACAGCCAGGTGAACTTCAAGGTGGAGGATCCTGCCAACTTCATGCCCCCCAAAATTGAAATCTCGGGCATTGAGGCCAAGCGGGTGACTCCACGGCCACACAAACTTAAACCTCGGGACATGAATGTTTTAACACCTTCGGGCTTCTGAAGCCAGACCAGCTGTGTAGTTACACCTCTTACTCAGCTGTGTAATACCACATCTCATTTTCTTTGACCATCTGATTTCTCTTTTTTTTTTTTCCCCCCTGACTTCCTCTGTCTCCTCCGTCTCTTTCCAAATTTGCTGAGGCCGAGAGGAATGAGGACCACTTACAGCATTAGCTCATCAGCCCCAGGAACAAATCCCAGAAACAAATCGGTCGCTCTCTTAAACAAATCGGTCGCTCTCTTCTTTTAGTCCACACCATCCCTTCCTATACCTTCCAACTCATTGGTGCAAATAAAACACTGAATGAATTAACTTCATTTGCCATCCCAAAAGATGCCACTGCTTTGTATTATTATTGTTCTGTTTTGTAATTGGTGCATTGGCATGCATTGCCTTGCCGTCCTTGTTCCATTGTCTGTATTGGCACGAGACTATAGTTGTTGAAATATCTTGTCAGTCCTTTGCTCAAGCTAGTCACTTTAGCATTGCTTCTCATACTAAAACTGACCAGCTATTTCACGTAACGCTCAGTTGCCTCATTTGTATTATTTTTTATTTTAAATAAGCTCACGGATCTGTAGTTGCGTAGTGCTTTTCTCTGTTAGCATGCAGGGTGTAGTGTGGTATGACTGATATTGTGCCTAAACTTGCATTTACCATCTAAGCTCAGCTTTTGGTTGTTGCTGTTTTTTCACTGCTGACCTGAAGTGAATTTTTTTTAAATTGTATTTTCAACACTTTTCATTCTAAGTGGTAGTTTGTATGCCTGGTTTATCACATTTTTATATTGCATCATGATATTGTTTCACCGTGCTATAAAAATACAAAGCATTGAAGTTGTCCATTTCAATTTTGCATTTTGTGTGCAACAATCCCACAATCCATGCTGTTTTTTATTTAAAAAAAAGATCAATTCCATTAAGTAATTGCACAAGGGAAGTCAGCTCCCACTTACTGTAAATAAATCTGATACTAACAAACAAAAATGGTTCTCTGGTCTTTCTTCATTGAAACATGGAAATGTGAGTACATGGAGTGCTTGTACAAGCACCCCATCTACAGAGTTCACACTAATTTATAAATGAATTCAGTGTGTTTGCAGCATTATGTAGTTTTATTGTAAGGAAACACTTTTTGTCATTATGTGCAGTGTGTCTCAGAGGAATAGTGTTCTTAATTGACCACTTTTGAGTGACACAGGACATGTCCTTATGTATTTATGGTTGCTTATTTATGGTTGTGCAGAGAAAAGGACAGCCTAATCAGATGAGATGCAATTTTGTTTCACTTAATATATTTTAATTGCTGAAAAAATCAGGGACATGGTGGTGATTCAGAGGCCTGGAACTAGTAAATATAAAATATGCATTATTTCTACATATGTTAATTTTAGGCAATACCATGCTTCAAAGTAAAAGCACCAATAACATATTTGTACATTGTCCTTGTCATGGGGAAAAAAAATCAACAGGCAGCAACCTGAATTTTCCATCGCCACCATATCAACACAGATGTGTAATTAGACCCCTGACAACCTTTTGCTACAGTGTTTGGCCAGAAGATGGTGCAATAAGTTCAACATGAAATCACACTGTGGTTGGAAAATAAGTTGTCATTCCTTTGACTTTTATTTTCTATTATGTGTTAAATTACTCTTAGGCTCTTGAGATTAGAATCAAGATCAGGAGTATGTACGCTGAAATCAAATGAGACATTAAGTAGACATGATATTGTAAGGAGGAAATTAATTTTGCGTGAGAAAAAGCTAGAGGAGATAAGTCTCGCTGTTTACTAGTCCGAAAGGGTTAATTTCTCTGTCCACACTGATTTAATTAGTCTTGTCCTATTGTTGTCTGAGAGACTGATGTAATTGAAACAGCGGTTATATTGTCAACACTACCAAATGATAATAAATAATAACTACCCAACCGGCTCTCTCCACATCAAAGCAAACATCCAGGCTATCACACAACGAGCCATCAGGTAGAAACAGTAGAGGGCAGAGTCCCTCCCCTTGAGGATCAGTCATGAACTGGAAGGGTTTACTGCCTTGTTACAGCTCTCAGCAGTTATTGTCTGCTGCTCTGGGATTTTTTTTTTTGCTTGTAAGCAAGAGAAACAACAGCAGTGTGTTTCTCTGTGTGTGCACATAGAGGATTTATTACAGGGTGTGCCTGTTGCCCTCATTTGGTTACTTCTTACTAAACACACCAGGAAGCAAATTCAGAACATTAATTTGTACAGTATAGTCTCATTTTCATATGTGTAAATAATTAATCTTCCTTTGATGCTGTAGTTATAACAAAAGTGAGGCCTCGACGTGAGGAAAATCTTCACTTTTGTTATCATCAACTTTGACTTTCATTTATTCTGAACTCCTACAGGGAACGGCCCTTTATGTAATTACAGACTGTTCACTGTCCTTTTCTGGTTTTCAGGTGGTGCTATAGGAGCAAAGGTGAACATCAAAAAGCAAGTGCAGATGGAGAGCTATCAGTCAAAAGCTGGAGTCATTAGTGTCAAATGAAATGAAGTAGCTAGGCACAAGATGACAGGCAGAAAAAAAAGACATTTGCTGTAAAGGTTTGGTCAAAGTACAAATACAGATGGAGATATTCAGTCTTGGGTCACATTTCTGTAAAATGGGATGCTACATGGCACATAAACAACTGGGCAGCCATGACTGTGTCAGTAACCCTGAACCAAAAAAACAAACCACATAGCAGTAAAGCAAAAGAAACAGTGTGGGAGGGAGACAAAGAGGGAAACGAGGAAAGTAAAGGGTGGAGTGCCCCTGCAGCTATGACATAATACAGATGGCTCTCTCTCTGGGTCCGGCATGACGTGGTTGCAGCCCCGAGTAATTTAGCTCACTCACAGATGTGCAATGGCAAGCACCACCCCTGCCAGAGTGACCACGCACCAAAACACCAGTTGTCCACAATCTGACATGACACACTCACTTACTCATCTAAAAAAATATTTAAAAACCAGTCTAGCCAAATTCCTTCCATAACAACCTCAAAACAATGACTTTCAGTCCACAGACTATATTTTAATTCCTCACACCCCAAAGACAATCTTAGACTTGCCAGTCTGGCCAAACTACAGTGATGTAGACACAAATAGGAAACAGCGCCAGTTTATGAGGAACCACAGCATTTCTTTTAAGATGTGCTTGCGCCAGTGAAGTCTATGTGTGTTGGTGATATTGTTAAAATGTGATATGTCTAAATGTGCCCTTTGAGGGCGATTGTGTGAACTTCCATCCAATATATGTAGGAGTGGTTGAAGCACTGAATGTCAGAATGACTTCAGGAATATGCTGGAAAATTCTCTCACCGGCTCTCGAGTGCATGTGTTCAAAAACAGACTACATAGCAACAGATATTGGACTGCTGACACCTGACCTACTCAGAGGGCCCTATGACACAAAGCACGTGTTTCTTTTGTGTTTCCTTCATATACACATGATATGTTACATATTAATCGTATTTTTTTTAGAGGTAATTGAATTATTCACACGATGACACAAACAGCTGGTGCCAAACATGACATGGGATTTTAAGGGGGTCCCTTTTGACGCTTGCTGCTGGGTGGATTCCCTGTGTTGTATGCTAGGCCATCTGACTCCAGAACCACATCTGGGGCTGATTCACAGTGAGCTGGCCCGGAGGTGAACCCGCCAAGCTGAGAGGAGTTTGGGAGTGGAGCAGTGGGGGACACAGGGACCTAAGCAAAGCTGATGGTTGTCTTCGGGTACTGTATTCCGTGAAACTAAACATCAATCATGGCCCCTACCTGGGGACAGGATTACAATTTTACAGCTATTAAAATTCAAATCAAATCTGTGTGCATATGTTACGCAATAACAAACTGCTGTACCTTGTAAATTGTGAAGACATGACCTCGGTTACAGAATCTCTGTGTCCCTGAAATGCCCTTGCAGAAAATATCTATGTTATCTTGCTATCTTTGTACTGCTATGGCGTGCAGATGAATGTATCTAGGGGATGCAAGAGTCTGAGCAGGACATAGAATAGATAGCCTACTATTTGAATATTTTCTCAAGTGGGAGGCAAATAAGTCTCGTTTGACCCATTTCTGGTTTCCTGAGCTCTACCTCTTCTTGAGCCTCTTTCCTGCTGATCTGAAACCTGAAACTATCTACTACTACTAACTATCAAAATGGACCTGTATGTTTTTTGGTCTTTGGTTTGTATGAACATATATATATATATATATATATATATATGTATATATATATATATATATATATATATATATATATATATATATATATATATGTGGATAAAACGTTTACCTGTTTTCAATAACCCATTTCCCAAGTTCCCAGCTGTGCTGTCCATCAGGCATTTTACCTGCCACCCCCCACTGAGTAAGAGAGAGAGAGAGAGACAGAGAAGCTAATTGTATTGTTGGGCCGCATGTACTGGCCCCCAGGGTCTAACATGAAGCAGATGTGGAAGGGGAGATCTCCTACAACAAGGTCTTAACAGTCAGCTGGAGGTGCTCAATTCAGTAGAGCCACATCCGGTTGATGCACTCAGACCATGAACATTTGATTGGAAGCTACGCACACCCAGAGAGCAAGAAAATACTAAAACCCGTTTAACACTGCCTGTGTGTGTGTGTGTGTGTGTGTGTGTGTGTGTGTGTGTGTGTGTGTGTGTGTGTGTGTGTGTGTGTGTGTGTGTGTGTGTGTGTGTGTGTGTGTGTGTGTGTGTGTGTGTTTGTGTGTGTGCTTGAAAGTGAAACATGCAAGTGTGTGAGAGGATTCATGTCTTGTGTGTGTCGCAACAACGGGTGAATTTAATACCCAGGGCACCTGATGTGCAGTTGATCAAAGTACATTACATTATCTAAATCACATCCCCAAGTATATCCAACAGTTGTTGCCAACAACCTGGTTCGTGCACATTCCACCTGCTTTGTTTTACAGTTTTTTTTTACTGGTAAATGGAAAATATTTGGATAGATGTTTATTTGTATTTATGTGATATCATTGTCAGATCTTACTTTGCTGTCATTCTTGTGAGCTCACCAACACTTAGTAGTTTATCAGGGTGTGTCGTCACAAATATTTCTGACGCTGTCACTGCAATTACATAATGACTTGGTATTCCATATATGTGACATTTAGAAAAGATGAATTACCAACAAACTGGACAACATGAAGCGTAGGTTTAAAGTGTCAAAAGATAAAAGTGACAATGAATTAAAATGTTGAACAAGGCAATTCAAAGTGCTTTACAAAAAATGTAAATGTAAAAAGACATTTGAATAAAAATTTTAAAAACAACATAAAACAGGACAGTAAAATTTACAGTAACAGTACAGTACAACAGTAATCAAAAGGCTTCATTTTGATTTAATAAAAAGCAGCAACAAAAAGAAAGAACTGACAGTTCATAGTTCATAGTACATATGCAGTTTTCTGGTAGTTTTCCAGATAAATGGTGCATAAAAATTGAATCTTTATGTTTAGTTTAGAATCTGGGGACAGAAAACCGATCTTTCCCAGACGACTCAAGAGGTTAGATGGTTCATAACGTAGCAGAAGATCAGAAATGTACTTTGGCCATAAACCGGCCAGAGCTTTATGTAAACCCACAGCAGTATTTTAAAATCATATCTTTGACAGACAGGAAGCCAGTGTAAAGAACTTGGAACTGGAGTGATGTGATCTACTTTTTTTGGTTTTAGTGAGGACTCGTGGGGCAGCGTTCTGAATCGGCTGTCTGAGTGATTTTATAGGGAGACCTGTAAAGACACCATTACAGTAGTCAAGGCGACTGAAGATAAATGCATGAATGAGTTTTACCAAATCCTGCTGAGACCTTTAATCTGTGCTATATTCTTCAGGTGACAGTAGGCTGACTTTGTAATTGTCTTAATGTGGCTATTAAAAGTCCAAGATTTCTGTCTTGGTTTGTGGTTTTAACATTGCCAATGGACGCTGAGTGCTAACTTTAACTTTAAGTTTAACATTCTTCATTGGATCCAAAAACAATGACTTTAATTTTATCTTTGTTTCACTGAAGAAAAGTCTGGCACATTCAATAGTTGATTTGGTCAATGGTCATACTCAGCGCTTGTTTGGGATTATATAGTAGTTAAGGAACCTTTGATCCTTGGGGTGGATCTCATTGGATAACAAAGTCATGGTGCACACGTAATTACACTCATTAATCCCTTAAGCCTGGTGAGGAATGTGGTTTTTTGGCTTGTGTCACTGGTTCTCACTCACGCACATCCACAGCACACCTGGGCATTTGTCAACCTACAGGACAAAGAAAGATGCTCACATGTAAAATCTTAGAGCTGTGGATGGTTTCAGAACATCATCAGGAAACAGTAAAAACATTCAAATACATGGGAAGATATATGCACAAACACAGGGTAATATTGGTTTTAAAATAAACAGTTATTGTATGGAGTTTTGTGTAGCAGTTCTAAGGGAAAGGTTTCAAAACAAATGTGAAATAAAATGTTCCCATACACTCAATAAGCCTCTTGTAAAATGGTCCATCCCTGTTCTCCTTCATCATGTTCACATATGGGCTGATGTGGTTTGCACAAAGAGAGGTGAGGCGTGTGACTTGGCGAGATGCTAACACATTCCTCAAGCAGAGACGTGGACATGATGTGGTCAGGGAGAACACACGAGCACCCATTTCATACTTTTGTGATTTTGTGCCTTTCTTTGTCATTTTTATAGGACTTTTTGTGCATATACTGTCTCACACACTCTTTGTGCCCTTCTGTCTACTCAATGCCTGTTGGTATCCACCCAACTGAGATGCACAGGATGAGATAAACGGTGTCTAAGTAGTCCTAGTAGTTTAAATAGATTATAAAACCATATTTTGTAGAAAAATTGAACCCCCCCCCCCCCCTCCATTATCTGTCTTCTGTAAAAGCACATTGCACACATGCAATAAATCCAGATAAACCTTACACACATCTACGGCTCTGCCCAAGTCAAGTAGTATCTGTGATTTATTATTGCTTTTATTGTGTCTGGCATCAGATCTGAGCTCTGGCAAGACCTTCGCACAGGGAAAACTTGAAGCAGCGGGAGTAATCAAAGTGACAAGGCTGAAAAGTTACAGTAATTGCATGATGCCGGTGCTAGAAAGCTGCTTTGGTCAGGCTTTTGGTTTAGTAACCTGTTAACACAATTTAAGTCAGAAACAGTTGCATGAATGACATATCTGAATAAATACCAAATACATCTTCTTCATCCAGTCATTTGTCAAATCAAATTAAATGTTTATGTGGTGTATATATGATCTAGCATATCACACTTCTGTCATCACTGTTGTAACAACTCATCTGAATGTATCTTCCCCCTGGGACTTCTATCAAACTGCTCTCCTGGAGTAAAAGAACGATTGTTTTAAATCAACATAACACAGATCACTCTAACAGCCCAGGCTATTAAAGTAAAAAAAAAAATCGGTATCATGTAGTGCAAGAGTCCCTTGGTTTCTGTAGTTGTATAATAATGTAATAAATCTCAGATCAGTTTCTTTTTCAAGCTGTCTCTTCTGGCACTAAACATGTAAATATAAATATAGTCTTGCTCTCTGGGTCTTTCACAAATCTATTGTTCAGAATATGTCAGATTAGTATCAGCAGTAGGAGAAACATTTTATAATTAATTTAAATTTTATTTTTATATTACAATTCAAAATGCTCCACCTGTGTTGAAGAATTTGTTATCCCCCACTCTAAGGAATATGCAGGTTCCTTGGAAAAACATTTACAGCAACTTATGTCAGCTTCAACCAAAAATTAACAAGTTTCAATGTAAGAGCTTTTACATTATTTCCTTTGAGTGGCATAAAATGAGCAGCTCCTCTTGACATAGGTATGTCCAGAGATGTGGGTTTTTGAGTTAACTTGAATATAGTAACAAGTAGCTCCTAAATAAAACTGAATCAAGAACTGACCACATGACCTAAGCAACTTCTTCCACTTCTATAGGGCACTCAGACCATTTTGGATGACTTTCTATAGAGTTGCCTACCAATATCCAAACCAATATCCTTATAGTGGGATGTGGAATCACTGCAAAGTACAGGATTGCCAAACATGGGAATGTATTGGTAGCTTTGCCATCTAGGCCAGTACATCTTGAGTACATTGACCAGCAGGACTCTTCTGAACCTGAGTGAGCCAATCACTGCCCACAGTGTTTTAAAGAGACAACCACAGTAAACCAACAGCTCTGGTAACTTGATACAGGAAGTTGATTCACACAGTGGTACGTTGTTATTGAACCGGTATAAATGGTTCATGAATGGGTGAAACCCCTGACTTGATAAAGGTAGGGTAGGCAAGTTGCTTCTAAAACACTTTTTGTATTATTTGTTGAAACTGTCTATATACACCAATGCATATTAAAAAGTTAGGTGCACTGAAAAAGAGAGTATAAAAATCAGCTGTCTGTAGTCCTCTCAGGGCTGCAGTAAACACAGCCACTCGTTCCATTCGGACCGAATGCAATGATTGGCTGGCCGAGTGTCAGTCTCCCTCGCTGCCATGGCTACCAGCCTTGCTGCTACAGGAGCTGGCCCCATGCGTGCACCCGTTCAGCTCGCTCAGACCTCACGAGCGTAGTGGTGAGACCGGAGCTAATATCTGCGTGGCTTTTCAACGATAGTGACAACTGAGGAACGCCGAGGGGCAGACACAGCATGGTGGCTTTATTTCTGCTGGACAGGTAATCTGGCTTTTAACATTTTGATGGTAACATTAATTTGTTACTTTCATCGCTAGCAAACATAGCTACCTACTAAGCACAGAGCTAAGGGTAGCTACCTACTTAGCATTCAGCTAACTGTTGCTACCAGTGCCGACTGGTGTGGGAGCCAGAGTAGAGACGATGATTTTTATCTAGCTGTAGGTGAGCTGGAAAACAGCAGCGCGAGCTGTGTTTTCCGACGCTAACATTAGGTAAGACAATGTAAGTGTAGACTGCGCCGGTTTAGTTATTCACCATATAATGTTAGGTGTATTGTTATACTATGTTTACACCTAACCTTACGTTATCTTTACACCTTGTATCTAATCGTTTGTGAGTATCTTGTGTCTGCAGTTGATGCTTGACTGAATGTTACTTTTACAAATATGGTGATGTAGCTGTGCGTTTGTAGTTATGAGAAAGACATTTCAACATTAGTGTACATAAACCATGATGGCTAAAGGTTCCTAAGTACCTGTGTTTCTGGTATATAAGCTACCTATAATATAGTTTGACATTGTTCATCGCTAAACCTACTGTGTGAAAACCTTTTGTAATTGGTGCTGTTATGCCTTTACTTATTTTACCAGAAGTAAAAAGTCCTGTATGTTTTATTTATACTGTGCCCTCAGGTCACCTGCAGATTTGGAGTCTTTCATAGCCCTGTGCTTCTCACCAGTATACACTGAAAGGACCACACTGGTTGGCCTGGATCACAACCACCATGTCCACTGTCCAGCCAGGAGAAAAGCTGATGACACAGTTCAGTATGTTGCATTATGGGTACTATGCATTTTACTCAATAATTTTATGAGTGATGAGTCAAAAATATTAGTATGAGGAATACCGATAGATGGTGCTGATTTATTGTATTGATTGATTGTATTTTATGTGGAAATGCTAACTGCTCTATAAGAGAATAACGTCAGGTATTACAAACTTTTCACTAAGTTGATCCTTCTTTTTGTATTATCAGGTAAAGCAAGATGTACAACAAAAAGACATCCAGAGTGCTCTCCTCCTCCTCTGACGGGTGTCTACTACTGAGGAGATGCCTAGAAGCAGAACCAGGAGACCTGATGATCCCTGTCAACATGGGGTTCAGTCAGGTGTCCCTGCCCCAACTGTGTTGCTAGATCCAGCTAAATATAAATCAAAAAGTAATACGGTTGTTTTGAAATGTGGTAATCATGTCAGAGAGGTGATTGTGATATATTTAATCATCACCACAGCAGCAATATGATGATACATGCAAGTCTGAACTGTCTTCATAATCAGTCAGGACACCTCTGGACACACCTGGTCGATTCCTGTATGTACTTATTTTTAATGATGTTTAAAATGATCTATTTGTGATAGGTTGTAGTTTTAGTAGTATTTAATAACAATAAACAAGTGTTATACCACATTTTGACATCATTATTAGAGACATAAGACAAAAGTAGTTGCTTGATTGTTTATGCTGCAAGTGTAAAGAAAAGGCATTTATCATTTCCAATGTTTTATTTAAAAAAGAATGAAAATATTATCCAGAACAGGGAAAAATATACTTTGTATTTTCACTACCCTCCTGGGAATAAAACTAACAATGTACAGGTATTCATCCACACAGTGGAGGGAATTATTTGTATAGCAGTCAGTGACACTACATGTTCCACCCTGCTAGGATTAAACCTCTGTATTGTCGTAATGGATCAGGAGAACAGTTGCATATCTTCCAGAAACAGCAACTCAGTATCACGACTCTGTGTCTAAGTGCCCCACACTGCCGAACTGTCTGTTACTCTGTCCTGGGTCTGAAGATCAGCCATGTGTGGTGCATGGAAACACTGTAGTCTGGATGTTGCCCACAGTCCTCAGATTCTGGCCTGTAAAGGAATATATAGTTGTTAGAACTCTAAATGGTAAAGATCTGTGTAATTGGAAAGAACATTCATGATCACATATTTTTATTATTTTTTTATTGTTTATTTTATTGTTGTTCTCTAACAGGACTTCTGTGTCCACATTACACACCAGGTCAGCATACATGACACAGATGAGCCCAGTAGTTGCTGTAATCAGTAAACAATAATAAAAAAAAGTAATAATAGTGATTACATTGCACTTTATTTTTGACACCCAAAGGGCTTAAGGGGAAACAGCAAAGAAACTTTGAGACAAGTACACTGGGAGACAATAAACTAATATTAAAATATATATACCTGTTCATACGCCGTTGTTGGAGTGTGAAGCTCGACACAGGTATATGCTGCTCAGCTTGCACCTCGTCCTTCCATCCCGCCTCTTCTTCCTCGGACCCTGGCAGCCCTCCCTCCTCTCCTTCGCCTCGACCCTGGGCCGGTGTTGAGCCGAATTCTGCCTGCCTCCCGAGAATTGCACCTCTCTGGTGCTAATGGTCATTTATGCTGAGAAAAGAAGTGGATGCAAATCTCGGCAGGTCACCACATATATTTACTGAATCTCAAGAAATGGTACTTATAAAAAGTTTATTAAAATATTAAAGACTAAACCTTCATAAAATATATACTTCGAATCATTTATCACCATTGATGAACCCCACAAAGAATAGCATAGCGTTTAAAAGCAGCCGCTGTTTTGGGGGCGTGGCTTTGGAAGGAGCCCAGAAGGGAGGGTGTGGGAGTTTTTCTGTTGGACACTTTCAAATATCAGGCCTTTCTAGCTAGTTTCTCAAACTTAACATTACCTACCCTGCCTTTAATTAGCAGTTTGTTTCTTCTTTGTGGCTGACTCATGCCTTGTTAGATAATTCAGACCCGCAAGGAAATTGCTTTATTAGGGACCAAGGACCAACAACTCTGCTGGTTATTAAATCAAAGATAGATGCGTTGTCCCGTAAGCACAACAAATAAATCATGATCTTCCCCAATGTCAAGATGTCTGCTGAGACTCTGCCTACATGCTCTGTTTCCTTTTTACTCTTTAGGCCTACTTCCAACTCATAGGCCTACGTTTAGTGAAAATGGTTCATGTTGACGCAAAGAAGTCAAGACCAAACCTTCATCAATTAAATGATCAAAGAAAGAAATCACTGACAGCTTATGTGCTCAGCATATGTTAAACTTGTTTGACTGCAAAGGGTGAACCTTTATCGTTTTGTGTCTCTTTGAAAGTCGTCGAAAGTATTGCTGACGTTAACAGGCGGTTGACAAAATAGCCTAATTGCGTTAATTGCCGCCCATCCATCTATGACAGATGAAGTGGTGCATACCTGTGAGGCAGCAGGACCGTGTTGTCAGCCCAAGAGAGCTGTCAGAGGAGGTGGGACCGCCTCTCCAGGAAACATCGTTTAAATGAATAGTGGGAGTGTGCAGTCGCTCTGGATTTAACACGAGAGAGGCAGAAGCATCACTCCAACCGGGAAGTTACAAGTCGTTTTCTCACAGAAAGGTCTTCATCAACGCCGGCAAAGCTTGAGCCATGTGTGGTAAGTAATATTTTATCGAGTTACTATTCTTTTTAACTTGGTGGAAGGGATTTCGCTCATTGCGCACGAACATTGCCTTGACGGGCTCCTGCGGTGCGTAGTGCTGTAATACCGATGTCATACACATAAACCGAAGCTATAAAGCGATGAACTTGAAAATTTATCCTAAAGTTATAAAAGTTATCCTACAATTGATCTCATGTGGTTACCGCGGTGTTGTTAGAGTTTTAGAGGTAATGAATTCTGAAGTGCAACAGTTGGATAAGCGTAGCCTATCTGTTGTCTGCTCTGTGTGGATTTCTGCTACGTGTCAGTGTTTTCACTCACGGGGTTGGACTACCTGACAGGCAAGCATACCAGCTACTGTCTGCAAATATGTGATGCAAATAGTTAGGCCTATCTTATGTTGGTGAGGTTATTCACTCGACCCGCAGCAACTCCCTAAGGTGGGACCATCAGGGCACATCGCACCTTTTGACAGCCTCATGTCGCACTCTCGAACAGGCCGTTTACGGCCGAAGGTAAATCTTTTACAGAACTCATGTCTTTAAGGAAGAGGCCAGCGCTGTGGGAGTTTACAGCAGCCTGCCTACCTGGCCGCGCCAACACTGCGCGCAATGTGCGTCCGTCAATGGCCAGCTGTGTGCCTGCTGGAGCAGAGCTGTCCGGAACATTCCTATACACACAGACACGCACACACCCCGGCAGGTATTTCTGGTTTCTCATTCAGCCTGTTGAAAGTAGCTGTCTTTCCTCAGCACATTAGTGTTAGGTGAAGATTATAGACAGAAACATACTGGAATTTAGAAGTTGACCCCATTGATCAGCCACGTTCCTCCTCAATCATCTATAAATAATACACAACATGGATTAAATGTCATCTAACAACTACTGGTCTCTGTTTGTTCCAATATACTACCTTAAACACAAGATCATGGCTTAAAAGATCACGCTGTTCTCTTTGTTGTCCTGTAAACTCTGCCTCACAGATTCAATCATCTTAGAGGATTCTAGTTCTGTTTCTCTTTTCTCCCTCTCTAAAAGGGATCTTTGCCTACCTGAATTACCGAGTGCCTCGCACCAGAAAGGAGATATTTGAGACGCTGGTGAAGGGACTGCAGAGACTGGAGTACAGAGGGTACGATTCAGCAGGTAAGACACTTGGCTTCACAGTGTTGCCACACACACACACACACACACACACACACACACACACACACCATGCAGCACCTGTATATACCGTTCTTAATAATACCAACATTTGACAGCGTTCAACTACTTCCTAGTGCTTACATGCCTACTTACGTGTGATTCTTGAAGTTTAATATAAATTCTTGGTAATTATGTTGAAAGACTGGTGTAACAGCTAACAACTGGGCAGAGCGTGGCGGGTGACATATAGGCGTGGCTTCTAACAATAGAGTATCAAACAGAAACACTGCGTTTAGGATTAAAATATTTTAACAACACCCTGCCACCTGGATAGTTAATGATGTTCACACACGCGCATGCACACGTACACACTCTGTGTTTATTCATCCTATTTGAGCAGGATGAAGCCACATAACTAAGAGATCCTTTCATGGCTGTCAATCACCATCTCCTACACACACACCCACAATAACTATACCTTAGATACCAACATATTACATCCTGGGTTACTATCTAACGCACTAACGCACATAACCTACCCATCTCCCATCTGCCTCTTCATGATGAAGTTCAATATTGACCTCTCATCGCTAATAGATGAAAGTCTTAGAATCTGTGTGCCTTTCTTACCACTCTATTAAATTATCTATTTCATTCCCTCCCTGTGTGTTTTCAGGTATCGCCGTGGATGGCCCGAAGACCACCACAGACGGCAACAACAACACTCTCTGCTTGATCAAGAAGAAGGGGAAGGTCAAGGCTCTGGAAGATGAGCTATATAGTATGTTTATGCACATTTCATTCATATTTCTCATGACAGATTTCCTATGTGTACCGTTTGAAAAGTAAAAGCTTTCAGTTGGTCACAGTTATTACAAAATCATAATCCATTTTTTAAACCTCATTTTGAAGAAACTAAAAAAATTCAAAAAATCAAAAGCCCTATTCCTAGCACTAACACAGAGGGTTGCGTTTTCTGTCTTTAAAATCCCCTGCATTCTGTTCATGTGAGTAACAGGATACGTGTTGTGTTTCGTTTGTTCAGAGCAAGACTCACTGAAACTGGACGAGGAGCTGTCCACACACTTTGGCATCGCTCACACTCGCTGGGCCACACACGGAGAGCCGAGCCCTGTCAACAGCCACCCTCATCGCTCGGACAAGAATAATGGTAATATTTGCTAATG
This sequence comes from Lepomis macrochirus, assembly GCA_024633595.2. Lineage (NCBI taxonomy): Eukaryota > Metazoa > Chordata > Actinopteri > Centrarchiformes > Centrarchidae > Lepomis > Lepomis macrochirus. The sequence goes on along the minus strand of JALXJV020000018.1, from coordinate 14,909,482 downwards.
CTTTTTCATACATGCTCACAAATACAGTTCAGTATAGGATAGGAACATCAATATTAATGGGTATTTCAGGTTTCCAGTGTAATGTGTGGCTTCATTTGATAATATTGGGAAAGAAAGGAGAAATCACAATCAATTCTGACGGGGTTTTTTCATTTTTGAATCACTTCATTGTCATTCTGTCAGAATGAATATATACTTGTCTGAGCATTAAAGTAAAAGGTTAAGGAGCCATATACATTTACACACCCTCTTTGCTAGTGTGCCTTTATGGGTGTGTCAGTACTGTACCTTGGCTTTACACCAAGGCTTGTATGCTTATTGAAGTCCAAAGTGTGAGAGTCCATATCACAAAAAAAAGAAAAACTGTGCTGCCGTGCTATAGTTGTATTATTCTAGATTGTATTAGTGTATAATAGTCTAGGCCTGTTATTACATGGTAATCATACGATAACTCGTCATCGTGTTTGTTTGTAACCCGTCATTCAGTTTCTGCTGAATCCACTGTTTTGTCTACTTGCATTAATTTCTGGTGCTGAAAGTAACATTCTTTGAATAACAACAACTTGCCATCCCGCACATAACATATCATTGTTAGCATCTATACGTGTGGCAGATCGCTCTTTTATTTGTTTGTGTGGACATCGGATGAAATGAAAGTGTGAATCCAAATGAGTTTAATCAGTAGAGAGAGCACAAATCTTCTCATAGTAAGACAAAAGTCTTATTATGTCTTCACAAAGATTAGTTTTTGATCTTTAGCCCATTTGTTTGCTTATCTGTTCACTCTCGCTGCCTTTTCTCAGAGTTTGTCGTCATCCACAATGGCATCATCACCAACTACAAAGAGCTGAAGAAGTACCTGGTAAGGTATTTTATTATAAGGAATTCCTACTGTATACAAGCAAACATGTAATTTTTTCAAGATGTTACTGATCAATGTAACAATAGCTGGCAAGCTATGGATCTGGCTGGGGATAAGTTACTCACTTAAGGCATTATACAGTTCTTTTAAACCTTATATTCTGTTGATGGGCAGACACAAGGCATCTGTCACAGAACTAGCCTATGTTCTTAGAAGTCACCAGTCACTAGACCTGTGGAGGGCAACATTGTAAATGCAATTTACTACTTAAGTACTGCATTTACGTAAAATACTTCGTACACCACTGCACTAGACACACTCACTGCTACAGAGATGGAATGTGGGAAATGTAAGCAAAGGTATCAGGATAAAGTAAACCGTTAACCTTTGCACTTTTGTAATGTGGAGTAGGCCAGAGTATATATTGATTTACATGATTTTTTAAAAATAATTTATGTAGGTGGACAACTTTTTTCAGAAGGTGGAAGGGACTAAAAAATCTGAATATTTATGACTTTTATTTTTTATTCCCTCTAGCTGTCCTCTCTAGAACTTTCTATGGAGACAATATTATTCAGTATTACTAAGAAGTAATGCCACATTATTCTTCATGACTGGAATATATAAACTTACCACACAACTTTCATGTTATAAAAGCATGGAGGTTGTTTAGTAGTGAGGGAATATATTTTTGTTGATGGAGGGAGAAAATATAATTATTAAAATCTCAAATAATTTGTTGTTTTTGTTCTTAAAACACCACAAAGTTCAGTTGGCACTACCAGTGAAGCCTGTTCAAAGTAGATTGTTGCACATTAAATATTCAGTGTGAAATTACTTCATTAGCCCATGCAACCTAATATCATCACTTTAACCAATAAAGAATTAAAGAGCTAACCTGATCAGTTAACGACATTTTCATTTTATTGAGTAGGTAGTTGTTTATACACAACAATGACACAAGTGCAACTCTGGATGCTTTCTTTTATCAGCCACATGCAGAAGGCTTTGTTTATGTTTGATATGAATTAATTTGATATTTGTACAGCCCCCCTTGTGTTTACAGCAGTTAATAAAGCCTTTAATATACGATGATGACAATTAATAGCACATTTTACTGTCACCAACTAAACGCTTGATGAGAAGCCACCAGAGTGAAAGATAAAGATATTTAAAAAAAAAAACATGCTGCAAGTGCATCTCAAAGGATGACTGACAGTATATATCCTCAGCGTGATTATGTTTATATTAACTGTATCTCGCAACTTTCCCAGATCACCAAAGGATATGAGTTTGAGTCGGAGACGGACACAGAGGTGATCCCGAAATTGATCAAATATGTTTATGACAACCGAGAGAGTGACTGCATCACCTTCTCCACACTGGTTGAGAGGGTTATTCAGCAGTTGGTGAGTAGGTTACACACAGCAACACACAACTTACAACGCTGATGACAACAATGCCACAAAAAAACACACTATTCAACTTTATAGCAGCACAGGTAGTGTTAGCATGCTAATCTTTGTTTGATATCAGTATGAAATTTTTGTCACCAGCTTCCTGTTGTCTATGAAGGGTAGCATCGACTAACTTAGTATCATATAAAAAAGTGATTGACTGTTCATAAACACACATACACACTCTCATTCTGAATTGTGTGCAACTGCTTGAATGTCCCATCCATTAAAACTCTGTACACCATCACAAAAACAGTCTCTATAGCGACCACTCTAGCAGCGTCACAAGCAACATCATCACTCATAGAAACTGATTTTTTTTCACGAGAGAGTTTTTTACTTTGTGTGACTTCAGTGCTTCAGAGATTCACACTTTTGGCTGAAGTGGGATCTCTGTCCTCGGTAGAACAGAGGACGCAAAAGCGGCCATTCTGGATTTGGAGTAATAGGAACCAGATAGTTAAACCCACTAACTGCCTGTCATGACCATGACACCCTCCCCTCGCCTCCCTCTCCATGCAGATTTTTCAACACCACACACAAACACTCTCCTAGCCAGTTCTGCTTCTTACCACCACAGGCAGCATCGCAGTTGATGCTTTCGAAACACAGCTGATGTTATACAATAGAGGTCTTATTTCTCTTAACCCGCCCCCCGCCTCTACCCCACTACTTCCCAACACTCACCCCCACCATGACTTCCAAACCTCACAGGGCCAGAAGAAACGTTTGTTTGTGTTCAGAAAATGATTCTCCTGAATGTCACATACTTTCCAGGAATTCATTACTAACTTTAACTTTACATTTAAATTGAAATAGTTTCTCCTCTTCACTAACGGTCTACTCTAAAATTGGTGTATTTCAGTCTTTTGACAAACTAGTAAACTTCTTCATCTGCTTCTTTCTGTCTCAGGAGGGGGCCTTCGCTCTGGTGTTTAAGAGCCGTCATTTCCCTGGAGAGGCTGTGTCCACCAGGTTGGTACGCACACATGCACACACTGCTCTGACATTTCACCTCAAATGGTGGTCTAGTAAATGTGCAGTGAGCTAGACTCATTGGAGATGAGTCATCCCTGCTGTTTCCACTATGAAGCAATCCCGAATATGATTTGAGGCAACTCCTTTTATTTAGTCATTGTGGCTTATTATTGTGGCTCATCTTCGCTAACATCCATTACATGTGGCATGTTATGACTCTGGAACATGATTTCCTTTACGGTAATGGTCAATTGTGCTGTTTTTTCAAGTGCGCGTGTGAATGTGCGTAAATTCCCGTCCACCTGCACGTGTGACTCCAATCTGCGTCTTAAGACCCAGGCAGAGTAGGGGAGCAGAGCATAGGTTGAATTCAGGTTCCCCCTCTCCCTCCTGGGCCTCTGGCCTCTGGGCTGCTGGCCCTACGCTGGCTACTCTGTGACTCATTAATGGAGAGACTAGAGAGTTTCCTGTTTCGACTCCGGGAAATGGCCATGCCAGAAAGACTCCTGCTTAATCACTTCTCATCATTTTATTTTACTTTATACCTTCCCTGGTTCAGTGAGCTGTCATGGATCAGGGGAGATTGGTGGAGCGCAGGAGTAAGAGAATAAGAGGGGGCAGAAGGGCAACAAAAGGAAGCAAGATAAGTGGGCCGTTACTTGTGGTTTAAGCAAACAGGTTTTCTGGCAGCACCAGAGCTGGCAAGGATGCTTGTTGGCACACCTTCTGCAAAGGTCAGGAAACTTTGCATTCATTCTCATTTGTCTATTGTGTGATTGTAGCATTTGAAGAAAAATATTCTGGTTGCTGATATCAGTATATTGCACATATTGCATTGTCTCCCAGGACAGAGGGCTCGAGGAATGTTTGTAATTGTCTTGTGATGCTATTCACCACCCGCCCTTTGTCGTCAAGCATCAAACTCTTGGAAGGACTCAGCTTCTCTGTTTTTAACTTGATCTCAATCTGTTGTTCTTCCAGTCTCTATCTTTCTCACACACCATGTCTTTTAATTACTGAACCTTTAGTTTTCTGACATCCTTTGCTTCCTGACTCTCCCTCCCTCAGGGTAAATATTGTATTGGATAGCGACCACATGTTTCTGTCTGCAAGGCTCCCTTGCCTCACACCCCTTAAACCAACTTACATCAGCATAGACAAGCAGCAGAGAAAAACTAAGCTGAGAGAAAATAGAAATCCAGACAGAGAAAGAAATGAGTTGGTATCATTATAGCTCCTCCTCTCCTCACACCCTCCTTGTCACCTGTCAAACCTATGTGGTTGTGCCTTCACTGCCTCCAATAGGAGAAGCCCATGTGGAATCAGAGGCCAATGAGGAAGCAGTGACTCAGTCCAGGAACTGTGAGCAAATCCTAGAGGGATGTAGAGGATCAGTTTACCTGTCTAATGTTCAAGATTAGTAAGTTAAGAAAGAGATTAAGAATAAGTGGGAAGATGTCTGAGCCTCTGTCTGCACATGGACAAACTCAACCCCAGGACTGTGTACAAAATGAGTTAAAACTAATGTTACAACGATTGAATTTGAGGTGGTACAGGGAGGAAAAAATTTAACGATGAAGGAAAAGAGAGGAGAGATCATGAGGAGTGCCACAGGAGTCATGTTTTGTTTGGATTTATACAGTAGGATAGGATTTCAGGTGACCTCAACATTCATACTCTCACAAAGCAACACGTGACATTGCTGTATGTCTTAAAAAACCTAATCCTCTCCTTTTCTCTCCCTGCTTCATTTTTGTCCCGACAGAAGAGGAAGTCCATTGCTCATTGGGGTGCGATGCGAGCATGAGCTGTTGACCGAAAACATCACCATCCAGTACAACAGTGGTAAGCTCTGTTCCTCTCTCTGTCTGCCATTATCCGCTTGCACTGCACCCTAACACTCACACACAGACATACTATAGGCACACACATTCACAGCAGCAAAAACCAAGCTTGGATAAATAAACCAAATGCAATGCATAATTTATTAGCACACTCAATTTATTAAACATCTTAGATCCAGATTCACCACCCTATTAGGAATTTATCCAACACTGTGTAATAGTGTTTTAAACAACTCTATTTCATCACTGTACAAGAACTAGCCTATATTACTATGTAGAAAAATATATCTATTATGATCAATTTAAAATTGAGAGAAATTGTGATCCCCTTCCCCCTTCTCACTTAAACACGTTTATAAGAAAAAGGCAACCAATAATTAACCAACAATGCTGTTCTTGTCTAATGACATATTATGACTTCCCAAACCTGTCTGTGGCTCTCAGCCCCATGCTCATTCATTACTACTGAAGTAGTTAATCTAAAAAAAGGGGTCAGGAGTAAATATTTGTGGTGGACTATTTTCAGCTGATATGCTGTGCTACTGAGTATTTACAGCAGCAGGATGGTGTTGACTCAAAATAAACTACAGGGCCTATGTTTAGCATCATGAATGAACATGCTGGGGCACTGGTAATGCCCATTCATATGTATTAAATAGTTTTTTGGGCAACATGGCGATGCATATGTACCTGTAAGTAGGTTAAATTCACTGCTTTGGTTTTTTTGTGGTTATTAATAAACATGCTATAGCTTACAACAGTTTCTGATTTGGCAAGATATGCAGAAAGTAGATAGCAGCCTCAAAACATGTATCCTGGCAAGAGAGCATTTTTTGTCTTTATTTTCTCCCTGGATTATAGCGTAATGTTGCTCTAACTATTGATTTGATTTATTGAACAAATCCACATTGACCCAATCAAAATGACACTCTTGCTTAACTGTAGAAGTAAAAGAAGTTGTTTTGTGGTTCTGTTATTAATTGTGCAATAATTCTGTTTAAAAACTTTCTTAGAAAGCCATTTGTGTTGCCAGGAATTTCTGTGTGTAGTTATAGAAGGTAGGGGTCCTTTGGAAATTCATTTGGATTAATTTGCATGTTCCCAGCCACTGAGACAGAGTTTGAGGTCTTTCAAATACTGGTGTTACAATGGCAGCATCTGTCTTTATGATTATTTACTGTTAGCAACATCTTGCTTGTTTTATTATAGGCTCATCTGTGCATAGGACTGCCTTATCTGTTTACTTAAAATTTATGGTTCCATAAGTCCAGAGCAGAGTGAGATGGTTTGGAGCTAGGAGGCAGCAAAGCCGGGTGTGTCCTTTTAATGGTTGAAAAAAAAACATTCTTTTTGTAACATTTTTATAGTAAGTGTCTCTGTTATCACACATTTTTATTAGTGCTTTGTTCTTTACACATTATATAAATTACCATAGCAAAATTACTGAATAAAACTCCTTTTCATGCCAGTATTATTGTAAATTCAAGAGATGATCCTCCCTTCCCCCCTCAGTTAGAAAGAGCAGAGTCACATCAGTTTCACAACATAACAAACCCGTTTCCACAGCAGTGACCTGACAACGTGTGGAAGTTGAGGGGAAGAATTCAAGCGACATCTTGATTGTTTCAGTCACTTAAAGTCACTGTGTGTCCTCTGACCCTTGACCTCTGACTTTTGACCCTGTAGCTCACTTCAAGGATGGACTCCAGGAGAAGAACAGCCATAATCGTCCCGACTGCTCCAATGCCATCAACTCTGTGGGGGATGGCAGGGCTGTGGAGTATTACTTTGCATCTGATGCCAGGTGAGATGGATGTCTGCGTGTTTTATGGAAAATACAATACGGGACCATAGAAACCGGTTTTGTACACTTTGTAAACACTAGACATGTGGACATCATCATCAGTTCACCACATATATCCATTTTTTTTTACCCGCAGTGCCATCATTGAACACACCAACAAGGTGTTGTACATGGAGGACGATGACATCGCTTTGGTGACCGACGGGAAACTCTCCATCCACAGGATGAACCGGCAGGCTGGTGAAGACCCAGTAAGGGCCATCCAGACCCTACAGATGGAGCTGAAACAGATCATGAAAGGTTGGATAATGCTCAAAAAGAATTTCTACTTTCTGCTGGATATGAGGACAATGCATTGCTTTTATTTAATCTTATTTTAGACATGTTGTTTAGCTTGAAAGGAAATTCTTGAAACACATAAGTGATCAGACAAATCCAGCTGAATACATTGAGCACATACTGTATGCATGTAGTGCTTCCAATCAAGCCTAGTTTGTGGACTTATACTAGCTCACCCTCTGCTGGCTGAAAGTGGAAACATACGTATGTGATCCTCCCTAGGTAACTTTGATGCCTTCATGCAGAAGGAGATATTTGAGCAGCCGGACTCTGTCGTTAACACCATGAGAGGCCGGATTTGTTTCGACACCAACACAGGTGACTAGTGATCTTACAACCTGCTCTGCCTTCAGTGTGTTCAAGGATATGTAAGGCAACTCAGCAACTGAGAGACTATAACATTTCCACTATTCCCTCAGTGGTTCTCGGTGGGCTGAAGGACCACCTGAAAGAAATCAAGCGTTGCAGACGGCTAATCATGATTGGCTGCGGCACAAGCTTCCATGCTGCATTGGCAGTGAGTAGAGCTATCAATGAGACACGCATGATGATGATCATATTGTAACAGTGTTAGACAATTAGGATTAGTAAAAGTAAAGTCCAGAACATTAGATGACTCTTTATATGGAGAGTGGTGATGATGATGATGAAAGTGGTGGTAGTGAAATTGCTGCATTTGTTGTCCCCTAACTTTTCAGACCAGACAGATCCTTGAGGAGCTGACAGAGCTGCCTGTCATGGTGGAGCTGGCAAGCGACTTCCTGGACCGCAACACGCCTGTTTTCAGAGATGATGTTTGCTTCTTCATCAGCCAGTCAGGTAAAAGCACCCCATAAAAACACAAAATTCCTGTACGCACAGTCTTTCTGGGCTCATATTTTTGTCTCATGAAGTCAATGGTTTAGTTTTCCTGGATGTTAATTTGAGATAAAGGCCTTTTGACAGATGACAGACAATTCCGAATATGGAACTGGCTTCAAAGCTAAAATTGCTTAACATGGTACGGTGCTCTGTGACACCTGGTGATAGCATCATCAACTTTTTTTCCCCCTCCAGCTGTGGCCTTATTGTGCTTTAATTCTGCATAGTAAGCATATCTTTCCTTTCCCTCTGCTCTGTCAGGAGAGACAGCAGACACCCTGATGGCATTACGCTACTGCAAGAACCAAGGTGCTCTGACAGTTGGTATAACCAACACTGTGGGCAGCTCCATTTGTAGAGAAACAGACTGCGGAGTCCACGTCAATGCTGGGCCTGAGATAGGAGTGGCTAGCACCAAGGTATAGTATATACTGCACATCCCATAGGTTATAAAATCTTTTCAAAATCTGGCAACAGCTATATAAATATAGACATGTTTTTCATACTAAATATAAGTTATCCAGCAGTGAAGCTACGGCAGGCAATTTATTTCAGAAGTATTTTTTGTAATATTTCTTGAAATTATATTTATATCCTTACAGCAATCAATAAATCCCACTTTAATTATATAATTCATGTCATAATGACACAGAACTATTTGCTAGATAGGCTCTGTTGTCACACTGCCTCTGGTTATATGAGTGTTTCTTGTGTATGTGACCCAGGCCTACACCAGTCAGTTTGTGGCCCTCACCATGTTTGGCCTAATGTTGAGTGAGGACAAGCTCTCCCTACAGCCAAGAAGACTGGAGATCATCAACGGCTTCAAGGTGCTACCTGGTCAGTGAAAGAAGCACACCAGTAAATCACAAACACAGTGTGGCCTCAACATGAGCAGACAGCATGTTTAAATGCAGTCAGACAGATTCTCAGTCATGTTCGACCACCACTGACAAATCAAGCAAACAAAATTATGTATCTTTTGTTTGAAAAAAGTGCACTCATACTCTCACTGTTACTTACAATAATATATCCACCTCCACATTCTCCGACTCTCCTAGAGATGATAAAGAAGGTGCTGGCCCTGGATCAGAAGATCAAGGCCATTGCAGATGAACTGTATCAGCAGAAGTCTCTTCTGGTCATGGGTCGAGGTTTCAACTACGCCACCTGCCTAGAGGGGGCGCTGGTGAGTTGAGAATGGCAAAGTAAAAAACCTGCAGATCACATAACATAAAACATAGAGAACAATATAGAAACATTAGATGAAATAACATAGTTATGCCTGTTGTGTTGTATGTGTTATGTTAATATCAGGGATAATGTACTGAGCTAGTTTTATTCTTGTTATTCTAATACAGAAAATCAAGGAGATCACTTACATGCACTCAGAGGGCATCTTGGCCGGGGAGCTGAAGCACGGTCCTCTGGCACTTGTAGACAAAGACATGCCAGTCATCATGATCATCATGAGAGACGCTTGCTACACCAAATGCCAGAATGCTCTGCAACAAGTTACCGCCAGATCGGTAGGTCCTGGATTAACACATTCTGTAATAGGCCTGCGCGCACTGAAACACACACCTGGACACATGATCTTTAAATTATACATGAGTGCAGCAAATTTAACAAAATTAACTGACTGATTGACTAATGTTAATGTCCTTATTTGTGACTCTCTCTCTCTCTCAGGGTCGCCCTATCATCCTTTGTTGCCAGGATGACCCTGAGATGACTAAGGATGCCTACCAGACCATCGAGCTGCCACATACTGTGGACTGTCTGCAAGGCATCCTCAGCGTCATCCCCCTGCAGCTCTTGTCCTTCCACTTGGCCGTCCTGCGAGGATATGACGTAAGTGATCTAACAAAACCTCAAGGATATGTGTGAGGCTTTTTGTCTGCTAATGTCATTATTTATCTGAGCCCCAGAAAAAAAGGGAGATCATACAAACAATGACTGATTAAGAGTATGAAGGTTAAATGTACATATATTCTAAAACACAGTGCATGTATAATTTGCTATTCAAATGCATTCAGTTGCCTATTTGCATAGGACTTTGATATTGTTGGATATTGGTTTAAATGCTATGCTAAGTCTAACGTCATGCGGTGCCTGTTGTGTACTACATGAAATACAGTAAGTCTGTGTATATCATGCCCCAGTCTGTTTTTATTTTAACAATAATTATAAATATGAATGTATAATTTCCACATTTCAATGGACTTTGATTTACATGCAGCACAGGACTCTGGGAGTCTATTTATTGCCTAAAGTTAATTAATTATTAACATCCTGTAGAGTGGTTCAGAGAACCAGCTTAGTAAGCTAAACTTGCTGGTTGTGTCTTTCACTTTAATATGTTGGAAAGGCTTAGAATTACATACTGTTAATCTTGTGGTTTCACGTTTGCCTTTAAAGACACCTCTCTCAAAAATTTGGACAGGCATCATGTCTTTACATAGTTTACACAGTTGAGGCACGTGTAATGTCTTTCCACCTGGTTAGTGAGAGCTGATCCTGACTCTGTTGTGCCATTTTATTTTTAACCACCATTTCTTAGCTTGTTATTGTGTGTTTGTTCTAGTATAAAAGGAAAGTGTATGTTTAGCTTTATACTAAAACAGTCCTGATCACAGTTAATCTGATCTAACAAACTGCTTTCTCTTTTTGCAGGTTGACTTTCCCAGAAACCTGGCCAAGTCTGTGACTGTGGAATAATTGTAGTTCACAAAGCACAAAAAAGGAGAAAGGAGGTTCAGAGATTTACAGTGCAATGGTGCAATTGAAGATTTAGTGTGTGTGTGTCTGTGTGTGCGCGCGCGTGTACATGCTGGTGTGTGCGCGTGTGCAGATGAGGGTGTGACTAAGAGTGAGAGAAAGTAACAGATGAAAAGGGGGAGGTATACGGTACAACAACTGAATCAATACAATGCGAAGGAAGTGCCAATGCCATTGAGGCCTTGTGGAAGAATCTATGAAGACATTCACACATCCAAAGCGATATGCTGTGCCTTTTGTCTTATCTCGAGTGGAGCCAAAAACACATAGGCCTACAACAGGCTTAGCATCGATAATGTATATTGAAGTGTTTACAGTGTTGTGCAATAAGGGGACCAAATGTGCATTATGTATGTACACAATCATGAATGAGGTGATTAATTCTCTTCCTGTTTTGTTCATTTCTTATTTCTTTCTTTCCGTCTCTCTTTACAGAATGGGAAATATAGGAATTACACTGTTTTATTCCAGAGAGTTTTCTTAAAATTTTGAAAATCTCTTTTTTAAATATAATATTTTGCACATTCATGCCATCACTATGCCTGGTTGGCCATTACCAAACAGCAAAAGCTACCAGAAGGAAGTTCCTCAGTCTAACATTCACATTATTACTTGGTGTTCCATTTTATTGTTATTTCATTTAATTTAAAATATATTATATGTCTGTTCTGTTTAAAAGAACTGAAGTTTCCAAAGTCAGGTTATGGTAATAACATGAACTTTTCCCCCCAAACTTTATTTTTTCTTGTCATAGGGTGGCATATTTCCATACACAGACATGCAGCAAAGAAATAACATTCAGTAACTTTTAATAATATGTTTTTGTCAGCTATTTGTATGGGTTTGTGAAAATGACTCTATTGTGTATTTATCTGATTTTTATTTTATAGGGGCTTAAGAGAGGGGTTGATTTATATCTAACTGTGATTGTATTTTATACTGTATGTTTTATAGACAAAACAGGCACTATCAATCAATAAATAGATGAAGTATACTATTATGTTTTACCTTATTTATCCTTACCCACCAGTATTTGATCTAGTAAAAAATATCACACTTAGATGCTATATTTTTTACTCATATACACTTTTCTGACAGCTAAAGGCACAAAATCAGATTTTACATACAAAATTGATACAATAGACATTATGAGATATTGAGGCAGATGTTAAAATTAGGTTCTACCTGCTATAATAGTAACATGTTATTTGCATGGTAATGCACCAGCAATAATAATCCAATAGTATTTCATACTTTAAGGAGACTGTTTTTTTATCTTTATACCGATATTTTAATCAATGACATGTAAAAACAAAGTTTTTCCACAAAGTTTTGTGTGTCGAAAAAAAAAGTTGCGCCCACGTAAACCGTACGTGATGACGTCACCCGCATGCTCGCTCCCTGCTTGTTGTGGCGTCTCCTTCCTCCGCACCCGTCCCCCAACGCTGCTGCCGCTGGAGTTAGCTAGGAACTGGAGGACGGTCTTATCTGTCGTGACAGCCGGTTTTCCTAAACTTTTTCAAGTCTCGGTCGTGCCTGTAAGACGGAGCGAGTGTTGTACCTGTCTTTTCGATGCATGGGAGTGCCCGGGGAGCGGTGAAAGGAGAAGGTAGGTTTCGCTGCTGCTGCTCCCGCTGCTGCCTCCTTTGCTGCCCGTTGGTCCGTCCGAGCTTTCAGTTCAGCCCCGGCCCGACTACCGCATTGCTGCCGAGGGAAGTGGAAAAGACGGGAATTGACAGGCCTAGGTAACTTTGAAAGCTACCAAACGCGACGTGAATTTAATCGGCGTTTATATTCGTGTTTAGGGTGTGTGAACCGATGATTTCTGACTGTGTTAAACCACTGAGTGCCAGCGGTGCTGCGGCCGCGGTGTGTCATACATTGGTGACTTCATACCTCTGTGTGTGTGTGTGTGTGTGTGTGTGTGTGTGTGTGTGTTCATTTTAGAGTAGGCGTGGGGAAATTATAAAAGAAATCTCAGTTTTACACGTTATAACACAGGGCTGTCAGTTCACCCATAGTAGACCTACGCTTATATAACTACATTTAGCCAAATGAATGACATCTTCTGCAGGCCAACTATGCTCAGGTTTTCAAACATTACCACAGTTACTATGAAAACAGGTGTAGATGTGATGAAAGCTAACGCTAGGGCTATATATCGCCTCTGCTGGTTTATGTGGTATGGTATGCCAGAGGCAAGCTCCAGCTTGTCAAAAAATCAGTCACCATGTGTACATGGGATCAGTGTCATGTGAAAGCCTCAAGCATGTCAAAACAAAAGCATGTTTTTTTTAGCCAACAATACAGTGGGATCATACATGCACATACTGTATAGTACACACATGACATGATACAAAGGGTGTTTCTAGCTGTGCCATGTTTCAAGAGCAACACCAGCGTCTTTTTCCATTAACATATTGAGCCTCCTTCATCCTCTTCAAGACACTGGTCTCACTGTGTCTGCATACATCTCCTGTGCAGCAGCAGCCTATATGTAGTTTTACTACTGTGTGTTTTGTAACTTGGCCACATCAGGATGAGATGCTGAGACTTCAGGCCACGCTAATCTGAAATCACAGCCAGCTCACTGACTGCCATTCAGCTGCCAACTGAGAGCCATGGCCACGTCAGACCCCAAAGCTGGACTGGAGTGAACTGGACAGTGGTCATGAGTGGTCAAGGATGGTGTTTGTGTGAAGGTCAAGTGTTGACATTAACACACATTTGTAACTATGGATTTTAAAGGACACAAAAGAGAACATTGTACTTGTCTTCTCTTCTTTGCATGAATATTCATTCTAAATGTTAAGGCTGTGCCATGCTGTATCAATACACTGGCAACATATCGCAATAATAAGTATTGCCATACGTTTGTATTTTGCCTAAGACTTTGGGCTTGGTTGGTGTCTCCACTGACAGGTCAATCTTAATTTTAGTGTTGGTAGTTCGTTCCAAGACTCCCATTGTCCATGTGTCCTCCTGAAGCAAGACACAGACCCCCAAATTGCTCAAGATCTATGTTTATGGGGTAATGTAATCCACTTTGGACAAAAGCTTCTGCCACATGGAATTTATACACACAGCTGACTTGATTGAAAGTTAGATAAAAACAATGATTTGCCTGATGATTGATCCATCTTCAGGATATAAATAGATACACACACACACATGCCTGCAACATTACACTGTACTGAAAAACATTTTATATGGTTACATTATACTGGCTGGCAGTGAAAGTGCTCTTTCTTAGAGCCTTAATGCTGTTTGGCAATCAGACTGGTTAATTACACAATTTGTACCTTAGTAACCGGCAGTTTACTAGGCAATTTTGATTCGACAGAACAATGTGACTTATCAGGTTTAATTAATTGTTGAAGCCGGATTCATGATCACCATTATTATACGGGTAATTGCAGGTATCCTCCTCATATTGATGTGTTGAATAGATTATGGTTTGAATATTAACAGTGTTAGCTGTATAAACATACTGTCATTAGTGAGGTCAAGGTATGTCACTATTACCTCTATGATTGATGTTATGAACTCATCTTTATTAAATATGTCAGCGGTGGAATAAGAACTTGAGCTTGTTCATTCATTGTGGTTATATCCTATTACTATTTGATCGGTCCCACTTGTAGCCTACCTGCAGTGGCCTAGATTTCTCTTGGGGATGTTCATTTTCATCTAGCAACACTAATCGATTCCCCTTTGAAAATTAACAAATTCCTTAGTGTCTGCTGGCCAGAACCTCAACACGTGCCTGCCGTCTGTCTCTTTCTCAGCTTACATGCAATTTACACCTCACTTCAGTTGTTCCCTGTCCATGTCCATAAATCTGTGCTGAGTCAACTGTGTGTTTAGCCTATAGTCGTGCCTAGCTTGGCAGCAAGTGAAGGATTGTACATACGTCGGGGCCGTGCCTGATGCAGCTGAAATGGGTTTTGCTTATGATTAATGGCCTCATCATGGTGTTCTTTAGCTTCATGTGTGTGTTGTGAATCAGTGAACCAGACGCTGAGGTTAAAACTGGAGAAAAAGTGGCACAGTTAGCCAATGCAGCTTCCAATCTAAAGCAGCAGAGCCTGTATTTTTCTTAGCAGGAAAGGTGCTGCAGGATGTTTGTGGTCTGGAATACATGCTGCCTGCATGTCAAGGGAAAGAATAAAATTGTATTCTAATTGAGCACAGCCAAGGCCTTAGTATGTAGTTTTCCCTGAAACATGTAAGTAGGAAAAGCTCTGTTCATAATTCAAATATTTTTTTAAAGTATCCGTCAGTCCCTCAGTGGGGATATCTTTGAGGAGGCCACGGGGAAAATGGGAATAAACCAGAAAAGGGCAGCAGAGTGGGGGGATGTCAGGAGCATAAAATAACGACAAACGAAGACAAAGGCAAGGAAAATGCAGTGAGAGAAGCACAAAGGAAGGAAAAGTCTTTGCAGCTCTCCCCTTGGGTGTTTTGAGAGAACCAGCTGGACGTACATGTAAGAAGGAGGAGAAAACGCCGGGGAGGCAGATGAAGAAAGTACAATAGAAATGAGAAGGATTCAGTTTTCATCTGAGTAATGGTGTGGTTCCAATGCAGACCCACACCTACTACATCTGAAGGCTTTTTTTTACAGTGTTTGTGCATTTACAAAGAAAAGAGAAAAGATGGCTTGTTCAAGACAGATTAAAGAACCTGGGCTTATAAAAGCAACAAACAATTCAGAACAAACAACATAAAACCAAAATGACAGGCACAGACTCTGCAGGATTAGAGAACAATCAGGTGAAGACATAGACAGTGGGAAATACCTCAACAAGATGCATAAAATAACAAAGGAAATGAAAATTACCTGAATGATAGTAAGTAGGAGGGTTTGTGTATTTGTGGTAGCTGATGAGGAGAGAGACCATGTGGAGAGAAGTACATTGTCATTTATTTCATTTTTTGAATGGATTTACGCAGAACAGTATTAAAACTGTTGAGGCCAATGAAGATGGTGACACTCTTCACTGTTCCACGATAAACACTATTAAAGTATTATTTTAAATGTTAACATTAAGAATAACCATTCTTTATTTATTTATCTACGTTGTCTCAAAATGGGAATGGGAAAAAAAATCAAACAATTATGTGTTTTCAAATAGGGCTGGGTAATAAAACAATAACCATAATTATTGTGATGTAAATGTTTAATAAATGTTTGATTTAATTCATTTGAATCACAAACGAATCAGCACTTATTTTTTTCCATAAAGATATTTTGTTGAGGATGAAGGTTTTACTTGTATGCACATTTGTTATAAAACTATTTTTATTATTATTGTTTTGAATGTGTTTCCACAGATTTGTTAAGTGATCCACAGTTTGCCGAGTGTTTGTCATAAAGAATAGTTTAAAACCACAATTAACCATCTGGTTTCTTAAACTTTCACGCAAAAATCAGCCTTTAAACTTAAAAGAAATAATGATTTGACATTTATTGTGATAATTATCGATATCAGTTGATATTATTTTCAAATAATGTACAGTACACATATGTCTTCAAAAATCTCTTAACAGTTACTTAAAGATTTACTTTTTAAAATGGCAATAATAATTATAAACTTATAAAGATTCCTTTAATCATCACAATTACTACTAATAATAATAAAACTATACACACTATCAATTGTACAATATAACTTGATGTTTCTTATATCATCAAGTTATTGAAGCCTTTTCTTGTTAAGATATTATTAGTAAGAAAGAAAGACATTTTGATTTTTAAAAAAAAGATATGGCTGCAATTTTATTCATTCATAATATCAAAAAGCTCTCTCCACTAACCATTTCAAACTCATGGCAATCAGTCAAGTCAATCAACTGTCAGTTAATCCTTCTCGGCTCATTTACTGCGGTTCTTTTTAATGCTGTCACAGTGTCAAAGCTCAGACTGAGTATCTTTACAATTCAAGCAGCTTGAGGTGTTTTTTTGGCTCAATTTGATCATAACTTCTCCTCTGCTGCTTCTGTCTTTTTTAACAGCCAGCGAGTGGCTGTGTCCTTTTTGCCTGTCAAACAGAAATGGGCTACAATATCAGACTCCGTTTAACCTGTGGCTTTTGTGTCTGAAGGAATGACAAACAGCCGTGAGTACTCGCTGTTGCATAGCTACATAATTGTGTGTCCTCTCCCACACACACAACACTGAAAGCCTGGCCAAGAATAATACTCCTCCTCCATTTCCTGCCTGAAGAATCAATGCAAAACACTGACATATTTTTTTTTAAACACATAAATACGTTTTATTAACATGTATCAGTTACCATGGGCTTGTCCCACATGCACAGCTGTATACACACACACACTGGATGCAGATCACAGAGTAATGAACATGCTTTTAAGTGCTAATGCTGTTTACTGAGCGTTGAGTGTGTCAGCCCGAGTTTGGAGAAGGCAGCAAGCGCCTCAGGAGCGGCAAGCTGTCGGCTTCCTCTGTTCTCCACTACACACACACACACCAAAACGTTTACAGCCTCGACCTCACTTGTACCTTTGACAGATGAACAAACTGGGCAGAAAGCGGTAATAGATTGCTTGGTTTTGGACTGGGCTGAAAATGAAGCGAGTGATGCCAGGGACTGACAGATGGAACCATATTAGGCCCTGCCATTCACTGTGGATCATTCGAGTGATTCAGTGGACTGAAAAAAAAGGTTTCATGTTTCTTTAAAAAGTCTAGTAACGTCACCACATCGATGTAAGCTTATTAACATGCTCTACTTTGTGTACCTTGTGTACCATTCTGCACGACCATTTGGAGATAGGAGGTTTTTTGTACAGCTGAACTTGGTGTCTTATCTGTTCATTTGTTCTCTGTGTATGTGTGTTGTTGGCCCCTTGCAGAAAGTGCTGGTGGTCCTGACTGTTCAGCAGGATGAGTGAGGCGGAGAGCCAGTTCTACAGCGTTCAGGTGGGAGACTCCACCTTCACTGTGCTCAAGCGCTACCAGCAGCTCCGTGCCATTGGCTCCGGGGCCCAGGGCATCGTCTGGTGAGAGGCTGCACTTTAATTAGCATGTAGCTGGTTGTGTCAGCAGCACAGGCTAGTGTTAATATCCTGAATTCCAGCTAATTACATAAACATGTCAGATGTCGTATGAGCAAAGTAACCGTTTGCCCCGCTAGTGCTGGGCCCTTGTACGCCTATTTCACCACGGACTTGTTGACATGTGATGGAAGGAAAAGCACAGGTGTAAAGTGAGTGAATGAGTCTGTTTAGCTGCATCCGTTTCTGGTTTTCAGTGACACCCATGCATTTCCTACTATGAGTCAAAATTTCCTCTGTGAAAAAGACCTATTATGGTGATGTCAGTAGGCAGCGTGACTGTTTGTCTAGCACATACATTCAGAACAAGATCTTGCTAACTACTAGCAAGTTTTTTTATATTAACCCCTTACAATCAAGTTTCCTATAATGTCTCCTGTAAGAAGCTTTCAGATTGGAGGAACCATCTTACTTCACACTTTCTCACAATAGAACATGTGCAGTATATTCTTTGTTAGCTTGTTCTCACCCTTCGTTTAAGCTATATGATGTTGACACTGAGTGAAATATTCACATGCATTTTTGTGACTGCATCATTGCATTAAGTAGATATATTACAGGTGTTTGTTTCCGCAAACACATTTGGTATCTTTGGAAACTTTGTCTAGTAGAATGAAAAAAATAAACTTCTCTGAGTTTAAGTGTGTTCAGGATGAGCCCTTTCCATTTTGGACACTTGCTGACTTGCTGATGAGGCCAATATTATAGGACAGTATTTGCTTGTACTACTGTTAAAGCTTCAAAAAGAGGAACAAGATGTAAACTTTCAGTTCAACATTTTCATATTTGAGGTTTTAAAGAACATTGCCACTCCTAGTGGCTGTTAGTGGAACTAAAGACTAAAGTGTATGTGTACTAAAAGTGTATGTGTATGCTGGCTCCTCTTTTTTGCTATAGCTACAGTGCCGCAGGGTGCATCTTCAGCACCCCTGCAGTCCTAGGATGGTATTTCTAGGACTGCATTTCTAGGACCCTAGTTTTTTGCGACAGTGGTCATGCACAGCAACACAAAGGACCCTGTCTGCTTGCGCAGCTGTAGGGTTAACCGGTCGACATGCATAGAATCACTGACTTAGGTTTAGGCACAAACCCCTGTGATGGTTATGATAAGGGGCTTTGGGGGGCTGTCAACATCTTAAAGAATAACATAGCTAGCTAGCTAGCTGGCAATGTCAAGGGAAACTAGGGTCCTACAAATGC
This sequence comes from Lepomis macrochirus, assembly GCA_024633595.2. NCBI lineage: Eukaryota > Metazoa > Chordata > Actinopteri > Centrarchiformes > Centrarchidae > Lepomis > Lepomis macrochirus. The sequence continues at coordinate 14,890,276 of JALXJV020000018.1, read as the reverse complement.
AGTTCTAGTCCTGCTATGAGTATGGTCCTGAAAATACAACCTCTGGTACTGCAGCTACATACTACTCCTTCTTTGGGGATTTGCTTTGTGCAACCCGTCATGGTGAGGAGAAGAATGTCTGGCTTATTTTAAGCTTTTTTAAAAGATAGAAGTGGCAGATGTAGCTTTTTTCCTTGTCAAATGGATACAAGGTGATGTGCTCTGCAGGATGCATTTATTTCCTTCCTTCATAACCCCTGTCTCTGTCTGTTCCCTCCCTCCTTACAATGTGCAACCAGCTCTGCTCTAGATACAGACCTTGGTATACCGGTGGCAGTGAAAAAACTGTGCCGGCCCTTCCAGAACCAGACTCATGCTAAGCGTGCCTACAGGGAGCTGGTGCTGCTCAAATGCGTCAACCACAAAAACGTAAGACTTCGATTTAAAGGATAGGTTCACATTTTGTCTTAATGGAAACCCACAGTCCGTATGTGACCATATGTACATTGAAACAGCTTGGTGGAAATGGAAAGGAAATGAACAGTCCTTGTTCTGTGAGAAAATACGTTACAAAGTGTACTGATGCTTGCAAGACTGAGGGTCTCATGTACCCAAATAAATTGGGTATCACACAAAGTAGCAATGTTTGTAGTTCGTAATTCTCTCTTTGTGTTTCCCAGGGCAGTGTTTCAGTGCTGAGCTGCGATGGAGTGTAGTACCACAAAGACAGAATTTTGTACTAAAAACACTGGAAGATTCCCATTTGATTTGATTAACTGAGACTGCTGAAGCCTCGTGTTAGCCTCAGCTAAAGTTTGGAATGTATTTTTGCACAGACTGAGTGGATTTTGACTGTGGATTTTGTTCCTCATCACTTACAGGCTACTAGAAGGGATCTCTTAATGACCAGTTCATGTTTCAGCGTTCATATGAGCATGTGACAGTTACTTTAAGGCAGACTTGAAAACTAACTATCTTTTAATATCAGCTCTTTTTTTCTGCCTTTTGGAACATTGATACAGATGTATAACGTACTCTATTATAACATTATAAAGTGGTTAAAACCACTCAAAGTCAATTTAAAATGTAGCTTGACCTCTTGTCATGTATTATTTCATAAGAAACTTCAGAAATGAAATTGAAATCCCTCCATCATTTATTAAATGGATTTGATTTACATTAGGACTAAAATATGACTGACAGCCAAAGCACAAAGATTTTAATTATCTGTTGAGATATAAAAATACTGAAATAATGAGCAAACTTGAGAAAAAGAGAGAGTCATCTCGCTGCAATGCCTACAAACCCTGCTCCGTCCTCAGTTGGCCAAGTCTCAGCGGTGAAGTGGATGTAGATGGGAGAGTAAAAGAGTGGACTAATGGCCTGTCTCTCTGCTTGCAGATCATCCGTCTGATCAATGTGTTCACGCCTCAGAAGTCCCTGGAGGAATTCCAGGACCTGTGAGTGGCAGTGGAGTGATACTGGGCTCCTACAATGTACTCTGTGCTTTCTGTGGGATTCAGGAATTCAGCTAGAATCCCTCATTTACCTGTCAACCTTTTTGCGTGCACTCCTGTTGCTTTTATATGCTCTCTCTGCTTTAATGTCTTCTTTGTGTTTTTTTTCGTTGTTCCTTTATGAACTCCTTTACTAGCTTTTCTGCCTCTTCTTTGTGACTGTGCTTCTTATAATCCCTTCCAACTTGTATCTCTTATTTACCATTCTGCCATTTTTTAAAATCCCTACATCTTTTCACTCTTTCCTCTGCTTTTAGGTATCTGGTAATGGAGTTGATGGATGCAAGCCTATGCCAGGTCATCCACATGGACCTGGACCATGAGAGGATGTCCTATCTGCTCTATCAGATCCTCTGTGGCATCAGGCACCTGCACTCTGCTGGCATCATCCACAGGGTAACAGGACATGGATAATGCTGTGCTGTGGGCTGAATGGGTTAACAAAGCAGAAACTAATGTTTCAACTGCAGAAATATCTTAAATTATAACTTAGTATCAGGCTGAAAAGCAGCGTTTCACTGCTTACTCTGGTTGAAGATTGAGAGTTGAAGTTTATTAAGTTACTGCTGAGTGCAACCACACTCACAATGATGTCACAGTGTTCGGCCTCACCTGGAGTGCACTTATACATTGTTAAACTACCACAGTTCAGTGGTGGTTAATTTGCTAATTGATTAGCCATTTAATCAAGTATTCAGTCAAATATTTATTACTATGTGAAAAAGTAACATTAGAAAAATGTAACTTTTAGAGATTTTAATGATCAAAGATCATTAAAATCTCTTTAGAATCTCTTTGATTCTAAAATTGCAGTGTTGACTTTGGAAATCTTTGAAAGTCTGTGTAGAAATAAATACCTCAAGCATCATGTTTTTGTATGTGTATGTTTCCATAGATTTATAGATTTTCTCTCCCATCAGGACCTGAAGCCCAGTAACATTGTGGTGAAGTCAGATTGCACTCTAAAGATCTTGGACTTTGGCCTGGCAAGGACAGCCTGCACTAACTTCATGATGACCCCCTACGTGGTGACGAGATACTACCGCGCCCCAGAGGTCATATTAGGCATGAAATATAAGGAGAATGGTAAGAACAACCAAGCACCAGTCTTACAACACTAATTTTAAAGATCTAAAGATTTATATCTCTAAAATGTCAGCACCGAAGCATACTGAACGGTGCAGGCTGGTAAGAGTAATAGGTTCACTTGCCTGCACAGTCACAAGTCTGCACAGTCACTGCAGAATTCAGTTTTGCGCTGGATGGTTTCCCATCTTATTGAATATGTGATTTTGTGCCATTTTAAAGTTAAAACCTGTGAAAGTTTTCACAGCTTTTAAATTTCATTAAATGTACACAAAATGTCACATGTCGCACAAATGTTATTACATTTTATTTTGATACCCATTTCCATTTATACATTTTTAAAGTTGTGTTATTGGTACATTTCACAAAAAACTTAATAAATTAAATTAAAATTGTTTTAAGCTATTGTAACCAAATGTGATGCACATATTCAGATGCTAGCTCTGAGCTGCACAGTCTCGGGACATTTTGACTGCAGGTTTATTTCTTAAATTAAGAAGCCATGGTTTTTGGTTATTTCCCAGTCAGCAGGCAAAATCTGGTTTTGATTGATCAAAGTGATCGGAGTTTAGAAGCTACTAATCAACATTTTTGTAATATAGCAATCAGAACTTCAGAACATTTTCGATCACCAAAATGTCCTAGAAATTTCAATCTTTTTGTGTCACATTTTGTAATATGTGAGAAAACTTTGATTCAGTTCAACTTGTGCTCAATTACAAAGTCTGTCACTCTGTTTTTTACTTGCATAATCAGTTTATTGATTGATTGTTTCGATTCTGAAAAAAAATTGTAAAACTGTTTTAAAATTTGTCCACAATTGAGGATGCAGTGACAATAAATGTGTTGGCATAATATATACTTTACAAACAACGTGTCACCAATGTGGGATGAAACTTAACAAAAATATCAGTGATCAGTCACTGTATTGATCACAGACATGTTTGGTTGGTAGTATAGGCATATAATGTCCCAACGATGGCACCCTTTTTCAAACTCACTATGACATACTGATCAGCAGCACAATCATTCATAAAGTTTTACTGCAAATTCAGTGTCCAGCGTAGCATTCTTCACCCACTGGCCCTCCGGGACGGTAGATCACAGTTTGACTGGTCTGAAGAAAAAAGAGAAAAAACAAACACTTTTCCATAATACTGTTAAGCACTGTCATGTACTTACATACATTGTAATGATTCATTCAGACTTCTTATAATATTGTAAAGATTTAAATTGACATTTTAAAAAAGTGATTCCAAACCTTGTAAAGGCCTTTTCAGATGGGGAGCAACACTCCGCCTACGTACTCGCTTTTTGCGGGACCCGCACTGCGCTCCTTATGTAACAGACAGGTAGAAAAGCTCTCTGCGAGTAAACGCCAGGCGCTCTATGGTTAGTAACCATGTCAACGACTTCTGTGCAGTACTGTATCCCTGCAGGTACAACTGTATTTTTCTTATAGGCTATAGAAAACATTTAAATATATCTTCTAGAAATCACTGAAAAAATCCATAACTAAATAATAGTTCAGTTAGTAAGTTTACAAGTGAGTTTAGTTTAGCTGAGTCGTGAACACTAATTAGATGTGAGTAACGTTACGTCTAGTCTTTAGTTTAACTATGGACTGGCTTCAAGAGTCGTGCTGCAGCTAGTGCTGGACAATAAAACAATAATGATAATTATCGTGAAATAATTTTGCTCAGTATCAATATAATTATTGTTCAGTATATCGTCAATAAATATTTGCTTTATTTCAGTTGAATCACAATCAAATTAGCACTTCATTTTTATTTTTATATAATAAAAAAATATTTATTCTTTTTAAATATTTATTTGGTTGAAAAAAGAGGCATGATAAAAAGATTAATTAATCATATTTGTTTTGAACGTTCTACCTCAGACTTGTGAAGTGATCCTATTCTGACCTTAAAGAAAAGTTTAACCACATAATTAACCATCTGGTTTCTTCAATTTTCACTCAGGAGCAAAAATCTACCTTTAAACTTGAAAGAAATAATGGTTTGACTTATATTGTGATAATTATTGATATATAACGATATTTTTTTTTTTATCGTAATAACATTTTTGGCCATATCGCCCAGCCCTAGCTCCAGCTGTGTAAAACTATTAGATTATTTTTAATTAATAAGAGAAAGGAGCAAAGGTCATTGAGGGAACACCCTAATCTGACATCAAGGCGCTGGGCCATTGCTTATGTCAAACCAAGTAATTGGTTAAGTGCTGCTTTGAAGTCCAGGAGTATAAACTGTTGGTTAAGCAGAACACACGTCATTGGTGTTCAGGTTAAGAAGTGACTAGGCCTTGGAGAGCTTATGTTTGTGAGTGTATCCAAGTTGTTTTTCTTTATGTACTGCATTCTCTGTATATTTGTGTTAAGCACTCCTTTGAAAATGAGATTGTTCATCTGAAGGGGAAGTGTCCAAACAAATGTGTCTTCGGTGTTACTGCAAGATCACAGATTCAAATCCTTCTGTTGTGATCTCTGTTCATACGCTGAGACTCTGTAAAAGCTGGTTAATGTATATATGCCAAACTATGTGGACCTTTCTTATTTCTTAATTTTGGTTTATTTATTGTTGACAAGGACAATGAATGTCCTTACCACGCCATGACTCTGCTGCAGTGGACCTGTGGTCGCTTGGCTTCATAATGGCTGAAATGATCTCTCACAAAATCTTCTTTCCTGGAAAGCACTGTGTCCTTCCTTATTTGTCTCTGTTTCAGTTGTATTCTCTTTCCCCAGAGACATAAATGCTTTTTATTAAATCAGGAACCGTTTATTTAATACATTAGAACATATCCCAGTGAGAAAAAAGGATTAGACACAGTGGTTTAATTTATACGTTTCCACAGTTATGTCACTGCCAAGAGCGGACTCTACAGAGAGCTATGCAAGACCACAGTAAGCCCATTGTTGTCTTTGGGATGAAGTTCCTGCGAAAAGCTGTCATTTGTCGACGAAACACAGTGAAGTTCACATCTTTTCTAAAATAGCTTAGAAACAAGGTGATGTGTGAAACATGAAACAGGATTACAAACAGGAAGTAGTCAAAAGACCTTTATGTGGCCTGCTCCAATAGGAAAGTCTTTACTAGCCTGTTAGACCAGTCACATTGAATAGTGTAACCTGTCCAGGTTTAGATCTCTGATTCATTGTGTTTATAGGTATTACCTAAGGTGGTCTATATAATCTGGAGACGTTATCGGAGTACTGAGACCTCTTGGCTTCAGTGAAACTGAAAGAGAAGGAAGAGAGGTGCTCATGGCTGTTTGCTACATATTCATACTCTAAAGCAAACAGTCCACCCGGAGAACAAGAGAGAGAGAAGCGCACACTCATCAGGGAAAGTGCGGGAGAGAGCAACAGCTGTGTAAACTGATAAGCAGAACTGCAGAGGCGAGGAAAAAGTCCTGGAAGGCTACGTCTGGTTCCCAAGCCAGAGAGAGAAATGAAAAGCAGCCTGAAGATGAATATGATGAAAGCTACAGGCTGTAGCACAGCTAGAGAATGGACCAAATTAAAGAGAGCTGGTGCTCTGCATTTCAATGTTGATGTTTATTTAAACCATGGAGCATTTTGTTCTGTGCAGCATCCATATGTCACTTTACTGTATATTTAGTGGGCATTGTATTATGTGGTTGCTGTTATGCAATCATTATTTAATATCTTTTCTGTTTGTGCTTTCTTGTGTGTTCTCTGTTCCCAGTGGACATCTGGTCAGTGGGATGTATCATGGGAGAGATGGTAAAAGGCAGCGTTATCTTCCAGGGCACTGACCGTATCCTTTACTGCTCGCACCTCTCCGTGCCACTTGTCCCACTTCTTCCATCTTTCACCCTTCATCAAACCTCCATTTAGCTCAAAGTGCTAGATCTTCTTGTCTTATAGTTCTCCTAGCACACTGATCTGTTAATACATTTATCTTTTATACCCACTAAACATAACCTGTTGAAAAAGACCACTCAAAAGTTCTAGCTCACCCCAATTTAGTAGAGCTTCCTGTGTTCTCTGCCCTCTTCGGTGGTAATGCATCTGTGGAGTTTCAGATAACTTTAATCCCTTTAATTGATAGAGGGAATGAAATTGAAGCGATTCACATCATTTGCATTTATATTGGTCGTTTCTCTGTTTCTAATGGTTTTGTGCACCTCTTCACTCGCCAGCTCCTTTCAGTGGCATTTACACCTGAATAGCTGAGAATGGATGCAGGTCAGGAGTGCGATTCTAGGATAGATTGCTTTTCATCGTGGGAAGTAATAGCCTTTTACTGCAGTTGTAAATCGGCTGCTCCGCTGAATGTGCATATGTGTGTTTTTAACCATACTAGTGCCATATGGCAATGTTGGTCTGTCTGTCAGTCTACCACTTTGGTCCAGACCGCAACATCTCAGCATCAACTAGATGGATTGGCACAATATTTTGTCCCGACATCAATGTTTCCCAGCGTATGTGTGAAATGTAGTGCACACATTTGTCTTCGAACCTCTTGGGACCATGTTAGAAATAAGTGTTTTCACTTTAACATGTTATCCTTTGGATATTTGTTTATCCATAAAACCAATCAAATCAATCAATCAAGCATGTTTCTGTCGGTATGAATAGTTCTCTGACTTTTCGTCAAGCACCATCATCAAGTTTCAGTTTGTCCAGTACTTAGGTTGATGACCAAATAACGGCAACACTAAAGACATTCCCATCATTCTCTGTTAGCATGCTAATGCGCTAAACTAAGATGATGGTGCTAGATATACTTGATACTTAACATCAGCATGTTAGCCTTGTCATTGTGAGCATGTTAGTTAGTGTGCTGACTTTAGCATTTAGCTCAAAAGCACCGCTGTGCCTTCTGCCTCACAGATCTGCTAGCATGACTACACACTCTTGTTTTGAAATTTTCTGCACTGAACCTTGTTGATATTTATTCATGTTATGCAAAGTGCAGCATTTTTTTTGTATTTGTCTCTTGATTCGGTGCCTTATCAAATGTTCATCTCATTTGCTGACATATGTACATACCCATAATGCAGCTGACTTTTCCCTAACAAGCATGTCATCCAGATATTGACCAATGGAATAAGGTAATTGAGGTTCTGGGCACACCCAGTCTTGAGTTTATGAACCGACTGATGGAGACCGTGAGGAACTACGTAATGAACAAGCCGCAGTATCCTGGCGTCAGCTTTGCCGATCTTTTCCCGGACTGGGCATTTCCTTCTGACTCAGAACATGACAAACTGAAGAGTAAGAATTTTAGACACTAATAAAGTGAACCTGTTTAACTTAAATTTGCTAATTAATATAGTTAATGTTGTATAGCATATATTTCATGGTTTTTAAATCTTTGCAAGGATGCTGCCATAATGTATAGATTTTAGTCAAACAGAGGCATTTGTGTGCAGAATATTGACATTTCTCGCCAAAATTACAGGGAGTTTGTCTCCCCTAATCGGTGACATTTAGAGTTAGAGATCATGGCACCAAAACAGGAGACCAAATCTTGACCTTTCCAGGGATGTTAACCTACAATGCGAGGGGAAGTAATCAGTTCTCAGAAAGAGAAAGAGAATAGTAACACTGCCCTTCCTCTGTTGCCATAAAGCGGGACAAGCACGGGACCTGCTGTCCAAAATGCTGGTCATTGATCCTGAAAGCCGCATATCCGTAGAAGAAGCCCTCAATCACCCATACATTCACGTGTGGTACGACCCTGCAGAGGCCGACGCGGTGAGTAGACTGTTCCAGTGGTGGTACACTCTATCAGTGCTACTGCTGTGTGTGTGGCCATGCTAATGTATTTCTCTTTCCTTCACAGCCTCCTCCCCAGATTTCAGATAAGCAGCTGGAAGAGAGAGAGCACTCCATTGAGCAGTGGAAAGGTAGGAGGCACTGCCCTCTAGGAAAATCCATCAGAAGTGCATCTTAACTTCACATTAACATTTTCATTTAAGTTACAGGAAACTAACCCTTTTTAATATTTTTAATATTCCATATCTGTATATACAGTCACTGGAAAAAGTATGTGAACCCTTTAGGATTACCTGGATTTCTGCATGCATAATTGGTCATAAAATGTGATCTGATTTTCATCTAAGTCACAACAATAGACAAACTCTGTCTGCATAAACTAATACCACGGAAACAATTATATGTTTTCATGTTTTTATTGAACACACTGAGTAAACAGTCACAGTGCAGGGTGGAAAAAGTATGTGAACCTCCAGGCCAATGACTTCTCCAAATAGAGTCAGAAGTCTTGGGAGTCACGCATAGGGATCCATTCCATGATGTTGTCAGACACCTTGTATTACAATCTGAGCATGTCTGTAGCAAAAAGAATCACTTTTTTGTGAACCTAATTTTGATGGGTACAGTTGCCCCAAAGGAATACGTTGCAGCCACTGCAGCCAGCTGGAGGACTTGTACGTTATGTACTCGCTAGTCGTATTGAACCCAAAATATGTGAAGATAGGTTTAAAAATACTGAAATTAACAGCAATTGATGACATATTTAAGAGCTGATGACAGGGTCAAAGATAATTAACACATATTTGGCAACAAACAAATTCACATTTTTGACTTTCCTGTAAATTTAAGTCTACATTTTGAGTGGACAATGTCAGCTAACATTTTCTGTTTTTTACAGAACTCATTTATGAAGAGGTGATTGACTGGGAAGAGAGGAACAAGAATGGACTGATGAAAGAAGACTGCTCAGGTTCGTAGTACGCACCACCTCGATTCTTTATCTGAAACCTTGGGCACCAAATTTCTGGAAGGAGTGATGTCACAGTTAATTTTTGTTTCCTGGTTCATTAACTTTAAATAGTATAAATGTTGCATCTCCTTGTTCCCTCTATTTTTTGTGTCACTTTTCAGATGTGGTGTCAGGCTCAGCCTCCCAGTCCTCATCAGCCAACGACATCTCATCCATGTCCACGGAGCAAACCTTGGCCTCAGACACAGACAGCAGCAGCATTGACACACTGACGGGACCGCTGGACGAGAGTCAGTGAACACAGTCCATGGCCACATGTCTCTGCCTGCCTGCTTGCCTGCCTGAGCTCCCATTTACAATATCCAAATATCAATCAGCCATCACCTTTCTTTTCTTTACTCCCTCATCCTCCTGTTTCTTGAATTTCTTGTTATTTGCGTCTGTTCCTCTTCTTTCCACTTTAACATCAGTGAGAATAGTTCTGTTTTACTTTCTTTGTGATGTGGTGGATCTTGTTGATCCTCTTCATCTTCAGACGTTGTGTTGCCTAGAGGTCAAAGCTATCTATTCGTTCTGCTTGGGTCAAAGGTTTGTCCTTTTCTTTTTCATGGATATTGTTTATCTTCATCAAGTATATATGACATATGCATCCATATTGATTTTCAGGTTAACAGGGAGTAGGTGAGGGATTGTTGTTTTGTTCTGTATGCCTGTATTTTAATAGTTTTATTTTTTTAGCAAATATTAAGTTGAGAGAGGTTATTGTCATCAAATTAGAGCAGACTGAGAGCACTGAACATAGACCACAGCTGCCAGCTGCTCTCATGCATGTTACGCCAATACTAACAAAAGCTTATCATAAGTCGATCGCACCAACCATCTGATGTCCATCTGACGATTAGCTAGCCCGCAGTATTGCAGATCTCCACAGTGGTGCTTTCTACACAGTGTTTTAATTCATTGTCTTGAGTGATGTGGATTTTGAGCTTTTCCTCCTGACAGCTAGGAGAAACGGTGGCTGCAGTGTTAAAGTTTTATTTCCTGATAAAATGTACTGTATGTAATAAATGTATGAGTGTCATGATCTGACACTCATAGTGGCTGTATAGCCTTTCACTGCTAATAGACAAGGTGCACTTGTTTTGTTAAGAAGCTCGACATATCTGTAAAACCATATATTGCAATCACCCACATTTTACATAAGGTACTGACTAACTGTATATCAAAAGAACTGAGACAAAAAAAGATACATGTAGTGTTTATTTTTGTGTTCTTGCAAAATGTTGCACACAATCACATTCAGGCTTGTGTAAATGACGCCTCTGGTCATTTCACCAACAAATCCATGCATTGGCTGCTCCTTTTCTAAACCATTCCATTAGTACCAGTGAAGTAGCAAGTCTAATCATGAACCACACATCATTAAGAACATATGTAAAGGCAGTAAAACACAAATAACAGTGTTTAACGTGCATGAAGGCATTATAGATGCCAATAAGATACCGTAGTTCTTGTTATAAAGAGAAAACCGTTCAGTTCTGTTCCATTATTTACAGTACCTTGATCTTGTTTTTGGAAGCCTGTTTGATGCAGGTGTTGTATTTTTTGCCTTGTGTGTGTGAATGTGTATGTGTGTGTGAGTGTGTGTGTTATCAAAATGTACTGTGCAGCTCCTGTCCTTCATTATCTCCTTTGAGTCGTCCTTAAAGACAGCAGCCTCCTGGTTGCAAAGGCAGAGTGTATGGAGGACGTTGGCCCCTAAACATGTTTTGGTTTAAAATGAGGACATGACTGGAGCCCTAAATGAAAACCTGGACCTTGAAACTCAAGATGGAGACTTAACGATGGACTGGGGAACTGCTTTTTGCAGAACTGATTGCACAATGGGATGGACATGCAGAAATATGACACTATGAAGTCACTGGGGACTTGAAGCACCATGTTGTACGCTATATTTTCCTTCAATAAACATGACCTTATTCTTTCAGTCATGCCTTAAATGACCAGAGGAGTGACCAATTCACTCCCCAAAATCTTATCAGATAAGGACTAAGCTTTACAATGCTCAGAATATCTTGTGTGTTTACCTTTTTTTTAAAGCTCCATTATATGCACTGTACATCTCCCACAGTTTGGTTCTCCTTTTATTTTCAGAGGTGTCCTGTGTGATTGCAATGACTACAATATAATCACTTGGCCATCATCTTTTGCCCTTATGTAACTAATAAAGTGGACATCAGTGATTCATTTTCTTTCATTGATGTTGTTTTGTATATTTCTCACATTCTTAATGGAGGAATAACTGTACACATGTAAACCTTTCCCAGGGAGAAAAATATTCTGCGTGAATAGTGACAAACTACTATACTAAATGAATCTAACTAGAGTTCAAAGACTAGCCAGTCTTGTACCTTTTGTCCTTCCCTTTGCACCCACTGTTCATACTATCACACACAACTCACGCATAGTTTCTGTACTCAAAAGCTCTTGACAATACATTCGGTCTTCTTAGCCTCATTGTTGAGCTCTCCAAAGGTGTCAAAGAACTGCTCCATCTCCTTCTGCAGCGTCGCATTGCGTAGCTCTGCGGTAGCCCGGGGCCCTTTCGGACTCCAGGATCTTTGCCTGGACGGCCTGGTACCACTGCCGTTGCTGCGCGAGGTTTGTTTTCAACCGAACAACCTCTACCTGCAAGTCTTCATTTCTTTGCTCCAGACTGATCACAGAGGGAGAAGGGCAAGGATATCAAAATGACTGGGTGTATACCAAAGGCCGAGAACTGTATTCTGTTCTACCAATGAGCAGGGGTGAGAGGAGAGGACAGTATAGTGTATTTGTTGGTCAATCTGGAACATGTACATTGATTGTTGGTTTAGCGGGTTTGATTCTTGATGCCTGATATAATTAGAAATGGCAGAACATGTGGCTCAAAGTTTGGTTCAATTTTACAATTAATCAATCTCCTCTCTGCACTTAATATGAAGTAATTTTCCTGTCATCCCCGCCAACCAGTTCCAGTGACCTTAGACTGTGACTTGCTCTATCTATATCAGTAATAAATGAGGTATGTGTTGTGTCTAGGTCAGCAGCATGGCCCCTTAAATTAGCTCTCTTCCCTGTGCCATGATCTTTTTCTATAGGTCAACCACACAGGCTGTGCTTCTTTTCTACAAAGCCAAATGGCTATATACCAATAGGAAGTGAGTTTGTCTTTTAAGTCAGTGGAAAAACCACAAACAGTGCATGGTACATCCAACTGGTTAAGATAGTTAAGAATATGTCATGCATTGAGATTTCCACAGTAGACTCAAAACATGAACAGAAGTGGTTAAACAGATAATTGGGAATAATCTTAGTACTGCCAATGTACATCAACATAGTAGGCCTATACCATGGGGGAATTATGGGACACTTTAAAGAAATCTAATAGCAGTTGTTAGTGCACTGTGAACTAAACAGGATATAGGGTGAAGCTTGGGGTCAACTGAGGCCCGGGAACATTGTGTCACCCTTCACTGGAAATAAACCAAGAGCTGGAAAATTCTCATAGGCAAGTCAGTGGACTGAGACTGTAATACTGAAGCCCAGAGCATAAGCACATTCAAATTCATTTGTCTTTTACACGGTGTGCCTAATCTCTGCAATAGTGGGTATGTACATGGTGTAGTTTGAAATGGAAACGGAAGACAAAACAAACATAGCATTACCTGATTATTCGTGCCTCGTACTCCTCCCTCTGTCTGAGTATTTGCTGTTGGAGGCTAGTGAGGAGGCTGCGAAGGGCACTGGCAGAGGGGTCTGCCAGAGGTACAGGAGGGGGCACCCTGGCAGAACAGGGTGGCTGCTCTGGGTGATGGGCTTCAGCTGGGGGCCACATAAACTGGCATTCTGTTTGTGATAGCTGAGAGGAACATGCAGTAAGATCTTGTTGACGAGGTGACATCGGGAGCTGGAGGTGCAGCATCAGGTCCCCCTGCTTAAATCCAAAGGATCCTGAGTCCAGCTCTGGCTCCTGTTCATACTTCTTGTCTTGCTCTGGATTCTTGTCCTGGTTACTGGAACAGCTTTCAGTGAGGATGATCTCACAGGAGGACCAGTTGCTCTTGTCTTCGCTCAGTCCCTCACCGTCCATCAGCCCCTGGATCTGCTCCGGGGCCCATGCAGGGTACATCTGGTCCTGCAAGTTCTCCTGGAGGCTTGTGTCCATGTCAAAGACCTCTTGGAGGCTGTCAGGGGTGACAGCGTCAGGTAGGTTATCATACAGAGATAGAGCACTCCTGTGCTCCTCACTCTGTGATGGAGTCGGGCTCTGGTTTGAAAGAGCTCTGTCCTTAACTCCCCCGCTACCTCCCTGTTCTCCTCTTGCTCTGTTAATGCCTGGATCCAGCTCTATTTCCCATCCCTGTCTTCCCAGACCTCCTCTCCAGCTGCAGTAGCTGTGATCTGGCCAGGCGCCAGTACCTCTTCCCCCAATCATCAGGGTGGGAATCTCTGCCACAGCTGGGGCCAGACCAGGCAGAGGGCTGCTACAGGGCGCTGGGAGTCTGGTTACAGCCGGGCACACAACCCTACTCTCCATTTCCTTTTCCCTGGCCCTCCCTCGCTGGGCAAAAGGTGGGCAGTTATCGTATAGGGGGTCCGTGGAGCAGGAGCTGGCTGTGGTGGGTGTCTCAGTAGGAAGACAGTGCAGCTCCATGATCCAACCGGGCACATAGGGGTGCTGAGAGGCTTAGATAACTGCCCTCCCCTCTTCTGTCTGCTGCAACTTGGGATTCTAGCCTTGGATTGTGGATTTGTGAGCGTGGGAAGAGGAAGGTGTATCCCTCCTCCCCTTTGGCTGGCTCTCTGCTGAGCCCTGCTGCCTAGTGGCAGACAGGTTGTAGTGTGTGTGTGTGTGTGTGTGTGTGTGTGTGTGTGTGTGTGTGTGTGTGTGTGTGTGTGTGTCTTTAAGCAGGACTGACATCAGCTGTTACTTTAGCACAGCTTCTGAGGGAGGAACCAGGGTGTAATATAGTCTGGCTCATTCCTAAAGACAGTCACACATAACTGCAACCACAGAAATAGACAGTGGCCATGGGCACAAAGTGTGCAGCACACACAATGAACCCTGAATCTGCATGCAATATTTGTGCAGTAAATCTGCCAAAACGCATAACGCCGCAACGATTTTATAGCTTTTTAAAAAAATTTAAGAAAGGATACATTGCTTATTGGATTTCTTCTGACTTTTTGTGCAGAGTGCTTCCATGGGCCTATTACTTCAGCTGGGTCATTGATTTCCCTTCCCTATAGGATGTGTTAACAGCCAATCGCTTGCACTGTAGACAGAGTTCATCCCCATGGAATCCAATGCAGCACATTTATCACATATTTGAGAGCTGCCCAGGACCAAACCAGTGAAATGTTGTCATCGACAGGAGAAGAGGTGACAGCATATGTAACCCACGCTACAGTAGGGAGGACAACTGTGCCTGATGTTCAGTTAAGATTTTGTGTTTTGTTTTTTTGCAGGAGTACAACTGAAGGACACAAAGGGATGATTGGAGGAATCTGCACGTGAGAGAGAGAAAAAGGGAGAACAGCAATAACATGATAAATGACAGGAAACACACATATGCTCACTAGTGTCATGGTCAATGTGTCTTAAAACCACAAGATGGAGCTATAGACAACATCATGGAGGGACTTTAAATGGGCGGTGTACCTTGAAGTCATTTAAGACATTTTGAAGACAAAGACAAGGGTGATGTTTCAGAGGTGTGCTATTCAGATGAATATGATTTAATTTTGTGTTCAAATTTAACTTTATTGTTTAAAATAGCATCTTAGCCATTTTGTGAGCTGTTTGTCTCCCTTGCACTCTTTTTTCAATTGCAGGTTTTATGACTTCTGTTTTCTAAAGGTCCATTTTTGGTCCATATTTGAGTTGTAGAGGGAGTTAGTTGTTTGAGGCCTGATAAATACCAGATAAGACCTATTGATCCACTATTGTTCGAACAGCCCACTGAAGTTCCTTCTTCATTAGTGTGATGCCATGGAGGAACCACTTTCAAAGGCACTTCCTCTTAATTGGAGGAACATCCATACAGGCACCTTGTCTATGAACTACCTCCAGACAAGCGGCTGTATAGCATGGAGGAAGTGACGTCTCTCCAACAGTTTTTTAACCTCATGTGAGTTGGAGAGCACTGAATTACCCCTACATTACCGAGAACAAAGTGTTCCGCGAGAGCCTTGTAGTGTCACTCCAGTGCTTTACAAATCAAGGGCATACTGCAAACTTCCTTTCTGCATGGGAGCATTAAGCAGTCAGTTGTCCGTCAACAGCGATAAAACTCCACTCTTATCTGCCCTATGTAAATCACCCCGCACCCTTCAAGGCTGCACAGAGAGAGGAGGAATCGCAATGTGTTATCTGTTGGAAGAAGCACATTGCAGGATTTAAATGAGTTTCCTCCTTGTGTGTACAGTAAGATGCTTTTGGAATATGTGAAAAGTGTTGTTGTAGCAATCAAGGTGAGATCAGAAAATGCTCTCAGAGTCCACGTGCAATTTGCAAAATTAGGCTATATGCAAGTTGGAAGAACGACTAATTTAAATCTCACCTGAAGTGGCGACATGCAGAGAATAATCATATTGTACGACATTGGTAGTTGTGTATCTTTACTGTATCAAATCATTGGCAAAGCATCGAGATGCATATCGCTTTGGCCTTAGTGATGGAGATGCACATCCCTAATATGGTTAGATAGCCAATCCATAATGAGAACAATGACAGAAGGGTTTTTCTTTAAAAGATGCTCAAAGGTAATAATTGACTAGATTGGTATTATCATGATGGTAGAGAGCGCCACCTAACACATTAGTCCAAAACCTCCCAAAGGTGTTCAACAAGTTGAATGTGAAGCCCAAGAATCACAAAATCACACTCAGCAATCCATTCAGTGACCACCATTGTGCCCTGATGCATTTATGCACCTGCACTGGGTATTTATACAGAGCTGATTTTCTGCTCTCCTCTGAGACAACAGGGGCACGATGAACAAAACAACCAGACATGTGCTTTAATCCCAGTCTTGTCCCTCTGACGCTTTGCCCTGACCTCCATCTGTCATTGAGCAAATGGACAACCTTGCTGTCTTTACCCCCTCACCTTGTAACTTATCGCAGCTCGATCTCCACTACTCAGAGGATAAGCTACTTCTAGGGCCCTTTATTGCCCTGGCCTGCCCTCTCCTTCGTCTTTCTCCACTTCCTGTACATCTGCGTAGTTGTTTGTAGCCATGACGACAGAATCCATAGCAACACAGATCCCCATGGTTCTGAATAATAAAAGTGGATGGACGAAGGAGGAGGGGGCGGAGTGAGGAAGGGCTATTTTAGCAAGTGTCTTGATGGAGAGTAATTGAGGAGGCCCCAATGTTAACAAGAGACTGGATCTGTTAAACAGGCTAAGCTTCCAAGGGGAACTCACAGCCAGCTTCTCCGCTGAGTGGTTCTAGGGAGGGATTTGATATATAGTCCAGGATACAAAATCATCACTGGGTAAAAAACAAAGACTAGTCAGGGAACGTGTGACAGGGACTCAAGCATATAGGCAGCGACTTGGGCTGTCAAGGGGAGAGGAGAGAAAAAAGCTGGCTGTGTTTGTCTGTAATGCAACAGTGTATTCCTGCAAGCAGGTGTATTTCTGAGAGCTTAACATCCCTGGCTCTCTTTCCTCTGATCCCCAACCTCTGTGTTTGTGTGTGTGCGTGTGTGTGTGTGTGTGTGTGTGCTTTGAAGCTGCAGTGCTACCTGAGCAGATTATATACCATTTCTTTGCTGTTTACCCGTGTTTTATTAAGCCAGCCACGGTTTCCTGTGCAGCAGTCACCTGAGATGCTCTCCACAAGGAAACAAACCCACACTGAGTCAGACTTTGATGCTGCTGAAAGTGTTGCTTAAGGATGGGGAGCATTTATTCTGTCTTTTTTTAAAATTCTAATATTATAAGCTAAATGATAGAAAGTAATTTAGTATGGCTCAAGTACTGTACAAGTACTAATGCAATTTTGAGTTACTTGTAATTTATTTTCCATTCCATTCCTTTCATTTCCTTTTTATAATACTTTATACTTTTTACTCTGCTACAGGGTGAAACAAATTACTTTATACTCCACTACAGGTATTCAACACCTACAGTTTCTTCAGTAATAAAATGTAACACTGACAAAGACTATTGTGTGAGTATTGTAACTAAATTAGATTTGAATATTTCCTCCCCCACTGGAGAATAAATTCAATGTATTTAGTTGACAAAACAGTCTACCCTTATGTACAGGGCTAACTGTTCTGGAGCGTTAAATGATATCTGACATCTTCATCAGTTTTATCATAGAAATGTATTAGTAGAATTGTAATAGCATTTAAAGGCAAATTCAAAAAAGGGTTAGTGAATTTAATACACATAGTCTGGTAAAGGAATAATAATAATAAAGGTCAAAATATCAACTAATAATGTAATTTAGAATGAAATTCATGTGAGGTTCTACAATGATCTGTAGCTCCATTTCACACCTTCACATCTTGAATACCCATAGAAATTAATCTTGGCAAGTCACATTAAAAATCCTTACAAATCAGATGTTTCGCGACACAGATTTTTCATGAGAGCATGAGACTACGGGGTGACTTGACAAGGTGCGTACAATTTGCAAAATTATATGTTATCTAACTTAAAATCTCCCCTGAAGTGGCGACATGAATTGTAATAGAGGTGAATGGTATTGTACCGCATTGGTAGTTGTTTCCTATGTATCTTTAATGTATTAGATCATTGGCAAAGCTTCGAGATGCATATTGCTTTGGCCTCAGAGATGTGCATTCCTAATATAGTTAGATAGCGGATCCAGAATGAGAACAATGACAGAAGGGTTTTTCTTTAAAAGATGCTCAAAGGTAATAATTGACTAGATTGGTATTATCATGATGGTAGAGTGCGCCATCTAACACATTAGTCCAAAACCTCCCAAAGGTGTTCAACAAGTTGAATGCGAATGCGATGCCAAGAATCACAAAATCACACTCAGCAAGCCATTGAATGACCACCATTGTACCGTGATGCATTTATGCACCTGTACTGGGTATTTATACAGAGCTGACTTTCTGCTCCCCTCTAAGACAACAGGGGCACGATGAACAAAACAACCAGACGTGTGTTTAATCCCACTTTAATCCCACTCTTGTCCCTCTGACGCTTTGCCCTGACCTCCATCTGTCATTGAGCAAATAATGGACAACCTTGCTGTCTTTACCTCCTCGCCTTGAACTCTGTAACTTATCGCAGCTCAATCTCCACCACTCAGAGGATAAGCTACTACCAGGGTTCTTTATTGCCTGCCCTTCTCCTTCATCCTTCCACTTCCTGTACATCTGCGTAGTTGTTACTGGAATGATGAAGACTATTTTTCAAAAAAATATTTCGTCATTTGGTATTATCATGATGGTAGACAGCGCCATCTAACACATCAGTCCAAAACCTCCCAAAGGTGTTCAACTGAGTGAATGCAAAGCTCAAGAATCACAAAATAGGTAGGTTTATTGTCACAATATAACAAGTTATAGAGTGAAAGTGAGTTTTGTAACTTCCTTCTGCTATATAGGAGACAACATACATATTGTATTACATATTGTATTGTACAAAATCATACTCATCGAGCCAGTCACCCCCCTCGTACCCTGATCCATGTAGACTATGCATCTGTATCGGGCATTTATACAGAGTTGGATCTTGAACTGTTGAACAGAATCACAGCTCTTTGTGTCACAAAGCGTCTACGCCTCACTCACATTCATTTTAAAACCTGTGCCTGTTTCAAGGTTTCATTCAACACAGTAGATTATTTGAAACATTGAACAAGGTGTCTTCAGGCAACAAGAGGCACACACTCGTGCTCTCTCTCAAACAATCCCAGATACATTTATACATTGGAAATGTGCGTCACTGGTGTCTATGTGTGGGTAGGTTATGTTGCTGCCGTGCTGAATTGGATTATAGGCCTATTTCTTTTTTAAAGTCGCCTCTCCACTATACGCGTTCTCAATTAAAACCCTCTGCACATTTTAACTCCTGACACGTTCATGCCAGTGTGAGTATCCACAGGCTCTACAGTTTCATTAAAGCTCATATCATTAACATTTTGATTAGATAGCTCTTACTATCATCTCTTGAGGCAGCTGTGGGATGTGATTATCTACCCAGTAATGGGATGGTATAGCTACATTTGTTTGGAGAATTTTTTACCCCCCCATCTTGGAGCATCACACATTTTGACAGTCAATTAACAGAGCTGGCAGAGTTACCATGGGAACAACTTCTTTCAGAGTAGAAAGGACAGGAGAGAGTTGCTCAGGAGCAACACCTTTAACAACCCACCTGTCTTTCTGACTGACTGCAGCTGCGAGCAACTGATGCATGTTATATGTATATATGCAACCGCCACTTTGCATCACGCAGCTGTCGCCCCGGAGTGCGGTGCGACAGATGTTCACGTCACTCGAGCTGAGAATGAAATGAAGAGGAAGAGAATTTCAGTGGAAATCCCCTTTGAACCAGGATTTTCCTGTTTGAGCAGAGGAAAGGGAAATCTGTGATACATACAGAGTTAAAGCAATTATTAAAGATATTTTGGATGGACAGATGGAAGGCAAAGAGAGGCTGGATGAGTGAAAAGGAAGAGACAGAAACAAAGTAAACTGAATAAAAGTTGGATGTGAAACAAGTGAAGGCAGTAAGACCTGGCAGATATGGAGAAAAAGTAAGGGTAAGAGGGATGAAAATATTTGTGTGACTACAAAGAAAACAGGCCACACACAGGCCAGGACATGTAGGGTGAAAATAAAAACGCAGCTGATTTGATGACTTATTCAAGGCTTCTCTTTTCCAAGGATCTCTTTGAAAAGGAGCATGTTTGAAGTGTCTGCATATATGTGATAGTCTGTGTCAGTGGGTGTTGTGGAGTGGAGCAGGGGGTGGTAGAACAGACAGAAAGACAGATACAGAGTGTGAGGAGGTCAGATAGCAAGGGAGGAAGGAGAAGGGAAGGAATGCTGGAAATAGAGGGGATGTGAGCAGAGGAAGACAGCACATCCGTGCTCTCCTACACTGTGGAGGCTTCAGCAGGCACTATCAAGGTTAGCGCATGGAAACTGGTTTTTAATATGGGCTCAAACTGATCTCTCATTCTTGATTAGTGCAGATAAGAAATACTAAAGGAAGTCAGGACAGCAAGATGGGACAGAAAATACTTTCATATTAATAAAAAAAGCAAAGGAACAATGAGTAAGGTGAGAAAGAATACAGCATAAGAATGCAGGAAATAAGAAAAAAGTGGGAATCATGACAAAAAGAAACAATTAGGAGAAAACAGCAACATGAAAAATTGTGGTCTATAAAAGCTGTAATTGCACCTCAGGAGCTGCAGGACCATCAGTTTCTCCACGTCCTTGTGAGGAGTAAGGACGTGTCCGACCTTCTAGCTGGCGGCTAATGGGCAAACAGAGGCGTGACAGTTTCTCAGTGTAGCTGGACAGTCTAGGCTCACAGACCCTGTGTGTGTGTGTGTGTGTGTGTGTGTGTGTGTGTGTGTGTGTGTGTGTGTGTGTGTGTGTGTGTGTGTGTGTGTGTGTGTGTGTGTGTGTGTGTGCGTGGCTGAGCACACATTTGAAACAAGTCCAGTTTGCACAGAGCACCAGGAGACCTCGGCTCATTTGGCCAACCCCTCGATCGCCATGGGAGACGGTCCTTGGATGGCTGATTGGTCTGGGAGAGTAAACAATGAGGACGATGGGAATGGGCAATATGAGGGTCAAAGGTCACCAGGGTGGATCACATTTATGAGCTGTCACCTTCCTCAGTGTGACTCTGATATTTTCATACACACATATACAGATCACACGCAATCATTTAAGAGCACATTATTCCTGGCTTTTTCCCAAATGTGTGTGTGTGTGTGTGTGTGTGCGCGGCGTGTGTGTGTGTGTGTGTGTGTCTCTGATTTTGCTGAGGCAACACTGCATGTGTACACTCTCCAGGTTAGCATACCGATGCATGATGTGTAAGACAGCAGTTTTACCCATGGTTCCTTTCTATTTATAGGCACAGAGAAACCCAGAGCTCATATTTATTTATACAACTAATACAGATGGAGATAGCCAAACTGAGGACTGTTACACTGCAGAGAAACAGGGATATGTGTATTTATGAGCTCACAGCCAGTGTGGCTTTATAAAGGGATGCAGGGAGACAGTGTTGTGGATGTAGTTTTCTCAGCAATGCCTGCTCTGCTTTAACATACTAAATGGGTTTTAACAGAAAGCAGGAACATGATGACTCCACAGGAGATGATTGTATTTGTTCTGATGGTGTGTGGCATGGGTGTGTTCTGTAAATGGGTTTCTGTAGCCGGAGCTGCCAGTCTATCCCATCCCCCTCTGAGAACAGTGGCGGAAGGCCGTTTGTGCGCTGTTTACACTGTAAACGGACAGGAGCTGTGCATGGCTTTCATTATTGTAGCAGACACACATATCCACTGCTGCTCAGTCTCACACATCAACATATAAGCCTGAGTTTCTCTCAATGGAAAATTGTGATTTATTACAACTTGCTCTTTTTGTTGCCATTATTTCTGTCCGTTATTGTAAGAAAGCAAACCTTTATTTGGAAACATTATTTGGTGGTAGAGCCAGAAAATATAGTTACCGTTACAGTTTAAAACCTGTATGGTCTATGGTGATTGGTGCAACATCTTTTTTTGGTCATTTTATTGATGCCACTGCATTCCCACATCTCAGCGATTAACTTGATGAGTACAATGTTATTGTTAGCAATAGAAATGATGGCCAAACCTCCGACTGCGGAATTTCCCAAGGAGTAAGGAATAAGTTAAAACAATATTGAGAACACACACACACACACACACACACACACACACACAGTGTGGTTAACCTGATGTATGTGAAGCCAAACTACAGGTGTGATGCCAGCAGATGTGTTGTACGGACACTCTTTCTCTCTCTCTGACAGACTGAAAGGCTATCAGAGTTTGCTTTATCAAAAATATTTGTGAGTGACAACAGGGGAGAAGGCTCTTCATTTGGTCATTTTTAACAACCTGAGATGAATATTAATGATGCAACTATTACAACAGGAACTCTGTGGAAGTGTCTCCAAATTCCTTGACACATCACTCTAAATACAATTCCCAAGATTGTTGCCAGACACTGAACTGAACAAATGCTTCCAGATCAAAAGTTGGCGTGACAATGAATATGACGCAAAAGCAGACAATGCTTCACCTCCAAAGCTGGCTGCCGGTTTATATCCCATAGCTGCGTGCTAGTGGTAGTTGTTGTAGCAAAATTGAAGCTGAGTGAAAGCAATACAAAGAAGAGCCAGAGGCAAGCTCTGTGTCTTTATTTCACACCACTGTATTCCTCAGTGTGAGGGCTGATGAGCTCATACTCAACTGTCTACTTCTGTGTGTGATTCTGCACACCTACCACTTCCAGCCCTGAAGGCACAGACATGTGCTATCTATAGAAAGACTGCTTACTCTTTAATTCAGGCTCAGTGGAGACTTGTGTTGTAAATGAAAATAATAAAAGATTCACAGAACAATCGTTTGCTTCTTTCTCTGGATGGCCGTTCAAATTCCTGTGAAGTATGTGGAAGTGCTTTATGGTGCACAATAAAGAGACCAATTCTCCATCTGTCATACATAACTCCCGAACCACTGTCAATCCTTCCATGAGCAAAATACTCAGGTATAAGTACAAAGAGTCTCATCGCCTACAAGGTGTGATAATGAGTGAGGAGGGAGGCCATAAAGCAAGGGTTTAATGTGTGTGTCATATTTTAATGTACCTGCTGCTGCAGAAGCCCTCATTCATCAGACACTCTTTAAATTCTCTCACACAATGACAGGAAATAGGCTCATTCAAGCTTACAGAGTATCCACATAAGATCAAATTATTGAATATAATGCTCTCCTCTCCCCGCTCTGTCTCTATCTGTCTGTCTCTTTCGTTTGCACACATGAGTTCTCACTCCCTGTTTCATGAAAAGGCTTTTTGAAGATTTTGAGATTTGGTTCGCATCAGGAAATGTGTCAGGCAGAACAATTGAAATATTTTCTTTCTATTTTGTGTTGGTGAAAAAAAAACAGAGGTAGGCAGTAATTTGCTTCTTCATATAGAGGAGGGTCATTTTCAAATCTTTCAGATGTGTCAAAGGGACAAAGAAAGCGAGACATCTTTAATCTATTTTTAGAACAAAAACATGGTTCAGTAAAACTGCATCCAGCAACAGTGTGAGGGCAAATTTTAATGTCAGCTCACATCTGACCCACACCATTCCACCACTCCATATTGACGGTGATTAACACTGTATTATTACACGCTGTGTGAATACAAGGCCACATCATTCACACTGTCCTCTGTAAATCATCCTTTTACATGATAGTCAAGAGGCTCTATATTGTTACAACAGTGTCCACTCCACTCTCCCATGGTGGACAATTCGACAGTTTGTGCCCCAATGAGCCAGTGTGTCAGTTAGACAGCACACACAAATTAAGCATTCTTAATTGGTTTATTCACACATGTGCTCTTCCTAATATAACAGTATATCTCTGTGAAAAGGGCCTATTGTACAATATAAATACAGTATGTAACATGCAGTAATTCTTATAGTTTATTGTTTTTGTGCTTGAGCATGTTTCACCTCTGTTTCATCACAGTTTTTTTCCTTCTCATGAAGTAAAGAGAACAAAGTCACAATGGTGTCCATCAACAGTGGTAGAAAAAATCGAATTTAGTATGCCTACTAACATCTTTGAACACACTTAATTTTTTTCACGTTTCCTTTGGGAATGCATCACACACTGAAAACCTGCTGAGATTTCATATGTGGTAAGGGACTGGGTCACAGCCCAGGCATCATGTAATGATTTTCCCCACCACTGCTTAATGACACCTTGAAGTATGAAAAGATTCTACTCTACTTTTGACTTTGCACTTTGTTTAAATAGAAAATCTGTGTGTGCACACAACTACAGTAAGAACAGAGGGTCAAAGTTGAAATACAAACTTGGTCTGCAAAATCTAGTGCACATTCACAGCTTTTAATTACAATAAAGAGGTGAGCCAGGACAGGGTTAATGACTAATGATTATATAATAATTATAATAATTGTAGATAAGAGAGGCATTTTATGCATTTTAGTTCATCATCAGGATGAGCTTTGGTTTTTTTGGCAGCTTTTGTTTGGCACCACTATTTTTGTCTTGTTGCCCCATTTTTTTTGGTACAATTGGTGTAAATATTGTAAGTAGTAATCTCATTGTAAGCACCACGATGTCTGTTTGATGTTCTCAAATTGTTTCTATCCTCGTCAAATGTTGTTGTTGTTTTTTCCTCCCTTAATTTATTCCCCTCTTTCAGTACTGGAGACATAGCAAATACACCAAATACAATATCACCTTTTGACGTGAAATAATTAGATAACTGATTTCTTTCAATATTTTAGACACATTGTTCTGTAATAGTAATATTTAATATTACTGCATCATAGTGTTTTTTATTCATGAGTGTGTTGCATACTTAAGGACCTCAGCTAATTTTCTGAAGGTACTGATGAGTTTCTTGTAATGATTAAACATGTGTTTCAGAGCAAACCACGACTGGTCGAGTAGCTGGAGGCGTCATTTGTACCTGAGTTTCTCTTTCTTGCCCACATTCTTTCTTTCTACACAACACAAGCTAGACCTGTTTCATCACATTCGCAGAGAGGTATTCTCTTACCTTTGTTTGTGTAATTGCTTTCTCTGTTTCATAAGAGGCCTCGTTAAAGAAGATACAACATCCAGTCTCAACCAACCTTAATGACTATTCCCCTGGATCTTATTAGGCCTGTATTCAGGAAATCAATTAAGACCCAGAGAAGGATTACAGAGATGTCTTAGCCTGATCAGCCTGCAGTTAAACATGAGATGTGTAGTCATTGCCTAACCATTAGATCCACGTCGAGACAGGCAAGGACTAAAGGACACGAGCCACAGACAGAGTGGGAGTAATGACAGAAAAGAGGGAGAGGAGGAATACAGGGCAGAGAAGAGGGAGGAAGACTACATAGCGCTGTCAGAGGGAGAAAAATCTAAATTGGCCTATTGAAGAGAGCTGAAGGGAAGCAGAAGAAGGGAGATGAGGACGGACAGAGAGAGAGAAAAAAAGTGTAAGAGTATGTGGGCCAGGTATCTCTATAGGTTCCTGTCACATTAGAAAGGCTCCACTTCACTCTAAAGGTACATCTTGTTTGAATGAGCAATCATTTTAGACTGTTTGACTCCCTAAACCAAGATTCATAGCCGTTATATCCAAGAAACCAAATTCAACAGAGCACATCTCAGTAAGTGTGCAGTATGAAAATGTGTCCAGAGCTTTTCTAAAGGCCTGTGATGTGATTTGGCCTGTCTCCTATCCGTAGTATTTTACAGACAAAAGAGGAGCCCACGCCGGTCCCTCCTCCTCCTCCTTACTCTCCCTCCCCTCCTTACTCCCCTGCTGCCGGTAGTCATTTCTCAACTATCCATTAACTGCACCGAATAGATGCCTGGAGGAGGGGAGGAAAAGGCTCCTCTCTCTGCTAAAGGGATTTTCTTAGAGATGGAAGGACATGGAGAGAGGCAAAGAGAGAGATGGAGGTAACAATGAATGGGGTGGTGGAGGAGAGGGTGACGGAGAGAGAGAGATGGGGAGAGGAAGAAATGGCTTCAGAAACACAAGAAGGTGGATGGAAGGCTTTTAAGCTTGGTGAAAACTTGATGTGGGATATAGCCTGTGACCTACTTCTGAATATGTCAGTCATTACGTTCCTCTTGGCCATTTCCCTTTCACTGGTCACTCATTAACTCCCTGTATAGTCTCTTATTCACTATGCATGAGATAGGGCCATCAGTCGGAGCATGGACCACTATCTGAATGAGATATGTGCTATTGCCATTCTCTCCCACAGCAGACTACAATGGCATATTATAGGGTAATGAAGTGCTCCCCCCGTTTGAAGCTGGCCTCTGTGCCAGCAGCCTCAGCCAGACCATGTTTTTTTTTCCATAAAGGGATTCTATTATTGGTTTTTCTAAAAAAAAAAAAAAAAAAAGCTGAAATATGATACTGGGGCTTCAAGCTAAATTGGTATTAGCTACTGTTCTGGAAATCAAATTTTGAGTGCATATTATCATTATAACCAAGATTAAAAAAACTATTATTTTCTTAGGAACCAACTTAGGCACTCTGGATGAGGTTTTGATAGCTTACGCTATGACTAAGGCTCAACTGTAGTTGTTGAATGCCAACAAAATAATTGTTGCCTTATCTTGGTTAAATAATAAGCTGCTCATATTTCACTGCCCAGTGCAGTAGCAGATACTGACTTAATTCACTATATAGACAGAAAATGGCAGTGTTATGTTTTCAGTTTGTCAGAAATAACAATGAAAGAAACTCTTTCAAACAAAATATGAGGAGAAATGAAAGCTAGTGGTACAAAAGTAAAGCCAGAATTGGGACTCTATGTGTTGTATATTTGGGCTGCTCCCTTGAATATCTGTAGTACATTTTCATGTTAATGTGAAACTTTGGAATTATGAGACGCTGAATTACATTCGAGCCAGAAAATGAGGCATTAGGAAAAAATTATGTGGACTTAACAAATTATAGGAACACTCAAACATTACACATCTTGCTGAACATTTCAAAACCATTTAGATGCTCATATAACTGCCTCCACTCTTCACACACACACATTTATTAATCTATATTAATGTAACTAGTGTCATTTTTGGCACAACTGTGTTTTTTTTTCTGTCTCACCTTGAGAGAAGGTTGCCAGCCGCTACCACAACTCTATTAGCGTCTCTCACCTGACTCTGTCTTATTGTGAGTATATTATGTATTAGGCCTACTGACCTGAAAAGTTGAGGTGCGGTGCGTTTGTCAGGGGGCACTTATGGTCCAGGGAAACATAAAAAACTAAAAATTCTCTCCCTGAAGCGCAGAGTGAATTTATAGATCACTCATGCATCAGAAACTGGGCCGTATGCACACCACACCACACTGCACAGCTCTCTGGGTAATCTTCACAGCTCAATGTGCTGTCACCCATGGGACCGAGCAGAGGTTCAACATCTAATACTGTCTAATGGGAGCCAGACTCTCTCTCACACACACATACACACACACACACACACACACACACACACACACACACACACACACACACACACCTATCTAAAGGAGGCCATGAGTGGGACCATCACACTGTGCATCACCTGATTCCCATCACCACAACACCAAGTCACAGTTTGATACTATAGAAATAGATTGTCAGACTGCTAGTTAACTAATAGACTATGGCCTGCTGCATCTGGGTCTTTGAAGGGAGGGCTTTCTGCTGGTGGACTGCCAGAGCCAGGCGGCTGGGAATGGCCTGGATCTAGATGTAGATCTGGGTTCAGACCCTAGACACAGCCAGTCTGTCTGCCTCTCTGGCCTCCAGTGCTTTCAGCCTCCTCTAACCTCCCAGACTGAGGTAATGGATGAGCTAAATGCTTTTAGGTCTCCTCTGCGTTTTTTGCTTTTGTCTATTTTCCCTCAATAACCTTAAAAATATTTCCTCTGACAACTTGTGGTCTTGCAAGCTCTACTTAAACAAATCCATTAATGACACATTGATTATGGAAAAGTTAAACGCTTTTCAAATTGCCCATTAAGTGGGTGATGAATTTGTAATGAGTAGCAACAGGATATATTAACCCAAAACGATGGGTTCAAGCTCAGTCTGTGGCAGACAAGGTTGCCATGACAATGGTATTTTCATCATCCAGAAACAGAGAATGACGCACAAACAAAAAGATGAAGATGAAAGAACAATGAAATGCAGAAAGGCAGATTATTTTAAAGTGAAGTCCATTCACTTTTTTGTATTATTTGTGTAAAGTAAAAAAATGGACATTTTGTCAACTTTTTCTATCCCGGTATGCAGGTGGACTTTTTAAATCACCATGGGCGGAGGACAAAATATCTCACAATAACAAACCATGCTCAGAGGGAGGGCACATGCAGTAAACAAATGATATACCTCAGAGTGAATTTGCCTGTGGTTGTTCTCAGTGGGACGACTGGCAAATTGCCATGATTGTATTTTGTTCCCTTGAGTGTGCATATGTAGTACGTCTGACAGTGTCTGTATCTGTTTCTTTGTGTGCAACATGCATCCCCCACATACAGTAATCAAAATGTAATAGGCTAAGCTGAGGGATACAATATTGACCCGTTCAGTAACAGGACCTCTTGGGCCTCACTAAGTTAGAAAAATACCTCATGCCCGCCTCCATCCAACCTCTCTCTCCCCTCTGACTTGTATTCTTACACATTCAGCCTCCCCCTTTGTCTGCAAATGCCTCTGCTTCTCCTGCACAGATGTCCTTCCATACGCCCACATTTTGATCGTATTCCCTTCTCCTTCCTCCCGAGCGGCCTTCACCCCCACACCTCCTCCCTGCCAAAGCAACATTCAACTACAACTTTCCAGATGAACATAAATCTGCAGTACTGGGCCCTTGACTTCCAATCCTTTTCTCAAATGAACTGCATGTACAACTAATTTAAAATGTATGTTTAACTTTTAGTTCCAGTGTACGAAGCACTGTGTTGTTCACACAGAACAGGTGGGAGACACAGCATTTGACTTCAACACCAGAGGCTTTGCTGTCTATGCTGAGAATTTAAGTCAGAGTTTAGATGGCTTAACATAACCATAAAAACCTTCATGCTATGCTTTGAACAGCTATTGCATTAGTCAAAGCAGCCTTACTGATAAATGCCTGTTACTTTTCAGAAAATTAGATTTTTTAGTTGTATCCACCTGACTATAGGACAATACAGCATATTTGTAATCTATGTCTGCTTTGTTGCTTTCATGTATTCCTGTGGTGAGTTCACAAGAAGAGGGAAATCTTTGGTGCAAGTCTCATGGATCGTTGAGATATTCACAAATTATAAATACTCAATCTTATTTTATCTTAAAGTTCAAAATCAGTTTTGATTGTACACTGACTTGTAACAGGATGGATGCCATCACTGTTATTGCCTCTCTGGGCCAGGGCAGCTTTCTATGACACTATGCAGGATTAATATCCTGGGCAGGATTTCTATTGCAAGGTCAATGTAATCCTTTACAGCACTTCAGCAAAAATCTGTAGCAAGCAAGCCATAAGAAGAAGCAAAAAGCATATAATCCATCCATCCATCCATCCATCCATCGTCAACTGCTTATCCTGCTTACAGGGTCGCGGTGGGGCCGGAGCCTATCCCAGCTGGCATAGGGCGAAAGGCGGGGTACACCCTGGACAGGTAAAAGCATATAATTTAGAATGTAATTCTTTGGAAGAAGCTAGCTTGGTATTCTCAGTATGGATATCATGGCAGAGGATGCAAAGAGACCGAAGAAGATGTCAGAGGAAGAGAAAAAGAGAAAGTGACTGAGCAAGAGACAGGATAAAAGTATATATCAGACTGACTTTTACTGAAAGCTGAAAGGAAGCAGGACAGATGCCAAGCTGGCCTTCTTTTTGTTGGACTAGTGAGTAGTAATAGCCGGAGCCCGGCCTCAGCTGCCTGTATGGACATAACGTTAGCTAATGGCAGAGACAAAGAGACAGAAGAGGACATTGACAGAGGAAGATAGGAGCGGAAAAAGAGAGTGACCAAGCAAGAGTGTGAAAAAAACGCTGAAAGACAAGGCCGAGCTGGCATTCGTTTAGTTGGACTACTACGTAATATTGGTCTTATAATATGTCTTGTGTTGCCGCACTTGCTTGATGTTTGGCAGTGTTAGCAAAGTTGTAGACTTCCTGGTTTTTGATCGTAATGTTATCATAGCTCATGCACTTGTACAGCTGTCCTTATTTACGACAGCAATGAATTACACTCTGAAATGGTAGGGGTGCCAAATTGCCCCAAATCATGCCAAATCTTACATAATGATTTAGGCTGTGAAAACCATTCTCTCGTGACTGTGTTTAAACATTGGGTGACTAGTTATAATTGAAGACGTTGGTCATTTATGCGCCTGTAATCCCTACATAAACATTGTGTTTCACCTATCATTGGGTGTCTCTGTTCTTCTCCTCTTTCTCGACTCTTTGCTTTGCATTCATAACGGCCTTTCTGCCTCTGTGTGTTGAGCCTGCTGCAGCTGATAGTTTTTCCCTG
Organism: Lepomis macrochirus; assembly: GCA_024633595.2. Lineage (NCBI taxonomy): Eukaryota > Metazoa > Chordata > Actinopteri > Centrarchiformes > Centrarchidae > Lepomis > Lepomis macrochirus. The sequence continues at coordinate 14,859,645 of JALXJV020000018.1, read as the reverse complement.
TTCAAAAAATCTAATAAGCATTTAGTCTGTTTATAAAATGCCCTGTGACAGAGTGCTTAATGACTTGGGGCCTATTTACACGTACGCGTCAGCTTTAGCATGTGGGCTAATTCATCAACTGTCACACAACTGCCCCCCCCCTCCCTGCGGTTAGCTATAATAATGCTAATGTTGTGGATTGAGATTGGATTGCCATTTTATTTTGGTCAACTCAAGCTTTCCCATATTAATGCCAAAGCAGACAGAGACACTGCATTAGTAGCAGCTCAACTTAAAAGCCAAAACACCATTGACAGAGGATAAATGAGGCTGATCAAAGCAGCTTCTCATTTATATGACAAGACTAAAGAAGCTGTTCCCTGCAGACACAGCAGTGTTAGCATCCCACTCTGAAGCAGGCAAACTGACACAAGGTGGTCTGTCTTAGAACACATTTAGTGTGAAATATGAAGAAACTGTACTGGACCTTCCTATAGTTTGTGAGGCATACAATACATAATTGTGTATGTTTGTTTGTACCTATCTATCTTTGTGAGAAGCAGTTTCATTTTAGACCATCTAAGGGGTGTTTTAGTGATTTAGGATTTCATATCCTAAATGATATACTGTAGGCTTTTGGTCACATGGTACTGAACAAGGTCAAAAAACACTGAATTCTAAATTTCCCATGATGCATCTTTTTTATTAAACCCTCCCTGCTTGGTAAGTGTCCGTGTCTTTTTGCAATGTAACTTTTCCTTTAAAACATTGTTTAATCATCTAGCCCAAGCTAAGATAACTTACAACATCAATAAGTTTATAAAATATTATTTTATGAGACTTGACAACGCTCCATTCAGAAGCATCAAAGATGAAATTCCACAACTGTTTTAACAGGTTTGGTAATCCTCCCCTATGAGTAGGCTGACTTCTATGGGTGAAAACAGCTGGGTTCCAACTTTGTTACACAAATAAAACTTCTGTTAATGTAATGATGTGCATATAATTTGTCTTTCAAATAATACACACTCACAGCAGGTGAAGATTGTATAATGGTTAAAATTTCGGCTGAGAATGGTGATGAAATGAACATTGCCCCTTCTCTGCATGTTCACATGAAGCATTGTATACACTGGATAAACATCTGCTGTGCATGAGAGTACCTGCAAAGAGTCAATTATGAGAGGTCAATGTTAAAACTGAATAGCCTAAAACACATACGATCAAAATAAGGAATGCATTGTGCCACTTGTGGTCCTTACAAGTATAGTTATACTAGTGTGTGTGTGTGTGTGTGTGTGTGTGTGTGTGTGTGTGTGTGTGTGTGTGTGTGTGTGTGTGTGTGTGTGTGTGTGTGTGTGTGTGTGTGAGTGTGTGTGTGTGTGTGTGTGAGTGAAATTCCACAGCGAAAATGTCAACATAATGAAGTACAGTCTGATGATGACAAATTGGAGAGGAGAAACACACTTACTGGTACATCTCAGAGAAACAGAAACAGTATGCACTGTATATTCAGTTTTCAAAAAGCAAATGACTAACTTTAATTAACATTACATACCATATATAAAATTATATATAAATATATAGATGACAACTATTTCTACACTGTTCACGTAAGTTAAACACTCTGCACATTAACATAATAGTCCTTGTTTAATGTTTAAACCACTGGGCCAAAATATTTACAGTACTTGCTTGTAAATCACTTGTAAATGTATGTATATATTTGAATGTTGTCACATCTTCTCACTCAGTAACTTTTTTGCAGTTGGTAACAAAATGTTCTGCTAAGTCTGCAATCATTTTCCTCCCATAAAATATTCAACTTTTCAGTCTGTGATAGTGCAGGAAATGTGGGGAGCTCAGCAATATTTTTTGACAGATAAGTCTCTAATCTGTTTATATTTTGTTCAGAAGAAATGAGAACAAAGTGAGTCTCAGTTTTTCCTTCCTGCTTCCTCTTGCTGTGGCCAGCCATGGTTTTGTTTTTATGCTGTCCTGCTCCGATGACTGTGGTCATTCACTGACCCTGTTCTCTCTCTCTCTTTTTCTCTGCACCTGAACACGTAATGAATCATACAGGAGCACAATCAGCCTAAAACACAGACCATAAATCTCTCTCTCCCTTTCAAACACACACATACAGCAGATTTCTTGTTGAGCTGGTGCAGCAAGGAGGCTTTCTCCACTCCATAACAAGAGTCTGAGCCTCTGGGCCTGCAGAGCTCCTTCTATACATCAACTATAGTCCCCAGGGGTTGAAGGAGGACATGAATAGTTTGTGTACAACAACTGTTGTGATGTTAAGCTTGCAAGAATTCCATCCATCTGTATGTTTGTGGGTTTTTTTGTCTATTTCTGTATGAGAAGGAAGCCTCTCTGTCCAAGGGGCCTGCATGAGTGTTGTCATTCATGTGAATTAGAGCCCACTTATGGGAATGGTTTCATGATTGAGCTGAGAGAGAGGGAGATCGAGGGGACACGGGCTAGTTATCCACTTGCTGATGTGGGACTTTGTGTAGGGAGCAGAATACAGTGGAGGCTAATCTTTCACCCTAATACAGCACTACCAGCTGTCTCCCAGGCCCCTGCAATGAAGACAGATGATAGTGAATGGCTGTGATCAGTGAGCGGGAATTCAGCGTAAGAGAGCAAGAAGAAAAAGAGTGAGCAAGAGAGTGTGCGCTCCAGCTGTAGAGCAGTGATAGAGAGGAGCGAGCCATGCTGTTTTCACAGGCCATTTCCCCCAGACGTTCTGTGTGCACAGCCGGGGCCTGGACAGCCCGTGAGGAAAGAGACAACTATTCATAAAGCGTGAAATATTCAAGGTAATAGATGAAGCTAACATAATGACTCTGTGGTTGGAAAGAAGGACTGTTGATGACAGAAAAGTAAAGTACAGATTAAAACTATGAAAAGCATTATATCATATGTTAAGTTATGCTAGTGCCGTGGCTCTAGGGATGGCATCGACTGCTGAGTCCACCACTTTAACCGTATATCTCTGCAACTGTTGAATCGATTGTCATGAAATTTTATACAGACACACATGGTCCACAGAGGATTAGGCTTACTGACTTTGGTGATCTTCTGACTTTTCCTCTAGCGCTAACAGCAGGTTAAAAGTGTCACTTATTTAGTAATATATCTTTATTGCATTTTTAAAGAGCTGAATCCTTATGACTTTGGTGATTTCATGACTTTTGCTCCAGCCCCACTAGTAGGTTGACATTTTTGGTTGAGAGTGAATTGCCATGCCATTTAGTTCAGGCATTCACGTCACCCACGAGGTGAATTGTCATAACTCTCCCCTAAAATGCTTCTCTACTGCCATTGTCAGGTCAAAGTTCACATTTTCACAAAGCTGCTAGCATTACTGTAGACTCTTGTTTTGTCTGGATGAGTTTTGCACAAGGTTTGCCAACATCATACAGTTACCATCATCCACAGTCCTTTAACTATTAATAGTTTCATGAAAAGCATGAAAGCTGAAACATCTCCTCCTTTTCAATGAGCAAAAAGGGATTTCATGATTACATTGTGTCTTGTATGACTCCTTGCTTGTGCAGTGTTCGCCGCTAAGAAATTTGTAACTTATATCAGTCTTTCTCTGCACAATCAAACACAATAGTGCTCCTTGTAAAATGAAATGTGATGTACTTGAGGAATTATAATGAGTCTGAATGTGGCAGCACTCTAAGCTCTTTTATAAATGCAGCCCGAGGCCTTGGCAAAGATTCACACAGGCCATCTGGGTACACGGGAGGTGCAGCTGATGCCACATTACCAAGCTCTCTCTCATTAACAAGAAATGTAATTGCTAGTAAGGAATCAATATGAAGTTAAATTAATTTTCTCTTTATAGCTGGTTGGCAACAGCAACAAAAAAATAAATGCTATGATCACAAAAAAAGAAAATATGCCTTTATGCTACATGTTCTATTGATGTTTTGTTTGGAAAGTAATCCATGAAAGAGGGAGAAGTACATTTTTGGCTACTGTGTCGTATACCCATTTATTTTCTTCATGTTCATCTTGCGTGTCAATACGGCAATGAGAGATTAACAGCCACTGGTGTTTAATTCCCCCCAGGAAAACATGAATGACACAGAACAGGAGGTTATGTAGTTATGCAATAAATGGAATGTCGAACTGGAAGACGCCCTTTTCAAATGCTCCTTCTGCTCTTAGCACCTGAGGGACATTTCAGAGTCCTGAATCTGCTGACTCATTAATGCAAGCAAGAGAATACTGCTTAGTACACACTCTATGGGATTCTGTTGCTACACATGCACGCACACTCTCCTGCACATGCACACACACACACACACACACACACACACACACACACACACACACACACACACACACACACACACACACACACACACACACATACACACTCACACACACACACACTCACAGAAATTTTCTGCTAGTATTCCCCAAACTCAGTCTTTCCTAGCCTCAAATCAAATTGAGAAGCCGCCACATTGAACACCACAAAAACAATCTGGCTCCCAGTTTGCTATGGAAGTGGTGAACAATCATCAGATAAGTCTGGCTGGAACATTTCTAGAGAATCTGACACCTCGCTTGATACAGACTCTCTCTGCTCTGGGAATAAACACTGAGAAAAGTGCTGGAAACAAAGCAAGAGCGGGAGGCTGGAAATGAGAGAAATGCACAAACACGGGGATAGAAATGTTCACCCACCAAATTTGCTCACACACTCATGCGTGCACATGCAGCATGTCCTGTAGCAGCTCAAAATCACATGCACAGATAAGCACACATGCATAAATGCAAGGGATTCTGCGAAGACGCAGCTACAAGTGTACAGAAAATGAATACCCTCTTATAGTCCCATCCCCCAGTAACACAGCTCACACATGCCAGCAAGAGCGGAATTGAACAGTATTTTGGATAAGCTGCCCTGACTGATTGGTGTTGGTGTGTGGGTAGTAGTGGGCACAGCATCTTCAAAGACTCATTGTTTAGTGATGAGGTAGGCATGACAACAAATCCCTGGGTTGAGGAGTATAACCCTTTGTGCTTCATCCACGTACATATACATTTTCTATACAATTATGACAGCTATGCTGTTATGTAATCAGCTGTGTATGGAAGCTGTCACTCTTTAGCTGGCTGCAAAGACACGCTCTATACATAGACACCTCTTTCTGTTCCTCCTGCACTAGGCCTACACACTCTGACTCACCAACAGCTTCACGCTGATTCTCCAACGGCATGTATCTTAAAGACAGAAATAGTCTTGAGTGGCAAGGCTTTGTTTTTTGACTTTCAAAAAAGTATTATCACAGGAATTTAACAGGCATGTTGATAGTAGAGAAAGTAGTAAAAGGAAAATCATTGATATTAAACACTTTGCCGCTTCACCCATGGAAGGTGGGTCAAAACTGGAGGCTGAGTGAAAATGACAAACAAATGCACTGAGCTGGGAGGGATCATTTTAGTATAATTTCCTCGGCCTGTGTTCATTTTCATTTCAAACTATGTCCTCGGGATGTGAGCGCTTCAATGGTAAGAATGTACGAAATCACAGGAGATACAGAGTAGATATATAATACTATAAAGCAGGATTATCACACATCCGCCACCACTCTGTACATGAGGGTTGTCCACACATATACAGTACAATCACTAAGTCCTTCTCATTAGATGACAAAATATGCTAATAAACCAATCAAAATGTGGCTACGCTAAATTGAAACAAATCACCGTGAGGGAATAGCTGTGGCACTTGATGAACGTGATGAATATGGATTGCGTTGGTTCATTATGTGTTTAAAATGACATGAGTTTTATCATAGAGACGAACAGCGAGAGTGGGGCGAGAGCGAGATGAATATTTAGCCTGAAGGAACATCTTTTATTGCTGCACAACTTGTTCCAGCTTGCTCAACATATCCACCCACATAATACCGGGTGGGGGGCATGTGTATGAACACACATATATACAACATGCACACACACGCACTCACACACATACAAAGCAACACATCCAAATCCACATTACAAATTTAGAAATGCGGTTTCCATTTCTCCATGGGACCTCTTTGCAAAATATCTTATTTTTTCATCCTCCTCGCCTTCTTATGATTTTATTTCACCTCAGCCTCCTCCACTTCTTCCTCCTCTGCTTATTTTTCTTTTCTTCAGTTTGCATCCATGCTTTTTATTCTTTGCATTTCAGGAATTGGAGTTCTTTTTTGATCATGACACAAGTCAGATGAATAACGTCAATACTCCCCATGGATGACAGCAAACTGCATGAGTCAAGGTGGGTGGCTAGAACTCAGAAGCAGACTGAGAGACAGGGAGTTATGTTCAGCCCTTTATTAACAAACCGAATATGTAAGGGTTTGAGTCTGGGGGTGGGAATGTCCAGAGTGTGGTGGTCTATGTGAACAGTCTGGCAAGCAGGGCAGGTTAAGCACTGAAAGGAAGAAAGAGTGTTCAGAAACACTGAATGACAGATGGAAATAAACTAAATGCACAAAGCACGCCTCATAAAAACACACTCACTCTCTCACAGGGAGTCACTTCAGTAGTCATGGCAGGGGAGTTGTGACGGCATGTGTGGTGTGTGTGCATGTGAATGAGTGTACTACTATACTGTTGGTGAACTGAAATTATGTATAAAATATATAAAAATAATACGTGTATATCCTGTGTGACCAACTCCAAGGAAAAACAATCTAACTATCTTCTTGTTAAAAATCACACACAAAATACATAATCAATTAAACAAATTATTTTTAAATACATTAGTCTCCCCTGCAGCATAATTTTGTTTGAAATATAATGTAAAGTTTCATAAGAGTTCATTTTAAGGTAGAAAAAGTATTCACACCTTTTATGATATCAAATCAAATGTAATTTATTTGTCACATACATTTTGATTTGATTTGATTTGAAATAAAGCACATGATAGTAAAAGTGCAATGTACAAGTACTCCATAACAAGTTAAAGTTTGATACTTAAAGTAAAGAAGTACCACTAGGAAAATGTTCTTATGTTGTCAAAAGTAAAAGTGGTATTTATTTATCTATTTTGGAAATATTATACAATTATATACATTATGATCATTGACACATATGAAACATTTGTTGAAGTGCAAATTATTTTAACTACTTTATATTCTGTTGGGTGGAATTGATATTATTTTCATATTTGTAAAGTGTAACAGGGCCAGCAACGTTAGATTTCAGAGAAATCTGGCAGTTCACTATTGGCATAAATCCTCCAGTGTGCAATTTCACTGTATTTGACCCCCCAAAAAAGAACAGAAGAAAAGAAAAACGCAGCTGAAGTGGCCCCTGCAGGATTAAATGAGGGGTGGATGCAGTGTAGGCTAATGGGCGAACTTATCATAGCTGCCAATCTATGGGTGTCTAGGAAAAGACCGAGCTGGGGAGGGGACACATACCCAGAGAGCCTCACTTCCATTAAAGTAATTAGAGAGTAATCAGGATGGGGACACTGCTCTCCCCCCTTGTGCCAGCCCTCGCACAGACCTGTTGCTAGGAAACCCAACAGAGGGCCCGTGGAAGGACTATCAAAAAACAAACCAGCCTTGTGCGTGAAAATAAATTCCCTGCATCATGGAGGGTATCACAGAATGAGATGCTGGCGAATGCAGACATGGTAATGTGATGGAGCAGTTGTAAAGCTAAGAGACAGCTGATAGTGAAAAAATAGCTTTCCCCACAGGAATGAAATTGGTTTTGACGGATAAGAGATGGTTTCAGATTCATCATGTGGTTGTTTTTTTAATGCAATGTGAAATTTATCTATTTCAGTAAGACAGGTTAAAGAAGCAAGGGGAGTCAGAAGAATCTTTGAATAGGCTGTGACGCATGTTGAGCTTTCTTTGTCTCCATAGGAGTGTTATCAGCGCTATTGTATATGGTGCCCCATGTGTTTCCATCCCAGTAATGATGGAGCAACATGTTGGTAATTATGGGGAAGACATGGGTTTATTATCACACATAATGAAACATGACATATCCTCACACGTCTTTTCAATCTTCAGTCCTTTCTCTTCCTCTCAATACCTCTCTCTCTATCTGACCATTGGCTTCTCCCTCTCTCTCTCTCTCTCTCTCTCTCTCTCTCTCTCAGACACACACTAATTATTATACATTTGCTTTCCTAATTGCTGATTCTGCCTGTCGTTATGAATCCCCCCCAGGGATTTGGAGTGAGGGGTCCTCTAGGTCTGGATGGCGACTAGCTGTACTGAGATCTGGGTAACAGAAAAGAGAGAGCGAGAGAGCAGGAGGTGTGACAGAATAGAGGGTGCGATGAAGTGAAGGCAGAACGATCTCCTTGAAAGTGATGTTTTCATCTGGGTAAAATTCACTTGATCGGCCACAGACACCAACTATTGCTCACAACGCAAGACTCTGTTTTGATAAAGATTGTGTGATGTTTATTACTCAGACTGGTTAAAAGTGCATCTAGGTCAATCCTTGCAGGCTGCTCAGCACGTGTTTGAGCATGTTGAAGGTTACACATACACATTACAGACATACACAAAATAATCCTAACTTAGACTGCACTGTCCATGAGTCATGTCTCATTGATCCTTTCTCTGCATAATGTGCCGTACTTGGAGGATCATAGTTGTACGTACACCCACTCAGTGCCCCTGAAGAGTTCTCTGCAGCTGTCCATGACTTGGACTGTCGCTACAGTGATCTTCATACTGCCTGCAGCAAGCAGTTTTATATAATAATTCCATCCATAATTCCCGCACTATGGGTACTCTGGTAATGTAAAGCCACGCATGTCATGGTTGACATGCTATAACCAACATAAGTTGCCCTCCATGCATCTCTTGCTCAAGAAATGGCTTTAATGGCATGGTCTTTTTGCATGTCTGGACATGAACATTGCCTGAATTTTATGACTTGATGCAGTATACAGATTTCCGCTGTCAGGCAACATTCCTTTTCTCCTCCATTTGCAGGTAGGATCTGTTTGGACGTCTCTGTGGATGTGACACTGTAATGCTGAGGATTTTTTCCTCGCCAGAGAGCACATTCTTGCTTTTTTTTTCTTTCTCATGCTGATAGGGTGCTGTCAGAATTAGAGATACATGCGCTGCTGACTGGCAACTACCAGGACAGTCACCAGGATGTGCGCAGGCAGAAATGTGCATTGCAGGGTGAATTTCATGTGCAAAACATTACCCACAATCCCTCACATTTGACAGTGCGTTTTATCCTGCAGTCACTGTCGAATGCTGACAAAACTCCCCAGGGTAGCAGCTATGTTGGTGGAATATTTTATGTGATCTCATATTATCTTGTAAGTGCTGTGTCCACATTTGTGGCTGAGATCATGTTGAACTCACAATAATTATGGTGAGAGCAGGGTATTTTAATTGAACAACAACTGATATTTCATTTAATTTTTCTACCTTTAAATTAAAGGTACCTTTAAATGTGCGTTGATCCTACTTTGATGTATCACCACTGTCTTTTCTGTTTTCTCATCAATACTTTTCCACCATATTGTAAAGACAATACATGTGTTTTGGTGCATGCGTTACCAGTGATGTAGACAGAAGAGCAGTAGGTTCAAACAGAAAAGTTGTTTTCAGGTTTCAATACTTTTATTAAATTAAAAAGGATATAGCTCTCAACAATTCCTCTCATATATTTGGAACCACTTTCACTTCATAACTGGTTCCTGATAGTCAACGATAGCCGGGAGGCATGTGTTTATGTGAGTGTGACTATGGATCATAGGGGTGTACGGAGTGTAACCAATGTAGTGTCCTTTTCATCACACCATTCACCATGTCTGAGAATGTGAAATGATGTTCATTATCCACCCATAATTAAACATGTCACATACCTGCTGAACAGAATGGGTGAACTGCTGTCAAATGTGACAGGATACAGCTGTGTGTTTGTGTATGTTTTTTGTGTGTGCACACATATCTAGTCCCTCGTGACTAATCCGTCAGTCACACTTGTCCACCTGGTTCTTCCTTCATTATCACTGCAGGCGGCTCGGTGTCTCACCTTGTTTCCTCGTCTGCTTCTTCTCTCACATGTCTGGCTCCCAACAGGGAGCTAACATACTCACCTTCAAATATGAACACACAGCATATGGCACCATGGATATCTGGGGGGTGGAAAAGTTACAAAAGCATGGTCCAGGTGTATAATAAGAACATGTACAAAACAACATAGGCGTGGTTAGGAAGATCTGAAGAAACAGGAAAGAGAATTTCTTAGAAAGAAAAAACATGAATAAGATAGAAGAAAGTCTTCTTGTGTGGAGGTTACAGACTTTCAAAGTGTGGTCTCTGTTGCATCCTGACCTAATCAGAAATTAGGACATGACTTCATAGAGCTGTGACCTCACAGGTATAAATACATATGATAAGAGCATGATGAGCGCTACTTGTGTTTGTAGGTGCAGCTGCTCACATGTTCCAGAGTTGCTTGTCTGTTCTTCTATAATTGTTTACTGTTTCATCTCTCTGTGGCAACTCACCTCTTTCTGTTGGGGAATCTCATAAGTATTTCCCCAGATTGTTATTTTTTTTCATTTCTTTCTTTTATTTTTTAGAATGCCTGCTTCAAAGAAAAAATCTACAGTGTGTTGTGTGCCGTAGGGCTCCACTGCTGTTGTTGCTGAAGTGATCTAACCGAAGATAGGGCTTAATAGGAAGAAGCATTAATCCACTGATTTAACTCGCCAGCCAGTGTCCCCATTAGGGCCGCCCCCTAATGGTCTACTGAACCGTTGGTCGATGAGAAGAGTTTTAGGCAAACAAGTTAGTCACAGAGGAAATCATCCATTCGAGAGCTGCGCCTTGTTGTCAGGACAAAAGCATCAGGGGATTGTTGCAACACGCACCTTTTCTTTTATAACGTGAAAGTCACCTGTGCACTGCTTGTCATTGCCATGGATGTGGATCTTGGAGGTATAATTATACATGGCGCAGCTGCTAACTGTAGGTGATGCCATTAGCTAGTTAGCTCTGTTAGCTGTTCTATTAGCTGACTCTGCCTGGACCGGGAGCTTGCAGTGGGATGGCGGGTTCAGGAGATGCATCAAGCGAGAGTGAGTGAGTTTGTAGTGAGTTATTTGTATCTTTATACATCATCCATCATGTTGATAAATCTGAGTATTTGTTCTTGTGAGGTTGGAAGTTATATATTTCCGTGGTTTGAACAATGAGACTTGTTTTAACAAAATGGTAGTCTCCTTGACAGGCGACTCCTTTCAGGCCTGTGTTTATATTTTATTTTATTTTTGTGGCCTCTACAGGGTGAGGTAAAACTCAGGAAGCTGATAGGCTGCATACACCCTCATTATTATCTGTGTGTGCATTTTGTGGGTAAAATCCGATGAGGTAATGTCACACTCCATTATCATCAGATAGCTCTGTAGGTGTGCATGTGTGTATATGTGTATGTGTGTGTGAGTGGTCTCCAAGGGGAGCCTGTCAGGATGAACTGGAGGCCGGTGCTAACGGACCATAGAAGCTGAGACTGGATTACTGAAATGGAGGAAGGAGAGATGAAAGAGAGGAAGTACTGTAAGTTTAGGCCACATCTTTCTTTAAAGGTCCCTGTCACGTTAGAGAGGCTCCACACAACTGCTTGCCCTGTATAGGTAAACCTCATTAAAACGAACTATTGTGTTTGGCTTTCAAAACCAGCAGTGATATCCTGTAAAGGAGAGTTCATTTGTCTACATATAGTACAGGTGTGGAAAATATCAGGTAATTTTTGTTGTGTCTGTGTTTGACAGACTGTAATAAATCCAGTGGAATCAGACCAAATAGGACAAGGCATGATAAGATAGTGAGGGAAAAGATCAAATAGGATCAGATCGGATTGGATTTGATCAGGATTGGATAGAATTGGATCAGATTGAATTGGATCAACTTCATCTTTATTATTATCCTGGAGGAAATTTGATGACATTAAGGCTCACACAGGCATAGACTGGTAACTGTGAACAGCAACAACCAAATGTCAAGCAAGTAAAAGCAAAACATAAACAGTGTATACTACATATAGAATATAAAATATATCAATTTAAACACCCAAAAGTTAAAACACTACTATCATCCTATCCATAAAAAGTGAAAGATAAGTTTAAGACCAACAGCAAATATCACTAAAGTGCAGTTCCTTAGAGAGATAGGTAGACAGAGTGAAGATGGAGTGCAGGTGTTCAGGTCTCTATTACATTAAGAGATTCAGTCATTTAATGGCTACAAATTTCAAAACATGCTTTATATGGATCAGATTGGATCGGATCAGACAAGATAGGATAGGATGTGATCAGACAGGAGAGATGCCAGAAACAAAGATACCAGGTGTGCATGTTTTCACGCAGGTTCACACATGCATGGATGAGAGTATGAACACACCAGTTTGTTTGAAACAGCACATAGACAGGCTAGATATGAGTCATTCTTCACACCTGGTTCAGTATGATAAATACCCAAATTCTTTCAAGCGTGATCCGGGACCTGTGATCATTACTAATGAAGACACTAAAACAGATTATTAGACGCCAGCGATTCTCATAATCGACTCACGCTGGATGATGTCAGTGCCTCTGTAGGGAAACTGGCTGAAGGATGATGTCATGGGCTCAACACTAATTATGTCCATGCCTCTACATTGGTGTCTGGAAGCCTGATTGGATTGGCGACAAGCACAAAGGATGATGTCACCCATCTCACTTGGCACTGGCCCAGTTGTGCCATGGGCACTGCCTGTGTGGATGATGAACTGCACTAATAGTAACACTGTTAGAGCTGATGCTAAGTGACAAGGAGAAAGCCTGACAGAAGAAAGGGAGAAGAGAGCTAAACAAAATGAGTCGTTTTAGCTGGAGAAGTAGCTGCCTCCAGGCTGTTTTTTGACCTGTTCTAGTTGGTTTTGAATCAAAGACTCCTACCTTTGATAGTGCAGGCAGGCAGAACACTGCACTTAGGCGCCCTGTGAGGCAGAGAGGAGGAATATTATGATTGTGAATCACGGACAGGCCCTCACAGGCACTGGCCTGCTTTCTATGTCAGCAAAAGCTCCAGCCAGAGAATAGTGTGCTAGATTGGTGTTGAGCAGTGTGATAGACGATGAGACACTGTCGCAGTTAGAAACACAGATGAACCCTCACTGTACACTGTTTGTCTGTATGGTTGTCATTTGTCATGGGAAGTGTAGGATTGACTGAGTCTCACCTACCCCTCCTTTCTCCCTCTAGCTCACGAAGCTGAGGTGACAGAGATGGAGACGGAGCGTTTCGTCAGAGAAAACCCATTTGTCACCCTGGCAACGGGAGAAGTGGGAGGGGTATTATCCAGCACAGGCCTGTCAATCATTCCGCCTCCCGGAGCTTCTTGTTGTGAAGTGAGAGGATAGAGAGAGGATCAATAGGCAGGTGGGGATAGACAAGAGGAAGAAATGTATAAAGACAAAATGTGAACATAAAGAGATATTGTGAGTGAATGATAATGAGATGAAGGTTATTTACGCATTTATTGTCCACCCGCTTTTAATTCAGATGCTGTTGATCGCCATTTCTTTCTGTTGCTTATCCAGTTCCTGTGCCATGTCCAGGTTTGAGACAAAAATATCTTGACTGTTCCTTTCAAACAATGTCTTCAAAAATGGTCCTTAATAAACAAGTATTTGTTAAAGAATATTCTTAGCTTTATTGATGTAACAGGGAAAGGTAAGACAGATTTAGCCACTTCACACTGTCCTTTTCAGGGAGACAACAGTTCGACTGATAAGGTAGAGACAGTAGCTCAGGTTAGCAGATTGTAGTGTTCTCGGGGAAAGTTGAGTCTAAAAGAATGTTTGCAAAAACTTACTGGATCCATAGATTAGAGTACAACCCATGGATTGTAATAGATCCCAATATGATGAATCATTGGAGTCTAGACATCAGATAGAGTTGTTGTTCTAGGTTAAGGCCAGTTAAAGATGAGGGGAAAGAGGGAAATCCTTCAGGCACCAAGGGGAAGACAGAAAAGGGCCCAAAAGACGTTATTCAGATTTGGTGTTGGTATTTGATGTGTTCTCGTGCTGTATGCTGGCACTGCATCGTCTCGGCCGGGCTCGATAAAACATGCTTTGTTAAGTATTCATCAGTCTCTGAAACTTCTTCACACCTGAACCTGGCTCACAATATTTCTTCTAAAGTATTCAGATCAAATGTCTACTCTTAGTAGTGCCTTCAGAAGTAAGTGTACGTGGTACTTAAAAATAGCTTACAGTAGCAAGCACATCTTGGACATATTTGGCTTTTCAAGACTAAAGGTGCCTTAAATCAAGTTATAACAGTTAAATCGGACATATACATTGCTTGTGATTAATGCAGGAAGACAAAATAGTATAATTATTTGACCCTATTTTCTTTACATTTCAGCAAAATAAAAAGGATAAAGGAATAGATGTCCAAAGATGACATAGTTAAGAACAAGCAAAGAGTTTCATGAGGTGATTCAGTGTGCCGAAGAAAAAAGAAGAAAACCAGAGGCTATCAGTAACAGACATTCAATATGAATATAAAGAGTCCAGCACTCTAAATACATCCTATAGCCATCTGGCCCTCCATTAAGTCTTCATGCTAAAAAGATTTAATTGCAGCGTGAGTGACAGAAGTAGAATAAAGAGGGAAAACATCATTCAAATACTGGTAGACTTCCCTCTAAGATTCAGGTATACACAAGAAATCTAATGGCTTTTAGACTGCAGTTTATCTTTTACAGGCATGCACTAGTGACTCCATCACTCCATCAAGACCTACATGTTCTTAACGTCTATCAGACATTCATCAGCCACACAGTAACCCATTACTTGTGAAACACTTCACTTATAAATGACAGTTTAGACCTTCTCACAGCTGGCAAGGCCAGAAGACACAACTGACTGGGCAAGGGTCATTGGAATCAGTGGAGGTAGTAGAGCAGCAATGGGCAATTTTTAAATTCAGAGTCACAATATAAAGAAACATTCTGCTGATTCTTTATCATTATGCCTTTATCATATGTCACTGCTCATACATAATCTTCTTGCATGTGATTCAAGTTAATTAAATGTAATTGCAATTGAAAAAAAGCTGATGAAAATAATATTACATTACTGAAAGCTTCAGCTATTGATAAATACATATATTGACAAAAAATGTAATATTTTGTAATGACAGTAACATAGTACCAACATACTGAACAAATCATTTAAATAAACTCCAGTGTTGATTGTTTTCTTTCTTGATTTTTAGCCATGCTAACAGCGCAGCTCTGGGGATGCTGGTTGTTGCACTACTTTTCTCCTGAGTGAAATATTTCAACAACTATTAAAATGGATCGCCCTGAACTTTGGTACAGACATTCCTGGTTCCCGAAGTATACATGCTCCTGACTTTGGTGATCCCCTGACATTTCATCTAGCTCCTCTATCAGGTTGACATTTGTGGTTTTGAGTGGAACGACACAACAATTATAGACTGTCAAGTTTGGTACAGACATGAGTTGTGGGTTGAATGAAAAAATTGGATGTAATTTTGCAATCCCTTAAGTTTTCCTGTGCCATCAGGAAATTTTAATTGGTCAGATACTTTGGTTTATGACAAACA
The DNA here is from genome assembly GCA_024633595.2 of Lepomis macrochirus. Taxonomy (NCBI): domain Eukaryota; kingdom Metazoa; phylum Chordata; class Actinopteri; order Centrarchiformes; family Centrarchidae; genus Lepomis; species Lepomis macrochirus. The sequence goes on along the minus strand of JALXJV020000018.1, from coordinate 14,844,011 downwards.
CATCATTGTGAGCATTTTGCTAACATACTAGCATTAGCATTCAGTTCTGAGCACCATTGCGCCTGTCCCATGCCATGTCTAGACCCTTTCTGGTTTAATTATGAGATTATCCACAAAGGAAAGCAGAAGGCTATTGAGTACTGAAAATAAATTAAGTAAAACAGGGAAATTATTATATTATGTCAGTCTTATTTGACTTTTATTACTGAACATGTAATATTTGGATACAGCACTTCCACTGAGACATGCAGTATGTACAGTGTGTGCTCTAAAGCCTTGGGTGATGGTGTCAGGACAAAAGTTGTCAAGATGGATTCCTAGAGCTTTGCTGTGACCTTGTATGAACCAATCAGTCCTGTATCCTTTCTCTCCATCTCAGTGTCAACATAAGACATGACACATGTCAGAAACTGTCAGGCACAGCCATGTCAGAGCAGCTCAAATAAAACACACTCGTGCCCTGAAATCATTGTGTGCACAAGCAAACAACAGAAAAGATTCATGAGGCTGTTTGTCAAACGAGAGTACACATCTTCTCCCCTTAGTCCTGCTAAATATTGCAGCTGACACGGATTTGGATCAGTGCTGTTTGCGCGTCTGTGCCTTTGTTGGGGAGCACAGACGTCACCTGAAACATCAAATAATCCTTCTCTTCTGAAAACAACTGAGGAACACTGCAGCCCTGAAGATTTCTCAATTTGAATAAGTTTAATATACGAGGAATAGAGTATTTTGTAACAATTATACTATTTATTCAAGTTAATCTAAGCTATTCCAAGTGTCTGGAAGAACAAATCTTAAACCCTATGTCCTTGAGCAGAGAGCACATTTCCCTCCATGTGGCCATGTAATCCCCTGTACCCTGCTGATCCCAGAACCACAGGGAGAGTGGCAGAGGCCTGTAGCCCATTAAAGGAGCCCTGTCCTGCGCAGGCTGAATGCAGACAGACCCCTTCACCTTGGGAGTCCCGCAGCAAACAGTGCTTGAAGTGGAAAAAAATAAGTGTCAGTGCTCCCCTTATTCACATGGTACTGTATCAGTTGGTCTCAGCAAATCATTACAGTGTAACATTCTGAATTTCTTCAATGAATAAAAAAATACTAGTAGATATTATATACATTACATTATAATACATTAAATTAATGTATTTTAATGGGGAGACAACCATTTCAATTATTATTAGCAAAAAGTATTAAAACGATTAAGGTTAAGTAACATTACATGGACTTCATCTGTTGGTCTAAGAATAAGTAGACATATTCAGACTAGAATAAGGTATAAACAAACTATATTTATTGAACAGGATAAGTGAATATTAACTCAACTGAATCTGTGCTTGTACTGGCTGATAATCCAGCATCTTCTCTACTGACAAATTTAGCACTTGTTAATTATAGATAACAATACTATTATTACTTACATTTTAAAATATAAAATACTATCTACTATGGCTCAATACTTGATGATTATAATTTACTGAGAGAGATGTACATCCATGTCAGCTAATCAACATCCATCCATCCATCGTCAACTGCTTATCCCGTGTACAGGGTTGCGGGGGGGGCTGGAGCCTATCCCAGCTGACATTGGGCGTAAGGCGGGGTACCTGGACAGGTCGCCAGTCCATCGCTGTCTATCACACATAGACAGACAACAACTCACACTCACCTAAGGACAATTTACAGACACCAATTAACCTAGCCTGCACGTCTTTGGATGACAGGAGGAAGCCGGAGCACCCGGAGAGAACCCATGCGGACACGCGGAGAACATGCAAACACACAGAAAGGCCGGGGCAAACGGGGTTTGAACCCATGACCTTTTTGCTGTGAGGCGACAGTGCTAACCACTGCACCACCGCACTGCCCCTGCTAATCAACGTGTTAAATCCAATATTTAATCAATAGTTAATGTCAGTACATTGCTTTCCATCTTGCATTAGTCAGGAGTTGTAACTAAACCTTGACTGAGAGACTAGATAATCATTGCCTTGTTTACCATGGTAACGGTGACACATGCAGATGCGGTAGCCAGCAGCTTCCTTAAACACTTCATCTCATTACACAACCCTGTGTTGGAAAATGATAAAAGCAATTCTACTCATATAACTAACTATATGTGCCTATGAGGAGTGCCATCACATCCATATATTGTCTGGACTGGTCCCCACAGAGGCTGTGGCCGGAATTTGTGTTTCGAGTTTCATGTCGTGCACGTGCATATGAACTCATGTTCATGTGCGACGGCTATCTTTTCTGAGCTGCTGTTCATAAACACCATTACCCGTTGGCATTCATCAAACGTAATAAATAGTTGTATTTCACTCTCACTTTTGTTAGGCACAAAGTCACAGAACACAGCCCCAGAAGACACAGACAGACCAAGAGATGAACTGCCCAGCTAGGTTAGCAAGACAGACAGACAAGAGATGCGCAGCCAGTTAGCACATCACTTTACTGTTATTTGCTGACATCAAAGTTGGAGAGGAGAGAACACAAGTTCACCTTATTGCTATCCATGCAATCTACTCTAATTGTGTTTCTTTTGTTTCTTAGTGACCAGAAGGATAGTTCTGCTTCATCCTCTCATCAAAGCTGTAAACACTGACACAAGTGTAAAGCAGGCCTTTGCAAGGCCCTACACAACTTAGTAGTGAGAGTATAGTGTCACTAGGCTCTGCTACCAGTCGGCAACTTGTGAGAACTGCCGGTGCACAAGAAAAAGTCCCTGTGAGCCAAAGAGTAAAATGTAGACATGCCTGAACTTGAGGATTGTGATCCCTGCTTGAAAACTTGTGTGACTGACGATGAGCCATTAATATACATGACACAACAATAACGTCATTAATTACATCTTCCTCTTTGACGGGACAGCAGGGGTAAGTGCTGTGTGGGAGGATGACACTATGAATAGATGCTTGTCATTACAGTCTCCTCTGGCTGTTAATGACAGGTGGCAGCATGTGCAGGTGAGAAAAGAAAGCTCAAGATGATAAATCCGTGGAAGGTTAAAGATATCAATCTGAATCATTTAAAATAAACAATTGCAATGACTTTCTTGTTCTTCCTCTTTTTGGTCATCTCTAGGCCTATTGATCATAAAATTGGTCATGTTCAAGATCATGTTGGGGTAAAAAACATACTAATAGCCTATTTAACCGTAATTTTGATGTTTCTAATGACGTAATTGTGTTCCAATTTGTCCTCTGATATCGACAGTATGAATGAGGAAATGTCAGACAGCTGCTTCAGGCTCCACAGGAGGGGAGGAGTCAGAGACAAACTCAGCGCTAGATGAAGTAAACCTCCTCCCAATCAGGTTAGGTTCACAGCATAAGTTGCCGGGGTTACAGACCTAGAGTTCATCTAATCTCGCTCTCTGAAACCGAAAACCCAGAGTTTCCCTCATCTACTCAACTTACTCATAGTTTTCACTAAACCTGCTTTCTGAAACAGGGCCCTGGTTCTCTCTCTCCTCATCAACACACCTGTGGCTTCCTACTCACCTGAAACAGATTCTGCAATCACCTGTCCTGTCTTAAACCCTGGCTTTCCAACCAGTCTATGTCCGATCGTCCATTCAGCCAAGTGGTGACATCCTGCTATGGCCAGCCTTAGAGTTTTTTTTTTTTTGTCTAGTCTGGCTCTTGAATCTTTGTTTTGATCTTTGTCTGACTTTGTATGGTTTTTTGCTCCTGCTCCAGACACTCTCTTAAGTCCCGGAAGTCCAGCCTGCCTGCTTGAGCTGAGACGTTTTTTGGACCAGCCTCTCGCCTGTCCGCTCACACTCAGCCCCAGCCTCATAAGCCCCTTTTCCACCAAAGCATTTTGAGTGCCGGTCCGGAGCCGGTGCCTACTCACGAACCAGTTCTTTGTGTTTCGACAGCCAAAGAACCGGTTCTCGGCCAGGAAAACTGGTTCCAAAGCTGCACCAAATCTTTGCTGGACTAGAACTGTTCTTTTACCACGTACACAGTGATGTAATTATGTCGTTCACAAGTTGAACCAACTTTGAACCACCACCAGTTCTGAACCAGTTCTTTTTTGGTGGAAAAGCAGGTAACAGTGGATTTCAAAGCACCATTCCTACCTGTTGTTCAACAAAACCCCTGTACCTGTTTCTAACCGTGGCTCTATATCTGCTCCTGAATCTCAGACAGCCCAGCCTAACACATGCCAGGAAAATGTTTTGACAGTATTTTCATGTTCTTTGTACAACAAACAAGGGACAGCTCTGTTTGAGCTTTCATACATATAAGGTAACAGTAGTTTGTATCTCTGGTGGAACTGGCAGAGAGTCGACATGGATGGTTTCTAAGACACACACACAAAATCTAAGAAGTGATACCCCAGAAACCAAATATAACCTACAAAAGAAGATACCACTTGATGGGGAGAAGGTTTGGTATGTCACGTTTTGACATGTTAGAAACCTTGTTTACTCATGGCCTTTTTGTGTGATACACACAGTTAAATGGTATATGAACATAATAAATCTCATCATGTTGTCTTGCCTCCAGTGGCTAAACTGTTGTCAGACGATAGCCAAAGGGTTCTGAGATTGTACAAGGGCAAAATGGCTCTGTAGTACAAAAACAAAGCTGCTCCTTTATTTTCATGTCCTCTAAATGAAAGCTACTGATAATTGGCTAGCTAATATCCAGTCTGTTGTAACTCAAACAACAGTTGGAGCTTAAGACAGCAATGATGGTTGTCTCTCAGATCTGGGAAGCCTGTGTGACCAAGAATCTTGAGTGGTTAATCTTACATCACTATAAACTGCATATGTCCTGTGCTAGAAAAGAAAGCTTGACAGACGTAGCTAGTAACTCAGGGAGGCATGGCTTAGCAACAGTCAGTTACACTTTGGTAGTGATTTGGTAATCAAAAACTGAATTGCTTGCTTCATTCAGTGGTCCAGTGGTGTGGAGCCGGTATAGATACCTACCTACCTACCTTTTTCTCAACAGTATAACAGTCATAGCAGAGTCATATACCTGTGTCATCAACTCCAGATCACACTGTCCTAAACTTATTTGTCTTAGAACACAGTACTCTGGCTCTGGATCTTATTGTTGTGCATGTTCAGTCCTTAGTCCTTAAGGAGTGTCAGACAACCCTCCCTTTCCTCCTCAACCACAACAAAAGAGTGCTCTTGTTTTGTCACTTATTTTTGTTTATCCCCCTCTTTTGAAAGGGGGGACATGGTGGCGTACAGATTGAGCCGTTCGTCCGAGGAGACAGAGAGGCGTCTAGGGAACTGAGGACTGATTGGCCAGGGTGGCAGACTAGACTTGGATCTGGCACTAACAACACTTTAGCCAGCCTGCAATCTTCACAAGTAGCAGAGGACCAATGATAGACAGCAAAGGTCTCTCAACTCTTATAGAAGCAAACCCTCCAGAAATCTGTACTGTGAAGTCTTTGAGCTCCCTATTCATGCTTTTTCAATGTAGCTATCTCTCTCCTGAATACTTCTTCTCTTTTCTCTCTTTCCTCCCACTCATCCTCTGGCAACTAGTTGTCTGTCTGCCCAGTTGTGCACAGGGGAAGTTTTGCTGAACAGTCTACTAGCAAATCCTCATGTTACATCAGAGGCCCTCTTCCTTGAGTGTTACAAACAATTTCTTTCTACATACAGCAGGATTAACATGGTCTAAATGCACACACAGCAAAGTGTGTTTGCAGCATTAGACTGGAAACTTAATTTGTTTAGTAGAATTTATAGCCCCATTTAGGAGTGATTTACATTTGTAACAGATGCAAAAGCAAGTTCATGTTGTTTTGGTACACTTTCAGTGACATGAATAATGAGTATGCTCCTGGCAAGGCATGTTGGGCCCTGCAGGAGAGCCAAAGAAACAGAGCTGTTAGAGGGCGAAAAGACAGAAAAACTAAAGAGGTGCTGAAAGTCAGAGACACAGCAGAGGAAAAAAGAGAGAATAAAGAAAGGAGAAAATAACAACTCTTTATTTTCTGGAGAAGGATTTTAAGGCTTTGGGTCAGTCAGTAGTACCCAGGATACATCTAAATGTAACAACTTGTAGGGATATTTCACACCTGCAAGATGGTATTTTCATAAATATGGGTTGTCTATGCAGTAGAAAGACACAAACTGTCCTCTTCCTTCTCCATATGCTGTAATTCCTGAGCATTGTCTTCTAGCTTGTATAAATAGCCCTAAATGTTTGATTCCAACATTAAACTATAAAAATTGTTTACTTCCATTTCTACAGGAACAGTGTTTTTTTCTAGCTAGTTGATTTTGGACTGGATGTTTTTAATTTTGGAGGGGGGGAGGAGCCACTCCTCTCTCGATCCGACTGTCCATGAAGGCAGCCATACAAAAAAATATGGCAATCGGGGAGCTCTCACTGCAGTTAACACAGAGGGAACTTAACCATTGTTAATTTGCATATATAATAACTTTATTGTAATGATACAAAGCTGGTCCATCAACCTCATCCCGTTAATGCATGTTACTAACTCGACTTCTTCCCTTTCCTGTCGTGTGCTTTTTCGTCCCTCTGCTCTCTCCTCCTATCACTTCCTGCAGGTGTTTCTGGCTCTGGAGCTGTGGAGTCTGGATCTGTGGTTGAGAGTCACCTGCTGCCTCCCGTGTTCCTGCTCGACACCCTCTGCTACAATTACAATTACTGTTACTAGTCCTATTGCTATTATTACTGTTATTATTATCATCAATATTACAATTATTATAATTTACACTACTATAAATAATGGTTGAAAATTGACAAAGTTCCCTTTTCCGCAAGCGCACCTTCACTTCAACCAGCTTTACTTTATCTTGCCTAATTCTAACTGAAAGAAATTTACATATTTCTAAAATGCTTTACCGTTGTGCTAATGCGGTGGGACTGCTGCAGTTTCTGTGAAGACTATATATGTGAACACAGCATTCTCGCCTGTTCTGGCTGTTAGGGCTTGATATGATCTGTAACTGTCAAGTTCATCAACAGCACTTTTCTGGGATGTTGTTCCCTCATGTCGGGACCAAGCAACAGCTTTTTGTAAAGGCGCAATGTTGGTGTTATATACTGCATGCAAATTATTTTGAAAATAAAATTGGAGGGAGGAGGGTGGGTGGTGGTGGTGGCTATCAGCATCTGTCACTGATACTGTTGCAACACCTTCAGTGTATAATGTGCGAGGGGAGAGTGAGGAGCAGAGGCGATGTGAAACATTTGAATGTGCCTGTGTCTTGCTTCCTCTGCAATTCTAGAGCCCTTCTCACATGTGCAGGAGCAACCAGAAAGCTCTGTTGTGTAATCATTAGTTGAGGCTTCTTTCAAGTGACTACGCACATAAGACAAACTAACCTAAGAGACTGGTGAAGACTAGAGAGGCTGTGTAAGTGAGAGAAACAGATAGACAAACATCCTCATAAATAAACGAACCTCAGCGACTCTCAAGTTTTCTATGTGGCTGAGTCATTATTGTGTTGTGTGTGTACCTGTGTGTTATTCACATCTGTTCACACAGACACACCCTTCCATCTGGGGGAAAACACTAGGTCCCTTCACAAACTTAAGCATTAAGAGTTTAACTTTTAAGGGTTGGTTAGTTTCAGACATTTGGAAGTTAAGGGTATAAAACTTCAATTAATAGCCGAGTCCCAAATAGCCGCCTACCTCCTTTACTGGCCTGGTCAAAATGGGTTTCCCCACATTTTGACAAATAATTGCAGGTCCCAATTAAATGCCTGGTCTGCTTTTTATTTCAGTTCTTTGGATGTATAAAACCTCTTAAACACCAAGCAGGTGCCCGCTTTAGCTGCTTAGATTGTTAATACAAATTTAAATGTTTAAACATATGATCAATATGTCAATATGACCATGCTAGACATTGTTAGATCAATTAAATTCTCCACAATTCAATCGTTCAGTTGATTTAACAACCAAAAGTCTAATTACTTAATGACTTACCCGTGAAACCCATATCAATGGTTCTCAAAGTGGGTTCCGGGGTCCTTCAGGGGATTCTAGAGGGTACCCAGCAAAAAGGGGAATCATTTGTTTTCACTATAATTCCATCCATAAGTAACATAGTGACTGAAGGTAAGATTATTTTAATCATGTATTATAAACTATTTCTGGAATAAAACTTCTGAAAGCCAAAATCCAATCAGATGGGGGTCTGTGGTCGAATTTGTGTGTTATCAACTGTGTGGTACAAGAGATGAAAAGAAAAAAAGTACAGACTCCTATTACCTTTGAAGCGCTCCTTAAGTCTGAATGTGTCGTTCCTTGATTATTTATATTCCTTTCATCTGTAAGCATCCAGCAATCAAAATAATCAAAACAGCTTTTCATGAACAATAATCCAAGTTATGAATCCTGTCATGTGAAGTACATTGCTCTTTGTCTGCTAACTTCTGCCACACTTCTCTCATCCTGCACCATGTTGTTGTTTTCGTTAAGTTGCTACCTTCAAAATAAAAGCGCATAAGCCGTCTGTCGGAGCTACATCAAATCAATGTCTCATATGGATGCCTGTCCCAAATATAGGCAGGGTCAATTCAGTGATTTTAGCAAATAAAAACCTGGGCTATATTAATCAAAGTTTTACTGTATTTTGAAACATATTTTTGTCATTTTCTATCAATTATGACAGCAATGTTCACTCCAAGTTGGTTGCTGATCTGGTATCTATAAAAAGTCCAACAGTGCCAGAAACAAAAGTAGTTGGATGTCCATACAGGTTATGAACACATTTAGAGGTTTAGCCAAGGAAGTAAAAAAAAGGTAATGAAACATTGTCATGGTTTTACAGATCAACATTCTGTTTCAACTTGCTGTACTTGCTGTAGTTTCTTGTGAAGTGAGAGATTATTTTCGACATTTCAGGTGTGCTCACTTTTGGTTTCACCTTCAGATAAAGTTATAGATAATTCTGCCACACTGTCGGATTGTTTACAACCCCTTTGATCCTCTGAGCGCTCGTGTTTCTTGCAACGCTACTGCCAGAGAAGAAGAACGTCAGTTTTAGACAGTTCTGCATAACATTGGATCACATTCAATGCCAGTATTTATTTTCAAATCCAATGCCAGCAATTTACCACACACACAAAATGTGTGCATGTAGGGTTAAGGTTATGGAAATATCATGGTTATGGCAAATACATTGTAGTTAAGATATGGTAGTCAAAGTTTGGTCTTCTGCATGCAGTTTCTTATACTGGCATTGGACTTCATGAGGTGCAGAATCATCCAACCAGTAAATGATACTGGCCTGTTTTTATTTGTTGCTTCATCTTACTTTATTTTTTGTGACAACATTGTATTCTCAATCTCAGCAATTACTATAGTAAATACAGTGCAATCGTAACCAATACAATTGATGCCAAAGCTGCAAAAATACGTTGTAATAAACCAGAATTATTTTTTATGGTTATAAGGTAACTCTCAATGGAACAAATGCCAATTGAGTAACAGTACAAGTTACAAACAGTGTTAGTGTATGTTTGTTTGGTGAGTGCAACAGTGAAATAGGCCTATACTACGCATACATGTTGGTTAATTCTCATCCCTCACTGTAACAGGACCCTCTGCACCTGCTTCAGCGCCCGTGTTTGTGTGTGTGTGTGTGTGTGTGTGTGAGAGAGAGTTTTATGTCTGTTCTCTGCTCCAGTGTCAGACCCATCCTTTCCCTCATCCAGAGGGCCAACCATTAAAGCTCCAGGCACAGCAGCTCACACACAGCCCCTCATGGCCCAACAAGGACCTTTACCGCCGTGCATCTCATCTGCTTAATTATTTCTCTCCCGCTCTTTCTCTACAACACTTCCCTTCAAATTAATTACTCCCCTACAATAAATTACATCTCACCCTTCCAAAAAACATGATGACAGCAGCAGCCAGGGTTACACCCCTCTCCTTTTACCCATCATTCCAACTTGTCATCTGAACGCAGAAGGGAGGTTTTAGCCATTCCCTCATTGCTGTTTTTAAATTAGGTTAATGCTAATAATTAACTAAGGTTTTAATGGAAATACAGCCTGCCTCTGAATGCCAGACTCTCATTTCCATATTCCGATATGGCCCTTTCATTCAGGGGTCATGGCTAGCGAGTGTGGAAGAGGGTTTGCCTGGGGATTACAAATGAAAATGTTTCTTGTAATCTGCCCACGCCTGGCAGATTGGATAAACGCGCTGGTCTGAAGCTTGTGTAGGCTATAATGGGATGACTCATTAGCCAAACAAAGAACAATTTTGAATAATAAATAAACATTCCTGTTGTCCTTTTATATTGGCTTTGAAATCAGCATGGCCTTGCTTGGATTCAAAGGCCCACTGGTGAACATACTGTCTTCATTTGTTACAACTTTCCTGACTGTCAAAACATATAATGGCAATTGGTGTACAGTACACAGACTTCAGTATGCAGACTTAGGAGGATAGTATGCAATCTATAGTCCTGTGAAATGAGAGACAGCACCTGAAGCATCAGAGATCTGAGAATGACGATTGAGTGTGTGTGTGTGTGTGTGTGTGTGTGTGTGTGTGTGTGTGTGTGTGTGTGTGTGTGTGTGTGTGTGTGTAGAGAGAGAGAGAGAATATGGCACTGCTTGCCCACACCAGTAGCCTATCAACACAGAGACACTACAAGATACCGGAAATCATTTTACCTTCAAAATAAAAGCAGCAATCTATGCCATATTGTACTGTTAATTCTCATAATACCAATTTCAGCACCGACTGAAATTACAAAGATGATGAAGATGTGTGATGTGATTTTTAAAAAGCCTGTATGCATGGTTTGTAAGGTCATTTGATTAACTACAAATTGTTTGGGTATATGCACCACAAAATTATAGTTAAAATGACAAGATATCTTAAATGTGTCCTGCAATCAATCATCAAAAAGTAGCTTTAATGGGTCGCCATCACTATTTAAGTCTATATTGCGCTAACATCATGTGTTGAATGTGTAGGTGACAAGATGCAAAGCAAACAAATATGTTGGTGGTGGTGGTGTCAACAGGTGCCCAAAGCTCGTTTTTGCCCTAGGGCCGCCAAATGGGTTAATCAGGCCCTCTGGCCATGTTTATACCAACCATACAAGAAATTTAAACCCCTGCTCGTCATTGAGTGTCTTATTCTGAAAATCGAAAGCGGAACTCGCATTACTTTGCCCTACTTGAGCGGCGTGTGAGTAGTTCCCTCTCCTCTCCGCTGTCAAACCATTTGCGCTGAGGACGTGTGGATGTGCGGTGCGCTGTGTCTCCGTGGCGCAGGGCAGGACGGTCGCCACTCCTTCAGGGACCCGCTTCATCACGGCGTCAGCTGTCTGCCTGTGTCCGCTGTTCAGCGGTGGGAACCTGCCCAGAGCCAGGACGTTTAACAAGCCACTATCAATAGACATTTTCTCCACTTAACTCACATCAATCGGGCTGGTCCTCCAGAGTCCGGCTCTACTTCGCACACTGATGCCAGTTGAACAGGCTGTTTTGTAAACGCTGATTAATTTTGGAATTATCTGGAGCTGCAGTTTTATTGATTTGACATCGGATATAAGTCGGATCGAATATGGGGATCCAAGTGTAGTGCTGGTAAGTAGCGTGTAAAGGCAAGGTTATCCCACTACTACCAGATTTACATATTTAGATTGGGCTCACGCCCACAGGTTGTGTACGTGCCTGTGCATGTGCGTGTGTCTGTGCGTGTGTGAGCATGAGAGGTGTTGGAATGCTTCCTAATCATCTTCCACGCATAGCTTCCAATTAGAACACTGTGTAGTCACACTTAGAACTTTGTACACAACACAAAAGTGATGACATCATAACTCCTTATCGTGTGAGAGACAGCGCCGCTTGCATCACTTCTTACTACGATGAAAAGCATCGCGGTGCGTGCGTGTGTGTGTGTGTGTGTGTGTGTGTGTGTGTGTGTGTGTGTGTGTGTGTGTGTGTGTGTGTGTGTGTGTGTGTGGATCTGTGGCGTGAGTCAGCGGCGCCCAGGTCTGTCGAAAAGGGCGTGTGAGGGGATCCAGCTCATTTTTGGTAGCTGGTTCCACTGCGTCTTCTGCCTCCGTCTCATTTACAGGAGAGAATTTAAGCTGTGTGGGCACATGACATTGTAATAATCGATGCCACGGATAGGCTATCTCCGATAAATGTCACATGTGAGGGTGTTGTTAACAAGATTTGGTTAACTGCTTCATGGTGCAAAGCTTATCTCATTTCGTGTAATTATTAACGTGTGTAATCGTAGAAGTAAAGCTTCTATGTGAACTCACTGCTGATTTTCAGAAACACACACTAGCTCTCTTTATCAATTCTGTCTGTGCATAATTTAAATTTGTTGTTATGTTCCCTGAGTGGTAGAGCATACTGAACAGGTGTGGCACTGTTGACATTTTACTCTTATTTTCCTTGGAATGAAAAAAATAAATAAATCTGTTTCATTCAGCATCCAAAGAGGTGGTAAAGCAGCCTTTTCACCCAAGGGTGGTGTAGCAGCTTGCACAGCTTACCAATACAAAATAAAAGGATTTGTTATCTGTCTCTTGCAGCTTACTGCAAGATGCATGAAAGTAAGACCGGCTGTGTGAGGAGCCAGTTAGGTGGGGAAGAAATTATAGCCGGGGTTTTCTGATAATACCAAAGCTGCTTCTTCTCCCGTCACTCGCTCCCACACCCTCAGTACCCCCCTCCCCTGTCCTGGAGTGAAGCACTGTATCTGGGCATCACGTTTTGTGACCTTGCTCTCAGCATGGAGCTCCAAGGGGCAAGAGCAGCATCTCTCACCTCTCTCTTAACACATGCCCTGCTTCGTCTTCATTACCCCCTTCCCCTGTGTTCAGAATGCAACCCTGGGAAATGTGTGTTTGCTCACTCTCTCCTTCACTTTCAGTGTGTGCTTCTGTATTCCCAGAGGGGTGGAAAACAAACATGTCTTTTGTTCCGTGTGGTGCTTGCTAAATGAGAGCTTCCTTTGTGAAATGACAAAATGCTGTAAATCAGTTCTTTGATTCTCTCCAGTCTTGCAGGAGATAATCAGTGAATTATTTTGATTAGCACCCTTTGACTTTGTTCTCCAGTGGTCAAGACCCAGCGCAGCTCTTTGTCCAACCTCCTCTTCTGGGTTCACCTATTCAGGTGAGCTTGGCTGTGCTGTGCCTGTAAAGTCCATGGCGATAGAATGGTTTTGAATTGAAATGACAGCTTGCTCTAACAGTACAGTTGATATGGGTTGCAGGCATGAGTCACCCAAGTAGGGGTCTGACAGAAGTCGCCGGTTTACAAGTCTGACTGCAGGTACAGGCACAGACTACAGCACATGCTCCCTCCAATTCAGGCCAAGTCTGCAGAGAATAACAGGTGTGCTACTAATGAGGGCATCACTTTGTTTGACGGGAGATTGAGAAAGGCAAGGTCCCAAAGAGTGAGGCCAGTCATTGTAAGTGTGTGTGTTTGTGGAGAGAGAGAGAGGGAGAGGCCAGGGTCTGTCTGGGGCAGGTCGACAGGGCGGTAAACATGGTAGTCTGGTCGCAGTGACAGCTTTATCACCACCACAAGTTTTATGGCTGTGTGTGAGTGTGTGTGTTCGGGAATCATAGATCACACGCTATTCTACTCTACAGACATGACCGGAATCCACTTCTGCCTTTTGGCGGAGTGGTCAAAACAGGAATCCACTACAACATCCTCATGGTATTCCAGTTTATTATGTGATTGTTACACACACACGAAGCAAACAATACTAAAAAAATAATGTATTAAATGGTCAATCACTTGTCCATGTCTGCATAGGCATGAACCCCCTCCCCTGTGTTACATGGACATATGAATGATCCACTGGAAGAGAATTAAATTCTCTAGTTCTTCTTTTTCTTTTCTTTTTTCACTAAAGCCTCAGTTTAGAGAAGGTCTCTTTTAGGGGAATCACATAACAATAAGAGGAAACAAATTATAAATAGTAATAGTAAAAAAAATAGCTGCAGGGAGCAAAACTCTTCCTTTTGTACATGTTAATTTCTTTTCATGCATCATCCAGTTTTCCTGCTAAGTGGGGAAATTCCCAAAGTTACCGCTCTCACACAACCCCCTCCCACCTTACATAAACACCAACAGCTTCCCGGCGTGGCTGGAGCTCGATTAGAAAAGGGACAGAACGCTGTGATGGCCCGGGTACCTGACAGGACTTTGTATGTCCTTTGGCTACCCGGCAGCTTTTGCAGCTGACACTGGGATGATGAGCGTGATCTCGTTGACAGGCCGTGGCAGACAAGGTTCACATGTGGAAGCACTCTGTCACAGCCGGCTGCTCTGTCACCGGACTGAAAGACAGAGAGAGCGAGAGAGAGAGAACATGGGTACATGGGATTTTTATGGAATAAAGGAGAAAAGAGGGGGTGACACAGTGGAGACACAACAGGCATCTAATTATCTCCCATCAGGAACCTTGACTCCATGAGAACACTCTCTTCTCGCATGGCCTGCATATGGGCAGCTATTGACGGTCCGTCTTTATGGATTGGCCAGGTCAAAGAAGCAATGGAATATGCTTAGATCCCTGGTGTGTTCAATAAGCCACTGGAGTAAGCATATAGATTACTCCATCAGATATAGGCTCCAAGTAATTACATTTTCACCTGTTATGTGAACAGCGCGGCTCCTGAGGTATGAGGTATAAGGTGACTCCAGTTTACAAATGAAAAACAAGTTCCCAAGCAATTCCTGTTGAACTTTGCTATTGCAGCAACTTTTTAAACAAGATTTTGATATATAGTCTTAGTGTTAAACCTCAAAATTTCTTTTGGCATTGACCAAATGGTGTCCATAGCAACGAATATCAAAAACTGAAGTACCAAATGCTTGCTCAGACTCACACCCTTCCTTATTTTTTGATCAGATAGATGTTGGTAAACATATACTGTGCAATGCAGAATTCTTTAAAATGTTATTTAGGGAAGGAAATGCATTCATTGCATCCGTTAGAACTCATTAATATACACACACTGAGTGGTAAGAAACACTGAATGTAAACATAACTCAGATACTAAATTATATTTTTATTGGCACGGTTATGTATCAGCAACAGACACTGACATTTTTATATACCTAGCCCTATTCAGAATCGATGTTTTTGTATATGTTACAACAGTTTGAATTGTTTCCAGGTGGGCTGAGGTGACGTTCGAAATCTAACCCATGGATACCGTTGGTCTTAACCATCATTATATATTTTGATGACATAGTTCCACTTAATAATAGGGTGTTAATTTTAGCATTCAATGTACTTAATATGTTGGTGAAATCCCTTTCTTGGTATTGTTAGCACCATCGTGCCCACTGGGAAGTCCCCTGATAATCTGTTAACCTGATAACCAGACTGCTTAGCTGAAGAATCTGTAGCAGCATCTTGACAAAGCATTATGGACACAAAATTTTGATATAGAGGTTTGAAGTCATCATGTCCAAATACAGCACAAAAACAACTTGTTGCAGATGAGTGAAGCGTGTATTTTGACCTTTGTCTGTCCCTAATCATATCAAAAACATGAGGCATGAGGCAGACCAGAACATGCAATCCCTTAGCACTAATTAGTACACTTTGACATTATAGATCAGCTGTGACATGCCACATGGCCTCTGCCTATGCTGGTTGTAATGAGGAGATAGATGTACTTCTATGGGAAAGGAGGCACCCTTGATGAAATTAGTAATATCTGGTTATTAGATTTGCATCTGTTACCGTCTCACTCATTAGTTTGCGGTGGTTATTGTGCAAGATTGATTGAGAGGAATACAACTCTGAGTGGGTATTTGGATGAACAGTCTCATTTTGAAAAGCGCTTCAAGGACTATTGAGGTAGCTGCACATAGGCATTGTTTCATTCAGCCTTTCTGTCTGCATGCTCGTAATCACTCCGCTCTGTTTTTCCTTCCCATATTCTTCCATTCACTTGGTGAGCTGGTAATTCCTCATAAGTGGCACTTGAGGCAAAATCATGCCTGTTTAGAGACAAAATCAGTCTTGTCCAATTCCCCTCAAAGGAGCATTGCATCAAGGGTAGTTGTGAGCTGGAATAATATGAATAATACATGACATACAATACATTATGTTTTTAAAAGCATTATGACCATTGTGAATGACAGATTCAGGGCGCTCAAGGCTCAGACATGTGCTACGTGCCTACCAAGAGTCAATCTGTGCTCAGCTCCAATTATCTCTAAGTAACATGGTAGATTGCCCAGACCCATCACATGTCACAGACCCTCAGTTCATTTAAGTGCACCATTTTCATCCACTCCAAGCAGGGGAAATAGATTCAGAAGTGTATTTTTCACACAAAGTGTGAAGTAGTTTTTAAAAAAGGATCCGTGGATAATGGTGCTCGACCCTTAGGGTTAGTCTGAAAAGCACAGACTTTCGCTCAGGCTAATGGTTTTGTGTAATGCTGATCCTGATTTAATCTAAATGTAAATGTTAGCCAGGTAGTTGACTTTAGGAACTGAAAATGTGTAGTTTCTCACATGTAACATCGTCATTGCATCGTGCTTCATCTGTTTTTGTTCTTATTGTGAGAAAACGTTGAACTACAGCCGCACCTCTTGGAGAAGAGTTGAACAGATGGTTGTATTCACAGTGAAGGAATGACTTTACTTGGACTTGCACTTTCACCGTGACTCCCTCAGTCTTTTTGCAGGCACACAACTGTGTCCAAACCCGCTCAGGAATGAGAACGACTGCACACGTGCACTGGGTGTGTTCATGGAGGAGAATTCCCAGTGAGCTTTAGACTGAGAGTGATGGAGCTGGTGGGTGTGGAACAGGTGCCAGGATGTCAGTGTGACCATTAAAAGGGATTTGGGAAATTTGTCCCTGTTGTGCCCTGAGTGTGATTCCCAACCTCTGTCAGGCTCGTACCACAAGGAGAGGCTGGAGAAAGGGTGGGGAGCTGGAATGCCTCAACAGTAACTCAATCCTGTGTTTGGCTGCTCTGTGGGTGCAAGTGTGCATGCATGTGTCAAGACACAATGGACTCATTTGTTTTCAGCTCCACTCCTCCCAACACACACACCATTTACCAACAGTAATGCGCTGGTTTGATTATGTTGCGATGCGTGTGCGGTGACATATGTGTGGTATTTTGCGCGCTCTCTGTTGTCGGCAGTGTCAGGCAGTCACCGTGCAATCTCAGCAGCCAGATTGGCTCGGCCCCTGCACCTCGGCATTCAGTCTGGACGCCAGTACACTTTTGGGCTCCTATTGAGACTGGGGATGATGGTAGGGGCAGAGGGCCAGGACGCCTCCCATGCCAACAACTCCCACTGGGAGAGCAGGCTGCTGCAGGGCCATCTGCACAGGCGTCCTGACTGGGCTCATTGGAAAGTAGGGCGTGGAGAGGGAGATGAAGTGGTGGGGGGTGAGGGGTGCATGTGGAAAAGAACAGGGAGGGAGAGGCTGGATGACAAAGAGGTGTTTACTTTCTTTTAAAGCCCCTGCCATCATGAGAATACTCTCATTAGTTCTCTAGTTGCATCATTTCAGCTTTCAAAGAACACTGTCGAAAATTTAGGCCAGATCTACAATACTCCAAGGCACACAAAACAGTGTCAGGACCAAAAATACGCAAGTATCTGCTCTTTTAGATCGCAGCCCCAAAATAGATAAAGTGTTGAAACTGTGATGTGTTGAAGGAGCGAACATGTGGGTCCTAAATTAGAAAGGAAGTGTTAGAGTATGTAAATTAGTAGGCGAGGAGTGAGCCAGGGAGTCATATGATGGAGTCTGCAAAGGAAAAGAGGAGTTTAGTGAGTCTAAACAGGAGGTGAATTTACCATTCACAGAGCCTAGATTGTCTGCGCACTACTGTGGGGGCATATATCATCCTACAACACATCCTCTCACCTCTCTCCACAGCCCACCTTTCCCTCCTATCTTTGGCATCTAATTCCTATACACATCGCATCCCCGAGCAAGGCAGGAGAATGCGATGACCCCTAATTTACCCTTTAACTAGGGCTGGGCAATAAAATGATAACAGTAATTATTATTGGAAAGAGATATTGATTAAATTTGTAATATTTTCTTATTGAATTATTGAAATGTTATTCATCCACCGTATGAAAAAATGCGCTTCAATTGTAAAACACTGAAATTTGGAAAAAAATGTAAACAGATTTCATAGGGCCCTACAAATGTTCAACAAATGTTTGATTTACTTCATTATAATCGAATGAATCAGCACTTAATTATTCTATTAAAATATGTAAAAGGAGTGATACAAATTTTTACTTAATTTTACTCATGCATATTTGTTGAAAAAAGATTTTATCATATTTATAAATAGTCATTTTGAATGTTCTACCTCAGATTTGTGAAGTGATGCTCTGTTTGGCAAGTGTTTGTCATGATCTGCACATAAAAAATAGCTTAAAACCACAATTAACCATCTGGTTTCTACTACTTCAACAAAGGAAGAGAAATAATGATTTGACATTTATTGTAATAATTATCAGTATCGACTGATGTGACATTTTTGATCATGATAACGGATTTGTCCATATCGCCCAGCCCTATACCTTTATCTGTGATCTCTGAAACCAGGAAGCAATACAACAAAAAGTTGCTGTAACAGCTGTGCCGGATATTTGCTGCACTTAACTCTGATGATGTGCTGCTCCTCTAAGAACGGAATTGCATCACTTTCAGTCTTGCTTTGCAGTGTTTCTCAGTATCAATGTGCCATTCGTTTTCTTTCTATAAAAATAAATGTATTCAGTCAATTAGATATAAACAGTCTTAACTCAGGGACATGCAAAATACACAAGAAACTACAAAATATAGCAAAAACATATTTTAGAGTTAGAGACATTTTTAACAGACTTTCACTACCAAATATCAAGCCCCTTATGAGTTGAATAATGTGCAGCAACAGATTTAATTTTCTTTTGTAAATCAGCTGTATCCTCAATGACAACCGTGAAAGCATGCTTTCTCTATGGACATACAAGCTTGATGATGAAATATTGTTTAGAGGGTGGGTATAATAATTAAGGTAAAGTTGGGGGAATGAAAATTTAAAAAGGTTGAATAACAAGAGTATTTCAAGCTTGCCAGAAATACAGCTCATTCTTGTCCAACTAAGAAACTGTATTTTTTAGCATTGTTATGAAAGGATCCAGGCTATTCCAGCTGCAGTACTATAAAAAGCATGTGGGTCCTGAATATATACATGTAGGCATATATCTTGTCCTTAACTTTAATTTGGGCTGATGATAAATGGACATGGCCAGCAGTGCCAATGAATCAAAGTCAACTGTGCGCTAATGAATCTTTTAAAGTCTTCTCTTGAATGCCTAACTGCACACAGTGCCTTTATGTATTCCTCAAGACTTAGCCAAACACTAGAGAATTATTACTACAATGCCTACAAGGTGACATTGGATCCACCTGCTCCCATCAAGGAGCCTTAACTATTCACCTTTGACCGCTGACTTATTGACGGTAGAGGTCAGACAATGGTTTGGTTGGTTCTGAATAAGGGTCTTGAATGAAGAGTTGTTTCTAATGCTGATAGTCCTCATCCATTAACTCCCTAGTGCCAGAACTGACCTGTCAGCAGCTGTGTCACTATTCTACTCAGGAAGTGCATACACAAACACACACACGCGCAGTTAGGTGTGGTAGAACAGGTTTTACAGAGACCAAGATATGAAATGGCTACTAGAATAGAGAGATTAACACAGTTATGAAGCTGTTTGTCAGCCTCAAGCTGCTCTGTCATACCAGTAATGCCATTGTTTCATCAACACACAGACACACACACACACACACACACACACACACACACACACATACACAAACAGACAGCTACACAGTCAAGGGTGCTGATAAAGATTGTGTGTCTCCAGACAGTGTCATTGTGTTAATCAGGATAGAACAAAGCAGGCGGATCCCCTGATGGCAATGATAACAGTCTGACAGTATTGCAAGACAAAACACACACACACACACACACACACACATACACGCTGCAAGGGTCCTGAACAATGACACTCCCCCAGCTGTCTAGACGGAGTGCAAAACTGCCGTTGGCTGGCTGCTGGAGATCTCAAGGGGGATTAGAGCACACGCCACTACACTCACCTGTTCTTAGCTGCTTGTTTCTCAGTGTGTTATTTCATGCAGTGTTGATGCAATGTGACTGGCACGGAGGGACCTGGGTGTATCGTGAGAAATGGTAACTAGTCATACATAGAGTACAGCTGTGAATGACTTCTTGGTCACATTGTAGGAAGAAAAGCGGTGTAAGCGATATAGTTGTGAAATAATATCTGAAATATCTGAAAGTCTGAAACTATAGTTATCCATAAAGTATTCAATTTAAGTTTGAATTGACAGCCATACGAAAACACAAAAGGAGCCTAAAACAAACACAGTGTAGTCCACCATGACTACTCCCATTCACCACCATTGCACTGCCGTGCTCTTCTATAACACTGTCAGACTCATGATGTCCAGTGAAAATAATGACATTGATGTGGGAGAACCAGAGATATTGTCTTTTTCTTTCCACACATTTTTCTTCCTTGTCAAATTTTGCCACCTACATTAACCACAATCTATCTCGATCAGTTTAGTCACAGATTCAGGTGTGTTATGCTAGAAGCAGTTATGCTTATATAGCCTCAAGCTGCTAGCCTAAAGCAAAGATGAGGAGCAATCTGAGCAATTTATCAGATTTTGGGCAGCTTCATCGTGAGCCACATGTGCTTTGTACTCCCAAGACATGCAAACAAACAAAATACTTTGATGGTGAAAACTCCCACTTAATAACTAAAGAATTTTAAGAAATGAAGAGAAGTTCAAATACCATTGTGACTTTTGCCCAAAATGGCTGCTGTTCAGCAAAAAGTTACATACTCTCACATTAGCTTGATATAAGCTCTTGAGGATGCATCAGTGCAGATTCCTCTTACATTTATTTATAAATGTAATAGGATCCAAAGCAACTTACAATTGCTATACATGTCGCACGCCTCTGGAGCAAGTAGGGGTTAAGTGTCTTGCTCAAGGACACAATGGTGAATGGGTCACAGTGAGGGATTGAACCCGGGTCTCTCACACTTTATCTTAATCAGTTTTCAGTGGCACATGACAACTAGGTTGAGGGTGTGATACACAGACCCTGACGAGTGGTCTATCACAAGATGTATACATCTGTACCTGACTTACTTTGACTGTTACTATGATGTATCGACTGACAGAGACGCTGCACTGCAATGAAATGGCGAATCAGGGCCAGAGAAATGCTGGAGGGAGAAGAGGAGAGCTGAGGAGGAAGCAACTGTGAGAAATAAGGAAAGTGAAGATCATCACAAACGATAGAGGAAATCATTGACAGTGTGGGCACGTAGAATAACACTCTCCGTCACTTCCATACTTATACGAATGCAAACACACTGGCAGAGGTGTGTGTGTGTGTGTTCATTTGTATGCATGAGATGGCTTACAGATAAACTCCTGGATTTAGTTAGACACACTCCAAGAGCTGAGCAGAATTTGTCTTCCTGTCAGTCACATCACAGAGGAAGTTCCTTCCAGTTACCTTAAGGCAGGGGTTTTCATTGTCTCAGACTGCAGGCCTCCACTCAAACCCCCACCAACACATCTTTAGTTTTGTTCAATTCCTGGATGCCTATGGGATAATGATTATATTATTTGATCCCATTTGATCCCATCCCATTGATGCCAAAATAGCCTAATATTGCTGTTTGACCTAACTTCTGATTACACCAAATAGTTTTTAAAAAGCTCTGTCATAAGGCATTTATTAGTTTCTGACTGATAGGGGGAAACAGTTCCCAACAAACTACTGTTTTTCTGAACTCTCACATATGTAGGCTGTTCTAATTGATTTCCTTTTGATAACTAATGCAATAATTAATGTAATATTGCTTCACTTCTATCCACTGAGCCTCCCCTGAAACTGTTTGGAGTCCACCTCACACTTTGAAAACCCCTGCCATAAAGCTTTCCTGCTGCTTCTGTGTTTTTATAGAGGCATGTTGGACTGGTCCACCCCTCTGTTTATCCGGCCATGTCTTCTCTGCGGCTGCATGTTGTAATCCAATCTAGAGGAGGTCGCTGCAAGGGCACCCCCGGCTTTCCCCTTTTGGAACCTAATCTATATAGTGACAGTCACTTTTGGAGGAAAACAGCTTAAATGTTGTATTGAGGACAGTTCAGGCCAGCATTTTAGATTATGGTAGTAAAATTTAATTTCTGGGTTTCCGTGGAAACGTCTAATCATGCAAAATACACAATTTAAAAGCTTCTTTAAAGTTCGGGGCAGCGAGAGACACAGATAAAAGTTATTTGTATCTGTGTAACTGAGTTTTCTCTGTTAAGTGTATAGGTTCAATATGTAGACTGATTTAGCTCAGTCAGATGTCCTAAGTGTCATCTGCTCTTTTTTCTCCTCTCACAGGCTGTTGTCACTGTTTCATAGAGTGGGGTGCATTAAAGGAGACAATTATAGCTCTCAGGAGCAGACTAGAAGATGTAGGCCCTCTTTAACCGCAACGTATATTGTGAGAGAGCTGGCTGTGGGTGTCAGCGGTGTGAGTAGGAAGGAAGGCTGTTAAAATGTCCCACAGAAAGGCACACCATCCCCCAGCCTTTTATGTGCCTGGCTGTGCGTGTTGTTGTCTAGGTGTGTGCAAGTGCATGAATATTTGCTAATGTGTAAGAAAGCAGGGAGAACAAAGGAAAGGCGAACTCCTCACACAGGAAACTTGAGACATCAGTCCTGCACGCCTGTGTGCGCTTGACCTTTCACCCCAGAGAACTGTGACACCGGTATATCAAGATGGCTGATAAGCGAGGGAGGAGGAAGGGAACCTGAAGGTCACCAGTGGATGAAACGATTGCAGAAAGCCTACCCATTGCTAGGTTTCCTCCTTTTCAGGATGTTGGTGACTGCTGATGCGGCCATATCATGCTATGTTGCCATTTCTCAGATGTTCCTTTAACCGTTACTTCTCTGAATTTGTTTTTCATTTGTTGCGTTACCTCTCTTCTGCTTCAGGTTTTGTGCACACATGCCCAGGCTGTTGTCTAGACGACAAACAGCAGGAAGAATATAGCCTGTTTACATCTGAAATAACTTCCTGCATGTTGCTCAAGGTCTCGCTGTCAGCATGTGGGTGTGCTGCCTTTCACGTGACTCCTGCAGGCGGAGAGGCTTTGTGCTGCTGAACTCGCCTGAAGGTGCCCAGAGACTGCAGTTGTCCTTGGTGATGATGAGTGATTCAGGTAGTCATCAGGTCTGATCAGTGAGAGCAGAAGCACAGAAGAGTCCCTTTTTATGTCAAATTAATTTCAAATTTGGGCCTAAGAAACCAAAAGGGCAAAATCTAATTGCTTGCTCATTTTCATGTACACAATTTCATTTAATTTAACCAGTATTTTTTTTTGTTTCCTCTGCATTGCCATAAAACTACTGAAGGAGGGATCTCTCTCTTTGATTTATCAGTTACTTGATGAGTGATGATAATTGTGCCCTGGGGATCACAGTGCTCTCTGGGTTTCTGTAGTATCTCTACTCCAGCATGCAGTACAGTAAGTGCTTCCTTCCACTACAGCTGCAGTGTTGGTCCACTGAGTGAAGGAGCATGTTGAATTTTTAAAATGCGTAACCCAAAGCATTATATAGGGAAAGACATACAAGGCAGAGACGGAGGCCACATGATTGCATTCATTGCAGCGACTGGGTGACCCACATTTTCGTCCTCTCCTCTGTCTTTTCGATGTGGGCAGCTGTTTGGGGGGTATTCCGTATCCCCTGATGACGGCAGTGGATCATCAGTTGGATGGAATGAGTGTGTCGCTGGGTAGAATGAGCGTAAGAGTGAGAGTGTGAAACATAGAACGATGGCTTAGTGAAGTTATTTACCGTGTCATGCGCTTACATGAGCCCAGGCCGCACGAACTTACTGTCTAAGTAACAATGCTCTATAGTTGTTTGTCATCAGAAACAAACAGTATGTGCAGAGCTTCATTTAACCTGTTTTGAAAAATACAGTTGTATTAATATTACAATATAAAGGTTTCATCTCCCTACTCCAGGGGTGTCCATAAAAAATCTCTGTCGAAGATCTTTCTATTGAACATGATTGCAGGTTTCCATCCCAAATCACCCTTACCACCAACTGCTAGAAGTGGAGCCATCATGCCAGACATCTAATGCAAGCGAAATTTGCGTTCAATTAATTTCCTCTTACTGAATCAAATTAACCACTACCAGTAATGTACTTGCCAATTCATAAAAACAAACCTTATCCCTCTTCCTCAGTCTGTCAATATTCTACTGACAGTTTTATTTCTATCTGTTTGTATCTTAGACAGGAATGCCCCAGACCGTGTGCTCAGGCACCATGTTCACCACTCCGAGTGGCTTCAGCCCTCATCTGGCCTGTGCTGAGCCTGAGGAGGAGGCCCCACAGGAGGGTCCGGGGCCCGGGGCTTGCCTGGCCGATGGGCCCCCGATCACCTCCGCCTCCCTGGACACCTTGATCCATAACCTGGTGCCCACTGCCGATTACTACCCCGAGGTAAACGAAAATGAACTGCTGTCACTCCGATGTTCATTATAAACTCCATCAGAAAGTCCATTTCAGGTTATAGTTGTAGTGACAGTGCTGCCAATTAGATGATTAGCCCCATGTCTCTGTTTAAAGTGCTGCTCTGCTCCCTTTAATTACAGAAAGCCGCAGTGTTTTTTATTGATGTTGTGGCTTAGTGAATGTCTCCTTCTGTCCTTTGACAGAAAGCCTATGTGTTTACCTTCTTGCTGAGCGTTCGTCTGTTCATCCCTCCTCCGGAACTGCTGGCCAGGGTGTGTGAGCTGTGCATCAAACAGCAGCAGCTGGATCAGAGCCCACTCGATACGGTCAGCACTGCACCACACACAAACACACAACTCCTTTATGAAAATGCACAAGCTAATGAACAAAAACACAGGCACAGCAAAAAGCTTTCAGACGTACCAATGCTCTGCATGTAAGCAACCACGTATTTTTCGGCCAGGTTGCTGACTTTATGATAGTGTTTTCTTCTGCTGAGCGAGTCACACGTGCAGACCACACTAAATCTCTTTCACTTCTTCAACAACAGGCAAAAGTGCGTAAGTTTGGTCCCAAGATCCTGCAGCTGCTGACAGAGTGGACAGAGACATTTCCGTCTGACTTCAGGGAAGAGAAGATGGTTGGACACCTTAAAGACATCGTACACAGGATAGCTCCATGTGATGAGGTACACTAATGACCAGCAGCCATATGACAGCAGACCAGTCATCTTCACCAAAGAAAGGAATTTTTTTTTTTAATTTATCAGGATGCTCTATTTATAGGATAAAACAACAAAAAGCCTGCTACTCATGAAGTTTCTACAAGATAATAATTTGTGATGGGCTGTAAGACTCCTGATTTTGATCCGTAGTGTAGTTGTTGCCATTATAGCCTTTATAAGCCGCAGCCGCAGTGAGGAACTCTCTGATGGGGAACGAAATTCAATTATCATCACTACCACTGTAGCATGGTGATGGAAGGAGTCAGAGTGTCAGTGTAGGGTGAGTAGCCACAGCTCTGTGTTACACAATCTTGCATTACAGGAGAGGAGAGAAGAGGAGAGAGGAAGGAAGGATGTTAGAGGAGTGGCTCTATCTGCAGCCTCGAGGGAAAACAGAGGGAGGGAGATGGATGGCAAAAATGGGGGGATGGGATTCAGGGGCACAGAGAGCAGAGGAGGAGGTGGGTGATGAAGTCAGAGTGGAAGACCAGGAAAAATGGAGGGAGGTGAAGAGAGGACAGAAAGTGTGGAAGGGTAGCTGGTGATGAATGTGCTGCTGTTTACAGCTTGCTGTAACAGTATGGGTGTGTGGATACATGTGGGAGCTGTGGCTCTGGGTCATTTGTGAGACAGACTGACCTAACTGGCCCCTATGACCAGTCATCTGGAGAGAGGGGCACAGAAACACACATTCCTGGACACAACACACCGCACATTGCTGCCGCTGTGAAAAAAAAACCTCGTCAACATGTTTGAATTCAACTGAAGAATGACATTGTACTCCTAATCTTAGGGCTCATTAAATCCTCCCGAACAGTATCAGATAATGTGTATATATATACTTAATTAGCACAATGGACTCAAGTATCAAAAGTAAAAGTACTCACTGTACATATTTGGTCCCATTCAGAGTGTTAAGCTATGATTTATATTACATAATTGGATTATTATTATTACAAATCACTTAAAGTGCAATCAGCATTTGACAGTTCCCATTGATCAAGATGAAGCTAATCTTTTTATGCTGGAAGGCACTCAAGTCTATAACAAATCATCATATTATAGAGACTGATGATATGTTTAATCTGTAAAGTAACTATTAACTCCAGCTGTTAGATAAATTGAATGAAATAAAAAGTGTATTTCCCTCTGAAATGTAGCGGCATAAAACTTAAAAATAGCATAAAATACTTATATACTAATTTTAATAACTCTACTGTAAATGACTTACTGTACATTAAATTGTTCATAAGTTCTAAAATAAAGAGCTGGGGTAAGAGAGGAAAAGATAACAGCCTGGCAACCCAGAAGTTCTTTTGATTTATGCCTATTACTGATCTAAAAAGCATTAATAAATTATTCATTAAAGTCATTATTGACAGCTCCTCTCCTTTCCTCTCCTCACTCCTCCCTTCCCCTCCCTTGTCCCCCCTCACCTCCCCTCCCCAGGCCTACTGGAAAACCCTGAACCAGGTGCTGCAGAAGCTTAGCCAGAGGCTGGCCCTGATGAGCCAGGGGGAAGAGAGCATTGTCAAAGTCTCCCTCAACGCCTCCTCCATCTCTGATAAGCTGGTGGCCTTCAAAACCAAGCCTCCGCCCATCCAAAAGGACATGCTCTCCATCTGCAACGACCCTTACACACTGGCACAGCAGCTCACCCACGTGGAGCTGGTGAGGAGAAGGGAAGGGAGAGGGAGGGAAGGGTGGGTCACACAGAGGTCAGGGTAAGAGATGATAACAAGGATGGATGAGGAGGAGTGGAAAGGATGGAAGATGGGGTTAGCGAAGGCCCTAAGGAAGGTAAAGCATGGGGTGGAGACATACAGTTGTCCAAGTCAAGGACATAACCATGGAATATAAGACATCAAATGAGGAGATAAAGTGGAGAGAAAGAGATTTGAATGTGATAGAAAATGACTGTGAAAGAACAAAGGAAAATATGGTATAATAGCAAACTATAATTGGCAGAATCACTTAACATTGTGATCTTTTGAAACTCGCTTTAGGACTACTGTGATTATTGCTTGTCAGCTATTCCAGCGTTAACTAGTCATTACCCAGAGTCACAAAAAGGGAATAATACAACGAAAACATACATGAACAAAGGATCTCTGCAGTGTCCCTCGCATAGCATGTGAGCCCATCAGCCTATTCATGTGTGTCTTGATGTGGGCACATGTATCTGGGGGTGGTTGTGTGTGTGTGTGTGTGTGTGTGTATATGTGTGTGTGTGTGTGTGTGTGTGTGTGTGTGTGTGTGTGTGTGTGCATGTGTGTGTGCGCCTGAGTAAGCTTGTACCCTTGTCTGAGCGGTGACATCACCCTAGAAGTCAGTAATGTGCCTGGGGAAGGATAAAACCTCTGTGGATATGTGACCTGACAGCTATGCCACACACACACACAACACACACACACACACACAAAAAGGAGAGAGACAGGCATGTGCACACATACAGGACTATTTCTGTTGTAGGTATTCAGCAACATGCTAATTCTGATTAAAAGGAATTAGACTCCATTGTGCTTTTTGTCACTGTGTGTGTGTGCAGCACTGTTGTTGTCTGTGGATTATATCACGAGTCTAATGAGTCATTTTGATTGGTATGTGACTGCACAGTCGTCTTTTAATAGAAGTGAATATTGTCTCTTGTGTCACTTTGAGGAAATATGATTCCAATGAGTCACGTCAATGAGTCATTACTTCCCTTATTGATTGTCTTCCATTACTGAAATGAAAGAGTTATTAATGGGACTACCCCCATCGACCTGTGTGTTTTTGTTTTTCCAGGAACATTTGAGTCATATTGGGCCGGAGGAGTTTGTCCAAGCCTTTGTTCAGAAAGACCCGCTCGATGGAACCCAGGTAACCTTTTATTTTAAGTGCTTATAAACCTATAGTCTTTCCTCAGGTCAACCAGGAGTTTTGTTTTGTTGGGGCCATATAAATGTCAGCAGGCCTCAAGGATTGTAAGCATTTTAACATCACACACTGTAGCAAGCACACACAAGTGGGTTATCTGCACTCCCTGTGCAACTGTTGAATGTGTACACTCTTTTTTTCCACTGTTTCTCGTTTACTGTAGTTTTTCTTCATATTCATTTGCAGTCTCTTTCACTCCTGTTGCCTCCCATCTGTCCTTCCCCAATGGGTTATCTCGTGCTCTCCATTGATCGCGCTATTTCCTCTCCCAGCTCGCTGTCTTTGTCATTTACGCTCACACGGGGGGTCAGCCTGCAGACAGGAAGCTAATTAGGATGAGAGGAATTCCCTATGGTAGAACTCACCAAACTGACTTGCGTCTTGTGTGTGCGTGTTTGCGTATCATCAACAGCCATGCTTCAGTGACCAGAAGAAGAAAACCACCAACCTGGAGGCTTATGTCAGGTGGTTCAACAGACTGTGTTACCTGGTAGCTACTGAGATCTGCATGGTAAGTAGCTAATGTTGGTACACCAGGTGCCCATTTATTCTGACACTAGGATTCAGAAGCAAACAAATGGCACACAAACTGTACTCATTGTGACAAAGATGAGTATGAGTGTGACTATGAAGTGTACTTGCAAATTAATAGGAGACGATATAGGAAAGATGTTCCTTATTTTTATACATAGTTTATGTTCTGATATTCCTGTTTAGTGCAAATTTATTTCTGAAACATACTGCTGAAAATGTGAAAACACCGTGATACAGTATAGTTGGATTTTTATATTCTTATTTATTATATCTCCAGTATTTCTGTATTTTTTCATATTTTAAATAATAATTCCTGGAAAAAACATAAATTACATGGCAGCAGATAGATGCACTGTATTTGTTACAGAGCGTCACTGACCCCTAATGGTTACTTATTGTTATTACACACTGACTAGTAAGGATGGTTTAACTGCTGTATTTGTGATGGTACCTGTAAAGAGAGATAACATTCAATTCAAAATTTTAAAAAAAAGTAAATATGAAACAATAAAATATATTTTTGCAGCCAGCAAAAAAGAAGCAGAGGGCCCAGGTGATAGAGTTCTTCATCGATGTTGCGAGGGAGTGTTTCAACATTGGAAACTTCAACTCCCTTATGGCCATCATCTGTGAGTCTATTTTGGTGGTATCTGAGAATGTTATCACTGAGAATTCTCCTGCATGACCTGGCATTAATACCCGAAATCCATTTCTTCCCATAGCCGGCATGAACATGAGTCCTGTGTCACGGCTGAAGAAGACTTGGGGCAAAGCCAAAACTGCCAAGTTCTTTATTCTCGAGGTAAAACACAATCCATCTCTTTACTTACTGAGAAGAACAAGACGTGTAATAACTTGGAGTTGACAGGGTATTGCTTGTTGCGATTTGCTTTGACAGCATCAGATGGATCCTACGGGAAACTTTTACAACTACAGGACGGCCCTGAGGGGGGCCGCCCATCGCTCTCAGACTGCCAACAGCAACAGAGAAAGGGTAGGGCTCCCCACCACGTCACCGCTATCACTCTGAAAGCATTCTGGCATCGATTCAATCGTTTAATTTTATCCTCAAATCAATATTTCCTTTATCTTGCTGGCTGTCTTCTCTCTTCAGATTGTGATCCCCTTCTTCAGTCTGCTGATCAAAGACATTTACTTCCTGAATGAAGGGTGTGCCAACCGGCTGCCCAATGGCCATGTCAACTTTGAGGTGAGCCAGTGCCTTTCCTCCTGACCCCGCCTCATTTAAAAAAACATTCACTCAGTGTGGTTTTGTTTTGTAGAAATTTGTGGAGTTGGCACGGCAGGTTGGGGAGTTCATGACATGGAAACAGGTGGAGTGTCCATTTGAGGAGGATCGGGCCATCCTGCACTACCTCCACACTGCTCCCATCTTCAGTGAGGACGGTGAGATCCTGTTTTTACTTGATAAACTTCTCTGCACATGTCGTCATAGTTTGCTCAAACTAACCAATTATTTCTTTTCTTATTCTTCCCCAGGACTTTACCTCGCGTCCTACGAGAGCGAGAGTCCAGAGAACCAGGTAGAGAAGGACAGGTGGAAAGCACTCAGGTAAGAATAACAAATGAGGGATGGTATCTAGTGTAAACTGACATGCCGTGCTTCATGAACCTTTCGTCTCTTTTCTCCCATCAGGTCTAACATTCTGGGAAAGACATGAGGCTCTGACGGCAGCTAAGCCTCCCACCAGCGACGGAGCGTGCGTTCTCATTGCACTAAAATGAACTGTGAAGGAACCTAGCTGGTACTTAGGTGTTTTTCTATGAAGAAATGGTGGAGAGAGAGAGAAAAAAAAAGAAACACGATGAACAGGATTCATCAAGAAGTGTGAAAAAAAGGAAAAAAAGAACACATGACCTAAAAAAAAGTTACGTGAAAAAGTTAAGCTATAGAAACTGGAGCAAAATGCCTTTGCAGCATATTAGCTTTGAGTGATGAGGTACAGTATGCTGGAGAGGGACACCGCCTCTCCTTCTCCTTCCCCTTCCCTCGATGTGTGTTTACTCTGTGAAGATATGTTTACTACTATAGAGAGTACAGTTACAGGGAAAACCACTTTATAAAATGAAATTCCTACTGATGCTATCGTTGTTTTTGTATTTGCTCTTTCTCTTTCCCTTTGGTCCAAAGCCTTGTCTAGGTACTTAATTTAACTGTTTTTCCTTTTACTTGTAATGTACTGTAACTTACAATGATGTGAAGGGCGCTGGCTAGCCCGTATCCGCTGTCAAATTTTTTAGGTCTACTGAAGGAACGGCAACTGTGTGTATCTGGGAAGACAGACGAGGACATGCCTTGAGCATTTTACCAGTTCATCTCATGTGTACTTGTATGTGTGTGAGTGTTTGTGATGCATTCAAGTCTGTTCAGATTGTCATTCTTGTCTTGTTTTGCATGAGAATGACTGGAGAAGCCTGTTTGTTGGTCATCTCTTCTTGTGTTTTTATTTATTGTATTTTTTGAGGCAAAGTGTTAAATGGGGCATATGAGACGTTTAAAAAAACTGTTTACTCATTTTTAAAAAATGTATTGTGCCATTAATGCAAGACAACTACAGTATAGCTTAACAGTCACAACAGGAGCCAGGCCAGGTGTAGATTGTGTACAGGTGACATTTACCCTTCATCTTTCTGCTCTTCAGGAAGTTTTCTCTGACTGACGTTCAGTTGTCTGATATATTTATGGAGATTTCTGTGCTGACAGATGTATAGTTTTTATTGTAACTTTCCTTTACTGAATATGAAGTCCAACGGCATGCTACGACAAGTGTTTTTAAAGGGGCATTAAGCATATCCACCTTGTAAAGAGTACTACTGCAACACAAATGATGCATTGTTGCATTCTGTGGAAGGACAATGATGAATCAGAGACTTTTGTCTTTCAATATAGTAAAGAGGGAAACTTGTGCCATATGAATCACTGGTTGTTATGACACTTCAGGTTCCTCTGACTTGAAATGTGTTGTTTATTGTACTGTGGGATTGTCACTGAGCTTAGTTTTTGACAACTTTGTTGTGATTCGGGAGCCATTTTTTGCGGGTGGGTGGGTGGTGCAGGGAGAGTAGGTGTTATAGGGAAGGGGGCGGGAACTGTGTAATTATAAGTCTTATTCAGTTTGCTATAATTGATTGATGTCAGTGTTTCCTCTTAAGAAGCACCTTTCCCTCTCAATAACAGACTGACTCTAATTCTCCATCCTCATTTGTCATCAATAAACTTGCTTTCCTGTAACACGTTCCCCGGCTAAGTTAGGACTATTAGAGAGCCAGAGATGTGAAGTCAAACCTGCCATTTAAAGTGAAGACATGTTTTAATAAAACATTGCCTGTGTTAAACATGTGTATTCAGTGACAATCGCATTCATTACATCGGTTCTGCTCTTTTTAACGGTGTCACTGCATTGCCAACTTTGTGTGCAGTTCAAGGAGTGGAGTGTATTCAGTGTTTTTCATGGTGGCTGAGGCCAAGCAGACACACTTTAGCCTTCAACATCACTGCAAGATGTGTGACTGGTTCCTGAAAAGCCTTTAATAAAAGTGAGCCATGCGTAGTTGATTGTCTGCAATTGGTTTTGTGTAAGATAGGGCTGCAAATAACCAATGGTTATTATCTTTCTTTTCTTATTTTTTATGGTTACTTTTCTCAATTAATCGCTGAGTATGGTCCATAAAATATCCACTGTTTCCCGAATCCCAAGGTGACGTCCTCAAATGTGTTTTGTCCGAAAGCCAAAAAGATATTCAGTTACTGTCATAGAGGAGAAAGGAAAGTAGAAAACTTTCACATTTGAGGACTTAATAGGTGACGATAATTCAATTAATCGTTGCAGCTTTGGTGTAGGATAATGCATGGTTAGACTGATTTCCATTTTTCTGCCCATTCAAGGTTTGTGCCTTGATCAAAGCATTGCATTCACCACAAACTCAAACAAACAAGCATGATTTTACAAATAAAGAATGAGCTCTGACATTTTATTCATATACAACCATATGACAGGCACATTACAAGATTTCATCTGCAATCGAGGCATAACTCAAAGCTGATCCACCAAAGATAAATGTATTAGGGAATCAGCAGTCAGTTGCAGCCCTGTGTTTAACAGTGCCATGTAAAAGGGCCACATGCATCTAACACTTATTTCCCTTAGCAATTAGTCTTTCAATTTCACAACTGTGAAATGAGGTAGCCCATTTCTTTCAATTTTATTTCTGGGGAATAAATCTCAGGTATATTCCCTATGAAATAGTGGATTGATCAGCATATCCCACAAGTCTCTGCTAATCATTAATTTTAGTCTGTGAGTTCCTCCCCACCTGGGCCAAAGGTTATCTGGGCCAGTTTGGTGTACGTTTTAAAGTGCCTGGAGCTCAGGTAGGTACCGAAAAAAGCCTGTAGCACCAGCACTGCCCTCATTCTCCTCAGGATCGGTCTGGAGAGGTCCACCCAGTACCGGAGCAGGTTGCCCTTGTCCGGCGTCGGTGCAGTGGCGTACCTGGTCGCAAGGCCAATATTCACAGGTAAGGCCAGGAGGATGGGGTACACCCCACCGCCGACCACGCCAACAAGTGCGCCTCGCATCAGGGCGCAGGAGGGACAATTGAGGTCACCAGACATGAGGGGGCTGGACACCGCTGCGTTATACAGGGCAAATGTTGTCAGGAAGGGCAGCACGGCCATCGGCAGGCTGGAGGTGATGGGCGCCTGTTTGACATTCAGAGCTCTGCGATACAAGCTGTTGGATATCAGACCTGCAAGTGCAGCGTTTCCCCCCAGATACATGGGTCCATACATGAAGAGTTTCTGATCAATGTCAGGCAGCCTCTCGAAATTCTTCGCCAGCATCTCAGCAATCGCTGATCTTGTGAGGGCTTTTCCAGAGACGCTCTCCTGCGTGTTTTCCGACATCTTCACAGATAATAAAACAAAAGTCCGCTGTTTTGTAACGCGAGACCCTTGTGTACAATTTGATTAAGTCGTTTACCACATTTGGGAAAGGTGGTCCTTCGGATGAGGATAGAGCGCAGACATGTCTTACCCACAATTCAAAGCGCAGAATATAGGGTTTTCTTGCCCTGAGTACTGCCTCCAAGGATGTCTACTCCACCGCTTCCATGAAGGGTTATGATTATCCTACACTGGGCTGTTTCATATGTCGTAGATTCAGATGTTTGTTTGTTTTTAATGTAATGTCAGAAGCCTTTCTTAGTAGGTCTGTTCCAATTGTATTAACATTCACCTTTACCAGAACCAACAATAGGTTTATTTTGCAGCCTATTTCTACTCTTGATTTGAGCAAAATAATTGCTCAACTAATACTGTCATTTTTTTTACACAGAAATAAAACAAAGAAATAAAACAAGACAAAACAGACCCAGAAATAAAACAAAGGTTAATAAAGAATAAACAGAAGACAAATATATAAATACATTTGTTACAGGGCTATAAATTGCGATTCACAGTTGAGCTTGCCCAGGACAGTCTGCTGCCTACTAATAGATAGTGTGCTTTTGGATGGTATCTATTGTAAAAGCTTTTCACATATGAAAGCCATTTTTAGTCAGCAACACCGAAACCCTAAAAAGAGTATATTGAGTAAACTTTTCAGAAGTATTTTTATATAATTGGTTTTATATCAAATATGTCAATCACTCCAAATAATACAGTGTGAACTTTATTGTTTAAAAACAAGTTACACCAAAGTGCATTAGCGTTTATACAAAGAAAGAATATGCATTCACTAGATTTCAACCAAACACAGATGTAAACTGATCAGAAGTGTAATTATATTGTTCATTGTCTGGAGAATAGGTTCCAGTCACTGTGCTGGATCTCAGCATTGGTGCAGGATTGAGCTGCAATGATTAATTGAATAGTCGATTAGTTGTCAACTCTTCAATTAATCGCCAACTATTTTGATAGTCAATTAATCGGTTTGAAAAATTATCTGATCACAGCTTCTTAAATGTAAATATTTTCTGGTTGCTTTACTCCTCTGTGATATTATAATTAATTTCTTTGGGTTGTAGAAAAAAAGAGGATATTTGTGGATGTCATCCAGGGCTTTGGGAAACACTTCACCATTTTTCATTTTTCACCATTTTCTGACATGTTACAAGTTAAATTTCTTCAACAGGGCTGTAAGATGAGATTCAGAGTGTAGTCATAGAAATTAAACAATTAATCAATTAATAGAACAGATTAATTATACTTTCAGACACAATTATCAACTAATAAATCTTTAAATACTACTGACAGCTTCAAACGCGAAATAGTAACGTTAGACGTTATTTGAATTGAATTGAATTGAATTGAATGCCGTTAATGTCATTGCATGTTATGACGAAATTTGGAATCTGTCATAAAATAAACTGTTTCGATTCACTTAGACACACGATCACAGGCTCACACAGTAAAATCATACATCCTGCCTGATTGTGCCTGAAAGGATTTACCGAGGACAACAAAATCCCATTAGTCAAGCGAGGGGGCGTTGTGTATGTTACGTCATGGAATTTGTTGAAGAATGTTCTATCGGATTCTGGAGAAGCTCGCCATCTTTGAAGACGGGAAGTCAGAGCCATTTCACAGTTTCTTTGTTCATATAGTTCACTTAACCGATAAACCGTCTCTTTCGTAATTGTTAAAGAAGGGTAAGGCCATATTCATTTACCATTTCATTCTGTCACCTAGCACTTTAATGCATATGTGACTAATGATGGCTAACGTTAGCTGAAAGCTTTTGCGAAATTCGACGTCTCGCCAACATGGCAGATGTTATCTTGTTAATTAAGTTAGCTGTGGCTAGCGACGATAATGTATTTCCACGGATACTGTAAGTTGGAAAATTGGCGTTGCTTTCTACATTGGTGGCATTGACAAAGTTGGAAGCTAGCAGCACTTGAATGTACATTATTTAATGTATAAAGTTAGGCTGACTGACGGTAATGTTGTCGTATGGGTGGCTAATACAGTTAGCATGCTCAACGCTCGACGGGCCTTTGGACCGAGATCAACACTCGACGACTTTCTGCTTTGTCTGTTTATCTGTAGCCGGTTAACTAGTTAAAATTGTGGTCAAAATCATAAACCACATTGCGACTTACAAATGACCATATGTAAATGCAACAGTGGATGAACATTTGAGTTGTCGCACGATGTTAGGGCGTTAAAAATCTTCACGGGGATCAAGTCGTTGTGGAAACGTCAACAGTTAACGTTAACTTACATTGGCACAAAATGATAACCAACGTTAACGTTAGCTTGCAAGTTTTAGTGAATAACATTATGTTATAAAGAGTGAGTGAAAAACGTTACGGCCTTTTTTGATTGTAGTTGCCGTTAGCTCTTGCAGGTTTGTAATGTGCATTTTCTTTGTTTGCAGTCAGTTAACGTTACGCAACCATAATATGGTTTGGCAGCTGCAGCTAACGTAACGATTTATATGTAAATACATTGATTGATTTAGTCGCTGATAATTGCATGAAATAAGTTTTATTTATAATTTCTGAGAAATCTGCTTGTTTTGTTTTTTTGACACAAAAGTCACGGAAGTTTTCGTGTTTAGGCTGAAATGATTAATCGCTAATATCAGTAATAAAATTGGTCCATCAGTTGACTGGTTGTTCCAGCTCAACTTCCCTTTAGGGATGTGTTTTTACTATCGACTAGAATTAATAATTAGTTAACTAATAATTATTTAAAAAATTACTGGTAGCAACAAATCACCACCAGGCACATTCAGTTCAAAGAATGGTTCCCAGTGACCATTGACTAGTATTTCTGTTTGAAATGCCATCCGTGCATGTTTTATTTAATGGTACGGTTATACAGCTGTACATTTTAGCTGGTCACATGTAATGCAAATTATAGATTTTTTTTTTTTGCATTGGGGGAGGGTCATTGCCAAAAACAATTCAATTGGTAATAATGCAGCTCCACGCCACACAAATTGATAAATAACAAACATTAATGTCTTATGATCCAGTGGAATTTGAGCATATGTCATTTATACTTGTATTTTCTATGTCTTGCAGATGCGTCACTCAAAGCGAATGCGCTCACCAGGTGTCTGGCTCGATGAGTACAGCTGGGAAGAGAGAATGGAGTGTCGTAAGCGAAAGAAACGAGATTCGCACAGCAGCGAAAGAGAAAATAAGTCCAGAAGAACTCACCATCGCCAAAAGACGTATGAGGGGTAAATATCTCACATTATTTCTTGTGTAACGTACTTACTCAAATTCTAAGACGTCTCTTTAGGGTTTTGGTTTTTTAAAGGTACGCAACTTAACAAAGTAAAACAATATTTAAACTAGGCCCTGACTGATGTGGAATTTCTAACCAATTTAGATGTTTGAGGATTTTAAAATCCAGTTATCCAATAGGTCAGCCAGTTTATTTTTCTTCTTTTCAGCAACACATAAAATCCCCAACATTTGTTATGTGTAGTTGGATACATAAGCATGTAGTTAGATACATCACCATGTTAACATCACATAAAACATTTTAAAAATACTCTTTTTATTGTTATAAATAGTACTTTAAACAAAAGCTCAGCTGACTGTCTCATCTGATGGCTGTGTTTTGTGGTGGTTTGATTTGTGGCTTCTGAATTCCTTTGTTAACAGGGGAGTTGCAGAGTGCCCTCTTGTAGACAAACTATGCAACAATAGCACTAATAACATGATTGAAGGATCTCTTTCTTTTTGTGTTATTTATTGGCTGTTTTAAATACTGATTTATCTGCATTTGAAAAAATATCAGGATGAAAATAAAACAAATTGGGATATTTTGTCATAACAAGAGGAAATGGCAGCAATTACACTGTGGTTAATTTGGGGAGCAATTAATTATAAATGTAGATCCGTTAGGGTTTTAATGATACCAAATTCATTCAGTCTGCATCCTGTTAACCATTATTATATTTGTAAACAACTTGTGCTCACTATGAAGAGTGTATGTACACTGTAGACCTCTTACATATGCAGGGTTTTTCCTTCATAGAGAACTATGTGGCGTCTGCCTCCATCAGATTTGTTCCTGCCTTCACCTACAGAGACAAAACTCTGGACGTTCTTGTCATGGTAAACACTGTATTCTAGCAAGTGTTGCAATTTGTGTCATTTCTGTTATTGTGGTTACAGCATTCTGCTGATTTGGCGACACTTTGTTGTAATTAGCACAGTGCACCAAGAAAACACTGCAAAACTTTCAGAGGAAGAAAAAAGCCATATGATTGGCTGGGCCGTAGCACGAAGCCATAACATTGTTTTTTTGCTGGTAATGTCTTTGCCACACAGAAAAACTAATCACTTAAGAAAACTGTACTGTGCCACGTTTTAATATAATTTTATATCGCCCGCAGGCATTTAAAAATCTGTTGCAAATGGCAGTCTGTTTTTGAACTCTACATTTGTGTCAATAATATTTTGCCAGCAGAAACAAATAGTTTTACAAGGTATTGAGTATATCAGTATATGTGGTCACATTCTAAGTCTCAGAGCATAAACTTGTCATGTGACAGGCTTCACTAAGTACTAACATACTGGGATCTCTACTGAAAGTTGGAGATAAACATTTAGTATCCAGGTATTCACATCATCTACGCTGTAAGAGAGGAAACTGAACTATAATTAAAAACAGCTTATGTTATATTTGATTTTAAATAACTTTTGTGTTAATGTAAATTAATACAACCGCTTTTATCTTACATTTGATGTTGAACAGGACACCTTCTTGTTTAATGTGATAATTATAATTTTCTCCAGTCATAATTATTAGAACTCTTAAAACAAATCTTTGTTTTCTTAATGCCATTTTCGCATCTGATGGCGGCCTGTGCAATGTTAATGTCTTGCAATTGTAGCTTTTTGTGGGCATGTATGATGGCCCAACGGGTCACATTAGATGTTTCCAGATCTACTCTAATTTTAATTCTGTAGAGAGGCAGACTTCTTCCTGGAAGACAACTGACACCACCAGGGTGCTAGGGCGTTAGAGGTTTCTTGTTCCTTTTTAGATGCTTAGGTGCTAATGCTGGGCAGGTGTGCTGGACGTGATTGGAAACATTCTGAGCAAACATTAGGATGTTTAAGACAAAGTCTCATATGAAACTTTTGAAAGGTCTTAGGACTTCTTATATTAAGGAGTAAACATTTCCCTAGAAACCCTTTTTTAGACATGCATTTGGCACAAATGGTACCAGATAGGTGTTTAGTTCTGGCGTACGTAGTTCTGCACGTGTAGATTCACAGATCGTATTACGCACCATCAGATTGTGCTGACAGGCTTTCGGCAACTTTCAGTGCCTCACACCTTCTCTCTGACAGTTTGGCTCTCTGTAGAGGTGCATGAGTTTTAAAGAAGGCATGCTTTAGGTTGCCAAGGAGACAGCTAAATAAATGTTAAAATTGCCCAAAAGTGTGACATCATTTATTCATTTGGCAGGTGAGTAAATGTTGGCGTCTGCATCCTCCTAAAGTACTATTTTGTACAGTGATAATCCTTTAATAAAATGCAGCCTCCCATTGAACAGGATGCTTGGGTGTTTGGTGGCTGTAAATCAGTTTGTTTCTAATTACAAATGTTACGTAAAAGGATCAGGGGATAGAGTGTCAGGCAATAGGCACACCATTAGCACCTTCATATACAGTCTTCATTTTAGAGCTTGATCACAGACAAGGATCCGGGCTGTTCCTCACCTACTCTAGTCCTTGTTTTTGATCTGTTTGTGTTCTTTCTTTCTTTCTTTTTTTTTTGGTTTGACTACAGGCACTACCTGGAGAACCGCAGTTTGAACGAGCGACTGGACACTCGGGAAGGCCACACCCAGGACCGCAGTTTGGACATGGCCTGTGAGGAGGACAGTCGTGAAGCCACTTGCAAGGACAGAGACCGTGACTGGCACCACTACAGCAAGTCATCTGGGGCGTAGCGGTCGCAGCAGGCGAAGCAGCCGCAGAAGCCGCAGACACAGAGACAGGCGGCGCAGGCGTAGCCCCTCTCGCCACAGGTCGTCCTCGGTACGAGAACCTCCTCCTCCTCCTCTACCCCCCCCTCTCCTGTCTATACCACCAAATCGTCATTATCGCTGGTGTTTAGCCAATGCTTAACACCTGTCTCTTTGACTCTGTGTCCTACTCTTCACTGTTAAGCATGATTTCCAGTAATAGGGGACTTGGGGGCTCAGGGAGTAAGGGATTGTGAGTGTTTATAGACTTGCAAGAGAGAAGCGGACCCAGTATTTGTGGTGAAATCTTAGTGGGCAGTTATGGGACGTGATGGTAAAGATTTAAGTTTTATAGGAACGAACAAAGAACTACATGTAGAAAGACTGTTATCAAGTTCAGTTTTTTCTGTACTACTCTGAGAAAGTCTCTCATCTGAAAATCTTGTTGCCATGTTTTTCTTCTGTAACGCACACTATGTGGTGGCTGGCGTCCAATTTCTCTGACGGGGCTGAATTTGAATTTGCTGCTCCGTCCTTCCGTCCATTCGCCTGGCGGTGTTACTGAACGGGCCGAATCTATCCACCCCTACACCTCCCCCCCTTGGCCTGGTTGAATGAATGACGATGTCGCATTGTGGTGGCCTGGTGCTGGCTGACTGATGGGTTATTGATGTGATGGCGGATTGCGGCGGTTCCGGTGCAGAGGAGGAGCCATCACCGCAGCAGCAGGAAAAGATCCAGGAGTGTTGAGGATGATGACGAGGGTCACCTCATCTATCACAGTGGAGACATGCTGAGAGCGAGATGTATAGAATATATACCTTTTTTTTTCTACTGTTGTTCACACTTTGTCTCTCACTCTCTTGTTGTCTGGTTTTTACTTCCAAACATTAATTTATAGGCTGAAGTATTTGGGCCATTAGACTTAATATTTTTTTTATTTTTGGTTAGATATGGCTTGTCAGTGTAACATATTTAGCATTGAGCTGTATGCCAGTGTTCAGAAGCCTGTGTGTGTATAGCAGCGTAGCTAAACAGAGCCTTGTAACATCAGCCAGTGAACCAGCCAAAGGACAGTGTTTCACTTTGTCAGTGCTGTGTTTCTAACTTCAACTCTCTATTTTCTGTAGATGAGATTGTGTGTACTCTAGGAGAGGGTGCCTTTGGGAAGGTTGTGGAATGCATTGATCACTCTAAGTAAGTAATAATCAGGAAATATTCTTTACAGATCAATGTTTTGAATAGTTTGTTTTTTGCTTACCCGCTCTTTCTCTCTCTCGTTTGTTTAAAAATATTTTATTGTGTGTTTCTAGTGATGGAGCTCGAGTGGCTCTGAAGATCATAAAAAACATTGACCGCTACCGGGAGGCAGCCTTGTCTGAGGTAGAGGTGCTTAAACAGTTGAAGTCCCTTGACTCTGATAACAGATAGTAAGTGAATCCACAATAACTTCATACCGCAAAAGCCTTATCACCGCGTGGTTAGAACATATGTAAATATGTTCTTTTTTTGCCACACAATAAACTTATTTGTACCTACTCTACTCTTCCTCCCCTTCAGTGCTTGTGTGCACATGCTGGACTGGTTCGACTACCACGGCCATGTTTGCATCGCCTTTGAGCTGCTTGGCCTCAGCACCTACGATTTTCTCAAGGAAAACAACTTCCAGCCTTTCCCCATAGAACACATCAGGCACATGGCGTACCAGATCATCCGAGCTGTGCTGTGTGAGTAATAGACACAAGCATTCACAGAAAATAACAGGATGCTGTAAAAACAACAGCTTGGGTTAAAAATGTACATGTTCTTTTCTTTCAGTTATGCATAAGAATAAGCTGACTCACACGGATCTGAAGCCGGAGAACATTCTCTTCATTAATTCAGACTACTTTATGGAGTACAACCCCGATATGGTAAGCGTACCATACCTGCGAAAGTATTGTCAGAAGTCCTAACTGTCTTTGTGCCGGCGGCTGTGTGAGAAGCATAATTGTTAATAATTGTTTTTCTCAGAAACGGGATGAAAGAACATTGAAGCACCCTGATGTGAAAATCGTGGACTTTGGTAACGCAACATATGAACACGAGCACCACACCTCGGTGGTGTCGACGCGTCACTACCGTGCTCCTGAGGTCATTTTAGGTAAGTGGCTCCTTTTTTAAAGCACTGCAGCTTTAAATGGATGCTTTACTGGTGACATGTTATGTAGTTAACCAATGTCTCTTTCAGATCTGGGCTGGGACCATTCCTGTGATGTCTGGAGCGTAGGCTGTATACTCATTGAGTACTACCTTGGATCTACTCTCTTCCAAGTATGTGGCAGTAGAGAGCCTAACTATTACTACTGTGACATTAACCATGGTTTTTGGTAAAAAGAGTAATATTATTTTCTTCTTCAGACCCATGACAGTAAAGAGCACCTCGCTATGATGGAGAGAGTCCTGGGGCCCATCCCCACAAAGCTTCTGCAGAAAACCAAGTAAGGCGACCGCTGACTGGCCTTTTTAAATATTTCTATGTGTTTCTGTAAGGCCACCTGAATATAACCCCCAGATAGATTTATCTTGTTTGGATTTGTAATTTTGTGATCATTGTGTGTTGTACAGGAAACAGCGCTATGTTCACCGGTGTAAGCTCAACTGGGATGTACACAGCTCATCTGGGAGATATGTCAGAAAACACTGCAAACCCCTGAAGGTAAGAGGAACACTATTCTGGACAGCCACGCAGTCAGTGCTGCAGTGATCTGAAAATAAACCTTCCCGCAACTCTGATGTTTACATTTTG
This sequence comes from Lepomis macrochirus, assembly GCA_024633595.2. Classification (NCBI taxonomy): domain Eukaryota; kingdom Metazoa; phylum Chordata; class Actinopteri; order Centrarchiformes; family Centrarchidae; genus Lepomis; species Lepomis macrochirus. Next base: position 14,801,481 of record JALXJV020000018.1, on the reverse strand, counting down.
TATCATGTCAGCTAGCAGTGACTACAATGAGAACAGGATTCTTAATTTGCTGCATTCAGCCACTGAGCCCAGCTGTTGGTCATAAAACGAGTCCAATTTGTAAACAAGCCTGCTTTAATGTCGATGGATGGCACCTCACCTAAGCTAATTTGAATTAACACATCGCAAGTACTTGAATATATCTCAAGGATTAAATTATTGTTGATCTTTTGTGTTTCTTTAAAACACTATAAACTGGGACCTCAAAAATAAGTTGAATTCATCTGAAAGTCAATTTAGAAAATAATTGGTTGTCACCAAATTTACCATAGTAGTTAACACATGTAATTTAGAGCATTGAAAATGCAGAGTACTAGGTTAACCATGACATATTTTAAAGAGACTGATTTACAAATACTCCTTTTCCCCATCAGCATTACATGATGTCTAAGGGCGAAGACCACCAGCAGCTGTTTGACCTGATAGAGAAGATGATGGAGTATGACCCAGCTAAGAGCCTCAGTCTGGAGCAGGCCCTCCGACATCCGTTCTTCTCCTGCTACCGCAAGAGCAGCAGCAGAAGCAGCAGCAGCAGCAAAAAAGACTGAGCTCCTGAGCCTGTAAACCTCTGACCTGCAACCTCTGTCAGGGCCTATCTGTCACCATGACATTTCTCATGGTGCTCGGCCCCTACTTCCTGCCTCTCCAGGAGAGGTGTACCTAAACTGACTGTATCAGTCCACTGCCCTGCTTTGCCAGTGTTTCTTAGTCTCGCTCCTGAACAGTTTTTGTTTTTTCATCTGTGGCATGTTCTCAAGTAATGCATTCCCCAGTTGAATTCTATTTATTTGCCGTTGTAATTTAATTTGTAGCTTCTAAGCATACTGGTAGAGCTGTGTTTTATTATTCATTATTAGTCCAATTTTGTCCGTGTTGTCTCTACATTGTTGTGAAGGGTAATGTTGCAGATGGAGAATTGCTTTACCCTGCATTATTCTCGAGTAATTTATTCAGCATTGTAGATGTAAATAAAAAAGGTATTGCGGGCAGAAAATCATTGTACATAGAATTTGTTCAAATTTCTTTTCACTGACTGGTTATGTAACTTTTGCAGTATCATGTACATTTTCTCAATAAACGTGAATGGACGACAGAAGTGTGTAGTGTGCCTAACGTGCCGAGTTGGTGATACATTCACTTAGGTGCAGTAGCTGCATTAACCCACAGGATGGCGGTACAGAGCTTTATTGTCGCTGGCCAACCCAACATGGTAGAGCTATCAGGGCATTGACGTAAATCTAACAATGTTAGTGTTGAAGCTTAGAAATGATTTTCTTATTATGGAATATAAAGATTAAACGGAAAATTAGAATGATTTTTTTAAATTTTCCTACTAAGATTTCAGCCTCGTTAAAAGTCAATGCATTTAAAGTATTAACATTAACGCCGACTACAAACTGTTACGCTGAATTGAAAACCGCATCTCAAACCAATTAGAGGGCAAAGTAGAAATGATTCGACAACGAAAAAATTGACGTTCCAAACAATAATTAGGATAGGCCTATTAGGAACTAGACTACACTATTTTTTATAATACAAATTTGCCTTTAGCCTACTGTAATCTAGTAGATTTACAAACTTTGTGAACTGTCGTTTTCTGAAGAGGATCGACCGTCCACAATGTGTAGTGCACAGGATGCGTCCCTTGTGGAGGATTGAAAAGCATTTTTGTTCAGACTTAAATGGGAAAACATGAACCAGATCTTCCCGCTCGTGTATTAGGAAGTCTCATAAGCAAGTGATTGAGCAACATTCACAATTTCTCATTAACGAGGCACAGAGCCATCACTGTTCTAGCTGTCCTCTATCCACTACAGTGGGTTTGAAAAAAATATTAGCTGCAGTCAGAGACGACACTACTGATCTGAGGTCCAGTGAAGTTGGCAAACCCTCACAGTCTCACTCACAGCTGTCAATCCGCAGCCTCCCACGTGGTCAATAGGGCGGGCGCATCTCAACTAGTTGAACGTGCAACTTTTTAGAAAGGCAAACAATTGGCCCTGTTGGTAGTTGCAATTGCACGTCCACGTACGATACTCCCCGACAGGAAGCAACGACCTGCAAGTTGGTAGGCGCCTCTTCACTGGTTCTCTGGGCATCCAGATCGCTCCCATCTGTGCCTGGCGTAAACCCGGTGCGCACTGCTGCTGCCTCTTCCCAGACTACTTTGAGACAGCGCTTTGAACCCCGAGAGTGTTCCGGAGTTAGTATTGTGTGTTAAGTGCGCTGCTTAGTTTGTCTTCGGAGCCTGATCACAGGTTGGTTACAGAACTACAACAGCAAAACAAGTTACTTTATTTTCATCAAGAGAACTTTGAAGCAGGATTTCAGCATGGATACAGACAGCGATTCTATCGGGGAAAGTAAGCCGGTGTGTCAGTGTGCGCCCAAGTCCCTGGTCCAGCGGTGGCTTTCTGGTTTTCCCATCGCTCTGTGCTTGCTGATGTCCCTCAGCTCCGTCACCGTGTGTCTTCTGATGAGCTTCAGGACCTACCAGCTGGAGAACCGACTGCAGATGGAGATGGACAAAGCGTCCAGCTTCCACCCGCAGCACAGGGTCTTTCTAAACGAGGATGGGACCCTAATTCCAGAGCTGAGCACACAAATAGGAAGGCTCGTGGAAGAGGTACATAACTTATATTGTGGATTTAATTAAAACTGTTTGGTGAATACATATATTCAGTATCTGAACCTCTGACAGGCGCGCTGCTCGCCTGTGCGTAAAGTGTGCGTAACAGGGAACATATGCAGCGAGGTTTACAAACGCACAAACATGGCACTTTTTGGCAATTGCACCCTAATTATTCCCCCTAAAATCAGTCCCCTTTTAATGCATGACCTTAGGGATCAGCCGTGCATGCAGCTGGCCAATTAGTTTGCAGTTAAAGCTCTTTATAGGGTGACATAACCATTGATGATACACACCAACCTATAATTTTATCACGTGGAAATGAATTTGAGGAGACTCCTTTCATTCTAGAGCTGAATGTAATGGAGATAGATTACGATCTCATTATTGTTATTGCTACTCATTAGGATGATTTTAGTCGTATTGCATTCTCTGAATTATTGCATAATGCTTTACATTTATCCCCGTTATTCTGACGTACTCTGGATTAAAAATGCAGTCAAACCAAATGAAGGCTTATAAATTATACTGTTTCAGATTGAGGGTATATTCATGTTTGAGAATCGTGGGTTTTGTCTTAAACTGGAAATTGCTCTGTGTGTCTGCAGAAAGTGGTGGAACTGATGCCGAAATTGCGGACAACTAGGGATGTTGGCCAAGAGTGCTCCTGTCCTCCAGGTACCTGCCCTCTTAATAAAACACACAATGAAAACATACAAGACACTAAAAACCAGTACCCTATCAGGTTAACATTACATCCATGAATGACGTCTTGTGAAACCTGATTGTTTGTCTGCCTATGATGCTTTTGGCACTGTGTGTTGTGTGTGTGTTGTGTGTGTGAGCTTGTGCACAGCCCATACTGTGACAGCAGATGAGTGGGTTTGGGATGTCCAGCCCGAGTCCTGATGCCTCATGTCAGTGGGGGATGCTCACTTTAATAGATGGACCAGCCGTGTGCCAAGAATGGCTTGTGGTGTTCATTTACAGGGCTTGTGATAGTTCCACGCATGGAGAACTGTGTGATCCACATCATGTTTAACAGAGTCCCCAGTTATGCCCGTGAATTAAAGAAAGATGGTATTTCTTTTATTTGGGTAAAGCTGCTGATGTGCTAATGGGGATTAGGTGTCCACACCTAATTGGTACAGCGGGAACACCAGTGGGTGTGACCAACTGATTTCATCTGTGTATTTAATGGTTTACATGGCTACTTTATCTATGGAAAGAAAAGTTGTCCTTTATTGCCAAAGACATTATCTGGCTTGCAGCAACAGGGTGTGTGTGTGTGTTTCATTGAAGCAGGTATTCATGACATTCCAGTTTTGAAAAAAAAATGCATCTCAAGACTAAGTCTCAAAATTACCATTGTTACTGAAGAGAGAAGATCTGCTTGCACATATTTCCTTCTCTCAAATGTTTGCATCAACAAGTTGCAGCAGAGGTTGAGTTTTTAAGATGCTTAGCTACACATTTGGGTAAATTTCCTTCCATGGCTCTTCTTTCTTTCTTTCTTTCTTTCTTTCTTTCTTTCTTTCTTGCTTTCCCTCTGTCTCACTTTCTCTGTCCTCCTCCCTATCCCTCTCTCTCTCCTTCTCTGGGTGTGAATAGCCCCGCAACAACAACAAGAACAGGTGAAAGCGTTCACAAGTGGAATTTCTGGCCCCTTTTCAACACATTCTGTTTTCCAGTCTGAAGTCTGCTGTGCCAAGATAGCTTGCTGGCTCTGTCTGGTCATTGAAGTTGGCACAAGTATTTGCTGTTTGCGTTGGATTCAGCAGAGCCAAAGCCCCCGATACTGTTGATGAGATGGAGTTCTTTACTGTAGTTCCACTAGTTCTACATTCAGTGCATTTCCACTTAGTATGACTCAGCAGAATTGTAATCAGAGGTACATGTGCATTTTAAAAAGTTGCCCAATTAGGGCTAGCCTGCACTGCCCCTGCTGGGCACTCATGCATTTTAATGTAATTACTCCATTAGATCATATTATTGTATCAGATGTTGCAACCCATTTTCCTGTCAATTTTGCTGAACTGCTGTGTAATCAAGTGGTTTTCTGCACTGAAACAGAATCCCTCCACAACTATTCAGAAGTCTATTTAAAGGTCTCGCTCTCTAGTTTCTGTTCTTTAAATATGGTGTTTTGTTTTGGGTGAAACAAAAGGCTATTTTGTTTATTGCGGCTTTGATGGCAACCGAATGCCTGTGGACACGCACTTTTTTTAATGTCCCAACAATTACATTGCTCAATACTGACTTGTTAACATTTCTCCATAATATGTGTTTATTTCTAAAGAGGGTTTCTCAACTGATTATCTTGGATTCTGAGAGTTTTTTTCCCAGGTGCTTTGTGCTCAAGAAGCCACATGACCTGGGTACTAACAGCAGTGTGCATGCGTTTGTGCCAAGTATTGTATATGTGACTTATAATAATAATAATAATAATAAGCTTTATTTATATAGCACTTATCAAACAAAGTACAAAGTGCTTCACAAGAAATCATACATAAAATACAAAAATGCATAACAACAAGGATCACAAAAGTAAAGTAACGAGTAGTATCAGATAAAGAAGTAAGGAAGTAAGACATTAAAAACAAAGTGATAAGAACAGTGAGGCAAAAATGATAGGCAAAAGGCAGCTCATATGAAATCTAGATATGCTTTCCGATAAAAGTACATTTTTTAAAAGAGATTTAAAAGAAGAAGCCGACCTAGCCAGCCGAATCTCCTCGGGTAAACTATTCCAGAGCCTCGGGGCCCTGACAGCAAAAGCTCGATCACCTTTTGTTCTTAGTCTGGTTGCAGGGACAGACAAAAGGCCCTTGCTGGAGGATCTTAGACCACGGGAGGGCTTATAAGGAGTTAAAATATCTAAAATATAATCAGGAGCCATGCCATGAATAGCCTTAAAAGTAATAAGACTTATGTCAAATGTTTTTATGTACATTTAACTGAGGTGTGCTGTGCCTACATATGTGCATCCCATCTGTCTCCTTGTGAAAGAGTGTACAGTCTGTATCATGGTCCCATGTGGCTGCGTGTGTGATGTCTGTGTGTTAGTCTGACTTTCTGTCCCTGAGCCTTTGAGAGGCCGACAGAGGCACCTCTCTCAACACGACACTGTAAGAAGAGATCCTTCTCTCCCTTTAGCACCAGCTCTTCCCATCTGAAACTTGAATCTCTCACCACCAGGATCACAAGCCAAGGTATTTCTGCCTGTATGTGTGTGTGAGAGACACACTGCGGCACAGCATGAGCGGCATTTCTGCCGTTAAAGCCATGCCCTCTGCACCAGGGTCCTCACATTTCACCCTGCATGAAGACAGGGGCCCAACAGGGGGCAGCACTTCCGCAGTAGTGCTGAATGTGATGGTACAGAATTTGTTATTGACACTTGTGGTTGAATTTCATTCTTCTGATGAAAAATTTAAGTAGGCCTATTTTTAAGGCTGACTCAGTCACCACTGGAGTAGAATAAACACTGTCTATAAAAAAGTATTTGGCCCCAGGCTTTGACTCGAGAGACATTTACCTCTTGTGTCCAGTCAGCGCAAGCAGCATTGTGACTCCTTTATGCTCACAGATAACGGTGGTCATTAAGGCTTAGGCAAACTATGTCACAGAGACCAACTCTGCTTACAAGCTGCAGGTGTTTGCAATTTTACACCCGCCTGTTCTGGCCACAGACACACACAACGAATGCTCACACACAAACGTACAGACACATTCAATGCTTACACACGAACACAACACCTTTTGGCTTGGCTAATTAGAACCATGTGAGGGCCGTATGTGTTTTGGTGTAGGGGGAGTGTATTGTCATCTCTGCAATTTGTATTTAAAGGCAGTTTAACAGGTCTGATGCCAACTAGGGGGGCACACTGCCTGCCCATACTTGGGCACAGGCCCAAAATGAAACACCAGCCAGAGACACCTATTAATATTACTCAGTCACCAGTCACCGAATACTGCGCAGCAGGAGAGGGTGCTAAAACAATGCAGTCATCAGCCATCCATTTGAAATTACAGTTTGGGGGGACTTTTTCTGCTGATGACTCACATGGTCTTCAATTGTGTAACCTCTTTTGTTATGAAATCCTTTCAGAACATTTAAATACATTTTAAAAACTTCATGGTGAATCTACACACAAAACTTCTTACTTCCTGAAAAAATAAAAAAATAAAATACTTTGGGGGATACAGCAGGTTTTCATTAGTGAATTTCCTACTGGAGTTTGTTGGAGTGCATGCTGCTTTGACAAAATGTTCTTTTTAAAGAGGCATTATGTAGTTTCCAGCGGCCACTAGCGGTGCAGTTTTAAGATTGCAACCAGGTGTGTGCTCGTACGCGTGCTCGCTTGAACTCATGAGCGAGCAGAATCCAACACAACAGCTTTCATACACAAATCCAGCAATAAACGCAGGAACAACAGAGTGCAGGCCTTGGCTTTTCACACAGACATGTTCAGGCTCTGTTACTTCAAGGTTACCGTCTCACAGGCAGATCAACACCGGCGCCGTAACGTTACTTCATTCAGCGCAGCGAGACACCGGCATATTGACACAGTACTCGCGAAAAAAGGCAAAGTGAGAGCAGATATAGACAGGTGTGGAGCCAGCTTCACACAACATGCTGGAAACTCAGGTAAACTCCCACTGCAATGTTACAGTAATAGTTTTATCAGCTGCAGGTTGAACTAATCCGCGCTCGTTACATGATCACGGTACATTTACTGGATTTAGTCGACGTGCTACATCGTTAGTTCGCCTGCTGCTTTCAGTAACTATCTTTACTATCTGTGAATCTGCCACGGAGGCTCAGCAATGTCGGCACAGCTAACATTACCTGTATTGAATGATAATGAAAAGTGAGCTGGACTGAATACTATAAGATTGTGGCACACTTTAACTTAACAGTTAACGTTAGACCGCAGTAAGTAACGTTACTGTAACTAGTGTTAGTGGATGGCTCTTTCTCTGGGTTGTATATTATGTAGGTCATGTTAGTTTCCAGGACCGAGAGGTGGAGAAGCTGTGTATCAGTAAAAGGCAATAAATCTAAATTGAACGTTACGAAGCAAACAGCGAGCTAATGTGGTCCGAGCTAATGTAGCGTTAGCTAGCTGCTCGTGGCTGCATCACTATGGGATAGTAAACAAATCGCTCCATATTAGCTTTTTACCGTTACATCATTTCTTGCAGGCTTTGATAAGTTGAGTTTATGTTGGAGTCTGTGTTGTGCTGGGAGCAGGTCTTTCTTATTGTTAGCAGACTCCATGTCGTAAGTTGCAGTGTCGTCACTGCTGAGAGCAAAGTAGACACAGCGAGAGGCTCGGGAGCGCGCATGCACGTGTCAGTATTTATGTTATTGAGAGAGGATGCTCACAGCAGGATTAATTCTTGTCTGCTTTTTGTACAAGTACAGTCATTTGTATTTATTCTGTCTCCAAATTCTTAAATACAGTATGTGGTTGCTTGCTGTTATCCTCCCACAGTGAGCAGCACTGTAATGTCTAATAGGCTGAGAAGTATAGGATATGGTCTTGTATGATGCCCATCAGCTGTCTACCGATGTTACCCGACCTGTCTGGGGATCAACCCCTCACCCAGGAGGCAGAGGGGAGGCTGCACGCTCTTCTGCCCAGCTTCCTGCTCTCCCACCTGGAGGTGGAGACGGGGAAAGCTCGGCTTTAGGTAGACAGAGACCCACGATGGGGCCAGCACCCCCCCAAGTCTGCATTTTGTTTTTAAAGCCATAATAAATCCGACAGGAAGCTTGCAGCTACCTATGCAATCTATCGCCACAGGAAGAATACATAGGCCATATAGGATCCATTAATGACCATTTTAAAATAATAGATGCAGGAAATTTGTTTTCATAAGTGGTCTTGTTTTAGATTTGTTCCGCTTTAGCTGCAGGCATCTTTTTTAAGTATTAATATGCTGGAGAGCAGCACATAACTAACTCTGTATGTGAGTCTCTGCTTCCTCGTACACTGTGCGTTTCTATTTGTGTGTGTGTGTGTGTGTGTGTGTGTGTTGCTTACACCAGTGTATTCTGTGCATGTATGGTTTTTTTTTGCTCCAACTCTGCCTCCCTATCTGCAGGCATACATTTTAGTATGTGGCGGCCACTGACCGACTGCACTACTTTAAATTCATGGTGTATAAAGTCAGTGTTGAAGAGAGTATCCTGTGGCCAAAAATCCAGGTGGCTTTTTTTATATTATGCTGCAGGGGGAAAGAGATTTCAAAAAGGGAAGAATATTTTTAAAATAGAAAACACTTTTTATCCTGCTGCTGCATAGAGTCAAGTCTCTGAACGCACACGGATAGACGCATATTCACCAGAGGTGGTCAAAGGTATAGTCAAGAGGAAATCCTCCTACACTGCAACTGTTTAACCTGATGTATTGTGCATCCTCATTAGGGAAATTCAGAAATGTGTAAAATAGCTTCACTCTATCTTAAATTTGGATTAAATTAAAAATGTTGATTATTTTGTTAGTGCTTATTGCGTTATGGTGGACATTGTTAGGAAGGAAATAGCCTCATCCTTCCTTGCAGCCTGCTTTGCATTCAGCACTATATCACAGACTGTATCGTCATGTGGACAGCAGCTTTGATGCGCGGCTGTGTGAGCCTCATGTCCTCAGGTTACTTTTATCCTTCTGTTGATGTGTCTGTTTTGCCCTCCGCTCACTGTGAGAGTGGAATAAAAATGAGTGACTCTTCATGATATCTTGTGCTCGTCCAGGATGATGATCTTGGAAGGCTCGAGTGTGCTCAGTTTATTTGTAGAAGATGAGGGGAATGCTGCATTTTGGATAGTTGGGGATTTTGAGTTGGAGACGGCTCTGTCTGTATCGTTGAAGTCAAAGGCTGCACTGAAAAAAAACATTACTTGGTGATAATTTAGATTTAAAATCTAGTCTGTTTTGTGTTGACTATGGATTGGATGGTGTACTGATTAAAGTCTGATAAACAGGTCATATTAACGGTTAAGATTTAATAACAACTAATCTCTACGTAAGAAGTAGTTTGCGTAAGACAGATTTTTTTTAAGTTAGCAATTTGTAAATCTCTGCTTAGATTACAGCTATAGGCTAAGTTTGAACAGCTGATGCAACTGCCTCCAGCTGTGTATTTGTACATTTGCATGAGTGTGTAGCCCATTTTGACTGCTGGTCGCCATGCACACACTATGAACACTGCGCAACCCAACCACATCCAGACCCCTCCCCTCGCTGTCTCTCATCAGCCTTCTTATTAAAGTTTGCTTTGTGGAACCACAACGTTTGACAGCAGGGCCGACATTCTTCCTTTTGAAAAATAAACAGCTGGACACAGGCCGGCCAGTCGGCAGCCCATGAAGGCCCATGAGGACCTCAAGAACACGCAGAGGAGCAAAGGGCCAGATGCCAGGCAGTGGAGAACACCCACACTAGCCAAGAGACATCCTGTACTGATGGTTACAAGACTGATTCATAGAAAACATCACTGGATGCAATTATCTACTGACAAAATATCATATTAGCTGTGAGCTCATTAAAAAAGCGGGAAATGACATGAAGCCGGTAAAGGAGGAAACACGGATTGTAACATATTTAAAGGATTTTGCATCCATGTGTTCATATTTAAGCATCAGATTGTAGGTCGTCACCTCTTGGCGAGCACTGGAAATATCCATTTCCAAAAAAGAGGCTCCTATTGAGCAACAAGCTATGTAAGGGCCTGTTTATATTTGCATCATTGTCTTTTTCCGGGCAAGTCAGAGAACTGAGGTAGTGCTGTTTATGAGGCCAAGTTTTCTCATCGCTCCATATAGAGGGTATGCGTTGATATCACTTCCTCTTCCGGAACACGCTGGACTGAGTGGCAAAACATCTGTTACCATGGCTGCGTTTAGCAAACCAGGAGTAAAACAAGTGACTATTTGTTCAAATTAAAGGCAGTCGGACTCGACAGTGATCCTTACTGCTTACCCAAGCACCAGCGGTACATTTCTTTCCCATTTTAGATGTTTTGTTTGTGTTTTAGCTGATTGAAGTAAACACTGCTGCTCATCTTTCTGCCACTCAGTGAGTGTAACTTTGACATCATGCGCATACCCTCTATAGTGGTGCATGGACACAAAAACAAAAACTATTCTCGCGCACACACCCCCAATATAAACATGAGCCAGATGAGTGTTTATTACCACAGGTGGACAGAAATGTAACTGTGTGTCAAGTAGCAGTTTTAACATAGTAAGTTGTTATTTTAGCATCTTCACAACATTGTTGGATTCAATTGAGTGTTAAGTGTTACTAAACACATCTTTATACAATAGAGAACATTAGAGGAGCTTTGGTCCAAAATGAGATATCAATCATTTGAAAAGCACAAGGCATCAAAGTAAAACTTGATTTAGGAGAACATCTGATTTGTTGCTTTTCTTACAGTAATTCTTTGTCTGATGCACATGATTTCAAAACGCCAGTTGTTTTCAGCAAACCAGCACGCATCAAAAGCATTAAGTGGTGTGTTAAACCGCAGGGACACAATTCATTTCTTCAGTCTTGGATTGATTTAAGAGCATCGCCACAGAATCCTTCATGGTGTTTCTGGGGCAAGAGAATCTGTTCACTTAGCAGACAGCTGTTTTTAAAGTTTAAATTTAATGCAAGACAGTATATTTTTTTCTATCTAGCACTGATTTGATTATGTCCTCGTTATGTGTGCTTGTGTTCAAAGGCGTTCTTGTCCAGAAGGACGCTACAGGCATAACGCAAGTTTTCAACAAATTAGTGACTTAAGTAGTAACAGCTAATACGTCATTTTAAAAAAGAAAATGTGAAACGATGAGCATTGCCACATCCTTGTAGGAGGTGTGTGAAATTAGGAAAGTAAAAGTAAGCAATTTTGGCTTTAAGTTTGAGGGGACATGTACCAAATCCTAGTAGCTTGGAGGTATTTTAGTTTTAATATAATTTAATAATAATTTAATTTAATAATTTAATTTCTTTTCTTTTTTTGTCCTCCTTTCTTCTTAAAAACGACTATGATAAGCATCATATTTTAGGAAACACTAAAACTCTATATCATAAGGCTAAATCAATTTCCTGCATATCTGAAATAATCAGTCAGTGAGTAAATTGTGTCACAGAAATGTCATATGCCTCAACAAGAACCTGTACAATCTGGAGTTTTGGTGAGCAACGTAGGAGTGGAAAGAGCTCACCGAGCCCTGCTGGGCACACACGGTGCCAAATGTGGAAACTATTATGATGTTTTCTTTAATTAGCACAAGTGGCAGGTGACAAGGTGAATAGCCTTTTAATGGGGGAGCAGAAAAACTATTTAACACCACCGTGTGGCCTCTGGCTGGCTGACAGTAAAGTCAGGTCAAACGATCTGTCTCTGTGCCTTAATCTGTGTAATTATTTATCTGAATTTACAGGACAATGAGGCTGTGATACCTAACAATGTCAAACTCTTTCAAACTGTCCTTGGAAAGGAAGTATAATGCTGACGCTCAAATACTCTACCAAACCTGTGAAGTATGTAAACAGGCTTAAATTGCAATCCCATCATCTGTTAAGATGTCGAGCATTGATAAAGATCCGTAGAAATAAGTCTGCAGTATCAGACTTTTCCTTGGCATGTACCGCCCTGTTATTCCATCAGGAATGTGAAGAGGCTGAATCCAGCTGCAGGACAGGATTCTCGTGAATGCACCTGGATTAATTCGACAGATAGCATCTATGGACATGTACCCAGAGAAACAGGGAGGCAGAGTTGGAGCAGAGGTTATCGTTTATCCCTGCATCCCTTCCAGACACAGTGTGGAATGAGCAATCAAGGTATCTTTCCTTGGGAACCATGAGAGGGTGTATGATGCAGGGCATGGGTGATCCAGATGGTCTCACTGTGCCAAACATGCTCCTGCTTAGTGTAAAAGCCCCTCGACAGGCTTGTCACTCTCCCAGCACCTCTTTAATGAGAGCCAAGCTTGTAAAGCTGGGCCTGAAACCTTTGAACAATCCGTCAGCATCACTGGTCCATGTTATTCTGTCATAACAGGGAGACGATGGCATTTTGGAGTGGAGTGCAGGACAGCTCTCAACAACTTAACGCCTCCATTTGGTTGGGGTGCATTTTTTGTTGCTTGTTTTTTAACTCAGTGTCCCAAATTTTTGCTCTTTTACACATGATGGACTTCTTCCCTTTCATTTCCTCCTCTCCATCCCTGTCTCTATTTATGATTTGAGGAGTGTATATTTAACACTGGCTCTGGGATCTGGACGGCCTGAGGGTCAGTCCGTTCACTGTATGTATACATTAACTTAAAGTTCAGCCAGGAGTGAGGTGGGGAGGATGGAGATGGTTATCACACATACTGTAAACAGACAATGAAGAGATGCAGAGGGACATTCTCAGGGTGGGCCCACTCACTCAGGTGTGTCTGTATGACATGCTAATTTCCTGGTTTTATAGCCATCAGTGACAGCAACAGCAGCTCTATTGTTCTGAGGCAGAAAACATACTAGCGGATCTCAGGCCTCATAAATCACAACTCCACTGTGGAATGAGTATTTTGAAAGAATAAACTGATAATTATACATTTGTGTTTTTAATAAAAGGAGCTGTGAAGCGTTTGGTCAACTCAAACATATTAAGTTGAAAACCTCAAATGGGAAATAGTTAACCAATCAAGTCATGCCATTGTTCCGCTCTCATGTTTACAGCTGCGTATAACACTTACGGCTTAACATGGAACCGCAGCGGCTGCAGTTAAAGTATCAGCTTCAGTGTGTGAATCAGCTTGCCAAAGCCGTTGGTGGGTCATTTCACCCTCTGAGGTTTTTCTGACCCTGATTTGGGGATTATTGCATGCAGTCGTTTTCCAGGAGCATGTCTATCTGAACGTAATTACAACAACGTTGCACTAAAATGACCCTGTGCTTAACCGGATCCGATCATCGGCCAAGCTGGAGCTTGGATAGAAATCTGTGTATGAGTAAATTCACATGTATACCTTTCTACGCGTGCCTGCAACTGTGAAGCAGGTCTGTGGCCGATGGTGCAGTGACAGTGTGATAATGGGTGTTAAATAAGTGTTAATGAGCGCACAGTGGTGGACACGCGCCATGACTTGCTGCCATTAAATTGAAACACTTGGTTTCTGTCAAGAACGCTGTCGCTGCTGCCGCTGCTGGTTGTATGACTGCCTCAGCCAGATGGAGGCACAGATCGAGGGATGGAGGAACTTAGCATACCGATATATACCGCACATGTTGAAGTTTTCTATCAGTGTTCCATCTGTTTTTTACATATTGAGCAAACGTTTGTGTGCATTCCTGTTGCAGACTATGTGTCTCTGCATGTTGGCTCACCTGACGTGTGTTTTAGGCGTAATTGTCATGCGTGAGCGTGTGCGTTCCTATGTTTCTGTATACCATCCAGCAGCTCATCTCCATTGCCAGCCTCTGTAGGGACTTCTTAACTGCATATTTGCTGTTCCACTCAAGAATCAGAATACAATGAGTCCTGAGTGTATTTTGGGAGCCAGGAGAGTATATCACAGATGTCCAGTCAGCTCTGGTTACACATGGAATATCTGAGTTGAACATGTGGACAATCTATCAGCTCCACCATCTCTCTTTCCTCTCATTTTCTCTCCAACTGCATTTGCATCTGCATTTCTTTTCCTCCACTTTTTGTTTCCTTCTCTTACCTTTCCTTATGAGTTGGGTCTTTATACCCAGGCAGTGCAAAAATGCAGTTGTTTTGCATGCATTCCTGATTTAGATGGACTGGATCCCGAAGGTGTCGCCGACGCATCAGATGCGCGTGAATGTGATCTAATGATTGCGTGCACTTTGGATGTGTCTTTGTGTCTGCTACAAGATAACTGCCACAGTTTAGGACCTGCAGCCTTCACACACGTCAAGAAGAAGATGGCTGCTGTGGTTTCACAAGACAGCAGGGATAACAAATGCTTGCACACATGCGCACACTCACGCAAACATACAGCAAGAAATATCCTGACTCATATACACATTGTTATGGCGCTGTCACTGTTTTACTTGCTGTTAATACTTTTTAAATCCAGGCACTAGGGACACTCGTTTGGAACCGAGCAGACCCTTTTTTGGTCTTGTTTATTTACTTGAAGTGTTTTCTCACGTCCATGTGGTTCTCATTGTGTGAGTTGGAACAAGGACAAAGGGATGAGAAAGTAAGGAGAGCAAGACAGCAGTATTAGAGAGACGGATGTATGCAATGTAGGGCTGAACGATTTTGGAAAATAATCTAATTGCGAATTTTTTAACCAATATTGCGATTTCGATTTAATTTTCGATTAATTTTTAAGCTCTTTAACTTCTGTATTATTTAAAATGGTCAAGCAGTAAATCAGTGTATAGTCTGATATTAGATAGATTAAACTTACACTGCTCTTTCTTGTGGCTCAGGCCTGTGTTATGATGAATTAGGTAGAATTATTATTATGAGCAATAAATCAAATTATAATAATATGAGAAAGACAATTTGAGTCAAGTCATGGCATTAAATAATATGATATAATATCATCAGGTCGGCCTACCTTTTCACCACAGGGTGTTATACAGTAAGCGCGCTCAATACAAAATCCACAGTTCAACCACCAATTAATGAGTCCTGATCTCAGTTCAGATCTCCTGGAGTCCATCTTTCTGTGTCCCCGTAAGCAAACTAAAAATACTCAGTTTGAGGTTCAATTCAAAAGTTGGCTAACTAAAATAGAACAGAGTGACGCCTCTCGTGTTTAATAGACAAGCTTAGTAATTCTCCGACAACACCGGAGTCCCCCTGCAGCCTCCGATGCTGGTGAGCGGCGCACCGGCTTTAACCAGGCTGTAACTCGGGACAGACTGGGCCTCTTTCGGCGTTTAGTTTGAAACGCCAATTTACAGATATTTCCTGAGCTGACTGGTGGCTGTGTGTGAGACGCAGGCGCCGATCGCCACAATACGCTTACCTTACTACACCGCCTCTTTCTGTTGTGCATTTTTCCGTCCATCAAAGCCGGATCGACCGACGACTTCACCCACCACCACCAAGTTACCCGCGGTGGCGGCTGCTACTTTCATTCGGTGTGACATTAAAGTTTATGTAGCTGAGCTTCTGTCAAGCTTAAGGCCATTTTACAACAAGAAGGCAAGTTACAGCGTAACGTGCAGACGAAGCATTAACTTCGTCAGACTGCTTTCCGCTTGGGTGTCATGTGACCAGAGTATAATCGCCGCCTTTGCGATTAGAAAATTGCGTTTTATTAAATCGCGATTAAATCGCAAATGCAATTAATCGTTCAGCCCTAATGCAATGTCACTGATAAATGGCGATTCAAGAATTTAAGATATGTGTGAAGTGTGCTCATGGAATCTAATGTTACAGTTCATTTCAATGACTTTTTGTTACTCTAAATTGTACCATGTCTTGTCTCAATAAGCAAATTATTGCAACACCATCTTGGCATGCAATGCTGCCTTCTCTGCCTTGAGCCCCATATGTTTTAAACCAAAAAAAAGTTACACAGCTATAACTGCACAAATTGGCCCTTAAAACCTTAAAGGGGGAATTCATTTATAACACACAATGACCCAAATCAAGCTGCTCATCATAAAACATGTTGTTGAGAGTAATAGCCAAACCACCCGTGCAAAGCACTTCTCTGATGTAGTTTTAATTGGGAGAATTGGCTTGAGTTATCTTCTATGAAGCTACGAAGTCAGAACACGGGCAGGAGAAAAATACTGCTGATCAAATTAGTTTGTCAGAGGTGCTGAAATGGGAGATTGGATTTCTGACATGTAGATGACCATTTTTCAGGATTTGTCTTTTTCCTGGTAGTCTTTGACAAGGGAGCATGTGGATTTGTTGGATGCTGTGAATGTTTTTTATGCAAGGCGCTAAGTCTAGCTTACCACATTATTAGTTATCTGTGATGTTGTTGTGAGCACTGATCTGTCACTGCCGCGTGAAGGCCGTGTACCTGTAAACTTGATCCATTTTGCTCTGCTGGTAGAAAACCTCCATATTAACTCACAGCGAAACACATTTTTTTAGTTCAGACTTTTTTGTGGGTACAGAATATCATTCACCATGACATTTTGTTTTTTAAAGATGAAAAAAAATCCATCTGATATGATAGACATACACAACTACTGAACAGAAAATTCTCCATATAACTTCCTGACTTCCAGACAACATTTGTACCTAGCACTCTTTGGAAGTGAGCCTTTTTAACAAGCAGATGTCCAGGGGACATCTTCCCCAGGCCTGGCACAAGATGTCCTATTGATTTATTTGTGGCAGATGTTTTGATCAAATCAGTCAGACGTGATAATTTGTCTGTCTGGTCCACCAATTAGTTTGCAGGGCAGATCAGCTGATTTTATTTGCCCTAATTACATCTGAACTTTTAAACTCTCTGCATTCACATTGGCTCTATCTGTCCCTGTTTCCTCCTCTTTCGGGAAGACAGACAACGGTAAATGGAGCGTAAGTACAGAGATGTTTATCTTTCCTGTCCAGGATTTTTGCTCCCTGCATGTCTGAATGCCTGTGTGTCTCAGTGTGTGCAAGTCCATGTATATTTCTATGTGCGCGTGTGTTTGCGGACAAAACAGGTGAAATACAAGGCATCACATGGCTTCTTTGCCTGTTGGAGGTGTAATGTGGACAGAAGGGGTGACTGCAGGAGATCTGAGTGGTAGGAGGGGTGTGGAAGCACTGTGTGTACCCCAAGCAAACAGGGCAGATAAGATCAGAGTGGAGGGAGCGCAGCTGGAAGCCTTCCTGAGTTGACCCCTTTCTCCGCCTCTCTCACATTCCTCCAAACCCCTCGCTTCCCTCTTTCTCCTCGTTCTCTCTGTCCCTACATTTTACCTCCTAACATCTCTTTCCTGCTTCAGCTCATCTTTTCACTCCTCAGCCCTTCTCAGGCTGTCACCCAATCCACTATTCTTTATTTTTTGTCAAACAATATCGTCATGTTTGCAGTTTCCTTAGATCGTTTATCTCCTTTTGTGTGGTGTCTCCCCTCCTGTTCTCGACTTTACTACCTCTTCTCCATCTTCCCTGTCCTCCACCTCCCCCTCACAGCAGGACCCCAGTAAAGTGGGGTCGGCCTTTAGCATGTAATGCTATGTCTTTATATGTTTCTCCCTTGCTCTTTGACCGTGTTCATCAATACTCGACTCTCTAAACTGGCCGGTTGCCTTTCATGTTTTCCCCTGGGCCGTGTCCTAGACATGACGGTAGACCCAACATTTCAAAGGAAGGTCTTTCAGCTGAGGCGTGTATGCTTCCTTTGTGTGAATTTACGTGTGTGTGTGTGTGTGTCTGTTTTAATTGGATCAAGACAAAGAAAAGGGAGTGCAAGGCAGCTGTGCTTGTTCATTTAATATCATCCAGTGAAGCCATTATGGGTAGTGTCGTTCATCAGGAGTGAAAGGCAACTGAATGTCCTTTTTTTTTCTGCTGCAAAAATAGTTCTACCGCACATTGAGTTGAAAATGTGTGAGGTAGATGAAGAGGAGAGGGCGGGAGAAATATGAAACCCTCACAGTGTGTGATGTCTTGGAGTGATTGTCAATGTATATTTAGCTTTCTGTATGGTCACACAAAGACAGCTGTTGGTGCCAGCTCATTTTTATTTTAGCCTAGTGTTGGGCCCTCCTGTCACTTTAACCAGACCCATATCTGAAAATAGTCAGTGCCACTGATGGGCTGTTGAGACAGATCACACACTGCAGAAATGAGCTATTATCTTTAGATATTAATACAGCCCAGTGTTTAGGGATATAATAACGAGGTTTGCTGCAGGCCACACCAGCACCAGCATCGTGTTGTTTGTTCAGCCTCTTGTGTCCAGTTATAATCCTCTGCCTGTGACCTCATAACCTCTTGACTTTTTAGCAAGAGTGGAGCCTCGTAATCTCTCCTGCAGTAAGCCTTAAAACCTAAACAAGTTCTTTTTAGTGTGTCAAAAACAGGATGCAAGAAATGCAACTCACTACCACCCCACTCCTCCTGTCCTACCCAGCATCAGAGCTCTCTCTTCTTCTCTTTGGGGACTGATCTTTAAACACATGTCCTTTGTAATGTGTTTTCACTATTCTGCTTCAGTTAAAAATGGTAAAACCCCAAAACAAATGTGCATTTGTTATTTTATTTTGTAACACATTATTGGTTATCATGTTTTTATAATTATAAAGGTAATAAAGGTGGGGAATGTGAATCTAATCCAATACAGGTCTCTTTGTCAAATTCAACCAATGTCTATTCATATATTTTGTTGGTGTTTGGTATTGTATTTCTCCAGAATCACATACACCACCTTTAAGTTAAGATTAATGGTGTAAAAGTAGGATCAATTATCATTCCTGGGTGGGATACACCACAAACATCAATGCAGAAAGAATGACAATCAGGGCTATATGTGCCTGTATGAGGGAGTAACAGGAGAACTGGAAGGGTCAGGAATGGTAGGTTGGGAGCTGGGGGTTCCACAACAGGCCTGATCTGTTAGTTCGAGGGGTCAAATGGCCCTTCACTCAAAAAAAAAAAAACGGATCAAATGACCTGGCTTCAATGATCCTGACGGTGTCTGTCTACTTGTCAGTCTGTTGGTCTTTTTACAGGTCTGCCAACTGTCAATCATCAGTCACTTTTTTTCTCTCACACACGCACACTATGCCCTGGCCCCTTAGACCCATATCCGACCCCAGGCGCTGATAGCGGACTCAACTGTTGTTGGAGTTGGAGAAGGAGCTCAATCGAGTTAGTCAAACTTTCATTGGATCCATATACCACAAAACAAAAAGCGCCTAAGGAGGACATCTAACCTGGTTACAGAAAGCAAACATACTGTATGTTTAACACAGGGGCCAGTATAAACAGGTATATGAATATTTACAAGCATGCCAACACATGCAAGTACAGTACATACACACACACACACACACACACGAAGAACCATGTGGCCATGTGTGCATGTGATAGAAGCATGCACACAATTTTGGATATAACCCAACAAATGAACGAACGAAGCAATTGACAACGAATGACTTTGACTGTAGTCCAGCATGTCCAGCTCACACACATACACACTCATACACAGACACTGAACAGAGAACATTAAGAAAGTACAGTACAGAAGGCGTAGAAAGAACAAGAAAAAGAGGAAAAAGAATGGAGTCTTTCTCAATCCCATCGTTCCAGTTTTCCCCTGAGGGTTGCAGAATGAGACTATTGTTGTCTGTCCTCTTTCTCCTCAATCCTGACATAATTTATCCTTCTTTCTTTTCATCCTACACGACTGTGCTGTTCACATAGCTTGGATACCCTATATGATCGACAGTGAGTGTGAAAAACAGGTCTGCTTCATGCATAGGAGACCCACACCCTGGCCCTCTCTCCTGCTGGTTGTGATTGTATGTGTGGTATTGGGCTCTTTAGTCTTGTACACTGTGGTGTCACATTTGTGCCATGTGGTGTGGTACTGTGGGGGCGGAGGGCAGACAGGCTAAACAGGGCTCTTCTTTAAAGTGAATAAAAACTCTTTAGTTTGAGTAAAATCCTGTTTTCCATTCACATTTCTTTGACAGACTCATACTTGGGCATATGCGCCCACTTGAGGTACACTGATGATCCTGTTCCCTATTAGATGTTTTCTGCAAGTGCAGCCCATGTGTGCAGGGTATGGCGTTACTTTTGCCCATGAAAGTGCACTCAAACACTGCAGACAGCTCTAGAAGAGCATCTGCATCTGGCTGTCGGAATGAACTACAGTGCCTCCTCCAGTGACCAAGCATGGCACTTACAAAATGCTTTTGAATGTCTGAAAAAAATAACTTTCCTACATGTTAATCAACAGAGACAGATTCTTTACATGTATTGATATGTAGTCAAAGAAGTGTAAAAGAAAATAAAAGCCATGAATTGTGTGGTTTCAGTAATACTGGGGAAATCATTGGTAATTTCTTATTTTTTAGCCATGCTAGTGGGGTGGCTGTAAGGATGGCAATGTTGGTCAGTCCACCACTTTGGGCCAGACTGAAATATCTCAATAACTGTTGGATGGATTACCATGAAATGCAGACTTTCATGGTTCACAGATGATGAATGACTTTGGTGAACCCCTAAGTTTTCTTTTAGTGCCACCATGAAATTGCCTGTATGTCTCTCATCAGAATAAATTAGTTCAACATGTCCAGAACTTTAGCTAATTACCAGCAAAAGTAATGGCATTTTCATCAGCCTCAACTCTACTTGGTGTTTAGTGCTAATTAACCAATGTAAGCATGGTAACATGCTAAGATGAGGATCATGGTAAATATTATGAGATAAACATCAGTATTTTAGCGAGGATGTTAGTCCTCTTATTAGATTAGTAGTACTTTAAGTTCACGACAAGTCTTATCCACACTCCAGCCCTAAAATGAATGTAGAAGGGTTTTCATACAATGCACACTACATTTATATATTTACTCATATGCTTTAATAAACATAACTTGACATCATGTCTCTAAACTATTTCTCCTTATGCTTTCTTTCCTGCGACCCTTTACATTTGTAGAAAGTGCTTTAAGCACGTCCATTAGAAAATCCTGCTTTTGACAGATTTTTGTTTCCTTATATTGGTGGTTAAATTGATCTCAAACTTAATCCCATTTTAAAAGCCAGAATCCTGCTTCAACCCCAGTTCTTGTAGGTTTCTCAAATCCTTTGTTTGACTGGGTCCGGCACAGCCAAAACCACCACTGTCACTTTCAATTGACATGATCTCAGTAAGTCGTTTGATTGGCGCTCTGGTCTTTTCGAGCTGTGATTCAGTCAAGATGTTTTCACTGTGGAGGACTCTAACAGTATAATGCCATAATGAGGGTTCCAGTACATTATTTGACTCCACACACACACACACACACACACACACACACACACACACACACACACACACACACACACACACAACACACACACACACACACACACACACACCTGCAAACCAGTCTTAGAGGGCTGGGATTCTCATTAGTTGAATCAAGCCTCTTTTCTTTTACTGTTTTTACTTCTGTCTGTTCACTTCTTTATTTTATGCTTTTCATTTTTAATCAGTCATTAGTTCTGTTCTCTTCTCTCCTCTTTTCTCTAAGTAGGAATACAGATGTCAGGGCCATTTGCTGCCCATGTATCTGAGAGATGGGGATATTAAAGAGGGACAGTAAAAGTCTCAGACCACTGTAGAACATGATCCTCAATGCGCTGTTAACCATCAGCTGACCTGAGCTGATCTTTCCTTCCACTCCCTCTTCCAGTTTTTGTCCCTCTTTATCTGTTGTCCTTCTTTCACTCTTGTTCTCACTCTTAACCCCTCATTCTTGCTCATTCTTCATATCTTCCTACCCATCATCACCATTAGATTTTTTTCCCTGTCCACTCTTTCCATGACCAGCCCGCTTTATCTTCTTTCTCTCTCAGTCCATCTACAGACCTTGGCCAGATAGTATTCAGAAATAATTTTATGTCTTTTGATTTGACGGTGTCACATCTGAAAGTGGAGGGGGCATAATTTCAAGGCACATGGAGGATGTGTGGGTCATATACATTGTAACAGACAATGGCTGATATTCCGGATGTATTGAGTAATATTACTGAATAATATTATACTGAATATTGTAATATTCCTTTTTTATTCCAACTCCATACACCATTATATTTACAGGCATGATGAAAATGTACATGTTGAAATACACATGCTCAGAAACCTACAGAAGCCTGAAACCTACAGATGAAACAAAAGCAAACGATAAACATCCAGTCCACAACAAATCCTGCCACAGATCTAAATCAACAGCACATTTATTATTATCACGATTCAGCACTCAGGAGATACATATCTTATGAACACAGAAACAGGCTGTGTGTGCTTGAAATAAGTGCATGCATTTTTTTGCTCATGGCAGTGTTTACCAGCTCACAGCCTACACACATGGTGGTGTTGATTAAAATTGCGTGTGAAGGTAGATGTGAAATTACATTGCAGCAGTCAGTGGGAGTGGGTGACATGACCAATATTGTTTGGCTCATTAAAAGTTTTGTAATTGAGGCTTTTTTTTATCAGACTCCAAAAGTTACACATGCCTCTGCCCCTCTGCCTCACTTCCGCGGTCTGTGATGTCTGGCCAGAATCAACTACAAAAAGTGATGCTACATTACAGTATAGCATTTTTGTTCTGTTATTTAATATTTGTGGCACTGCATAATTAAATTAAATTACATCGTGAAAATCACAAACGGTGGAGGCCCCAAGTGAGTTTAAACCAGACACTATAATTTGTCGACAGTTTAATCCAGGTCTGCTATTTACAGAGCAGGACTTGTTCTTTTCCACTCAGTTACCCATCTGCTGACCCGTACTGACCTTATCGTCTTAGGAAGCATCTCTTTTTCCACTCATTTCCTCCACGGATCTCATTCAGATGCCCCCAGAGTATTAGGTATCCACAAATCCCCAGAACGTGGACTCTCCTTCCCCATGTGTCACCAGAGACACACGCTTTAGCCTATTACTGTGCTAAGTAGCACTCTTCAAATTCCCATGATAGTTTTAAATGAAGCCACTTGCTATAGGGATCAGAGGAGCAGTGTTAAATTTAGGCTTTCATTAACCTCTCTGTGTTTCAGTTTTCTGCTATTGTCGGAGAGCAGACACAGGTGTGATGGGCAGCAAGGGCTTTAGCGGTGTGTGTGTGTGTGTGTGTGTGTGTGTGTGTGTGTGTGTTTTGGTGTAAAGTTAGTGCCCCGATGATCAAATCCAGAGAGTGTAGATGAGCAGAAGGATCATCACCTCTACTGAAAGACAGATAGCTGGTAATAGATGCGTCGATGGATAGAGCACTAGGATGTATAGATAGACAGAGTGATCGACAGATGGAGGTGTGAAATCAAAGAGTGAGGAGGCCGATCCTGGGAGGGATCGATGGGTCGTGACCCCTGACAGGTGTGGAGGATGGATGCTATCGCTGCAGCGTTCATGAGAGACAGATGAAGAGATAGGAAGGAGTTGCCCACACTGAGGGGGAAGAAGGGGCATATCACAACTCAACACTTCACCCATCCTGCTTGCTGGTGTGTGTGTTTGTGTGTCTGTGTGTGTGTGACGTGTGCTCATACTTCAAGGTTCCTATATTTATAATTTATCCACTGTTTGCTCAGGTCCATACCTCGTATATGGACTTATGTTAATGAGAGCTTCTCCTGCCAAACCAGAAAAGATAAATATACTTCAGAGTTGAGCAGGAATCACTTTCCTGTCAGTCTTACACTGAGGGGAAGACTTCTGCTGCATGTGTGCTTGCTCGTGAGTTTGTGATGAGCAAAGAATGTGTAATGGAGTGATACAAAAATACAGAGACGCTGTAGAGACAGTAATGGGAATCTCGTGTGTCTTCCAGCTAATTAAAAAGGGACTGAAGGAGGGAAAGAGAAAAGAAGTCAGATTGCGTGAAATCTTCTTATTGGAGTGTGCCTCAGCTCGTCATTGGAGTTCAGTTAGTGGCTGTTCACGTGTGATTGTGGGTAATTGTGTATCTGTGTGTATGTTTGGTTCAGAAGATTTGACAAATTTTTGCTGATGAAGACCAGGATGCCAGGCACCATCGGGAATGTTGGGAATGCTGAATGCCCATTCACAGTGACCTGTTTGTCGTGTGTGTGTGTGTGTGTGTGTGTGTGTGTGTGTGTGTGTGTGTGAGACATGTAAGGGAGTGAGCAAGTGGCCTTGAAGATGGAGATGTTCAGAGGCCTCATTATCTGTCTCTGTATCTTCTTATTATTTGCTTTCCCGAGTAATGTATACAGATTCATCCCTACTTGAAGAGTTTATAAGATCCCTGGTATAAACACAGCGACCCAGTAGTGATGCTCCTTACCTACTAACAGCGCAGCTAGATGGACTAATACATTTTCCATGCCTGTCGTTGCAAATAGACTCTCATTACACGGAGCTTGTTTCATTTAAAAGGCATGTAACCTCTTGTGCTTGGGGTTTAACGCACAACTATTCCTAGTTTTCATTAAAATTCTCTCTCTAAATCTGTCTGTTTTGTCTGTGAGCTGTCTAATTAAAAAAAATATTTCAGGAAATCAAGATCAGCTTTGGACACTGAATTTGTGGTATGAAATAGAGAACAGATGTCTTTGGGCTAATTAAGTCAAATATTTATTTTGTTGACATTTTTTGGTGTGTTTTGCTGACCTTCATATTCTAATAGTTAAAAACAAACAAACTTCAAAGCAGTCAGTGAGTGTTTGCAATCTTCCCTGTACATTTTAAGGGAGCTATGTTGTGGTCATTTCTCCATGATTAGTCTGTTATTTATGCTCTCGGCATGGAGGTTCCTACCCTGTGTTTAGCATCTGTCATGCTCTTATCAGAACGTCTGGGTGTGAAGCTTCCTGATCGATTGACTGCTCCTGCTAAGTAGACACTGCCAATTTGTTCTACAGACAACCATGAAAAAGTTTTTTTACATTTTACATGGTACACAGAGGAGTAAATTTTTGCCCTGACACATAGAACACTAAAGCTCAGGAGTGTCTTGCAGCAGGAGTGAAGGCCATGTTTGGAGGAGTGTGGAATGCTTTGGCCCGTTGTCGTCCCGCTGGTCTGGTGATGGTGGTGTCAGGTTGACTGTGATCCCAAGTTACTTGCATTCCCAACGTCCCCTCCCTAAAACATAACACCGACCAGCCCAAAACTGGATCACGGCATCGACCCACCAGCCATCATTGTCCCAACAACTTCTTCTCTATCATATAGAGAGTGGCATGTTAATCCTTCTGTCCACAGAAACACACATCAGATGACAGAGCGGGTAAAATGGGAAGGACACAGTCACCTTGTGCAAATGGGACCTGGTGTTTTCAGACAAATGAATAAACAGTCAAACAGCCAGACTGATAGTGGACTGAGGCTCAGACCCTTAAAACAAAGCCCACCGGAAGGAGCTTGGCATATTTCAGGCTTACTATTAGAGTCCTCTTACACAAAATCATATTTGAATGGGACCATATCTTTTAACATGCATACATATGTATGTGAGCACACACACACAGACACACAAGCTATTCTTGTCTAACTGCTCTTCTGAAAAAGTGCGGAGCTGGATATGTTACATGGGGAAGGGCCATGGAGGATTTGGAGGGCAGATTTTGAAGCTGGATAACCTCTCAGGCAGTTTAATGTCCCTGTCATTGTTGTTGGCTATGCACTGTGCTGCTGACTGCACAACTCCTAATAAACTTAAATTTTCCCGTTATGGGAATAATTGTTCTGGTAATGTGGAATGTGGGCTCAGTCTGTGTGTGGCCAGCCATCGCCTGCCTGCAATGTGGCTTTGAATGCTTAGCTTCCCTCGGGGAGGTTTGCATTGCTGTGCTTTACTTTGCCTCCCCACACGCTGACCCTCGAGGCAACAGGCAGAGTTTAGATCTATGTGCTTTTGTAAGCAATTCAGTTTCAGTGACTTTTCAAAATGGATTAATATTGTGAAAGGGTTTACAATCAGCCACATATGAAGTGTGGATAAGGGTGCAAATGAACTGAGGGTTAAGTAGAGAAAAGCAGAGGATGATTGTAGATACATTTTGTAATTTAAATCGCTGGTTAAAACACACAAAAAAATATTCTTCAAATAATTGCCATGCTGACAGGACTATGTCTCTGCTGTCAATGTTTAGACTCATAGCCAACGGAAAAACCATTGAATTACCAACCAGTGTGGTTTGTACTCCCAAACTTTATAAAGTCTTGTGTCAACACTTCCCCCTTTCCCAAATTCCACTCAAAAGCCTCAGGAATCCTCTCCACTATATCGCCCATTGCCTCTAAGAGAATTGTGTCATTGTGAAAATCAGGCCCATGAACACTATTTGGACTCAACTTTCCATAGCAAGCAGTTGTGGTCCATCAGATAAATTGAATCAAGGAAGATGAGGCTCCTCTAAAATGTTCGTGTCAAATTCATGATACCAATCGATTTTGTCATTTTCGACGAGAGAAAAAAGGGAACAGATGGTGGATTTTAGCTAACTTTAGGGATAAGTCTGGTGATTCTCTATATTTTACTCACTGTCAAAGAATAATAATAGTCCCATAAAAGACCAAAACCAACAATGAATTGATCTTACTAACCCTCGTCTGTGGAGCCCAAGCCTGATATAGCTCATTCCTCTGTGTCATAGAGCACCGTATTAAAAACATATGAATGAGCCGTACTGTTGTACTTGTTGACATGTTCCCTTCATTACAATAAACATGGGCACTGTAGTTTATCTTGAGTAAAATCCACTGTGCTGCTGCCACTAGCTCACCAAATGTATTAAGCCTCGGAGGAAAATAATTCCCAATAAATGCACTATTTACTTCTGTTTGAGTAACTGTTTTCTTAGAACTATAGAGCCCAGCTGTTTTAGCATTTTTTAATCAATGAACCTGTATGTTTGTGATCTGTTCTTATAGATTTACATCTTCAGTAGGAGAAAATGAGCTTTGGGTTATTGCCCCAGATAAAGTTAGGAACTCAGTAAGTATTGAGAGACAGACTAAAAATGTTGTTTTCTGTGTTTTCACTGAATATGCTGCAAGCAAAAGATATATGGAATTAACTTATCCTGTTCTTTTCTTTTGCATTACCTAACCAACATTTAGAGGGTACAAAATGAATAAATTGCAAAGCAGAACTTTTAGTCTTTTTCTAAATGGGAAATCCCAAATCATTAACTCCATGTAGCCTGGCATGTTGCAGTGAAGTGTGCAGACTGTGTTTGACGTGCAGTTGCTCTCTGATGTCTATCACTGTGATTAGAAGTGTCATTAGTTCCAGCTCTGCCAGCTCCAGCAGAGCCTGAAAAAACATGTTTATCTATGGACACAAATATAAAAACATATGGACACATGCACGCACCCACACACACAGGTCCGTTCAAGCATGAAAATGTCTGTGTGCCACACGCAAACAGACAGGCAATCACAAACCTTTCCACACTCACTCTCTTGTGTTTGTTGTTCTGTCTGGGTTTGTGTACGTAGTTGTGTCCCTGTGTTGTAGCGTGTGTCTGTGTGTGTGTGTGTGTGTGTGTGTGTTTTACATGGTTTATTTGCTGTGTGTGTGTCTGTTTGTCTTTGGCACATGTTTATAATTTATAAGGGTCTAATATAGGTTTTATAAACACATTCATTTAAAGAGGACCCAAGTCTTTCTGCGACGCTTGCCCTATGAAACACAGTTCAGTACATTTCTCTGTATTAAGGAACATAAGTGCATCGAGATGCTGCCAGGTTAGATTTGTGTATGTTTTGCGGGGTAAGCAGATGTTTGCGTGTAAACACTCCTTGTCCTCCAGATGGGACATCAAATGGATCGCTCAACGGCCGAAAAGGGAAACGTGTCCTTGAGTACTTTTAATAGATGATTTATGGATGCGGACTGTGTGTGACATCTCATTTGGCTCAGGGGATCTTCCCACACTTTGGGACCAGACTCTTGCATCAGTGTATCTTGTGTGGAGTATTTAATGGATTATTATTATTTCCATGTGTATACATTTCATTGATAATCTCCGACTCATTCATACAATGCTCGTGTTCTCCAGTTTTTAGCTTCTCAGGGTTTGCTTTCTGTAATGTTTGCAATGAATCTCCTTGTACTGAGATCGTGATGTCTCTGTTTGCAGTGGAATGTGTTTGAAGAGTTGGTAGGGGTATGCTGCCCTCTGCCCCTCTCTCTCCTTCATGCTGTCTGAAGTGCATTGCCCTTGCCCCTCCTGTGCCCCCCCTTCCATTCCCCACACCGGACCTCCCCTCAGGCCCTCTGCTCCCTGAATGTCTGCGCTTTCAACCCTTACCCCCTTCACTCCCTATCGTCCCCATCCTTCTAACCTCAAGCCCGACCCTTCTTTATCCCTCCTCCATCTTCACCTGCTGTCCATGCCTCCTTCTGTCTGTCTCCATGTGCGTTGTGCTGCAGATGTCGAAAGGTCTTCTGGCAGCTTCTACCCCCACTGTCCCATGCCACGCCCCTTCAGCTTCCACAACGTGGAGCTTGATGCTGGGTTGGAGGAATGTGTCCGAGGCTGGAGGTCCACTCTGGGATGAACAGTCAAAGACACATACACAACTTCTGTTTTCTACGGGAAGGAAACGGCAATATTATGTTGTGAAGACAGATGGCTGCCAGTTCTCATCATCTTCTCAATAACCTTGACCTCACATCAGGCCTGAGGGAACTGCCACAGAGCAAAGTGTATGTATGTGAGAGGTGCACATGTGTGTGCCGAGGGTAGAGGTTGGATTCCTGTGGTGCAGTTTATAGGACCTCACTTATTAGATTAGTGAAACATAAACAAAAGGCTGTCATTGCAAATGCTGATTAATAGGAGTTTTACCATGGATTTTGTTCACTTTATGATTAACTAAATCTTAAGGCTCAGATCTAATTTTCTCTTCTCTTTAACCGCCCCCCTTTATCTTCATCCACATGTCTGCCTTCATGGCCATGTGTTCAGTTATAATTGGTCTGTGATGTTGAGCTGGTAGAACTCTGATGACCTTTGGGCTTGGTCCCCGAGAGAAAGTTCAGTACCAGGAATGGAAACATCACTCTTCTGTTGGGCCACACAAACCGCCCCGCACAGGCAAAGCGCACAGCTTTGCAGCGCTGCCGAAAACAGTGAACAGCAAGAAGCTTTGGGTTTGAACAATTCGACTGAGAAATGGAAGCAGAAAGTTGCAACATGCTCGTCTCTGCAAGCATTATTGAAGTAATGTACAGATATCACTCAACTTTGTTTGACAGATTAAGACATTCCCCCCTCATCGGTCCAGATGTCCCTCTTGCAAGAAACCCTTTAAAGGAGCGCGAGACAAGTGATGGGTAACACCCAAGTTGCTCTGCTCTGAAATGTAGATCCTTTTAATCTCTCTTACATAAGCACATTAGCGAGGAGAGGCTCGTGTGTGGGTAGTTTATGCCGAAGGTGCAGTTATGGTCTGGCTGACAGCTGTTGAAGGCAGAAGGCATTTTGGTGTTTAGTGACCACCCTCAAGTCTCATCGCTCTCTGTTCCTGAATGTGACAGATTCTTTGTTATTAAAAAAAAACCTCAAGGTGTGGAAAAATGTTGTGCTTGTGTACTTTATATATTCTTCTGAACCCCCACACTTTGGCCCTGCTCCAAGCAGACTGCAAGACGTCAACCCCCCCAGCACTGATGGATGAATTGCAAACTGGGTGAACGTTTGATATCTTCCTCTTCTTTTCCAAGCCTTCGCTCCATGTTCATTTTCCCCAGAGAGAGAGGCAGGGCAGGTCCAAGCTGCCTGGTGTCGGAAAAACCGGGTTTCCTGGTGGGTGATAAGTGATGGAGCAGGGGGAGCTGGACCTGTGTGGTTGGAGTCTACAGGGAACAACCCTGGAGAGGACCTGAGGGGTCAGAGGGCATGTCAGAGGTCATGTGTGAGGAAGATGAAGAGAGGCTGGATAGAGCTCCTCAAGATACCATAACACAGATGGCGATGAGGGGTAATAAGAGAGGGAGCTGGTGTCGCGGTGCAGGTCAAGGCATGGGAACTACTACTAAAGAGATATTCTGAAAGTGTGTGTAAGTGACTCCTTTAAACTAGCCCTCCCACACTAATGAAGCACTCTGTGAGCTCAAACACCCCACTCAAAGCATAATAATCAAAGAAGAAAGCTGTCCAACTGGGGCAATTAAGAGGTTTGTTTTCTGAATGCCTGTAGAAGCAGCTGACATGCTGCCCATTAATCTTCCATTGAGCTTGAGGCAGAAAATCCACATTATGCTACAGATAGGTGCACATATTTGGGCAGGCTATTTATTTACCATGAAATTCAAACTACGTGGGTCGTTAGCTCATGTTATAATTTGTTTCATAAATGCTTTTCTGTTATGCTCTGAGCTTCCCTTAATGTGGTCTCATTTTGTGGCCGCAGCAGAGGACAAGCGTGATTAATTTGTGCGTGTGTGTGTGTGTGTGTGTGTGTGTGTGTGTGTGTGTGTGTGTGTGTGAGGGAGAGAGAGAAAGTAAGATGGGGGGGGGATTGTGTGGATGTCTAGATGCATGTTTGTACTCATGACTGATTGTTCAGGGCTTTTTCCGTGTGTATGTATTTGCAGGGTAGATCACAGGACTGGACTTCAGCTGTGGGATGACCCCTAGCTGAGGTCCTGCAGGCCCCTGGGGGCCAGCCACTGAAGTGGGTGCCTACTCTCGCAGTGGGTGTACTCTGTAACGGCCTCCTGTTAGCTCACGATAACTCTGTTAGCTGGAGTAATGAGATTTTTTTAAAGAGCATTATAAAAGTGTTCTTTTCAGGGAGATACAATCTGAGTTGAGTTAAACTCAGGAAACGGCACAAAATAAGGAAACATAAATGCTTTCGCAGTCTGTTAGTCACATCATCAAACTCTGGTGTGTCTCTCTCATTCTCTTTCAGCATGTTAGTCTAATTACCTCCTGTCCTGCCTGGCTTCTCTGTGCAATAAAAATCAAATCTCTCTGCAGACGAGCATTTCCTGTTTGGCAGGAAATGGACTTTAGAGATAAGGCCTATTTGCATAAAGATGGCAGAAGGAGGAGTGTAGCGTGTAATTATTTCCACAGAGAAGGAGAGTCAGGTCAGAGCTTGTTTCAACTCGAGAGTAAAGTCCTTGTCCTGATAGTGGTTTGGTTATCTTTATACCAATCATTTGATTCAGTTGATGCATTTGATGTTCTCTTATCACAGATGTCGGGCCTAAGGACAGTTCCCATGCACTTGGCATACCAAGAGAATCGTTATGCCGTCCAAATGTGCTGATTTATTGAGATGATATCAGACATCTAACCAGTGTTTCTTAGATGCGTACAGTCAGGGAATTTACCACAGCATGCAAAGGGGATGTGTTTGGGAAAATGTTTTCAGTTAAACAAATAGTTGGACATACTGGGAAATATATTTGCTTTTTTGCCAAGAGATAGATGAGAAGCTCTCATATCTCTTTGTAAAATATGAAGATAGTTAGCTTAGCTTAGCATGAACCACTGAAGGCAGGGGGGAAACAGCTACAACGTATATCAAATTTTTTTATATATACAGTGTAGTTGTGTTTTAGCTACCCGGTTCCTGGTCGTTATTTAAGCTAAGGCACATTTTCCATACAGTCATGAGACTGGTATCGATTTTCTTATGTAATTCTCAGCAAGAAAGAAATATAGGCAATGCACCATTTTGATTCACTTAGCTAGTAAGTAATTTCATGACCTTGACAAGCTGTTATCACCTTCCCATCTTGATGCGTTCCTGCAGACCCGTCCATACTCCACAGTTAGTCCCTCATCAACAACCGCAGCACCAGACACCATCCAGCCATCCATGCATTAGCGCAGGCTCACCTTCCAAAGACTGGCTGACTTTCAAAGATGGACTTTGCTTGCATATGATAATGTGTAGCTGTGGTTATTGTGTCAGATGAGACGTGTTTTGGGGGGCCGTGGAGATGTCTGTGTGTGATAGGCTTTGGTAGGAACACACTGCTGTGAGGTCGCCAGTGTTGGTTGGTCTGTATTTCTGGGTCAGGTAATGAGCCGAGGGGGGCTCGTGCATGTCACTTGAAACAGTTGTTATGCTTTTATTGGAACCTGATGTCTTACTTACATTTTCTGCATTCTTTCTTTAAGTGTTCTATATTTTATCTCTATCAGTGAAATTCCAGATGCCAAGAGCACCTAGTGCATATTTAGTGATTTATTTTTCAAATGCACTTATGTCTGCGGACAATTTGAAAGAGTGTGCTGTCCTGTCATCCGGTGACACAGAAGAAGTGGAAACACATTCAATGTTAACTCAGCGTTGGAGTCAGAGATTCTCACTCTGGCTTTCCTCAGCCTTTCTTTGAAACACAGGAGCCTTGGTGTGTTGAAAGCAGATCATCCCAACTCATGACAAGCGTATGGTTTTATCCAGAGTCTAAGGTATATTCAGGTTTGTCTAATATGTATTTGTGATTCATTAATGAATCAAAAATGGTGCAAGATTTTGTGTTCTGTTGTTAGCGTTGGATGATGATGACCCCCAACATCATATCAGTTTGTCGCCCCTGGCTTACTAACACTTTGAAGTGTGAGTCATACTGAAATCTAAACATCAGCTGGCCAAATTAGCAAAACATTCAATACTGATGTCCACATAATCCCCCAAAATGCATTGTAATCATTTCTTGAGCCCTTAAGTTTTTCTTTTTATGTTTTATGTAAAGCACTTTGAATTGCCTTGTTGTTGAAATGTGCTATACAAATAAACTTGCCTTGCCTTGCCTTAAGTGCAATTATTGGGTTACACTTTGGTCCATGACAAGATATCACAAAAGCTAACGGCTGGATTATGAAAGTATTTTCTCATTTAAATACAAATGTACCTATTTCACATGCATCTTATTCCTTACTTTGTAAAGTATCTTTTGAGGGTATTATTTAACCTAAACAATTAACTGATTACAATCATTTGATTATAAATGATGGAAAATCATGGTTTGCAAAGGTAGTGTCTTTCAATCACTTGTTTGGAAATTATGAACAATCCAAAACCCAAAGATATTAAATTATAACACAATAAACCTCATATTTGAAAATTTAGAACTAGTGGTGTCTGTGTTCAACAGGGTAAGCATTTTTGCTTGATAAATAGCATAAATAATCTAATAATTTATCAAAAAAATTGGCAATTAATGAATTTCTGTCGATAAACTATGCTATTAATTATTTCATTGTTTCAGCTCTCATATAAGTCTTTCGCTGTAGATATCAAAACAGCACTTTTTTCAGTATTTTATCTTTTTCTTCAAAAATCTTCTTTTACATTTAAAGAAACATGCCAACTTCTGAAATCCCTTCATTTTTGGGGGTTGCCTTAAAACCAAGCCATGAACATTAATTACATTTTTTATTCCCCAGCTCAGTGCTTCTTAATAATTAAAATGAATCTATTGCACAAACACTTAACAAGCACATTTCTTATCCAAGGGATGACAGTCAGGCTCCAGGCCCCCCGTGGGAGTGTGTGCACTGGACGCTGGTGGGTCAGAGGTCTGGCATTACTGTAGCACTTAATCACAGTAGACCAGGATTAGCACTTACAGCACCCAGTAGCTTAAAGTTGCCTAACTTCACCACCCGCCATTTACCCAACCACGGATTCAAACTCCCCCTAACTGAGGCGTCAGAACTGGCCTGATTGGCTGAGAGAGACTTCTGTCAGTACTTATACTTGCTCTGTGGTCTTCCTAGCTTACACTGTTGTTGTGGGAATGATGCTGGGACTGGAATGATGCCTTTAAACTGTGTACAGATCCTGTTCGTCCAAATTCAAACACATGGGATGTTATAAATGTTTGTGTATGCTCTGTTTTTAGTGGCAGATTTGCATTATACAGTCTTACCTAACACATTTGATTTCCTTACTGGCACTATCGCTCACACACATATACAAACACTCAGTCTGCTTTCTAGAGTACACCCCGTGATTCATTGCGTGGGTACATACCTGTCAGAGTTAATGGAAATGAAGTGCAGGTGGAGACATGGAGTGAGGATAAGTTTTCCGATCTGTGTTGGCTGATCTGTTTAACTGCTCAGGAGGACTTCTGAGCTCTGGTTTCTGAAATCGAAATCAGATCTGGTATGAAATACATTGTGAATTATAAATCACGTGTACTTTATTGCTGATCATTTTTCATAGCATACATTTTGAAGAATAAGTTTACATTTGTAATAGATTTTCTACCTTCCAGACTTTTTGAAATGATTGTAAATTTTTACTGTACTTTGCATAGACAGAAACAAATGTTTTGTAATACTGCAAGTAATACATCTCGGTGATCATTTCATTGCCTTTATTTATATTTTTCATATTTGTACTTTATAAAGTTCTATGCAAGAGTTGACTTAGATGCCTGGAAGGTGGAAAAATCTATCTAAAAATAGATGTTATGCTTTGACCAATAGTTACCAGGTGTATAAAATATGTGATTTGATGGTCTAATACACGCAAAGCCACAACAACAAGCCAAAGTCTGTCCCAGTATATGGACTTGTTGTATTCTCACTGGGTGGTTCCTCTGCTGCAACTGGGACTAAGTGTCTTGCTCATAGCCATTAACATGTTAGCTTTGATTTTGGAATGAATACCTCTCATTCACTTTCCTGTCCCAAATCTTTGCTTCCTGTTCAGCTAACCTTTAGGCGACTCTCAGCCTCAGTAATTATGGTTCAATCAATCGGATTTATTGCCTGCTATAGAACAAAAAGGCCTACAGATATCCGTAACTGGTGAATAGTAGACAAGAAATCGCCACAGTCACCTCCATAAAGGTCTTCTAATGTCGAATGCTGCTGACATGGTTAATGTTTTTGAAAAGCATCTGTCTCTCTGGTTTGTTGCCTTCGAGAATGCAATTTTTTTTTCAGGTTACGTGAGAAGAGATGTGATAAAGTTAGTGGGAAATGTTATGTTATGCTACTTATTAAGTCAGTTGGAGGAAAGTCCATGTCTTCATGGCATGAGAATTGACAAATGAGAGAATGGAGGAAGTGTGACAGCTCCCTTTTTTTTTCCTGTTTTCAGTGCTTCCTATGTGATCAAACAAGCCAAGTCATTGCCTTTTTAAAAATATTTTTCAGACTGACCATATCTATTATTATTTACATTTTGTGTTGTTCCTTGTTCCTTATTTGCATCTATTTTATCCTGAAATGTGAATTGTATTTGACTGTTTTTTCCCATTTTATGTTTCAGTATAAGGCACTTGCCTTTCTCCCTTCCCCCCCACCCCCTCCTTTAATGTTTTCAGCTGAGACCTGCAGGTTTAAAGCTCGCTTTGTCGGTCAGTCGGTTGGTTGGTCGGAACACAAAATATTTCCCTGAAATATTGGCATGGAGGTGTGTGTGCGTGTGTGAGAAGGGCGTGGCAATGTGAGTGGCCTATTGCAAAAAAGCACATAATTTCAAAATGGATTCACAGATTCTCAATTCTCAGATTTTGTCGAAAGGTCTTCCATGGGCCCGAAGGACAACTGATTAACTGTTCATGCAGCAGCCTATTTTAATGTAAGTGTATCACTGGTTGGGGGTTAATTTGTGAAATTTACAGACCATGGCCAAAGACGTAAGTGGATATACCCTGAAATCAGATCTGCCTCTCCATGTGATAATCTTGTGCAGCCCGTGAACACACACCTGTGAAACAGTCCGATCAGCTCCGTGGAGCTCAGTGCTGTGCTGAGGTCTGTTCGGCGATGTGACTGATGAGGTTCAGTCAGGATGCCTGTTAATAAAACTATAGCACCAGCTCCCACTGTGAACCACGGCAACAGTCTGGGATAAAATCCAAATGTTCCATTGTTTTCCTTCTTCTTGGTTCATTAAATTGAGTGTGTAGCTCCATGCATGCCAGCATGTGTGCTTGCACAACATGCGAGTATGTGAATCTTTCTTGTGAGAGTCTGTGTCTCAGTCACAAGCTGAAATGGGATGTAAATTTATGAATGCTTTTAGTTAAATAGCTGGCAGTAGGCTCAGAGGAGAGGCTTTTTGTTTTAGTTGGAGTGTCACACTGACCCTCGTTCCACTCCCACAGCCTGGTCCCTCACCATGACTTTCACCCGTTCACATGTGACCCGTAGTTTGTTGGTTGCTGTTATCAATAATAGCATAAGATAACACTTTTGAGTGGGAAGGATGCTTGACTTTAGGAGTCATGTTTGCTATTTTTTTCATAGATCAAGTTCTGATCTCCCAAAGGAATTCCTTTACAAAACAGCCCGTATCTTAAAAGGCTTAAAAAATGATTTATTTGGAATGTAGAGCTAAATCTGCCTGCCTCCCAAACTCTTATGGTATATAAGGCTCTGATACGGGGCTGCAGAGGTTATTCACCCGGCCGATGCCTTACAGTGATGACTTCATTACAAGACGACAAAGCTGGGGTAAGACGGAGGGTCTTACGGGTGTTTGAAGGCTCTCGATGGGGTAAAGCTACTTTCAAGGAACATCCACTTGTTTGAAAACCAAGGTCTTACAGTCTTCCTGCCCCCTGCCATCTTAACACAAACACAAACACAAACAAACACACGCGCACACACACACAGACACACACACACACACACACAATGTTAACTCACGCTGTCCAGCTGAATGGATATGAATCTGGGCTTATTGTTATCTGGATGCTCATTTCCTGTTTCTCACACCTCACTGCCCTGCCCTTAAACACACACACACACTCGCAGCAAGCCCAGGGGTCGGAGGGAGGGAGATTAAGAAGCTAGTCACAGAGGTTAAAGGTTACTATGTTCCTACCTCCAAATGATTCTGGGTCAGTATGGTGTGTGACTGTGTGCGTCCTTGCGTATGTGTCTGCGTGAGCGTGTGTGTGTTAAGGGTATACAAAGCAGGGCTTGTGTGCACAAGAGCACAGCTGGGAGGGCCACATTGTGTTGATGAGGTCTTAATCAGAGCGCTTACAGCTGGGGTTAGAAGGTCGGCGGGTGACTCTGGGTTTTGATTGGACCCCTGGGAACCTGCCGGAGCCCGAGGGCTTGAAAGCAGGGTGGCAGCGGAGGACTACAGCAACGTGACACGGCTGATTTCTCCCAGTCAGTGCACCCAGCATGCTTTTTGTTGCACATGGACATACACCCAAATACACACACATATTTAGTTGTCAACCACAAAGAGACAACATCCAGAGGTTTGTTATTATAAAGCAGGAAGAGCCTACTGTGCAGCTAAACCAGCTCTTGCTCTCCAGCCACCATCTCTTATACCTCAAAAACTTTAAACCACCAGACTGGCTGTTATCTCAGTCCCTTTCTTAGCCTGCAGTGGGTAAAGTCACTTCGAGCAGAATGAGGGCTATCAATCCACTGAATGTGTTGTTATAAATGAAAGAATAAAGACAGGAGTGCTTTATTTGGCTTTAATAAAGAGTCTGTCTCGTAACTGTGCACTGCTTGATCTCATGCCAAGTGTCTGGAGGCAAGGATGACTCACATGGCTGTGGAGAGAGGACTGTTTGGAGAGGAGTGAGAGATTTGTGTGCATGCTTTGTGTGTTTGTCAGTTTATAAAACTTCCCTTGAAATTTCAGAAAAATGTCTGAACTTAAAAAACAATCAGAAATTACTACTGGAAATTTGGAGACTAGCTTTCCTGGCCACACTTATTTACTTTAGCGTTCAAAAGTGCAAAAACTTTTCCCTGCGGGCCACTGAAGGTGATTTGTGACTGCAGCCTTTTTTTCCAGGTTGTTCTGGGAAAGAAAAATGTAGGTGGTTTTTGACCAGGCTACTGCATGCGCACCACCAGAAGCAGTAGAAAATGCTGGCAACATGCCACCAGCACTAGGAGAAAATACTGACCACGCACAAACCATTTCATCAATGGAATATAAAAAAAGCAATTATAGCATCCTAGGGCTAGAGTGTAGGGGTCAGAGAGTGAAGAAATTTGGCAATCAACTCTTCTGTAAGGCCAGCAGCATTTTCTAATCAGTCAAAAGGGGTCATGGAGATACAACTTTTATGTATATTTGCTCATAAATAATGTAAGTATGCTAATTAAACGTGTGATAAAAGGACAAAATGCCTAGAAGTCATGTATGCCATCATCCCATTCAGAATTCTGCTGAACCTTTTGTTGTCTTTCTGTAGAATTCCTCTGTGGTGGGCAGATGGTCTTGTCTGGCTGCAAAGCATATACCCTCCCTCTATCTACTAAGCTCTTAAATGTTAGCAAAGATGACTATAAAGCAAAATATGAAAGATAGGTGAAGCAGAGGTCAACGTGGAGTGGTTCCTCTACGGTGACTGGTTTTCCTCAATCCACCTTGAAACCCAGTACGTCTAATACGTACTTATGGTCTGAATAAATATATATACATATATATATATATATATATATATATATATATATATATATATATATATATATATAATATATACTCCCTTTTACCTTTCACATACTGACATGGCCAAATCCTGTCATATATATCATGTATATCCTTTTAATATACCGTATTCTATCCACATCATGTTTCTTATTGAGAACATTTGTGTTGTCTCCGTGAGACAGTTGCTTTGCATTGCTCTGACCTTTTTACAGGATCACTTCAAATTAGAGGCCTTCTTTTTTTGTATACAGAGTGACATGTTTGAGTGTTTATTTAATGCCCATTGTTTGCATGTAGATGTTTATTCAAGCCTGGCGCAAAGTGTTCCTCAAAGACTCTCCAAAACATAAATAGGTAGTGATGGATCAGCGAGCAGGATGAGTGGAAGACGACACTCTAGGCTGCCAAGAGAGATGCATCCTGCGGTTAGCCGCTGGACTGTGATGGAAACATCTTCTTTGGCTTTAATGGACTCAGCTGGTAGGAGTGAAGGGGGCTATACATAAACTCTTTGTACTCCTTCCATATTTTCCCACGACTTAACAGTTAAAATTCCTTCACCCTGTCTGCTCTTGCATCCTTCACCTCTTGGCTTTTTCTTTCTCTTGCACAACGTTCCGGGTTGCTTTGTCAGATGGTGCAGTGCCTTGTTTGCCTGCCGCAGGAATGCCCACCAGGACCGCCTATGTCAGTCATTAGCTGTCCACATGAGGAGAAGCAGCAGTTCAGGTGTTTCAGGAAATGTGGGAGAGAGGGGGGGGTGACGTTTGCAAAGGGCTGTAGGTCGGATTCGTACCCAGGCTGCTGCAACAAGGACTCACAAATGAGCTAATGAGTGCCCCACCTGCATTTTTTTTTCTACAACAGACTGATGCAGGATGTTCAATTTTTTCATTACTTGCCATGGTTTGCTTGTTTTTTACATTTTCTGACTCTATTGTGTTTTTGACATTTCTCTGATTTTCATCCAGCAACGTCTTATTTTGCTGTGAAACACAAATCAAGAACTTGGTCACTTTCTGTGGCTGTCAGTTATCATCCATTTGTGTGCAGGGATGCAGCTGGTATGTCGCCTCAGTGGTGCACACACAAAAATTTGTGCTCAAAGACAGTTGCCCTCTCACACATACTTTTACAAACATACACACACACACAAGAGTCTAAAGCACTGTAATCAAAGCCACATTGGTTCATTTCATACTTTCATGCAAAATCTTTCTCTGGAGAATTGCTTTAAGTAATTAGATGCCATGTGGGATGCCACACTTTAACCATTGCAACAACACTTATGAACCCTGTTTTCTTTGCAATACAGTAAAATATAATAACTGTAATATGGTATCGCATGAGATATGGAAAATCTTGAATAGAGTTGGAATATATGCCAGTCAAACAGCTGTGTTAGATCAGTCATTGAAGTAAAATCAATAAATCCACATGTAACACCATTACATTTGTCTCTGAGAATTTTTGACGCAGTGCATGTGTTACGATACAGCGATTTACTTCAGCCTGCTGTGGGTCTATGTTAAAGCTGCAGTATGTGGGACTTCAGTGCTTCCAGTCTGCTGGTTTGGACCACAGGGTGTATCTATACAGAGATTAGTGGGCTTCCGCTTGCTCAATGGGCTCCGTTAGTTTTAGGACTTAGCTTTGTCACGGCAGGCGGGTGAACTGCTTTCCAAACAGCTCTTTCATTCAGCCCCAGTAACTGGGTGACCCACAAACTGGCCTGAGCGGATGGGAAGGGAGACAAGCGGGGGAAAGAGAGGCATGTGGGAAAAATGGAAGGATGACATAACTATCCTGATGTGTCATTTATTAATGAAATGCCATTGGCCAGCAGAGAAAGCTTGAGATTAAGAGGTAGATTATTATAATACGCTGATTAATTGATAATTGATAAATGCTGTGCTGCAGTGTAGTGC
This sequence comes from Lepomis macrochirus, assembly GCA_024633595.2. NCBI lineage: Eukaryota > Metazoa > Chordata > Actinopteri > Centrarchiformes > Centrarchidae > Lepomis > Lepomis macrochirus. The sequence continues at coordinate 14,760,842 of JALXJV020000018.1, read as the reverse complement.
TGAAAAGCCCTTGAGCAAGAGCATGTGTAACCTCTGCTCAGCTCCTAGATGAAAGACAGACCTCCCCTAAGTGTTTTGGTTCTGTATCGGTTTTGTTGTTTCAGGAGGCGTAAAAGCCAATGAAAGATCTCGATCCAGTCAGCTCCATAAAGGGGGTGGGAGTGATGGAGGAGGCTGGGCAGGGGACTTCCCTGCCAGGGGTTGCCAGATGTGTGACCTGGCCCATCACTCTGTGATGAGAGCGACAGCTGACTCTCAGCTAGGAGCACATGGGAACCCATGATGATGCAGCCAGTTTGCACGGGAAGAAAAAAAAGTCCAGGAGAAGACAATAGTGGAGAAATGAGGGAGAGGAGATGGGCAAAATGACAAATAGACAATTCAGAAGTGAAAGCATGGTGAAAAAAAGCTTTGACGGAGAGAGAAAGAAACTTCTGTTATTCATCTGCTGCTCACATCTGCAGTCCTGTTTCACTGAATGTACCAGCAGAGAGGCTCCTCAAGGCATCCAAAACCCCCGCTCTCTCAACACAGGAGTTCCATCCCTCTTTCCACCACTAACTGGCTGTGTAATAAAACCAGTGTGTTTCACAGAGACTCTCTTCAGTCTCTTTTCTCATTCATATCCCGCTCTCTGTCTAATTATCTCACTAACATTAAGTTAGGCTGTGCAGGTTCACCAATTTGTACAAAGCCTACAGTGGACAGGAAAAGGCGATAGCGATTTATTATCCAAGTTTATATTTTAATAGACTGCAGACGCTGCATGACACGGATGTTAGCTCCCATTGGCAGAGAGCTTTTTTCTCAGGCTCCGATTGGCCAGTCCGAAGATGCCATCAGTGAGCTAATGGCATGGTATCTCTGTGATCTACTCAGCATTAGACCCCCATCCCGCTGTGCATAGAGCCTGGACGAGCCTGCAGAATAAAAACGGGCCACATGTTGATCCATGTTGTTTTTGCCCTCTGGGGAGAGGGAAGAGAGGCGATAAGGATCTCAACAGGGTTTAGGCCAATCCCTATTGTTCAACAGGCCTGTGTGAGTGTGTGTGTGTTTGACACAGCAAGAGAGAGTAAGAGACAGGAATCCACCACTTCATCAGTTCACTCCATATATGGTCTGTGCAGCTCCAGTAATATTGTTTAAAGTCAGGGTGTAGCATAGTATTTTCCTATGAGCAATGGAGGTGATGTAAGAATGAAAGGATAAAAGAGGAAGGAAGGAAGGAAGGAAGGAAGGAAGGAAGGAAGGAAGGAAGGAAGGAAGGAAATGTGTTAATAAAGCCGCTACAAAGAAATATGCATTCAAGAATTTAACTTAAACTCTTAAATCACAATCAGTGTGCAAGTATATTCATCTAAATTACATTACTGTAAATATACATAACACACATGTTTCCTTAGTATCAGGTATGACAGAGAAAAAGCCCGGGAGAATGTTTTCATTTACTTTATGGGATTTAATAATCATTCTGAGTTACAGCGCCCTGCTGTCGCCACAGGACCGCCACAGCCACAGGGCTCCTGTACAGAATATCACTTTTCATTTCTTCCCCCTTGAAAGTCATCCATTATCCCCATAAGAATTACCTCGGTGTCCAACAAAATGATATATCCAACTATACCAAAACAATCACTTAGAAATCACATTACGACATAGCATAAGTCCCCCCTCATCCACCCACCCCACCTCCCCTTGACTGAGGTGTGTGTCAAAACAGTGGAGAGCCTGCAGGAGAACAGCCATCTTCAGTTACAGTTCTGATGGATGGAGAGGCTGCGTGTGTGTGTGTGTGTGTGTGTGTGTGTGTGTGTGTGTGTGTGTGTGTGTGTGTGTGTGTGTGTGTGTGTGTGTGTGTGTGTGTGTGTGTGTGTGTGGTGTGTTGCTAGGCACTCCAGAGCCTCTCCATTAAGTAGCTGTAATGAGAACGGCATGGTTTGGGCAGCAGAGAGAGAGCAGAAGCAGAAGACAAATATAGCATGGAGACAAAAAACAAAATACTGAACTGACTTGTTGTTATCAGTTGGTCTTTAACAGAACATATCCTAACTAGACTAAACAGTCAGTTTAATTGATTCATTGAATTGATTGATTAATTAATGACAGTTTTAATAAATTATATTAGCATTTATCAAGTAAAAATACCAAACATTTCCCAGGCACAGACTCTTAAATGTGAGCTTTTCCTTGCTTTTCTCTGCTTCATATCACTTTAATTTGAAAACTGTCTGGGTCATTAACTGTTGGTAAGACATTCTGTATTATGCTATTGTAACTGCCCTGAACACATTTTCTCAATCAGCGTCGTACTATGAGCAATGAGTAAATGTCTGCATTTATAAAGTGCGTTGATTCAAAGTATTTCACAATTCTACTCATTCACACGCACACAGTGAGCCACCATTCAAGATGCCGGCCTGACCACCGGGAGCTAAATTCAGCATCCCAACCAAGGACACCTCAACATATGTGGACTTGGGTAGCTAGGGTTCAGACTGCCAACCCTGTGATTAATATGTTAATTATAGATTCTACATTTACTACATAGCTTCTACATCAGCATGTCCTTGGAACCCACAATGAATCACTTAATTGGAATAAATTAAGATCACTTGGTATTTACATGTCTAATCTTAACTCTAACTGACTATATTTGCAGTGTATCAGTGTGTATGAGTGTTTAGGATCTGGTTTTAACATTTTTCATAGATAATATTCTGGTTTCTATGTCTTTTAAAATGAACCTACTGTATATAGTTGTAGATGTTCTTGAGTGATCTGTCTGCCTCCTTTTCTCCTTGTGTTAGTCCCCACTTCTCTCCGATGTTTGCTCGCATTAGATATCTCTCTCTGTCCTTATCCACTTGCATTGTTAAGTGAATACTTCAGGCTTTGGGCCTCGATGACTTTTTGAAGTTACAATGGAAGTGCAGATTTCAGTTGATCCACATTGATCCAGCTGTAAAGATTCTGATTTTGAAGAGCTGCGCTAAAATAATGTGACTTTGATGAACTCCACTTAAATTAATGACTGTCAAAGGCTCTTCTGACAATGTTGCTGATGTTTGTTCAAGAGTAAGACAGACAGGAACATGAGGTAGGATAGGGAGAAGGATAAAGGAGGACAGAGAAGTTTAGACCAAAGTGAAAGTGAGGGATGAAAGAGAGTTGATTTGGAGAAAAAGTATGGTTGCAGAGATGGATAAAGAAAGACAGGGAGGAATAGAAGAGGGAAAGAGCTTGAAAAGCAGCATGAGAGAAGTCTGAGCCAATCTTCTCCCAGCTGTTAAGAAATGTAAAGTGATGTTTACGGCCATGATGTTATTATTTGCAGGTGGAGACGTTGAGATCACTGTGTTGTCTTCTCTGCCCCGTCTGTCAGGAAATTCCACTCTAACCAACCCCGTCACTGTGAGAAAGTGCCTCTTCACCAAAGAATAACTTTCTTCTTCTGTTGCTTGTAAATCAGTCCGAGGCTAGAGTTTGATTTGGAGGAGACATTTAAGTGCCAGGGTTCCTGATTAATGGATAATCTGTTATGTAAAGTACTCTGGAGAATTGTTTATGTGGTGGTGGGAGATTCGCCAAGACAACAGAAAGGATTTTAGATACGGTTTCCTCATGTCACTGTCACGTTCTCTGTCAGTGGATGAAAGATTCATGCATAATACAGCTTTTGACCTGCTTGGCTGCCAAAACGCTCCCCCTTGTGTCCAAAATCATTCAAATTAGGGATCCAAGATACCTGCAATATATGATCTGCCTAGACCACACTCTGTGGCCACGGGTCCCAGAGACACTCTCCTTATCTTGGGGTGGGTGTGGTTGTGTCCTTTATGGGTGACTCAGGAGACAGTCACTGGGGTCAGAAATGCCTGTGTTTAGAATTACGAGGTCATTGGCAAGAAAACTGTCATTTTACAGGGGCACATGTGTGCTTTTCTATGTGTTTGTGCTCTTATCTTTTGTGTTCATGAGGACTAATTTGAGTTTGAGAGTCAGCACATTTTTGGAAAGGGAAGACATCTGGCTGATCCTCACTGTGCAGATTTGGTTTTAGGTTTGAGGCATTGGTTAAAGTGAGGTTAAGAGTTGGGGTTGGGCATGTGGCTGTGATGGGTATGGTCAGGTTTAGCGACTAGAGGATGCATTATGTCAACCAGGATTTTGTGGTTTGCTGGAGGATTATTTGACTGGAGAGCTGAGACATTGGTAGGCAGCTGGGTATCTTGCTGGTTGGTTCCTGCATCATGTGCAGACATATGTTTATGCACGGTCACAAATGCATGCATACTGCTGAAATGAATTTTACTGTTTTTCTTTAGCGTTAACTCTCTTTTTCTCTCCCTCCCTCATGTCTTCATGATGACATCTCTCTGTGGTCCACCTTCCTCCTTCCCTCATGTCAGGTATGTGGTTCATGTTGTCCCTCTGCCTCTCTCTCTCCATCTCTTTCCATCTTTTTTTATCACATTGCCACATATTCCCAATTTTCCAATCACTGCCTCCCTGCTTCTCACTGATATGTTAAACCGCTGCGCTCAACACATGTGAGTGAATGACCTCCATGTGTCAAGCCAGCGGTGGTACAGATTGGGGCATATAGCTGTGGTGCATATATTGTATGCACATTGACAATGTGCCAGTAAATATCATTAATCACAGTCTTGTTTTAACTCTTCTGAGTCAGCCATGTGGAAGTGATTTCTGTGGCTAAAACACTGTTTAACTTTGGGTCCTGCAATGTCTTTCTACTCCTTCAGCACTTTTCAGTATGTTTTTTTTTTTAATTTTCCGTTCAAGTCAGACTTCCTCACACCTTGACGGTACAGTTATTCACCCCATCTAAAAATACATCCTCCTCTCGCTTCATTCATCTGAGGAAACAGCACTCAGAAAAAGTACAAGCCAATTACTTTATTTGTGTTCTTCTGTTTGATTAGTGCGACAAGAGCAACATTTTAAGCCCAACTTAAGCATTTTAAGTGTGGGCAAGCCTCTGTGAAGCACATGTGTCTGTACATGTTTGTGAATCTGAGTGCATGATAACATACCCTTAAGCATTTCCTGATGGGTGCTTGGTGCGTCTGGCGGCTGTATACATCCCAACAGGGAGACACAAATGAAAAGGACCCCCTTTCCTTCCACCACCTCACAGACATGCTGGGCAGGGAAGGTTCCTGTGGTTAGTGCTGGTGTAGTCACAAGTTCAGGGTGTCTGTTGGTGGGATACAGGGAAAAATAGGGGGAGTGGTGGATGAGATGCGTCCTGGTCTGCAGACTGTCTTCTGTCTACCCTGCAATGACTCATCCATGACAGAAATCATATCTGAAACACTGGGACAATCGTGGCGTGCAGAGGTAATTGTGTACACTGTATCATCACCGGTTCAATCTGATCTTGGTGACAAACATAATCATCAGCATCCGTATTTTTGTCTGAGTGTAGAAAGCAGATAAAGAGATCTCAGTGAGTCACAGTTTGTGTCTCACTTGAAAACAGCACCAGTGACAACCAGCTGTCCACACCTTATATTTGCACAAACAGTGAAAACAGACAAGTGGGCAAAAACTCAGGATGTAAGTTACATTTTATGGATTTTTTCTTGGAGTTTTTAAGCTCTAATAGACCAAGCACAGACATATAATGTAGATCATCGAGATCCATGACATAGGTATGTACTGTATGATCATGAAACTATGAAACATTTTTTGAACAGTGGCCACTTTGGCCACAAGTGAGAATTGTGGGATAATGGAAGTGCTAAAAAATACTGTAGTGTGGCTGTAGCACAAATTGATTAAGTCAGTAAGCTAACTCAATAATGCCAGTTACACAGCAATATCTACCCTACCTGAAGTTTGTTAACATGACTTTACTGTACTGAATACCATGGGCTTGATGGCATATGAATTAAATTTTCATTTGTCAAGTCTTAATATCTTTTCTAAATATAGGTAGCTTGCAGCTACCCCTGCAGTAGCCATGTAGCTACTGCAAGAGTAGTTTATTTAGACCAATAATCTAATATAATCTTAAATAAATCTTAAATATTTCCAGGACTGATCAGCTATTGCCTGTATTTGTTTTTTAAGGTTTTCCAGAGGTTGTAGTCCATGTCACACTTTATGTCCCTGTCATTTTGCCATAGCCCTGCAGCAGATTAATTCCTTTCTGCCGAGAAAGCAGATCTGACATGTTAAGTTTGTTGTATTTTTTTTGTGCAAAGCAAATGAGAACAAGCCATTCCTTGTGTCATTTTCTTTTGGTGATGGGCCAAGACCTTTAGACGTGAGGCCAGCTAACTAGCTAACTTCCCTTTGGAAATAAATGCAGTAATTGTAGTTGCTGTAGTTGGGATTTGCCTGTTTTGACAAGCTCTAGGTCTACCACGAGTTCCCATGACTTTTATATATTAAAATAATTTCTTATTCCAAATGTAGCAATTATAGAGGTTTTCCAGGCAACAGTTGGTAAGGATGGAAGCCTCTGCTGTCATTGCTGGAGTTTTGTCGATGTAGCAGAAAGTTGTGATGATGCTGTTTCTCAGTGGAAGTTAGCCTGGTTTCCCGGCACTTCAAAAGGACATGCATACAGTACAACAACAAACTCAGTGCTCAGCATTTACGGCCGCAATTGGATACTGACTGTAGAATCAAAACAAATGTGATAAAGCAAATAGGACCCCCTCCCCTGGCCCAACGGATGCGTGCTGGGGGGGCACAGCTTGGCCTGCTGGGGGGGCTCTTTAATGTGCCTTGGAAGCGTCACGCTGGAATGCTCTGCACAAACAAGCCTCAGCTCACACGTGTCGACGGCCGGTTTGTGTGTGTGGCAAGGGGTAGGAGTAGATATGCTTGTGTGAAGGGGAGGGTCGTGGTGTGTGTATCTGTGTGATTTTTCTTCCAGACATAGTCCAGGTTTTGAATGGACCTGGTATCGACCACAAACTCACTTTGTGGTTGTCAGCGAAAACATGCCTGCAGCAGCTCTAAACAATGAGGGTTTGGCATGAGTATTTCCAGGTTTTGGAATTGGAGGCTCTGCCAGAGATCTTTATCTTTTTACAGTAGTCTCTTAAAGAACCACTGTTACTGAGCACAAATTACAGTTGCACAATCCTTTACCTCTCTGTCTTTATTTACCTCACATTGCTTTTGCACCACATGTGGCATAGGTGGTTCAGTTTTCAGGATACAGCCCTAACCCACCCCCCTCATACAAGTCCATTGTGTGCCATATCACGTATTTGTTACACATGTATATATCAATGTTAAATAGTCTAAACATATTTTCATAGCATTATGAGATTATTCTGTTGTTATTCAGTTTGAAATGCTAGATTTAGTAGCACACACACACACACACACACACACACACACACACATAAACGCCCTGATCTGATGTGGTGTTAGATCAGATGGTCAGATGTGAAGCTGGGTGAAGCTGGCCTGACCTGTATTGAGTGAGGTTGTGTTTGTGATGTTGTCTAAAAGTGTTAACACATGGATGAAATGAAGAATTAGTCAGTCCTAACAGGCAGCATTTCTGTCCCTATGTGCTTATTTAATTACACATACACAGAATGTTAAAAATGCTTTATTTAATCTTTTGGCCTCTTTTCCAATTATTAATGCTTCCAAAATGTTTAAAAATGTCCAAATCTGCTTTCAATTATCTTTATTCTATGAAAAATTGGAGAGTATTTACAAGTTAAGCTTGTGTGTGACCTTGGATATCCTTAAAGAAATCCAATCCTTACTCCGTAAACAAGCTTTCTGGAGTGGTTTATGTTTATGCATGTTTTTTATTGCTGTTTTCGACATGCTGTGAGCGCTGCCATTTGTTGGTGTTGGACTTTGCCTTCTTCACATACAACCACTACCAACTTCATCAGCCTTGTTTGCATCATTGTGTAAACATCTCATGAACTGCGGAAAATTAAGCCACATTGAAAAAAGGGGGAGGGAAGAAAGTGAAAGCTTTCATTAAAAAAATGAATGTGTGTGAATGATTGGATTAAAACGTTTGGCCATCTGTCCTTTCATGCTTGTTGGCAACTATATTGATGGGTTTGCGCTTATAATTCTTGCCAAGCACTTACAGGCAACAATCTGAGGGAATAACCTCTATGAGACGCAGAGGGATGAAAAGGGGTTTTAATTACAAATCTGCCCTTCATTACTGTCTTCATTTTCTTTATTAATAATACATAATACCGCTTGATGATTTAATCAGCGTGTGACAGGGAAATAAACAAAAGGGGGGAGTGGAAAAACAGAAGGTCATCATCTCATTTCTTCATCCTAGTTATGTTTTTCCATGAATAAACTACTGTCAGACTGGCTACAGTAGCTTTTGACTCCAGATTAAAGCAACGCTTCCAGTCGAATAATGTGCATGGATAAATTGATTTTCTACACTATTAAAGGCTATGTAGCTGGTGACATTCTATATCTTTCTTATTGTCAACAAATCCCATGAAAAGACCAAAACCAACAATGAATTGACGCCAGTAACAAGTATTGTCTGTGTGGCTAAAACCCGCTATAGCTTATTCTTCTGTGCCATAGACTACTTTGTCCAAATGAAGACAAATGACACACACTCTTCAACAACGTTTTTGGACACACGTGTTATTTTTACAGGAATTTTGAATGCTGAAGCATGCTCATATTTGGACAAGATGCAACCCACGCCATCTAAGCCAATGTTCCTTATAAAACACAGTTTATAACTTTAAAATGCATCCACTGATTGATATCCGACTGTGCCAAGGCAGCTCTGTAAACCAAGTGTGACAGCATCTGGGGAAGCAGATGAGGTTTTTGGATCCCTCAAACTTTGGCTTGATGTGACCTTCAAATTAATCTATAATTTGCATGCACTGCAGGATGATTTCATTAACCGTCACTCCTTCCCCTCATAAAAATCATCTAATATTACTATTTTAAGTTGCATGGTGGTTTGCAAAGATGTACTACCAATTATCCTGAGAACATGTGAAGACACAGTCTGATGTTACTGTACAAATGAAAGACAAAAACACATTTTCACATACTTTATGTACTACTCTCATTCTTTTGATCTCTCTTTCTCTATTATGTATGTTGCCAAGTTTGCTGAAACAGGTAAATGGTCCAGATTAATAACGTGTGGAAACATGTGAGGGTGACTGCGCTGACCGGCAATGCAGTGTAATTACATGTGTGTTTACACAGCACACAGACAAAGAATAACATCGGAAAGGACAATTAACCTCAGTGACTTCATACTGATGCATTGACTCAGCAGCCGTTCATAACAATATGTTCACTGAAGGTGAGGAATCCTGAGCTTTCTGGAAAATGGATCTTGTCCAGCTCTGCTCATGGTGTCATGTCAGAAACAATCAGCTCCCTACTGAGAAGTCAGGTGAAAAGGTTAAAGAGGATTTGACCCTCTGCTCATTATCCTAAACCTGTGTTTAAGGAACGAGGGGGGGGGGGAGGGACAGAGAATACAAGAGGACAGGCAATGGAGGAGTATAGGCACTGAGTGAAAATGAGATTTCATCCACGTGTTTGGACATTTTACACAAGACAGTGTGTAGAAACATACATACATTCATGCCACATCAGGCGGGAAGCAGTGTTGACGTTCCAAAGAATCAACTGGCGCTTTTTAGCCATGCTAGCCTCAGCTGTGCTGTGCTTGTTGAACATGGTAACGTTATACCATTGACTGTATATAAAGAACATTATACCTGCTTAACATGTTATGGTGTGTCCCCATGGAAAGCCAAGCGAATTTTCGCCAATCGCGTGAGTAAACACAAGTAATCCAGCAGATATGGTATCACTTAATATGGTTTACTACAGTCCAAAATAAACAGATCAAAAGGATGCCGACATAATTACATAATGATGCTGATATGTTAAATGTATGAATTCATGCTTTGTCAGGTCTGTCCGCAAGATGACAAGCAAACACCTTTTTAAATGCTTGTTTGTTATAGCACCTTTCTTTTCGACCACTCAAAGCGCTTTTACACTGCATCTGCTTTCACCATTCACACACTGAGCCTAAAGCCTAGTTCACACTACACGATTTTTAGCCCGATTTGCCGCTCGGCGAGCTCGGTGACCATCAGGCTTAAATCAGGGGTTGATCTGCGGTCGCCAGTCGTTAGTCGCCAGTCGTTATGTGTGAACTACTCAATGAGGCGTCAAAACGGCTCCCCGACACATTTCTGACACATCGCCGACGTCTGCCAGATATCTAGCATGCCAAATATCTGGAGGAGTCTTCTGACTCGACATCCACCTCCAGCCAATGAGAGCAGGCAGCTGGCACAGCAGGCAGCTACTTTTTCACTGCAAAACACTTTTTACTCACCTCAAGCTCTCTCTGTAGCACAGAAAATCCCTGCTACCCGCGTGTGCTAATCCATTCTTTCACCCATATTATTTGTCTTTATAATTCTATCTTTATAATAACAATCAACAGCTGTTTTGTCTGTAGGTCGTGTCATTTCCCGTTTCACATTTCATGTGTTTTCTTGACAAAACGTGGTTTGAGGACCAGTGTCGGGTGACAGAGTCGTTGTCAGCTCGCGTAGTGTGTGACCCCCTATAATCGATCAGTCATGTAGTGTGAACGCCACAATGACGTCAAGACTCCCATCACAGTCCTAATTTGAGTGAAGTGTAGGACTAAATCTTAAGTGTCAGTCTTAGTGCTGATTCACGCCACTTTGCTGTCCCACAAACAGAATTTTGGATGACGATGTAGCCAAGGTCCAATCACTGAATAGATTTCCTTATTTAAGAATATTCTCAGATAAATTCATATTGAATGGTGAAATTCTTAAAAGGAGTTTATATTCAACACACATTTAACAAATTTTTAAGATAATACATTATGACATAGGCCCACACATTAATAAATGAAAGATAAAAAAGATCTTTATATGAGTGCTATCAAAGGCGCCTACAGCTCATGTGAAACCGAATGAACTGTGTTTGCGTCTGTCAGATTAGGGGGGGTGGTGTTGGGAAGTCGATGAAACATGTGACAATGTGTGGAGCTAGGGCATAAGTACCATAATTGTTTCCATGACTTTTCGACTTATTGATGGTTGTGACCAGCCAAAATCATCAGCATTGCTGCGTTTGTCCTGTGGCAAATAAACAAAGCGTCATCACCACTTTCAGTTTAACTGAAAGCGCATTACTGTGTAAAGTCGGTGGTGAGATGGCGTCCGTCACCAATTCGCTGACAAGGATTTTGCCTGCACTGTCCGACATCTTCTTATTAACTGCGCATCGTCAACAATATTCTTCTCCTGAAAGATTTGTGCATGTCTCTGTCTCCACAGTGACATCACAAGCCCCTACTGGCAGCTCCCAATCAGCTGTCAAATAAGCTGTCTTAAATAACTGGGAGAGTAAGAGTGATTCTTAGCTTTAAGAAATTTGATAACTTGCTTTTATTCTTAAGTTTAAAAGTAGGAGTAAATTTCATGAATTCTCAGCACTTAAGACTAAAATTGCAATTTGAGAAGCTTGATAAGTACCAGCACAGGTCTATTCTATTTTTTTTTCTTATGCTTTATTGATCCCAGAAGAGAATTTAGTTTGTTCTCTGCATTTAACCCTCTGCAATGATCAACCATTGTGCAGTGCTTGGAAATCTCCGGCAGTGGTCCGTGCCGAACTGCCGACCCTTGGGTTTCCAAGCCAAGTCCCCGTTAACTGAGCTAAAGGAGGTTGGAAACTCGGTGGCTCATTGGTACAAACAGGTTGTGAAGATAAATCCACTTTTTAATCCCAAAAGTAAAAACTAATTTACTCTGAGCTCCTCCCACCGGTAAATGGCTCTGGATCAGAGCAGAATCCAGTGCAACTCTGGGTGTTTAATCATCCAGAATCCCTGGGTCAGGCCTCTCTCCAAAGCTCCCTGTCGACAAACAAAGTGCAAATCTTTCGCTAAAGTCTTTTTTGAATTCCACTTATTTGCATCATTCATGTCTTGGCATTGATTTTCATTTATTTGCACTATGCCAACAATTTCCTTTGTTTTATGTGTGAACACACAGTTGTCTAACTGATCTTGGTTCTCTCTCCTCAGAATATTTGAATTATAATAGTTTATAAAAACGTCAACATTTTCTGTTTGCATTTTCTTCTGCCTGTTTTGTGGTAATGAACTGAAAACGTTCACAAAGTTATGATGGAAACATAGCTTGCGAGGGAAACCCAAACAGAAACCCAACACACACAGAAAAATTGTGGAAGCAAGCGTCAGGTGTAACAGTGTTTAAATTAGACTTGTGGAGAGATGTTTGCTCCGTGTGTGCAGTCCTCTGGCTCAGAGGCAGACCTCAGCACTGATGGATGTGGTGTTAAACACTAATACACTCTGTCTCTGCAGGGTGGAGTAACTCCCATTATACTCAGGGGCTCGGTAAATCTCAGACCACTACCCAACCAGAATCTTTGGGTCTCACTCTGGGACTTGGCCTCATTAAAACCTATTACTCCCCATGTCATCAGGTTCTTTACTGTCATATTTATTCATACAATATCCTGTCCTGATTTCCTCTCTCAGCTGTATTAAATCATCATATATTGAGTGTTTTAATGTCAAAGATAAATCAGTAAAAATAGTGTCCAATGTCAATAGTACTATGTAAGGTTTCAGTTCTGTTTTAAGACTTTGGGTCCTCAGGCGACAGGAATGTTTCAGATAAATATCAAAATGAAACGCCGTCCCGGCTGGTCATACAGGGAGATGAAAACAATAATTTGTGTCTACCGTGCATGTGTGTGTGTGTTGTGTGTGTGTGTATTCAGTATGTTTAGAATTAGTAAAGGGCTGGAGGTTTGCACATGTATGGGAGAGTATTGCATTGGTGACTGCACAGAATGCCCACATCTCAATATGTAAATCCAAAATGGAGGTTACTCACTAACCATGCCACGTACATTTTCAGTTCACAATAAGTTGGATTTGACATCAGTGTGTCAAACATGCGTCAATATTTGTGTTTTGGAGAAAAGCCCTTTTCTGTATTGATTACGTTGCCTGTAAATTAAACCCAGCTGCAGTGTAGCACTCTCTACATGTGTGTCGTCAGTCTGCGCCAATAAATAGTCAAACACACAGGCAAGGGTTATTTCATCCCTGATTAACAGTCCTTGGTCCTCATTCGTCTAACACTGAAGGTATACTTGATGACACATTACTTCCAGGAACTACAAAGAGAGCAGCGGGTTGGTTGGAAAGGGGGTCTACTGGTGATGTATCGCCTTTATTTAGCTGGGACAGATGGCCCATTACTGCTTATTACAGGCTGTTCCCTTCCTTGCAGCATAATTTGTTTCAAGTTATTTGTACAGTAACTTGGGCTTTCCTTAAACACAGATATTGGCACATGTACACACTCCATCTCTGTTTTATACACACACACGCTTTTGCTCTTTTTACATCAGAGGCCTCCTCTAAGACTATAAAAGAGGCCCCTTCTACTGAAAATGGCTGGGCCCTTAAAAAATGTGTCTGACACCTTGGATGTTACCATTATACCTCTTCTTACTGGTGCGTATCAGGTTTAAAGTGTTTTGTGGGAATGCATTTGTTTGTAACTGAGGGATGAAATGTTAGAACAGTGTCTGATGTTAATCAGACTTGGTGCCATATGAAATGAAGTGCTGGAGAAAGGATGCTGGCAAAGATGGATATAGAGCTGGATGGAATGAAAGCAGGGAAGAGAGCAAACAAAGAGAATGAGGGTAAAAGACATAAAAAGTGCGAGACAAAGAAGCAGTTGAGTGAGCAGACTAAGCGTCTTTGATCAGTGTAAAGTGTATAAAGCATAGGTGTCATTTACACTGGGGATGCTGGGGACATGTCCCCACCACATTTTGAAAGCACCAGCATTTTGAAAAATAGCTTCCACCAAGGAATGTTAACTAACAAATGAAAATGCTAGAGAAATTTTATTTACACAACATGAAATTTAAATTTAGAAGAAACAACTGTGCAATGTCCAAAAAAGTAGGCTAAAAAACAGGCTGCTGATAGGTTCATTATATACTGTTTTATTTTTATATTTATGAATTGTCACCTGCTAGCTGATTTTTGTGTTTCTCTTTATATAAATAAAGACATTTCCACCTTAAATTGGGGCAAAAAATGTCTCCAGAATGCAGGAAATTAAGTGTTTAATGCTCATATCTTTCAGCATGTCTTGTTTCTTTAAAATAGTGTTAAAATGTTCTCGTTTTGTTCTCGTGCATCGTCATGTCTTGTGACCCATGTGTATCATCACATCCCTGATCTGATCCCTTATGTCCCCACCACATTTCAACACAAAGTGATGCCTTTGGTATAAAGCTATGTCAGATTCACATTAATGAGCCGTTCACCATTGGCAGACAGCTGAGCCAGAGGTGCTGATGTCACTGACTGCTCCCCCTTTTCACATTACTGCTTTATGTGGGATTGACTTTGAGAATGATGTTTCATGAGCTGCTTTAACGTATTATAGTAGCTTAGAAGAATTACTCCAGTGCAGCAATTATGTTTAACTGTTTATATTGTAGCTTTACAGCAAAGTATTCTTCAGCAGTTTGGTTTTTTTAAAAGCAGTGAAACCAGCGTCAGCGATGCTCAGATAATTGTACCGTATTTAAAAACTTAAGGCTGTAGCTCTCAGCGGGGAGCGAAGAGAGGTAATCTTTGTCCAGATGTTTCTCCTTTTGAATAATCTCCACTTGACACAAATTTTCATTTTTATTTCACATCAGTTTGACGAAAGAATAAAGCAGTAATTAATTGAATCAACCTGCCACAGGAATCGATGTGCATGTATCTCGACAAATGCAATTCTAATGTTATGAAGAAGGTAAAGCAGACGGACAACAGAAATAAATGATGGTTGTATTCATATGCACTGAGCATAATCCTACTCTGAATTTGTATACAATAATGTAGCTATTACAAAAAAACTAAAGCTGGTTGCCTTTTTTACTGGCAGTTGTTTTAAAGTCTAAGCAAATTGATTTCATATTGGACATCCTGAAATGAAAAAACTTCAATAAATGTGAGGTATGCGTTGACATAAATTGTAGCTAATTATCTAAAACCTGATAAACCACCAATATAATCTTTTTAGACAGGCTTTGCTACAGACTTGAGCCCCAGCTTTCAGAGGTGGATATGTGTTTTCCTCCCTATGGAGTGGTGGCTGATGTAGGAGCTTGTGCCGCAGTTTGATCCCCAGGTCAGGGGACTTCTGTTCAGGCTACAGGTCACCTAAGCCCATCCTCCTCCCCGCAGGGAGAGAGGGACACCTGATCTGACATCCTGTCAAACATGGTTAACCAACTCCACACCTGAGGGCCTAGAGAGAGGTCACTAATGTGGTGCAGAGGGATAGAAGGAGAAGGATTAACTTAAAATAAAGTTTTGCTCACATGCTAATGAAGTCAGACTTAACGTCACCAGATGTAACAACCATGTGGAAGTGAACTTGTGCCACAGGAAAAGGAATCCCACCCACCCACCCCCGGTGTTCAGTTAGCTGTCCTCCTCTAGGGGGGAACCATAATTCCCTGTCATGCATTTCCACTGTAAACGATGATGTTACCTGAATGAGTCAGATCGCTTAGCTTTTCCTGGGGACTCATTTTTCGGTTCACTGGCTTTGACAGGGTAGCTCAGCCGTGCTTTGTGGCGTGATTGACTGCAGACCTCGGAGAGTACCTCACGACTTTAAAAGGGAAAAACACAAAGTCAGTTAAATGAATTAGGTCAGTGTTTTTTCTTCATGTTTTTCATGATCAAAGGTGAGCAAATATTGACCACAAACAGTACACTGACTAATATGTCTACTTTGTTAGTTTAATTTAATTTATTCAAAACCCTGGTCCTGGTTCTGGTTCCTGGTCAACAGATGCAGGCCATAAAATACGTCCAAACTTGGAAGTGTGTCCAAGTTTGAAAGGTGTAAATTGTCTCCTCATTAAACACCATTGTTTCCATTGTTTCCACAACTCTGTCTGGGTCCATCATAAACAAGAGACGGGGACAGTTAATGGTTAGCGTGTGATGTGAACACCGATAAATAATCACAGCTTGTTCTTTTCTGTGATGAAAACCTTCTGCAACTCTCACTGACTTCATTTCACTAAGCCATATCTAATACCCGTAGTGCTTGGCCAGACTTTAGGAGGAAGATGCAGTTTAAATAATGATTAGCGTCTTTAGAGGGAGCTGATATGTCTTTAGTGTTGCCTCAGAGCTTCTCTGCTACTCAGCAGGAGCTGTCTCGATTTTAAAATACCACTGTACAACAGAAAGGAGGCAGTGAGAGGGAGAGGAGGCCAAATTTGTGGTTTGATAGTTTACACTCTCGATAATCCATTACAATGCTGTGTCATTTCTGTGCTTCCTAAATTCTTAACAAATACTAATTTACTTTTTTCTAGCCCTTTTTTTCCACAGAAGCCCGCCCAGCTCTGTTTTTTCTCTTTTCCTGTCTTTTCTGGCAAGCCTACAGAGGAATTCCACACTGAATTATTCATCTTGGTTGTCTGTTGTTGTGGAAGCCACATAAAAAGTTATGTGGTTGAAAGCCGAACAGGTTTTTATTATAGATAGCAAATTAAAACTAGCTGCCAGGTTGGAGACAAAAGGCAAAAACTAAGAATGTAACAATGTGATATAATAATGGATGTATTTCTAAAACCTGTATACATTTTTTGTGTATTTCTGAGTTAGAATTAGATTTGGAGACCAGTTTTTGACCTTTCTGTGCCTGTTTTTCATTAATGCCTGCATGGCATCATCTTCAATCATCTTGCAGTTGCAGCTCTGTGTGTAAACTGGGATTTTAATCACTAAACATAACGCATACTCCTGCCTGTGCTTTATGATCACTTCAGGACCTGTCAGAGACTGTTTTTTCTAGTTCAAGAGGAGTGTTCTGAATGAAAAACAATAAAAAGTCCACAGTAGACCCTCTGAGAGAGAGTTAGAAAAGAAAAGGCCATAACCTCAGTTTTCATAAGCTTGTCAGTTTTAACCATGCAGAGTATAAGATAAAGGCCAAAAGCTGTTGACATCTCCAGCACCTCGGTGGACAGAATGGGAGGTGTTTCTACTGTGAAGTAAATTAACCCATCAACACCAATTAACCTCATGCTTTCCTCTACTTGCAATGAAAAATAGATTTTATCTTCTCTTCAGTCATATCTCTGCGTTGTGTTTTCCTCTCTGTCTGTCTTGCTCTCCCATGAGAGCATGTCCTCAGCACTTGTAATGAAAGGGATCTGCTGCTGGCTGAAGTTTGATTGTCTGGTTGACAGCTGGCCTGCTTGTTTATTTTTCTATTTATCTCGGGCGCCCTGAACTGACACATGCTCGGCCGCTCGTGACATCGGCAGGGCCAGGTCGGTGAGAAAGGGGAGAGATGGGCGGACAGATGTGTGGATGATGGTGTGCGTTTCATCATCAAAGATTAGTTTCTTGGGAGTTGTTAGATTTGACACATCTGGATTTCATGGACTCGTCAGGCTGACATATATACAGTATATGAAGTAGATACACACAATTACACACAGATGAATACCTCCAACAATGTTTACACGAGGAAACTCATGAGTTCTTAATCCAGAAATTTGTTTATTCTGTTTCTGTGTTACAAGCTCTGAGGCAGTTCTTTGTCTGCCTGCACCACAGAGAGCTTCTGGTACGTCACACGAGACACAAGCTCATCCTCTGACTCCCAAAAAGCTGTCTTAGGAGCTTCAGCTAGTTACATGAGTTCTGACCTGCAGGTGGGAATCCCTTGTTAGCAAGTACTTTCTTCTTCCCTTTTCTTCACTTGTTTCAAATAAGGCCCAGGAGCAACAAAGCAAAATTATGTGGATAAGCATGCACATAAAACATGAACACACTCCTGACTGATAACAAGCCATGATACAGCTGATACAGCCATGCCAGCAGTTCTTTGAGGCTAAATGCACCTCAGCAGTCAGGGTATCTAAGTTATTACAATTCATCCTCTGGGGGACCATCTGTGTTTGTACCAAATTTTCCGGCAATCCGTGTAATAGTTATCAAGATATTTCAGGAACAAGCAAAAATGATACATCACAGTGGTGCAAGTCATTAGAATTCATCATCTCGATCATCATGATTGTCTATCCGAAGCAAAGCAGAAGTTGAGATATTTCACTCAATATGTTGACGATTTGACATGTTTTGACAATCACAGGAGTTATCAGAATTTATTCCCTAGAGACTTTGAATATTAATTTTACTCTGAACTATAAATGCCAGCCTCATGAGGACACTAGAGGAAAAAGTCAAAAGAACACCAGTCAGTAAGGTTCATCCTTTGTGGAACACGAATGTCGTTACAAAATGTCATGGCCATCATAGCAACAGACCGACATCGGACCATGCTGCTACCATGGCTAATGCTGATACATATAGAGAAAATCTGAACCACAAGCATACACACACAAGCAAGTAGCTCTCAGATTTTACCTCCCCAGGCAAGCATACCAACAAACCCTTATATAAGTGCAATCACTCCTGCACCAGTGCACATGTGCTGCATAGCAGGAAACGTCTTCCAGCCTTGCGTGGCATGTTTTGTGTCTGTTCATCCTCAGGCATTGGAACAGGTTTGTTCCACTGGCTGAAACTGAAGAGAAGGGCAGGTGAGGTCACATGGCCTCCTGACCCCGTAACCCTTGCTGTGTTAACCTCTGGCACTGGCTGTATCTCCTTTTGCTGCTAACAGGATGCAGTATTTGCCCCGAGAGGTAGCTGTTTGCTCTGTCCATCTGGGCCGACACTTTGACCCTGAACGGACATTCCCAGACCATTCCCACACCTCTGACCCTGTCGGAAAACCTCTCCTCCTTTCTACGTTATTCATCCTTCCTCACTTCTCTTTTCAGCTGACCTCTCTTTTGGCTACATTCTCCTTAACTGAATTACATCGTCGCTGCAGGGGGGGAAAGAAGAGCCAGCCATGGAGATGGACAATCAATGGCAGACAGACTCATCAAAGAGAGCGGGTGTCTTCTTACTGTTTGTTGTTAATGTTGTGTTCTGGAGGGCTGATGATAATGAGGGTGGCGATGATGACGTGAGCAAATTTGTGGGAGCAGGAGGAACAGGAAGCCCTGTTAGTAAACTCCGTCCTGATGGCAAAAGCCACAACTGGGCTCCAGTCAAATGTTCTGCTGACTGATTTGTCAAAACAAGCTTGTGATCTCTCTGTTTCAAAAGATGCAACGGACCTCTATAGGCATAGATATTCCTTTGTTGCATTGTGTGTGTTTGTGCATGCACATGTCATTACACAAGAGCGCCATGAAACCTGAACCATACGTCTGCAGTCTCTTTGCTCCGGCTGATCGTCTCTGGTGCTGTTTAGCGTTGAGGAGACAAAATCAGTGTTGTTCTCCCCTCTGTCGCTCTCTCAGGGGATGGCTGAAGAAGACAAAGCCTCCTGCAAAAGAACAGTCAGTTCAGCTTTCTGAGTAATATCCATTCCTTTTCATTATGAACTTTGATTCGATCCATTCAGCTGTTGTTTGTGCTGTTCTCTGACAAGCTCTGCAGCCACCACAGGACAGTAAAGCCAGCCACACTGTTTAACAGGGGAGCCATGAGGCCATCAAACATGACCAGATTAAAGCCAGACTCTACATTCTTGGAATAAAGCGAGAGTTTCTTTATTATTTTAATGTTGTTTCTGCTGAAATACAAATGGTTGTGTTTATCTAGACTTCCATTAATTTATCTTGGTGTCTCGAGACCTTTGGTTGGGCCCAGTGGCCTCAAATATTCAGAGGGATTGTCAGTTTGTCATGTTAGCTTTCTGTTGACTGTCTTTTTGTTACTGACATTAAGACATTAATCTTTTATCACATTATTTTGGTCTGTTTTGAACTCGTTCAGCTTCACTCAGACACACAGCAACTGATTTCTGTTGTAGCTGGAGCCAGGGTTGCAGAAAGAGTGCTACATTGTCTTTCTCAATTTTTCCTCTATTTCATTCTAATAATTTACCTTAGTTTGAATTTAAGCCATGAAAGCTCACTAGGCAAGGTAAAGCAAGTTTATTTGCACATTTCAATAAGAAGGCAAAGTGTTATATATATATATCTAAATATTTAAAGATATTTAAATACAATTAAAAATGAATTAAATAGAAAATAAAAAGAAGACAAAACAAGACAGTAAAAGTTACAGTGTGGTGTATAAGTTTCAGTAGACCTGCAGTTTGTATTCAGAGAAAAGTTAGTTTTTTCGTTCTGCAGAGCCCCCCAAAAATGCAGGCCATGGTGGTAGAAATTCAGATACTTAAGTAAAAGTAACAATCCCACAACATAATCCTACTCCATTACAAGCAAATATCCCACCTTAAAATGTAACTTACAGCTACAGAAGTATCATCAAAATGAAAATTTTCCTGATTGGCTTATTACAGTTATTACATACATATATAGTCTGTTTTAAGTAGTTAAGTACAATAATTGTGTACTTTCTACTAATAGTTACTTTCTACCATTTATGTAGATTGTGTTATTACAAGTGTATTTGTAGTCCTACATTAAAGTCTCTGACATGTCATGTCTTTGCTATTTGGTTTTTGTTAGTGCTTGAAAGTACATCTTTACTACCGTGTGTTATTTTAATAATGGACATGTAACACTTTAACACTCACTGGGCTTCTACTAAGAATTATTTTAATATTACAATTAATCTGTTGATTACGTGATTATTCAATTCATTTTTAGTCTATAAGATGTCCAAAAATGCCCATCGCAATTTCCCAAAGCCAAGGTGACTTCCTCAAGTTACTTGACTCAGACCCAAAAATATTCCATTTACAATGACACACAGGAAAGCACCAAACCAACATTTGAGAAGCTGGAACCAGATTATGTTTGGGATTTTTTGCCTAATAAATGACTTACATGATTGACAGATTATCTAAATTGAGTATTTCCTGTCGATCAACTAATTTATTAATCATCTACTCCATTAAGCACTAGTAAAGTCTGGTACAGTGTAGTTATCCCCCAAATGAAAGCAGGTGAGGATCATCAGGGATCATTTGTGTTGAAGCTTGTGTCCTCAAGGTGTCTTTGCAAGACGTCCAAGGAAAATTCAGTTAGACAGCTTCTACCTTCAGGACAGAAGCTAACTGGAGACATGTGACCAGAGATGATGCACTTGGCCAGGTATGGCGTTGTTCCACCATCCATCTGGCACGGTTGATTGGCTGAGCAGCACCACAGGACAGTTTCATTGTTTGCTTTCCAGTGTCTCCGAAAAAGACAATACTTGTGTTTTGGAGCGCCTCTGACTCACTGCTCACATCCCTCCTCTTTTCATACTTTCCTCTCTCATTTTGCAGTTCTGATTCATGTGTGATGGCCATTAGGATTTTGACCAGACCTGGATTAAACAGATGATTTAATGCCGAGATCTGCTGCTTAATCCCCTCTGCTCACACTTGTTATTTACGTCACTGTCAGTATCTCTCAGCAGTTCCTCCACTCGTCTGTTTACTACATACCATTTTGTTTCAGGGAGAACAGAGATGAAAAAAGGCATCTTGCTTTTCCCGCCAGAGTCCAAGAACAACAAGACCATTACTGGAAAGAGGCCTTGCAAACTGGCCGAGCTGCTACACATGGTTTAAAGATGAGGGAAACCCAGTAACTGATATTCCTTTTTTTCTTTTTTTAAAGAGGGAAGTCAATGATAAACAGCCGTTATACTCACTTATTTAATGAAGGTCAGCTAAAAGACATAAAAAAAAATACATTTCCAAGCAAAATTGTATCCTTGAAGAGGAAAAATCCCTTGAGCTTGCCCTTTCCTCCCTTATCTTTACTATGCTTCCACCCCCATGCTTTGCTGTTATCAAACTTAAAAGAGTTTGAGGACAGTAGTTAGGACTTCATGGTCTAGATGGTCATAGTCAGCGTCCACAGAAAACAGAGACAGAAGATGTACTAAAGATAATATAGTGCTGGTGACTTTGGCAGCAGGCCTGCAGTAAAGATAACCCCACCAAGATGTCTGGAATTGTCTCATGAATTTCCACAGCAGTGTCCCAGGGGTCTGCGGGGTCTTACTCTAATTCACTGGAGAGAATTAAAGCTGATATTCTCCATCAAAGGAGCATTTCTCCCCGCAGGCTATAAACAGCCACAACTTCACCACTTTCTTCACCAAGTCCAAGTTATCCTGCAGGACTGACTGGGACAAGGTACACGACCTGCATGCGAAGATTTTCTTTTTTCTTTATTTAAGCCAAATTAAGGGAGAAAGGAGTGAACAAGAGAGAAAGTGTCTGAGTGATGGAGGGACCAGGACAGTTAAAACTGAGGTTTGGCTTCCCCCTTCAAAGTTTCCTGGAAGCAGCCCTTTCCCCCCTTACCACAGAGTGACGCAGTTTGTCTTTAAAAAAAATCTCACTTCTTCTTCTCAAAGTCATAACTCACTGAAATCTCAACACAGACATAATGCACATATTTTAGATTCAGTGTGACTTTTGGCTGGAGAGGGCCAGGAACACTGAAATTGTCAACTCAGATTGTGAATAATTGGCATACTTTGAATGATTTACCAAAATGTAAACAATCTTAAAAAAATGAAGCACAAGTTGTAGCCCACAATACCCTGACACCATGGCAACATTTGATTTTAATGTAGTTCCAAAAGTAAAGAATAATAATAAGGGTTCCAAAATCCATTAATAGTAACATTTTTCATTGTATCATTGTATTTAAGGACTCAGAATATCATTAACTAGGTTCTTCTATTCCTGGAAGACACTCTCCTCTATCCATTTATATATAGATATTCTGTGTTAAAAACCTGTGGACATAAAGACTAAAACTGTTTTTCTGTTCGATGAAAACTGTATGAGTGGCCCAAAACTATAGATAGCATGCTAGCATCTAATACATTTACTATAGCGACTCTGCTAAAAGCCTGTAAATGAAAAGCCTAATGAACCAAACTATTGGAGTTCAGTTACCATGATTAGTGTGTTCTATTTTTACACGTTTTTTGTGTGGAATTTAAGGAGGAACATAAAAAAAGCTGAATTTTAATCCTCACCAAAGTACCAGAGGCAGTTTCAAGGTTTTGCGTGCTGACTGTCTGTCTATCCAGTTTGCCAGACCTGCGCTCCCCGAACACATCTGATGGTGGTTTGATATGTCAAAACTGTCGATTTCCTTAAACGCTAACATCCCCTGATTGTTCTGACCACGTGTGCCCTACTCCGTGTGTCTCTGACTGTTCACCGTCTTTCTGTGGCCTCTGCCACTCATGCAGTCCCATGAGGCTGATTACCTCGCAGGTTGAACTCTTAAAAAGTTTAAAAGTCATTAAATGAGACACATAATCTTGGGTCATTATCGTCATTTTAGATTTATTTTGATGACTTAGATGACGTAATAAGTTTTTCTTCATTGTCTGGACTGATAAAGAAGTTAAAGATTAACTCTTCGCTTCTTTATTAAGTCACTACTTATAATGACTAAATGCCATTATCCAAATGAAATATGAGCTCCATACAGTCCTACATCCCTGTTTATAAAAGATTGACAGTTTACCTTGTGGTGAGAGAGAATGGGTTGTATTATGGTTGTTGTAGCCTTTAGATCTATGACCCATGATTCTGAACTCTTCAGGAAGATCTCAACTGCAGGATTAATCAGCAACTAGCAGGAAATGACTTGACAGGTGGTAAAGATGTAAAGAAGGGTCAAGGGAAGGAACTGGGAGTGGGAATGACAGGGCACCTTGGTTTCTACAATAATAAAGTCCACATTTTGGACGTTTATGTAGGTGGAAAGAGTCTTTGCTTCTATATGCGTTGGGTAAACAGTGCTTTGTCGAGTATGTGTAGGAGAACCCTTTCCAAATATACAGAGCAAGTCATTTTTTCTGGTTACTGGGCGTGGGACGCTGCTGCCCTAAGCGGCCTGACATGCATGTTAGAAGCAGGCCGGCAGTGATCAGTGGCCAGGTTCCACTCACGCCATCTTGAAGACACTACAAATAAACAGGGAGAAGAAGAGGGAGGATATGCCTGTGACAAATATCAATAGAACACAATAAGCAAAAGGAGGAGTTCAGTGGTGAAGTGATGATGGTAGGATGCAACCAGAAGAGGAGAAAATAATAATAGCATCAACAAACAATTTCATCCCAGGCCTTTCTGTGACCCATTATGGACATGTTTTCTTTTGTTTGTTGATAACTCTTAGAGTAGCCCATTGTTTACTTGTCTTACCGCATGGCACAGCTTATTACACATAGCATTTGCTAAAAATGTGCTGGCAGGGGACTTTTACACAGAACAAAAGGTGGTGGCAAGGTCAGGCTGTTGCCATTGTTGGTTTAGCTTCTGGCTAACAGATGCTTAGCCTTTCGCCACATGTTTAACTGTTTTTTTAATATTTGGCTGTGCTTAAATTCACAGTGCAGCATGAATGGCTGAAGTGTTCACCTTGTTGCTGTAGGTCTTCTAGTCTTCCAAGAGTCAACATAATCGCTTAATCTCAAACCTTAATCTCAAAAGTTGGTCCATGCCTTTCAACTGCCCGATATCTGTGTTAGCTTCCATGCAGGAGCTCCAGAGGACTCTAGTGACGTCATATCATCCTTATCACTGTTTCTCCTCAAAGGATGGGGCCCAGAGTGGCTGAATAGAGTCCATTCTTTGTTTCTGCAGACCCAGTATTGCCACTAGACCTCCCTCACTGTAACAGTCTTCTTGTCTCTTCAGTCTGCTCTTTGTGACTTTGTATCCTTCTTTCTCCCTCCATCTCTTTCACGTATCAGCTCTGCAGCGCCACCACTGCACACGCATACATTCCTGCCTCTGGGCTCTCGTCTCAGGTAGAATAATATTATCTCAGTCGAGTGTTTGTCGTTCATACGATCTTCAGCAAGGGACTATAGTTAACCATGTCCAGACTGTAGCGCTGCTACCTAAGAGGTTCTCTCTCCATTTCTCAGACTGTACCGCAGGTCATAATTAACCTGACACAAAACACTGACCTGTGACAAATAGACCCCACGCCCTGCTCAGCACAGCACAGTCCAGCACGGCACGACATGGCCCACTTAAGTGTGATGGTGGAGGGGTCCTACAGATCTAACCTGGCCTGAGGCAAAGAAGTAGCATTCCAGGGAAATATGTAGACATTACAACAGTGGTAAAGATTGAGAAATAGCCCTGGAACTATAAGGGAATTACTTCTGAATTACATTAAGTGCTGTCCCCATCAGCCAGAGTGAAGTGGATGATCGTCCTGCACTCACGTGTGTGATGGTTATTTATATTGCAGCTGCAACAAGGATTACTTGGAATGGATGGAGAGTGAAATCACTCAAGGACAGCTGTCTGGCTAGTTGGCTGGTTTATTAAAGTTCCCCTCCACTCAAAAATATGTTTTTCTTGTTCCTACAGTTAAATGTTTGAGCTTCACTGGACAGAATTATGTACTGTATGTGAGGAGTTTGACACTAGAAGGATGTTTTCACATCCATCTGCTGAATGTGGAACATTCCTATGTGCTGAAATCCAATTTTCAGGGGTTGACCTGCAAGCATGATTTGTGAAATTACAAATACTTTGGAAGGCAAACCTGGTCCAATATTCAACTTGTAAAAGTGTGATGTGGAAACTTGAAGCCTCCAGCGCACATGCACCGAGAACAGACTTTACAGTGAGTTAGGAAGCACCTGCTGTTCGACCTATGGTTTAAGATTCTCTATTTTTAATGAAGAAGAAGGAGTAGATGCTATTTAACAAGATAACTAAAGTACCAGATACAAATTATTATTCAAATTAGAGTGATGTACATACATGTCTGGAGGGCACCTTTGATATATTGTACTCTAGTGCAACAGCCCTGTAAATCCTACCTTTATGAAGCTGATAATGATCAGTTAATGATAAATTCATTTCATTTTTATAGGTGTAGTTGGTTGTGGTGTTGTGTTCTAGTAATTAATATAGTGTATTACACAATTGTGAGCACAGTGGGACTGTTTTATGGCAATATTAGCTTTATATATGCTGTATTTACTGTGGAAGCCTATCATACTCTTGAAAATAAAAGCAAAGCTCGATACTCAAATACTGATACTCACGTCACCACTTGATAGCTCTGTACTTGCAGGGGTCATGAGAATATTTAGACCTACAAAAGAAATGGAGTAGAAAAGTTGGAGAAATGCTGCTATTACTGCCATTTAAGTCAGTTTTAGTTGATCTGTTGTATCCATATAGTCTCTCCCACATAATCCTGTCATCCCTTATTCCCGTCCTCGACTAATTGCAACAGAAAACACACACAGACGCTGCCCACAGTTTTTAACCATGCGGTTACCACAGGTATGTTAACTGGGCCTGGCTTTGGTCTCTGTGCATTAGCTGCACATTCCAGCGGTGCGGATAATGGGAAGTTCTATTAGGAGCTATTTGTGGCTGTGCTGTGGCGTGTTTCACCAGATTCCAACATTAGCCGGGGTTAAAACCTCGTCGGGTGAAGGATACAAGGGGAGTGAGAGGCTGATGCTTTGTCTCCATTGGTCTTGTTTGTTTCTGCTGTCGGCCTCTCTCTCTCACTCTATATGTTGTCCGTGTCGTTGCAGACAGCCATGGGAATGTGTGTTTGTTTACTGTCTGTGTGTGTACGCTTCTTTGCTCATTTTGACCTCTGTCTGTATTTCTGTTTTACCATGTGTCTCTGTCTTCATGTACAAGTGTCATTTTGCATGGCCTGTACGTTCATGCACACATACACTACATACACACACACATACCCTGCGACTCTCTGTGTGCGTGTGACCGCTGGAGACCTTGTGGCCAAGGCAGCGAGGGGTGGCCGGTTGACTCTGAGCCATGGCAGGGGAGCTTCCTTCTCCCCAGCTTATAGAAAGCAAACAAGCTAATCAGAGCCAGCACTCCGACCCCCTTTCAACTCTGCAGCCATTCAGTCAGCCGGACAGAAGAGAGGACAACGGCCTTCCTGCTGCAGAGGATTTACAGTTACAGTGAGAAAAGAGTCTGAGTACTGTGTCTCTGTGTGTGTGTGTTTGTGTGTGTGTAGGTGTTGGAGGGGAGCATGCAGATGTGCCCCCAATGACCCCTGTGAAACGTGGGTAGTCTAAACTTTCTTAACACTTCACTAGCTACATCCTGATTAGCAAACTTTATTAGCCCTTTTTGAAAGGAGCTTTCGATCATACCACATGATCCTCATCAGCAGAAAGATTGTGCTTTTTCCCGTTTTTTCTGAGCATTATAAGGACTTCTTGTCCATGGTGGTGTGAAAGCTGAAAAATTCAGGATTTGGGGATTTGTCCCAAATCGCTGTGTCGCTGTGTTTCCTGATGCAAAAACACATTGATCACTGTAGTTCAGAAATGCTGTAATTCAGAAAGAAAAATGGGGAGAAAACTGAAATGACCTTCTGATTACGCTCCAGATTCCCTCTTTGTAAATGAAAAAAACATGAATAAATTAACTATAGTTAAATAATTTGAGCATCAGTGTCTGCATTGCAGATACTTTTTTAATCCAGTTTTATATTATTGATTTTTTTTGACAGATTTTCATTTACACTGTTAAATTCAGTGATTGTGGGGCATCTTCATGGCCCACTGGTTAAGACACACACCATACTGTGATCGCAACTTTCTGGCCAGGGATTTTTTGATCTGGCATTTATTGTGAATTATAAAACACAGAAAATAATAAGCCCTATTTGTTCTGGTTTTCCCATTTTTTTATTTATTCAGGTGTGTTTATATTTTCTGATCTTTTCCATCATTCAGCTTATCTCTACCATTCCCATAGCCTCCTTTCATCTTCATTCTTGTGTGTACTTTAAATGACCTTTTTATAAGTCAACATAATGTTCAGCTCCACCACCACCACGCTGGTGTTTGGATTGCCCAAGTGAGTCTTTTAATATGTTTTGTTTTTGTGTAAAGGTCGCAGTCAGAGTGGCTACCATACAGAAGCTATAAGACTTAACAGTATTGCGTAGTGTAATCAAATGTGTGTTTTTCAGTGGAAACACTTTAATCCGCCCCCTCAACCATTCAAGAGTTTCTTTCCAGATGGGGTTGCAAAGTTCAGTGTGTTTGTGTGTGTGTTTTGTAACATCAAATACAGGTTTAAACTCTTCCATAAACCTTTGTAAATACACTTTCTCCCCCCTTCCCTCCCCTCAAAGACCACAAACAAATAAATCTCAGGCTTCAAATTAGCATCAGTCTCTACGTCACAGCACGCACAACTTGACACGAGATGATCTTCTCACCTGATCGTCCCCAGAGAGAAGTAAAGAAGCTGTTTTTAGACACATTAGTAATTACCCATCATCCCCCTTGGTCATCCTTGACCCACTAAAGGCTAGCGGGTGCGAGCTATAAGAATAATTTATGTGAACTCTGTGCTCGTCCCTTGAACCCTTTGCACAGTGTCAAGTTGTGTCCGTGAATTCTGGTCCCGGCCATATCTTCTTCTGTCAACACTCTCACGCTCCACATCCTGACCGCCCTCCGCCACGGGACAGGAGAGAGACAGTGAGAGAGAAAGATGAACGCTGAGACGGAGGAGATGTACATGCTATACAGCAGCGTTCTCTCCATCCCTGCGCTTCATGACAGAGGCCATTTGGCAGCTCTGTTATCTATATCTGCTCTTCTTCACTCAAGGTCTGGCCTCCGCCCAAGACCAGACAACTCACGCACATGCTGCTCACTGAGAACATTTATCACATGTTTTCTCCCAACAATGGCTAATGGAGTGAAGTCAAGGTATATTCTGATGAGCACTTAACAACAGTCTGAGCTTGTGTGAATGATTAAGTTAAAGCTAACTATATTTTTTAAAGAGAATGCAGATCAGTTTATGATGTAAATATTTCTGTTTCCCACTGTGAGAAAAAAACTGATCACCATAGTTTAAAGTAGTGATGAGGGTATTCTCATCGTTCACAGGAGCAGACTTGTTTCCGACTGATACTACTTTACACTAAATGAGTTCCCAAGATGATGACCACTGTTCAGTTAAATCTTAGGATAAAAGGGAAGAGAAAAATCATGAGAAAATGATTGTGCACCATGGTTAAAGTGTTTTGTCAGTGTTGTCAGTAATATTAAAAACATTACCAGATTTTTTTAAAATAAGCTCCAAATGATAATACAAAAGCAGAATGTGTTTCACTGTGTGTGTGTGTGTGTGTGTGTGTGTGTGTGTGTGTGTGTGTGTGTGTGTGTGTGTGTGTGTGTGTGTGTGTGTGTGTGTGTGTGTGTGTGTGTGTGTGTGTGTGTGTGTGTGTGACTTAGCACATCATCTAAGAAAGAGCAACTGCTTTCGCAATCGAATAGTGTCCATAATGTTCTGTGGTTTTCTTCACTGTATTATATTATCATTTTTAATGTGAAACTTCCTGATAGCAGTTGGTGTTTTGCACAATATAATTTGTTTAGACTTAGGGCTGTTGAAGAGCCTTAATATGAGCACAGTTGGAACTATTTCTTTTCTGTATGTTTGCATTCCCAATAACAGTCATGTGTATCTCATACTTAGAGACGAAACGTGGAGAGGAGGTCAGGAAGAAACACACATACAGTAAACATACATACATCTACAGTGCTGTAATAGAGATGCTTATCAAACACAGTCCTAAGTGGAAAAAGGTGATGATCCCTGTGATATAAATGCTGTTTTTCACTACAGTGAAAATGAAAGTCCTCAGAGATGTCTACATATGGCAAACACACTCGTTATTGAATCAACTGCGTTGATGGCACCGGTAACTTCAGAACACTATTACATAAATGGGAAATAATCCTTCCTCATGGCTGTGCAGTGTGTCAGTGTCAGATGGATTATTGAAGCATATATAAAACACATCACAACACACATATGGTCCCTAAACTCTCTTCGGGGACTGTTGCATAGTGGCCCAATCTACAGTTTTGGTCAAACAAACATCAAAGAAACTGGAAGTTTAAACAATTTAATAGTCTGTGTACCGCAGCAGAGGAAACCTCATACCTTGTTAACCTGAGACACGCATATCTGAGCTTCTCTTATTTGCTTTTACATGTACACCATCCTCTTTCCCGATTCCAGTGATACAGCGCAGGACTGCCGCACCTCTGTGGAATTACAGTACATGTTAGTGTGGTGGGAGTCTGTGCAAGCTGTGTGACTATGCCTGTACAACTGGAAAGATTAGTTTGTGTGTGTGTATGTGTATGTGTGTGTGTGTGTGCGTGTGTGTGTGTGTGTGTGTGTGTGTGTGTGTGTGTGTGTGTGTGTGTGTGTGTGTGTGTGTGTGTGTGTGTGTGTTGTGGGCCTGTGCAATACAGAGCATGTGGAAGATGTCTGGTTCTGCAAATCCCATGCAAAAGTTTGTGTGCATGAAAAGCATAGCAGCTCCCAGACTCATAGCAGGTACTTGTCACTGTGGTGAGTCATACTGTAAGGACCCAGGGGATGCTGGACAGTCTTCAAAGTGAGTTTATTTGCTGTTGCGGCAAAATGAGCTGAGAGGTTCTGGACTCTGCAGATGAAAGAAGGTGGTACACAGCCTGGATCTGACTGGAGGAGTTCTGGGCCACAAGAAGAAGCACGCGCCTATGCAATTGTGCGTTTGTGTGTCGTGTGGCTGCTTAGGAGGATAAACAGCCAGGGTGGATTCTGTTTTATCAGCCACTTATTGCGAGTGCCTAATGCTAACTGGGCCCCCTGTATCTGGGGTGCAAGACCTGCATGCAGAAAAGATTTTAAAAAACTGAGACAGAAATAAATTATCCAGAAAATCATGTTAACGTGAGAAAAACACATCAAGTGTAGAACATGATTATGTGTCTTTTGATGTCCAAAGAAACTCCCACAAACTTACTAAATTGAGCAAAAGACCAAAGATTTATTACTTTTTTGTAATTTATTTATTATGCTTCATTTGATTCCCACATCAGGAAACATGGCATATTATGTCAACACGCAATAACACTGAGAAAAAAACAAGCAAGATTGAACACAGACTCGCGATTTATACTCGCGTCACTTGACACCATCAGGAAATTTCTTTGCAGTGGAAAACATACCGCTTGTGGCAACCACAAAACGGCAACCATAACAATAATGAATCTGTCGCACATTAATGATGTGCAAATACAGTATATAAATTTGCTTTAACTTGCATCGTGAAGTGTTTACTGTGCATCAAGTATACAATACAGACATCCTGAATGCTATGCCGAGCACCTGGCTGACCGTGCAGCTGCACTGTGCGACACTGGCCTTGAGTGCAACTGCGTGACTGCGAAGCCTGCAGAGCTGTAATGAGGGAATCCATCAACAAGGGGCAAAGAGTCAGCCCAGGAAGAAGCAGGTGTGACTGACTTTATATTTTACCATTCAGAACAGAGAAAATCTGGAGACTTTTTATTAACTCAAAAGTGGAAAGGGAGCAATTATAGCAACTTAAATGTATTCTTCAGGGCAAACAAATTTTGGTGAAAATCAGCCATGAAGCATAAAGTAAATGACTTGTTGACAAATTAACAGGCTAGATGATGAATAGGAAGACCTGCAGCCCATAAACTAAATCATTTCCTTACTTTTGCACTCCAAATTTTTCACATCTATGGCAGTAACAAATGGGTAAAATTATGGAGTGCCCAGTCCTGACACGGATTCCTCTAAAGTCAGTCAGTCTAGCCTCATATAATGTGCCCGAAAAAACACTGTGTGTGTGTGTGTGTGTGCGTGTGTGTGTGTGTGTGTGTGTGTGTGTGTGTGTGTGTGTGTGTGTGTGTGTGGATATGTATTTCCTAACAGCTGGGCTGGTCCCACTGAACCAAAGCACCATGGATGGCTGCTAATAACCCACCCTAATAATCCCTACGTTACTAATGTCTTTCTGCGCTCAGTGTCATTAACTACCCATTCATTATAATGCCAACAGTTAATGCTATTGTGACCATGGCCCCAGAGATGGGACCTAACGCTAGACGATGGCTGATTGACTCGCGGTGGCGCAACGGGCTGGCTCATGTCCTTGGGTGGTGATGCTTGGTGATTACCCAGGGTTCCACAGAGGTGAAGCCCAGAACGGAGCTCCCTCAGCAGGGCATCCGGTTAATGAGAGCTGGGTGTGCTGCTGGAGCCCCATACTGGAACGATAGGAAATATACACACAAGCTGGATACTGTAATGTAGGACGACCATAACCACATGCATAAGGTCTGAATGTTCATTTGCTCTGTGGTCCATTTCCTCTTCACAGTGGAGCACATGGAGCCTGCTGAGAGGCCTCACAAGACAAGTAGCTGAACATTAAACACACATTTGATGGCTTACAGAAAAGTCACATTTTCTGAAACTGGCAAATTTGACTCTTAACAGCATTCATATGTAGATGCAACAGTATAATGTAGTAATGGAGAGCGTTCTGCTCTGTTGCAAACCTGCTTAGACTGTGATTCTACAAGTGTTTTATCCCAGATCAAGTCGGAGTTTTAAGATAGCATGAGGCTTCGCAGTACATGTCTTGATTACAGGACTCTGAATGTAGGGCCTAATTGGACACACGGAGGAGGCTCCCCTGGAGGATGGCTGGATATCCACTGGGGACTCTGGGAACTTTACTGGAAGCCATTAAGGAAACAAGACATTTCCGACCGCAGGGAACAAGAAAAACGGCTGAAAAATGACGTGAAAAGGGAGAAAAATGAGACGCTTCAGGGCTGAATTGTTAAGAACATGATTGTTGATTGGTGTGTGTGTGTCTGTGTGTATTTGTGTGTTTGTGTATTTGTGTGTGTACAGAGGGGGCTTGGTGGTGCTTGTGCGTGTGTGTGAGACCTCTTTGTCCAGGTCGCGTGCCAAATTGCAAGCTGGCATGGTAACAGCATAGCACTGACCTGCGTCATCTCATGTCACTTTTTTTTCACTTTTGCAAAGCACACGTGCATACACACTAACATCATGCTGTTAGATAATCACCTCTTTCCAGTCAGGTCCCTTATATGCATCATCTTCAATCAATCATGTAATGTCATCAGGTTTCAATTTTGAGCCTCAACTTGTTTGCCCCCTGTGGCAGCGCCTGCTTCTAGCTTCAAAAGTTCTGTGTTTTCTGTGTGCAGGGGGGCATACTGTAGCTGCAGACAGAGGAGAATACACAGTCGCAGTCTTCAGAGGAAGCCAAGAGAACAGTTTAAATATAAAGCCCACAGTCTTTATGTCACTTTCAACTCCTTTTGGAGGAATTGACTTCATTATGGTTGAAACGTTATGTGAAGCGCAGGGTTGGGGATAGTCAGCAGCAACGCAGTTGAACAGCAGTGGAATCTGTAATGGCACCTGGAAGCAATTGTGTTTCCCTCCTTGGAATATTTATGTATTGGTGAATTGTTCTCAGCATCTTCCCAGTGTTTATTGCTACAATGATGTCTGACTGCATGGCAGAACAACTGTGAAGCCAATCTGTCCACTCTGAAAGTGGAGAAATAAAAAAACAATTGTTTGAAATGTGCATCTATTGACAACGCAGCAGCAAACTCAATCCAACTGTATCCCTCGTTAAAGTACAGTCAGCCCACATCCCCCCCGGCTTCCCTTTTTATATGCACCACCCCATATCCAAACACTGTTAAAGACTCATAAAAGCTTAGTATAATATTGTGATATCTGTCATCTTCTGCTCTAATAAAGGAGCCAAAGGGAGATGATGTTGCTTTCGTTTGTGGTATCCATTCCCATCATAACACACAAGCTCCAGTTTCCCATGGGTGTGTTTGTTGGGATGTCTTGTGGCACCAACGTAAACAGACACAATCTGCAGGAGGCTTAAAGGCCTGGTGGATTTATTTAGTCTTGGTGGGCAGGAGAGGATTTTGATACTCTTTGGATTTATGCTTGTTTCACTTCACTGGGGTCTCTGTCTATAGGAGTTGTTTGCCTTTGTGATTTCCAGTTTATTTTTATTTTTGTATATGACAGATCAAGTTTCTTTCCCGGTCAGACTTTGTTGTAGCAATGTGGCTGTGTTCCCAGATTTTAGTGATCACTTCAGTGAGTTGACACTGAAAAATGTAATTGTTGAAATTAATTTACAGTAACTTGATGAGGAAAAACTTCTTTATCAGGACAAATGCATGCTTTAGGCATTTCTTTTCTTTCTTCTGCTATTCAGCGCACACATTATTTGAATTTGTGAACATAAACATATGTTATTTGAAACTATATAGATGTACATATATTAGTATTTTTTTAAAGCAGACTCTCAGTTCAGATACCCACTAGCACCCTCTGTGGGATGTTCTCTCACTAAGTGATAATATGTACTCAGGAGTAAGGGGGGAGTCTTGAATGTGTCAGACTGAGGTGGCTATGTACCGTATGTTGAGGGGTGAGGACGCGGAATGTCGGTGAAAGGCGACACCCTGACAAGTGGTGTTTACGAGAGTAGAGAATACCAAAGGACAACTGTGGGCCGCTTTGAATATGAGATAGAAGGATAGAAAAGAGAAGATGGGTGACTGAGTTAAAGACATGTATGAGTGAAAGTGAGAGGAAGACGGAAGTCTAGATCCAGGCGGGAAGACGTGACAGCGACATGAGGATCCCTCTCAGACCTCTCAGACACCAGCTCTGAACCCGGAGGACAGAGAAAGAGAGTGTGGAGAGACAGAGGGAGAATACAGTATGACACAGCCGTCTACCAAGTTACAACATGTGTTTGCATGTTAATTTCTCTGTCTGACAAGTCTTATCTTTTGTCTATCGTTGATTGCCTTAATGTGAATAGGGCATGCTTGCAAAAAAAATGTGTATGGGGATGTGTGAGGGTCAGAGGTGACTGGTGTTGGAGTACAGTGGCAGATTTATGGGCTCCACCGACCTGGAGGCTGGAGGTCACATGCTGACTTTGTTACACGCTTCAGCCAACACATACACACTCACACCACAAGTGGTGGCACACACTGAATACCAACCTGCTGATTCCAGGTCCTGTGTGTTGAGGTCCAAGTAATAGATAAAGCAGGGAATGAGGCTTGACTGACATGTGTGTGTGTTTGGGGAGGGGGGGGAGGGGGGGGTGCGCACAAGTGTACAAGCTTCCCATCTGGCCTCAGGGGTCAACCATATAAAATCTGATGAAGGTGGAAGACACGGGACATTGATCAGAAAAGAAACAGGTCTTGACTTGAATGAATGAAAGAACAAAGTCGGATCATGTTGCTGTGTATCATTAATATCTATCAGGAGCAATACGAAACTTAAAACAGCCAGGCGGGGATGGATAAGAGGATGTGAGGCAGAGAAAGAAAGGAGATGTTTCTCAGGGTCATACTGTTGCCCCCCTCTTCCTTTATGCATTCATTACCTCCCTCCTTTCTACTGTCACTTTGCAAAGAAGACTTTTATCTCCTGTGGGGTAGTTTGGTTATAAAATCCAAACCTGCAAGAAGAGTATTTACATGAGTTTAGTGTTTTAATATGATGTCTCTGCTACATGTTTATCTTACCAGATGCACACTAAAAATTGTATATTTGGATTTTACAGATTGGTTTAAGATTGGTTTTGCTGATAGTTAGATGAGAAGATTGACATTACTCGGATGTGTGTCAGTCAAACATTACCAGCACTGAAAACAGGGAAACACTAGCCTTGCTCTGTCCATACAAGTATTGCCAATTTAGCGATTTCCTCTGCTGTCTGTAATTTCACCATACAGACATGAGAGTGGTATCAATCTTCTCATTTAACTCTCAGCAATAAGTGTATTTCACGAAATGTTGAACTACTGTATTCTTACACTACAGTTACAGACGTATTGGTTACGCTAAGATTTATTTGACAGTATATCTGGAAATTACAGCCAGCCACTCACACTTTCACCATGCGTGCGTATGAGTTTAAATGTCTGGTTTTCATCTGCACTCATCTTTGATAAACAGGTGCTAATGGTTTGACTTGCTCCTCCTCTGCTATAATCTCAGACAGCCAAAACAGATAAGACTTGGTCTTGGATTTA
Organism: Lepomis macrochirus; assembly: GCA_024633595.2. NCBI lineage: Eukaryota > Metazoa > Chordata > Actinopteri > Centrarchiformes > Centrarchidae > Lepomis > Lepomis macrochirus. The sequence goes on along the minus strand of JALXJV020000018.1, from coordinate 14,724,712 downwards.
TTAAAACAAGCAAAGTGAATTTGAGTTTGTCATCTGAGACATTTGGTCCTTTGTTGCACCTTAATTTTCTACAACAATAGATCTGTTAAAAAAGGTGCTTTTAGAAATGGCTTTAACAGAGGGTCGATTGAGAGGGGGAGAGTGTGGTGTAAGAGCCTTTTGACCATATTTGGTTTAGTTTAAGGCCATATTGGCTTGGCTACAGTCAGGTGCATGCAGACAAAGCCTCCATTGTTTGAAAAAAACCCAGATAGTTAGTTCTACTATAAACCGTCTCTGACTGATTTATGAGACAGCCCCCATCCCGTGAATAAAAATATGAAATATTTTGTAAGTGCTCCCACTTGGAGCGGATGGCAAGGTCCCTAAATCACTTTCGAAGTGACCGCAAAATGTATTTCTTGTACTGATGTATCATTTTACCCACAACCCCCCGTTGATCTGGGACCCCGGCTCAGTCCAAGAACCTGTCTGCTGGTCAAAGGGGCGTTGCGGCCACAAGCGCTTTTTCTTCAACTTGTCCTGGCAGACGAGCACGGAAACCTGAAGCCGTCCCAAAGCTGCTCTAGTACGGCACATTACGGCGGCTCCAAACCTTGATTAGTGTTCTGGGTCGGGCTGGGTCAGCGCGCCTTGTGGTTATGGTTCAGTGAGAAAGGCTGTTAAATGATGTTGCTTCTGATGGGCTTTTATCATTAAACAGACAAATTCAGATAAACAGAACCTTCTTTCCCTCCTTTTCCACTTTTGTTAGCGAGCTGAAGAGTGAGGGTGTTTGGTTTTTAGGCCAGCAGCAGCTGAGGTAGCTTGGCAGGAACCAGGAACAGCAGGAGCTCTGGATGGTGGTCAGTGTTCATATTGAGAATATAAATCCCTTACACCCAATAGTAAACATGCATACGGAACAAATGAAGGTGACGTGACTGACTTTGGATGAGGCGTTAGATGAGCATGTGTTGAGTGAAATGAGCAAAACGATGGCTCGTGCATTGCTCTCTTTTTGCAGCTGTCTCCTATCTTTTACCTACGTGCTCCATCTCAACCCTTATGCAAGGTCACTACATTATGAACACTGATAGAGAGATGTGATTGGTCAACAGCACTGAATGGCACATACCTCTGTCATGCACTCCCAGCTGTGTTTAACTTTCATTACTGCACATGAAGCCTATCAGGCATCAGCTGTGTCAGCCATCTATCATAGTCGCAGCTGTCAGGCACTCTAAGTTACATAGTTTTAGACACACACCCTCTATACACTCGCAGACACACACACAACTGTAAATACCATCGGACACACAGCGCAGGTCTCTAGGACAGGGTGATCTGCCAGAATAAATGCAAAACTCCAGATATCTGGAGGGATATTTATTGAAGATGATGTTATATGTTGACTGATCCCAGTCTCTGTTAAATGCCCGACAGCCATCCCAGCCATGTTCTTACCACAGGAACCTGGGCAGCTGATTGGACCAAATATGGAAGCCACCAATCGGATAAAGTGACGCATGACCTCCTCCCATAAAGTTCACACTGGGGCAAGTCTGCACCTGCCACAGGAGCCACTTCACAAAACACAACACCACATAGACACACTACACTGTCCCAGCCCTTGAATCACACAGTATTGAAAGGAGACATGGGTTACATTACATCAGTAACATCACAACATACAAACCCTGCAGCAATGGAATGTCGAGCCACTATGAAATTATATCCTCCTTACACACACCTGTATGTGTAAGTCTCTGAAATAAACAGGTGATCATCTTTAAAAGAAGCAGTTGATAACCCTTGTTTTGTAATCCCAGACATGACATGTATGAGTGAAGAGTTTATGAGCGATTACAGAGGCAGCAGCACTGACATAAGTCACAGGCCGAGTTCATGACCCAGCAGGCCGCAGTAGCCACTCAGATGACATACAGTCTTTTGATTGCGATTTAGTCAAGTGGCATTTCAGCCTTAATTTCAGGATTTTGGTTCTTGTTTAATTTCATTCAAATTTTCATCTGTTTTCATTGGTATCGCAAATGAATAAACCTAATAGATAGATAGATAATGAGCCCAGCTAACATTTCTCATTACTGCATTTATGAATAGTTAATGTGCACTCAATTTGTGTTAAAGTAAATAATATTGCAGACATGTGCAGGCATTTCTCACTATTACTGTATATTTTGACCCGCATAACAATTTTCACTGTGTCCTTGCACCTGCCCTTTTTTGTTAGTCTTGTGATTTTGGATTCTGAATTGTATTGTTGTATTATATAGACAGAATATATTGTTTTAAATCTTAGGCCCCTAAAGTAGTTCTGGAAAAATCCCAGCTACACAGGGTCTGGAAAAGTAGTGAGCTCACGCATATCGCAACAGTACTGAGTTGCTGATGTGTGATCTGACATCTCAAAGATCCATCGTGACCCAGTTTGTCCTACATGTGTGTGCATATTGTGCATGTGCATATGTAGCCTAGGTGTTCCCTCTGCAATGAGCCAAGACCCTGGATTGCAGGTGTCCTTTTTCAGCGGTTCTACAATGAATGGAAGTTGAATCGTGTTTGGGAGCCATATAAATATTTTCCAACATGGGTATTTTCTTGCCAGTTAGGTTGTAATCCTAAAGTTCAAAGAATTAGCTTCCTTCCAAATCCTCTTTCTGAATAATCCAAAAGTGATTCACACACCATTTGTTTTAGAAAATACGTTGTGTTTAATACTGGACCTCAACGGCAATGTTGCAGATTTTATCCAGCTTGTTCACCTAATTTGGTGCTGCTCCACATAATCAATCACATCCTTATGTGATTGGCCTGGGGCTACTGATTCCACATTAATGTTGACTCTCGCTCCATCTATTTTTTGATTCATATGTATCACATTAGAGGGCTATTTTCTTGAGCAGGGCAGAGGGCTATGCTCTGGAATATAATTACTACCAGACAAGATACAATAATATTGGTGCAGAGTGGAAGGATCAGGCCAGGTATGAAAGAGATGGTGAAATGATAGCGGTAATGTAAAAGTAAAGTGGTGGTGTTAGAGAGAGGTGATGATGGCGAGGAAGAGAAATAGACGGGAGCTTACAAAAGCAGAAAGATGAGTGAGGGATGGACCAATTGAAAGAGTTCGTTTAAGAGCAGGAGCAGTATGAACTAAGTCAGTACATTGAACCGGATCTTACCTTCATAGTATCCTAAATTACAGAATCGAGAGAGGCAGTCACACTGTGGAAAAGCAGATTAACTAAGGTTTAGCTGGAACCAGGAAAAGTTGTGAATGGTGTGGAAGGCTGTATATATGAACAGGAAGTTGGGACCACACATATCTGCTTACTTATCCATTTATTTTCTGTACACCTCTCTGAGTATATAATATATGAAATGTCATTTCAAAAAGTATACATGTCTGCAGAGGTAAACTGGGTAAAAATAACTCAATAAACAGGCCCTTCTCCATTTCCTTATGTAGCAAAAGAGTTTGGCATGTCAGTCTAGCCTACATCATGCCAAGTCACGACTGTGTGATCAGCCTCTGGACCACCTTCACCTTGTTGCCCATTACTCATTAACCACTGGGTGCGTGGCTGGCAGCTTTGAGACTGCTTGCTCTCACCTTGGCTTCTATAAAGAGGCTGTAATTAGCCTGTCTGTTTCAGCTTTGAGAGAAAAGGAGAAAGAACCCAGAACAAGGAGCTAGCTTAAGGTGAGGGCATGAGAGGTGAGACACCTGCGAAAGTATAGAACTAGAAATCATGCTGAAGATTTAAATTTGACATCAATTGGCAGAAATTGCACTGGGAAGCAGGACTGGATTTTAAGTTATAAGAAAACTGATGGAAAGGCAGAGGGTGGAATTCTTTCCAGAAAATTGGTCAGGGTTAAAGAAAGAGGCTAGCTAGAATAAAGCTCCCTTTTGAACATTCACACCATGTTTCCTCAACCATGCCCCACACATTGTCTTTAGTTACAGACACACACACACACACACACACACACAACACACACACACACACACAAATGCTGCAGTTTTCGTTTAAAGTCACGGTGCGCTTTATTCCTTTACACTTGAAGACCACCACCCCCACCCCCGCTGCCTACATGCCCAGCTCTCCGGTTTTGCTCTAACATGTTCCAGAACGTCAAACTAGAACCACATTTTATGAATGAATAAGGGATACAAAGATAAAAGAGCATTTTATCCTGTTACAGACCACCATTCGACATAGACTGGCACTGGACGCAACCGACACTTCAAAATATCCTTGTCAAATTACCACTAAGCACACTGATGCCGCTGACGGTCGTCACATTAAAGAGTCTGTTACTTTTATCTTGTGTCAGTTTTTAAAAACTTATCCAAATGCATTTAAAGGAAGTCTGTCTCTTTGGGGGTTGAAGACATAATCCTTCCATGTTAAGCCTCATGCTCCTTCAGGTGACCCGTGTCTTTTCTGAATATCTTTTTGCCAGTATGTGTGAACCCTTATGTTGATTCTCCATTAGGACTGGATTTCACACCTTCAGACTTCTTGGAAGTTCCTGTGGCACTGGCGACCCTGAACTGATCTACGAACATAAACCTCATTGTCACCTTGAAATCACACAAATGGTTGCTGTCGCTTGCCTTCAGGCACGTCAGCCGTTTGTTATGGGACTCGCTGGTTCCCACATTTGAAGGTGGCGATTGGTCACAGGAGGTTTGTCAACAACAATCTCGACTCAAATCACACATGGTAGTTTCTAAGAGAGTAACATGAAAAATGTGCAGGTAAGTCTATTTCCAAGCTGAAAGCATTGAGAATAGGTGTGTGTGTGTGTGTGTGTGTGTGTGTGTGTGTAGAGGTGTAGGGATTGCTCATTCGCGTGCAAGTGTGCTTGCACGCTTAAAATCCTCTTGAGTACCCAAATTCCAGCGTCTGTTGTTACAGTCCCTACTTATGAAAGCACCACCCAGGAGTCTGTATGAATGGAGCCGAAAACCAAGCCTCTCCCGTACACGGCAGCATGCCCAGCGTCAACAAACACACATCTGAGTGTGAGTGTGTGTGTGTGTGTGTGTGTGTGTGTGTGTGTGTGTGTGTGTTGTGTGTGTGTGTGTGTGTGTGTGTGTGTGTGTGTGCATATGATTCACTTGCATTCAAGGAGGGTTTGTTTATCTGGGTTGAAATCATTTAAGGCATTGTCACGCAAGGGCTTTCTTTCCAAAAAAAGAACAGACTAACAGACATTTGTATTAACATATGGTCATAACAAACTCCAAACACCCAAATTCCTCAATATTTTCAGGGTTTTACTGAAACCTCTGTCCTGTGAAAATGTTACATAAATGCATGAAATACAACAACACCATGGAAAAGAGCTGATTCTCTTTTCCACACAGCAAGGCAAGCCAGACTACGTAACTTTTTTTAAAGGATGAAGCAACACTTGCTCCTTACAAATAAAAAATGTCATTCATAAGCATTCAAACACACTTCAATACAATTAGGAATTGTTGCTGCTACAGTCTTACTTGACCTGGTATGGACAGAAGTTTAATGTGGCTAGTGGTTTGCAACCTTATATTGCTGTATACAAATAAATAAAAAATAAAACCTGCCTTTCAACTGATATCACTGAGTCAGTTTTCATTTGTCAGTTGTCATTACCTCTAAATATGGCCACAGTGGCTTTTATTCAGCAAAACTAAGTGTGTGTAATGTTTAGGACGTCATTTACTAAAGTAATCAATCTCAAGACAAGGGGACCTTGAACTGGTTGGCCACCAGCTCTAAACAGTTTTGCTGGGGGAAACCCTGTTTTCAGTCCTCACACTGTCTTTTCTGCCTCAATTTGAGCCTGGGAATACGGCTAGGTTTTTTTGTCATCTGGCTGTTGAACTATGGGTGCTCTGGTCCACTTTGTTGTGATCTGCTGTTATTTGCTGTCCTCGGCGGTGTTTTACTTGAGCATTCATTGTTTTGACTGCGTCTGTCTCTCTGTGTGGGGCGGGTCCGTCTCTGCCTTCGCTTCTCATTAGTTGGGACACGCGTTGACTACCCAGGCAGCCTTTCACCACCAGCCTGCCACTCAACGCAAACCACCTGCCGGACACCAGACTTGATGCAGACCGTGCCGGGGTCTCCTTCTTGCAAACCCGTGCACTCTCACAAGCAAGTAGAAATACGTAATCAGAGTTTTCCACAAGTGCAAGCTCTGTCACTCCAAAAACACAAATGAACTGTCAGAGATTATAATATTAAATGCAGGCAGCTTTTCGTAGATGGTGCTCATTAGGAACAAATGAATAACGCAGCAGACATAAACACCCAAACAACCCTGCAGCTGTAAGAGCATAGATTCATACCACTTTCTCACACACACAGGTTTACAGCAGCGTCACTCAGCCCTGACTTACCCTGTCAAGAAAACTATACGCCGATCACACTTGCATGGGCATGAAATAGGCATCCAAACCCTCACACAAATGTGAGTACGTCTCACACAGACGCCCTCTCCCTTAGCCCCGGAAATCCATTCCACAGTCACGCAACACTTGATGCTGAAAGTAAAACAGGAAGGTCTACTTGGTACCAGTGTGTTCTCTGCTTCTTGTTTCCCAATCACAGATGACCTCTGCATGGATACCAGGGTGATGTTTACTGAATAGCATCTTTCTCTAACCACATTTCATCAGTCATAGAGCTGAAGTATAGTCCACACAAATGCAGAGAGTTTGTAACACGTTACATGAACAGATGCACAACAGTCATTTTAAATGGCCAATTTTTGGTCAGTTTGAGAAACGTAACCTTTGGGGTCCTTGGAATCTCTTAAACTATGTAGTGAAATTAGACTCAATCACAAATGTGTTTTAGATGATCTACAAATGGAAATTAAAATTTGCAAATGTACAAATGTGTACAACAGCTAGTTAGAATTTCTGTTATTTCATGAAGACATAAGTATCATTCACCATATTAGCCCAATTTGTGGCAAAGGGAAGAGTCATCACTACATTATTTTCTACATATTGGGGTTTAATAAGGTCAGAAGAAAATGGAAAGAGTATTCAAAGAAAACATAATATTGTTGTATTACTGGACCCCAAACAATGAGGATGCAAAGTTAATTTAAACAAAGCACATCAAACTGCATACATATTTTTGAGCTGTTAGTGCTACAAATCCTACCATCAATAGCTGTTGTTGTAGTTAGCATGGATAACATTTCGATATATTGTGAAACTGATAAATAAAATATAACCATTTATTGCCCTATGCAGATAACCATATAGATGTTTACTGCATTGCCAGGTTTACTAAATAGTAAAGAAATTATCCTACAATGAATTACTTTATTAAAGCTGTGCCATTCTCAAAGATTCTATTTTTTATAGAAAGAAAGGCAGGTTATTTTAAAGGCATGTGTGCAATGGGAACCCACTAACTGTAGATTATGCAGTATGAGGAACATTCCCATAATATGTTGAACATTAAGTGTACAATGTTTCAGTCTGGTACAAAAGGTAGATGAAGTCACACAAACACTGATGTTGGATATAATGGGATAATTAAACACCTTGCGTGCATGTGGCGTTGATCTTTTTTTCCTAACACAAGAAGATTTGATGGTGTGAGCTCGGATTACAGGTAACCGTTCTTTCTTGTTAGATTCTGGTTATCTGATCTGTGAGACTGCATGGCTATGAACCCTGTCTGAGCCACTGAACCCGGGCTGACCCAGGGCAGGAGAGACGCAGGGCAGCTGGAAAATGAATCACCACCATGTGAATCACATCCGTTGTCTTTTTCTCGTTCTGCTGCTGTTTACATCCACAGCATGTGTCCCCCATTTTATTGGAGCGAAAGTTGGACAAACACAGGGAACACGCTGACAGATCAGGAGACAGTTGGGAAGAGGTAGTTTTATTTCAGAGTAGGATGCTTAACAGCTGTCTCCATCTATGCAAAGACGAGATGAATCGAAAGAAGGGAAATCCTCACAATCATACCTCAGATCAGTAAACAATTTCAGCGACAGCAATTGACTTAGACGTCTCATTATGAACCTTTGTTAAATATTAAAACAACTAACTATGCAATTTTTAAAAAATGCTGTATGTTTAAAGTCAATCCCTCTTGAGTGTGTTGTCTTCTCTTTGCTGCGTGAAAACAATAAAGAGCAAATCTCTAGTCTTTCTTTATGTGTAGAAACCTTCATACCTCTGCGATTTTTAAAAAGAAGTGGGGAAAAAAGTGAGAGAGGAGATGCAATATAAATACATTGCCTCCAGCTAACATGGAAGCAAGAAGTTGACTTTCACTACTTACACCCTTCCTCTCCACATAACCCAACCCCACTTTTCTCTGCCTTTGCAGTTAAATTAAATTTTCTCCTGTTGCAGGAGGAGTATTGGGGAATATGCAACAGAAGAGGAGTGGAGAGGGTCGGGGGTAGATGGATAGATGGATTTAAGTCTTGTGGTTGTGCATACGGAGTATCACATTCTCCTATTTTCATTTGAGTCTTTATTGCTCCCAGTTGTTGGGTTAAACAAAATGGGGCCTAAAAGGGGGGGGGGCACTTTGTTTGCGAGAAATGTCACAGTAGCTGAATAAAGCCGAAACACGGCTATGAGAAACAGACAGTTGAGTGGAAACCAAAGTGAAGGAGCATATTAAGATGGTGATCTGGTGACTTTCACTGGAGAACCGTAATGATGGAAAGACAGCTTTTTAACTCTGCTCAGGTTGATTGCACTCGTCAGCAGGAAGGTTGATTATGCCGTAGTATATGCATGTGAGTCTTTATGGGAATCTGTGTTTGTGCATGTCTCTCTCTATGTGTGTGAGCTTATACACAGGACAGTGATGTTAGGTATGGATGATTATCCAGTCACTGCCTGTAACATCCCATGTAAAGACAAATGAAGGGTGTTGGATCTAGGCAGAGAAACACGTATTTGTTTGTCTCAGTCTCAGGTTTTTGACATTCTCACACACACATAGACACACTTACAGTCCGGGGGGTTGACTGTAACCACATGCTTTCCAGCCTCCACATTTAGAGAAGAAGTTTAGGCTAAGCGTGTGATACAGCACTTCAAGTGAACATCTACACACAGCTATTCACAGTTAACAAGTTCAAATGCAGTTCAGTGTGGCAATGGCACATGGAGATCCACTGCGACACACCAATGTGTGTGTGTGTGTGTGTGTGTGTGTGTTGTGAACATTAAATGTGTGTATTATCATGCTGTTCTCAACTCTTTACATGCACATATTCATTTTCATGACAGCTGATTGTGAATGAGTCTGCATGTGTCCAGCACTGTCTGTGTCCCTCAGAGAAGTCTATGCACAGAATGTCTTTTTCTTTTCTAACTGCCTGACATTTGTTGAGGGCTATGTTACTTTCTTTGGAGGGCTTTTCAACACCTGTAACAGTGAAGGACGAACGCACTTGTTCTCCCATCTCCACACTGTATTGTCATTCTTTTTTTACCTTTTTATGCATCTGTTAACCTCAATCCTCTCTGACTTCTCTTCTGGCATCCTCCCATCTGCTTTAAGTTGTTTAAACCGAGAGCAAAGCATGATCCCCTGTCTCTCTGTAATGTACACACTGTTTCTATTTTGGTGTGCTTGTGTGACATTTTCTGACCCCGGTATGCCACCGTGACACAGGAAGTGAGGGCTGACACCTAAGTCATGTCATGTGTCTGTGTGTGTTTACGCCTGTTTCTCAGTGGGTATGTGATCACTGCTCTCTTCTGAAATAGGAGTCTGGGTTGCTTCCACGCTGACATGTGTACACACACACACACACACACACACACACACACACACACACATACACTGCTATCCAGTGTTACTGTTTTTCTCATTAATTTCTCCAGTCAATTCAGCCCTACATCAGCTTGTCATCACCCACCTCCATTCCCCCTCAACTCTGCCACTCAGGACCATTTACACTCCCGTGTTTCAGTCACTCTGACGCCCGCACCTCCAGCGCTTGGCGTCCGATCTGTCAACATGCCGACGGCTGCCTTATATGCCTGTCTCAAATAAAGGTAGAGCAGGCATGGCCCCTGGTGACCCATATCTTATAATGCATATACCTGCTTGATGAGGCTTTGTGAATGGCCAATGATCATGTTGTACAGGGATGTTTTTAAGATTTGCAATCATCAAAACATCCCTGCTGACTTCATTTTTCCTCCTGGTCACTCTTGTCATTTTTAGCTGCAGTATATATTCCTCTCTGTCCCTCCCTCTTCATTTATCAACCCTGACTGGCTTTCCTTCCCATCCAGCCACTCCCTTACGCATTCCTCTCTACCCCCGTCCAGCTTGTCCTCCCCATCTCCGTCTCCTGCAGCCCTGAGGGACATGCTCCTGCCCTCTCTACAGAGGCCTCGGCCCCCAGCAGAACAGCTCCATGCTGCTGTTTTGCTGTTTATGGCTGCGGGGGCTGAAACAGGGGGAAGTAGAGCCGGCTATGGAATATGGAGACTATTAATATAAATGCTGTGGCTGGCAGGGTGCATGTGTAAGCTGGCATCTGTGTCTGAGGTTTGAAGGTGTAGAGGTGTTAAATGATTAAAATTGTTCAAACATAAATTTTAAATGAGAGTCAGTAAGTGCACATCTGTACTCATTCTCCATTGTTACATTTTAAATGGTTTCTTCTCGTTGCCAACAAAGTCTGGCGGCAGCTACAAACTGAATCAGAAAAATAACAAGAGTAGACTTAGTTAAAATTCTGGTCAAGTGGTTCACAGTAGACTGGGCCAGTCTTTAACTTAAACACAGGCAACTCTTGTTTTTTTGCTGTTTCTTATATCCTTCAATGCCAAAGTAATGAATAGCGTATTGCTGTTGCATGAAGGCGGGAAAGAAGGATGAAAGTAGGAAAGGTAGACATGAGGAGGTGGAGGAGCATGACTGAGCCTTCTTTGAAAGGTTTGGCAGAGTCAGGAAGTGATTAGGCCACTACAATAACTCCAATAAGGACAATAGGGAAAACATGTCTGCAGCCACAACCACTTAATATCAGGAACATACACAGTATGGTTCCTATTTCATTACAAGGGCAGTTCTTAGTGTGGGAGGATGGGCATGTGGAATGAAAGTAAGGTGTTACCTGGAGGGGTGGTTTCAGGCCACAGAGAAGCAAACTGAAGGTTGTTATAGGTGTCAAGCTTTTTGCTTCACAGGGGGCAGGCAGATTGAAATGATAATGGTGGCAGATTTACCTTTTAAAAATTCATACAAAGTTTACGAACAATTATTCATTAAGTTCATGCAGTGGATGACAAAAAGCAAGCTTCTCAATGCCGAATGGCAACCTTAGATTTTGTCAGCTGAAATGACAACTGTAGCTAGCCATCATTAGCTTCACGTTGTTTGAAACCCTGGCTGACTCATTATGAAACAAGAACCCTGTGAAAGGGTCATAAATATGTGGCTCCAAAAAATAAAAAGACTGAGGCTAAAGATTAAAGTCCCAGGGAAAAAGGCATCATCCTCACCAGCTGATGGCATCATCCTCACCAGCTGATGGTCCATGGAAATAAAGGATCACAGAATTTAACTCTCTGATCAGAAAGTTATAACTCTCTGATCTTGAAACATAACTCTGTTTAGATGAATAAAAACAGATGTGGGAAAGAAACACAAAGGTTATGATTATTATGAGATTAAATCTTTATTGTTCTTATTGTCACACAGGACAGAGCCGCTAATGATGTGCAGAACTCTGATATTGTAGTGTCCAGCTTCCATGCGGTGTGTAAATACAATCAGAATCAGCTTTATTGGCAATGTGTACACATAGAAGGAATTTGACTCTGGTTTTAGGTTGCTCTTAATGTACTTACAGGTATGTAAGAATAGACATGCTGAGTCCATTATGTCCATTCCTTCCTCATTCCTTTCCTCCTTTTTATTTTTTTCCAAAGGCTAAAAAAGCTGCAGCACCATGTCCACAGTTGCTAAAGCAGTGTGGTGGACCATCTTTCTGGCCCTCAGCAGAAACCTGTGCCATTATTTTTTGTCTACTGCACCATCTCTTAAACCAAGACCTGTGTGAAATTACCAGGAAGACAGTTATGCAAATCAATGGCGCTAAATGATTCATGCTCTGGTAGCAGCTTGGCGTCTGAGGTTCTGAGTCGGCCCGCTCTCTGGCCACATCATCTCCTGGTTTCTCAACAGGCCTCCTGCTATTTTTCACAACTTTATCAGACTTCTCCATCAACAGCAGAAATTGTTAGACCAGAAACGTGGTGGCAGCAGCTGCGTCACTGCAGGGTCATAAGAAGTTTTGGTGGATGAAGCCCAGGCAATGGGGAATAGGTCTGATGAAGTGTGTTTTATAGCCAGAATGAACATCCCTGAAGGTCCAGGTTGTCCAGTCTGAAATAAAATCAATCAATACATTAGGTTCTGAGTGTGACGGTGTTTTTGTTCTCACTTTGTTTTCCTTTCTAGCATCTGAATCTGTCCTTACACTGCTTACGCAAGGACATTTAGTACTGTGCCAGCTCACACAAACTTAAAGCCAAGCTCAACATGTGACCACCATAAATGAAACAGCAAGTGATGCTCGGTTGTTCCCTACTCGTCCTTGCAGTGCTGAGTTGGGGGATTTACTCCTCTGTCTGTGTGTTTTCACAGGGCCTCCAGGAAAGCGTGGAAGGATGGGAAGAAGAGGGGAACCTGGTAAGCGACGCCCACCACCTGCTTTGTCTGTTTATTTCTTCCTTCTCTCTTTTCCTGGAAGACACTCTTTCTTCATCTATCTCTCTTGCTCCCACACTCCCTCTCTTTCCCTGGGTGACTGGATAAGTTCGAGGGCTGGTAAAATCAATGGCCCATGAGTCCGACCGGTGGAGGATGGGCTGCAGTTGGCTCTTTTCCCCATCCCTTGCTATTTGCACCGACATAGCGCTAACCTTGGCCATGTGGTTGCACTAACTTTGCCCAGATGTCAGTCGTTCTCTCTGAGCGGTAGCAGCTGCAGTAGTACGGACCTAATGAGACTCTCCGTTGCCAACATCACTACCCACCACTATTGTGTTGCCTTTTCTTTCCATCCAGACCACAAAACACTCATCGAGGACCCAAAACAAGGCAGAGACATGATTCTTGTTACGCAAATAGCTGTCATGACATATAGCGGATGTTCGCATGTTTGAGTCACCCTCATTTTAAATGGTTTTTATTAAGTGTTGACTCCACCAGATTGTGGCGCGACACTATTAGACAATTTTATCAAATCCTGCAGGACTGAGGTTGTTCTGCAGGATATGTGTCAGATGGGAAAACTTTCAATCTGGTTGTGATTCATTGTTGTGAATATTTGGTTTAATTAGGTCTGCTCCTGTGAAGATGTTGACTAAGTGAAAGATCACCAGTAACCTTTATTGCTCTATTTAGCGCACTTTCTGAAGTTATCAAAGCAGTACAGTGTATTTGAAATGAACTTTTGCAAGCTGCTTTTTTAGCTTGTCTATTTACTTAATTTTATTTGACATAAAATATTAAACAAAGAGCTGTGGCAGATCTAGTGTTTGTCACTTGTAGTGCCAAAGTGCAATGCAATTTCTTTAAACACCTGAGCACTGCAGTGTTTAGACATTACCCAAAAAGGAATTGAAATTGGGTTTTCTGGCTTTGATTATTGTTGGTTGTGATTATTTACGGCAGCATGACAGTGTATATGAGACTGACCTAGTGAAACATTGTGGCTCACTGACACTCACAACAGTGGTGGATGGTTTTATGGGATTTTTTGACAATAAGAAGAATATAGAAAACCACCAGACTTCTCCTTTAAATCCCCATTTCCTCTTAATCAACATAGATTACAGAAATCCGTCTTTCGGGCGATTCCATCAGGCGATCACCAGGACAAGTAAATGACTGTGTTTTTCATCAGGTCGGTATGCTTTTCCAGCCACTTGGTCTTTTGGAGGATTATCATTACGGTTCCGTTCGCCTAAGATGACACTCATTAGCTGCTCGCTGTTTGTTGCAGGTTGATCCATATCTGAAATGGGCGACGTAGTTCTGTTTAGGTTTTCGCTCATGTTTACTTTTGAGCCCTCACATTGCAGCCTGGGCTATAGTGCGGGGGTAGGGGGCATGGGGAAACTGTTGCGCCATCATTTAGCCATTGACTCTGGAACAACTTTACAAGACCAAAAGAGGTTTTCCCCCTTTTCTCAGAAAAAACAAATGAGAGTGGAGAGAAGAAACAGAAACACAAACCTGAGTAACAGGAAAGAGGGCAGACAGAGTAGTTAAGAATCTGTCGCCTTGTCTCCTGCGTTGACTCTCACTATTTCTGTTTGGTCTTTTCCTCTTCTCTTCTGTTTACTCCTCTCTTTCTCTTTCATTCCCTGTCTCTTTCTTTCTCATTAGTTTACGCACTCACACACACCTCTCAAGTTCAATGGTTAAAGTTGGTCTCACTGCGTAGCTCTCTAGCCAGTGTGCATTTGTTTACCTAACTGTCTGGCCCAGGAGGTCCTTGTCCCGGCGTCTAGACACAGCTAAGTTTGATTGACTTGGTCTTCATGCCTCATAAATCCCAACACCTCTCTCTGCTTCTTTCCCTTCTCGCCCAAACCACCTTCATTTTTTCACCCCCTCTTTCTACTCTCTCTCTTTCTTGTCCCAAAAATGCCCTCTCCCTTGAAACAGCAAACTTCAAGGCTCACATAGATTCTGGTCACATTAGCAGGACTTTGTATGTGTTTATATAGTAAGAAAACACCACAAATATCCCACTTTTCCCCGGAGGGAGTCTGTTTTCAGTCTGGAGTTTATGTAGATGTTTAGCATTTGTATCCATGCTGATGAGGTGTCTTGTCCCAGAACTGCAGTGGTGGTGTAGCTCCAAATTGTATCATAGACTGTAATTGTGTAAACAATCACATAAATCAGCATTGTGATTTGTTTTAAATTTAGAACAGATAAATATAAACCAATCACTAATAAAAAATATTTTAATGGCGAAATGATATGTTCCCTTCATAGGGGTTTATTAGTGCCCTTGGCCTTGGACTTTTAGGAGAATGTTTTTTATAAGAGTATTCCATTAAGACCCAGACCACTATGAACAATAGGAGTCCTTTGATCATTACTGTTGTTTCTGGTTAGGCTAAGTCTGAAAAACAGAATGTACTTTTTGCTGCTGAGGCTCAACATCAGAGCATTTCAATCAGATCTGAAAAGACTGCCCCGGAGAAATCTCGGAGACATCGTTTTTTATACTTTAAAGGGACACACATTTTGCCAGCACACCCCGACCTTTCCACTGCCTGTTTGTCCTCCATTCCATACACCCATATCTTTTTAGGAAACACAGTCTTGACATGACTTCATATCCTAATGCAAAACATAACCTATTATCCAGAAGTCTGTTTATCATAACGGGTTCACCGCAAACTCCATTGCCAGTGGCTCTAATGAGCTTGTTCTGTACCATATTTAGGTGGTTAATTAATGTCATCATCTAACAAACCGCATTGCATGTGCAGTTTTTTTGTTGTTGTTGCGAACTTTGATTGCTGTACAAACCAGAGGTTAACATAACTCACACATGTTGTGTTTCATGTGTCAAAGGAGGTTTATAGAATTTATGTTCTAATGCCCGATTTCTTTTTTTCTGTTGCAGGACCTCCTGTAAGTACAATTTCATCCCATCCAGGTAGTACTGAAATACATTATTGAACGCAGTACTTTCCTTTGCCATTAAACATGCAAACATGCTCACGTACAAAAATACATATACAAACACTATACAAACTACGGTTTTCTCCCACAGCAGTAAAACATGAACACAGAAACACAAACTGTCATAGACTCACTCACACATGTGCATCAACAGAGCACAGCAATAAAATGGACCACCTTGGGAACTGTGGGTGTGTTCATGTGAATGTGCTTCTATCTTTGTGTGTGTGTGGTTGTGTGTGTCTCATGGTGATGTTAGGAAGTGGTGACTTACTAGCAGGGAGTCATTCTCCTCTGTGGGACTATAACTCTTGTTGAAACTCTGACACACGCACACACACAGCAGATAAAACACACACCTGAACATAAAGCAAAGACATACTCTAATTGGAGACTGCGGCTGACTTCAGGTTTAGATTATTTTTCATTTAAAATGAAATGTTCTGACCAACCGGGGAAGAGTGACCCATTTCTGATTTTAATTTTAAATAATTTTACTTACATTTTATGTGGCCACATGTGACACAAATTAGACATGCATGCCCCGAAACACACCATAACGCTAATCTGGATGTCGTGGTGGAAAACAGGCCGACTGAACTTTTGAAAATCAGGGGAATGGTTTTATTGGAGAAAACTGTCTGTACAGCTGATTTACTCTAAGTGTGCATGAAACAATGTGGAACTTATTTTTCCTGAACACACCCAAAGTCCAGTTTCCGGCCCATAAAGTCAATGGGAAGGTGTGGTAATGTCACCTGCTATGCCACAAAGTAACAATCTGTCAGTACACTTTGTCTGAGTCAAGCATGGCTGGGAGCTGAAATAACCCAAAAACAATGTAAATGGCAATTTGCTTTCTAACTATTGTATGTAGGTTGCTTTGAGTGTAAATGCGCAAATCAGATATAGCTCGCTTTTGACAGGAGATGTAAACAGTTGCCAAAAAGATCAGATATAGCAAAAAAATGTTTTAACTGGGAGTCAGAAGTAGTGTTCTAAACATACTATATTATTTAACCTTCATTCCATTAATTCCTTCGAACTCCATACAGAGTAATTTAGTTCATTCAGAAATTCAAGTCTTTAAAAGTAAATTGAACCGTGATCATGTGTATCATTAAATACTTGTCTCCTTTGGAATAAACTCCAAAGTTAATACATATACAGCGTGTTGTGTGCAGCTGTTGATTTCTGTTCTAACCTGTCTCAATGCTTCATGCTTTAATCTCTAACCTCACCAGGGCAAGGCTGGACGGGATGGATACCCGGTAAATTTGATTTCTTATTTATTCTGTCACTCTTCAATTTACCCAATCACTTATCTATTGTCTCTGGATTTGTTGCTTTATTAGGCCTAGGCCTTTTTCTGTTGTCTTCTTCTCTGCTCTCTAATAGCTGCTTGTCTCCTTGCCTCGTCATGCGAAATTCAAAATTTTCTCTTCACCAATGATGTGTCCTGCCCCATGACTGAGAAGTGATTCAGACACAAAGACAATTGTATATAAACATAAGCAGACACAGACAGCCTGGGGAGGTTAAATGAGACTCTGAGCTTACTGACTCAAGGCAAAAAATAGTGACATAAAACATATTTATTTCCCATATGAAAATGATGTAAACGTGAGGAGCGGTAAAAATTAAGAGGAAATCTTGTGAAGATATCATCAGTAAACATGAGGCCACGCAAGTGTAAACAATACCAATGAAAATGTGAAACATTCGCCCACAAGGTACAAATCATTGCCTTACGCTTTTAAATGGGATTTACCAATGTTTGAATAATATAACCGTGTACATCCATAACTACTGAATTCAAAGCAGATCACTGATTTCAACCAGTGAAGCAGCATTACACAAGACTGGGAGCCCCTTCTCTTGTTATCCGGAGATATAGTGGCCTCTTGTGGCCGGTCAGACTACTGACTTTCTCCACAACTGCTGAGCTGAAACAGCTCATGGCTCTGTTGCTCATTTGTGGTTTAGACATCGTCAAATTCTCATCATCTCATACAGATACATGCAGCAGCATCTCAGCATGCAAGAGCTCAGGATGTATGAGCAGCTTGATTCTTCAGAACTGGATGTCCGCGTGGTGTGCAGTTCACATGAAGCGTTACCATGTGTAAGGGCCTGTGTGTGAACACGTTACATGCTCTGTGAGACACCATGTGACCTCTGTGTCTGGTTGCCAGTGCAACACACAGCAGTCGCCCCTTGTTGTTTTTTCATCAGTTGTGGCGTTATGTGCCTTTTTCTCACTGGGAATTTTGGGAAGTTCATTACCCATGGGACTCTCTCCCAGTTAGATTCCCAGTCTGCCTGGCACTGCACAGTCCTCCTGACGGGAAATGCCTGCTGCTAATTACACACAGGTGGGCCGAGCGCATGAGGAAGTGTGTGCACATTTGTGTTTGTTTGCCTCTGACTCTATCCATCTTCGTCGCTGTCTTCATTAGAAAAATCCCAACATTGTCGCACGTTATAGTTTTTTTAACCTTAAAACATCTGATTAGTGAAATGATGTAATGTAATGCATTACCTTAAAGCTGCATAATCTGGGTAATCCTTCCCAGTCTAGTTAGCATAATGAGATCAGTCCTTACAGCTCTATAATTACATAGATGAAACAATATCACAAATGGAGGAGCTCTGTTTGTTAAGTGTAAGAGGCAGCTTCCTGTTATGATGCTTATGTGCAGGTATGATGACTATGGAAGCTGTATGTATGAAGTTACAGTGAAGAAACAGTAGATTAATCATACTGGCTATTAACATGGACAGCACATTATTCCATATAGCAACAACAGAGATGATCAAGTTTCAAACACTGAAGCCATTCTTCCTGTTTGGTAGCAGCGTTTGTGTATCTGTGTCCATATGTGCAGATGTGTGTGAACTCCATCCAACCACCCATAGTTTATGTCGATCTCTGTAACAAAGGCCAGAGCTATGGAAGTGGTCAGAGGTCTGTGTGTGTATATGTGAGCGTGCAATATGTTTTCATACCAATACCTTCTCTCATGCTCATGTGGAGAGGCATGTGCACATCAAAACAAATGAGTGAAGTCAGTTTCCGGAGAGCACCGCAGTGCTAACTGTGCTGTGCCAGTGACTTGTGCCAACAAATTTTCATTCTTTATTTTTCCATTGTTAAAACAAACAGCTAGATCCCTTTCCAGCACTTTTCTTGCCCTCTCTCACCCATATAATGTCTCTGTCCAATTCAAGCCTTTAGCCCTCAGCAGGCAGATTGACTGTACACATTAGCACATCATTCACCAGTATGAATATAGCAATTTCAGTACTTTACTTCCATTTTATGTTACTTTATACTTCTACTCCATTTCAATTTAGAGGCAATACTGTACTTTTTCTCCTCTGCATTTATTTGATAACTGTAGTTACATTGCATATTCACATTTATGACACAAAATATAATCATCAAATAAGTGGAACATAGGTTAAATAGGTTAAGATAAGACTTTACTGATCCACGGTGGAAATTCACAAGCTACCTAGCAGTAATAAAAATAATTAAAATTAGCCCCACTGCATCCTGCTGCATCCTTAAATTGATTCGTACACATGAATGCACCAATAACCATAAAAAATAAGAGATAGTATACCATATTCTGACTGTACCTTTACGTGAGTTGTACTTGTAACAACGTATTTGTACACTGTGGTATTGCTATTTTTAATACAAGTAACAACAATTGTCACATAAGCTATGTGCACTCATGTGCAGCATGCATGTGCTGCATTTCTTTCAGGTGGCATACACGTGTCTCACAGTCGGTAGGTTCATCAGACTAATCCATGCAGCAACCCACTTCCATGGACGTATTGGTAATAATGATAAACAGTGTTAATGACATGCGGTTTGTGTGTATCTCAAGCATGAGTTTGTGCGTGCTGGTGTATGTTTTCTCTCCTCATGTAACCCATGTCACTTCTTCCTCTCATAAATCACAGGCAGGGGGTTTGAGTTTCAGAAAAGAGCCTCCCCTCTGTCAAACAATCAAAGTTAGACAGACTGACAGAACTGTGCAGAGGAGTAAACACACACCCACACACACACCAGTTGATTCTCATTCATATGCGCAGTCACCAGCTTATCCCGCCACTAGCGTGTTTATACGAAAGTCTGTGACAGACGGCGGACCTCACTCAGCAGAAACAGGCCAAGGCCTCTATTGTTCAGCCTTCCAGGCCGCTGAGGGTAGATTAAACCCAGACAGTCACCCGACAACATGTCAGTAATTTTCTGTCCCAAACACACAGCACTCTGGTATGCTTTATTGTGCTCTTTGGTTCAAGATCCAGCCACTTCTTTTTTTTGTCAAAGAGGGAAATGTATCACAAATTATGTTCATGTAGTCCTGACATAGATTGGAGTTTTGTCCCTGTGGCAACATTAAAGTAACTGGAGAGGAGGAAGGCCTGAAAAATATTCAAAAGATGGTTGGTGGATCACTGCGAGAGAGGAAAAGAATCAAAGGAAGTAAGAGAGGGAAAGAAATTAGAACCAGGAGAGAGGAAAAAAAACGTTCTCTCCGTCTCTCTCCTCATCTTCCTTAATTTTGACATCACATAATTAAGCTCATTGTGTGCGACACATTAACATGTGTGTTTCTAGCTGAGGCGTCTGCTCTGATGTGCAGACACCAAGTTTTCAAGCCGCATCCTCAACAATTACACTCTACTGGATAATTGCCAGTCTGCACCGTAGGGAGTACAATAAAGACAGCAAAGACGCCCCTCGCCCTGTTTCATTGGGATTAAGGCACACACATCACATGCACAAACATAGACACAGACTTGTGCCCTCCTGCAGGCCAAGTTATTTTCCAGAAATGTGTTTAAAAGCCATCTAATTGGTGGGAATGCTGAGTCAAACCTTTTTTTAATCTGCTGAGGGACGCTGCAGGACAAGATGGCGATGTAACCGAAAAATACACACAAAAAACCACACACACATAAGAAAAGGCACTATTTCGTTTTCCTCCACATTCACTTGAGGTTTTGGCAGTAATCTCAGGACTATTTTCTCACATTTCTCAACATTAATATCGCAGTTTTTTTTCTTCTCCTCTATATACACTCCTTCCTTTTTATTCTGCGGCCCGATCCATTTGTGGTATGAGATGAAGAGAGTTTAGTAGTGGCTTTTTTTGTCCAGCCTGCTATATTTTTAAATGAATGCCTTCTCTTTTACTGATGCATACTTCAGGTTTGTGCCACATGGGAGGTAAAGTGTAACAATGCAGCTATACTGAAAGAAAAGCACAGAATAAATTGAGGGTCACACATCAAAATCCAATTTCCCCTGGCTCCCGTGTCTCTAACTCTTAAATTTATTCATATAAACCCTACTGACACTTTGCACTTGGTTACCATTAAAGGTTCCTTCTGACCTCTGTTGCTGATTTAAGTAAGGCTCATATATTTTAAAGTTTCTCCTATCGGTCATAGAGGAGTTTCCTGGACTGCTGTAATGTTGGTTGAATTATTGCTCTAGGAACCTATAGAAATCCTGGATCTTGTTTAATTCCATTTTAGTTACCAGTTAAATAAGAAAGGTCATAGAGTTTACAATATCTACTATCTGCTACTGGCGTATGCAAACTGTCAGCTGCCAGATATTACAAGGTTTTATTGTTGAGAATAGAAGCTCCCTCCCACACACAAACAAAGAGACACACACAGAAGTATCTAGAGTTCACAAGCTGCTGTGGGGCTTGTTAGCAGCCATATATCAGTCTGTTTTTGCTCCGGTTCAGACTTTGCAGCGGTCATTGACCTCACCATGTACACCTCATCTACTCATCCTGATGAGTCTTGAAGGAGCCGGCCCCTGATAAATGCCACCAGATGCAGAGATACCACTGCACACACACACACACACACATACACACACACACACACACACACACACACACACACACACACACACACACACAGACATGCATAGACCCAGAGACATGGACACAGATACTCAAGGAAAACTCACTGGGACATATGTAGGCTCATTCAAATTCTCACACTTTGCGTGCATGACATGATAAACACAGCGTGCTGCATTTAATAGAGTGGTGATACTACAGCCTGTCCTGTACTATATGTAGTATCCAGTGAAGGAAAAGGAGCATTACATCCTTACCCTTAACATTCCTCTCAACTTTAGAAAGTCATGCTGAAATATTGCCGTCCGATTGGTCCCAGTCATTTGTTCCACTTCAGTCTCAGCCTCCTACTGCTGATTTCACAAGGGGCTCTTAATCAAAAAGGCATCAGGAGCCTCAAAGGCTTTTCAGCTTACTTTTTATAAATCTCTTTTATACAGACTAATCATGTTCGCTTCAGAAGAGAGTTTATAGCCATGCTGTCCCATTACAAGACTAAAGAGGGGTAGCAAAAGATCCCATGAATTATTAATGAGCACAGTTCCAAAGTATCATTCCCTCATTCTTGCTTGTCCTCTTCCCTCTCTCCTTATGTGCCTACTCTCCATCCATCAAAGCAGGCAGCAATGACACTGTGGTAGGTTTTCACTACAGGACCTCAAGCCAGATAGCACCCATGGGGCTGGTAAAGCAGTGACATGAAGAGCAAAGTCCAACTTGTAAGCCATCCAATGGCTATTGTTAATGATGGTTTCCAGTCTGCAGAGCCACCAGGACCGTGAAGGGCCCATGGGACCCTGTAAAAACTGTTAGCTTAACATTGAGTATGGTCGTTAAGGAGGAAGTCAACATTAGCCTTTACCACATACATCACATTTAAGTGTTTCTGGAAAGTTTGATCCAGGAGCCAACTGTTCCTTTATGTTTAGGGAAATAAAGGTTTGTGCCTTTGAACTGGGTGTTTTGGGGTTTTTTGCAAAGGAGGTTCAATGACTGCTCGGCTGTTTTTATTGAGGTAAACAAAGTGGAGAACTCCAACTGCTGTTTCAGCACTTGGGTGAGGTTGGATAGGGACTTTAAACTTACTTAACTGCCTGATGGATTATCTCATCACCACAAACACACAGAGACATGGTAGTCAGATGTGGGGTTCTGTGGAGGACAAGCACAGCTGGACCAAATCCACTCACAGTCTATCGTGTTGGACACCACACTCTAAATCTTGGCATAATTATAAACCACAACCACCTGGAAACATCTTAATATCTGAGTCTTACACAGTTAAAAGGGGCAGGATATATATATATATAGAACATTTGTATAAAAAGGAAAAAAAGAAAATTCTTCCTGTTCCTACTCTCTCATCCTTAACTTTCCAATAATTGCAGCTGTTTCTCTCTGTAATTTACAAGCAAGCTTTTTTACTGTCCTCACTTGATGCATTTTCCTTACCAAATCCACTTAACTGTTTTTCCTAAGCTAAGCTTCCTAAGCTACCATTTACGTTGTTTCCTGAGAGATACAGACAAAACTCAAACATTATAAAATACTAATAAATAACAGCCAGGTTTTGATATTTTACAAGGGGAAAGATAGATTTGTCTGGGGATTCAAAACAAATATCTTCATCCACAACAGATTTAGAGTAGATGTTTTTTTAAAGTCAGTCAATAAAGGAATCGTACATTTTTGGAAGGAATTGCACATTTTTGGAAACACACTTAAAATCTGTCTATCTGCACCTCTAAAGTTGACTAATTAACACATTATATCTCGTTTGTTTACTCTGTACAACAACTGAAGTGTAAAAACAAGTTGTGGTTTTATGGGGATTATTATTATGTGTCAGTTTCTTTGCCACGTAGTATATAACCATAGAGTGAGATGACCATTCCATGGCTCGCTCATCGTGTCTACATGGCTCAAAATTTTTTCATAATTTCTCTTTATCTGACTTCTAACAGGGTCCTCTTGGCTTGGATGGGAAACCGGTGAGTATTCCCGCTATCAAATGCATAAAACATGCTTCAAGCGACTGACAGTAGTTTAATTTTCACTCTGTTTTTCCTATTCTCAGGGTTTACAAGGTCCCAAGGGAAGCCAGGTACACCATCACACACCTGTTGTCTTGTTTTGGTTTCTAATAACACATATCAATTACACTGTAGATTTAAGACTGTGAATACAGGTGGGGTTTTGGCCCGTAAGACAGGTGATGGTTTCCTAAACTTCATCAATCATTTTTACTGTTCCTAAGGGAATGTCGCAAGTGAGTGAACCGCCCACGGTAGCCCTCCTGTTTCTTGTTCCACTTCTTAAGCCATCCCACGGCCCACAGCCACAGGAGAGTCATGGTTCAACTGAACCGAGTGCTGAAATCCCCTTTGCACTTCACCCCAGAGTCCCATCTATCACGCTTCCCCTGAAACTTTGCCGTACTCCCAGACACACCCAGGTGTAGCATGGAAACGAGCGAAGCAGAGAAAATGGGTTACACACGAGTGGGAAAGTGAGAGAGAATAGAGTTTATAACCTTCTACAGAGGCTCTTTAAAAAGTCATTATAGTACCTTCTAGCCCCCAACCCCCCTTTTCCCTAGTGGCTTTGCCCCAGAGAGGGACGACGAGTCATCTGCTGAAATGTAAACCCCTCACAGCATAACGAGAGCTGTTTGACTAGCTCCTCTCCAAACACCATTAAGCTGTTGTTTCCTGCAAAAGGAGACATCAAGCTGGGTCTGTCCTTTAAGAGGACTTTCCCCATCACAGAGGGTCAGCCATAAAACCCCAGCAGGTGTGACACAGATCTCCTGAGCAGAGTCACGTAAGTATTCAAGAACTGTGGGGAGAGAATAACAGATAAAAGTTGGTAGAACAATAAGATTTGGTGATAAATAACAGCCACCGGAGACACAAGACACAGGGTTAGCATACAGGAATAAATTAAGATTAAAGGAACTCTAAAAATTAAGGAGATTGGCATACACTAAAGAAACTATGATAAGCGCAACAGTTATAAAGGGTCGTGAACTATAATATAAAAATAGCAGTCATTGGAGATTTCAGACCCATCTTGTGGTCACATAAGTAGAGTGATTCAGAATTGTTAAAAAGCTCTGAACAAAAACTGTTCTTCATCTAAAGGGGAAAAATGTAAATACCCAAGTATTAATATAAAACCTTACATATATCTTTTGCAAAAATCATCCCTGCCAAAAACACTACAGCTATAATTAAAACTAGGATTAAACTATGAGATCAACAACTAAGACTAAACATTGGAAGAAATATAAAAATTAAACCTCCAAACTAATGTGAACTCCTTAACATCCAATTTGCATCAGTTTCCCCCTTTAAGTATTTTAAGGTTGGAAGAGAATCTTAATCTTATTTATTCCCCACTGTCTGACACTGTCACATTTATGGCTGTCTATCAGCTTGTTCCAGCTTTTCATTAAAGCTATCTAAACAAAGGGCTGTTTTATGTTGGAAATGATTTGTTCCAAAGTATTTGGTCTCTTCAGAAATGTTGGAATCCTTATAATTTGAAAATGAAGTTAGCTTGGTTTGAACAGTAGGCCTATTTTGTGCTGACTATCCAGCCATGGGAACAAGGAGAGGCTGAACTGTGAAACTGACATTAAATAGAAAACTTGTGGATCACAAAATCCCCAATGATAATTACACTCTTACTGGATTAGAAGCAGGTGTGCTGTCACTTAAACCTTCTTCCTCATCCATCTCTCCTTTTCTCAAACTGAAGGAGAGAGCAGTGCAGGACATAGGCTGCTCTTCCCTCTCAGAGACGGCCTGTAATCTGTCAATCTGTGGTTTGTGAACTCACTATGCCACTGAGACAGGCTACAGACAGATGGGCATCGGTATTTGACACACAAGTTACCCGTCAGCGTCCACATGAGATGTTCAAGTAACTCCAATGTAGAGAGAAATCTTATTGCAAATCATACTGTCTTCTTACTGTGAAATATGCGGAGGCCAGAAGTGACTTTTGATTGAGCAGTCTCGATGGCACATCTACATTAAGTGGTATTATTGCCGGGCCTTACTATTTGATTGAATGCTCCCTGCTAGAGTTGAAAAAGTATTGTACTATGATATATGTTGCTCATACAATTTATCTCGACCAACTGTCTCCGATTATCTCCTTCCCCCCTACAGGGACCAGCCGGACCCAAGGGAGAAAAGGTATGCTTCAATATAGATTTCAGTAACCCTGCTAGACAAGTCAGCGCACTGTATGGATGTTTTTCTCACATTAATTTACAGGTGGACAGTTTCAGAAAGACACGCACGGAGAGTAACACACATACAACCTCACAGGTGTTCTCTTCATCGCCCTCCCACGTTCACGTTTTCACTGCGTGCCCATCAAACGAGCCATACATTACATGTAGTTATGTAGGAGCTCATGTGTCTGCGCACATTCTCACGTCAAGGCACTAAACAGGTTTACAGGCCTTCCGCGGGGCTCGATGATAGCCAGATGTTTTCCCGCTCTGTGAACCTCTGCCCAGCCTAAGATGTCAGCGACCGTACGAGCTGCAAGAGCTGGCAGAGGAGGCTCGTGCATGGGTCATTTGTATGTGTTTGTGTGTGTGCGTGTCCGCGTATGCGTATGTGTGCATTTATGCACTCAAGCGAAAACTGTTCAGATAAGCCCCACCACAAGAACAAATGCAGTAAACAGCATCTATCAGAGCAGGATTCAGTCTGATGAGCGTGGATTACAAATGACAGACGATGTTGAGGTTTTGGAAAATTGGCTCCCTTTGTGTAATCATGCTAGTACCTCGGTGATGAGAACACAAACTCCAAATCTTCATCAGAGAACCAACAATCCCTAGCACGTGCACTCCCACTTCTATTTAGCCTGTTGTGTCCAGTCAGATGATTCCAATTGTGGCCTATCAAATTTGTGTGTGATTTGTGCAGTAAATGTCAACATCCTGAGCTGGTTTGAGGACAAATGACCTTTGAGTCCCTTCCTTCCCATACATATGAATTAGTTTTTAAGCCTGTCTGTCACAGCTGCTCAACAGTAGCGTTGTTCTCTGGCATGCCTCGTCCTGTGTGCATATACAGTGGTAATAACTGCTGACAATTGTTATTTTCCTGTTTTTCTTCCAGGGTGACCAAGGAGATGTTGGGCCAAGGGTAAGTCATGTTTTCTGTCTTTGCCTGAAAAGGGGAAAAGAGATGTTTTTGACTGTTATATGTGCAATTTAGAACCAATTTTTTTAAACTGTTGCTGACCTGACTGAAAAAAAACTTTCCTTCAATTGTGTTGGGTTCCCTAGCAGATCTTTGTAATTTAAAAATGTGCTTCCTTTTAAATATTCCTTCCAGTTTTGTCCTCTTTCGCTTGTTTTGTCTTTCTCTGCATCTGCAAGTTTTTTATCTTCACTTCTCTTTAAGGTCAAGAGACACTTGGCTTTCCATCCAGTCATTTTGAGAAGTTAATTTTTATTGAGCTTAAAAAAAAGGTCTATCTTTGTAGTTTTCTTTTAGATTTTATATTGACAGAACCGAAAGTAAGACAATAGGTCTTCCAAAAGGTCCTTTCATATCTAGTTAAAGCTGTAACAAACATTTACAGCTCGCGCACTTTATAAGGGAAGGTTAAATAAGAAGATCAAGACAACTCTCATGTCTGTAGTAAACATGAAGCTATAGCCAACAATTAATTAATCTGGCGCTGCACATGCACAAGTAAATATGCATGCGCACAATAAATATGCATTTCTATATCACATTTATGTGCAACTGACTTATCTGTGCATCTAAACTGAAAAGTGTCTGAGGACTACAGACAGAAACCGAGCCTCCACATTGACCATATGCAGCCGAGATAAAACCTGCCCAGGCAGCGTAACAGACCATCACAAATTAGAGATCAAAGTCCAGGAAGAGAGAAATTGTCTTTCTTCAGAGGTTTTGAAAAACCACAGATCATTTCCTAGTTATCACACTGATATGATTATATGCATGTGCAAACAGGCAAACCTAAAAAACTTCTGATCAAAAGTTTTGTCAATTTTTGTGATATCCATATAACCGTCAACAGTAAAGTCTTTTAAATAATCCAAATAAAAATTGTGTTTACGCTGTGAGGCTTTCCCAGCAACAGCACCAACAGCATAGTCCGGCTCCTATGATGAGGTTTGCATTGCCCACATCTCCAAAGGCAGAGATGAGAAATGATGATATTAAAGAACGATGGAAATACTTAAACCTCACCATCAAAACTCAATGGTTGGGGCAGCGCACCAAAGCTGCCATCTAGTCTCAACCAAACCATGTTTTTTTTAATATATATATATATTACGGGGTTACCTCGCTCTGCATCTGGTCCATGTTGCTGTGTGTAGTCTTTTCATGTGATATAATTCCAGCCGCCATGAAATCTATGTAATTATCTCCTGTTTTATTCACTGTGGTTTTAAAATAAGTCCCTTATGCTTTACACGTTAAATGTATCTTTGAAGAAGTCATATGCACCATGAATCCTGAATCATTTTCTAGTTTTATTATGCATATTTTGCATATTTTATTAGATTATAATATCAGGTCAAGGTCAAGTCATTCAACAGAAATCTGCAACAATTTTGATCATTAATTAATTGTTTACCTCATTTTTTTAAAGCAAACATGACATGTTAAGTGGTTGCAGCTTCAAGTGTAAAGATTTGCTATTTTCTTAGATTTTGTAGACCAACACAACTGGTCTTTTTTTACAAGCATTTGTTTTTAACTAACTATACCAGACAAAAACTGCTAGCAAGTAATTTCCATATTGCCAGTGGTTTGTCTTATGAGGACCATAACACTGACTTTGAGCCACTACAACATTCACAATACTCACACATATGATATTTATAAAAACTACAAATGTTCCTCTTAAAAGGCCTAAACCCTTCTTTTAGCCACTAGCTGTTTATCTTTCTTATTACTAACATTCCTTAGTAAGAATAAGAAATAGATGTGTAGTCGTATATCTTCCAAAAGTTGGAGCCTGACTTTACAGTTTTGAAATGAGACTGAATGGCTATTGTTTTATAGCAGAGCACAAATGGGGTGTAAATTTGACAGGGCTCCCTAGCTGAACAGTATTTATTAAGCGGATCAGAAACATTACAGGAATTCCTGATTACTACCAAGGCATATGCCATTTGATTTCCCAACGTATCCCTTCAGATTTTGAGGTAATAGTTTGTGCAAGAATTAAATACTTTTGGCATTCTGCATTATGTAATACTTCCAAATGGTAAATATTGCAGTTGGATGAGGCTTCTGGAGATTGGATGCACTTGGATAAGTCTGCAGCTGAAAAGCTTCAGAGTATTGCTTAGAGACACACACTTTGTTCAAAACAAACCCTACAGCTCCTGAAACTACTGTAGTTGTGAATGAGGTTTCAAATATGTTTCAATATATTTTTACAGCTATGAATCAAAGCTGAAATGTCCACACTTTGCAGATAAAAGGTGGAGCAGTGGGAGTAGATCATCACTACATCACCTTGCCCTGATCTCACCATTGCACACTGACCTCTGTACTTTATGAGAGGATGAGAGAATATATGTGAAAACAGGAAGTGGCCATGAATCTCTGTCCAACCTGTGACTTCCTGTCAATCCATCAGTGTCAGTGCCTTTGTCAGGCTGAACCTGGTCCCAGAACAGACTGCAAACACAGGATAACAGGGGTATTAAAACACAATCAGATCTTATAGAACCACCGATTCTAAACATGTGATTGAGGGTCACGTATAGTTTTGCATCTTTCTCCAAAGTTATTTTTATTGAAAGACATAAAGCTGGTAGCCATTTTTCCCAGCTTCCATAATGTCAAATCCACTGTATAAATCATTGTTTTAGTGCGACTGGTGGCTGTGCTGAAAGACAAGCCATGATGGGAGTTTCATCCCCTGCCAAATCTTCTCTTGCCTCCCCCGGAGCAGCTACAAAAAGGCTACGGTTAGATGGGGCTTGGAGGTTGAATGGCTGTTTGTCTTAGCATCTGCCTATGGTCTGATGAGAATGAGGTAAAGGGGAAACAGCCTGTTCTCTTATGAGATGTTTAAGCACCATTATGTGTATGTGGTCTCCATGGTGGGAACGGTGTGAATGAGTGAATGTGACAGTGAGAGTGTATAGGCAAAGAGAGGAGGAGGTGTCTGTGGTGTTGGAAAACCCTCAGCAATCCAGCGCTCACCGCAGCCCGTTAACAGAAACCTCATGAGCAAGCAAGCATCTCTCCTTTTTTCTCTACCTACTATCCCCCTGCTGTTCTTCGTCCCTCCTCTCTCAGATTTTCTCTCCATCCTTCCCTCCCTTCCATGTGTTTTGGAGGGAACTCAACCAGAGATGCAGTGCGGTGCTCCGAGCTCTCTGGCGGCAGACAAACTCTGCTCCTTTCAGCTTGACAGACAATCATCACAATTGCCGTCTGTCGACTGGAAAGAGCCAAGCCACCTCTGTTTGGTTTGGTCACAAAAGGAAGGATGGGAAGACATTAAATGGAACACACACGATTAAATACATGTTTGAGTGAGAGACCCAGGATAAATTCTGAAAGGGCAAAAGGGACTGTTACTGAATCATAGTTTTGATTTAGCAATATATCTCAGTATTTGCAAGTGACATATTTTTGTTCTTATTAAATCTGCAGAATTGTTAATCTTGTCAAATGAGGCTTCTTAAATCTTGAGCAACAGTTAGTTGCTTACCTTTCACTTTGTTACTTCCTCTCTTCAGGGTCTTCACAGCACATATGCAGGTCTGCACAGTAATCAGATTCTCACCGTCAAGGTTTGTCCCCCCAAGCGAACCGTTCCTTAGTTCTCCCAACAGTCACCGCCCTCTGTTTGGCTGCTGATCTGTCACTACTGCTGCCGATGGAGGAGCAAATCACTCTTCTTGAGCTTTTTCTTTTGGCTTACAGCTTCAGAGGCTGCTGAACTCTCATCTCTGTTTTTTTCCCACAGCAGTTATTTCTCTCTTTGTTGGACTCTCATCTGCACTCTCTCAAATACCTTCGGATTTCTGATTTATTTTACTCATTTATAACTTTCTCTTTTCTCTCTCTTTTGTCCTGCAACACACTCCATGTCCTCTCTCCTCTTTTTTTCTATTCCTGCTGCACCTCTTGCATCTCAGATGGTCTTCCCCCGATATGACCATAGCTTTCTCTCTGGAGAGCAGTCCAGCAGCTTTCAGAGACGCTTTCTGAAGGTAGACCACAGCTGAGGCATGTGTGCACTTTTAACACTTTAACCTCTCTTTTTCATGTTCTGATCATTCATGCATGTCCCTTCTTTCTCACCTTCTTACCTCTCACAGTCATGTTGCATAGAATTGCTTTCATATTTGATCATTAATTCTTCGGTCTGTGCTGACTTGTTGAGTGACTGATTAGGTGAAATTGTTTGTATAAAAGTTATAAAGCATCCTAAAAGGAAAACATGAACCACACACATTTCAGAGAGGCTCAAGAAATGTGTGCTTCTCATTACAAGAGTGGAATAACTTTGTTGGTGACAGTTTAGTTCAAGTCTGAGCTTCATAGAGACATAATAACTATCAATGCAACTCAAGGAAATAAGGTTGTAGTCTTCTATTTAAAGGTCTTTGTAACATTATTTTCATGAAAGGGCTTGCTGTACCATGTTGCTTGCCGCTTCAAAGAAAACCATAATCCACCACATGTCTGTAGAGATGAGAGGATGCAGAGGAAGTGTCACCATGTGATAGTGGTGAGCAAAACTTTTAGGGCGTTAATGGTTTCAGTTTGGCATAAACATTACGGTGGATGTCATCAAAAAAGAAACATGTCCCTAGTTTTATGTAAATCTGTTGATGAAAGGATCTTTAATAGGTGGTGACAGTTCCATTTCTGCATAAACAGAAAAGAAACACCTTATTCAACAGATTAACAACTTCTCGTGTGTGAGAGTGCAATATTCAGCATGGGTGTGTTTCACTTTGTAACTAAATATTAGTATGACTAATTGAATCAGTACTGCTGCCATTGGCCAACTACGCTCCATATGTGTTGTCAAATTTTAATTTCTATCTGTTATAGAAACAGGGACAACTAGCACATTAAGCTAACAGGCTACATGCTAATTGTGGAAACGTTTAATAAGGATTTTGAATTATGTAGAAAGGCCTACTTGGTTTGTTCTGTAGATTGCATTAAAGATATTTAAAGCGGCTATCATTAATATTTTTTATAATGACAATAAATCAGATGGCTACTTGTATGTGAAAGGATCAACTGACTCTGCAGTTCTCCTCAGCTTGTCTTTTAGCTCATTGTTGTGGTTTTCTCAAAACTGTTTGGATTGACTCACTCCCATGGCGTTGTTTTCGCCTGTGTCAGGCGTGCGGCAGTGTGGGCCCAGCACAAAACTGAAGATAGACAAAGTTAGCAACTAGATAGTGGAGCAATCGAAGCTGAAGAGCAGATATTTCACTCAACAGTTAGTGGAGACCAACAACAGAGCTAAAATGAAAGTGAATATTGGACTTTGGTTGACACGAACATGACTCTTAATGAATGCAAATGTTTCTCCTTATCTGCTGGATGTATAAATAGGCAACTGTTTGCTAACATGTTTGCCGTAAAAGCGAGATAAAAGGGGTGATATTTCAGTGATTGCGGCTTGTTTCTGTTGCC
Source organism: Lepomis macrochirus (assembly GCA_024633595.2). Taxonomy (NCBI): domain Eukaryota; kingdom Metazoa; phylum Chordata; class Actinopteri; order Centrarchiformes; family Centrarchidae; genus Lepomis; species Lepomis macrochirus. The sequence continues at coordinate 14,692,372 of JALXJV020000018.1, read as the reverse complement.
CCCAAGTAGCCAAAAAAAATTTTCTGCACGTTTCAGGAAAATTTTGCTAAATGTGAGAGTGAATCTGTCGCATGTTGTTGACCAAAGAAGTTTATTAGGCCTGATTCTGACTATGACAATTCTGATTGGTTTAAGAAATCCAGACAACCTGCAAGATTTTTTCCCACCTATTGCAAGATGGAAGGGTTTCTTTCACTTTTACATATTCAGCCAAACGTAGACTATGCGTTGACAAAAAGTAGGCAATTTAAGTCTAATAACTGTTAACAGTGATTTTCCATGGCTAAAAATACATATTTTTCTTGTATTTCTTTAACTCATTTTTCTGTTTGTTTGGATTTTTTCCAATCAGGGTGATCAAGGCCAGGCTGGACCTGCTGGTCCTCCTGGTCCCCCAGGTCCTCCTGGACCCCGAGGCCCCCCTGGGAACACAGGCAAGGATGGACCTCGTGGCCCTGCTGGAGAGCCGGTAAGAACTTCTCCTCACGCATCTCAGTGCCAAATGTACACCCATTACACAAAACAATGTACCCATGCTCACAACCTCCATTTAGCTGTTGTTATTCTCCTATATCATGCTCCCACCTTTTCCTCACTCTCTTACTAAGGTTACACCACAAAAAGGCAGTCACTTACACCACCTCATCATCAGGGGGTGCCGTTACCCTAGTTGTGTTGAAGTGGTACAGTACAACCGCAGGGTGTGACAGATTGCAAATTGTTTGTTTCTGTGTGTGTCTGTGTGTGACTATGCTGAGTGTAAATGTGCATTTATACACATGTATTAAAGGGGAAAGGGTCTATGCAGTAAATTGCAGTGAACCCATATTCTCATTCTTCCGGGTTTGCCAGTGAACTGTGGCTTACCTAAAAGCTCCCAGAATAGCAACTCTACTCCTGGCTTCATCTGTTTTGTGTAAGACAGCAGCCACAAAATTCTCCAACACGCCTCCATTCTCCCACCCTCCTACCACGACTGCGTCGCTGTGCACCTCTGAAACAGATATGGCACTGTGGCGAGTTCATGGGCAGTTTGCCGACCTCACCAAACAATAGTTGTGCTCCTTGCCTGAGGCAGTTTGTATTTCTCAAAATTAACTTTCTGCTCCCCAGAGTTTAGTTCACATGCAGTGAAAGCTTAAAGCTGTGGTCATATAATGGAGAGAAAGAGGCTATGAAGGTATTTTTTAGTTATCCAAGTGAAGGAATGAATGCTCTGTTACCCTCAACTGGCAAAGGACAGCAAAGGGATTCAAGTGAAAAATGTTGGTTTCAGTGTGGGTGAGTTGAGAGCTTACGAAGAACCGACAAGAGAGAAAGCCAGCACAGCTCAGAAAACGACTAAAAACAGACGGGTCGAACAGATGGGGCCCATCCCATAACCTAGCTGATTTCAGATGTATTCTTCCCATTGATTAAAGGCGTTGCAAAACCCAAAACAGCAAAACAAAGCAGAGTGGTGCTAAGCTAGTGCCCGCAACATGTAGCTAAGAGCAGCTACATGTTGTGGGCAGATGTCTTAGTTGGCTGAGTAGGAAAAGTGAACAAGCCTGCCAGTGTGGGTGTCCCTTGTCATTTGTATGTGTAAAGTGAAAAGTACAGGAATGACAGCTGAGACAAAGTGGCAGCTAATTTCTGTCTGATAAATAGTATTTAAACATATGCTTTATTTTAAATATCTAAGTTCAGGATGTTAGTATACAAAAAAAATTGTATAACTTATAAGTGAAAAGTATCATCTGAACGGGTCATTTCTGCACACAGGATAAAAGAAGTGCTTAAAAGTATTTGCAACTGCAATTTGTTTCCCGTTGCTGTGAAGGGGAGATCAAAAGATGAGGAGGAGGTAAGAGGGGTGAGAAAATAGGTTAAAAGGCTGCTCAAGCAGCTGAGAATGGAAATAAAAGAGGACCACATAGCAGTAGAAAGAGATCAGGACGACAGTTTGTATGTTCTGGCAAAGAGCAAGTGGAGCGAAACCAGCTGGGAAACTTCTTAGTAGCTTCTGCACATTATTGTAAAATATGAGGACAGAGCGGAAGGCTAATAACCTCCACTTTATATTATGCATTTATTACAGTGCACTGGGTGATCAAGTAAACACAACTACTTGAGAGCAGAGTATGTGTGTGTGTGTGTGTGTGTGTGTGTGTGTGTGTGTGTGTGTGTGTGTGTGTGTGTGTGTGTGTGTGTGTGTGAGAGAGAGAGAGAGAGAGAGAGATAGAGGGTTCACAAGATCCCACAAAGCTGTCTCTGCCATGGATGACTTCACAGCAGATGTTTAGCTGCCCGAAGTACACGTCCACCTAGCCCTGACAAACAGCCACAGTACATCTGTTTACTTAAATAAATTCATGAAAGTGCTTCAGTGGGCCCTCCTTCCATGTAGAAGCATCTGTGTCTGCATCTGGTTCTTCCTTCGTCACGCGTCTACATGTACTTCGAGGTGGGTGGCGATGGGGCAGTGGATAAGCCAAATGCCTTTGGTGTGGGATACCTGGGTTTGATTCCTGCTGCAACACATTCACAAATGTGTCCCTGAGCAAGACACTTAACAAGAGTCCACATTTGCCAAGACCCTAGTTGCTCCTGAGGCGTGCAGCTTTTGATATACATAGCAATTGTATGTCATTTTGGATAAAAGTGCCAGCTTAATTTGGTTTATTTGATGGATAATGTCCTCCTTAAAATGTGAGCGGTGCTGAGAAGGACGATCTTCTGCATTTCTTGTATCTTAATGCTACTGGGAATTTTGTTGGTGTGCTTTTCCATCCCTTTCTTTACCAGACCAAGAGCACCGATTACTACTATTGTTGTGGTCTTCATCCCTTGGTTTCTTTATCAGTTTGAATTAGCATGTCGCAGATTATACTAACTTCATCACACTCTATTACAGTTGATGTAATAGCTCATGCTCATAGTTTTTGTCCTTTACTTTGATGTTGTAGTGCTTACAGATTGCCTAATGGAGGTATGCTGTTATTATTATTATTATTATTATTATTATTATTATTATTATTATTTCTTCAAGTCAGACTAAGTAAGTCCATGGACTCGTCATGCCTTGTTGAACACTGACATCTAGTGGCCAAAGTGGTTTAGTGGTTTAACTCTTTGAAGGAGGAAAAAACGCTGCCCACCACACTGTGCTTCCACCTGGAACAAAATGTGGTATATAAATGTATTTTGCTTGCTTGCTTTCCTGAAGTTGAGACCTTAATTTTAAGTTTCTCCACTGTTCTTTGTAGGGTTTTCCAGGTCGCGATGGCGTTGAGGTAAGTGTCAAATCCAGTGTACACCTCAAGCAATCTGATTATGGAAGTCTGTAAGTATGTGATGATGATTTGTCTTATAATTATCTTAACCAAATAAATTTCTGCCTCAGGGGCCACAAGGACTACCAGGGAAGCCGGTAAGATCATTATTAGGTTATTGACCTTGACTCAACTTAATTAAATTACTTCTTGTTTTCCTCAAACACCTTGAATGTCTTGTCAAATTGAGCTGTCTGCAACAGAAGTAATGTGACCAAAAGTCTTCATTTTTGACACTGATTGATTGTTGTGCACTGACAGGGAGAAAATGGTGAGCCTGGATATGCAGGACCACAGGGTCCTCCGGGAGCAAAGGTACAAATAATATTTACTCATCTTGCATGCAGATTATTCTAGATTAATCTGTCTTTTTATGCATTGACCTTAAAATGTTTTTTTGTATTGAAACAGGGCGAACCAGGTATGGGAGAAAAAGGAGAGAGAGGCATGGATGGACTCCCAGGATTAAAGGTAGAAGACCACTCTGAAATGTCATAAAATTATTTCTATGCTATATAAAAAATGTTAAATATCTATTGTCTGAGAGATTTTGACCATACTATCTTATATCTGGGAATGACACAGGGAGACAAAGGGGAAATAGGAGAGCAAGGACCACAGGGACACATGGTATGTATATAACCTAAACCCTTATAGCTATAGTATTAAACACTTTTATTATGGTTATCTTCAGTTGTTTCTAGATCTCTTAATATTTTTTGTCTCTGCTTCAGGGTTATCCTGGTGAAAAAGGTGCCACGGGCTCCTCAGACATTATTGACTTCAATGGGAAGCTTCTAGATGCTTTCCAGGTGAGTGTTATTACATTGTCAGTGAGACAAAATTCATAACATGCATTATATATCCCATCAGGCATTTCTTACTGAACCTGAAATTAGGCATCAAGCAAAACTCAAACAAGTCCATAAACAGTAGAATGGTAAGATACGCATCTGAATTTTTTTTTTCTGAAAACCACAAAACTGAACATGTTGCCATTTCTTCTCGACAGGCCATCAACACCATCAGTGTTTCGGTAATCTGCTGTTGTTTCTGCATGGTTTTGGTGGAGTGATCAGTAACTAACACCTATAATAATGCACAGACTCACGCAGGCTTGCATAAGCACACACCATGTGTGTTTCCACACCTTATCCCACCTGCTTCAGCCAGAACATCTGTGTGTTTTTGTAGATGCCTTCTTTCCAGAACGACATACTTCAGATGTATTGAATGTCACTCTATAGAGGCCACATCTAAAGAGTCTTACTAAAAGTCCCTGGTTTACTAGTGTGCCCTCTTGTGTATTTATTTGGAATAAATGCAGAGCCCCAGCAAATATATTACAGCTGTGCTGTTCTATCAGATAACATGTAGCCTAAAGAAGCATGCTTAATCATGCAGAAAAATCAACAGCCTTTGATACATTGTTCTGAGTGTGTTTTCATGCAATGTATCCAATGTGCCTCATAAGATAAATGGCTGTAACATGCTAAAGGGCAGCATGGTGTTTTTTCTCCATGTATTATGTGTTGCTCCATATAACTCAGTGAGTGCACAAAGGGAATGCATTAAACAGGATGGGGGGGGGACTCCTAATGGTGACCACAGTCTCAGTTTCATACAAGACCCTGTGATTCTACCATGTTCCGTGTTATATGCTAATAACAGATGGCTATCTCTGCGGTGGAGTGTGTATTTGATTAAAAACCACTATGCACCAGGTCCCCTCAGACCTGATATGAAATGGGCTCCTGCAAGCAACACTGTAGACAGCAGAGTGAGATTACAAAGGAGGTGGACAAGGACCTGAGATCTTATCAGAAGGTTCTTGCCAACTTGGATCAGTTAGCACCAAATCACACGCAAGGTCTCAGCTAGAGTCATATTCATAGAGCGGGGAGTGCTCGTTGACCACCCAGCTTGTGTTATAGTCCATTCACTTGTTTGTGTGAAAAGCCCTGTTGGTTTCATTTGGGGGGAAATTTTAGGCGATGATGAATTTGGTTTGACACCATGCTGAAATTGGTTGCTTGTTACCATTCATTTATGGCTTTTTGTATAATTATTTGCATGGGTAGCCTTCACTTTCCAATGATGGAATATCTCAGATGAAACAGTTGTTTGTAAACATCAGTTGGTTTCCATGGCTTAAATAGAAGACAAATGAAAAGTTATAAATTGGAAAAAGGGATCAGAATCAGCATGGACACCTCTGGGAGGCAACATGGGTTCCTTTTTTATGACTTCAAGATGGCCGAGGACTTCAGAGGGAAAGGTAACAAGTGTAACATTGTGGACGGATATAGAAGATGGCATGGGATGGATATGGTATGCTATTCTTTGTCCATCATTAGTGTTATATAAAGGCACATAAAGGTTTTGTTTTTCCTCCTTTTGTGCACGTCCTCATCCTCAAAACAATCAACAGAACGGAAAATGATGCCAGGCTATTGTGCAGCATAAACCACTTTCAGTACTGTTTTACGATCTTTGTAAGATGAAATTGTTTCAAGTTGTCTGTGATCAGTGAACAGAGTGAACGAAATAAGCCATCAGCTTTGTTTACTGTCAGGCTTGCGTTGCGAAATCCATCAGCCTTGTTATATTGTTTTGTGTTGGCCAATGATCAAGCCTTATGGTGGAATTCTGTGTTTCTCCACCATTGTGATAAACACAGTAAACAAACAGAGACATATTGTATAAATACAATATGTCTTTCTGACTGTCTGAAAATGACAGATGTAATTTATTAAAGCAGCTACAATCAGTGTTTTTATACTAACAATGGATCACATGACTTAAAGTGTTCGTTCATATTGACGAACCACTGGAGAATTACCTCTGCACTTCCCTTCAGTTCTGTTGAGCTGAGTGACTTTCAGGTCTTTGCTTTTGCTTACCATCCTGTAACTTTACCGTTTAAGTTCAATCTCAACAGCAATTATTTTGTCCACAGCAGAGCAGCCATGTTCACCACGAAAAGCTATAAAAACTCACCGTGCGCTATCAGCCCAGCAACAAACGGCGGAGAGACAAAGCAAGCAAACAGCTAGTGAACATAGTGGAGCATTTAGCAAATATCTCCCTCGGGCGTAACTAAAACCAGATTAAATATTGTACAGTCATTCATCAGGTGGACACAAGCGTGACTTCAATCGAATTCACAGGTTATCATATCAACCTCAAGGGAGAAGTTTTGGTGGTGATGCTTGTTTACACTGATCTAAAATATCAGTTACTGCAGTTGCAAAATGGATAAATTGTAATTCTGTTCAAGATTAGACATATAGAGATTATGTGGGCAAATGTAGATATTACTCTCTCAATTTCTGTCTTTCTGTCTGTCTTTCTCCAGGGCCCACCTGGGCCACCTGGACCCCCAGGCCCTATGGGGGAAAAGGTAAGCGGCTCTCTAGTCCTTCCTGTACTGCCATCAGCTTGTAATGGGGTCTAATGAAACTTGTAGTTGGTTTTGTGTTAAAACCTGAGTTTGTGGAGTGTTAGAGCCAGTCATTTTATTGAGTGAATATTTCATCTTCAGGGTGAGCTTGGGTTGCCAGGGCCAGCAGGAGTTGATGGGGAGAAGGTATGATTGCAAAGACGCAGAAATCACACACAAGCTGATTAAATGTCTTAAAGTATTGTTTATGCTTCTTTATATAAATGGTGGTTTTGAAGTTTAGTTTTTTGCCCCACCACTCCTTATAATGCTGAATATGACATCAAGTCTGGATTCTTTGTCTCCAGGGACCCAAAGGTGACATGGGTGAGGCAGGACCACCTGGTGAGAGAGGAGAGAAGGGAGAGATGGGGCTCTCTGGACCTGCTGTAAGTAGCAGCAGTAAACATGTTTCACTGATAGACAAACATTGCATGACAGCTGAAAGTTCATCTTGCTCTCTGTACATCAGGGTATGGATGGACAGAAAGGAGAGAAAGGCGACTGCAGAATGGATGACAACCTGGTTAGTCCAACACATATCATACATATCAGTGTATGAATGTGGGTAAATGTAATGGAAAGCGCTTTGGGTGGTCATAAGAGTAGAAAGGTGCTATACAGATCATTTACTTTGTGGTTGAGAAAAACACAGGTTCTTTAACCAGTCAGTCATCTCTGGGTATGATACAAGCTAAATTTATCTCCACTGAGCTTTCTGCTCCTGCTTGACTCTTGTCATTTCAATGGTGCTCAGGTTCAGATGATTTCCCAGCCAGGCCCACCTGGCCCACCTGGCCCACCAGGGGTTCCTGGGTCTCCTGGGTCCACGGTGAGTACTTATGTCACTCTCCAGATCCAGGTAGAAACTACTCAGTTCAAGTCTGTTTTTTGCATCTTTGTAGCTGTCAAACTCACAGTACACACTTTTTTTCAGGGGCTGCACGGGATGCCTGGTCCTAAAGTAAGATTGCAAAACCATGAGTCTGATAGGTTGTGGAGGCAATGCCATGTTGTTTGGTACTCAGTGTTTGTGTGTTCTAATGCAGGGTGAGCCTGGATTCGGGATGAAGGGAGAGAAGGGGGATGTTGGTGCTCCTGGACTCAAAGTAAGTGACACTTACCCATTATTATCATAATAAAATGTAATGTACTTGGACATCAGTGGTGATGATGTACTTCAATTGCAGGGATTAGTCGGTCCACAGGGAATACCTGGGCCTGCAGGGTTAGTGGGTCTTCCAGGTGCAAAGGGAGAAAAAGTAAGCCCCCAATCACCTTCAAGAATGTGTTTACTAAATCTCTTTGTTGATCATCTGTATGCATGATATATATGTGTGAATGTGTGTTTACAGGGTAGACCAGGGGAGCCTGGACTAGATGTAAGTTTCACACTAAGAGTTTAGATCTTGAAATCATCCATCTAAACATTTTAAATGTAACTGAACTTTTTTTAAACTTGTATCCAGTGATAAGGGACCTGCTGACCTGTTCATGCTTCTATGTACAGGGTTTCCCAGGTCTGATGGGAGACAAAGGTGACCGAGGGGAAAGAGGAGACAAAGTAAGTACAGCACACATTAAGAAATACTGATTTTTCTTCCTCAAAATACAACCAATTCAATATTTGTTTCTCAGCGTTATTGCATCTTGTTCAACATTTCCTGTATCCTGAATCATTTAATGGCAACACCAAGCTCAGTTTGACCTTTCCAGTCATGTAGCTGTTCTTAATGACACAAAATGGTTTTGCTTCATGTCTAGGGTGACAGGGGAGCAGTGGGAAAGAGGGGTCTAAAGGGCCAGAAGGGGGAGCAGGGTCCTCCAGGCCTGGACCAGCCTTGTCCTGTGGTATGTTGCATCCACACACACACACATTGAGAATATTCCGTAGGTGTCTTAATTGCTGTAACAGGGAAAGGTAAGACATGTCTAGCTTAGAGTAATATAGCTGACCCCATAAGTATTTGACATTATAGCTTTAGGTAATTCTCACACGTACTTTTCCTCGTCAAGAAGACAACAATAGACTGATTAGCTAGAGACAGTAACTCAGACGTCAGGCTAGCAGATATCAGTGTTCTCTTGGAATCTAACAAGGTTGAGCCATACAAGAATGTTTACAAGAACTAACTGGCTCCACAGGTTAGAATACAACTCTTGGATAGTGAGAGATTCCAATATGATGAAGCGGTTGGAATCTAAACATCAGATAGATTAGGTGTTCTAGGTGAAGGTGACCTATTAGAGAAACCTACAGGCACTAGGGGGAAAGACAGAAACATAAAAGGGACCACATGATGTTATCCTTCAGATTTGGTGTTGGCATTTGACGTGTTCACATGTTGTGTGCTGGCACTGCATCTCCTCGGCCGGACTCAATAAACTATGCTATGTTAAGTCTTCATCAGTCTCCAAAACTTCTTCACACCTGGCTCACAACAATAACATTTCAACAACACACACACTGTAATATACTCTTTTGAGCTGCTTTTCTTACCATGACTCTCCTCTCAACTTTTAGACATATTGTATTTACCTGCTTTCTTCTCTCAGTACACTTTCTGTCATTTTCTCTGTTTTTCTGCCTTAATGCTGTGAATGTGCAACTGGCTCTTGCTGACAGGGATGTGGTGAGACTAAAGGTCTGTCTGAGAAGGCAGGGCTTTCTTCCCCTTCACTTGCTCCTCTTCCTCCTTCCGGCCCTGAGGCCCCCTGTCCTGTGGTACAGTATCTCTTCTTCCTTCCTCCTCCCCTTGCATCTATGCATGTTATTTTCTATTGAAACACTCCCTTTTTCATCTCCCAAACTATGCACATGCCATACTTTATGTAGGTCTAGTTCAGTTTTCACTGTAAAGAGAGACATTCACAGATAATCAACATGTTAAAAAAATCTAACATATTGCTTATAATCTGGAAACAAAGAGACAGAAGATGCCAGGTTACAAAAACTTAATACAAAAACATTATTCTAGCTGTCAAATGCAGGTGCGCTGGAAAATGCAGATGTTTCGGCGGTCTACAGTATTCGCACAAATAGATATAGCTGAAGCAACTGACTGCCACCATGAAGGAATAGTTAGATAAGAGGTTCAATAACACTTTCATACCTGCCTATTAAATATGAAGCTATACAGCCAACCTGTTAACTTAACTTTGCTAAACTAAAGACTGGTAACAGGGGTAAACTGCTAGCCTGGCTCCATCCGATGGTTAAAATAAATCCAACTACTAGCCTGTCTAATCACTAATTGACACACTACACTGTGTTTTTATTTGCTTTTAAAGTTAGGTTTATGAGAGGATTTAGCAAATGAGATATTGTTCAGGAGCCAGGCCAGCTGTTTCTCACTATTTCTGGTCTTTATGCTAAGCTGAATTAACTGTCTGCTGGCTTTAGCCTTTGATTTAACAGACAGATACAAGAGTGGTATCAATCAATCTCATCTAAATCCCTGCCAGAAAGCAAATAAGGAGTTTGCTGATAAGGAGCGCACAGCTCAGACGTTGTTACTGTAAGGTGTGCTTAAGCATGCATCACATGACATTTTCTGGTCTATTAACTTTCCACTGCTGTCCTCTCTCTGCAGGGACATGATGGGCTGCCCATACCAGGCTGCTGGCACAAGGTGAGAGGTCTTAACATATATTTTTCTAAAAACATATTGTTAACTAATGAAGTGATCAGCACTTGTTTATGAGACTGCCGCTGGCACAGTCAGGGAATAGTAAAAAGCTAACACTATAATCAAAGCATACGCTGACATTATTACTCATGTATTGTCAGCATTAAATTCATTGCTTGACTTTGATTTAATACAGGAGCATTTTGTAAGTATATAACAGTGTGTGAGGTTGTAATTGTAAAGCATGAGTAGGCCTATTTAAGATGACATTTGTGAAGGGCTGCTGATATGCTACTAATGATCATTCCCCACTATTCTTCTTTTGCAGTGATGACTAACCAGCAGCATGGAATCTGTACATATTGATATGGTATATATTGGAATTGAATACTACACCAACAACCCGCTCCTTTGTTTTCCCTTTTTTTTCATAAAACGTTTTATATAATATATTGAGGGTTTTTTTAACAAGGACATTTTTGATTTCTACAGTATTATGAACACTTTTTTAAACTCTAGAGAGCCAGTGTTTTGTTTTTTTGAATGGAGCCACGGTTGTAAAGAGAAGAAACTGAAGTGGCAGTGGGGCTCTTACTTTGAAGAACATTCCAGATAAAGAAGTGTTGGAGTGCCTTGACAGTCTAGCTACCTTACTAACAAAGTCTGACTTGCTGCCTGATTGTAATCATGGACGCTGTATGGATATGACAGTTTGTGCACTCACCCAGTCTCACGGATGGATGGGTGGATGCTTGGCTGGATTGACAGATCTCTTGGCTGTGGCAAATGGAGGAGTGTGGGTCAGTACTCTCTTCTCTCTCTCTGTTTTCGAAAAGGAGGAAATGGCGAGACAGAAACTTAAACGCAAGCGTCTCTCTCAGCCCTGAAGGGGTGGAGGTGGAGGAAGGACATGCAGACAAGCAGAAAGCACCAGGGGCAGATTGGCCTTTATGAAGCATGGGCGAGCCACGTGAAGCCCCAGTGTCATACTGAACACTCAAATCCTCCGATATGGAAACTCTCCAGGAGGGGGCGACGGAGAACATTGCATTTCCACATTTACCTGAGAAGAAAAGATACACCTGCAGCTGGTGATGTTGCGCAAAAGTTTGATAACCAGTGGAAGTTATTTAGGAGTCACTGACGTCACTGGCACATAAGAAAAGGTTAACTGCATTGAACCTGTTGTGGTGATCTCTTGTATGGCTCTTTTGTAAAAGGCTTTCACTAATTAAATGCATGATCATAACAAGGCACAGTGTTTTTTTAGCATTCTGACAGCTTGTCTGATTTGAGGTCCCTCACTGAAACCTCAAACGACAGTAGATTAATTTTCATTGGCAATAAGCAGCATTTAATAATCTTTCCATTTGAACAAGCTCACTCAGTCAGTAAGTCAATCTTTTTATGGCTTACACTTGTGTGTTGTTTTATTATGTTATATTTTGACCTATTTCTGTCCAGTTACATTTTGCATTCCGGTGCATTGCCATGTTTGTGGAAAAAATAGATAGTGAAACTTCGAGGCCAGATTTGAAGGAACCATTTACAGTATTCATGATAATTCAGTGTTTCCTTGAATGATTGCCAATCAAATAATTTTCCTAATAATTTTCAGTATAACTGATGCATTATGACTGATCATTATTTTATTTTAATCGCTGATGAAGACATATTTAATCATTGTTGCCATTTCTTTTGGGACAACAGTGTAAGTTCTTGCTGCTGACTTAAATGTGTGTTGTTTGTTTGATATTTTTGAATCAATATTAGTCATTTGGACTGAAGGACTAACAGACTTAAGTATGAAATTTAAATCAAACGCACAACCATTGTTTTGGGGGTATTTATGCATTTTTTATGCAACAATACACCTTAGCACAATGGTTTACAACTGTCATTTATTTTGGATTTTGTGTGTGTTATTTCAATTATCACAAAATGTTTTAGTCTTTGCTATCTGATGACTTTTAATGATTTGTTTTTGGTCTTTGTAATACATTTTTCTCAGATGGAATCATTTCTTGGTGCTTAAATATTTTTATATACCTGTTTAAAGCTCAACTCTGCATATTCATATGCAAAACCACACACATGTCCACAGACACACATGCATCATTGCTTAACGAAATGTTGAACATACAGGGAAAAAACAAGTCGTATTTGGATTTGCTGGTGTACTATTTTTAAATAGTTGGATGCATGTACAGGAAAGAGATTACACATGAGTGGAAAATTGTGGACATCTCTACATTGGTGTTAATTGCAGTTTTTGATACAATATGAATAACATTAAGCAAATATCTTTTTCAAGGAACAATACATATTCAGGTTAATTTATATCGTGTTCATTGTTAGCCTGAATATGAATAATCAATATGTTTTATTGGTTGATTATCTTCAATTACCATCAACACCATTCATTGGAGCATTTGAACATTTCAAACCTGGTCAGGATTAACGTTTTCATGGACACAAACGGACATGTGATTTGTGAAAAAGTGAAAATGGTATTTGCTTTTCCAATTCTGTAATTTGTTCAAAGGACAATGTTTTTTGAAGGGTGAAAACACACAGTCCCGCTGGTAATGCTGACTTACTTCTTTGTAATTACAAATATCCACTATGCACGTTATGTTGCACTAGTCATGATCTAGGCTCCATATCCCTTCAAAGGGAGTTTCTATTTTGGTTTGAAATGACAAAATGTAACATAACATCTTATAAGCTTTATTTTTGCAAAGATCCTTTTACAGTAATAGCCAAAGTTCAATGACTGACTTCACACAAAATAATTTTCACATAAGCAGATAAATATTATGTGAAGTCCCACTAAATGTTTTAACTTTGGAAGGGTTTTGTAAGAAAGATCAGTGGTTCCCATGTTAAACCTATACTGCACTACTCATTTATGACATTAAAGGTATTCCAGCAACATTTTCTATCTGTCGCATATCATTAAACCAAAATAGAATAGCTGACATACAAACTTCATTTGAAAATCATTTTTAAAAATTATGTTGAGTTTATTGAAAGCTGGATTGCTCAACTGTAAACCACTTAGCATTATTTCACTGGAGGCTGATTGGTTATCTCTCACTTAACATTATCATATGTTATTTCTTTTTGCAGATTCTATCAGTTTCAATTTTTAGGCTAAATGGAGTCAGTAAATCGCACAATGTCGGAATACAGTTTGGTGTTTTAGCAAGTCATATATCACAGTATTAGCTTGACTTTGTGAGAATGTGTTTTTTTTTTTTTGGTTGTGTATTTGGTTGTAAAAGAATTAAGCTATTTTTGTAATTACTTGTCTAAAAATGTATAACATAAAATCTGGTCAAATAAACATGTAGACTGAAGTAAACTCTCTCTGTCCTTTAATCATAATCATGTAACATGATTCAGTTTCATTCATTTAACATTTCTATAGCATCAAGATGTTCTACCAACCTTACCACATACTGGATGTGCAAAACAAATGCATTGACGTAACCTATACAATCTATGGACATAATACAGAGGCATTTAATTATTTAGACAAGGAACCATATAACACATAACTATACACAGACTAATAAACAGAAGCTGTACAAAAATACAAGTAAGTAAAACAATAGGGACGTGCCATAAAAATAGAATTCCAGAAAACCTGGTCCTGTAAGTTAAAGACATGCATGTCCTTTAATACACAGCAGCTCTGTGAGGCTGCACTAAGGGACAGCAGTGGTCACGATGTTAACACGCTCACATTGACAATGCTACTATGATGATGTCTAGCAGAAAATGTTTACCGGGCTCACCATATTATCTTTAGTGTGTTTGTATGCTAACTTTTGTAGCATAAAAGACAAAGTGTAGCTGAGGCTGGTGGATCTGTCAATTTTCTTTTGCTTTGGAGGAATTCGGGTACAAACCAATGTACCGGACAAATTAATTAATTTTAACCTAATAGTGGCAGCATATGAGAAGTCAGAGTAAGTTATTATATTTCATCCTGAGGGGCACATGAATGTCTGTACCAGATTTTATGGAAATCCATCTAGTTAATAAAAAACTAAATTGTCTACTTCATGGTGGTGATAGAGGAAAAAAACTAGGGGATCACCAAAGTCAGTAAAATTTGTTTTCTGTGCACCCCTGATATCTGTGCTCTGATGCTAACCCATATCTTGTTTATTTCAATCACCTTTATTGTTAACGATTAATAAAATTATATCCAGTTTTGCTAGGTTGGAGGAACTTTTTGTGACAGAAAAAGTTTGAGAACCAGTGCAGTAGTTGTTGGACAGACTGAACAACAGACTGACATTGCAAAACACAGAGCCACATCTGCTAGCATGGCTAAAAACCAAATTCAGTATATTCAAATAAATACACTAGTGAAAAGGTTGCCAGGAAGTTAATCTGATGCATTCTGCTGAATGTGTTAATCAAATACTTACCACCTCCAAATTGCAGCTGACACTCTGTGGAAAGCTCAAAATCAAAAATGAATTTAATTTCCGTAAACGCTGCATAACATGATACAACACCAACGGAATGTTTCTTCTCATACAAATGGTGTTGATGGTAGCATCAGTGTTTCTTTGGACCATCTGACTCAAATATGCCAGAAGGACAGATAATGGTGTGTTCCCCCTTCGGCCAATAAAGTGTACTCTTAATTAATCTGAAAAATTGTATCAAAGAAATACAGAAACATTTTCACCAATCATTTTCATATGTCCTCCATTGTTACAGTTGAATGAGCTCATTGTTTCTAAGACCAAACAACAGGTTACATAATTGGTTGCAGCTGATCCATGTGGAAGGGAACATTGGAACAAAGGGATAAAATATTAACATCCGCTTGAATTGTTTACAGCAACTCTGAATTTCATGTCTTTTATTATAAATAATAGCTCGTTTTAAATTAACAAATTACCTTGAATTTGTGGGTCAGTGTTTGTGACTGTTAAATTGGAGCCACATATGTTATGGTCATAGACCACCATGAGATTGTAATACACCTACATTGCATGCATCTTAACTATGTTGAAACTGGAAGGTTTCTCCTCCCAAAATGTCATTCCATAATTCCATAACGTGTTAAACCTTACTGTATCAAAATTGTACCTTTATAGCATGGACTTACTCTTTGTAGCTTTAGTTAAGGACAGCACAAAAATTATTTTGGAAATATTCTATCTATGAATTAATGACTAGAAGATCACATTTTGTTGTTGTTAATAAATAGCAATTTGATCTTTAAAACCTTAAAACATTTTAGGTGTTTAAGCTATAATAGCCACACTGTGCATTACTAAAATCATGATACGAATGGAGACAGTATTAAAAGTTTGAAATCTAACTATCGTCTTTAACAGGCCTTTCATGGAGCAAATAAATGTTCTGCATTCAAAATTGTACTTAAGTAAAAGTTAGTATTATCATCAAAGTATATGTATAATTTTAAAATTACTCATTATCTAGAATGACTCATAACTAATGTTGTCAATTAAATGTTGTGGAGTAAAAAGTACAATATTGGCTTCCAAAATCTGGTGGAGTAGAAGTATACAGTAGCATAATATAGAAATACTCAAGTAAAGTGCAAATACCTCAAATACAATGATAAAATGAATAATACTTGAGTAAATGTGAGTACTGAGTTATATTCTGCCACTGACTGCAACAGACTTCAATAGACTTCCTGCTGATGGGGACAGAGAAAGAGCAGCTCTCCTGACCTCACTATACATTGAGACATAGCTTGACACAGTTGCTGGTGTGTATGAGCTGCCATCCATAACAAAGAAAAGTAATACTTAAACTCATTTATAAACCAATTCAAAAAGGTATTATTTTTGGAGAATTAATGTGAATTTGATATTTACCACTAATGATGAGAGCATTAACCATGTCAGATATTTCTTTAGAGACATTATCTAAATTAACCAGAACTTCAAATGAAGCCAAATAGAGGGATATTGCTATTTTTGAAACTCAAGCTGGTATGGAGGACTAGCCCCAATGATGATTTCACAAAATATAACAAACAAGGACTTGTAAAGAATAAACGGGTCAACCTCACACTGACCTTTTTTTTACAGGTTTTCTGCAGCTGGATAGTTCCCTTAAGAGAAGTTAGCCATTTTAAGAATATTTACTTGTTATTGCAATATTGTTGTCACTTATTTTGACTTTTGCAGCTCTCACACAACCATTAACAAACGTATGTTATAATGTTTAATTGTAATAAGGCATGACCATGGCATCGTCTGGTATGAAGTCCACATTTCCCAGAATCCTCTGCGGGCTGCTCACCCCTCTTAGTTTTTGCATCCGGGTCTGAACTTCCTTTTCCTCTTTGCCCCGATGCGATGAGGACCTAGGATTTTCCGGACCTCTGAAAAATCCGAATCCATCCTTGTAAAAGGCACCACCGAACCTCGCCAAAATGACCGAGCAGATGACAGTGAGGGGGACCCTGAAGGGCCACAGTGGATGGGTCACCCAGATCGCCACTACGCCCCAGTATCCCGACATGATTCTGTCGGCGTCCCGAGGTGAGGCTTCCTACGCCGGCTCCGCTAACATGGCTAACATAGCATCACGCTACATGTTGGGTTTGCTGCTGTAACCTAAGACAAACGACGGTGCTGGTGTGAGTGACACGTGAAATATGTATAAAAAACCCACCAAGGCATGTAATATGTGTATTTTAGTTTTACGCAGACAGAACCTGTTCTAACTTAACCCGCTAGCCGAGCTAACTTAGCTAACACTATCTGGCGTCACCTGTAATGCAGCCTTAAGGTCCCACATTGGATCTGTGACACGTGTAATAACACACAAGGGAAACTACCAGTGCACTTACATGTATAAATGTGTGCACCTGGCCACAGTCCACTCCTAACCCAAGTAAAGTTAGATTGAGCCTGAGTGTTCGCCAGAAGTTTCATCCGTGTGTCACCAGGACATGCTTTTGTCCAAAGGTTCTGCTTTTGCCTGAATGAAATATGTAAATTGAATTAAAACAACTGTTTGTTTTTCAGACAAGTCTATCATCATGTGGAAGCTGACCCGTGATGAAACCAACTATGGCATCCCCCAGCGCTCCTTGAGGGGCCACTCTCACTTTGTAAGTGATGTTGTCATATCCTCGGATGGACAGTTTGCCCTGTCCGGAGCCTGGGACGGATGCCTCCGCCTGTGGGACCTCACCACGTAAGTGCAGGGAGTGGAAAGCTCAAGTACTGGTCAGGTGTTTGGTGGAAAGTTGCTTCCTCTACAGGCTTTCTGTAGATGGTTTCTATTTGTCCATGTGGATCGCAGGTTAAGCAGGATAGGGTTTTCTGCTTGCATGAAATGAGGTCTGTTCTTGATTCTGTACCTGCTGCATGAAACAAATCTGCTTTTTAGTAGTAGTAAATTAAATTGATGCAGTCACGACCTTTTTGTAATCACAGTAAGTGAAAAATAGGTTTGTTGTAAAACCTCAAACTCTTCACCTAGATCTAGTGAAGCTTAGCCACCAGGATCTCAAATAACTTGTGCCAAAAAGACAGTCATCTCAGCATAAATTAATGGTGACCAGGTCTATGTCAAGCCTTTTCTGCATACCATCAGTAGGTAAAGTCTGTTAGAAATGAAAAGTTGTGTGGCCAGTAACTTTGGTTGACATTGCTGTAACTTGCACAAAGATGAGAAGCTTAGTTAAGTGTTACCTGCATAAGGGTTAACCTGGCTACACAGATGCTGCTAGTAAATGGTAAATATTCATTGTCACCCAGTTCTTGCATCCATTTTTTTCTGGACTATGAGTCAACAGCTCTGTGTGATCTATTTTTTCCCTTCAGTGGCCTCACCACCAGGCAGTTTGTTGGACACACAAAGGATGTTTTGAGCGTGGCCTTTTCTGCTGATAACCGCCAGATTGTGTCTGGCTCCCGAGACAAGACCATCAAGCTATGGAACACTCTTGGAGTCTGCAAGTACACCATCCAGGTGAGCTGCCAACATGTGTTGTCTTGTGAGCGGTTCTGTCAGTGATACTAGATTTTACTGGATTTAAGTACTGGTCTAAGTTATAATCTTGTATTACACTGATTTTGGAAGTTGAAACTTCTCAATCTTCATTTGCCCTTGAACCAAACTGTCCTTAAAGTATGAGTTTTTGAACAGTTCAAGTTGATGTCAAAAGGAAACCTGCTGCTCATCCAGTCATCAGTGCAAACCTTACCTTTACAACACTAGCTCTCTACAACAGTGTGATGTCCAGCATTGCCATGCCTTAATATCAGTCAATAATTGGTTCAGTGACCTTGTTTGGTTGAACATGTATTTAATTTAAGTTTCGTGTTAATAAGCAGCTTAACAACACAGTACTGTAGGTATCCATGTCCCCCCCCCCTCAATGAGATGGTAATGTATCACCTGGCTTTATACAATAAAATCAAACAAATCACTAACCAGAGAATCTTGAATTAAAAATATAAATGTATGTTTGATTTGCAGGATGAGGGCCATTCTGAGTGGGCATCCTGCGTGCGCTTCTCCCCCAACAGCAGCAACCCCATCATTGTCTCCTGTGGCTGGGACAAGATGGTCAAGGTATATTTTGTGCAATGAACTCCCCACTTGTATACTTTTGCCCTTTGGGTTTTCTTGCTTGCAACTGTAGCACATAAAAATTAACACTTCGCCCAATGATTTGAAAACTGGCATGTATTACCTGACCTCTGGTCTTTGGCTTGATGATGATTTTTGTGCTGAGGGCACAACCCATATAGCTTTACATGATCTTTATACTACCACAGGTGTGATGTAGTCCTGTCCTTTGCTCCTAGGTGTGGAACCTGGCCAACTGCAAGCTGAAGACCAACCACATTGGTCACACTGGCTTCCTGAACACAGTGACTGTCTCTCCTGATGGCTCCCTGTGTGCATCTGGTGGAAGGGTATGAGAAACTTTATTATATAGACTACTACAGAATTTAAGCACCAGTTTAAGTCCAGCTTGCAGGTTTCAGCAGTGATGAAAGCTTAAAATGCATCTGTTTAACATTGACGATAAAGAGGCTGTTTCTGAGTGTTACCTGCTTCTACAAAGGTCATTGTGATGATGATCTGTAAATATGATCATACAGCAAACTCTCTAGTTGTTTGCTGTTAAGCCTAATGTAAGAATCCTACAAGTGTACTGTATTTGTAAATATGGTGATTCAAGTGTTTTTTTTTCTTTCCGTCCAGGACGGCCAGGCCATGCTTTGGGACCTGAATGAGGGCAAGCACCTGTATACCCTGGACAGTGGTGACACCATCAATGCCCTGTGCTTCAGCCCCAACCGTTACTGGCTGTGAGCCGCCACTGGCCCCAGTATCAAGATCTGGGTAAAAGATCCTAAATATCTCATCAGTATACGGTGCATTAAACCTACAAAGCAAAAGGCGGTGATGAAACTTCCAATGCCAACTGTATTCTTTGATGATAAAGAGGCTGTTTCTGAGCTTTAACGTAGAACAATTTGTTCATAGTGTAATGCTGGATGCATTAACACAACACTGATCCTTTTCTACTTCTGAGTAGTTACTGATTGCACTACTTGTTGCGTTTTCTTATGTAGGATCTGGAGGGCAAGATCATTGTGGATGAGCTGAGACAGGAAGTGATCAGCACAAACAGCAAGGCTGAACCCCCACAGTGTACTTCCCTGGCATGGTCTGCTGATGGACAGGTACAATACATTCTGCTCTGTAGGACCTATCTCTACAGATGTCTTGCTATCCCACAAATTGATGGCTATATTATTTAAGCCCTGGTGATTATACCCATTCACTTTTATCTCTGATATCAAATGGTGACAGTCCTGCAAATATGAGGGGCACTAGAAACACACTAAGTATAGAATATTAAAGACCTAACTGTAGGATAAAAAGGTTAATCTATCCCTCCATTTCTTTACAGACCCTGTTTGCTGGCTACACCGACAACCTGATCAGAGTGTGGCAGGTCACCATTGGAACTCGATAAGAACTTTCATCGAAGCAACTTTGAATAAAAGACTGTTTAAAAAGAACATGTGTGCCGTCTTGGTTTTAACACCGTCTGATAGCAGTGATTGTAATATATACAACAAGATGTCTATTACAGGTGGAACTTAAATCAATAAGACAATATTTAACAAATGTAAAGTCTCAAGGGTTTATTTATACTAATGTTAATAAGAAAAAAATAAATGAGAATTAGACCTGAGAATTTTTGGTCACAGTTTTGTGTCTAAGTTTGGTGCATAAAAGGTACCCCAATATTTTGCAAGATTAGCCGTATTGACACTAAGCCAAAGTGAGGGTAATCGTGAATACGGAAAGCCAATGAATAGGGCCTACGACTGAACTGATTTGTCACTGACTGTAGATGAAGCTGGATCGATTGACCCGCTTGGTTTGCCGTAGGCATGCAATGGTATCCTAGCAACCCAAACTCACAAAGAACGGGGGCGGTGTTTTAAGCAATAGATTGTCCGACATTTTTACACTGAATTTTAACATTCACACTAACTTTTCTAGCTACTGTTGAGTTGCTTGATGCGTAACGTTAGTGTTGAGTTGACAGGAGTGTCAGAAAGTAACGTAGAGTACCCGGGCTTGTGCTGCACGCTGGTGAAGATGGACCAAACCTCATGTCATTCTCGCATTTATGTGGAAAGAACTCTGGCCCTTATTAAACCAGATGCCATCCACAAAGCGGAGGAGATAGAGGACATTATCCTCAGATCCGGCTTCATTATCCTGCAGGTTGGTTAACAAGTCGTGAAAAACACAGCAGTAAGTTAGACGACGCTGAAGTTAGCTTCCGATTCGGCAGTTAAGGGAAAAGTTAAGGGGAACTTAAGTGAAAGTTAACTTACGTTACTGAGCTACCGAATCTCCGTTTTTTGCACCTCTTACTGCTGTGGAAGCTGTTATGCATTTTAGGCAAAGCCTTAATGCTGTCTGGAACACTTTTTGAGATTTGAAAAAACTATATTTTATTTGTGAAAATGACAACAGGGTGATTTCACTGCTTTTTTCGCATGAAGACCACATTAGACCAGGTCCAGATCCAAAACCACTATACCTAGAGATCTCAAATCTGGACTAGATTACTCTAAAGAGGTTAAAGTTTCAATCAGACACAGTTTCAGATTTGTGAAACCTTTATTCAATTTGTGAAAATGCTTTAAAGGGTGATTTCACTGCTTTTTTCGCATGAAGACCACATTAGACCAGGTCCAGATCCAAAACCACTACACTTAGAACTCTCAAATCTGGACTAGATTGTCCCACTGAGGCTAAAGTTTCAATCAGACACAGTTTCAGATTTGTGAAACCTTTATTCAATTTGTGAAAATGCTCTAAAGGGCAATTTCACTGCTTTTTTTCATGTGTAGACCACATTAGACCAGGTCCACATCCAAAACCACCATACCTAGAGCTCTCAAATCTGGACTAGATTACTCCACAGAGGCTAAAGTTTCAATCAGACATAGTTTCAGATTTGTGAAACCTTTATTCAATTTGTGAAAATGCTCTAAAGGGCAATTTCACTGCTTTTTTCGCATGTAGACCACATTAGACCAGGTCCACATCCAAAACCACTATACCTAGATCTCTTAAACCTGAACTAAATTATTCCCCACAGGCTAAGGTTTCTTTATAACACAGTTTTAGATTATTGAAACTTTTAGTCCTTTTGTGAAAATACTATAAAGGGTGATTTCACTAAGTTGGGCTACTGCAGAAACTTTGTAATGTACCATGAAGTAGACCTGGTTGCCCGCCCAAACCAGCCGATCTCATGTCCTGCTACTTGTTATGCATTCAGGCAATGTCAGCAGGATGGGCACAGCTGGAAAAACACTCCATGGTGGAGGCACTATTGGCATAAGGTTGTTAGCAATAATGCTAACCTTATAATCACAGTAAATAAACTGTATAGTGCTACGTATTTTTTGTTGTTTGTTACAGAGTGAAACCAGATTAAACCAAACTGTAACTGAGAGTGGAGGTTCTGCCTGTAGATGATGTCTTTAGTTAGTACATATTAAATACATAATATATAAACACATCATAGACATAATCAGAGGTGAAAAAATATTTTTCAGATATTTTACTTAAGTAAATGTACTACCACACTGTGAATATATTCCACAACAAAAGTACAAAATGTACTCAGTTACATTCCACTACAGTAATCAATGCATCTATACCTGTAAGTGTGTAACTATGTGTTTAATATATTCTTATTTATTTTAAGGTGTCCTTTAAAGCATTTTCACAAATTGAATAAAGGTTTCACAAATCTGAAACTATGTGTGATTGAAACTTTAGCCTCTGTGGGACAATGTAGCCCAGATTTGATAGCTCTAGGTGTAGTGGTTTTGGATCTGGACCTGGTCTAATGTGGTCTAGACATGAAAAAAGCATTGAAATCCTCCTTTAAAGCATTTTCACAAATTGAATAAAGGTTTCACAAATCTGAAACTGTGTCTGATTGAAACTTTAACCTCTGTAGAGTAATCTAGTCCAGATTTGAGATCTCTAGGTATAGTGGTTTTGGATCTGGACCTGGTCTAATGTGGTCTTCATGCGAAAAAAGCAGTGAAATCACCCTGTTGTCATTTTCACAAATAAAATAAAGTTTTTTCAAATTTCAAAAAGTGTTTCAGACAGCATTAAGGCTTTGCCTAAAATGCATAACAGCTTCCACAGCAGTAAGAGGTGCAAAAAACGGAGATTCGGTAGCTCAGTAACGTAAGTTAACTTTCACTTAAGTTCCCTTAACTTTTCCCTTAACTGCCGAATCGGAAGCTAACTTCAGCGTAGTGTAGATTAGTCGTAGTAACACGTAACGTCTGTGAGCTTTGGGGTGAGCTGTGTTCGGGGTGTGTTGTGTCAGGAAGGGGTTGAACTGATAATTTTTGAGACAATATAAATATGTGTAATTACTTTTTATTAAAGATCCTCCTAACGTTGCATGAACAAGTAGGCTAACCTTAATGTGTTTCTTCAGGTGTGTGTAGAGAGTAACGCTGACATCGCTGTCTGGGTATCTGGATAATCCGTAATTCAAAAGCGACCTAGACCTCTAATAATATTGGATGACTTATCACATATTGTTAGGGTATACATGCTACGGCCAACTTTCGGGTTTCGGAATAACTACCCTATCCACAGGGTAACTAGGATCTGACGTTACAGCTGTACTATCACTCACTGTTATAATACGATTCAATAAAAACAACAGTTGTATTATCTAACGTTGTCAGACAAGAGCATTTTTTATTAAATACTACATAACCTTTGGCCATGAACGCGCAAACGAAGTGGAAGTAGGCAGGGACAGGGAGTAAGTACTTTCGGAAAAGGCCCATGCTAAATATGTCTTTTCAGGCACTTCTTATGCAGTTTGTCCACCAGAGAGCGCTGATAATCATGGTCACACTTACTGAATAACTAAATTAAAGGTTCAAAATGTTTCTTATTTAAAACATTGTGGGACAATGGACATTCAGACTTTCTCTTAAGTACAATTTACTAAGATAAATATTTAAAAATTTAATATCAGTTCACATTAAACTTAAGTGTCCAATACTTCCTTCCTGCCGCAGAAGCGGATGCTGCAGCTAAGTCCAGAGCAATGCAGTGACTTCTACGCAGACCAGTATGGAAAGCTCTTCTTTCCCAGCTTAACTGCCTTCATGAGCTCCGGCCCCACCATTGCCATGACTCTGACCCGCGACAATGCTATCACCCACTGGAAGTCCATCATAGGGCCTGTCAACAGCATCAAGGCCAGGGAAACTCATCCGGAGTGGTCAGTCTGTTAACTTATAAAGTGTTTTCTTGTCTGTTCCTTGTATCGCACATGTGGTGTTGTTTTATATATGTAAAGTGTATTACAATGACATTTTGACTGAATCACTACCTAGAACGGCTGATGGAAAGTGGGGTGTACACATAAAACCAGGCCTTGGATCCATTCCATGAAATCATGCTTGATTTTAAAGTTCCCACTAATGCATTAAATGTGTTCTTGGGAACAAAACCTCAGGCAAATTACACTGACCTTTAGTATTATATATTAACCATTAATTCCCCTACCATAATGTAAGTTGTGCCTCATGTATTAGTTAACACACCCACATAAGGGTGTCACATTTGAATATTTCTGTGACATCTTGACACCAATTCTTTCATAAGACAGGGAGCGCTATTCGATGGACACATTATACTAAACAAAATAATAAAGTTGAGTCAAACATACTGTTAACAGTACATTTTCTATATGGTTTTGAAAAAGTAACCTCATAATATTCTCTCTGCTCTTGGTACAGTGTGCATTCAGCTTATGATGTAAAAGTTTGAATCTGATATTTACACATATAATTGAGATTCTGGCCCCCAGCCTCTGACTATTAATGATATACAGAAGAAAGTTAACCACGACCTGTGAGTGCGGGACATCCTATGACTTAATTTTTGTTTTTTCTAACACGGAAGGTTAAAGAGTTGTGCTCATGTCAACCCTGGCAGAGATATTTATATCAATGTTATGTAATTTCCCCCAGCCTTAGAGCAAAATATGGCAGTTCTGACCTGCAAAACGCACTCCATGGCAGTGAGTCATTTCATGCGGCTGAAAGGGAGATCAAATTCATGTTCCCAAACTGTATGTAATGCACACACTCACTCATACAGTTGTTAGTACAGAAATGTAACACTGAACACTTACGATTCTGTATCGCACATGCTTTCTCTCTGTAGCTATAATCGAGCCCTTTTCCTCAAGAGAAGCAACCGAAGAATACCTGAGCAGGTATGTAAACCCAACTCTGCTACACGGACTCACTGAGCTCTGCAAGCACAAGCCACACAATCCCTGTGTAAGTATTTGATGCTCAGCATTTGAAGATATGCAGGTGCACAGATTTATTCATTAGCCAGTTATTTGTTGCTATTAAATATTAATTACCATGTTGTTTGCTGGTGTTGAGCTTTGAGTCCTTGAAACGTCTCACTCTTCCTTTTTTAATAGATTTGGCTGGCTGACTGGCTGATCAAAAATAATCCAAACATGCCTCAAATATGTGAGGGAGCCATTGTGGATGAAGCAGAATGAAAACAGAGAAGAAAGAGGGATAATCATCTCATGTGTTCGCATTTTATTCAAGCTATAATCCATTTGTTCTTTTTAAACACTTCTTTAAACAATGTGACTTGATTCATAACTGGAATTAAAATGCAACAGGTTAACATGTATTGACTGTTTATGGTTAAGGTCTAACATTTCATCTGGGATTACCAAGTAATCAGTGGGTTAAAAAGTTTGTAGTAGAGCATGATTGCAGTGAATGAATTGTATGACCTAAGGTGAAATGAGAACATTAACTAGGTTGGACCAAAAAACTCAGACAATAACGTGTTCTGGTCTGCCTGCTGTTATCAGCGTCATCTCTTGTTGGTCTTCTGCAAATTGTTCACAAACACAAAATTTATTATTGCCAAAATACTACAGCCAGTAAAAGACCTACATGTGGCTGTCTGAATACATTACTGAATATCCAAAGTAGATGACCTCAGTTGATCAAATGACCATTACAGCATTTTATTCAGGTTGCTTTATGTTTGCATGGCGGCTAACAAATTGATTATGTAGGAAAATAATCTCAATCAGCTTTGCAACAGTATTATGTGATTGGGATCATTTTTCAGCAATGGAAGAAATATATAGAAAAATATTATTTTTAATTACTGAGACATGGCTTTATGTCAGTCTCTAAAGGTCATTTGACTTTAGGTTATTTGGTCTGCAGTGACTGTAGCTTGTAGGCTGTGTGGATTCTCATTGTGTAGAGGGCTGCTGGTTATTGGAGGCTCTTGTCCTGTGGCTCGCTCAGGATAAGAGGTTATAGAAATAGTTATGTTATAGAAATGTCCTTTTTTCTCAAACAGGGAATATCCCACTTTCTCTGCTATCTACAGGATTTAGAAAAAACAGGAACAACTTCAGGAATAACAGAACTGAATCTACACCTCTCAGAAAGTCCCAATAAAAAAAACGGTGCATGAACTTAACAAACTTGTTTTTATTGTGAACCCAATGGACTCGATTTTGGATTTGATTTAATTGTTTTTAGGATGTCTGTTATTTTTGTCCAAGCCATGTTCAGTGTTTCTATTTTTACTTGTTCAATAATCACTGAAATAAATGTCTATGTACACATAAAGGGAGTAATGGCAGCTCTTTATGTATGCGTCAATCCATCATTAATGTGCATACAGAGGTACCAAAATCTACCTTTTGGACATTTTCCACATCCTGTCTGGACCGTGCTACTGCTGCGTTTGACTATGTTTCGTCAGATTCGGACCGGATAGCAGAGCAAGTAAGTCAAATGCTTAGAGTAACGCTTTCATACACTATTAAACACAATCTATCCGTCGTGTTTTAGCTGGGCCGATCGGCGTGGCAGTAAATTCACGAGCAGTGAACAAATCTTTCTTCTTTAGAAGCAGAAAGGGTGCCTTGTTGCGTTCCTTCCTGCGAGTCAAGGGCGTAAACATCTTCAGTAAAAAGAAAGCGACGCCTATGAAATCGGTCGGCGTCATGATCGACAGCAGTCATCATCCAATCAGAGGGCTTATCTGCAGAAACGTCGTTTTTTTCTGCCGGTTCTAGAAAACCAACCACGAGTTGTCGTCGTGTGGGAGAATCCATCTTGAAGAGAGCTCTCCGGTTGTGTGTCCAGTAAGCAGGTTTTCGTACTTCATTAGTCTTGGTTTTTTCATTGTATTGTCACGTAAGTACCTTGACTGTTGTAGTGTTTTAGTATTTCTTTCTGGTATGTGTAGATTAAATAGCTATATTAGTAAAAATATAGGCCTGCGGTGCGGCTAGCACGGCCTCTCCATTACGTAACTGCGAAATAGAGTTGTACAGTCCAGGCTCGGTTTATCAGCGTGGTACAGATGGCTACGCGTTCTCTAATCTTTGGCTCTAGCAGAAATTTACTTTAGACGTTGGGTGAATACTTTGTAAGTTAACGTACTCTGTTGCCATTTGCTGGCTCTCTGCAACAAATGGGGCCTTGTGTGAATGTATGGGACGCAATCGTGCCGGCCAAAATGGTGGGAAATGCATGCATTGGCACCATGTAAATGGCGAAGCGTGTACGGCATGAAGGGTTATATAACTACCGTGATGTTAAGACTTAAGCATATTTTTCTCTCATTTGGGCTTAGGTAAAATAGTGCAAAATGTCCGAGACAGAGCAGCAGTATATGGAAACATCAGAAAACGGCCACGAAGTCGACGATGATTTTAATGGAGCCGAGCACACCGAGGAGGCAATCGACGAGAGCGCCGCGAATGACTGCGGAGAGGGCGAAGGGCCCGACGCGGACGGGAATTCACAAAACGGTGGCACGGAGGGCGGCCAGATCGACGCCAGCAAAGGCGAGGAGGATGCCGGGTGAGTTTAAAATGGCATATCGTGATTTATTTTTTGTGTGAAGCAGACAGTGTTCATAAGCACTCGTGGTTTGCCATGTTTCTTTGTTCAACCGGCCTTTGTTGGCGCCATATGCAGAGCGGAGGGGGGATGGGCGCCTGGGCAGGCATCAAATCTCGCATGTATTGGTTTGAGAGGCTACAGAGAGGAAGCGTCTGCTGTCCTATCGAACATATTTTAATATAAATACATATATTTAAAGCTGTAAAATTGTCTGAAACCATAGCAACTGTAGCCTCTCTACGTGCTTGGGTCAACAAATGTTCTGGAACAGTGTGTACATTTAACCCCCCCCCCTCGTTTTTTTTTTTTTTTACCGTTCATCACCCCCACAGCAAAAGTTGGAGTAGCAGTATTGCCTGAAATGCTAAACGTGTAACTTTCACTTTTTATTGTGCTCAGGAAAATGTTTGTTGGTGGTCTCAGTTGGGACACAAGCAAGAAGGACCTCAAAGATTACTTCTCTAAATATGGCGAGGTGACGGACTGCACCATAAAGATGGACCAGCAGACAGGCCGATCAAGAGGCTTCGGCTTCATTCTCTTTAAAGATCCAGCCAGTGTAGACAAGGTAAGCGGGGAAGCAATCATGCCGGACCGTTAAGAGCTTTTACTGAGTGTTTACAAGATGTGTTATTTTCAATATTTTCCTGTGTTTTATAAGGTTCTTGAACAGACAAACCACAAGCTAGATGGCAGACAGATCGACCCCAAGAAGGCCATGGCGATGAAGAAGGACCCTGTCAAGAAAATCTTTGTGGGAGGCCTTAACCCTGACACTTCAAAGGAAGTTATTCAGGAGTACTTTGGGACCTTTGGAGAGGTACGGTATTCAATGCATTTTCCTTAGTGTATTTAAGAAAGTGTATGATATTGTTTGCTTCAAAGGGTTGTTTACCTCTCATGTAGATTGAGACCATTGAGCTTCCACAAGACCCAAAGACGGAAAAGAGGAGGGGATTCGTATTTATCACATATAAAGAAGAGGCTCCTGTCAAGAAGGTTATGGAGAATAAATACCACACCGTTGGTGGAAGTAAGGTAATAGCATATCACACCTTCTACATACAAGTGAAATTGGGTGTAATAAACCAATTTATACATTTTGTTCAACTTATATCAAACTCTAATGTAACATGCTCTTGTGTTGTGTTCCAGTGTGAAATTAAAATTGCCCAGCCCAAAGAAGTCTACCAACAGCAGCAGTATGGTGCCCGTGGATACGGCGGACGTGGCAGGGGCCGTGGAGGTAAGCACTTTTTTTTTCCTTTTTTTTTGTCTACCAGCAAAATCTTGAATTTAAACTACACTCAGTGTTCGACTTTAATTTGTGCCGTGTAACTTCCTGGGTCATTTGTGCTGGAGAGTTGTGACAAAGGCCTCACCTGTTGTTTCTAGGCCAGGGCCAGAACTGGAATCAAGGTTACAACAACTACTGGAACCAGGGATACAACCAGAACTATGGCTACGGACAGCAAGGCTACGGATATGGCGGCTATGGCAACTATGACTACTCTGCTGGTTATTACGGCTATGGGGGTGGCTACGATTACAGTAAGCGATAAGTGCCCCCAGGGAAAGAAAGAATGAGAGAAACTTTATTTTCTTGGTCCTCCTTGTTGTACAGAAGAACTCAGTCCCTTTTTCTCTTGTCCTCCAGACCAGGGCAATACAAGCTATGGGAAAACTCCAAGACGTGGAGGCCACCAGAGTAGCTACAAGCCATACTGATCACACGTAGTGCAGGTATGCATTTTTGCATCATCCGTGGTAGTATGAGAACATAGCTGTAACCATTGGTGCCTTTTTGACCCCAAAGATCCATCTACTCTAAATCCATTCAAGCATTGTGGTGGGGTTAGGGTAGGCCGTGTTGTGGGGTCTGTGATCATTAAAGATGGATTCATTCCACCTGTCGGCCATCTTAAGATGCATCTCTACAAACACTACTTGATCAATAAGGGTTGAGTTGGTGGTGGTTGAGAACAGGAATAAGGGCCGTTTCACCTTTCACCAGGGTGCTAGGTGTAATAGCTAGCGGTCGTGCCCCTCCCTCCCCTAAAGTGTCTGTCCATTCACTGACCTGTCAAAGCTCATTCATGCACCTGTCTGTCTTTGTGTAACTGCATGTCATATTTGGTTTATTCTCAGTAACGTTAAGCACCGTGTTTTTCTCTTAAGGTCTAAAGTAAATAAGAAAAAGAGATCCATGGTCTGACCACAGCGAACATGGGCTCTGGCTTTTCCTTTGGAGTTGGCAGAAATTTGGACTCATGCTCCATTTGTACAGATCAAGTGAGGAACTGGGGAAGCAAATGTCACTTTTCCACTTTTTATTTTATATTGTTTTGTGTCCATTTACATTTCCAGTGATGGAAGTGTTATTTTTACTGTACTTTTTGGTACCTTTTTGAATCTAATGTATTGTATGGTTGTATTTTTACATGTCTACTGGATTTACAGATGAGCAGGAGCAAGGGCTTTTAAAGCTCACAAATAAAACAATTATGCTTTTTTTTCCTTTTGGTGTTTCTAGATCTTTAGTTATTTTCTCCCATGCTGAGTGTTGGATACGAGTTGCATGGCTTCATATGTGGGGTGAGGCAAAATAAGGGATTTAAACTAATCAACGGGTTCATTGTAAGCGTGTCAAGTGAATGTTTGCAGATGGTCTAGTAGACGAAGACAACCAGCATCTTTTTTTTTTTTTTTTTGGCTTTTAAGGAGATTCTTCCCCCATCATGTTTGCAATTTTAAGTGGCTTTACTAGTGTTATTCAACTGAACGCAAGCCTGTTAATGTACGAGGGTACTCCCTCTCTCACTGGAAACTCATTCCTCTAGTGTCTTGGGCAAATTGGTAGAAATAAACTTTTGGTTTATATTACACATGGATCTTTTTGTTATTATTTGTTAAAGTTAATGTTAAATGTTTTGTACTGTTAAATGGCTTGCTTGTTTTGTCTTGAGTAATGTTAACATCACTACGGATGCCTCTTTGGTAAGCTATGGGAAAGGGCTTCACTACCTGCAGGATAACTGGCAGAGTGTTAATACCCACCCCACTAGATGTGAAACTGCCATACTTGAGCATTTTAAAGAATGTGTCGAGGAATTAAATATAGTGATCTGGTAAGTGCTTATCCCAACTATAATGTGTATTGAGAACATGTTGCTGATCAGTGTTGCAAATTGGAATACTTTCTATATTTCTGCTGTGGGGGAAAGAACACTAGTAAGACTTCAAAAATTAAGTGTTTATTAGTTTCTTGATTTAAAAAAAAAAAAAAATTCTATGGAATTCAAGTGTCACATTTGCAGTATTATCTTGTATATTGGTTATCTCCCACGTAGTAATGTGCTGTAGCTGGCACCACTGTACATTAGATGTATCTCCAATTGGCTGGATCATCATTGAGGTGACTGGATCTTCTCCTAAAGTGATACCATACACTGGTGGGAGAAACAATTTACAACATTTCACTTTTAGGTTGCACAGCACTAGACTTAAGATACTTACACGGTCACCACTTTGATATTTGCTAAATTTAAGCTGATTTACTAATAGGATAGGAGTCAGAATAAGTCAATTTAAGAACATTCAGTGATCAGTGTTGAGTAGAGTGGCAACATGTTCTGTGTGAATTAACTTGTTTGAGCTACTTGAACCTAGAGTATAGACATTCATCTCTACCTCTGACCTTATGAATGTGTCCATCTGAGAATGTCTAAAGCAATTAAAAGTTTTTCTACAGGTTTAACAAACCTTAGATGTCGTCCTTTTCCAGTTTAAGATCACTGACTTCCATGTCTGTGGGAACAAGAACATTTGAAGTTCTTTTACACTCACAAATGGGTTAATTAGCTGTTTAGTTTGTATCGCTGAGCATACATACTAATCATGACATGTAGATGTCTCCATACATACAATCCAGTGGGAACAACTGTAAACTAAAGATGGTGGGTGTGAAACTCACCTGTGAGGATGCGGTCAATACATTTTACCACCAGTTCTGTATCCTCGATAGAAAAGCACATAGGAGGTTTAAACTTAATGATGTTTTCCCAGGGGCCATCTGTGCTGACACAGATTTTATCATCCTCTTTCAACCTAATGTAAATGGGACATTGAGCTATATCAGAGTACAGCCTGTGACTGAGATGGTGTATCCAACAGTATATTTTTCTGGCAGATAAAAACTGCAAAACTACTGTACTGCACTGTTCTCCTGTACCTTTTCACAACCCATGCTGCTGTTTGTGTGGCAGGAGTCCTCTTTTCCCTGTCTGTAACCAGTTCAAGACCGACAAACAGTCCTACACCTCTGTAAAAACAAAAAAACAAACATGAGCCAGGCAAGGCTGGGAGAAACTGAAGGTTGACAATTGTTAAGACACCTGGCATATGGTTATTATTCAAGACTATGTCCCACCACCTTTATGAGGTTTGCCGTCTGCCAACCTAATGAAAAAATTCATTCAATGTTTGCATATGGCATATCAGAACTATAACATGTTTGTTTATACAGTAGTTTATATTAATATAGCCCATTTGTTATGAGAATAATTATATTGACAAGAGAAATACTTTTATTAATTTAATATTCCACTTTAACTGGGTATTTCATTGATTCTGAGGGTTAGATACTGTTGTTTTTGTTTTTTAATTTTTGCTTGGTAGTATAACAATTTTAAAGCAATAGGAAGAACATTGTATAGTCCTTTTTCACAGAAGACATTTTCACACACCACAGTAAGAAAAGCACAACTGTAAATGATAAAATGAAGGATTGCTGAATTCTATGCCGGGGTTCAATGTCACAACTTAGTGGGATTCTTACACAGCGGGAGCTATTGTTAATATTAGAAACACATGTGCTTTTCCTGTAAAGACAGTCAAAATATCTGCTGCGTAAAACAGCCTCATATGCACGCCACAGAGAAATTAATTTGGTTGAATG
This sequence comes from Lepomis macrochirus, assembly GCA_024633595.2. Lineage (NCBI taxonomy): Eukaryota > Metazoa > Chordata > Actinopteri > Centrarchiformes > Centrarchidae > Lepomis > Lepomis macrochirus. The sequence goes on along the minus strand of JALXJV020000018.1, from coordinate 14,659,487 downwards.
AAACTGAGAAATGCAAGCAAATGCAATGATAGGGGTTCATTTTTACACTGGACTTTTTACTCAAAGGTTACCTACACATTAACATAATAACCGTATTTTATCCCAATGGCTTGTCTACCATGTAAAGTCATTGCATAAGTTACAGTGTCTCCTATGTGATGTTCCACCTTCGCTCAGAGGCTCTCGTAGCCACACAGGTGTTTTTAACCTCTCGCACTGATGAGACCTTCAGGTTGAAAGTAGAGGCTAATGTCGGCAGTTTGCTGAACCGGTAAAGTTTAAAATAAAATAAAATAAAACGTGCAAAAATCACCCAGACATACTATGTGTCAAAGTGCAGCACAGTGTGCACCAACTGACCTGCTTATAAAAAAAATACAAAAGAATATCACAGTTTTAACTGCACACATTGCAGGGTTAGCTAACCCACACTTAATGAGCACTCTTTTTGAGTGTACAAGCACAACTGACCTTTTGTAAAATTTATAATGTATAATTCTGTATGTGTTTTATTAAGATGCATGGTTTTGTGGTTGTCGTAATCTCTGTGCCAATTTCAAGCCAAAGCAGCTAGCGTGAAAAGCGAGTGCCGCCAATTCTTTTAGTATCAGTTGTTCCACAACAACAGTTGCAAGTCAGAGAGCCGTCGATCAAGCACTGTACATACTTAAGCTGCCCTGACAAGAGGGTTAATCGGCCAAGATAAATGAAAACCCTTGTATGGATACACCAAGGGGGTGTAGGCACTTTAATAGGGGTTGGCAGGGAAATGGTGGTTTAAGTAGACAACATTTATTTATTATTAAAAGTGATTTAATGGCACAGACTCTGAGTTGAGAATAGCATAGCACGAATGCACTGGTTACTGCAACCTTACCTGACATCACCAATTACATGATGTCGTGTTTGCAGCTTTGTGAGCAAATCTTTAAGATGTGTTCCCACCCTTGTGGCGTTTCCTCTTAGGTCCTCTTTCTCAATCACATCAAGAACTGCCAGGCCAATTGCACAGGACACTGGATTCCCTCCGAACTGCATGAAGTTGGAGAGAAAATAAGTTTTATCTTGATATATATATGCTTACAGAGAGACAATTAAAAACAGATTTCCACCAAAGTAATTTTGTTTTGTATAAAAGCAGAAATGTATATCTACAGCTTTTATTAGTAATTTACTTTTGTTATTCTAGTTAATAAGGTGTGTTTTATTGCAACAATGTAGTGGTAAATTAAAGATTGGCTGAACAACAACTTGTGAACAGTAAAAAAAACTATAGTCAAGTGATGAAAGTAACCACCATGAGAGAATAAATTAAAATATAGCAAGAAATCATTTTGTCTTTTTTACCTTAAAATAACAAAGCTTTGTGTAACTGACATCAATTTAGTAACAATAATAACTTACTATGATCTCACATGATATGTGAATGTCATGATTTCTGTCAGTACACAAAGCGTTGTTATTTTAAGGTAAAAAAGACGAGTGATTTCTTCCTATATTTAATTTATTCTTCAGTTTGAAGCAGAAAATAACAATTGTCCAATTAGTGAAACTCTCCTTCCTCTCCAACATGACCACATACCCAACACACATTTTTTGGTGCCTCAATGGCTGATATGTGTGTGTGGATGTTTTTTTCCTGCTTCATACCTACCCTATTTAAATATTGTTTGTAATTTGTTTCAAGATGACCCTGATTAAGGCCACAAGCCAAAATACATTGGTCTAACAATGAAGTTGTTATATACTACAAGTCTTGCTGGAGTTTTAACCTCTTTACTTTTACCCTTCTCCATGCACCTTGGAAGCAGGTAAAATTGTGCCAGAAACCCCTACTCTACTCTGACTGTCTCTAGAACTAGGAAAATCTATAGGCTTACAGAAACGTTCATTCATATTAGGTTGAGCTAATGTATAGTCACCGTATTGAAGTACTCCACTCCGTTAGCTGTGAAAGCTCCAGCTATCTCTACAGTGGTTGCCACACATGCAAGGGGATGCCCGTTGCCCATTGGTTTGCCCATGGTCACTATGTCGGGACAGAAACCCTCCCCCTGCAGCTGGAAACCCCAGAAGTGACTTCCCATACGTCCAAAGCCTGTTTGCACCTCGTCTGCCACAAACACGCCACCAGCTGAGCGCACATATCTGTGGAGAGTATGGGGGAGATTCACCGTATCACCATTGCTGTACATGTGGCTGAGCAAAAACAGAACCTGGAAAATTCTTCACTGCTCACTCTGCAACTTTAGTTGAGTATCCCTGGGGCAAGATGATTTGTCCTCCAACACTTGGCAATGACTCAGCAAAGAAGGCAGATATCTATAAGAAATAGGTAGTATAAGCAATGAAAATGTTAAGCATTTGTCATGTTTCTTAAAGTTTTATTCTATGTAATGTAAACTATGGTAAAGTGTACCTTGAGCCCTTTCCTGTGCACTTCCTGTATTAGGTCTTTTACTGTATCAGCGTACGCTTGGCCTGGGTTGGGGTGATTCTCTCTGTATATTCCTCTGTATGTATCTGGTAAGGGAGCCTAGAAGGATGAAACACATGGTTTCCGATAGGCATGAGGCTGCTGTTGATTAGCAGCTTGTATAATGATGGTTGTGTAAATTTACACACCACATGAACCCATTCTTTCTGTCCTGCCAGTTTCCGGAACTTGTAAGGACTAATGTCGATGAGGGACTTGAGATGCCCATGATATGCACTAGTATAAAAGAAGAGTTCATTGTAATTAAAAAGCAGGTGTATTGTCAGAGGGTTAATGTGTTGCACTGTTAATAGAATACTTACTGGTCAAGCACAATGACGTCCTCATGTTGAGTGTACTGCTGTGCCAAGCGTAGGGCAAGATCATTGGCCTCTGAACTGTCAGAAGACAGTTCAGAAAATTAACATTAAAACAATGAAATTAAATAGTAAAAATACTGGATTGGTACTTCAGGCATACCATTCTGTGGAACCGTGGGTGTATTGAAAGGCATTATTTACCCAGAATTAACAAAGTAGAAGACGCACAGTTTCTCAGGCAAGGTAGCAGACAGGCGCTCTGCATACAGCACTATATTGTCGTGTAGAAATCGTGCATTTGTGTTCAGGATGTCCATTTGTGCTGCTGCAGCCTTTGTAATGCTGGGGTGACAATGGCCCACTGCAATAGAAAAATATACTGTTGTAAAAATATGTTACTAATGCAATAAATATGTCTGCCGCTAGGAGACAGACGTGTAATACCATAGGGTAATACATATGGACTATGCACCGGATGATTTTACCGTGATGAACGTTACTGATACAGTCCAAATAGCGCAGGCCATTTTCATCGAATAGATATTGTCCTCTTGCTCTTACTATTTTCACAGGGTCGTCTGAATAAAAGAGTCTACATGACTGCCTGTAATCGTAGGAATGAAAACGTGTCAGTAACTTTCGATCAAACGCACAATGACTAATAGCTAGAAAATCGCTCAGCACTAACGTTAGTCATTATTAACTTTACATACCCGATCAGTCGCTTCCTCATTGCGAGAGTGTCTTCTTTCCTGAGTTTTTCTACTGCCATGCTCTCCTTGGTTTCTCTATGTGTGTAAGTTAACGTTTACCAAAGACCACTAAGGCAATGGACGAAAAGTCACACGGGAGTATCTGGACGCTTTACGGAATCGCTGAGACGTTTTTTGGTGTCAGTTCTGATGTTATTCACAGCTCTGGTTATGCTGTCGCTTTATTTAGAAGGGCCTAACTGTAGGGCTGTTATCGGAACAGCGACGTCCAAAATAATGTAACATATGGTGCTAAAAAAATCATCTTTCACTTGGTAACACATGAATAAATGTGATATTTAGTAAGTATGTGCTAGATAGGTTTTGTGGGGTTTCCTGAAATCGTGTTCTTTTCCCGAGGCCATGTATTTAAAACACCCCTGTATTGGTATCGTCCAAAGGCTATAAATACTCCGCTGAACCGTCCTCTTTCCCGTGCACTGTGTGCAGCTTCGGTTGCTAAGGAACCACTGAACGCAGGTAATTCATCAGGACAGCTGTAGCATGCTAGCTCCTAAACAGGCTGCGTAACCGAGCTAACGCTACAACTAATTTAGATATACATTATCGATCCAGCCGTTAAACGTGTTAACGCTCCATTTCTTATTCTAGTCTAACGAATCAATGCTACAGCCGGGTGCAATGACAAGTCATTCACCGGTAGCAAACAGTCCGAATATGTAAGCAAACGGATGCTAATAATAACGTTAGTTGGGACTCTTGTTATCCTATCAGCTAGGTTAGCTAACAAAACCGGCTAATAACTTTATGCTCCACGGGCTGCATCGTGCTGCTGAGCTAGCTTACGTTACCCGATTTAGCCAGTAACAATTAAATCTAGTGCTATATTAATAAATCATACATTGTCAATGATAAACAGTTGTACTGCAGCTACCGTTTGATAACGCCAGGCTTTCAGTTGGCTAACGCAAACGTCGTGTTTTTTATATTGAGATAAAGCTGCGCAACACTGACATAAACTTATTTCTTGTTTTGCCCGTTAGGGAAGACGGTAAGCGTCCTTTAAGCCAGACCTAACTTAATTAACATAATAGTCTTAATTAATAATGTTGTGTTTTTTGCTACATTTGTGTCGCTAGTCATTTTGAGAATATTATAATAATTTGTAGGAACGTTCGCATTGAAGTTTATAATGTAGCTATTAGGCACGATTAAAAGTGATAAAGTTTTAAATCAGCCTGTGGTTGACAGCATTGCTCTTGGTTGTTCATGAGCAATTGGAGTCATTCTGTGGGGTGCAGAGCTTTAAACGCTGACTGCTGCCGCAGGGTGAGATTCAGACTGTTCAGCCGTGCGGGTGAAGTAGCTTGTCTTCTGGCATGTGGAACTAGGCTAGCAATGTAGCACCGTGTTTGCCACAAGGAGGGAGGCCCTTGAGGCCACATCTGACTGCCAACCGCAAGTGAGCTCTATGGTTGTGAGGTAAAGTCTCTTCAGTGAGTAGGACTCTAAAATATCGCCAAACGTTTTAATTCAGATTAAGACACATACTTGTTGATACAGTTTATACATTAATGTCTAGTTTGTGTATGTTACTCTGGATTTTGGGTGCATTGCACTTTTAAGGAACAGTGCAAAGGCTGAAAGGCCATGTTACATTTTAATATATTGGCTGGATTATATATTGACTTTGTTTTAGATGGAAATGTACACTTTTGTGATGTGCATGAGAGTCCTTACATGGGTCAGTGCAGATTAATCTTCAAATACGTTTCATGGATTGAAATACCTTTAGATCTTAAAAGCTAACTCTGCTATTTTCATGTAAAGAAAATATCTGAGGAATTTGTTAAAGAAATGGACACACTGGCTGCCTTGTGGTCCCCTGTTCTCTTGGTATGTTGCACCATTTTGGCTTTGCCTTGGCAATAAAAGCCCTTGAGACCTGGTCACTGTTCTTTTGTCCCCCTTGCAAAGATACTATTTTCCATGTGGCATGTTTCCAACCCCTGTCCCCATTCATTTTTCACACACTTCCCCCATCCTTTCCCATTTCGTCTATCCCTCCCCCTTCCATTCACTTCACAACTCACAACTATTGTCACTTGTGTTTTCTGGACCCAACTTTTTCACTTGGGATGTACTCTACATTTTCTTTTGAAATTACGCTATCTGTGTTTGTAACCCCAATAAGAACTGGCTATGTTAATTGTGCATGATGGAATGTGAAGTGTTTCTTTGTTCTGGGTCTCCTCACATCCACGTGTGCTCTCTGGCTTTGTGAACATGAATTTATGCCTTTCATCTGTGAAGGAGGCAGCATGTGGATAGTAATATGTGCTTAATAATTTGAACACATTTATGCAGGCATTTGGTTCCTCTGTTTGCTTTTCAACGCCATAACAGTTATTTCATGTTTGAGGAAAGTCCCCATTACTAGATTTTACTCTCTAATCCAAGGCCAGATGAATCTGTCTGGCAATGGATAAACTACTGTTAAATGAAGTGCTTTTTTCTGCAATGTGGTTGACTAGTTTCAGTTAATAATTGACACTGTTTCATATGGATCCCTTCTTGTCTGTCCTTCTAGGTGGCATAAAGATGATGGTGGCATAGTGAGAAAGCTGGTCAGTCTGGCTGGTTGAGGTGTGGAGGGGACACCACAAACCACGCCAGGAGTCTGACTAACATTTCCACTGCCCACAATAAATCTCCTCATCTCCATGTCTATCCCTGGATTGTAGCTACAATTATGGTGACACTTATCACAGAGCAGCTCCGTAAACAGAGTTTGGAAGAGCCTTATTACAAGGCTTTCTCAATTAATGCGGTGAGTTGGATACAAAACTAAATCTGTCCTCTTAACTACAATTTTTATCCTTTATTCACTTTGTTTTATGGGTTCTGGTTTTGAATTTGTTTTTTCTGTTTCAGTCGTTACCAGCAGTGGGCTCAAGTCCCACTGTCTCATGGAGTGCTTGTAGATCAACACAAGGCAAGATCATATAATTAAATGCAGCATTTTTTTCAACCTATTGGTGGAGAAATCTGTCTCATGTCTATCTTTTGGCATTTTCAGAGACCAGCTCAGCTACACACCTATCATCCAAAGCTAACCTTCTGGATGATTTCTGTGGACCAGACTCTCTATGTCCTCCTTCCCGCTCTGGAGAAGCTTTCCAGAGTTCAGAGGTTTCTTTCACAGATGAGGTTTTCCAAAACTCACCACCGCCACCACCTCCAAAACGCCACTGCCGGTCCCTCTCTGTTCCTGAGGACCTTTCTCACTGCCGCTCCACCTGGCATCCTAGTGCATCCAAGGTTTGGACCCCAGTCAAACGTGGCTGCCAAAGTGGAGGATTATCTAGTTCAGGCTCTGCTGCAAGCTCTTTGCCACTTTGTGGTCCCAGTTCCTCCTTCACCTCTTCATCCCTACACTCATCTTCTAGCCCTACCTTCTTCAGCTTAGCACTGTCGTCTGACTCCCCACTACCATGGAGCTTCCCATGGGACCCCTGTGACCAACTAAAAGGAGCCTGTTCTGCATCTTTTGCTACTCCTTCCTCCTGCTCCTCTTCACCAGCCCCTATGGTTTCTCACTCTGTACTGCAGCGCGCCGCTTCTCCCTCTCCCCTGTGCACATTCATGGTGCCTCTTCTGTGCTCCTGCCCCCCCAGCCCTCCCCTGCTTCTGCTCTGACATATGGCTGTTCTGGCGTTGAACACCCAGCCCTGTCTCCATCTCCCACTTCTGCGTGTAGTACACCATCCTCCTCTAGGCGTAACCTGCACCCAGCGCTGCCGCGATGCCACTCGCAGCCCTGTGATATGCGCAGACCTCGCTTGAAGAGGCGCCGTGACCCAGATGTTCTGCCATGCCCTAGGCCAGGTCTTAACTTCAGCAAGATGACACAGGTAAGCAAGAAAGTCCAATGGTTTGTCAAAGTAGGTAGTTTCTATCAATCTCATCATATTGGTAAATGCAGTAACTTGAGACACACAGATAACTTCATCAGTTAGTAATGTCCAGGCCTGAGTTCACTTGTGCCCATTATTGGCTCCTGGCAACACCCTATTTCCCAAAACTCTGGTTCATCACATCTAAGCTTAGCCCTCATGCCATCAGCTCTCATTTCAGACTGGTGTTTATGTTGGGATCATTAGTGAAGAAGTGATCCCTCAGATCTGTTTCCAGGTACCCATCTAACTCACATCAGTGCAGTTGGGATTTGGTTCTTGGCTTTTTTGGTGCAAGCAATTCTACCTGATTGGCAACAAAAGCCACCACACAAGTGTCTTAAGCTTTCCTATCTCCACTCAAAGCTGGCCTTTATACAGGCTCCCTTTTTATACAGGAAACCAGTTATGATGCACTCCACTGAACACAAGTTCCAGTTTGTCCCATTCACAATGAGGATCCTGTCACAGGTTTCCCTGGTTGCAACTGCTTAAGAGCAAAAGTATCTTACCACTCTGCCTTAATATGAGAAGTTCACAAGGGTTCTGCAGCAAAATCCTTATATACAAACCTTTTCTGACAATGTAAACCTCCATTTATTCTGTGCTAATATATCACCATGACAACCCAGTACACACACCTAAAGTTAGGTAGCTATAAAGTTCCAGTATGTTGGCTTGCTGGCACTTGTGGTACTTGCTTATACATTCTAGTCTGTGTCAAAATGTCAAATAATCTTTTGCATAATTATCGAGATAAAAGAACATTTATGTAAATTACATCATTTAAATAGTCTCTAGTTTCCAGTATTCGTAAGTTGACCCCTTTACTTGCACTTAAACAACACAATGTAACTCCAAGTCAATCACACTCCTGTGAAATCAAACTGTCCACTTAGGAAGCAACACTGATTGACAATCAATTTCACATGCTGTTGTGCAAATGGAATAGACATCAGGTGGAAATTATAGGCAATTAGCAGGACACCCCCCAATAAAGGAGTGGCTGTGCAGGTGGTGACCACAGACCATTTCTCAGTTCGTATGCTTCCTGGCTGATGTTTTGGTCACTTTTGAATGCTTATGGTGCTTTCACTCTAGTGGTAGCATTAGACAGAGTCTACAACCCACACAAGTGGCTCAGGTAGTGCAGCTCATCCAGGATGGCACATCAATGTGAGCTGTGGCAAGAAGGTTTGCTGTGTCTGTCAGCGTAGTGTCCAGAGCATAGAGGCACTACCAGGAGACAGGCCAGTACATCAAGAAAGGCAGTAGGAGGGCAACAACCAAGCAGCAGGACTGCTACCTCCACCTTTGTGCAAGGAGGAGCAGGAGGAGCACTGCCACAGCCCTGCAAAATGACCTCCAGCAGGTCACAAATGTGTCTGCTCAAAGGGTCAGAAACAGACTCCATGAGGTGAGGGTTGTGCTTACAGCCCAACACTGTGCAGGACGTTTGGCAAAGTCGCCACTGGCGTTCTGTGCTCTTCACAGATGAAAGGTGGTTCACACTGAGCACATGTGACAGACGTGACAGTCTGGAGACGGCGTGGAGAACTTTCTGCTGCCTGCAACATCCTCCAGCGTGACCGGTTTGGCAGTGGGTCAGTAACTGTGTGGGGTGGCATTTCTTTGGGGGGCCGCACAGCCCTCCATGTGCTCGCCAGAGGTAGCCTGACTGCCATTAGGTACCGAGATGAGATCCTCAGACCCCTTGTGAGGCCATATGCTGGTGTGGTTGGCCCTGGGTTCCTCCTAATGCAAGACAATGCTAGACCTCATGTGGCTGGAGTGTGTCAGCAGTTCCTGCAAGAGGAAGGCATTGATGTTATGCCCGTTCCCCTGACCTCTATCCAATTGAGCACATCTGGGACATCATGTCTCGCTCCATCCACCAACGCCACGTTGCACCACAGACTGTCCAGGAGTTGGCGGTTGCTTTAGTCCAGGTCTGGGAGGAGATCCCTCAGGAGACCATCCACCAACTCATCAGGAGCATGCCCAGGTGTTGTAGGGAGGTCATACAGGCACGTGGAGGCCACACACACTACTGAGCCTCATTTTGACTTGTTTTAAGGACATTACATCAAAGTTGGATCGGCCTGCAGTGTGGTTTTCCACTTTCATTTTGAGTGTGACTCCAAATCCAGACCTCCATGGGTTCATGAATTTGTTTTCCATTGATCTTTTTTTTTGTGATTTTTGTCAGCATATTCAACTATGTAAAGAAGAGTATTTAATGAGATTATTTCATTCATTCAGATCTAGGATGTGTTATTTTAGTGTTCCCTTTATTTTTTGAGCAGTGTACTTTTACCAAAGAAGCAGGCACTGCCATCCTGCAGACTTCCCGGCTTTGCCAGTGATGTCATCACTGCACTATATTTTATTATGTTTGGGTGTGGATACTGGAGGTGTATGGAGCTGATAATTTAGCTGCATGAATGAGCATTAAGAATGAGACTGGGCCCCATTGGAGTTGTTTAGTCACATGTTAAATGCTAGAATTGTCACATGATAATATGATGATCATGACTCTTCTTTCTCCTGTGTAGATTGGTAATCACGAGAACCTCCTGTGTGGTACAGGTGGCTGCATAGTTCCAGTGTCTTCCCAGTCAGAACAGCGCTCAGCCTTCTCCCCTGCAGACTTCCCGGGATGTGCCAGCATTGGGCCACTGAGTGAAAGTGAAGAAGAGGAGGAAGAGGATAAAAGAGAGAGGACTGTATTAGATGGAGGACAAAAGATTGTTTTTGAAAGGGACTGCACAGAACTGGACTTGAACCTTATAGAAGAGAACTGACACTCCTTGGTGCTCCTAGTGTGATTACTGCATTCATAACCATGTTAAGCACACCTGTAGGCTTTGTGCGCTCTCCTGGCAGAGTCCTTGGGAACCTGCTGCCCTCCTAAGGCATTTGTCAGAGTTCATAATCAAGAACCAAGCAATTAGAAGCTAATATCAACTTACAATGTTATGATTGTAAAATTTGAGCTAGTTCACTAATGAACATTTCAAAGGAAATGTCAGAGTGCCTGCCTATTCAGTGCTCCATATGTGTGTGTATAGTGCATGAGCAAATGTCTTCATGCACACAGAATTTGGCTAATTGATACAAGTCTTATTTGCTTTAATCATTATGCATCTTGATATCTTTACATATTCTCAAAGAATACTATATACTGGAGTAAGCAGAATGTGCTTAATATTGCCTCTAAGTGATTTAAATACACGCTAAAAGCAGACAGTTTATTGGGATAGAGGTAAACATTCCTCAGTGCCCCATCAGACACTGATGTAATCTACTTATGTATTTCTCTGAATTTGAACATGACTGTATGTGAGCTGTTAAAGGTTGCTGCCATGTGTAGGTCAAAATATTTGAGTAGCCCAAACATCATAAGAATACTGATTTATATGTAGATGCTCTCCTGTATGTTTAACAGGATACATTCCGGGATTTCGCTGCAGTTTCTTAAATCCCTCATGGGCCCTAAAGTCATGTCCACTTTACCGTTCTTCTGTTGTTCATTTAGCTTGTCCTTTTAGGAGTAATTCTACATCATCAAAGGGAAGCTTTTCATGTAAGATTAACACACCTTGTCAACAATACTGATGATACTGTAAACTAACCACGTCTTAAGCTTAAAATACAGAGTTTTTTGGCACTCTGGTCTTCTTTTCACAGGCAAACATTTTTGCAATCTATGTTTGCGTTGATTCAGATATTTGTCAACATGTCGGACATGCACTATAAAAGTCAGTTGAATAACTGAATCGATGCTGCAGCTGGACTTCATAAAGGGCACAAAATAACGTACTGTAGGGTGGTTAGAGTGAGTACACACATCGAGCCAATTCTGAGTGTATGTGACAAAGGTGGTAGTTATGCAGATGATTTGGTGGCCTTTCAGAAATGATTTTTCATGTGTTTTCAGATGGAAATATAACTGTTGCACAATTTATGTACAAATAAAATTTAATAGAGAATGATTTTTTTCCTTCCAGCAATCTTGTCTTCCTTTCAAAACATTATCCTGCCTGTAGTCAAATGCAATAACACCTCAGGGACCATTAGATTATTGTGACACCTAGTGGCTGATTTAAGTGTAATACTGTGTTACAAATAGAAGTCTATTCTGACTTTACTGCCTATTTCGATGCATACACAGGTACATGCTCTGTGGGGGAGGTGTTGTGTTCCACAAAAAGTGAAAATTAACCTCAATACAGCTTGCTATAGCACAGTAACAATAACGTATCCTCTTGAGATGGATGCATTGGTTTATAAACATTCGACGGGGGGATAAAGTTTAAAGTATACCAAAAAAGTTTTTATAATTATCTAAATAGGCCAGTAGTGGCAGTAGTAGACCACAGTGAAGAGTCATACATGTCAGTCAGATCAGTTTTGCCGTTCCGCCGTGGAAGGTGAGGGCGCTCCTTCCAGTCCACCGATGCTTTTTCACAGACTGGCTGACCCCCCCCCACCCCCCATCAACACCCACAAGCCACTTCCTCTTTTGTCTAATTTCATGGCGATCGGGAGAGAGGGAACACCACCGACGCACGCACACTGCCTCTGCACTCTTGAAAGAGTTTATCCGGGGTAAATAACTGACAATTTTTGCAAGATTCGGTCACTGAGTTTCAAAGTAGTCCCGCTTGAATTCAGCCACGTGGGCGATTCCCATTTCCCTGTAGGATTGATCATTTCTTTAGCTTCTGGGTCAGATATTTCACATTGTAGCGCCACTCGCTGATAACAAATCGGACGAAATGGGCTCCCCCTGCGCTCGCATCTCTCCCACACACTCAGCGGCACGCTAGTTAACGGCGCTTGCTAGCTAACGTTAGCAACGCTGCAAACGCCTTATAAATGTACCTATGGAAATGTTTCACCCTTTACAACTTAGTGGCAGTTAAATAACAACAGGTGCTGGCTGTGTGTTCGGGAGTTAACAGGGATGCGTATTTAAAGTGTGAGCCACTTAAAGTCCTCAAATGTTTGTTTGTGTTAGCTAACCAACGTCGGCTAGCTAGCTGCCGTGCTATGTATTTAGTTAGCGTTAGCTCGGGTCGCGATTCAGAAGTTAATGCAAGCTAAGCTACCTCAGAAAGAGTAGTAGTGTAATTGTGATGCATTTACCAACTAAGAATACCTAATTAACGTGTGTTTGAATGGAACATATCACCATTCACCTCCCCGGTTATTCTTGATATCTAAGAAACGGCTTAGTTAGCAGGAGAAGCTAGTTAGCTAGTTAACGGTAACTTGGCTGCCAACGAATGGCTCACGAACCATAATGATAGTTTCCCCTTTTACTTATCATTAAAATTATGCCACTCGCATTCTCGACTAACATTGACTGCTAGCGGTAGTGATTAACTATTTACATGCAATATGTGAGAGATTGATATTATTGCAAGTAAAATTATGTGATGGTGATGTTATTATTGCAAGCAAAAGTAAAGTTGACCACAAAGTTGTAACGTTAAACAACGATTAACAGCCATAAAAAGTTAAACAGAAAAATAGTAAAGTGATTTGAGTGTGAGTCCTGAACAAATTAAAATCGTTCAGCACAAATTACCTTTATCAAAACATGCTTGTTGTCAGGGCCTGGAGGTAACACTACATTTAACTGCTGTGTATGTAATCCTGTATATGTTAGTAACATGTCATTTCTTCCTAACATGCCACCTGTAGTGATAACACCTTTGACATTTTCGTAATCTAATATCTTTGAGCCATTTCTTGTTTACAGTGTAAACTAAGTTGTCAACCTGACTGGCACAACAGACACTGTTCTGCAGGTGAGTGCCTGTACACAGTCTGTCACGCAAGAAGTACTATAACCGATTTCTCTGGGTTTCATTCGATAAACTTAAACTGCTTTGGCATCGTTTTAAGTTACACTTAAATATACTACATTTCCATGCCAAGAAAAGCTGGTCACTGCTAACTTTTAATAAAAAAAATCATTGCTTATATATTTTTTTTCACGTTATTCTGGTATTCACATTTAATATAAATATAAATGAATTATTTTTTCACTAAATGATTTTTCTATTTGTGTGTAGGTGAAACTAGGTGGACATCTTTAAAGGGGGCTCCATAGCACTTGGATCTGTTCTTCTCTGTCCCAGGTTCAGACTGCTTGGTCTATGGCTCTGATGGACAAACACAAACAGGTCAAGCGACAGAGACTTGACCGCATTTGTGAGGGTGAGGTTATATAAAAACTCAAACAAGTATAAGTAAATATGTAGGCGCTTGTGTTTATGAGGTATATTTATTTTTTGAATATAAAGTATTAAAAAGTTTTGTTATACACAAGCCATCATGCCCATATTGTGAGAAAGTTAAAGGTGGGGTATGGAATTGTCTTTTTGTCAAATTCAGCAAAAATCTCCTCACGGTCAGCTAGCTGTGCTAAAAAAACTCAGCCCTGGCTCTGTAAATGGGAAACAAATGGGCTCGGACCAAGCCACACACAAGACTATTCAATCCATGATTTGTGTGTCAGTTAACGTAAAAAGACTTGAACACAGACATTCAGCTTACTTTATAGTTTGCCAAAACATGCTGCTGTTGTGATGTTAACTATAGTAGCATGAAAGTTTGAGAATCTCTGTCTGGAGCTGGTGTGCTGGCTCTGGGAACGTCTGCCCCTCTCTGCACATGAGCTTCACAGCAGCAACCGTAGCAGAAGTTTGCTAACACACAACTAACGCTAGTTACATAACTTTTTGTGTTGATTTTCGTTGTATCTCAGGGTATTTGTGGTATTGGATTTCCACCTCTAAGCAAAGTGATTGGCAAATATATATACCTTTTACCTTTTGTACACGTGAAAACTACATTCAAACATTTTTAGCTTTAGCAAATATGCAACTTGCAACTATGTTGGCAGACCATTAGTGGGGACCAAATTAGCCTATTTAAACTAGAAAATGATGTAATGTTTGTGAAATTCTGCTATTTAATGGTTGTTTTTGATATATTTTCTTGACACTCTAGGAATATTCTTGCTTTATGAAGTGCAGCTCTTGCTTCATGGCGGTGAATGGATATTGGTTAACATATTTGTCTCTGGTGCTCTTAACCAGAAGTAGTAATGTGACTGGTTAAAATGTTGACCCTGATTGTATTTCTTATCATCTCTGTGCATTTGAGAGTGGAGGAGGTTGCTGTTTGTTCTTTTTTATTATTTATTTTTTGTGTGAAATTGGTATGTCAGGAATGTACAGATGGAAACTTTGGACTGTTTATATTAATTGTATTTTTTTATAATGCTCCAAATATATGTTATCATGGATGATACAGTGCAGATTTCTAGAAAAGACAGTGTTTTGAGCTGTTATAAAGATGAGAGTAGACGATGGAGATCAGACGTAATGGTGTGCTAAAATGGAGGGAATAGTCTGGGTGAGTCTCTGGAGACGGGTGAGAGGGAGAGGACAAGGTGAAGGGTCGTGGCCGCAGCTACAGGGAAACAGGCCAGCTGTCTCTTTAAAAAACGACAACAGCCCAAACCGCCCTCGGCCTCTGCCTCAGCTATTCTAATGAGGTTAGTGCTGGTTGGCTGGCCCTCAATGAAGCTGCCTGTGATTGGAGGCTGAGTGTGGGGGAGGGGCTGGGCGTGGATGACAGCTGGGATTCAGCCAGCCAAGAGCAGGCTGACATAGAGAGAGAGAGGGAGAAAAAAAGAGCGATAGAGGGAGTGAGAGAGAGAGTGAGAGGAAGACAGGCTCAGAGACTTCATAATGCAAGGTTAGGCCCAGTGCTCATGTGTTTTCTATTTTGGCATGTGTTTTTGAAATTTGTGAACTGTGGGGTGGGAGATCTAAGGTTTGGGTGTGGAGCAGCAATGTGTGCGCAGTTTTCCTTTTATGTTCAGTTCGTATTGGTGTCGTCGCAGCCGCTAAAAAGGAACTGAATAACCGTGTGTGTGTATGTCTAGCTGCGTCTGGGTGGAGTACCGCTGCTTGCTGCATTATCATCGTTCGCTGCCCCTCCCCCCCTCACCTCTTACTCCTCTAACTGCGGTCAGAGGGAGAGAGAAGAGGAGAAGGGAGTGAGGGGAAAGAAAGGGAGGGAGAGGGAGGGAGAATGAATGAATCACTGAATGAATTGTATTGTGTGTGCGGCCATGCTTGTGCTTAGTAGGCCTCGGGTATGCCAGTGTCCTTTGACTCAAATTACTCTGTGTGTAGGCCTACTTGTATATTTCCAGTACTACTTTTTTAGAGGGAGTCTTTGTGATTATTCCCTTTGGGTTTTTCTACATAGTTAGGGCCTCTTTGTGCTTTCAGCGTGTAGCGGTAGGCCTGTTAGCATTCTTGAGCCATCTGCAATGAATGTGAATCACACTGCTAAATGGGTTGCTGTAGATCGTGTGTTTTTATATGGGTTTCTAAGCTATATCTTTCTTCTTTTGCCTGTGTGGGTTTCATAACTACCACTGGGAAATGCTCAGGCGTCAGAGGAAGTGTTCACAAATATTTGTTTTCCACCCTCGGCTACCAGCTCCCTTCCCTCCTCTGCAGTCTCACCATTACCTCCTGCCCTCTGTCCAAGTAAATGTTTCAGCTAGACACACTCCCCCACCCTGGGAGACACACACACACCTGTCACACAGCAGGGACAAGATAGTGTGTACTGGTGCATGTGTGGGATTAGGCCAAGTGAGAAGACAGAAAAAGAGAGGTGTAAAATGCATTTACAGATATAACCGTTAGCGTTCATTTCCCCTAATGTAACACCAATGCACTTGCAGAGACGTGGCATTTATTTAATCGTTGATTTGTTTTTGACATGCAACATTTCCTTTGTTGGCATAATTGTAAATGACCATGGTGCACATGGGCCAAATGTGCACGTCTGCGAGGAAGGGTGTGCGTGTGTCTGAAGAAAGAAGAGAATGGGGGAAAAATAGGAAGGAGAGGGACTCTTCCAGACAGGAGAATTTAGGTCATGACTCAGACCCCCTCATGAACCCCTACCACCTCCTCCCCGAGACCCCGCAGCCTTCTCCACCCCTCCCCCACCCGCCACACTCCATCACTTCTTCCCCCTCCCATCCCAGCCGCCCCCTCTATGTGTGCAATCTTCTCGTACAGTGGCAGGTCAAGTTCCCAGACATAACACTTAATCAACACTGCCCTGCCTCATTAATCTAACCTTCCCTAGGCTAAGGACCCGAGTAGAACAGCTGGATCGATGAAAGCTGGACGGTGTGTATTGGATCCATGTATTCCTGGACAGAGCTGCAGTTCCAATACCAAATAGGCCAGGATGCTGGATACTGTCCATGCCCTGTCACAGATTTAGTTACACATCACTTTTGTAACCAAAGAACACTTTGTAGGAACACACACACACTAACACAGATCATCCTGGTAGTTCCCTTTGTGTGGAGGTGGATGGTTTGGAAAAAGAGAGTCATAAAATCTGAGTTATTATTGTCTAAGCAGTGTGGCAGTTAGCCCCGTTCACTAATCATGTGTGCAGGGGATTTTGTGAGTGTATGATGACTTGCATCACGCCGGGTAGTCAAGACATGTGAAATGCAGACGCTAATCTCAAGCTTAACCCTGCTGGTTGCTAAAATGCTTGTAGCTGTGTACACCAAGTGTCATGAAGTTGTCTCTGCAGTAAGAGAAAGATGAAAACATGTTAGTTTTTTTTGTTTGTTTCTCAAATTTCTAATAATTATTGAATATTTATACAAACTTAAGGTATCCGACCCCCTATCCTGAACGGGCCAATGCACCCGCGGCCCCTGGTGGCCCTGCTGGATGGGCGTGACTGCACTGTGGAAATGCCCATCCTCAAAGATGTAGCGACAGTGGCCTTCTGCGATGCCCAGTCCACACAAGAGATTCATGAGAAGGTATAGTCCACATACACACACGTCCATACTGTAATCACAATCCATTAGGGCAAAACACGTAAATCCTCCTTTCATTCTGACGTAATGTGACAGTAATTAACATCTGCCTTGTACTACCCCAAAGAAAATATTTCTATCATACCCAGTATATACTGTTTTAATATGTAGCCAAGCTCTATATGGCTCTAATGTTCTTGCTTTTGGTATAATAGTTTTAGTGTTAAGTACAGTTTATGTTTATATTTTCATTTTCAAATTATTATTTCATTTAATGCGTTGGTCTTGTCTAGGTGCTAAACGAGGCTGTGGCCGCCCTGCTCTACCACACCATCACTCTATCCAGAGATGACTTGGAAAAGTTTAAAGGCCTACGTGTAATTGTCAGGATCGGCTCCGGCTTTGATAACGTTGACATCAAAGCAGCTGCTGAGCTAGGTGAATGGTTGGAAAAAAACATATTTTGAGACACACATGGCCAGCCATGAGCTAGTGCATAGATTAACACAAAGAGTGCTTAATATTTCTTTACTCTTTTTGACCGGTCTTCCAGGCATTGCTGTCTGTAACGTGCCAGCAGCCTCAGTGGAGGAGACAGCCGACACATCGCTATGTCTGATCCTCAACCTATACAGGCGAGTCACTTGGATGCACCAGGCCCTCAGGGAGGGAACCCGTGCCTCTAGTGTGGAGCAGATCAGGGAGGTAGCTGGCGGTGCTGCTCGTATCCGGGGAGAGACGCTGGGCATTATTGGTCTAGGTGAGTGAAGAGTTCGGACGTGGGTGTCTAGATTTGTTCATAGGGTCATCATAGCCAGGTAATCAAACCCTTCCCTAAATCAGAGATGGTATTTAGCTTACTGTAATTGAACAAAAATATGTTGTGCTTTAGGGGATCTGTTTAATCCGAGCTTGACAGATGGTCGGACAGACAGACAGTATGCTGTAGGACTTGTTTGGCATTGTGCTTCAATTAAAGGCTGATTTTTGTTTTAGTTTCAACAAGGGTTGTTAAAAGGTAACCTGAGTATTTTTGAACCTGGACCTTATTTTCCCATATTTATGTGTCTCTGACTAATTGGGTCAACATCTTTCTGAAATTGGTCCAGCATTGAGCAACCGCGCTGCAACTGGCAGCAGAAAAACAGGGCTGCAACATAATCCTTATGGGCAATTGCACCCAACATACAACCACTAAGGTGCTTGTTTTTGCCACTCACAGGCTCAGATTATTCTGTGTCTGACGCTGTGGAAAGGATCCACACAGAAAAAGGGTTTGGTGATCCTTTTTGTCTCACCAGAAACAGTCACTCTTTCGTCAAAGCCACCAGACTCCATTGATAAAAACAGTAATTTTATCTTGCAGAACACAGTACTTGTTGGTCTACCACTGCCTCAGTCGGTTAGACTTTTTTGTTTTTTGTTTGTTTGTGTCATTGTGTGACTTTTGTGTTTCAAAGTGTTATATACACCAAAGTTACACAATAACACAAACTGACTCATCAAGGCAGCGGTAGACCAGAGAGGTAAAATTACTACTTTTGTTGAGGAAGAAACTCTTTAATGGTCTTTTAAAAAGGTCTATCTGTAGGAATCCTTTCCATAATGTTGTCAGACACTTCTAATAACAATCTTAGCACGTTAGTGGCAAAAAACAAGCACTTTAGTGGACATCCTTTGATAGGGCGCAACTGGCCATAAGGATTATGTTGCAGCACTTGTCGTGCTGCTGTCGACTGCAGAGCACTTGCTCAATGCTGGACCATTTTCAAAAAATGTTGCCGCAATTAGTCACATAGACAAAACAACATGGGAAAATAGGCTCCAGGTTGAAAAATTAAAGTTACCCTTTACAAACCTTACCATTTCTTTGTCTTTCAGGGCGTGTTGGCCAAGCGGTGGCTCTGCGGGCTAAGGCCTTTGGTTTTGGCGTGATCTTCTATGACCCCTACCTGCCTGATGGCGTGGAGCGCTCACTGGGCCTTCAGCGCATGGCTACCCTGCAGGACCTGCTCATCCACTCTGACTGTGTATCCCTGCACTGCAGCCTCAACGAGCACAACCACCACCTCATTAATGACTTTACCATCAAACAGGTGTGTGGATGCTCCCTGAATGTGCGAAACCCAAATTTTGTCTCATTAGTTGGTGGTTTCTAACCTCGTCAAATGTTTGTGTTTAGAAAAGGCAGCATCTAATCAAGTTGCGCGTATGTCACTTGGGTTGAAATACTGTAAAAGGGCTGGCCTGCATGTTGTCATTTTAAAAAATTATTCACAAAGAAAATTATTATTTATCTGAAATTTGTCTTGGATCAATGGTTGTAAGTTCAGTTGGATCAAGATTTCAACAAATCTGGATTGTTTTTACAGTGTTTCCTCAAATCAGCCTTTTCACTCTTTACGACATTTGTGCACTCTGTCCTGTCTCATTTTTCCTCTTGCTGTATATGAGGATAATGAAAGGATTAGCTATGGAATATATAGAGGAAATAATATATTTTCTGCTTTCATTCAGCCTGCATCAGCTCAGTAAATTGCTGATTTAGCACAATGGGCATGTCCTAATGTGAGCCCCATGTGCGACAGCGTATAAGATTGAGGAATGGAAAAATATGTTCTGCAGCCAGTCGAGGCTAAAATGCAGAACCCTGAACCATCTATTAGACCAATTGGTTGATTTTCTGCAAATAAAAGGAGGAAGCTCTAACATAACCAGCAAGAATCAGAATTCTGTTTATATATGTCTTAAAATCCTGACTGAGATGTTTGGCTAACTATGATGGAGTATATTTGTCTAGACAACTTGGCCTGAACCAAACATGTTCCCATAGTGAAGGATATTCTGCATTATAGATTGGATGAAATGCCAATAGTATATATTTGTGACAATGATTTGAGTCTGTACTGCCTGTATACTGTCTGTATGTAACTGCTTATGAAAGGTTTCAGCCTTCTGTGGCACCCAATAGTTCAATCATACTGTTGCTAACTCTGTGATGCAGATGCGTCAGGGAGCTTTCCTAGTGAACACATCAAGAGGCGGTCTGGTTGACGAGAAAGCATTGGCTCAGGCCCTGAAAGAGGGCCGGATACGAGGGGCTGCCCTGGATGTCCATGAGGCAGAACCTTTCAGGTAACTCTATTACGCACGTAACACCAACAGCTGTGCATGATACACAACCATTTCCTCTTCTCTTTAACAACCTGTCCTCTTCTTAACAGTTTTTCAACAGGCCCTCTGAAGGATGCCCCAAACTTGATCTGTACCCCGCACACATCCTGGTACAGTGAGCAGGCCTCCATCGAAGCTCGCGAGGAAGCAGCCAGGGAGGTTCGCCGTGCCATCACCGGTAAGAACCCTGTTCACCAGGCTTGATCCTGGTTCAAAATGAGGCAGAGGGTACTACATTCCGGATCACTTGCACACGCGTGCATGTGTACCGTGCCTTCAACTGGCTCAAGCAAACACTTTTTACAAGCAACATAATTTAAGAGTTCTAATAATTATATGATTGAAGAAAATGACAATTAATTAATTAATTTAAAAAAGTCTTCGACCTCATTCAAAATCAAATAACACATTAAAGCTAATGTATCAATTTACATAGTTTAAAAAAGCAAATTGTTTAAAATCAAATCAAATATTATCTAATGCTTTCATTTATAGTTCAGTTCTCTTGCAGCATAGCTGATGTGTATTCCTGGATATTAAATGTTCATGTGCAGCTGTAGTGGTCCCAGTAGTTTTTGTTTTTACTGTCACATGACATGGTTAAGCTGTGTTTGAGACTGATACTCAATATCATTGAGATAATTTAAGTTTGCTGGCAATTGTTTTTAAAAGCGTAGCGATGTGGCAGATCTACGCGTGATTTTTTTTGTTTGTTTTTTTTAAACTTGTGTTTGTGTCTGGCCTGAGCATTTACACAATGTGTATACACGTGCTTGTCATATAATTAGAATATCATCAAAAAGTTTTATATTCAGTATAATTTAATAAATTTATTTCAGTAATTCCATTCAAAAGCTTGAAACTTGTATATATTCATTCCACACAGACTGATATATATTTATTAGTGTTCATTCCTTTTAATTTTGATGATTATAACTGACAACTAATGAAAACCCCAAAACCAGGATCTCAGAAAATTAGAATATTGTGAAAAGGTTCAATATTGAAGACACCTGGTGTCACACTCTAATCAGCTAATTAACTCAAAACACCTGCAAAGGCCTTTAAATGGTCTCTCAGTCTAGTTCTGTAGGCTACACAATCATGGGGAAGACTGCTGACTCAACTGCTGTCCAAAAGAGGACCATTGACACCTTGCACAAGGAGGGCAAGACACAAAACGTCATTGCTAAAGATGCTGGCTGTTCACAGAGCTCAGTGTCCAAGCACATTAACAGAGAGGCGAAGGGAAGGAAAAGATGTGGTAGAAAAAAGTGTACAAGCAATAGGGATTACCGCACCCTGGAGAGGATTGTGAAACAAAACCCATTCAAAAATGTGGGGGAGATTCACAAAGAGTGGACTGCAGCTGGAGTCAGTGCTTCAAGAACCACCATGCACAAGACGTATGCAAGACCTGGGTTTCAGCTGTCGCATTCCTTGTGTCAAGCCACTCTTGAACAAGACACAGCGTCAGAAGCGTCTCGCCTGGGATAAAGACTAAAAGGACTGGACTGCTGCTGAGTGGTCCAAAGTGATGTTCTCTGATGAAAGTAAATTTTGCATTTCCTTTGGAAATCAAGGTCCCAGAGTCTGGAGGAAGAGAGGAGAGGCACAGAATCCACGTTGCTTGAAGTCCAGTGTAAAGTTTCCACAGTCAGTGATGGTTTGGGGTGCCATGTCATCTGCTGATGTTGGTCCACTGTGTTTTCTGAGGTCCAAGGTCAACGCAGCCGTCTACCAGGAAGTTTTAGAGCACTTCATGCTTCCTGCTGCTGACCAACTTTATGGAGATGCAGTTTTCATTTTCCAACAGGACTTGGCACCTGCACATAGTGCCAAAGCTACCAGTACCTGGTTTAAGGACCATGGTATCCCTGTTCTTAATTGGCCAGCAAACTCACCTGACCTTAACACTATAGAAAATCTATGGGGTATTGTGAAGAGGGAAAATGCGATACGCCAGACCCAACAATGCAGAAGAGCTGAAGGCCACTATCTGAGCAACCTGGGCTCTCATAACACCTGAGCAGTGCCACAGACTGATCTACTCCATGCCATGCTGCATTGCTGCAGTAATTCAGGCAAAAGTAACTTATTGAGTGCTCTACATGCTCATAGATGTTGGCCAACATTTCTAAAAATCCTTTTTTTGTATTTGTCTTAAGTAATATTCTAATTTTCAGAGATACTGAATTTGGGATTTTCATTAGTTGTCAGTTTTAATCATCACAATTAAATGGAATAAACATTTGAAATATATCAGTCTGTGTGGAATGAATGAATGAATGAATGAATAAATATAATATCCAAGTTTCACTTTTTGAATGGAATAACTGAAATAAATAAACTTTTTGATGATATTCTAATTATATGACCAGCACCTGTATATGTATTTGCAGAGAATAAAAGGAACTTTAAAGATAGGTGGATCATCCCTTACCTGACTTGATTACATTATAGGAGATACTCCAAATTAGGGTTGGCCCAATAGACAATGCCATCGTCCTTACTCTGTCCCTCTCTCCCCCTGTTTGACCTATCTCAGCTGTATGTTTTATAAATTTGCCTAAAAGACAAAGGACTTGTCTTTTTTCTAAAGTTTTTCACCCGCGATCCGTCATCACGGCAGCAGGTTAACCGCATGCCGGCTTGTAAATGACCTCTCAAACTATTAAAACCAACATCAGCTCTCTGTGTGTTCACTGCCGCTTTACATGGTCCGTGCTTGTAAAATATAATCAAGCACGGACGCAACCTAATCCGTAGCACTTTGGGATTTGTTTAAATATAAAGTGTATAACAAGTAATTTTTTTTTATTATTACACTAGCAAATGCTTTGCATTTATGCTCGAAACCAATTAATTGATAAACACCATAGTTGGTGATCAATTTTGTGTTGATTGACTAATTGATTAATTGACCAGTCCTTTCAGCTGTAGTTCATATTTTGGGACTATATTAACACTTTGAGTATTAACTCGTCAGAGCTGGGCTGCAAATAATGCAGACTCCATTTTGTAAATTCTTCATCATTTTATACTTCCAAATTGTATAAAACCAGAAACTGATTAGGTTGACCCCTAAATGTTGATCATTTAAATCATCCTCCGTAAAGGCTCGGAGTCTAGAGTCATTTTGTCAGTTGAATCACTTCATTCACATTTTTGTACACAGGGCAATACAGGATAGCAGCATGGCAGGCTATGAACTTTGGAATGAAACTGCCCAACTACAAAACTAGCTGCAACTAACTAAATATAGAAGGGTGGTTTCTCTTCACTGCTCTGCTCCCAACTCGGATAAATTAAATATGGGTAACAACCGCCCATTGTGATCTGCAGTTTGGTGCCGTCAAGAGCCACAAAGGGCGGCCCGTGGTGCACTAAGGTTTTTATTAGTAAACTGTCACCACCCTGTAAAGTCGTGCACAGCCTTACAGTGTTTCCCCTAGGATGGAGTAGCAGCGGAGGTGAAGCTAAAAACATTTTTTATGCATGTAGTGTGTCTGAATATAAAACCCTAAAAGAGCACTCTCAGCAGCATTGCAACATTAGCATTAGAATAGCTAAAAATTTCAGTGTCTTCCCAGTTTTATGTCAGCTTTAGATAAATGTTTTGTGGTGGTCATGGGGAGGTGGGGGTCCTCCCCCAGGAAAATGTTATGTTTTCCAATGAACAATGTGATTTTACACCACATTGGGCCATTATTTTCAGCATATCACTGAACAAATAATTGGCAAAGCTAAAGCAGAAAATAAACAACACCCAAAGATCAGTCTACTGGGGAGGAACTACAGCCATTAGATTTGGGGAAAGTCTCCACAGTGATTTTACATTTATGGCACAGCATGTTTTGGGCCTCACCCCCTAAAACCCTGATAATATGACCTCAGAATCATTACAGATACGATTGTTCATGTGGCCTTTTGTGTCTTTATTTTACAGTTTTTGACATTTATCTGTAGACATTAATATTTAAAAAAAATAGGCAAAGTGAGAAACCACCCGTCTTCTGAGATGCATTATATTGGCAAATATAAATCCAAAAAGAAACGTCTCCTCATTAGCTTAAAAGGACTAGTCACTCATTTGCTTTACTAGCCTCAGCTCCTCTAGTCACCACCGTCCTTTCTTTTCCTAACAGCCACTTTTTCAGACTAATCTGAAAAATAATTTAGGATGAACCAGTCTGTACAGGAGGGACCTGTTTGTACCTGATGTTCTCAACATTGGAAAATTAGGTAGTAATAAAACACCTACCAGTTACTTTTTATAAACTGAGCTATGTTAAGTTACATAGCAGCCCAAAGACGTAGCCTACTGTAGAAGCTTTCCTACTCAGCTGTGCAGTCTAAAGGGGAAGGGAGATGTTAGCTAGCGCTAACTTTCACTTTTCCAGCAGGTGGGGAAACAACACAGACTTTTCTTGGTCATTAGAAGCTAACACACCGTAACCAACACAGTACATTAACTGCCAGAATATTTCCACCAGCTCGCATTCACAGTCACTTTCTTACACTTCAAGATTCAGAGTTACGTTGCTGTTATAACAGCACCTGTCACGTAGAATGAAGAGAGGAGGCGAGCCACGGGATGAGTGTTACCGTGCTCGCATAGTGTGTGAGTGAAAATTAGTAGCGCATTGATATAATGATCGTTGGAAATTTTAGTAGCGGTGGTCACAAGCAGCGGCGCACCGCATCTCCTGAATGCATACAGGGGAAACAATGCCCTAAAACTGATCAAATAGTCAAAAACAGGATGTTGACCACCATAAACCTCTAGAAAAGAGCAATGCTCTGTTTTCTTTCCTCTAGGGCGTATCCCTGACAGTCTGAAGAACTGCGTTAATAAGGAGTATCTGATGGCGGCCTCGCAGTGGCCCAGCATGGAGGCAGCCACTGTCCACCCAGAACTTAATGGAGCCGCTTACAGGTGAGAGGAGTGGATGCTGAAGATGGACAGGGATTACACGTCAGGCTGGGGTTATTAGGCTGAACATGGATCTGGATGTAGTAAAAATCTTAAGGTGTTTTTTTTTTTCACCAGAGCAGCCATCATATGATTTTTTTTGTTGTTTTTTTTGCATCTGTGTGTCAGATTTCCTCCAGGTCTGATCAGTGTTGCCACAGCAGGGGGTCTCCCTGGAGCTGGCGCAGGGGTTGAAAGCCTGGTTTCAGGAACCCTGGCGCACGGTATCGCCCCTGTCTCCCACCCCCCTCACGCCCCTCCCCGGGGCAGCCTACTAAGGCCGAAGCCGACAGAGACATCCCCTCCGACCAATAGCCCCTCCTGCTGCCGCCAGCACATTCCGTCACATCTGGAAACCAACCCCCACCTCCACCTCCCAGCATCAGACACAGCCCGACCCTCCAGTCCATCGGCAGCGCCAGTTTGACCTGATGTGGATTTACACGGTCTCGTTCCTCACATAACCAGCCCAGGAGTGACTTATTCACAGCTAGCCCCATACCATCCACACCCCCCAAGAACACAAACAACCCTCCATCTTCGTCCTCATCTCACCCAACATCCCCTCTCCCCTTCACTCCCCCACAACGTCAGCAATAACTGTGTTCTCAAGGATTCAATGATTGGATTGGTTTAGATCCTTAGTTGGCCGTTGTTTTAATGGAAAGTTGATCTGTTGTGGTTCTAGTTGTTAATGTTTTTGTTTGTTAAAAAAATAGAATTGACATGAGGCTTGACAGTCTGCTGCCTCCTGCAGTTCCTCTGACTCTGACCAGTAGAGGCACAGAGGCAGATGGGTTGAAGCCCTCCTTTGTACATTAATGGCTCATGTTACTGCTCTCTTCTTTCTCCCCTCCACCTTTGTGATGGGGGGAAAATGTGTACTAAAGTAAACCAGACAGAATCACAAACAACACATCCTGCCCCCACCACCACCAGGCATCTACCCCTCAGCCCAGTTTGGCCCTTAGGCAGTCCCAGACAATGTCGCCAGCTTGCTCAGCAGAGGGATCCTTAACTCTGTCAGTGTGGAGCTCTCCTCCATGTATTTCGACTCACTTTGCCCCCTCATGGATTGTCAGGAGATAAAAGCTCAGAGCGTCGTATCAGAGAGCACCAAGGCTTGAATTTCCATCTCACGCCAGCAGCCAGAGTGCTTCATGTGAGGTCTTTACACACGGTGCCCACACAGAATCTAATGCAGCTTTTTCTTGCTGGGGAAAAAAAAACACAGCATACCAGAGACCTGGCCAGCAGAGGGCACCATCTGACTGCTCAGAGCTAAGAAAGTTCCATGCAGCTCATTTCAGCCAAACAGATGGGACAGTTACAGGTTAGCTGTAGTGACGAAGAACATGATCACACACTGCCGACTTTCAGAACACAGCATGGGTGACCCGGGATCGACTACCGCCTTATTGTTTAATAAGATCTCACTTCACACCCCACACCGCCGCCGCCACCACCACCACCACCACCATGCACCAACCCTCTTCTCCTCTCCCACTGTCATGGCCCACCCTATACATCCACTCATGAACCAGTATGCATCCACCAATTCCTTTAAGCGTGAGGGGACAGTAAAGTTTAGATTCCCTGTAGGAGCAAGGGGACAGTGTTCTTGCATGCTGGCTTTGTTAATGACAGTGGTGTGTGTGTGTGTGTGTGTGTGTGTGAGAGAGAGAGAGAGAGAGAAAGTGTGTGAGTGAGGGTTTGTATGTTCCCTCACCCTGTTCTGATAACAAGCTATTGTCTTTCCAAAGGAATAGTCCCTAGGAGTAACTCTTTAACGCTGTTGCCCTGGTGTCAAGGGAACACCTTTCTAGTACCTCAGTAACAGATATTGAATGTACCGTGCATACCCTTTTACTTTTTGTACAGCTTTTCTAGACACTTCTTAACTGTTCTTTACCAGAAGGGTTGTGAAATTGTAGCAGTAATGATACAATTAATAAAAAGAACATTGCCCCATGAAATGAATTGACAAAATCTATTTAGAGTTGCTATAGGTCACTGAATACTCAGGCTTCAAAACCGACATGTATCTTTTTGCCTTTACCTTCTTTATTTCCTCTTTATGGAAAATTCAGCACAACACTTTCCCATTCTTAGACTTCAGACTGTAGTTGATGTGTTTCGACCTCCATCTTACTGGCTAATGAATAATAAGGAAAAAACAAAAGGCGATCGCCGTGGTCTGCTAGTTTTCTTTTACTAGAACAGTAGTAGTAGATGCAGTTTTGTTTTTTGCTCCCTTTCATTGTCAGGCTGCTCTATAGTGCATGTGAGGTAATTTTTTAGGGGAAATACTATTGGCGTTAAGAATTTGTCTCATCTTGCTGTTTCCCTCTGCTCCCAAGCCCTTCCCCCGTCCCTCTCAGAGTGTTTTCAACCCGAGTTGCCATTTTTGTCGTGGTCAGTTTCCAGTGATGTACAGTTTTCCCCTCAGAGTCTATGAGAGACATGGAGCATGTCTGTGTCCTGAGATGCTAGGCTCCTCTGTCATGTGATGAGTATATATTTTTAAAAATAACCCCCATAGTTCAGATTATGAGCATAATAGTAATCTTAAATTTTGCTGTTGATGATTATATATTTTTTTCAGTTCAGCAGTGCACTGTTATGAAAATCATTCTGTTTTCTTGTAGGATTTCATTTTAATGGATATGTCTGTGTTCTACATGTTGTACTGAAACATTTCAGAGAAAACAAAAGATCCTTCTCCTTGTTTTTTTATTTTATTTTTTATTTGTCTTATCCCAACTGTCCTTTCCAGCTGATATCCTCTGGGCCTTACTTATTCTCTCCCTGTAAAAGTAGCTGTTTTAGAAAGTCGCCATGGAACCACTCACTGCCTTAATACAGTTGACCACAGCAGGTGAAGTCAGGAGACGCACCCAGTCGAAAAGAACAGGCCGCTACGCAAAAAGCTCCTCACACCCCGGCAGGCGTAAGTCCGCAGCACCTGGCTTTCTTTTTCAGCAATGAACCATGTTTAACTTCATGTAGACAGTTTGTTTTCTGCTCACACACACACACACAACTCCAGTGTCAACTCTTACTGTGCATTCATGAGTTGCTTTTTTTTGTTTTCTCATGTTCAATAGTTCTAGTCAGCCCAGCAGTGTGTGCGCACATAGGCTAACAGATAAGCACAGTTTGTATGCTCACAAAGCCACAGCTGATATTTCACTCTTGGGTGTGAGAATGCACCTCCCCCTCTCCCTGCCCACCACCACCACCACTCTGGGGCTCTAATAGCGTCTTTCACAGTGCTGCCAGAGCCACAGTGGGGCGGGGAGGGGTGGGGGCTCAGCGGACACTGGTGTGGTCTGTCAAAAAAAGTAAAATGAAATAAAAGCAGAAAATTAAGAATCGGTCACTTTTTCTCTCTCAGGGTTCAAATGCACACATATCCTCCAGCAGTCGCCCTCTGTCTTGTGTCCCTTGTCCCCAGTTTTCCTCCCTCAGTATGCAGAACAGCTTCCTGTGTTTTTAGAAACCGCTCTCTCCCTGTCCCCCCCCTTTGTGCACAGGTCTGAACTATTCTTTTTTTTCTGTTTAGCTTTCTTTTGGCACTGACATCTAACCATCTAACAAGGAATGAATGAATGAATGTTTGAAAGTGACTGTGTAATGTTAAAATTGGGAAATGTATTTTTACAACATGTGAACGTGTTTTTTTTTTTCTTCCACTCACTCTCATTGTGAATCGATTTTTTTTTCTTTCACCAGACTGCAAAAACAAACAAAAAAAAACAAAAAAAAATCTCCTGTAACTAGGCTCTTAAGCTTTATTTTTGTTTTGTTTACTTTTTTATTAGAAACAATCATGTTTGTGATGGTATCTTCCGATGGTAAACTCCACACCGTATTTTAATAAAATCTTAAAAATTAAACATTTTCTCCTTGTTTTTACCTTTCTAAACAACAGTACTTCTCTGATCCCCAGAATCCTGCTGCGTACTGAACCTGCTGCCTTTGGTCATTTCTTATGAAAAAGTTGGTGACAGTTAATGCCAGTTGCTAGTATGTCATCTCACTCATTGCACTCAGCAGCTTCAGGAAATAGAGCTGAGTTTAGAGTTTGCCATGAACAAAATTGTTTACTACCACAGTTTATCAGCTCTTTTACACGGCAATGAGGGCTTTTGCAGTGCCAGAACGGGCATCTTTACAAGTGGGCTTTCCAGGTGGGGTGTACGGGAAAGGGGGCTTCTGTGTAGACCCGGAGGGCGGGTGATTATCAGCCCCAAAATTGCTACCACATGCACATAACCAAGAGCCTGCTCTTAAAATGGAGTGATGTGACTGGATGCTGCAGTCCTCTCACTCAAGGCACCTTTAAGTGCCCGCTGGCTGTAGGCTGGCACCTTCACGGAAAGTTAAGACATCAATTGTGTTTACTGACTTTATGATGTTTTAATTTACTGTATGCATACAATGTTTTCTTTCATCCCTATAACTTAGCAGCTTTTTCCTTTTAAATGCTGTCACCAACATGTAATGAGTCCTCAACTGATTTCAGCTTTGCACTCCTGTGATGTTATTAGTCATGATGGAGAGTTTAAGTTGAATTAAAATCAATGAGAGATGTCGTTTTGTTTATTCCACACATTCTCCTTCCTTCTCAGACTTCCTTCACAGCTCCCTCTGGAGCCCCAAAAGGCTTTATACAACTTTTGTCACACATGTATATATGTCATATATGCATATGTCACATATAGTACTCCTCAAGACCTGTAAACAGACTTTGGGTGAAGTTCCCATTTTTTATTATCATTCTCGCACGTCACAACAATACATATTGCCAGAAATTATGGCCATTTTAATGTATCAATCTTTAAGCCTTGTTTCCCGGGGCAATACTGGTGTGTCCCTTAGCAAAATACGTCTGGGTAAGCAAGGTACATCGGTTCTTCTGATATTCTTGATTGTGTCTATGTGGTCTAGTTTTCGACAATTGCGGAACACATGTATTAGAGTCCTTGTCTTCAGAGATAAAATGCTTAACTTGTAGGTACTTAAATAAATGCGTTGGGGGAGATTAAAGGTAACACACTAACATTTAAAGGAACAACGTGTCTCCAAGGAAGGTTCAACACTTAATGTTGATCCACAAACAACTGTCGTTCTTCTAAAGAAAGTGTTTGGATATCCTAACTATACAATATTTTAGTTATCCTATCCTGAAGAATAGCAGGGAGAGGAGTATTATAATGAACGGGGGTTTGTTTATGTCACATGGTAGTACTTTGGAGATATACCTGAATACCTGTTTAAATTCTAGATATGAGATTTATGAGAGGATCGTCTACACTTGTTTGTTATCAATGTGATATCTCCTAATAAACAGAATATCTGCTAGTGGAACCTCATCTGCATAACACTGTTCTGTCTGCTTCCCAACAGGAAGATTGTCAAAATAATTTAGCCAAAACCAGATTGATCTAATTTGGGCTGCCCAGTAACAGAGCTGGAAGTTTGGAAGCCTCAGGCTTCTTAGTGGATAACGTTGAGATAGTGATTTTAATGCTGTACAGCTTCCCCCAACATATAACTGTGGAGATCATGGTTTCTAATTTCCTAAAAAAATATTAAATATTATTAACCTTTTCAAACAAAGGCTCAAAGTTAAGTGAAAGTACTGTATCATTGTTTAAATGATTAGAGATCTTTTAACCCAGATAAGTCATGTAGTGGGTGTCTCACTGAAAAGCAAAGATAGACAATGGCAAATGCTCAGCAAGGAGACTGACAGGCAAGGCTACGCTTTTTTAGATATTAACTTTATACCCTGATATCACATTATAGGTATCTAACAAATCATTGAGAGCTGATCCTTAAGGGGTGTTATTGTGATGGATAAAGGCTCAATCACAAGTGCACAAAGCAGCCAGCCTAGCATTGGTTAATATCATAATCAGATGATGAGACTGAGAGAGGTCCACGCAATTTAGCATCCCACCATGGTTTTAATAAAACTATCACACTTCAGCTGAATGGCTAAACATGTCTTAAAGAGGGTTTGTTAATTTACTCAAAAATGTTGTTTAAGAAACCATGTGATCTCCTTCACAGGAGCCTAGCTAATAGCATCTGATACCTCTTGTTTAGTTATCTTGAATTCAAGATTCTACTTAACAAAGTACAGAGATGTCTAAACTGTCTAAAAACAGTTTTGTTTCATCGTGATGTATCTCCCTGTTCATCCTAACTATATTTCAACTTAGCATTTGTATTCTCAACCTCCGTTGCAGGGATAGTGTCATATTCTTGTTCTTGTTGTGATCAACTGGTCCAGGATTGACTGATTGTGAAAGAAAATCTTTAAATATTATTATTTCAGATTCGAAAGAGTTCATTTTGGATTGTCTATAATTCTTTATATTTTTGTCAGTATGGCTACATGGAGCTGAATACCTGGATACACATGCTGGGACGGGCATATTACATAACTGCATGTGTATACCAGTGTGTGTAGTTGAAAGAGGCCCAGGATACGAGCAATATTTTAACAGACCTGATTCACACACAATTCAAAAACACTTTGGCTCATTGCATTCTAGCTCCTGCTCGATATTGTGCAACAAAGCGCAGCAGAGCATCATTCACCTCACCCACCACCATATATTACCCCTGTCAGCTCCCATGCTGGGCAGCTCGATTTTTTATTTGTTTGTTTAGTTGAAGAGAAGGAGGGGGAGGTCTTGAAAGCCTCAGATTTCATCAGGTTTGGGAATATACTGGGGAAACCAGTAAAATGGCAGTACTGGTTTCCATACTGCTCCTTGGTCAGTGCCTTCAATAAACTACTTTGTGTGATGGGATGGGACATCCTGCTTCGGTAACTTCTATTGGTTTTAGTGACTGGGTCACAAAAAAAAGAAGAAAACGACTCAAAGGTCAAAGGCCATGCAAGATCATTTAACTGAGGTCCAGAGATGAGAACATTAACTAAGTAAAATAGTTTTCAGCCTTGTTTGCGGATCAGGATGTCTGCGTGTGAAAAGATAAAGTTATTATATGCGCATGCTTGTGCATACATGTCTGTGTGATGAATTAGTCTCCAGACAGATGACCTATTCCACTTGGAGGGATCGTACTACCAACCCCAAAGCCGAGTGGATAAATATTTGCCTTTGGTTGTCTTTGGAATGATTAAATATTATTCTAGCCACTAAATGACTCAGATGTTGCATTACTGTCAGACTGCAGCTTTGTTTTCCCTTTCAAGAGATACACAGTGCATCTTTACTTGAACAACTTGACTTAGAATATAAGGCTCATTATTCTGTATTTTTAGTGTCATCAGACCTAATGAAAAGACCAAAACCAACAATTAATTGATCACACTAACAATTAGCGACTGTGTATCCTGATAGAAGCCTGTTTTAGCTAATTCTTCCGTGCCATAGAGATCCACTGTTGTCCAAAGACACAGACACAAATGTGTATTAATCCATAGCTCAAAATAGTCTCCAACCAACACATTATTTTATATCCTGTTGAGTAATGTTTACTAAATACTACAGTGCCCAGATGTTTTAGGAAATGACTGAGACTAAAATAGTGTATATATTTGTGTTTTAGACATGTTAGTGGTGTGCATCAATTATAAAGGTTGATTGGTCAGTGGTTTTCTATATTTTTCTCTATTGTTTTTATTCCTTTATTATTCTTACATGACTTGCATATGTTTATTCCATATTTCTACATTTATTTATATCAACTGTATGCTTGTCTATGCGAGCATGTTATCACCAAAGCAAATTCCTCGTACGTGTAAAATATTACTTGGCAATAAAGCTCATACTGATTCTGATCCAAATTGAAAAACCTTTTAAAATCTATTGAATGAATTTTAATAATTTTGGTGAACTTGACATTTCATCAAGCGCCATCATACCTTCAAAGCTAATGAGACTCCCAACAGTCTTGACTGTACTTTAGCTCAAATCACTGCTGTGCTTCAGTACAGCCTCACAGAGCCACTAACATGGCTGTAGAATAGTCTTGTTCAAAAATGACATCATTGTCACTGTATATACATTGGCTTTGAGCTGAGGGCCACAAATTGAGATGAGGAATCAGATGGTATTGAGAGCATTTCTGTAGTTCTCGGGGAGGGAGGCAGGGGACACTCCCCTCAATTAGCACACGTGCATTGTCCCAACAACAAAGCATCTGGTAAGTAAATGGTGGCAGTAATCAACCTCAAAAGCAATGGTTGCAATCTGCCATAAAACAGAAAGAAGAAGAACCAGCTATGCACAGTAGGTAACCGGGGAGGTGCAAGGGAGAAAAGGAGGAGGATGTCTGATACTTTCTCAAAAGTCTCAAAAGTAAGCTATTAGTTGTGATGGCAGCTAGCTACTAGATAATGTTTTACAAGTTGTGTTGTTTGCTAGTTTGCTAATTATATTTGAGGGAATGTTGCCTGTCCATTTTTAAAACTTGCAAGCCTGAGAGCCTTACTGCATTATATTCCATTATATTTTGACTTGTCAGTTACACCTGAATTTGTGTTTTCCTTTACGTAAATAACAACATTTTCACCATGAATTGATGCAGAAAATGTGCATTTAGGGCATAAAATTGTTTGACTCGTGTTTTTTTTTCCTTCAGATTTTTGACAACTCTGCATCTGATTGGCTAGTACCCTTTGCCTCCATTGGTTATGTTGTTAGTTTGGGGTAAAGGGTAGGGTTAGCCAATCAGAGGCAGCGTAAGATTACGTTTTGACCCTTTGACACCCCAGAACCTCTGCTAATTGAGGCCCCCACCCCCACTAAGTTGAAACTAAACCTACTTTATCAAGAGATGAAATGGCAAATTGTCAGTTTTGTTCTTTTCCTGGGATTTGTTGACAAGAGAAATATTGAATACACCAGCCTTACTGTTTGAAATATCAGAAGGCAACTAACCAACCATAATATTGGAACACAATGCATGCAATCAATATTATCCATCTGTTCCTAATGCTGCTCTTTCCTTGTGTCTGTCTTAGGGGTCTGAAGGATTTGCAGCGGTGAAGCTGAGACACTGAAGCTAGTATGGCTCTGTCCCAATGCTCTGTGATTAGCTCATGGTTTTCCTCTCATTGCTTCTCTGACTTGGCTCGTGTAACATTGACGTTAGCACGTGATTGACAGGAAGAAAAACTTCAGCTATCTTGGAGTTTTGCGTCAGTCAGGCAACCTGCGGCCATTCTGCTGCTGTATCTGGTGTCCTAATACTAGCTATAGTGTGTGTGTGTGTGTGTGTGTGTGCACGCCGCAGAGTGTGGTTTAAGCGCAAACTGTGGATGTGTGTGTTCTAGCAATTAAATTAATCATCAATTCCCGCATAGGTTTGCTGGCACATGTGTGGGTGGGTCTAAATATCCACTGCTGTATGTGCCAGATGCCACATTTTGAAGAACTTTGTGTGTGCAGTGTGTGCTCACACGTACGCGCACCTGTGTATTTGACAATGTGTCAATGACGTTTCACATTAATGTGAGTCAATCTGGATGCTGAGCTCACTGTCATTAATCAGTGGGAAGCAGCGACGAAGTCTGGGTTTTTCCCATAACCTACTTTCAACTGCAGAGACACAGACAGACAGACAGACAGACAGACAGACAGACAGACAGGCAGGCAGGCAGGCAGGCAGGCAGGCAGGCAGGCAGACAGGCAGACAGACAGACAGACAGACATCTAACCCCTCTTCTCATCTTCCTCTCTCTGCTCCTCTTAGTCTCCTGGAAGGCTCACAGTGGAACCATACGGTGACGTGGCCGAGCTGGTTTAAAGGTGCAATCGCAGAGTCACCTTCTGAGTCCAGCTCATGTTAGCCAGGTTGAGTTGATAATGCTGATCTAAGGGTGTGTGTGTTTCATGTTATGTCAATAAGACGTCCCCACAGGGATTGAGGAACAAATGTGTGTGTGTGAAGTAGATTGCTCTATGAGCACCCACGCTCTCTCTCTCTCACACACAACACACACACACAACCTCGTTTAGCCTGCGCCTTGACATGTTGATAAGTGAATGGCTGCCGGTAACAGAAACCCACCCTGGTTGTCCATGTGTGTACCAGCTGTGGGAACTGGTGACCATACGTCTCTGACACACACACAAAGACACACACACACCCTGACCTGAGGAAAAGGGGTTCCTTGAAGGGGGCAACCATTTAAAACCCTTTGATTCTCTGCAATGTCCAATCAGTAAATTAACTGCAGAAATAAAAATCCTGTACTTCTGTCCAGACCTCTGTTATCCAGGTTGCATGCCTATGTGTAAGCCCCATTTCACATTTTCCTTTCATTTTACTGCCATTATTCAGTAACCCACCTCCTCTCAAGTCTCAGTGTGCACTGAAGAACAGTGGTAAGAAAGAACACAATGCTGAGTGGTGTATGTTAAGTGTGGCCAATGTGGTGTTGATTACCTTGTCAGCAATGAGGTTGCTGAGTTTACACAGCCTGAACTGAAAGACTACAGAAAGAGACAGATAGAGAGAGGGATAGTGGAGGAGAAGAGTGAGGGGAGTGAGGCTCTTAACTGCCTTTCCATACAAGGAGAGGTAGGGGGAGAAAAGAGGAGGAGGGGGAGGAGAAAGCGAGAGGCAGCGAGAGAAGGAGAGGAGGGTAATGTGAGGAGATACAATGTGAGAGAGAAGAGAGGAGGAGAGATTTTGGAAAGAGAGATAAAGACTGAGGATAGAGGGATAAAGGCTGATAAGGCTGCACCAGACAGAAGGTTACGGTGGAGAGAAAGAGAAGAGGAGAAGAAGTGAGTGAAGCTGTGTCCTGCTGATTCTGCTGCAGCTTTTCTCTGTCACTGACTGAGCTACACAGGTAAGACACACACTGAGGCTCCATTCATTCTCCACACAAGAGTACGAATGCTAGTGTTTGTTTTTTTTACCATGTGAAATCCAGTAAGCTTGTTTCTTTACCTGGAAGATGTAGTGTTTTTGAGTAAATGCATGCAGTGGGGGAAGAAATGTTTTATATATATATATATATATATATATATATATATATATAATTTAAAGTAAAACTAGCTTCATCCATTACAAGTAAAAGGTACACATTTAAAATGTTGCTTCAGTATATTAATATAAAGTGTATTATAGAATTGTAGAATCAAAAGTAAAAGTTGCTAATTATGCAGAATGTTATATTATTACGCTAGTGTGATTTATGCTATGAGGTTATTAAGATTGATGCATTGAGGTGAGCAGCATTTTAACTTTGCAGCCGTTCTTGTATCTTTTGAGTGGTTTCATTTATAACAATGCATCATGTTTTAGAAATATAATGCATTTTTAGCATAGAATCTTATTCTGCAAAGTAACTAGCACAGCTGTCAGTGTTGTGTGTAAAAAGCATAGTATTTTCCCCTGGCGTGTAGTGGAGATGGAAATAATAATGGAAATGGAAATACTCAGGTAAAGTACCACAAAATTGCACCTCTTAAAAAGGTACATGTATTTTCCACCAATGACTTTCCGCCATGTTGTCATGCACAAATAATGTGCAGAGATGTCTTTATTTGTTTGAATTGCATCTTTTGTAATGGAAGGGGTTTTTTTGCACACAAATCTATCGCCACAGACTTCACACAACTAATACTATCTATATTGATTTTTGCATACATTTGTGCATTTCACCTTCACTGGTGCAATTTCTATAAAATATACAGGTACGTACATGCACTGTCCATTGTCCATCCTCTGGTCCTTCTGCGAAAAATGCGACTTTAGTTAATTACATCAAGCAAATCTGCATCTTTTTTCAGCACAAACAACTGAATCCGCCACAGCCCTGCAATAAAAGATTTTCTGAGAAAAATCTTTGGGAAAACAGCAAATTACCTCCCCACCATCCCCTTGTTAAAAATGAACATGCCTCCTGCTGTGCACACAAATCTGTGCTTGTGCGTGCATACCTGCCTGCATGAGCTGAGCTGGATGTGTGTATTATCTCTGCATGAGTCTGCTGTAATTACACAGCAGAAGGTGCCCATGAGGCGGCAGCCGCTACATTTGGCCCTGCGCCACGTACCTTCATTTTATTGTCTTCTGCCTGACAGAAAAGCTGCTGTATCTGTCTTCGTTGACTGATGAGAGAAGGTCTGTGGTGTGAGAATGTAAACTTTTTGACTGAATGTAAACACGTGCCTCTGTATGCATCAATATATACCATACAGTCTATTATTATTAGTGTATGTGTTTTCAGGAGAAGCAGCAGACAGATCAGCTGATAGAGTGTGTGTGTGTGTGTTGCCTGATAAAGTTCAGTGTGTCAGTGTGGGAATTCAAGCAATGTCTCTTTAGTGTGTTTTAGTATCAGTGTGACATGTTCAGAGGGAAAATCGAAGGGTCTACTGAGCCAACGTCTCACCGTAGAATAGGGTCATCTGATTAATGGTTATTATGGCAACAGAGAGAATGACATCAACTAATAGATTTCTCTTACAGCATATAAGAAACAAATAATTTTGTTAAAATGTTCAGTGTGTGCACCAAATCACTTGCTGTGATTTTCCAGTTAAACAATGTTGATGTTCCTTGTCTGGAATGTGTGGGACTGTGTGTAAAAGAAACCATAAAAGAAGTATATCTTTGCAACAGCCTGCGACAGGACTGACCTCCTTTTCTGTACTAAACATAGTGGACTGGGCAGACGCCACAGTAGTAGTTAAGATCACAAACTCATGTGAAAAACCTCCAACTCCAGGCGGTGAACTTCCGTGTCCTCCAAGCAAACGGAGCTCGATCACAAGCGTCAAAAACTGCTTATTATCAGTCTGAAACTAATATAAATGTTTCCAAAAGAACGTTGGAAGTAGTTGCGTAGTTAAGCATCTCGACCTGGAGCTTTATCTGCCTCCTGCAGGGCAGCAAAGTTGCAGCCAGTGAGATGATCAGATGGCTGAGCAGCGAGATCAAAGCTGTGCTCTCTGTGTGTCTCCATACTCAAGGTATTTTTATGGTTGGCTGTAAAACTGTGCAGTGGTTAATATACATTTAATGGAAACAGGGAATTGATAAAACACTCAGTAACATATAAGGCTGCGGTCAGAAAAGTGTCAGAGTTGGACTTTTGCAGCTATATTGGCAGAGTAATACTATCTGACCTCTGGAAATAGACTTCAGGGACAATGTGCAGCAGGACTTGAGTGTTATGTGTGTCCGTGGTGTGTGTGTGTGAATGTGTTTGTGCTCTGGTCACCCCAAATTTAACTGTCTGCATTCTGCAGCTGCTTGGAGGTTTAGTTATAGTATAGTAACCGATAGACACGCCACACAAGACCACAGCCACAAAACATCATTCTCTCTTTCTGTAACACACAAACAGAAAATTCATCTGTCATCAAGTCATAAACTTTCATCTCAAAGTTAAAACATCTGCCAAGTATTTAAACATTTTAAAATGCATTCAGTGAAAATGTCCTCAGAACAGAACAGAAACAACAAAAACTGTGTCACGCCTGTGCCAAATTTCTTTCGCCGATTTTCCAGAATATTTCACATTTTGAATGCAGCCTTAAAAACTCAAGCCTGAAGTAAATTAAGATATGTGTGCACACTGATTCTCAGCCACAGAACAACTGAAACAGTTTGTAGGGCTGTTGCAGAGATGGAATGAACAGTGTGGGTATGGAAGGTGGAGAGGAAGATGAGATGGTTGGATGTGTGTTCAGAAGTGAAGAGAGGAGAGAGGTAGCATAGATATGATTCAAATCTCTTGGAGCATCATAAAAAACAAACCACAAACACCCACTGGCAGCAGTGTCAGCGATCAAAAACTCAACTCTTGGGCCAATGAAATGTAAGGCTCAACTGTGTTTTTGAGCAATCCTCCTCCCCTCTCTGCCTCTCTTAATAGAGCAGGTCTGACTCAGCAGCCGGTGGTCAGTGGATGGTCAGTCAGTGAGGTCAGTAGAGCAGCAGAGCAGACAGGATTTGCATCTATCCTCAGATATGTCATCTATGTTGTTTTATTTTAGGACAGCTTCTGTGGCAGACATTACCATGATGGCGTTTGAATGTTAACCATTTTGCATTGTAGTGGATTGGCTATTGTCCAACACACACTCAGCCCAGCCTAGGGGAATGGGAGGATTTCTTTTAATCAAAGGCTCCAGGGTCAATGGGTTCAATACGCTTAGATAAGATGAATGTGTTGTAATATGAGGGCTGGGACGTGGAGTTTCCGTCCTTATACCGATTTCGCAGCATTTTCTGGGTTTGGTTTCCTAAATGTTCATATTAAGATCCTTTGCTTGCTGATGGACAAAGATTGTGCGCCAAAGGACTTCTGTGAATC
Source organism: Lepomis macrochirus (assembly GCA_024633595.2). Classification (NCBI taxonomy): domain Eukaryota; kingdom Metazoa; phylum Chordata; class Actinopteri; order Centrarchiformes; family Centrarchidae; genus Lepomis; species Lepomis macrochirus. Next base: position 14,619,649 of record JALXJV020000018.1, on the reverse strand, counting down.
TTCCTCAAAATGTGCCACGCATTTAATTGTATTCAAGAGAACATTTTTGACAATCATCGTTATTGGTGTTTGTGCCGAGAACCCAACCTTGTGCAAAGCTTATGCATCACTACCATGTAAGGCGTAATTACACAGCCATTTGTCATTTCTTCATTTCTTCCAGATGATGTCATCGGAGCACCTGACCTGCGGTTGGCTGCAGCAGCTACTTCTTGTACTCCTGAAGCTTTGTCTCACTTTTGCTGGGCCTCTGCGGCCACTCAATGGGACAGAGTGCACAGCCAAGGGTCCCGCTTCCTACATCCTGGTCTTTACAGGTCACTGGAGCCCACAGGCATTCCCCAAGCAGTATCCACTGTTCCGACCCCCTGCACAGTGGTCCAAACTCATAGGTGAGAAAGACTGCTGGGGACAAAGAAAGTGGTCATTAAAAAATCTGTCATTCCTTATAGAAAATTCCCCCCCGATGCCTGATAATCCATTTGAATTTTGGCTTTTATTTCAAACTTGCAACAGCTGCGAGGAGTCAGGGATTATTAGTTCACCTCCCTTAGTCAAAATGTACCCACACATATTGTTTTGTGTTAAAGAAGAGATGAACCAGGGACAAAGATGGTGACCACAGGGAGATGATGGGACATCAGTTAACTTCACCATCATGTGTTAAGAGGTTTAGGGTCTCATTTGTCAGAATACATACGATGCATACACAGGGGTGAGCGATGTTAATGAGCAAAGCAGCAAGAAGCAGAGCAAGAAAGACAGTCTAAATGCTACCAGATGGGGTTTTACACTCTGTTTCTTGAACTTCTGTCCAGGCATATCTTTAATATTTCTCTATTTCTTCTGCTCACTCCTGCACTCCTTCCCACATTTCCGCTGGTTTACCACAGTGTTGGCGGTAATCACTGCAATAGAGGTTTCGGGGCTGGTGAAGGTGGGTGATGATAGTTGGGGTGTGGTGGGGGTCAGACCACTTTCCTCAGAGCCAGGAGGAGGAGGAGGAGGAGGAGGAGCAGAAGAAGCGATTCAGTCCCCTCCATTCTGCTTTTTTCCCCCATAAGCCATAGGGCACGGGATGGATGGTTGATGTTTGTACGTGTGTGCATGTCTGTGTGTTGGACTACTTGTGTATCACCGTCTGTGGCATGGTTCTGTCTGGTTTCCAGAACTCCCACTTGTGCCCTGCTGCCCAGCCAGAGGGTGATGGCCTACTTACTCCACATAGAGACAAGCACCAGAGATTCGGACACACCCATAATTGCTTTTAATGTCCCTGGGAACTGGTGGAGAAGAAATGGGCTTTGTCACAAGAGAAGAAAAACACAAGCCCCCCTCAATGGGCTGACAATTTGCTGGTAGGGGACAAAAAGTTGGAAATGGAGTTTGTCACAGCACAAAGAAAAGGATAACATGTAGAGAGGGTTTGGGGGCCTGGGAGGGTTTTGTGTTCCTTTATTGTGAAGACCTGGGTGCAAGGGACCAAGGACATTGCCAGAGGGAAGAGGGTATGGAGTTTGTCATGGCCAGAGAAAAAACACAAGCGATTTAGGAAGTGCGGGGAGTGAGCTTTAACGTCTTGGTAGGGCTTAAACGTGATGTGTTATCAAGTTTCAAGTTCTTGATGCTTGTGGGAAATTTGTTAGGATGGAAATGCAATTAAGTGCATAAGTAATGGCAGTTTTGGGAGAAACAAGATAGTGTGTGAAGTGTGCTGGGCAGGTTGTGTGCATGGCTCAGTGTGGCTTGTGTGTTAATTCATGTGTCAAGAGTGTTTAAATATAAATGCACGGTTCATGTGTTTGTGTGCCTGTACACGGCTCTGAGAAGTGAGGTAAGGCAGAACCATCAGAGCATTTGTCAGCGTGTTTCTGGCTAACCTTACTCTGCCCTTAAAACCTCTGGCCCAGGCCAGTGGCTCTGTGGGTTTCAATACGGAGGAGCTCCAGAACCTGCGGTGAAAACAGTTTAACCTAAATCGCTCTTTTGATTCTCCACAGATTTTATAGATAACCATAACTAAATATGAGAATGTGAAGAAAAGTGTTCTGCTAATCCAAAGCGTATGAAAAAGTATCAATAAGGGTTTTCAAAATTGTTTTAGACAAACAAATTTGCCCACCATTTGGCTGCTGACGCCAAGATCTTGACCTATCTCCTGGCAGCTCCAGCCTGTGAGGTGGTTTTATCAGTGATAGATGGAGAAATGTTGTAACTATAACCATGAAACAATGCCAAAGACTTGTATGTGGGCAATTCCATCAGAATTATCTGCTTAATTGCAGGAAGTAGGAGGCAGCCGTAGAAATACATACAGGCTCCATGGTGGAAATGATCTCACTGTCTGGCTGAGGCTCTGTGGTACTTCAATGACATTGATATGCATTCCAGTGAAAAAGCATCTTACTCCTGTCTTCTCCTCTTTCTTGTGTTTCTTTTCTCCCTCTAGCGGTCAGCCATAATGGGCATTTTCGGCTGTGGGAGGAGGGTGCTCCAGCCAGTGCAGGGGTGCAGAACTTTTCTGAACTCGGGGTGACGGTGGAGCTGATGAAGGCAGCCAAGGAGGCGAGGAAGAGACGCGCAGTCGGCGCCATGTACCGAACAGCCGGCATCCCTAATGGCATCGGGCACAGCTCCACCGAGTTGCTCATGCAGCCCCGAAGCTCACTGGTAGGCACAAATAAAACTTAAGTAGAAACAAGACTCATTCACAAAAGCACACACGTTCAGACAGAGTAACAAACCGTCTGTTTGACTAAATCTATTCAGTCATCTGGTGACCTGGGCCTCCACATAACGTCGTCCATCCGCTCTGACCAGACACTTCACCACTTCTTTCCACTGTCCAATCAGACTATGTTTAGCCCAAGTGCTGAAGCTCTTCAGCCACAAACGCCCACATCCATCCTGCACGGTCTGCAGCCTGTCTGCAGCTTGTCCCACTGAACTCTGTGAGCTCAGGAAACCCTTTTATTGATTTCCTTGTTGAGAGTTAGATGAGAAGATTGATGACACTCTCGTGTATGATAAATTAGCTTAGCATAACATAAACACTGAAGACAGTGGAAAACAGCTAGCCTGATTCTCTCCGACAGTAACAAAACCTGCCTACCAACACCTCTGAAATTCTCTAATTAACATGTTACATCTTGTTTGTTTAATAAATCTGTATTAAAGACAGGCAAAAACTATAACTAGCAAGCAATTGTCCAAGCCTCCCGACGCCAGACGCGCCCCTTGCACCACGGGGGCCCCGCAAGCTGACCCAGGTGCCCCGCTGACGACGAGGGATCCGAGGTCGCGGGCCATCTCAAAGATGAATGAAATTGTCTCTGTAATGTATTCAGATGACATTTTCCTGTACCGTTCAGTTTGCAATAACAGCACCACCTATTGTCCAAATTGCATCAAATGTCGCATATGGTGTCGGGGGCCCATGGTGAATATACGCCAGGGTTTCATATTAAAGGGACTTGTGGTTCAATAGATATAAAACAAATGTATGTTTATGGGAGTGTCATTTCATATCGATTTACAGCGCCACCTAGAGGCTGATTGACATTTCATACAGACCCCGGGAAGGCATGCCACATAAGGTCCCAAAGGTTGGTGTGCATTGGACTTCCTAAACCGAAGATACTGTTGTTTGCGTTTAGCGTGAATGATTGTTATGTTATAATTTGCATCAGAATTTAATTAACAAACTTTTATCAGCTTCATCCATAGATGGTCAGTGCTGATCGGACTTGCCAGTTCGGAGGAGTTAATTAAAATATATTTTTCATTATTCGCGATTTGCCGAAGTGAAAATGTCAGCTCACAGAGGCGTGTCCTATACCATACAAATCGGTAGCATCCCCCAAACACGGAGATATAAGGTTTATGAATGTGCGATGTACTGGCGCGTAGTTAGGCCTATGACTCAAAATGTCTCTTGGTAGATGGACTTGTGGTTATTGACATGGACATAAAAAGACTTTAAATCAAAGGGATTTTTGAAACGTCTTTAATCTGCAATAACAGCGACACCTTCGGGCACATTAAGGTCAAAAATGGTCCCTGAAGTCAGGGGACCATCCTAAACAATTCGGCTTAAGTTTCATGTCAATGTGACTTGTAGTTGTAGAGGAACTAATGATTGCTGTTACACAGCGCCATCTAGGAGGTAATTGCACCAGATTTCACACAGCCACTCAGGAGGGCACACCAGATAGGCCTAAGGTCCCTAAGTTTTGTGTAGTCGGTCATTCCAAACCTAAGATATGACATCACTTCATGTTTTTAAGCATTTACGCAATCATTTGTTAGCTTATAATTGGGACATTTTGTGGCAGATCAAAATTTCTTCTAAAAACCTGGTCCAGCTTGGTCCAGAGATTGTCCGTGCCAAGTTTGGTGCCAATTGGACTTGCCACTTCGGAGGAGTTAATTAAAACAGGTTTTTCAGTTTTTGCGATTTTGCGGGAAAAAAGTCTAGGCAGAAATGGATGTGGCCTATATCACGAGATTCAGCTCGATCTCCTTAACGCGTGGATATACAGGTGCTGGTCATATAATTAGCATATCATCAAAAAGTTGATTTATTTCAGTAATTCCATTCAAAAAGTGAAACTTAGATATTATATTCATTCATTACACAGACTGATATATTTCAAATGTTTATTTCATTTAATTGTGATGATTAAAACTGACAACCAAATTCAGTCTCTCCGAAAATTAGAATATTACTTAAGACCAATACAAAAAAAGGATTTTTAGAAATGTTGGCCAACATTTATGAGCATGTACAGCACTCAATACGTTACTTTTGCCTGAATTCAGTGTGTGGCACTGCTCAGGTGTTATGAGAGCCCAGGTTGCTCTGATAGTGGCCTTCAGCTCTTCTGCATTGTTGGGTCTGGCGTATCGCATCTTCCGCTTCACAATACCCCAAGAGTACCTTGTTCAAGAGTGGCTTGACACAAGGAATGTGACAGCTGAAACCCAGGTCTTGCATACGTCTGTGCATGGTGGTTCTTGAAGCACTGACTCCAGCTGCAGTCCACTCTTTGTGAATCTCCCCCACATTTTTGAATGGGTTTTGTTTCACAATCCTCTCCAGGGTGCAGTTATCCCTCTTGCTTGTACACTTTTTTCTACCACATCTTTTCCTTCCCTTCGCCTCTCTATTAATGTGCTTGGACACTGAGCTCTGTGAACAGCCAGCATCTTTAGCAATGACGTTTTGTATCTTGCCCTGCTTGTGCAAGGTGTCAATGGTCGTCTTTTGGACAGCTGTCAAGTCAGCAGTCTTCCCCATGATTGCGTAGCCTACGGAACTAGACTGAGAGACCATTTAAAGGCCTTTGCAGGTGTTTTGAGTTAATTAGCTGATTAGAGTGTGACACCAGGTGTCTTCAATATTGAATCTTTTCACAATATTCTAATTTTCTGAGATACTGGTTTTGGGGTTTTCATTAGTTGTCAGTTATAATCATCAAAATTAAAAGGAATGAACACTAATAAATATATATCAGTCTGTGTGGAATGAATGTATACTTTCTCAAAAGGTCAAACTGTTCCTTTAAGGGAAAAGCTGAAGGATAGGTTAAAATCTTATTAAGTCTACCTTAATATAATATTCTCACATGTAAGGGTTATTGGTTGCTGTAATCATTCTTCCTCACCATACAGGCCTAGAAGTAATCTTCTTTTGCTTTTGCACAAAACTACATGCAAATGTTCAGCCAAAGCCAATATAAAGCCTAAGTTAGCGAAATCAAGTGGATATTTCCAAGTATATTTTTAGTGAAAAATTCCCTACTGTAACTCAGCCAAGAAACATTGTCCGGTGAAACATGAAAAGGAAATTTTGCACCAAACTGGGAAATATACCCATTTGATATGGCAGCCTCAGCCTACTGAAGCCTATAAGCTTGTTGCTGTTGGGATGCAGGCTCAATGTTCAACCAGGGTACATCTTTGCTTATTGTTGGACTTCAGGGTACCACTGCTGCTGAATAGTGAGATCAAAGGTCATAGAACCTTTTTTTTTGGAGGCTTGGGCTAAATTTGGGGCCCAGGGCTAAGGCAAAGTATTTGAGGTAGGAATGAGGTCTGGCATAGTGGAAAAATGTGTCAGGAGTTAAAACATGAAATTATGTTTTCATTTATGTGTACAGCATATGTAGCTGACGAATAAGAGGGAAAGTGGTGAAGAGGAAGGTCAGACATTTACTGGGATTTTTAGAAATAGGTGTGTGGCTTCCTCAACGTCTGGTGACCTACTGTACATTTGTTTATTGGTTATTCTGATGCTTGAACCCGAGAGTCCTTAAAAATCATAAACAACCCTGTCGGAGGGCATCTTTGGTATGTAGGCTACTTGTCATGGACAGCAGCTTGTCCTCTTTACATGATTGGTGTGGCTGCTTTTAAATGGGTCTATCTGTTTTTAGATCGGTGGAGAGAACAAAAAAACATGGTATTACTATTTTCTCTTTGTGTTGAACATGACAATGACAGACAGAATGACAGGATTTTGTTGACAGCTTTATCAGTTTTTATGTTAGCCTGTTTCTGTCGCCCACACGCTAATTTATAAATCCCATCCTTTTTCTTTCCCCAACAAAAAAACCCACAAAAACAATCAGACGCAATGTCCCAAAAATCCCAAACACATATGATCCCTATCTTCATATTCATGAGCCTCCTGCTATTGCTGTTAAATGTGTAATTTAAAACAGATGCCAATTCTAATAAGTACCATTCCGGATCCAGCTGGCATTGTTCTTAAAGATTCTGTCTTTTATAAGATCAGTGGCACCACAGAAAATGGGAAAGCAACTGAGAGTTAAGGTGCCCTGGACTGGTTTTCTAGAACAGCTCATTCTATCCGGGGAAGATTTGCTGTGATGGAGAATGAAGTGAGAGGGATCATGGTAGCTTTGAGAAACAATCTGTGCTCTAGAGACACTTTCTGGCATATATATTGCCAGTGACGAGGAATACCCCTGAGACGTCCTTGCTGAGTTACCCAATGGATATAACAGGGCAGTGTTTCTTAGAAAAAAACCCTATTTGAGAGGAGACTGAAAAGCACAAGAGGAGGGAGGGATGTTAGCAGAGGAGAGACGAAAGGAAGGAAGGAAGGAAGGAAGGATGGTATCAGCGGAGGATTCTGAAAAGCAACAGAGCTGCTTCTGATTTGGATTCTCTGTTTCTTGCCGTGCGTCAGAGGCATGAAACAGACCCCGTGTGTCATGCTGACACTACCTGCCTCCAGTCCAGAGTAGCCTGCTCTGCCTGCTGAACTGGTTTGAAGTCTGTTCCAGCACTCTCCCATCCAGCTGCGCTCTATCTGACTCCAGGCCACCCTTTCCTAGCCATGCATAAGCTGTCCAAACGCACTGAACCTACCCTTATTTTAGCTCCTTCGCAGCTCAGCACAGGTCCTCAAATATCGGGTCACAAGTGAGGAGACATTTTTCAGTGTGCAGTTTTCTGGGCGTCTTCTACCTCAGCGTATGCTGACCCCCGGGCCACTTCCTGTATGAGGTCACCAGCTCTCAGGAAACATCCATCACAAAGGAGACACAGTCTAAAGTTGCACAGGAACCTGAGTGGGTGCATGCATGCGTACACATGCAGTCCCACATCCCTGCATTTTTAAGTTACAAAGTTTATAAATTCTGAAAACAAGAGTGTGTGTGTTGTGTGTGTGTGTGTGTGTGTGTGTGTGTGTGTGTGTGTGTGTGTGTGTGTGTGATGTTATGCTTACTGCATTTATATCAACAGACAAATGTCAGTATAACACAATATGACTGTGGTAGCGTGATTAAATTTTCTTAAGACGGATTGATAGTTATTTGTTTTTATTATTATTATTGTAATTTTATGTTCAATCTCCCCACAAAGAGCTTCAGGTCAGCTTGCACTCATCATCTGCACTTCAAGACTTTTGATTGAAGCCAGAAAAATAATCACAGGTGTGCTTAGATTGTTACACTGACTCTTTACATCCCGTTGGATCAGTCATAACTTTTCTTGTCTTCTTGTAAATTAAGTATTGTAATAAATATTTGTAGTTTCATTCATAGTTAGATTTTAACAAAGCAAAGGCAGAGAAGAAAACTGCATCACCTCTGCAGTGCAATATCAATATTCACATTACAAAAAAAAGATCTTTGGCAAATAACAAAATATATGCCTCAGACTTTTTGCTCTTGTGTAAGAAATAAAGGAACCAGAGCATACAGCCATGCTAGTAGCTCTGTGAGGCTCTACTTTTGCTGTGCTTTGAACTCAAAGCTAATGCTAACATGATGATGTTTAGGAAGTGTATTGTTTACCATGTCCACCATCTCAGTTTAGAATTGTAAATGCAAAAAAAAAAAAAATTATATTTTAGAATTAGCACTAAATACAAAGTACAGCTGCTTGAGGCTTACGGGAATGTTATTAGTTTTGCAGGTTTTTGGTCATAAAGCAAAGTTATTTAATATGATGATGGTGTTAGATGAAAAGTTAAGAAGTACATAATTGTGGGTAGAAAATTTCAAGGCTATAAGACGTCCATTCTCTTAATTTTAAAGCATATAACGGCTGTGCTACTGAATTTATTTCAGTCATGCTTGTAATTTATGAGCCATTGACTTGATTGATCTTATAAAGTAAAAACTGGTTTGTAATAGTAGATAACCTGTGTATTTATTTTGTTTAATTATGCTTTTTTTATTGCCTTCACTATAAACTAAATTTCTCTTTTTGACAGAAAAGTTTGAACTAACTATTCTCTCCCTCTGTTCAACAGTTGTCTCTGATGGTGAAGATGATCCCAAGCCCCGACTGGTTTGTCGGCGTGGACAGCCTCAACCTTTGTGAGGGCAGCCGGTGGAAACAGGAGGTGACCATTGACCTGCAGCCTTACGATGCAGGGACAGACAGTGGATTCACTTTCTCCTCTCCCAACTTCCCCACTAGCCCTGCAGAAAACATCACAAAGGTGACCTATTGCAGTTTTCACAAGTACAAAAACTATCATGTGTTCATTTGACTCATTTAGTCATTCCTGCATTCATTCTTAAAGCAAAGCAAGGAGTTTGACCCTCTTTTAATTCTTGAAATAGGTTAGCAGCACAGGTAGGCTATGTGGCATCATTCTTAGCTGTCTTGACTTAAATTATTGCTTGGCGGCACTCATGCCTGACCTGAGGTGATTTGAGCGAGAAGGGCCTCTCTTACATAACAGATACATCTATCCTTTCCAGCATGTGTTTTAAAGTGGGCTATTGAGCTTTGTTGAGAATTTGCTGGCTCTCCCGATGAATTACACCTGACTGTTCTTTGCTGACTTGTTAAGATCACCTCTCAGATGCCGAACCATCCAGCCAACTCCTTCTACTATCCACGCTTAAAGGAGCTTCCGCCTATTGCCAGCATAAAGATCACACGACAGAACAGATCACCTGACCGTCAAGCCCCAATGTCCAATCATATTCTGCCAAACTCCATCAGCCCCCAGCGCTTCTCAGGTAAGACCACAGGATTTCTTACAGTGGGCCCCAAATATTGTACCTGGAAGGGAAACACATTAATTAAGCTATTGCAATGATTTTCATCACTTGAATGTTATAATTTTGTCCCAGTTCCAGGACTTTTACCCTACCTTCTGCAGAGATTTGCACTTCTAGACTCTAGTTTTTCTTTCTTTGTTTAAAGATCCTGCATTTTTCTCACATCTCTTTCTCCTTCGATTCAGCAACGCCGCTGGACTGTGAAGTGTCTCTCTGGTCATCCTGGGGTTTGTGTCTGGGTCCCTGCTCCAGAGGCGGGGTCCGCCACCGCACACGGTACATCCTCTTGCGGCCGGCCAATGCTGGCACGCCCTGCCCTGAGCTGGAGGAACAGGCTGAATGCGTACCACACAGCTGTATGAGACTCAAGTAACCCAACAGAGACTGCCAGTATTCAGCAGTGGGACTCTAATATCATCACTGCTGGGATGAGAAATGTTGCTGCATCTTGGGCATATCCTTGTTAATACAAAGGATTTGTGTGTTTGTCACAGTCAAATTGTGGAAATTTAAGGCTTGCTGCGTTACCTGTGCTGCCCATTAGTGTTAGAGTGTACACTCCTTTGGGTGTGTTTGAATGGTGCAGAGCGTGAGATATCTGTTAATGATACCACTTACCTGAACATTTTGAGTTTGTTCAGATAGAAAGTGATTTTTATAAACTGTTGTGAATGCAGAATAGAAAAACTGAGATCTGTGACAAATGGGTCCCCTCAAAGATCTGCATGAAAGTGTTTGTTCACTGTCAACAACAAATGGATTTGATTCATACTCTGAACACACTCATGTGCACACACAAAGGTCCTTGCACATACAGCATATTTTTACTGGCACAGAGGCATTAGTTTACGTAGGAAACCTATACATGCTTGGCACATGTAGCTCTTTCAAAATAACCTCACACCCCAATTTATAAATATTACCTTTCACAAGAAACACCTAATAGCTGACTTGAGGGTTAAAGTCATCCTGAAGAGGCTGGCCTATTTTTTAATAAGATGCAGGTTTTTATAGAAAGAAAAATAAATAAGTGTATTATTATCTCTTTTGATATTTTAAAGTTGAGATTTTGTATATACTGTCTGACGTATCTTGAATAAGTCATGAATAAATATGGAGATGTGTTTTTCAAATAGAAAATGTCTGTGTTACTTTGTTCCCCTGTCTGGCTTTTCAGCTTGAAAGTGTTATTATGTGAAAGCAATATATGTATTTAAAACCCCTGTGAGACCAAAGAACATTCTTGATTTACATGGTTCCAGTAATAAATGATGAAAAGTTAAGAAGACATGACACATCTTTATTTGTGTCCAAAGAACTCACAGCCTAAATGCAGAAATACGCAGCCATAAATACCCCAGCATGAGAGAGTTATGATGCCTGATATTCACCAAAATAGATGTCACAGTCCTACATATTTATATATGAAACTTAGATTCCATAATATCTATCTATCCTTAACTTTCATAACTCAGTGCTTAATAGTCCCGGGCTACTTTGTCTGTATTATTTGGCTGGTTAATAAATGAATGTATTTATCAACTTTTTAAAGTATTAACTCTGGTAGAACATCACTAGAAATACTGATTCCACCCTCATGCAACGAGGAGTTTGTGGCAGTGTAGCACCTCCTAGTGGTCACAATCAACAACAACACAATAACAACAAAAATACTACCACTACTACTGTACTACTAATGTTAATAATAATAAATTAATAATAAATGAAATACATATATTAAATGTTTTAGTCGTGTTTTAGATAATGTGTTTGTTTTTGCATTGTGTGCTATGTTTAACAAATACAATTAATTATTGTTATTTTAAAAATTGTTAAACCACAGACTAAATAAAATGAGATAAAATAGTATAGATAAAGGTTTTCTGTATCACAGCTCAGTTTGTTGTGAGGATGTTTTTGTGTTTATAAAGCAAAAAGTATTTCAAATCATAATGGTGTTTAAAATGGTGTTGAGTAAAATGTTTTTGACTCTGAATTTCAGGAAATTCTGTAGCAGAGGTAGTAGCAAGTTACCCAAATTGTAAGCTATCTCATCTGGTAATCAGTTTCCTTCGTAGATGATAGCCTAAACAATAGCTACACGAATTTAAATGCATGGCATTTGTTATATGAAGTAGAAAGTAGAGCTAGGAAATAAAAAATTAAAATAAATATGGCCGATATATCATTCAATATTATGCAGATAATATGTAGGAGAATATTTTGGGATACGTAAACAACAAGAAATTGCAAAATGGAAATAAAAAATTAAAATTTTAAGCCCAATTTTTTTTGGAATAACTATCCAAATGGTTGGGTTTGTTATGTGTTTGTGTAGTATATATTAAAAAATAAATATTGTCAATTTAGATTTTTGTTTTGTTTAGTAAATATCAATATTGGTATTGCCCTCAAAAATCCAACAGGCTATCGGTTCGACTTTAACAGAAATAATGTATTATATAATTAACGTAAATTAACTTTACATTTCTTTATTTTAGGCTAGGTTGGTTGTCTACCTGCGCTCGAACACTGCAGATAAACTAAAACGCATTGTGGTCTCTAATCCGGTCCCGTCAGTAGGGGTCGCTGCTCCCACACACTGGCGCCCGGACTCCGCAGTGCTGCCCGTCTACGAGGAGTGCGTTTGATTGTTGCAGGGCTCAATGGCGGACAGAGCAGGATAGTCGCGTTAGCACCGAGGACAATAACATCTGACCGTGTGAATTCCTGGCGTGACTTTGTCCGCCGCCGCGTGCCCTCCGGGTGCATCGGTTGAAACGGGCTCTCTCGTGCATTAACGTTAATTACAAAGTCGCTGCAGTTATTTTCTGCTCGTCTTTTGGCATTCTCGAGTTCCCATCCCGAGCGGAGAAGTTAACGTTACACTGTTCATGGTGGCTCTCTGAAGGCAGCTAGCTTGCGAGCAAACCATGGGGGACTCTCTCGAATTGATTGGGAAGCGTCTGCTGCTGCTCCTCGACGACCGCAGGTCCGCGAATGGATCCGAGCCTGAGCAGGCTGCCTGGGCCCGGGACTGGCTCCGGGGGACGGTGCGGGCAGTGAGCGTCATCGGCCTCGCCGCCCCGGAGGTTAGCGGAGAGGCGACGACAACAACAACCACTGCTGCAGGACTGACGGTCAGTGTTTACATACGAGTGATGCCATACCGCCTAGCTAATGCCCACCAGTTAAATAAAATGTGTGCTAGCTCACTAGCTAGCTAGCATTACCCAACTGAACCCATTTTAACCGTTAGTGTTGGGACGTTTGTTGGTTGTTAGCTCGTTATATATTAGCAAGCTACAAGTAGCAGGCAGTGAGGCGAAGCTAAACTCGAGGCCGGGGATTTTCTGGCCTTTGCTTTGTTCGCTTTTTAACGGATGACAGTAAGCTCCACCAATATCACTTGCAAGGCACAGATGCGTCCGAGGTAACAAAGTTTAATGATCGTGATATTGTAAGAAGTCGCTGGCAAGCAGCAGTGAATATCTGCTAGCTTGTCAGTTTACATCGGTAGCTCACGTTAGTCTAGTTAAAGGCCTTACAAGTTCATGTCGGGGTGAACCAGGGATTTCTTCTACTTTACTGTGTGCTTACGTTAAATGTTCAGACTAACGAGCACGTCTATAAACTAATAAACTCTGGAATTATTTAAATTAGTCTTGCCAAGCATAAATTACAAAGACGTTTGAGTGAAATTTGGGGGAAAAATTGGGGTGGTGCTGTGTGACCTACATAAAAAGTATAACGTTATGCTTCATCGTTCAGATGAAGACTTTCTTGAAAAAAATAGTAAAGAGTTGTGAAGTTTAACTTTTTCTTGATTTGTACAGCACTTTAAACAGATTATAAGAGCTTACATGTACAAAACAGTGATTTATCAGTTCCTAGGTAATTAAGTCGCTTAGATGAAATAGGGCTGGATGATATGGCCAAAAATGTTTTCATGATAAAACATTTGATATCCTTTGATATCGATATTTACCACTATAAATATCAAATCATTATTTCTTTCAGGCTTAAAGGCAAATTTTTGGTCCAGATCGAAAGTTGAAGAAACCAGATAGTTTTTGGTGGTTTTCAACTATTCTTTATGGTCAGAACAAACACTTGATGCCAAACAGTGAATCACTTCACCAGACATTCATAACAGTTATGATCAAATCTTTTTTCAACAAATATGCATGAATAGAATTAAGTAAAATCTATTTTCATTCCCTTTTACGCAACCAAATAATTATAGAAAAATGAGTGCTAATTTCATTAAAATAAATTAAATCAAACATTTATTGAACATTTGTTATATTGTTGTTAAGGAAAATTATATGGCAATAATTCTCACTATTGTTTTATTGCCTAGCCCTAGATGCAATTGTACGATTAATAAATAAAGTATATACTTTTCAATGTAAATAATCACTGATGGTCCTTTTTAAGGCTTTTGCAGAAGTTTTTTTATTAGTTAGAAATTAATAGACTAAAACAAAGCTATTAATCTCATTATTAAAATCTTTCTGTCAAATAAGAAGCCAGTTTTTGTCTTTTGAAGAATAGTCTTAAGGTGTGCAATCATCGAAATGGATATTTACTGGAAAATGACATCCATCAGTGATAAACATTTTGAAGCTGAGACTTAAATATTTTTTTCTTGTGAAAGAAATTATTCTTCTGCCAAAGTACACTTATGAGATTCCCACCACCCCACTTACATGTGGACTGATCTCAATTAGTCTGCAAATGCAGATTTTCTGTTGTTCCATGAGCCTGATGAATAATCAGCATGACAACTGAAATATGTGGGAAAATATACAATGTGCTATCATTTTTAAAGATGTTTTATTGGGGGGCTGGATTCAGTGGTCTGTGAAGAAGATGGCAGATTGTTGGCAGGAAGGTTTTACATGCGTTTTAAATACAGCTCAGTGATAATCTAGCTCAGTCGCTGTAGTAATGTAAAACTAGGTGTCATCTGGATTTTTGCTTCTCATCGTTTTTGATGACACAAGCAAATTTAATGTATTTGTGCTTTTTAATATAGTTTTTCTTACCGATGTCAGTGCAAAATGTCAAGAACCTTTTTAGAATGAAAAAACTCTAATTTTCCAGCATATCCAGATCCACATAAAACGAAACTGAAGAATTAAAGTCTGCATGACACTGTCATAAAATATAAAAACAAATGCATGAATTGGGTCAGACTAGAGGCTCTGACTGTGAAAGGCAAAAAAAGAAAGCTTAAGCATTTTATGCAGTTTAGAGCTTTGCTAGCTCACACTGTTAGGGTCTGGTATTTATTACATGTGAACAAAAACAAGAAGTCTTTTACAGCTGAGTATGGTATATATGTAAATGAAGTACATTATTCTCTCTGCCCAAAGTCCTGCTCCAGATGTGAACAGAGTTGAACAGATGCAGATGGTGGCACAGACGTTTCCTCTGTGGCAAAAATGTTTGATTAAAATAATTCATTTGCACTTATCTGAAGTTTTATTATTCTTACTTGTGAGTGTACAGAATTTGAGGCAGAAATAAGAAGGTCTTGATGGAAATAAGTAAAACCGGTAAGTTTAAAATTAGTCTGTCTCAGCTATTGTCACAGCAAGTGTCACTTCAGGTGGGGAACCCATCTATTGGCTGCTTCTTCCCAAAACAAAAATGCTTCAGACAAGACATAAATTCACTGCAGGTGATATCTGAACACACCTTGCTAAAGGGATGGAGCATCACCTTGGATCAAAAGAGAACACAGACAAAAAAAATCAATTTATGCTCCAGGGAAAATACCACTGTTCTATCTCTGCACCACTCACTTTTCCTGTCTGGGAGCCAAAGATTTAGTTGTGGTTGGTTATATTTAGGTTCACAATTTATACATGGAATACTGTGCAAGAAAATATCGCCAGACCTTAGCTTTAAGGTCCTTCTAGTCCTTAAGATGTCACTGCGGAAATTTCAGTGTCAGTTAATTTCTTCTGTCTAAGCATTATTTTTTGTAATTGTTTAATAGGGAACCTCTGAATCACCTGTCCATTGCATAATCCTGATTTTGCTGTGAAGTTTACGCACAGATCTGTACCTTTTTTGTATTTATATTTTTACATATAATGAATAAATGGAGGGGCTGCAGGCACTTGCTCTGGTTCTGTTGAGGGAGAGAGACAGCTTCACACAAAACAGAGATCAGTGTGGGTACACGAGACCATCAGAAAGAGGTGAAATCACAGGAATGATGTTAGCACCAGCTGGTCCTGGAGCTTCACCCAGATGATGGTCAGTTCAAGGCTTATTTTAGGAAGAGTTGGGGACAGTTTGACAAGTTGAAAGTGAGCTAAAGTTAACTTAACAAACACCATAAACTATACTACTACTGTATTAAATTAATGAAAACAACTTTTGTACTGCACTGATTTAATTTGCTTCCAGGCCTGCTGTTTTCTCTTCAAATCATGGTAACAGTTGGTAAAATCATATAGCTCTGGGTATCCAAGATCTGCAACCACTATTCTGTCCTCCTGATTGTTCTTTCCAAGCAACTATGAACTTTGACGTCACTAGAACAGAAGACCCACCTTTCAGATCACCCAATTAGACAATGGGGAATAAATGACGTTGGGGACTTTTTCTCTGTTTTTTCAACTCAGGCAAAAGTGTAAGGCACAAAAAACTTACTGCCTATAAAACAACTGGGAAAAGACGCCTATCGCTGCAAATATGGCGCTCTCTCTGATAAGGGCCTAATAATTCTGTACCACTTGACTGTCACACTTGAAAACACCTTTTCTGTGTTCTATTGTTGTTGGTCTCTTTATTTGTTGAGATAGGAATTTTTAAATGACAAGTCATTTAAAGTTAGCTGACATTAAAAACATTAGTCGCTTAAAGGGGTGCCTTGATTTGTCATTACTTGAAGAGTCGATGCCAAATGAAAAAGTACATCTCTTCATTTCTATCAAGCCAAGCAAATGTTTTGGGTTTTGTTTACGTGTTAAGATTACAGTTTCCAAAAGGAGTTGTCCTTTTCAAGGAGTTGTGGTGCATAGAGCTTTGAAAAAAAGACATAAATAAAAACATCAATGTGTCTTTATACAAATAGTGACCCTGTTAGTGTTGCTAATCCAAGGACAGTTTTCATTGTATCCTACTCAAGTAGTCCCTATGAAAACTATTCACATTGAATCCTGGTTATGGAAAGTGATGTAGTTGTTAATTTCTTTTTGTGTAAACTATGTGCTGTGAGCACCAAAAAGAAAACTCTTTTCATTGCTATTGTGTTTGGGATGAGGCAGAAAACTCAAGAGATGGATATCTTAAAACCTCAGTAGATAAAATCAGAACTTATCTGCATGGCTAGATACCAAGAGATAAGTGACAAAGTGCCCTGTTTTGTAATTTGAGTTAACCAACCTTTTAGAAACTGCTACTCGAACGAGTGTAGACTCCAAAGTTGAGAGAATCCTCTTGCACAGCAGGATGTAGGAGCGCATCAATACCTGATGATTAAGCAGTTTGCTTGATATTATCTGTGCGAACAGTACCTGCAGAGCTTTTTCTGACACTTTAGCAAGTAACCACAATGAAATAACTCGCAACTAAACCTGTTTAAGCTTCAATTTAATTTCTCTCTCTTACTTATTCTTTTTATTTTTCTTTCTAAGCAGATGGGTACTTACTAGCCAGTTGCATAAATAGTGTTAATAACATTCCATGAACATAATTCCCATCCTCATTGACAGAGAACAGCCCAGTCTGTTTCTCACAGCTTGCTTTGTTAAATAAAACAGCTGCAGTCAAAAGCTTAGCTGTCTTAGGTGATAAAAGTCAATGGTACAAATCTCATACAGTCAAGTTCCTAAATTAACTTAAGTTAATTGCTTGTAAACTGAAAAGATTTAACAACCAAAACAATTTCTAACCTGCCATAAAACTGCATAAGACTTGTCTAGTAATACAGCGTTACCTTTGTAAAGACAGGGTTGCTTGGAGAGCAATGTTAAAAGTTTGAACATTTCATGGTTCCAGCTTTACAAATGTGAAGATTTGGTGCTTTTCTTTTTAATAATTTCAGTGTAGTGGTAATAATGTTGAGGTTAGGGAAAACAACTATTATGAAGGTGTCACTGGGCTCTGGGTAATTGTGATGGCATTCCTAACTAGAGAAGTACTAGCACATTGCTGCAATCACAGGAAAGTGCATGCTGTGAGGGGTAGTTCAGTTCTTTAGTCAGCCGTGACATGGCTGTTTAAGCATAATAGTTACTGATAGTGTTGTGTTTGCTGTCACCGAAGAGAAATAAATACTCTGTTCATGCAGTGTTACTACAGCGTCCTCCTGCGTTCTTAATTGCAGAGTTGTCTGCAACATACGTCGGAGACATTACCAGCGGAAACACTGAGCTAGCTAGGTAACCGTAGTGACAGTGACAGAGAGGGTCAAAGAATTACAATACAGTTGTTGACGGTCAGACATTACATGCTGCCATTGAGTTGTTGATACAAAACAAAATGTGTTCACCCAACTTATGGATTGTGGTGATAAGAGTTTTTGGTGAAGTTGGTCTATTTCAGTAACTCGCCAATGGTGGCTGATGTCATTTATTTTATCCACCAGTGTAGAGTTTTTTACTTGCATAGGGCTAATGGCAAGCGCTATGGACCCTGCACACACTGCATGAGAAGAGGAAGTTCAGCAGTTTGACTGTGTAGTCATTTTTCAATTGGATTGTCCATTATGATTCAATGCATACCAGTTTTGTTCTGTTATTTTGGCACAGAAAAGAGGATGCATAGCTAAAATAACAATCGAAATACAAGCAATCTACCAGGAATGTGTGTGATTGGCCAACACACCATCCTGCTTGGATGATTGTAGCGTTGTGATACAGCAAAAGGTCAGCCAGGTTAAGTTTTTTTGCCAGACACCCCTGTGTTTTTCCAGAGCCCCCTGCAATGCACAGACAAACTGGCTCTATGCAAATGATTGAGAGAGCTGCATTTTTTCACACAGGATGACCGTCAACTTAAACGCACCCTAACCCCGAAACTGCTTTAGTGGCTGACAGATAAGTTTGTGGTTGTTCTTGGATTCCTGCGGGGCTGATAGTGTATCTGTCAATGTGTGAAGCTGGAAGTTGATATGAAAGGGCAATCATGCTCACTGATTCTACCCTAGATAAATAAAGATAGATTTAAAAAAGTAACCACCAGCTGAGGCCTTTTTAACTAACACTGACTAATTCCAATCCAATTATCACTAATTGGAGGTTCCCTGGTGTATGTATAATGGACATAATTCAAATAAAATAACACACATTTTGGAACCAGCTAGAATATAAGCGTAAAGTGGCTTTGTATTAAAACACATACAGGTCATGTACAGGATATGGCCATTTTCAAAAATCTGGATATGGATGTGTGTAATATCAAAGAAAACTACAGCAGTTTACATATTAAATAAATACAGTGGAAACCGCTTATAGTAATCACGGCTACAGTGATCCACTGCTTATATGGATCAAACAGCTTAGGACAGAAACATTCCTATACGCAATGTTTGAATAATTAACTTATAGTAATCAAGTAGTCAAACTTGTTTCTATGAGGTTTGTACGACCGTCCCTGCTGCTCTCCCAACATGAGTTCACTCTGTGTGAACCTCTGCTATACTGACATCGCAGTGTGGCTCACTGGGTTATTTGCCCTCCTCTTCCGGCTCTGCTTGCGTTTTGGGACATTTACAGTGGTTAATTTTCCAGTATGTTACGTGAGTGGAGTGTGATGCTTTCACCGTGACCATTCAGACATGCCCTGGAGCATGAAAGGGCCAGGTTCAAAAAACAGTAAATAGCTAAGCTGTTGGTTTGTTTGCTTATATATTTATGTACAAAAATGTACATGTAATCTGCATGAGAAATAGAAATGAAGAAAAAGTAAATAAGAGTAAGAGAGAGTAATTTTGAAAAGAAAAAAAATCTAAATCTTCTGATTCCAGCTTCTTAAATGTAATGTTTTTAAATGTTTTAAATGTTTTCTGGTTTCTCCTCTATGACACTAAACTGAATATCTTTGGGTTGTGAATAAAACAAGCCATTTGGGGGTGTCACCTTTGACTTTGGGAAACACTAACATTTTTCACAATTTTCTGACATTTTATAGATCAAATCTAATCGATTAATTGTGAAAATAATCAACTATGCAAATAAACATTAGTTGCAGCACCAATAATCAACCGCTTTTAGTTTTAATTTGACCCTGACAGTCTTGATCACTGTAAGCGGTTTCCAGTGTCTAATTTTATTTTAACTTTAATTTTTAACTTTAAGTCAGCAACAATGGACTCTTTTGTTTGATGCCATCACCTGAATGTTCCTATTTTAAAGCTTTAAAAGCAAATTAATCATTAACTTCAAAGTAGCTAGATAACTAATGATTGACAGGCACTCCTCCTGTTATCCTGCCAGAGTGACTGCTATGCTAGCTGAGTTGCAATAAATGTGCACAAGACAACGTTGTGTATGATCGTAGACGCGCACAAACCTGCTCTAGATGTAGGCAGTCATACGGTTGAAAATAGTCTTGTACTAATCCTACTTGGTTCATAAAAATGAAAATACTAGAAAATGAAAATTTTCATGCTAAGTATTATCAAGGTTATGAAATCCTCTTTCTGGAGGGACTGCTTGTACACAGGCGTTGCTTTAGGAAAGTGTCTAATGATCTCTTGGTCACTAAAGAACCTTGGTGTTGCACTCTGCACTGGCAGAGAGTAGCTTGTCAGTCTAATTCTCTCCCTTTTTTGGAAAATGTTTCTAGGTATGTTACCTAGAAAATGTTGACTTGCACGTATTTCCACCTTGTACTGCATATTTAATCCGACTTGCTCTAGTTGCTTGAACTTCAGATTTGATGAAAAAGTTAGTCAGCTCCCGAGGCAGAGGTCTAGTGCAGTAAGTATAGCGGCCTTTTATCAGGTACCGTTTCTTGTATTTATATTCTGGTTCTCTCTGTTTTTCCAACTGCAGGTATTTGTCGAGTTTGAGAATGCTTTGCAGCGGTGTTCTTGGGTGCAGGTGTATGACGAGGGGGTGAAAGCTGTGTTGGTGGAAGACTCCATTGTTTGGGCCAATCGGAGCGACGGTACTGGGACTACTGGAGCCTCAGCCACAGGCTGGCCCGCTCTGGTGAGTGTTCAGATGGACAGTGGGAGTAAGTGGGCGGTCAGGTCAGGTCAGGCCTTGAAATGATATAGGCTACCTGGTGAAATAAGGAAAAGACCTCAGCCAAAGGCCAACCACAGTTGCCAAATCGGCTTAAGCATATAGCAGCCATGGTTATATTCAAGTGCTTTAGCTTTTACTTTGAATATTTCCTCTCAAGATGGACTTTTACCATTATAAACAAATTTTATAGATTTTTTTAGAAAATTCTAACTGTAATGCAATGCAGGAAAAAACATTTTACTTCCCTGACCCTCAAGCCTTTGCTGCTGGTGCAAGTAGAGGGCCACTTTACACACCCTGTGACACATTCAGAATCAGTCCATTTAGATTTTGTGTG
Source organism: Lepomis macrochirus (assembly GCA_024633595.2). Lineage (NCBI taxonomy): Eukaryota > Metazoa > Chordata > Actinopteri > Centrarchiformes > Centrarchidae > Lepomis > Lepomis macrochirus. The sequence continues at coordinate 14,598,539 of JALXJV020000018.1, read as the reverse complement.
TGGGTATCATGAGCAGAAATACAGGAATCAGACATGACTCACTTAATAAATGCCCAAAACATTCAAGACATCAAAACTTTCAGTGATAGCCTAGATGGCTTAAATTGTATTTTAAAAAATCCAGCTATATGCATTCTTATGGGATGTGAAATGATCATTCTTTTCTTTTGCCCCTTTGCAATTATCAAGAACTATTCCATAAACTCAAAGGTTTGCATGTTGTCATTTCCGCAGGTTTTCCGCTCCCTGGTGGACAGAGTGGGTTTAGGACCGTTGGTTCCTGTGGAGTATTTTGCAAACAAGAATTTTGAGTTCCTGCCTGATAACAAAACTGTCCAGAGGTTTGAGGTGTGTGTGTTTGTTTGTTTCAGTGTTCATTAATCTTTTAGTGGTATTAACTGCTTTAATTAATAGTTCATAAACCAGTTAGTTCCCAGACAGAAAACTAATGTTTTTAATATGATATGATGTCATGTGATTATAAGTTGAGTATTTAGCAGACAGAATCAGACAAAATATCTGCAGCTACAGTTAGTTTGAGCGCTGGTGGTCTTTTCAGTAATATTCTAGTGTGACATTTCACATGTGATTTTGTCTGTGCCACTATCATTATCTCAAGACAGTGTTGTTTGTGTTCTTGTGCAGGTTGATAAAGACACGAGACACCCTTTGCTGTTGGAGCAGCCCTCCCTGCAGGCTGCCATCTCCAGCTGGCGCACTGACTTTGAACTGCAAGAGATCTTCAGGAAGGGTAAGACTCAACCTTCACTGTGTTTTTATGTTGTTTTGTCTTAACAATGTTTACATTTTTTATTTTATTTTGGGCACCTGCTCAAATTAGCAACCTTGGAATTACTGTTTGTTTGAAATGCATAAACCAGACATTTGTCATGAAATGTAGTTACAAGATGATGTTAAGCAGTGAGAGCATGGTACTGATGGACTAACAACAGTGATTGTCATTGTGTTTCTGAAAATGTGGTTGATGAAACATGGACATCCTGATTAATCAGTGGTCATATAATGCTGCAGTGGCAACATACTAGATTGAGAAACCACCCTGTGTTCTTATTGACTTGTTATGTGAGGTCTTTCATTCAAATCTGCTTGAATGTGACTCCTACTTTTCTCCCTGTTCCTGTCCTCAGGCTCATACACTATTCAAGGACGCAGGGTTCGCGTGTACCAGCCAGAGTTTGAGGAGTGCTGGGCCTTAGGACTGGTCTCACAGCACGACCCTATTTCACACATTATGGAGATTACCTTAGATAAGGTAAATAACACTTATGTGTCATGTGAAATTGGGGTGGAAATTGATAGATTAGATATTTAGGGATCAAAAGACCAAAACAATTAGAAATTCTTTTTGGCACTATGGAATATTGCAGAAACAAATACAAGGATTTAGATGTATTTAGAAGACCTATGTCCCTTTCAGACCAGATAAATTAGATTTAAATGATTGTTTTGCATTACTACTTTTGTTTTTTTTCAGCTCCTACACGTTTGATCAGCTCAGCTATGTTTATCAATGGGATACACTGTTAAAACAAATTTCTCAAGGTATTTTCTAGATATTTCTTTTTAGGACCATAAATAGGAGAAAGAATTAAAAATTGTGATTGGCACTGAGTAATGGGAGGACTAAAAAAACATTTCAAATAAATATTCTATATATGATGATATGCAATTTCACCCACTTATTTTGTTATGTGAAACATTAAAATCATAGCATTGGTGTGAAAGGGGAATAAAATGTATAATGAAAAGATCTGTGGGTCCAGGAGTTATCTTATTTGTGATATTAGGTGCAGTGCCTTCTTAAATAATTGATAAAAGGGAGAAGTATTTTCTCAGAATTTGGAGAATAAGCCCATAAGCAATAACAAAAAAAGAAAAAAAGGTCAACAAATGGAAAGAACAAGTGGAGCATTTTGAAAGCAAATCACTTAAAAAATCCAAGCAGATATTGAAGGTCTTGAAACAAGATGGGCTAAATAACTGTGCTACGTAAAGTGAAGTCATAGCTACAGTGGATGACCTTAATGTACCCAGGTACAGCTAGATGGTTAGAAGTGTGTTCACGTAACTATGTGTTTAGATATAGATGCTCACACAGACTTGGATCCATGTATAGGTATGTATGTTTAAGTAGACATGGTATATCTCCGTAGGACACATCTTTTAATTATACATTTTCATTCATGGACATTGTAAATTAATTGAATTGATGTTTCAAGAAAGTATAAAAAGGCTAACATGAGTTAAAGCCACTTCAATGTAACCTTTTTTGCTGTAGGGAGAAGAAAACCAGATGGTAGATCCTCGTGTGATACATGTCATGCTGGCAGAGGAGGAGGTAAGGTTCTCAATATAAATCTAACTATATTCTGTAATTGGTTGTACTGTGCTGCATATTATTATACAGTGGCTGAACTATTTTCAGCTTTAGATTGACTAGGAAAATATATTAATAAAATTACTTCTACATTTCCCCCGTTTAGTGTGGTAAGAATGGGCGACGGAGGAAGGACAGTGAAACAATGAAGGGTGACAATGGACGTAGGCGTAGGACTGCCTCCGAAGGTGAGGATGACTTGAACTTGAAACGTTTTAAAGGAGCAAGTGAAACTGGAGCTGACGGGCAAAACTGTGCCGATTCCAACGAAAAACCAGCGGAAGGGATGGGGATCTGGAGTGGAGACTCAAGCGAAAGGGTCAGCAGCACAACCAAAAACGGAAGCTCTTCAGAAGGAACCTTTCCCCAGGGCAGAGGGCCATCTCCCAACACCAACTCCGCACTCCAGATGGACCAATCAAACGCTACTCCTCCTCGTTATCCCACCCACGTCAAAGAAAACGGCCGCTCACTCTCCATACAAGGGGCAGCCGACTCTACCACTGCCGTTACTCACACCCCCACCCCTCCTCCCCTCAAACCAGCCCCCTCTCCTTTCTCCACCACATCGTTCCCCTCACTAGGCCAGATGCCAAGCCTGGTCCCTGGAGCGCCAGCCCCCAAGGCCTCCCCTTCCCCCCAGCCAGACAGAGAGGAGGCTTCCCAGTCAACTTATTCTAAAGCTGCTCTTGTTTCCCCGGGGCCTGTCACCATTTCTTGGTCGCACGAGAGCGGCCCCAGTGTGACACTTTCTGCTTCTGTTGGTTTTAGTCCTAAAGCCTCCACCTGGGGAAGCCAGACGGAGGTAAGATGATCAAAATGAACAGTACTGTTAATACTAATTTATACGATGCCTTCACAAGTGATCACAGTTTTGTTGCTGTTATTAACATCATTTTACATAACCACATTGTTTTTTTTCTCAGGGCTCTAAAACTCCATCAGGTTTTCGTTTGCCCCAGGCCTCTGCTTCTGTATTTGGGGACGTTACCTCTCAGAGCAATGGAGCTCCTACCACTACCCCAACCTCCCAGGATGCTCCCAGGCCCTTTGGCTTTGGCTTTGGCGGATCAAAGAATGAGACTCAATCTCAGCAAGACCAAAACTTGTTTTTCCAGTGCATGACCCAGAATTCTAGCTCCACCCCAAGTCTAGCTGCTGGTCAGACCCAGTCCAAGGACACCAATTACTTCACCGCAGTGTCTGAGAGCCTGAGTAAAGAGCCCCCAAGCCTTTTCAAGCCCACAACCTCCAGTGAAGGGCTGAAAAAGCCTGAGCAGCCCAAAGTGCCTGAGACCCATCCGACGGGAAATGGTGTGCTCAACAAATCCTCATCTGCCTTCCAGGGCATGGGGGGCTCTGCAGGAGGAAGAGGCTCTGCTATTGGTATTGGTGGTCTGGCTGCAGCCTCCGGAGTTCAGAGTACTTCTAAAAAGAGCAGTAATAATGGAACTTCTGTTGGGGGCTTAGGGCTACAATCTGGTTTTAATACTTCCGATATCCACCAGAACCTTTTTCTGCAGGCCTCAAAAGAGCCTACTAATCCATTTCTGGCCTATGGGGACAAAACCTCCCACACCTCTTTTGCTGGCCTCACTGGGGGCGAGCCACAGACACTCGGTCCTGCCTCGGACAGCAAACCAAACTTGTTCACTATGGCAGAGCCACCTAAGGGGATCCTGTCTTCCCCTTTCCCAGCTCTCTCAGCAGCTGCTTCACCCAACTCTTCGTCCTCTCCAGCACCAGCTTCATCCCAGAGGTCACAGAGTGAAGGTACAAAGGAGGAGCAAGACGTTGGGGTGATGCCTCCATCAACCTCAGGCTGCCCCATGTTTGGAAGCACTGGCCCTGGAGCAATGGAGGAGGTCCCTGTGTCCTTCGACCAGAGCCAGTCTCAGAAGTTTACCCTGGAGGAAAGAGGCCAGTCATCCAAACGTGACTCTGACTCCAGCAGCAACAGTGACTTGTCAGACCTGAGTGAGAATGAGGAGGGCCCAGAGAAAGGTCAAGTCCCTGGAGGACCACCACACCCTGCCAAGGATGGGGCCATGATGCCGAAATCTAAAGTCCAAGGGGCCGTTAAGAGCCGTCCACGTAACAAGCCTTTCAAAGGTAAGTCCTGTCCACTCTCAAGAACCCCTGTATCATCTGTGGTGACGAACAAAGCAATTAGATTAACACTTTGTTTTGTGTCCACCAGTGGGCCAGTCTGTACTAAAAGACCAGAGCAAAGTGCGTCGTCTGAAGCAGTCTGGGGAGTCCTTTCTCCAGGATGGTTCCTGCATCAATGTGGCCCCTCACTTGCACAAGTGCCGCGAGTGCCGCCTGGAGCGTTACCGTAAATATCGAAATACAGATGGAGATAGCGATGATGATGACGACCCAAATGTGGCCTGTCGTTTCTTCCACTTCAGAAGGTATGTGTTTATCTGCTGGCGCTGCTCAGTATCTTGCTTTGTGTACTTGAACGAAAGTTAAGGAAAGTTATCGAAATAGAGGGAAGCAATCAGCAATCATCGCAAACAATGACATGTTACATATTGAACCTTTATTTGCCTGTTACCAGGTTGGCTTTCACTCGAAAAGGTGTACTGCGTGTGGAAGGCTTCCTGAGCCCTCAACAGAGCGATTCAATGGCCATGGGACTGTGGCTGCCTGCACCAGCTGTCCAAGAGGGCCTTGACCTCGATACGTCCAAGTACATCCTGGCCAATGTGGGAGACCAATTCTGCCAGTTGGTCATGTCTGAGAAGGAGGCCATGATGATGGTGGAGCCTCACCGTGAGTATAAAGACATCTAACTGATGTCACCAGAGCCAGTTTTTCTTCACATTTGGCATTTTAGGTTGTCTTATGCATTTCTCTTACATTTTGTCTCAGCACTCAACCTGTCAGAAGGGACTATTGTGTGTAATTTTGTTTTTTGTTGGTCTGTACTACAGAGAAAGTGGCATGGAAACGTGCTGTGCGAGGCGTCAGAGAAATGTGTGACGTGTGTGAGACCACCCTGTTCAACATCCACTGGGTGTGTCGAAAGTGTGGCTTCGGAGTGTGTCTGGACTGCTATCGGCTCCGCAGGAACAGGCCAAGAGAGGGTGAGTCGTTAGGGTGACGTTTGGGGAACTAAGTTAACCAACAATGTTGCTGTATTAAACTGATTAGTTTTATTTGACTGCATATTCTTAATTACATTAATAGAAACGTTTGGACAAGGTTAATACTTAGTAAGATCTTTTTTGAGCTTGGGTGCGTTGGTAACACGAATCAGTATGTTCTGTCCCTCAGATGTAGATGAAGGTCCAGAGGATGAGGTTTTCTCCTGGTTGAAATGTGCCAAAGGCCAACCTCATGAGCCACAGAACCTCATGCCTACGCAGATTATACCTGGGACAGGTAACATACATTATGATTAAATTATAAAAGTATCTGTCCCTACCACACTGGCATCACGTATTAAATGCAGTCTTATATTGGTACAGTAAGACTTGTAATGATTGTTTTTATTGCCTTTCTTCTTTAGCTCTGTACAACATAGGTGACATGGTGCACGCAGCGAGAGGCAAGTGGGGTATTAAGGCCAACTGTCCATGTGCCAGTCGACACACCAAGCCTCTAGTGCGCCCTTGTGCCCCCAATGGGATTTCACAGGTACTGTTGTGCCACATGTTTATTTTTTTAGTTCTGCATTTTGACAAGTGTTTAACTTTAAGGCTCTAATTGTCTGTCTGTGCTTGTCTCAGCAGTCTTCAACAAGCAGTGGTGGGGTCCTTGCAGCTGCAGCTTCTAGTACTGGCCCCATTCAAAAGTCAGAGGGAGAAACGTCAGCGATCAAAACAGAAACTACACAAACAGCAGCACCATCAGACAGTGGGGGAGGAGAAACTGTGGGAAGTAACAGTAACTCTGTCAGTGGTACGTCCTCCCCCTGTAACCTCCCCCAGTCTTCTTCCAAGGAGTCACGCTTATCAGGGGAGGGCAACAGCTCTGCTCTGCACTGGCTGGCAGACTTGGCCACACAGAAAGCCAAGGATGACACTAAGGGTACGTAGAAAAGAGGAAACACTGAGTCAGTGTAATTTGAGTGCATAAAGAAAGTTAAAATCAATATTAAAGTTGATGTTACATTAATGTCATCTTTGCAATCTTCTTTCAGAATCTGGTTCACTTCGCTCCATGATGAGTCGAGACAGTCGGCCGCCCTTTGGCCTGGATTCACTCGGTGTCCTGTCAAAGCCTTCAGCTTCCAGCCCTAAGCTATTTAACAGCCTCTTATTGGGCTCCAGCATGGCCCAGTCCAAACCTGAGGGGTCCAGTCTCCGGGACCTACTCAACTCCGGACCTGGCAAACTCCCTCAGGGCCCTGGAGAGAGTGGGGTTCCATTCCCCTCTGTATTTACCTCAGCAGGCGTATGTATAAAGCTTTTATTATTCCTTTTAGTTCTATGAAGTGTTCCAAGTGCACACATCTTTACTTAAAAGTCTATTAGCCAGTCCCTTCAGGATCTCGCAATGTCAAAATCACAACTATTAACCCAAACTTAACATATCTCTGTGAATTCAGCGCATCTTGAAATTTTGACCAGTCACCGCAACTTTTCCGCAAATTTGACCTATCATCGCTCTTTCCCGAAAAATGTTCTCATACATAAAAGGAAACTGTCTATTGACAAACGCAGCCATTGCAAACATACACAGAGAGCGGCAGAAATGCATGGAGGACGTCAGATGAGACAGAACGCTGTGACACAGGTTGTTGCATCCTGGAGGTGCTGTTTAATGATTCAGCAATATTTCTAAAGTTAAAGAATATCACATCTACCTTTGCAAAATTCACATTTTCCCACAATTTAATCGCAAAAAAGGCCCAACAACATTGTAAGTTTCATCACAATTTTTATATATATATATATATATGTAACAGATATTTTCTATTTACAATGTTATATATATATATATATATATTAGGGCCGGGACTTTAACGCGTTAATTAAGATTAATTAACTACTGGGACTTTAACGCGTTAATTAAGATTAATTACGCAAAAAAATAAATAACATAATTTTAACCACACTTATTTTTGCACCGTGAACGCTTTTTCAATGAATGAGTTTCGACGGACCGATTATACTGGAGCACCAACTAGCGTTCGACGGCCCAATCCCAATCTCCACCCTCACAGACTTTGAGAGCCTTCCGGTAAATCCGTGAGGGCTTAGGGCTGTCCCACTGTCAAATCGTCAAGTGCGTGAGGGCTCTCGCGGACATTTTGAGCCCTTTTAGACCCTTTCCGTAAGTCCGCATTTCTGCAGACTTTGGCTGAGGGAAAAGCCCACAGTTCATAGCGGGATGACGTGAAACACGGGGGTTACCAGGGGAAGCCCGGAAGCGAGAGAAAAATCACGGCAAATACGCCTATACAGGAGAAGAAGAAGAAAACTATAAACAAACAAGCATTGACACCAACGCTGATGTTAACATTGTTAGAATTTTTTCTGAACTTAAGAAGGTGCATAGAACACATGAAGTCAGAGGAATACACCTTATTAGCCTACACACTTTGTTTATTCAACTATTTATTTTAGTTTTTGCTTAATGATGCTGTTTTGACCAACAATAGTGTCGGCCTATTCATGATTATTGACAAATATATTGACATTTAACTCCCTCCACTCTGTAGAGTGGATGTCACTATAAGAGCCTGCAGGACTTCATTAATCAGGCAAAAGCATAAAATAAAAAAGTGTGCAACGTTTTTCAGCGTTGTCAAGGTAGCGTGATAAAGTGGGAAAGGGCGGTCCAAGTGGCGTCAGTAAAGTCTGTGAGGGTTCAGGGCTTAGGGTTTAGGGGGTCATTGGGATTGGGCCACGAGTTGTGTGCAAGCTATGCAACAAGGAATTTGCATATCACCGCAGCACATCGAGCCTCAAATATCACCTCAACGCAAAACATATAGGAGTTAGCGTGGACGTTAGCCCGACTCAGAGTAAAGTTACAAGGACCCACACCCAACCCACACTCCACCAGATGACTGGTTTCAGGTATACTAAAAATCCATGTGAAAAAAATTACTTCTCACCGTTCTCAGGTCAAATATTTATATGCAATTAAAATGTGATTAATTTCGATTAATTAATTACAAAGCCTCTAATTAATTAGATTAATTTTTTAATCGAGTCCGGCCCTAATATATATATATATATATATATATATATATATATATATATATATATATATATATATATATATATATATATATATATATATACAGTGTGTGTGTTAAAGAAACAAACAAAAAAACCCAAAAAACATCAATAAAATAATCTCTCTCTCTCCTCATATAAACATTTAATGAACACTGTACAGTACGACGTTGAGCTGTTAAACTCCACAAAACATAAAATAATTTTATGTAATAAATATTTTCTATTTACAATATTACATGCAAATGATTTGATTTCAATCACCTTACTAAGTCCAAGACATTGTGTAGAATATACATAGGAGATAAAAGAAACATTCCATTTCAAACAGTGTTTGTCATCAACTGACCCCTTCTTAACAATCTTGAAGAATATTTTCACAGCTGTTTCCCCGAACATTATGCTTTTACTATTTTAGTTGCTCCAGGCCTTTTTGACTTGGTTAGGACCTTAAAAACATTTTCAAGAATGATTTGTTAAATGGTAGCAATACCAAGATTGGGCATAACTGAATTGAATTACAAATTTTGTAACTGCCCTTATTGATATAGTAATGAACCAGGGCAGAAACTTCAAACAAAAACTGACTTTCAAAAAAAGATGATTATTCACCTGTGAATACATAGCTGGGTAATCAAAAAATGTGTTTTTTGTCTGTCAGAGTGACAAGCTGAAGAGCAGCCTCCCGAACTTCCTGGATCACATCATTGCCTCAGTTGTGGAGACCAAGAAGGCTGAAGGCCGTCGGACCGGCGCCTCTGAGGGTGGCGAGCTAGGTGTGTTGGGAGGCCGCAAAGACGGAGTTATGGGCCTTAGTGTTTTGGAACCACATACCTCACACTCCTGGCTCTGTGACGGGCGACTCCTCTGCCTACAAGATCCCAGCAACAGCAACAACTGGAAGATCTTCAGGGAGTGCTGGAAGCAAGGACAAGTAAGAACCACAACTGCTATTACTCCTGAGGCGAACATGATAGACCACTACAAGAAAGTTAGCTGCTGGTGAAACATCTTAACTTCTGTTGCTCTGTCATCTGTGTAATCTCTTCTCCTTTGTTTCCAGCCTGTGTTGGTGTCAGGGATACACAAACGGCTGAAAAGTCATTTGTGGCTGCCCGATGCCTTCAGTAAGGAGTTTGGAGACCAGGATGTAGACCTGGTCAACTGTAGAAACTGTGCTATCATCTCTGATGTGAAGGTGCGAGACTTCTGGGACGGCTTCCAGGTTATCTCCAGTGAGTGCTTAAACTATTTATTCTAAATATCCTAAATTAATTAATGCTTATTTGTTTGCATTAATTAATTGACATGCATGCCACTGTCTTATTTTAGCTTGTGTTTCTCTGTCAGAAATAGTAGCTAGTAGCTATGTTTTTTCTTTGTGAATGCAGAGCGCCTGCAAGATAATGACGGCCAGCCCATGGTGTTGAAATTAAAAGATTGGCCTCCAGGTGAAGACTTCAGGGACATGATGCCCACACGGTGAGGAACCTTAGAAATATGTTGCTTCTACATTTGTCTAATGCGTTTACTCACCAACGAGGCTGCCTGCTTCATGTCCATAGAGCGTTACTTACAAATATATATTAATAATTAGGCGTGTAACAATTCTCCAAATCCACAGTTTGGTTCTAACATCGATTTTTGAGCCACGGTTTAGTTTATACCTCCCGTTTTAGGGGGTTGGGGAGTAAGTAACAATGGGAAAAACATTTCTGTTATTATTGTTACCCATCTTGGGCTTATTGCAGTAGCCTAACTTGAAGGCATGATCACTCGATCATGACTTGACCAAAATGTTCATGTAACATGCGCAGTTGGAAGACAATAAAATAAGTGTATGGGTTAATATTTAGAAAATATAACGTTAGGCCTTATGCCATGTACACTATACTTGGAAAGTATATCAACAACTGCACGTTACAAAACGCAAACATGGTGGGTATTTTACAATATGCAGTAAACACACCAGTCCAGATGTCATTCAGTACCACATTGGTTTAGATCCACATGCTGCGCACCTGCTGCAGTGAAAATGGAGTTTATTAATCGCAGCGACTTTATAAAACATACTGCTAATGGAGAAATCAGCTGAGTACAGACATATACAGGGAGAGAGAAGCACAAAGAACCCCTCACCCTTTAAAAATGTGGAGTAACCACCATATTTTGCCCATCTTACTTTAATGAATGTTTGAGAAATGCCACATAGGCCGTAAATGCAAAACCTTGTTAATCAGTTATTTCCCTTATAAGATTTTAGAAAAGTATGATTCTGATTTAAGCTTTAGGATTGTCTTTGTAAATTGTTAAAAAATTTGCAAATCTCACATCAATGATGTCTCGTACTTTCCCAGGTTTGACGATCTGATGGAAAACCTCCCCTTGCCCGAGTACACAAAAAGAGATGGTCGTCTAAACCTTGCAGCCCGTCTGCCCAACTTTTTTGTGCGCCCTGATCTTGGACCTAAGATGTACAACGCCTATGGTGAGAAGGAGAGGCTGAAGTGTAATTTATACCTCTGCATTGATTTGTTCACATTAGAGGAGCGCTAAACTGGAAGTTAGCCTGCTCGGCCGGCAAGAGTCAACACAGTGGACGCTGTAGCACTAGTGCCAACTAGCGTTTGGGGGTGTAATTGCAGAATGACGGACACACCAACGCACAAGTATAAATGCCTGGCTACCCTACGCAGGAGTATAATTCAAGCATGAGTGTGACGGGCATTTTTCATTCACTGTCACGTCAGTTAGATGTCCAAGCTCTCATTTGTAATCACCTTTATCTTCTCACTCCCTCACTGTCTTTCTTTCCCGCAGGCTTAATCTCCACTGAAGACAGAAAGGTGGGAACCACTAACCTCCACCTGGATGTTTCTGATGCTGTCAACGTGATGGTGTATGTTGGCATTCCTCAGGGAGATGGAAACGAGGAAGAAGGTCAGTGGACACACCTCATCTCTCTCTCTCTCTCTCTCTCTCTCTCTCTCATATAAACATTTAATGAACACTGTACAGTACGCCGTTGAGCTGTTAAACTCCACAAAACAAAATAATTTTATGTAACAGATATTTTCTATTTACAATGTTACATGCAAATGATTTGATTTCAATCAACTTACTAAGTCCAAGACATTGTGTAGAATATACATAGGAGATAAAAGAAACATTCCATTTCAAACAATGTTTGTCATCAACTGACCCCTTCTTAACAATCTTGAAGAATATTTTCACAGCTGTTTCCCCGAACATTATGCTTTTACTATTTTAGTTGCTCCAGGCCTTTTTGACTTGGTTAGGACCCTGAAAAGACCCATCAGTGGGTCTCAGTCATTTACACTGTGGCAAAATTTCTCATTCACAGAGGCAGATATCTCTGGGCGCAAAGGTCTGTAGACTTTCAATTGTATCACTTCAGTAGCATGCCCTTCTTCTTGACTAACTCCCCTTCTTCACCTCCCCCTCCCCCCCATCCTTCTGTTATCTGTGAAGTAGGGGCCAGAGCACTGCACCCCATCTGTTAGTTTCTGCTTTAGCATGTTTTGCACATTTCTGTGTAAACTTCTGTGCAACTTTTATTATAACCTCTTAAATGAATACTGGATGGCGTCTGTTGTTGCCCTTTGGAGATCCTGCCTTTCTTCTTCTATGTAGATTTCAAGGTGGGGTTAGAAAATGTGTACTGTTTTGGGTTCAGCACCTGCAGCAATGTTTGTATTCCACAAATTGACAGGGAGTTAACACAAGATTTAATATAATTACTGCACTGGGAGTATCAATTAATGTTAGTGTTGGGTGAGTTGTGCTCTGGTCCTTACACTGTGGGAGAAATTTTTGAATGAAGGGCATCTAGAATTGGCTACCCTATTCCCTGGCTTCCTGTCACTCATCACAGTGACACTGATACATACCCAACAGTATGACCATAGGCATGCTGTCCTCATACACTGGTCCCTCTTCTTCTTAGGGTTAGGGGATTTTCTTTACTCACACATCAAAGCAAACACATATTTAACTGATTCATCCTGGCCACTAAATTTAGGGCTGTGAATGAAACATTTGTGAGTGTTTTTTGTTTTTTGTGAAATAATAATGACTGTGCCAGCACACAAACACACACGCACATGCACACACATTGTTAGGTAGCGAAGGGAAACAACAGGAATAAACAACTTTGAGCTGTTGAAAGACAAAGGTCCACTGAAGCAAACACATTAGTCATCAATGTGTTTGTTTTCACTTATCTTTCTGAATAACTGAGTACTAAAATGAGAGCTCATTAAATGTTCGGGCAGTAGTGTTAGCTGCCCTGTACAATCAACCTTAGGCTGTGGATGTGAACATCGTGTCAGTAAATGTGATTGTGTAGTTTGTAACTTCGTGCTTCTCTTTGCCCCAGTGGTTCTCAACTGGTCCGGTCAGTTTTACCATTCTTTTATGCACTAGAAACATCAGACCTGTTAGGGCACTGTGATGGCATTTTCGTGTTTTGCTAGAGGCTATATTAATAGCTTCTGTTCAGACACATTTTAATTTTAACTTCTTTAGGGGGAAACGCACGTGACTGCTGCTGAGGATGTCTGTGTCATGACAGCCACATGATGCAGCTGTAAACAGTATTTTAAGAGAAGCTCTAGGAAATTAATGCTCTTCAGAATAAAACTATTATGGCCTACAATCCTGCAGTCCACTTATAATGGACCTGCACCCCACTGTGGGGTCAGGAGCCACCAGTTGAGAACTACAGCTCTGCGCCATTTTTGTCAAACAATATGATGGATGTATATTAATTCAGTTGTTAAAGAATTCTGCCCTGAAAGATGACTATCTTGACAGTCCCAGTCACTGTCCCAGGACTGAGGCATGATACGTCAATCATCAAACATTTGTAAAGAAAAGATACTAATGTTCAAGTAATGTTGAAACATCAACAATCACAGCTCAAACCCTCATTCACGAGACCACTTTAACTCTACTGTAAGATCTTGTCATAGACACACTGCTGATGACCCTTTGGTGCCCTGCATGTGTGTGTGTTGTTCTTTATTTTGGTTCCTCCAGAGGTCATAACCACCATTGAGGAGGGCGATGTGGATGAAATGACGAAGAGGAGGGTGTACGAAATAAAGGAGAAACCTGGAGCTCTATGGCACATCTATGCGGCCAAGGATGCTGAGAAAATCAGAGAACTGCTACGCAAGGTCAGCAGCCAGTAGATTTCTGTCTAAAACAGCATCTGATCTCTTCGAGCTGCAGTATCATTAGCAGTAGTGCATTTTACCCTCAGATCCTGTGTCCTTTACAAAGACAGTGATAGATTGAGTTAACGGTGCACTACTTTATGGCCTGCTGTCAGCAGACAGTCAGTCAGAAATCAGATTGTGAAAGCCCTTCAGAAAACTCTTTATGTGGGCTTTATTGTTTTAATGCCAACTAACATTATCTGATTTTATAGTAATCTGAACCCAGAATGGGGTTACCCTCCACTGAATCTTTGTTTATAATACTAAGATATAAAGTGGTTTCTAACAACAACCAAAAATAATTGTGTGGTTGAGGTTAATTAACAGCGTTATGCCATGCTTTACCCATATCTGTCTCAGGTGGGAGAGGAGCAGGGTCAAGAGAACCCTCCAGACCACGACCCCATTCACGACCAGAGCTGGTACCTGGACCAGGTGCTCCGCCGCAGGCTCTATGAAGAATATGGTGTCCAGGGTTGGTCCATTGTACAGTTCTTAGGAGATGCCGTATTTATCCCTGCTGGTGCTCCACACCAGGTCAGACTTATTTTGTTTTATTAAGAAAACTTTTTATAGATATCCGTTTATTTAGATAATTTGTGATTTATGAATGGGCCATGATTTAAGATCCATATTTTTCTAATCTTATTACATAATGTGTTCATGCTCTGCTCTTCCCCTCTCAGGTGCACAACCTGTACAGCTGCATCAAGGTGGCAGAGGACTTTGTGTCTCCTGAACATGTGAGGCACTGTTTCAGACTGACGCAGGAGTTCAGACACCTGTCCACTACTCATACAAACCACGAAGACAAGCTACAGGTTGGTCTGGTTTTCTCTTGTGTAGTTTCAGTTTCACATTTTAATGCACTCAACTAGGGAATTAACTTTTTGTTGTGCTGTTTCTAAGCCCCAGTTTCTGCAACTGTGTGTTTACATTTTTATAATCTGCCTCTTCACATGGACAAGAGAAGTGATTAATTCAGACTAGGTTTATTTGTGGCTTAGAGTAATTGAATAAAGAATGAATGGACAGAAATCAAGTTCATATAAAGTTATTGAGGAAAATTATATCATAATAATTATTGTTGTTTTATTGCCCAGCCCTAAGTTCAACCTATATAATTCACATCATACAGACACATGAACTTTCGTTGCGTTCAGAACAATTTATGAATGAATGTTGTATGTTTTTTAAAAAATCTATTTAATTCAAGATTTGATTTCAAGATTAATCTTGCTATTTATTGAGGATTTATTAAATTCTAAAATCTTCCAGACTGCAGTTGAAGCTGTTTGTCTCATTTGCACACTGGTAGAAGAGGTGCCGTAACAGCAGTAATCAATCATAGTGAAAACAATCTTCAGCAGTTTGTGACATTAAATTATATAAGATCTTAAAATTCTGCTTTGGATCTTTCAAAACTCTCCATGCATCATTAAAGTAACCTTAAAATAGCCTTAACTGACTAAAGGTTTCCGTCTCCATTTCATAGATGAAGCTCTCCTATGGCTGCTTCTGTTTACACAAATGAAAAAAGTAGTAAAAAAGCATGTTAATGTTCCTGAAAGTACAGTAATGAAAACATTTTTTAACAATACCCAGCTGTTGTCATACAGTGTTAAGTGTTATTATTGTTTTGGGGCAGCAGATTGTTTTTATGTCTGTCGTTGCTTAACAGACTTTTCCTGTTGTTTTTTTTCCTCAGGTGAAGAACATCATCTATCACGCTGTGAAGGACGCTGTTGGGACACTGAAGGCTCACGAACCTAAATTGGCACGCCCTTAGTTCCTCTCACTTATTGCTGTCCCAAAACAACCAGCCTGTGACGACCACCCCACTAAATACACACACAGTATGCATTACACACCTACATACACAAGTACAAGCTGCAGAGTGCAAAGATAGACTGTAGTTTTTTTGGGACAGTGAAGGTCTGGGTTTGGGGGAAAAGGACATTTGATTTGGGGAGGGATTAGACGGGAGGGGCTAGGCAGCGCTTGATGAAGGAAGTCCTTTATCGCTGTTACACAGTACGCTCAAACTTGTCTAGTTGTTTTCCAATTTTTTTTTTGATTAACTCTGTATTTAAGGTCAGTGTGTTTGTTCTGTTGTTTTCATTGTATATGTAAGATGTGAGAATAAAGGAGGTAAAAGCTGACGTGCCTTTGGAGCAGAGGTTCAGCTACCATATAAGTGACTGACAAAATGTGAGTACTGGGCTAACTTTCCTATTTTGATGACAGTGATATTATTTTTCTTCAATAGGAGCGAGGTTAACATGTTTTTGTAGAATTTTTTTGTTGTTGGAGTTTTTAAACATCTGATCGCTTCTGCCCTCTGTGGCTGAGATGAATTTGCGAAGCAGCCAGTGAGGGGAAGCAGACCAAAGTTTTGTATTTTTCGTTTTCTTATTTCACTTTTAAGAGTAAGAAGTCTTTTCTTTTTATACACCACAAGGTAATGATCAGGAGGACTTCGGAGAGGGCAGGTTTTTATTTTTTACATTATTCTTTGGTCACCTATCTTTGTCCCATGGGCTGAATGAACTGCAGACTTCCAACAACATTGTTCAAGAATCACAATTGCAGCTGAACAGAACTACTGGCCATTAACATTGTATCAATATATATATTGATCTTAGCAGTCTGTTTGATTTTTCACAATAAAGTATACAAAAACTATTGTTTGTTTTAATGGTAATTTTTACAAACAAAACCACTGTGTACAACCAGGATCTAAAAGACATGGAAAAGTATTCAAATGTTTGAATTGTTTTCATTAGCAATTAATCTGTTGATTAATTTTTTATTAAGTCAAAAAAAGATTTACAGTACACAATTATAATAAAACAGACAAAAGCAGCAAGTATTGGCAAATATTTTGAATTATTTCCTGATTAATGATTTGAACAATCAGTTTTCTGTTGATTGACTAGAATTGTTTAGGTAGTAGCCTGATTGTTATATCTAAATGGTTTGTCCTGTGTGGTGTTGAAAATGGTTACTGTGTTTTCATCTTAAATTCAGTTATAGTATTAAAATGTTGCCTTAAAAATTAAGTAAGAAACTTAGAATGACATTTTTTATTTCTCACCTTTTCAGGGCTGAATTCTGGTATTATTGACCCTGAAAGTGCAAATAGCCAGTCAATACATTAGGTTTTCACCATTAAATCACCATAAAACAGGCTCTGTACCATTAAGTCCTGCATGGCTTTCCACTAGCCGTATTGTTATCAGTGCACATTTCTATATATCTGAGTGTGTTTCACTGATCCTACATGCTTTTAGATTCTTTCCTGTGTGGCATAGCTTTCACTGCTCATGTCTGAATTAGTAAGTAGATCACAGAAATGGGGCAGCGGAGCTTGAATGTGCTGAAGAGGATGCAAGCATAAATCAAGTTAGTTTAAACCAACAAATACTTAACATGGGTTCTCTGGCTTCTCTCATTATTGCCACTAATAAATTGAGCTGATTGGATCATGTGTGTGTCACTGTCCGTGCAGCAGAGAGGAAGAGCAATGTGAGAGGCACAGTTTTCTCCCAAGTTAAAATGACACATTTTACTTCGGGGCTCTGGCCCTTTAAGAGCCAGTCTCTCTCCAGAAGAGGCAGAGCACCGAGCAGCTTGGATCCAGAGACCGCAGCGCATCCTCGGCTGCTGCTATCTCACAGACACATACACAGCAGAGCGGACAGGCAGGACACCGGGCCAGCCTCACATCACAACAAACCGCGTCCTGGAGAGAGGGGCATGGGGGGCCACCTAGCCCGTTTAGCTAACTAGATTTCCTTGAAGCGGAGAACGCTCACGGCCGGTGTCGTCCAGCAAGATGGTATCCTGGATCATTTCGAGGATAGTAGTGTGAGTATGGGCTGGGCTGTTGTTGTGTTTAAAGCCAGATCCGCGGCTCCTCCATTCATCAGCTGTCTGATGCTGATGGCTGCGACGCGCCAACTAGCTAGGCTTGTGTGCTCTGTCATCCGCTTTCTGTCCGCATATAGATATTTTATTCGTGTTGATAAATTACTGTGGGTAAAATGTTATTTGGGCACTGAGGTAAGCAGCTGTGTATAGCAGCCGTTACAGCCGTTGCTATGGGTCTTTAATGAATACAATGATGCAGTACAAGCTGCACCAAGCGCCTGCTAGCCGCTGGTAGCTAACGTATGCTGGCTAGCCATTAACCACCTGACAGATGATGTGTTGGCAGGGGAAGGGGTTGTTAGCCGGCCACGTTATTCAAGTGAAACCTGCTTAATATGCCAGCCTCGCTGCAGACAAGTAAACAAGACTCCAAAAATGCCTGCAGTGGCTTTAAAAAAACAAAAACCCACCACAGTCTGAGTATTGCTGGTCTCTACACTGAGCATCTCAGCACCTTTATGTTGAACATGAGTTGGTAAAAATGTGATGGCAAGGCTAAGCTCAGGGATGTGGGTCCATTCATCCACATCTAGGCCCATGTTCAGGAACTGGCCAGATCATAGTGGATGATTTGTATGATTTTTTAATAATATTCCTTGCTGTGGACAGTTTAGGCCTGGATTTCCACCTGTACACACCATATCCTGACAGTGGATGACTCAACGAAAGACAGCAGCTGTCATCATCCTGTTGCTGTCATGATCCTTTATGCAGACACTTATGTCAATTGAGTGCTTTTAAGCAGGATATTTTTGTTGTCTGACCACAGGTCCTATCTGTCTTTCAACAATGCTTTCAGTTTCTTGTGGATTTAAACAGGCTGAAGTGCTAAAGCGTGGCAGTATAATCCTCAAACATAACTATAACGGTGTCTTTGAAAGGCCCAGGTGTGGAGATGTTATTGACGTCTCATCCCTATAAATATTCTGGTTATGTAAGTAGAGAATAACACTGGCAAACAGTTACTTTTAATGGCTTCCAGCTGGCTCTTCCACTTCACTGCCCCTCAGGTGTCGATGGGAGACAAACAGTGTGACTGGATATGCATCATATAATGGCTGCAACACGTCTAACACAGGATCAATCATTTCTCAGCT
This sequence comes from Lepomis macrochirus, assembly GCA_024633595.2. NCBI lineage: Eukaryota > Metazoa > Chordata > Actinopteri > Centrarchiformes > Centrarchidae > Lepomis > Lepomis macrochirus. Next base: position 14,579,668 of record JALXJV020000018.1, on the reverse strand, counting down.
TTAATTTGCACTTTAAATATGCAGCTGCCTCTATTCTTTTATGAAATGTTAATCAAGCAGTGTTTGTTTTTTTGTTTTTCAAAAAAAATGATTTGACCCAACCTAAAAAATAACGTGAATAAGCAGCGTGACTGAAATCACTGTATGAAGTCTCAGCAAGAGGACGGGATGCCCTCAAGCTCCGAGAAGTGAACTTGAGATGGGGAAACAAAGAGGCACAGGGCGTCTGCTGAGGGTGTCTACTGCCTTAGAGGCCTGCCACGAGTCGCTGCAGCTTACTGTACAAAGCTGAGAGGCGCTGCACACATGACTGGGCAGCTCAGCCACTTACTGGGACAGAAGACCTACTTAAATGCTGAGAAAAACAGTAGATATGCGTCGGCTACTAAAGGCTGGGAGTACAAACATCAGTGTGGAAAAACATTCAATCCTTAGTTTAGATAAAGTCACACCCAGTAGTTTATACTGTGGGCATACAGACAAACGAGTGCCTTTCTGAAGTGTGTTCTCCCTGCTGTCCCCTCACTCAGCATTAGGCATCCTGTCACATCAGCACAAATCACCACAGTGGCACAGGATGCGACCAATTGCGCATCAAAAACATGGCTCTTTGTGCACAGTGTCCCAATCTGCACGTGGTCCAACCCATGGTAACCCACCCCTGGTAGACCTTTGTGTGTTTTTCCACTTTGTGTCGTCGCAATCTTCCTGACTCTGTGATCGCCATTATGTTTTTTTTTCCTACTGATTATCAGGCCAGTGTGTGTTTTCGAGCCAGTGCCCCTCAGCTGTCTACTGTGGGATCACCGTTCAGACCAAAACCACATAGACATCGACTTTCTTTAAACTGCTCAATAATACAGAAAGCGACTGGTGTTTAAGTAAGCTCAGTGTAAACATAGCTAACCTGCTTTTTAAGTAGGAACAAATTGGTTAGGTGTCAACACCCGGAGGCCATGTCCTCACGTTGAATCCTCCTCTGACCCGGGCTTCTCTGCTCCTCTGCTTTTTGCAGTCTTGCCTTTGGGACACTCTATCCAGCATACTCCTCGTACAAGGCTGTCAAAACGAAGAATGTGAAGGAATATGTGAGTATCACCTCTGGTTTCTAAAGCACAGCAGACTGTTTTGACTCCTGTCTGCCCTGTTTAGATATTTTTAGCCGTGTATTTTAACTTTCAGATGCATATATTGAGAAGGAGTGTGGCAAAGCCCACAAATAGAATTTAGGCCAGACACACAGTGGACATTGTTTAAATGGAGGATGCGATTAATTACCTGGAGTAATTTCATTTCATTTATTTGTTTATTTGAAAAGGGGACTATGTACACTGATCAACATTCAAAGCAAATGTAAGCGTACCCGAGTTAGCCACAGGCTAATTTCTGTTATGATGTTGGCAGCACTGACTTTTCTGTTTCTTTGAGCACTGTCACTCATTACCAAAATATCAAGCGTGTTTGATAATGATCAGGGTAGGGCTAAATTATTTTGGAAAAAAATATCTAATAGCGATTAGATTTAGACTGATATTGTATACTGAGATATTGATACTGAGATATTATTGTAATTGAGATATGATTTGCGATTTTGGAAGGAATTATAATTTTTTACACAATTATTCTCAATTATTTTGCAAAGATCTGTGCCAAACAAAGATGTTTTCTTAAGTCTGTAGAATATGATGTGTAGGACATTTCTGCAGCACGACAATATTTAATTGAAAATAGTGTTTGACACACATTTTGCTTTTTAATAAATATTGCACCTCTTGTGATTTGAAAATTGCGGCAGGCTGTATTGTTATTTCGGTGAATTGTTCAGCCGTAGATCAGGGTCTCCCAGACAAGGTCAGAAGCATGGCATGGCAGCTAACTGGGTCACACCAACCTTTTTATGAAAATGGGTCACTGAGCCACCATAATTTGTCTAAGAGACAAAATAATTCCTTCATATCTCTATTTATCTAGAGAATACATGAACGTGCAAGCGCCTCCTTATGATTAAGTATTACAGCCTAACATGCTGCAGATTATAAAAACTCATCTTGTAGTGCAGTTGATCCCAATCTAGGGGTTACCAAATGAATGTGATGGGCCACAAAAAGATTAACCATATAGGAAAGAACAGCTTTGTTTTAAGAGGAAACAAGCCAATAAGGTTGAGAACCACTAATAACCTCGACTTCCTTACTAGTTTGCCAAGACATGCTGTTTTTGTGATGTTAGCTATAGGACCAGTAGACTTGTGAGGATCTAGAGCTGGTGTGCTGGTTCCGGGACTGTCCTCTCCTCTCTGCACATTAACTTTGTAGAAGCAACAGATTCTCGTTCTGCTTTTGGTTGAGAGTTGGGGTCCTCCCTGCTTACCTCATCACTGCAAGGCACGATAGAGAGCGGGGGGCGTCCAGGAGGCAGTGGAGGAGGAGATAGCAGCTCTGGCCCTCCGCCCAGTTTTGCACTGGAGAACAGTTTCCTCCTGGCAAGTTACTATGACAACCCCCCTCCTCCGCTCAATTGCTGCTCAAGCAGACAGCCACAGAAGGAGCAAATGAGGAAGAGAGAGAGGGAGTGAAGGACGCCATTTTTAGAACCGATGTTTTCATCCCCCTTTCCTCTTGTTTGACTTGTTTCTAATGACTCAGCACTATGTGTGTTTATACAGCTGCATGACTGCTACCTGTTTGTTCCTTTAAACATGCAGGGTTTTTCTCTAATTTAGTAACATTTGGTATGTCAATATGTTTACTTATTGATATTGTGTTTCCACTCAATCTATGGCGTTTGGTATTTTTCCTAAACTAGTTTCCCTTTACGTGTCCAGTTAATGGGATTTCATAATGCCCTACATTTCCTTTTGTCTCCAGGACATTAACCATGCACACTGATGTGATCCGACTGGACTGAACATATGTTGCTTTTCTGCATTGGCATGTCTATCTCCACGTGTGTCAGCACGTGTGCACTGGATGCTGGGTTTTCATGGGCTATTTTTGTTATGACTCACCTGTGTGTGTGTGTGTGTGTGTGTGTGTGTCCAGGTGAAGTGGATGATGTACTGGATAGTATTTGCGTTGTTCACTACAGCAGAGACGGCCACAGACCTGCTCCTATCATGGTGAGTCAGGAGCTGCTCACGATCGTGACCCTATAAATAAAACAAACCGCTTATATAATACCAATAGACACATTTGTGTGTGTATCTACTGCTAAGTGTACACTGATCTCTTATTAAAGTGCCTCATGAAATGCAACTCGCACCATTATTCAGCCTTTTGATATTTCAGATCAGTGTCTTCTCTCATTATGTCTTTTTCTTTATAACTCAGTTGTTTGTATCTGCCTCAAAGCCGTTATGTTTTCATTTCCTCTCTGCTGATGTTCTAACACGGTTTCATTTCTCAGGTTTCCATTTTACTTTGAGCTCAAGATTGCCTTTGTGATCTGGCTCCTGTCCCCATACACCAAGGGCTCCAGTGTCCTCTATCGCAAGTTTGTCCACCCAACCCTGTCCAACAAAGAGAAGGTAGGACCACAACCTTTTCAAGCCATTAAGTCCATCTCCCAAATGGAAAAATTAGCATATTTCACTGCTGCAAAACTTACAGAAACTGGTCTGCATGTCCACATTGAAATATGCTAATTTGTCCTTTTCTTCTTTATCCCAATTGCTTACGATGTCGTCTTTCACTCTTACCCTTCAACTGTGGTCCTGTCCTACAGGAGATAGATGAGTACATCGCACAGGCCAAAGACAGGAGCTATGAGACCATGATGAGGTTTGGAAAGAGGGGTCTCAACCTGGCTGCTAATGCTGCCGTCACTGCAGCCACCAAGGTGAGCTGTGTGCTCAGATCAAGTCAGATTGCATTATAAGTTAATGATGCAGATTTTCCTTCATGTTTAGCCCTGGTTCTGTCTTTGATCGAGATTGTGTCTGAATCCACTCTGAGATGCAGTTCAGCACAGATTTTTAGAATGTGTTGCGAATGCTTCTTCTCCAGTGACCACTGAGATCACATTGTGTGATTTTCAACAGTAGGAAACATGTGTGTGTGTGGTGACTGGTTGCAGGGAACAAACTTGTAAGCTTTTTCTGAGTTGTTCGTCACAGCAAAATTACCTCTGGAAGCTTTGCTATGCGAGACACTCTCCAATATTAACAAGGAGGTCCTATGGTTTGTGCAAAGATGTCTTGCCAAGTGCAGATTAAGTGATCCCTATGCATCCTAATATGTTTGGGACGAATTCACAGCTGTATTTACATCTGTCTACTGACATACAGTAAGTTGGATTCTCCAAAGGCTGTTAGGCTTGGTTTCTAATGCCCCTTGTATGTTTAAAAAAAGCCAAGCAGGCTGGTCAAGACCACCAAATAGCTTAGTTTACTGTCTGACACCAAATAGTTGGGAGCATGCTTGTGAGCGTGAAATGAGGGCAGCAGCCTAGAGGCGACTTGTTCTTGATCTGATGTTGTGACCGGCTCGTGCAAAGAGTAAATTGTTGGTGCTGCCAAATCAATGTGCCCTAATGGCGATTGATTGCAAATAAAGTCCTATATTTAAAGTAATATTAGGTGGTCTTTACTAAAGGCATTGTTTACAAAAGTGCTCTGTTCTGTTTATGTATGTGGAGGTTTTTTGTCACATACTGTAAACAGATCCTATTAACCATGTAGTTAACTGACATTCAAGCAGAGATTTAATGTTTATGCACACAAATTAAGTCGGTATTCTGCATCAACATCATCTTTCCAGTGTAGTTGTTCACTATTTATTGATGATCTATGGCTGCATCTAACTGTTATTTCTGTTATTGATTAATCTGTCAAATTGTTTCAATTCATAGCATCAAAATGGCTTAAAATGGCTGGCCATCACAATTTCCCAGAACCCAAGGTTAAGTCTTATTAATACATTTTTCATCCATCCAACAGTCCAAAACCCGAAATATTTTCAATTAACAGTGATATGAAACAGAGAATGCCATCAAATCCCCACAAAATTGTTCTGCTGATTGGAAAATCAATGAAGGTAGTAACCATTGCAGCTCTAGATGATACAATCAGGGGTGGTTCATGCCCATTCAAGTGGTAGAAAAGCTTAAATGTTCTGAACCCTGGCTGCCGAATATAATTGTCAAAGAATTCTATCTTGTCAGCCTTATAATACACAGATTACATTAATCAGTCAGTGTTTCACCAAACATGAGAATTTACAATTTAAATTTTATTTGGATGACATATTCTCTCTAAGATATGAGTGATGTAAAGTTGGGGTTAGATATTCAGGACTCCTGCTGTCCCATATCTTGACGTGTCTGTTGGGTTTTGCTGTGATGCCCAGGGACAAGGCGTGCTGTCAGACAAGCTGCGGAGTTTCAGCATGCAGGACTTGACTCTCATCAACGCTGACGATGACCTATCTCTGCACACTCCAGACGCCCGCATGAGACGGGACCCCATGGACGAGATAAGCTCGGGGGCCAGCACACTACCCCGGGCCAAGAGCTCTGCTGCACGACAGAGTAAGGCCACGCGACACACACAACCCATACTGCTTCATTACGAGTCGCACATATCTGCATAAAAACATACATTCTGTGTGTCCAGTTTGTTGTTTGGGCTGGAGTGTCACTCAGAGGCTGTAGTTTACTATCAGAGCAGGACAGGGGGCTAGTTGGGCCAAGTGGAGTCATGTGATTTTAAAGCACTGCAGGATGGCAGGGAAGAGGAGGAGATGCAAAGTAGGGGGAGTGAAAGCATGTGATTCCAGTGGGAGGAGAGGCTGAGAAGGACGGCTCTTTGTGTCACGCTACACTGCCGGCTGGCTGTGGGCCTGGCTAGCTGTGAACTGAATACAGAGAGAGACACAGAGACAGTGAAACAATGAATGGACAGGGCAAAGTGGCACATTTAACACAGATACCTCAATATGCAACTTCAAACCCAGCCTGAAAGAAAGATCAAACAGAAACTCTGACATGAAAGAGTTACTGTCTTCAGGGTAATTTGTGCATGGATGTTTCTTCAATGTTTGGGGGAAAATGCAGCTTATAGTGAAGGGAATCCAAAGTCAAAGGTACTCTTACTAATGATCCAGTGCGTTCAGCTTAAAAAGCATAAAAGAAAAGATTATGGAACTATTTGTAAATAGAACAAACGTGTAAATGGAACAAGCTTGAATAATGCTACACTCCTTCGCTCAAACATGTTAAACCTTCCTCCTGCCCCTGGTCGGCAAGTGTCGCCTTACATTTACAACAGTAACAGAAAATGGTTTTGAATCAAAATGTTTGTCTAAATTTATACATTATAATACTAACCTTACTGAACAACAAGATAAGGGACATAAAGCTAAACAAATCTAAATGTATTTCTTCAGGATTCACTTAAATTTAGATTATGTGGTACCAGAGAGTCAATAATCAAGACAAAGTACAGACATTTATTCCAGCTTTTCAATTTCTCAGATGTTATTGTTTTTAAATCCCTGTAAACTGAATATTCTGTGACTTTGGATCGGACCAAGCAAGCAATTTTAGGCTGAACTATTGTGATCAGCATTTTACTGCTGTTTTCTGGTAAAATGTAGACCAAAACATACTTTGGGGAAAAAATAGGCATTTGCCTTGCTGCACACTGCTCTTGAGAGGGGTCCTGTGGATTTGTTGTAAACAAAGTTTTTGTTTACATTCAGTTTTTCAGGGTGGGCAGAAGATACTCCTATTTAGAGTGACCTTTTTTATTATATAGTTGACATCCAACAGGCCAACATTTGTCACAGGTGGAAACACAGCTTGTAGTTTGAAAAGTGGTCACTGGGTGGTGTAAGAGGCTGTGAATGTGTTGATGTATGCATCAGCAAATGCACACAAATGCACAGCTGCTTCAGTCTATTTCCCTTCCTTCTAAGGAAATGAGATACAGAATTCTGACTGGCTAAATGCTGCTGACAGAGTTGAGTTTGGTCCCTATTGGCTCAGTCTCTCTGGTCTCTCAGCTGTCTGAAGAGTCATCTGGTGATTTCCTTTTTCCACCTGCAGTTAATCTGAGCTCTGAGCTATTCTGTCAGTGAAATGACCAGCATTTATTGTCCCATCCTGCAGCCCGCTCTTTGGCGGCCACGTCCCTTGCTGACGACGTGTCGTCCCAGCACGGCTCTGACCAATCAGACACAAGGACTGAACACTCTGATGAAGATGTGGGAGAAAAAGGCCCCAAACGCACCACCAGCGTCAAGACAACCAAGAAACCTGCTGCTGCTAAGACAGAGGTAATACCAGTAATACATGCGCACACTAAGTGCAAGACAAACCTAGTGCTGTGTATTGTGCTTAAGTAAGCATAATAAAATAACCGTAAGGTGTTACGAACTCATTAAATGTTAAAGCTTCTTATCAATGGTGTCAACTACAAAATATAGTATTGAAGACAGGTATTTATGAAAGAAATTATGTAACATTAAAGGACAGCTGAGCAAAACATTGCCAACATTTAAACCTTAGTAGCAGCTCCCTTTTGTTGATACAGTTTCTCAAATTCACAGTACTTTTGGACCAATTGTCAATATTTATCAACATGTAACGTCTTTTGTAACTCAGTCATAGTTATTTGTTTATGAAATCTGCACCTTCTTTTTGGATATTGATCACTTATTGCTACATCATTTTAGTTAGGCTATGGACGTACAAAATATTGCATTAATTTTATACAGTGTTAGTCATATTGCACATTTAAACAATATAATTTCAGTGGAGCAAAGAATGTGATGTGTTAATGATGATTTTGATAACTTTGGCTACACTACAAGCACCTTAGAGGTGCACTTCCACAACGCTGGAGGACTTGCAAGGAATATATTTGTTATCTTTCAAACTTCATGGCCTCAGTTCATAATGCGGTTTTTCAGACAAATATTTGAAGTCTCAAGCAGAAAGGTCACATTACACTTCCGTCCTATGAATAGTCGGCCCTTTCACATTCACTTCTATTGAAGTGAACCACATACAAATTGAAGCATGCATTTCAGTCTGACCTCCAGCCTGCTCCGCTGGATTTGTATGTCAGACTTCACAAACCTCGCCAAGAGCACAGTAAACATCACACAACTTGTAGTCTTTAACCTACTGGTATTGGGCCTATACAACTCTCTATGAAGAGTGAGTTGAGAGATAAACTGACCTAATGTGTGAAATTGGTGATGTGCCCCCTATTTAAACTCTCACTGTTAAAAACTCTATATCACCTAACTATTGTCAAACATTTTCCCGACCTCCTCTACAATTTCAATAATTGACTGTTTTCCGTCCTTCTTTTCTTCTTGTTGTTTAATGACTCTGTACTTACTCCCCCCTCTTGTCCCTCTCCTCCCTCTGCAAGACTCAAACCAAGACGGTGAAGAAGCCGACAAAGAAAAAGGCCACATCTAACAATGCAGAGACACCACCGTGAGGTCTGCTGTCCAGACTCGTCGTCCTACACTCGCTCCACCCGCAGCCTGCAGGCTCTCCTCCCCACAAACACATACACACTGTATATATCAAGCACTGACATTGTGACACTCTTGCTGGTTTTTGGAGCAAAGTGCAGGTTTGGTTTTTAGCTGTTTGTGGCTACACAGACAGTTCTTTTACATTTACTGGGCTGTTTCATATTTTGTCTCACTTACGTACTGTGAGCTCATGTCAGATTAACAGTCGGGGATGTTAATTAGACATTTTTTTAAATCTGGTTAGTTATATATTAATAAATACTGTATTTTTCTTTTATCCCTAGACACATATGTAGGTCCCATTAGTGGATGAGCATGTAAGCTGGCCATGTGCAGTATTCCAGTCTCATTGATTCTTCGCTCCTAGTTATCTAGGTGTGGGTCCCCTATGTTTCCTCTTGGCTGCTCCTACATGGGTCCGGTTGAAAAACAAAAGTCTCATCCTCTCGGTGCATGCAGGCCACAAGTCTGGAGCCTCATCTGGACCTGGTAATGATGGTGGAAATCATCAGACATTGTAGTGTCCGGAACACAGACAATATAATATGACTGGCGTTTTTACTGAGGAGTGAGAAGATGGTTGAGATCAACTTTAAAGCCTGTATAGACATCCTTATTACTGTTCCAGACCTAATACCTAAATACATACCTAACGCTTTTGACTACAGCTCAGCCCCATAATACATGTCATTCAGCTGCCACCATGTCCTTGCTTATGTGTCTAGTTTGGTGATCAAATTTGTTTTAGTTCTCTATTTTACCTTAATTTTAAGTTAATTTAAAGCCTCACAGCTTGTGGAAGAGTTTAAGTTAAGTTTCTCCTCATTAGGTCTACGTCCCTCTGAGTGAGTCTGGCTCTGCAAAGTTCAGGTCTCACATTACAGTGTTGATCCTCACTGCTTTTATGTGACTTTCAAGTCATGCACAGTGCTGGTGATGGAGTGGTTTGTTTAGTGTTGGTTTAGTTATCCTTCATCTAGACATCGTGCTCTCAGGTTGTATTTATCCATGATCATTTATTTATTACGCTTCTGTTTGATCCAGTTCTTCTGGTCATGTGATATTAGTAATAAGTATGATCGGTTGTGCATAGCCGGGTCTCTTAAGGTAAGGCAATAATTGAGTGCTGGTGTTGCTCTTTCCCAGTAAATACAGTAGTCATAGAGGAGTTTACGGTGTTTGTGAGGTAACACATCTGCTTTCACTACAGTACTAATACGTATTGTTTGCTTTCTCACTCCTTTTACTCAGCTGTGTGGTGACACTTTGCTTCTTTATGATATTTCTACTTCTCAGAAGCCAGGATAAAGCAAAGCAGTATGGAAATAATGAAACCAAAACCAACATCAGGAGACTGAGGAATCATTTCCTCATCCTTGTGCTGTTGTTTCAGATGTGGAGGGAGTGTCAGACCAGCTGTGGGTGTTTCGAAACACACTTTGGTTCTGAGATGGGCTCTTCTGGTTGCCAGCCTCTGCAGTGGGCCTGGTTTCCTCAGAGTCCTCTGTAATGACAGATTTCCTTCAGCACTGATTTCTGCTGTTTGCAGTGTGACAATAGTGTGATCCAGTAGAGGGAGACAAAGCCCACCTCGACTGTATGTAGAATTACTAAAGATATGTAAACACATTGTAAATAGTAACTTTGACTGTATATACAGTATGTGTGAGCTTGCTTGCCTTATTCATTCTCTGAGGTTGAAATCCATTTATTTTGTAATAATCTGTGTGCTTATTTTAATTCTTAGTCTTGACAAATCACATGCTCTGAAACTGGAAGACTCTTGAACTTCATCAGTATGGACTTTTGTGTTAGAAGTAATTTTTATATTTTTTAACAAGTTTACTTTCCCCCTCCTGTCCTTTCTTTTTAAGGCATTTTAGCTCCCCTCTATCACGAAGTAGAGAATCTCCAGACTGAGTCTAAACTGATGTTTGTATACTAAAATCCTTCTATGTGTTCTACTCAGACTGGTTATAAAGTGTTTTAAGGCCAAAAGTTGAAAACCAGCCTGTCCCCTGACTCCTCCTTAATTTAATGTTTGCGCTGAATAAAAAGAAGACGGCCCATAATTAAGACATTTTGTCTTATGAAGATACAACCCTGCATTTTATCTTGTGTTCATGCCATTTTTTTTATATTTATTGTTTATTATTTTCTGTTTCAAAGCATTATTGTATACAGGGATGTTCATTTGTGTATAATTTGTGCCAATTCTCAAAGCTCCATGTCAGAAAGGATTACAGTATGAGTGCTGGGACAATGGTATCTAACAAGCTCATGTATCAGTAATGAAACTATAATAATAAAGCAAATTAAATCAGTGCGTTACTGCTTGTTGTGCACTTGAAACCAAATGTATATGTTACAACTCTTTGTGTCCCATGAGAAGGACGAACATCCACCTAACTTGGTTATTCAGTCTCAAAGTGCAGTAATGCAGTGCTTTTACTTTACACCAGTGCCTTTTTTACTGTAGAGGGTAGGTTTGTTTTGTTGTAGTTGTATTTACAAAAAGAAAACCTAACTACTTTGTCCATGCCACAAACAAAACAAAAAGGTTGTCACTTATCCTTTGACTCACTAAATAAAATAGTATATCAGTACAGACAAATACTGGGAGTGGGTGAAGTTGGAGGTGTCCGGCATGTTGAATCCAGTTTGAGGTGTAGCTGCAGCTGAGGGTGGATCTGGTCATCAGAGAAGGGAACTTATGTTTAAAGGAGAAGAGGGAGGGAACAAACATGCAGAAAAGCACCACACACAACATTTTGTTCATAATATTTCCAGGTGACAAAGATTCACACCCTAACAGAGCACTACCAGTGAAGGATGTCAACAAGAAAAATAAATACTAATGAGTTCTAATAAGTTTTTTAAAACTGTAAATAAAATAAACTGTTTTAATCTTACGTAGTTCTATTTCATATTTCATCCTGAGGAGAGCAGTATCTGGTTGTTGACTCTGGAGGCTCACACTGTCTCTTGGTGTAGTTTGTTGGTAGAGTCTTTTGCTTTGTCTCCACTAACATGTCCGGTTTATGTCCACACATGCCTTTAATCACACCGGAGAGCATTGATGGGTAAAACCACAGGCAGATACATTTTTATTAATGAGTGAACTGTTGTGGCAAAGACAAAACCGGTTGGGTCTAGTTAGGGTGAGATGAATAGCAATTAAATTCTCACAGTTTTCATGCAGTTGATACGCAGATTGGATACTTCTGCACAAACCTCGGGGAGAAATCTAATAATAATCATACTTTATCCTTAGACAATGGTCATTCTTAGGTTATACTTAACTGTGCATAATTTTCTACTTAACTGTCCATAATTTTAACACACCAATTCCCATAACAGCACAAAGCACACTGAAATCAATGTAAGGTTTTTATTCATTGCCATGAGCTCTGGACGAAGCAGTCAACAAAGATCCAGACAAAATATATACTTGAGTTACAACAGTAATTAGAGCTCTAATTACAAGTTATACCCAAAGCGAAGATTTCCAACATTTAAAAATATATTAATTCAAAAAAGATTTAATAAAAGTAAACTAATATTAGTAATAAATTACTAATTTTAGTATTTTTTACTACTAAGACCACAAACTTCTGTGTAATTACAGAAGGTAAAGGTCTTACTTTTACATATTAAAAAATATGTTCAAAACATTATACATATTTTGTAATAATATATATAATATTGTGATTAAACTTAAGTATTTGATCAATTCAACATATTCTCACTCTGGTTCTGGTGACCTGATAAAGATGTAAAGGGCTGCTGTTTCCCAAAATTGACTTAAAGTCCTTTAGAAAAAGATGAACTACAGCAGTGTTAAAATCTGTGTTTATTTGTTCTCTAATTGGTGACATTGAACTATAGTTAACCATTTCTTTCCAGTTGTTTTTCAAAATATCAATAATTGTCTTATGGACCCGTGGGTGAAATGTGAGTGAAGAAATCATTTTCTCACCACGGGCCACATGTTGGTCTTTTCTCAGATTAACTGAATTTTCTGCCAATTTCATGATTTCGTCGAGGCAGGATTTAATCTCAATATTTAGTTTTTTTCTTTGTTGTGTGTCTTTAACATCTGAGATTTTTGGGTAGATTTTTTTAGAAATCTTTTTTCTTAAATAGTCATTGTTCAAATTGAAACGGATTTTCTTGCATGTTTCAACATATGGATAGAAACAGCTACTGGGACTTGAGATGTCAGAGTACTCGAGATCTCCAAAATAATTTGGACCTGTTAGTCCCCAAAACTTTGTGAATGCTACATCAGTTAAAAATCCATATTTACTGAACCACTGATCAGACATCTGTAAAAGTTTAAACATACATGGCTCAATATGTTTTTCTCTCTTCAAACAAGGACTGTTGAGAGTATAAATTAAAACATGCTGCACATTTGTTCCGTTGTTTTGTAGAAATTTGGCAACTTGTCGAATTAAAATTTCCTCACTGTGTGATGTAACTTCAGTGGAAGGAGAAGCAGAATTTTTCCTCTTCTTGTTTAGAAAACATGGACAAACTCCACGAAAATGCTTATATTTACCATTTTTCATTTTACAAACAGCAAATGCATATTGTTTGCCCCTTTTATGTTTCTCTTGGTAATATTTTAGCCAAAACTCCATATCTCTAGATGCAGGCACTGCATTAACACCTAATTCATTTTTTGAAAATGTCATTATTCGCTTAAAAAGTTGTTTTTTATCACAACAAGTTGTTAGCTTAATGAAAGCATCTTTTAACCGCATATTTTTTTCTGTAAGGGAAATATGTCTCAGACTTACAGTACTGAAATCAAAGGGGCTGTTATTTGGTAAAAAAACTGCGGCCTGTAAATCTTGTACATTGGCTGGTCTCGATATCATTGAAGGTAAATTAGTGGAATTTCTAAATGGGATCAAAATCAACTTTACATGCATATTCAGTAACTGAAAATCTTTATCAAAATAATAGTTTTTAAAAATGTTGTTCTCCAACACATATAGATGATCCTCCTGCTGCTGGTCCTCTTTCCTGGATAATGAAAAAGGTTGAACTTAGTTTAATTCACATGACACAATCTTGTGCTAAACATTACGTTACTTAACCTTTCAGCTGCAATGCTCCCCTTGTGCTGCACATTGAGCAACAACTGTAAGCTGCCAACTGACTGTCAAAGACCAGGTGAACTGTGTGGTAAGTAGTAGCGAGTTGGATTAAAAGATTTTTCTAATATCCTCTCCCCTGGTTGGACATTGGGATGGACAAAGCATTATAATACTGCTCAATATAAAGGAGTTCACAACACAGCCGAGAGAGACCGTCCACTCAAAAAACAAAAACAGAATCAGTTGATTCATGATGTTTACTTTCAAATGACAAATCCTCTGTGATCATATTAACAAGAAGAAGTCAGTTTTTAATAAAGTGACAAAGTCTGTGTATGGAAGAGGTCGGGCTGTATGGATGAGTCATCAAAAAGTTAAACTTGAACACTCTGCCCTAACTTCCCCTAAAATTAAGGAAGTAGCCTAATTCATTGTAACCCACTCCTACACATCTTTTCCTACACCTAACGAGGTGGTTTCTGTGCTTAAACAAACATTAACCATATCATTATGAAACTTATTTATTTTTTCACAGCAGTTTATTTTGCAGGTTTGAAGGGAACAGACAATTTATGCTGTCCTACCATTAACAAATTTAAGAAGTTAGATGTTTTTGACTCACTTTAGTTCACAGAAAAAATAAATAAGTAAAGCTACCAAAAGCCCATAGGTCATGAGTGTAAAAACTTTGGTAAATAAAGCATGTTAAAATGAATTTATTGAAAATGTTTAGATTTGCATAACTGATAACTAATTACTCATAACTTGTCTTTGCCATTAACCTGTCCAACTAATGATAGTAGGCCTACATCATTTCATTTCTTGGAGTGTACCTTTGGGGTGTGTAGAGCTGTATCTCGGTCGAATCGGTTGAAAACATCTCTTCTCTCTCAAGCATTTCTGGAACTTGTTGTCTGCTTCTGTCCAGCTTAGTGAGGGAAATAAAAATGATTTAGCCAACTGGTAAATGAACTGTAGTCTGTTGCATAGCTTTCTAGTCTTCCAACCACTCAAAGCATTTTACACTCTTTCATGTTACCCAATTCGCACCCATTCATACTGCAATGCCACAGCCCTCGGGAGCAGGGACATGCACAGACATTTTGGAGGGCAGGGGCTCAAGTGGAAAAAAAGGGCACATATTTTACATATCTTACATATTTTGAATCAATTAATGCACCAAGGAGAGGAACATCAAAATTAATTGTTTAAATGCTTTTTTATTCACATGCAAGATAACCTCCAGCTTTACACAGCCAAGCAACAGAATACTGAATTGCCTGAATACATTAATGTATTAATCAATGATCAACGTATTGATTGTTATTGACACACTTACCACTCGTGCACACACACACAAAAACACACGCCAAGGACTTAGTTTCACTTTTGAGGGAGGACGTCTGCATCATGTAAAGATCAATCAGCATACAACCCACTGATAGAATGGATAGTTATTAGACGAGAAACCTGTCCTCAAAATTATGAAGTTACTATTTTAAGCAGGACACTTTTTTCATGTGGTGGTCAATTTTGAGACTTTGGTCTATTTTGTTTCCATGTTTCCTTTTACCCGAATGATAGGAAAACGTAAACAAAACACATATAGATGTTGCTCGTTAAGCCTGCTACCCTGTGTTGGTATACATCTGTAGATTTCTTCTAAATGACCCAAAACAAGGTAATCTACATATTTAAGCATAACAGGGAAAACCAAGTGGGAAGCTTCCGGTCTAAGAAGCAAGTGAATGTAGAGGTCCCTTAAACCTGCATTCTGTCGAATGGCCAACAGGGGACGACTCCACTGGTTGCAGAAATAAGTGTGAACCTGAATAATTACCTCAGAAAACACTTTTCTAATGAGTTAATGGTCTCAGTCGCTAGTTTCATGTCTTCTTCAACACAGCATGATTTTCATTTAGTAAATTATGGTCCCATTTAGAGGAAAATTGACCATAAAGCAGAGTATGTTTCAGGGCAGGACTATCTGTAATAGTCGCTACCAAATGGCAATTCAGAAACCAACGGGTGATGTCAGGCATGGGAGAAACACTCTTGATGTAAGTCATTAACTGAGGAAGTTCTGTGGTGATATGCTTTAGTTATTTTGTTTATCCCATTTAACTTCAGTGCTTTGGCAAATAATTAACGCCTAATTTGCATATCAATCTGGCGATTGTGATAACGTTATTAGACACACGTTTTACTGCATTCACCTGTAGTGTATCCATGAAGTAGGCTACAGTAGGCTACATTAGCCTGTATGACCATGTAGCTTAGCTAAAATTCAGCTAACTTATTACATTAGCTAGTAGCGCATGAGTCATGCATGTTAGCAAAGTTTTTAGGCAGTTGGTAACGTGAGCCGCCGAATGCAAAACCGTGGTCAAGCCAGCCGCAGTCTGATTTCTGTCGCGCCTACAGCAGTGTTATTATGGTACGGATGAGACGAGAGTGAGCCGAAGGTCCTGAAAGAAACATACGCGGTGTTTTTTGTGATGCTCTTGGTGATTCGATGAACACAAATACATACAACAGAAATATAATAACATTACTAATAACAATCATGATTAGCCTGTAGTTGTATAATTGATTATTTGTTATTAATGTAAATACAAAATTTACCTTTTATTTTATTTTATTTTGTGAACATAATTTATGTGAAATTTGACCTTTCACCAGCATAATTCCTCAGCAGTTAGTTCAGTGTTGTCATGGCTTCTCCTTCCTAGTGTCCCCTCCCACAGCAAAAACTAAATATAGTTAACATTTCTGTGAACTTTGACCTTTCACCAAAACAGTTCCTTCATAGGTGTCACCACCAATTTGATATCATCTCCTTCCTAGTGGCCTCTACTATCACTGGTGTAAATATAATAACATTTTACTGTACCGTCTTTGAGAAATTACAGTCTAAATACCCCTCCCACAGTACAAATTTCTGTGAACTTTGACCTTTGACCAAAACAGTTCCTTCATAGGTGACACCACCAATTTCATATCATCTCCTTCCTAGTGTCCTCTACTATCACTGGCACAAATATCATAACATTTTACTGTTGCATCTTTGAGAAATTACAGTCTAAATACCCCTCCCACAGCAAAAACTATATAGACAGTTAACATGTGAACTGTGAACTTTGACCTTTCACCAAAACAGCAGACTGTCTGTTGAATTTTCGCTGTAGGAGGGGTAATTAGACTGTAATTTCTCAAAGATGGTATAGTAAAATGTTATGATATTTGCACCAGTGATAGTAGAGGACACTAGGAAGCAGAAGAAATGAAATTGGTGGCGTCACCTACAAAGGAACTGTTTTTGGTGAAAGGTCAAAGTTCATAGAAATGTTAACTATATTTACTTTTTGCTGTGGGAGGGGTATTTAGACTGTAATTTCTCAAAAATGGTACAGTAAAATGTTATATTTACACCAGTGATAGTAGAGGCCACTAGGAAGGAGATGATATCAAATTGGTGGTGTCACCTATGAAGGAACTGTTTTTGGTGAAAGGTCAAAGTTCAGAAACATGTTAACCGTTTATTTAGTTTTTGCTGTGGTAGGGGACACTAGGAAGGAGAAGCCATGACAACGCTGAACTAAACAGAACAAATTTCACATAAATTATGTTCACAAAATAAAATAACATAAAAGGTAAATTTTGTATTTGCATTAATAACAAATACTCAATTATACAACTACAGGCTAATCATGATTGTTATTAGTAATATTATTATATTTCTGTTGTATGTATTTGTGTTCATCTAATCACCAAGAGCATCACAAAAAACACCGCGTATGTATCTTTCAGGACCTTCGGCTCACCCTCGCCTCGCCCGTACCATAATAACACTGCTTTAGGCGCAACAGAAATCAGAAGGCGGCTGGCTTGACCACGGTTTTGCATTCGGCGGCTCACGTTACCGCAGTAGAGAAACGGCAAGTTTTGTGTCCAACGAGCAGAGGAAAGCCGCCGGTCGCTCCTCCTGTGCTCCCTCACTGACGCCGGCAGAAACCCGGAGCTCTTCTCGGGAAAGGCTAATAAAGGCTGAGGGCTAACCTCATCATGTTTTTCATGTCTATTTCTTGTCTCTAACGATCTCCTTCTATCAAAGACTTGCATTAGGATCATTTTGTTACATCAAGCATTTACGTTATGGGCGATGTAACGCCTCTAGCGTTATACATCTAGCGTCGGCGACATCGCCGACAGCCTTTCTACTAACGAGGCTTTTGTCATCAAACACATCGGTAGAATCAATTAAGTTCCGCCTGTTGACTTTTTGTTGATTTTGTAAAAGCAATGAAGCAGCGACAGGATTAAACGAGTTAGCAAACACTACCTGGTGGAAAAGTAAAAGTTAGGAGAGCTAAACAGCTATCCTAAAGTTAGGAGAGTTTATTTAAGATTTTACGAAGTTAGGATGCTTCTGTAATACACTTTTCCTATCTAAAGTTAGGAAAGGAATATTGACTTAGGAACTGTTAATCTGTATTGGCCTTTTTCCTAAATCAGTTCCTAACCCTTACCATGCTTACCGAGCAGTTAGGATAGGATCTGCCGGTTAGGAAGTTTCTGTACGGCCCCTGTCTAAATGAATGGAAAGAGAGCCAGAACTGCACTTATACAAGTCACGGGGGCATAAAAACTACATGAATAGAATCAGCATTAAAATCTGACAATACTCGCTGAAAAAGTTTGACAACTTTGTCCCAAAGTAAGGTTTTAAAGCGGTTTATACTACATCTATTATGCATGCGTCATCACTTCCAAGTAATACGGACCCTTACGTCCGTGGAACCACATGATTGGGTGAAATATGTTTCCCGCTTTGGCCGTTAAAAGCAGAGCATTGGCTTTCTAGCTGGAGGGTCGGGATAACAGCTATCTTTTCTGTTATCTTCTGGGATAAGAGCTGCCTGTGTGTGTGTGTGTGTGTGTGTGTGTGTGTGTGTGTGTGTAGAGAGAGAGAGAGAGAGAGAGAGAGAGAGAGCGAGAGCATCTGAACTCGACAAAGACTAATCTCCCGACCTGATATTTTGATTCTATATCCATAAAGTAGAATTCAACAAGTTCTCACCCCAAGGCGTCAAATCCGACATTTGTGAAATAACTTAAATATTCATGTAGGCTAATCTTTCAGTAACTTGACCATTTTACCCCTTCGAAAGAAAGAACAGTTTTTGTTTTCTATGTCCAACAGTGTTTTAATAGGCTATAAAGTGTAGAGCACGCTATTTACCTGCATGGCTTGGGGCTGTCGACCCTAAAGAGAAACATTTGTTTAGATTGATACAAAGATATTTTTACTAGTAGCCTAGGCTAAAAGTTTGTAGACAATGCTTTAAATTTAGTTTGATGCTACAACGACTTCATTCGGCACATTAATGCGAATAGGCTATCTATTATAAAAAAACACAAAGCAGAATTTGTTCAAAATCATGACTTACCAGAGTTGATCCGCAGCCCCAATCAAGCGGGGGCTGACAGATGTGTTCTATAGGATATTTTAAAAACTTATAGGCTATCTTACTGTTCGATAAGATTCTATGTTTGTTTTTCAGAAATCCAGTAGATAACAGACCTGTCAACCCCCGCTTGCTTATTTTGCTTATTATTTCTTGCTTTCTTCTTTTGCTGGTTTTGTAGGACTTCCTTGAAGAAAGATTAGTAGGAGTCATTTGTACGTGTACTTCCGTGTGGCTCCTTATAAATGCTTCCCATGGCCAATCATTTTGGAGAATCTGTTGTTGCTTTTCAAACTTTCGTTTTACAGCAGATGCTGGAATGATGGGTTTCAATTTCCATGTGTGTTGTAAAATGGTTATTTAGCCTACTGAGAGAGTTAAAATAAAAGCAGTGCAGAGAGTCACTTAACATTGTAGTAACACTTCATAGAAGAGGGTTGGGCTACAAAAACGTTATCATAAATCAGAATCAGAAATACTTTATTGATCCCCGAGGGGAAATTCTTGTGTTACAGTTTCTCACATTGCACATCAAGGCATAAGGAATAGAAATAATAATAGAAAGAAGGTAGATAAAGAAATATATAAACATTAGGGAAATTTTTCATTATAACAGCAAATGCATATTGTTTGCCCCCTTTATGTTTCTTGTGGTAATATATTAGCCAAAACACCATATCTCTTCCTGCAGGCTCTGCATTAACACCTAATTCATTTTTTACATTTGAAAATAATTTCATTGTTCAATTAAAACGTTCCCTTTTGACACAAATTGTTTGCTTTTTAAAATTGTCTTTTAACCACAGAAGTTTTTTGTTGTGTGTGTACAGAAAGTCTGTCTTAGACTTACAGTAGGCCTACTGAAATCAAAGGGGCTGTAATTTGGTACTGCAGCCTGTAAATCTTGTCAATTGGCTGTTCTTGATATCATTAAAGGTAAATTAAGCTACTGCCATTTGTAACTGGGCTCAAAAAACTTTACTGGAATTGCAAAAAGGTATAAATTTAGGTTTTTGAAAGAATGCATATGAAACATATTCGGTAACATGGCCAGTCATTTTGGAGAATCTGTTGGTGCCGTGCCAATTTTCTTTAGCTACAGAGGCTGCACTGATGGGATTCAAGTTTAAAGGGTGGAGCACCCACTTGTTAAAGGGAAAATGACAGCGTCAGATGACGAAACCCTCCTCATCCGCCTCCAGTTTCTCATTGGTTGTTGTTCACTGATGGGCTGAGACATGACATAAAAGAAGGCTAAAGGGAATTTATTCAGTAAATGAAAAAAATGAACTGAATATGGCTGCTGAGAGGGAAAATGATCGTCAGATCGACGAGACCCTCATATGCCTTTACCTCCAGTTTCCGTCAGGGGTAGCGTCTGTCGGTCCTTAGGCCTACACTGAGCTTATAAATCCCATTCCACGTCATTCAGATCTTCAGCTGCTGCTATTCACCCTGCACCACCACCGGCCTGCATCAGGGGACATTCCATGTGGCCAAGACGAAATAGGCCTACATTTTCACATTTTTCTATTGTGCACACTATGTCAAATAAATTACCTGAATTACTGTTTAAGCTGCTCTTTCAATAAAGTCCCTTGATCATTAATGAAATTATGAATGTCTGCCGTATTTTTCATTCTTAAGGGATTTCCACAGGTCAGTATAGGCTACTTGAGATTCGAATGATTTTAAATGTGAAGTCCTATTTTTTTTTGCTTGAGTTTGAAAATCTCCAGTCATAGGCAAATATGCAAAGAGAAGCCTCTCACACATGGCGTCTTAAAAGGAGACTGATGGAAAGTAGGCGTAAGTCACCACCTAGGGTTCACCCTAGGAAATACCCACAAGAAAAAATGTAACACCAGATTAATCTCAATGGTTGTTGTTCACTGATGGGCTGAGACATGATTGAAAAGTAAAGATTTTTATTCAGTAAATGAAAAAAGGGACTGAATATGGCTGCTGAGAGATAAAAATGGTTGTGACTGATGCTGAACTCAGATTCTCACTGGAGGTTAAACGAGAGCTGTTTCTTTTTCTAGTAAAGCCTATATGGTTAATCTTTCCCTCTTGTTTCATTTACTGTGAAATCTAAATGTTATAATCTTTCACTTTTGTTTAGGTAATTCACATTTATGGTGTAACTGTGGGTGCAGTCAGACGGGAAAGCATGATGAAACCATACACCGGTATGTTGAAACTCTCTTGCATGCTACACTGAATTGAAGCAGTGGCTTATAAACAGATTCTTAGTTCTCAGGCTCCCTCTAATATGTAAAAAAATCAAGTAAGTAAAGCAAGTAAGTAAAATGTGTAGCAGTAGCACATATGTGTTTGTAAGCAAGCATGTGTGCTCTGGGAGTAGAGTGAGGAAGCACAGCAAGGCATCATCAAAAACACCACAAGCAAAATGTAGAAGCAGAATTAGTGAAAATTGTGTAAAACATACATCAATATAGTCCATCACAGTAAGAATGTCTTGTCTCTCTCACACAACACAAAAGACACCAGCTTATTCCGCAAAGTCAGGTTATGGTTAAAATAGCATGATCGGCAGAGGGCATGCAGGGCCCAGAGAGGGGGAGCAGTGCAGTCAAGAAACAGTCATCAGTTCCCGCTTTTGTTTTCTGATGGCATTGTGTTGTCAATTGGCATTTGGATGGCCGGTGTCTTTGGCGATTGTGGGGTCTTCTGCGTTCGCGGCGCGGTTCGTCTGGGAGTTTACCACTCTCCCATCCCTATTGGCTACTGGGGGTCTTGCCTGCCTGTCGCTGGAGACTAGGCTACATTCTGTAACATGCTTATGTACCATGGGGTGTGGCCTACTGCTGGGGCGGCGGTGGCGCAATGGATAACACGCCTCTATGACGAGTGGATAGTGCCACGGATAACCTAACAAAGGAGACTGTCGTGTGACAGCTACGTGTGTGGAAGTGGATTGGCTACTCCATCAGTGCACAACGTCGTCAATAAGCCCGTCGCCGTCAGGCTTGACACCCCCCCCCTCGAACTTCGACTTCTTCTTCTTTTTTATTGGCGGTTGGCAAACTAGCTGAGAGCTGCATTAGCGCCACTAACTGGACTGGAGTGTGGAACCAGAGATTATACGGGAGTACAGCCCTACATGCTCCAGCCTTTTAGTCATTAAAAGTGTTGCTGTAAAATTAAATTTTACACAGAAATTTAAAAGGACGGTAATCTAATGGATATTTATTTGAAGATATTAATGAGCTTAAATTTGTAAGTTATGTGAGCTGAGAAGTTTGTACTACTATTAAAAAACACTAGGCTACTTTAGCTTTGTTGGTATGATGTCTATGTCCAAATTTGTAAAAGGTTCTTTTGTAAATCAAACTAAAAGGAAATGTGAAAATAACTAGAAATATGACCACTGTTCAATGAACTCCTTGAGGCCAAACACTTTTATGTAGTTTTAACCTCCCTTCTATAAAGTAACCATTGAATCTTCTCTTTTTCATCTTTCCTATTTGCAGTTTGTATTTTATGTGTTGTAAGCATAGACTATATGTATTCCTGTATGTTGCATTGTTAATACTGTTAAAGACTAATAAAGAGGAAAAAAATCTTTCCTATTTGTTCTCTTCAGTGGAGTGATTCAATCTGTATTGCTGTTTTGTTATGTCATCACATGATGGCACTGTTGCATTTTTTGTCAATTGCACAATTTAATAGTGCATTTTAGGCTGAAAAAGTCGATAATATCTCGTCAGTTAATGTTTGAATATCATAAGATTGCAATAGGCATCTAGGGTGCACATTGTTAACCAATGCACAAGTGGTAATTTATTAAAAATACGACATATAACGTCACTTGAGATTATGGGCCAGCGGGAGATTTCATGCATTTAGACAATCACCATCGAGAGAGGACCCCACTTTTTGCAAACAATTTATACAGTTTACATCAAATGAAGAAAAAATGTTGCCACTAGTACTTCTTGCAGATTTTTATCAGTAAGGTTGTCCAAATTACTTTTTTTGGTGTTCTGTCAGTTATGCTACCGGGTTCTGCGCATGCTCATGTTCCACAAGTGTTGTCTGTTTCCCCACCCATAAATCTATGCAACCTTGGTGTTGGTCATGCCGTCAAGACACTGGCTGATCGTCAAAAATAATAATTAGTCTATCAGAATATACTACCCCTGATAAATTAAATAAAGATGGCATAATATAGTTTATATTTCAACATGCTCCCCATCTTCAAAAAAAGATGTCCTAATACTGTGAGAGTTACACCTTTATGGGATTGGAAATGAATAAGTAATCATCGGAAGCATTTTTTCTTTATTGATTTAGGTAACATCAAGAATAATACTACAAATGACAATGGCATTGTGTGATGGCCACAGCCATGGCCTCACAACCAGTGTAAAAAGTGGTAACCTCGTGCACTTATTACTTTGAGTTTATGCTGTTTTCTTTAGCATTAGTTTATATAGTTTCAGACACATTAAACATTTGTTGCAAATTATTCAGTTTTAAATAACTCACAGGACACTTAATTCACATACATCATTCTTTATTTGACTGCACAGAAGTATCTTTTTGTAGCACGCACAATTAGTTATTTTTGTGTTGTCATTCTGTTTAATTATATTTTGTGTTTGAGTTTACCAGTTTGCTGCCACACCCGGGAGAGATCTAGGAGGTCTGCTGGATTAAAGGGGTGGCGGTTGGACCTGAAGCCATTTTATAGAGCAGGAGGCCTAATTGGACGCTACCACTGTTAATATGTCTGGGGGGTGGTTTTATTTTCTTCTTTGATATTTTGGGGTTTAGATTTATATTATTTGAGTATTCATTTGTGTTGAGTTAAGATTAGGTAGATTTAATTTCTTTTGGGAATATATGTTTAGGTAGATTTTGTTGTTGTATTTATAGTTTATGTAGTAGTGTTGTGTTCAGTCTTCCCCTTGTGTGTCAATTGGTCTGATCAGCCAATATATAAGTCCCCTTTGTTTGTTGTATTTTAGGTCAGTTGTATTTTGAGTTGGTTGTGTTCAGAATGTTAGTTATTGTTTGTTTATTTGACCTCTTTTATGGGCCCAAAACTTTATCTTTATTTTGGTAATGTTGATTTCTTTTTGTAAATAAACAACCTTAATTTTGAATTCCCCTTGTGTCTCCTCGTGCTTGGCTGCTTGGTCCCTCACACATTGACAAGGTGTTTTACTTGAAATTTGCAAACAGAATTATGACACTTAATTTAGACACAGGGCTAGTTTTAGTCAGAACTCAGTAACCATTTTTTCTGGTCACCCTCAATTCAAACAGTCAGAATGCTGGTGGTGGCTCCACAGCCTCTGCACATTATATATATATATATATATATATATATATCGGTGTTGTGCTGCGTTAACGTGAGACTCTTATCGGGCGACAAAAAAAATATCGCCGTTAATCTATTCTCAAAGGTGGGTTGGGAGATGGGTCTATACTACGCAAGCTATGATGACTTTCACCTTGATATTTTAGCGCGGATGTATACCGAATTGCACCGTAGGGGGCAAGAACGAGTCTTCGAACCTGTGTGTTTGCCTACTGTTAAATTACCACATCAAACGTGACGTGCTAACATGGATGCAGCTGTTGCTGCGTTCCATTTACCTCGGATGTCGGAGCTGAATGACGTCACACCCGAGTTGACGGCGTTCCAGTTAACAACCTCGCCGCCAGCTGTTGGTTTACAACTAGCCAGGTTAGTTATTGATACCGGTTGATTAAAAAACGCGACAGCGGTATTTACTCACACTAACTGTAGCAACATCGCCCACAGACAGCTGTTGGACAGCACTTTGTGTACCTAACATTTCTGAAGCCGCCGTGCCGTAATTCTGCCTGCCTGCCGAGAATCGCATGCACCTCGCGGGTGCTAACGGTCATCTATGCTGAGAAAAGAGGTGGATGCAAATCTCGACAGGGAGCCTACAAAATCTGATCTGCCAATTATGCATCCACCTCTTTAGGTCCTTCTCAGACACTTTGCTGTGCTCATTGATCAAACAGCTTTATCGCCACATATATGTACTGAATGTCAAGGAATGGTCCTTCTAGCCTACTAAGTGTATTAAAATATTAAATACTCTAAACGTTCATAAAATATATACTTCAAATCAATTTATCACCATTGATGAAGTCCGCAAAGAATTTTACAGCATTTAAAAGCATTATTTGGAGGTGCATGCAATTCTCGCAGGCAGGCAAAACTCGGCACAACACCTGGTTTGCACCTTGTGCAATGCGGAATTAGTTTACTGTAGGAGTTCTTCCAGTCTCAAGTAGCCTACCACCTAAACGCAAAGCACATCACAGGCTACACACAAGTACATCTTATTGAACATGATTTATTTTCATCACCAATTATCATAGTAGAACAGCTTTCTCAAGCAGTTTGTGATGCATTTGGAAACAGGAGATGAGCCCCTGGTCTAATGCGCCACCTGGCTTGAAACCTGGCTTGAAACCCGTCACAATATATATTTTAAAGTAGCCTTCGGCAGAATTCAAATGAGCCATTTTATTAATCTAGATTAATCTAGATAAAAAAAAAATCTATGCCCACCACTAATATATATATATATACATACATATATATATATATATATATATATATACATACATATATATATATATATATATATATATATATATATATATATATATATATATATATATATATATATTACATACATATATATACATATATATATGTATATATATATGTATGTATATATATATATATATATATATATATATATATATATATATATATATATATATACATATATTATTCAATATATAGCCAAACTTATTAAAGAAAATATTCATATGGCATCTTAAACATTTTCATAAGAAATTGTGATTTAATTAAATATTTTACCAGTAGGCCTAACTGTAACAGATAAGACTTACATTTATTTTGTAATTAAATTATTTCACTAAATTGCATGTATGTAGTTAGCCTAATCCCCAACACTGCCTGTATGTTTGTCTACAGTCGAACATTAAATGGTGTTCTTCTTGGTATAGAATCATGGGAGCTTTATATTGTGAGCATTAAGAGAGTCAGAAATTACGTTTGTATCATTGTGTAATAGTATGCTGGTTTCTCTAAGTGTAGCATCCTGATGGAAAATGAAGAACTTCACTGAGGGTCTTAAGATTTTTAATTTGCTGTCTTGTACTTCAAGAACAATGTAATTGCTAAAAAAGTGCAGACATAAAGCAACATAGTATCTTATAACTCCTTTAGGATTACATTGAGTAGTAACGCATTTGCATGATCAAAATAATCCAAATCATTATGCAGAAATATGCATGTAAAATACATTGTTGCCAATAAAATAACCAAAGGCAAATGCCTATAACAAATAGCTTACAGTTAATAACAAAAATTGAATAAGCATGAAACAGCTCTAATACTTTATTGATTAATTTTATAAGTAACTGTAGACCTAATACAACCATTTTCACATTGTGGGGAAGTGAAAGCATTATCTTCTGTTTGGACAGTGAAACCAAACAATAAAGCACAACACAGGCTATGAACTGTAGGCTACTCCAGAGTTCCCAGTCGCCAGAGGAATAAAAGCATTTATTTTTTTTTTTACCAACATATTTTTTATTGAGTTTTTACACTTTGGAAATACAAGCGTGTAGTTATTATGAACAGGTTCTCTTTGTAGTCATTGCATAACAGTAATTATTTTACTCAACCCAGAGAAATAAAATACAACAACAACAACAAAAAAAAAAAAAATAATAATAATAATAATAGTAAAAAAACAAAACAAAGAACACAGCTTCTCAAAAAAAAACTGGGGTATTCACACAGATTACAAATTGGTCAGATATAATTATACACATCTATACAACATGGCACACCACAGGTTCTGGCAAATCAGAACTCAAACAAACCCTCTGTCAAGTCTAAGTCCTTAATAAAATTAATGAAAGGCCCCCAAATCCTCTCAAAAAGATACCCTTTGGATTTCCTAATATATGTTATTCTTTCTAGCGGCAAATTAGACGACATCTGTTTTAACCACTGTGTGATACTAGGTCTATTGATATTTTTCCAAGTCAAAGCAATACATTTTTTTTGCAGCCAATGAGCTTATATCTATGAAAGTGCATTCTGATTTACTAAAGTTATGTTTCCCAGGGAGTAGAGCTAGCAGGAACAGTTTAGGATCCAGTGGAACTTGCTTTAAGATAATTTTTTCAATTATATCTTTCACCTCTGTCCAAAATGCTTTGATTTGTCTGCATTCCCACATGCAATGTATTAAAGTCCCTTTAGAATTACATTTTACACAAAGATCTGGGATGTTATTATTGTATTTATTTAAATGCACAGGTGTAACATAGATACGCATTAGCCATTTAAATTGTAGGATTCTAAGACGACTGTTTATGGACATTGTGTGAATTTTAATGCAAGTCTTTTCCCAATCCTGTTCACTGATATTTGATGATAGGTCCAAGTTCCAGTTTATAAGCTTATTATTTGAGTCCTCTAATGAGTTAGAGATCAGCACATTATAAGAATCTGAAATGATGCCCTTCCTTGATTTATTCCGAGTCATTAATTTTTCAAGTAACGTAGGGGGGGCTTGTTAAGATTATTGAAATTTGCTTTAACAAAGCTTCTTATCTGAAGAAATTTGAAGTAATGTTTTTATCCAGATTGAATTTGGTTTGTAGCTCTGCAAATGACAAAAATATATCAGAATTTGATGGGTAAAGGTCGCCAACAGTTTTAAACCTTGCAGCCCAAAGCCTAAAGGTTCCATCCAGCTCTACCTGGAGCAAACAACTGATTACCCCATATTGGGCTAAATTGGGATATGTTGTTTGGCTCCAGTAAGGTATTTTCTAACATCCTGCCAAATTTTTATCATGTTTTTCAGAATGGGATTTGTAGTATGTTTCTTTAACTTCGTTGATGTGTCAGAGTATATGAACAATGGAAGAGCTAAACTTAAATTGTGGGACTCCATTTCTACCCAGTGAGGATTATCTTTATCTGTAAAATAAAACATAATAGTCCTTAACTGAGTGGCCCAATAATAAAATTTAAAGTTGGGACACTTTAACCCCCCTCTATCAAATGGTAAATAAAGCAGCGAGAGGCGTAGCCTAGGCCTTCCATTATTCCACACAAAAGCCAAAATGTTCTTTTTTAGCCAATTGAATAGTTCAGGAGGCGATGGCAGTGGAATGCTTTGAAAGAGGTATAATAGCTTTGGAAGTATATTCATTTTCAGGACATTAACTCTTCCCAATATGGATATAGGCAGAGATGTCCAGTTGTCAATTGAGGCAGCTATTGTTTTCATTAAGAGTTCGTAATTGGATTTGACCACCTGTTGTAGTTCTGGGAAAATCTGAACACCCAAATATGTGAAATGTTCCACTACTTTAAATTGCTTAATCTCACTGATAGGGTTAATCCTTTCACCTAAATTTAATACCAGAATAGAGGATTTTGTATTATTTACTTTGTAGCCAGAGACTCTCCCAAATTCCTGGATCACTTCCATCACCGCTGGAATTGAGTTTTTTAGATCCGTTAGAAATAAAATAACATCATCAGCGAATAGAGATATTTTGTGCTCTGTGGGACCCACGGTGATCCCAGAGATTTGTGGATGGAGACGAATAGCTGATGCCAAAGGCTTGATTGCTAGTGTGAACAGTAAGGGAGAGAGGGGGCATCCCTGACGACAACACTTCCTGATTTGAATCGCTCTTGAAAATATTTTATTTGATACTATTTCCGCAGTTGGATTATTATATAATATTTTAACCCATTTAATAAAGTTACTACCACAATTCAATCTTTCCAATATGTTAAAAAGATAGGGCCATTCAACCCTATCAAAAGCCTTCTCTGCGTCCACTGAAAGAAGAGCTGTGTCTTTAGCTTTCTTTTTTAACCAAATAATATTCAGGACCCTTCTAATATTGTGGTATCCTTGCCTCCCAACTACAAATCCATTTTGATCTTTATTAATAATATCTGGTAAGATTTTTTGCAGTCGAAATGCCAATAGTTTACAAATGATTTTGAGATCAGAGTTAAGTAGGCTGATGGGTCTCAGGTTTTCACATTTATTGGGAGGTTTACCAGGTTTTGGCAGGAGAATAATTAGAGCCTGATTTAAAGAGGGAGGCAAGGTGCCCTTTTTAAATGACTCCATGAACATGTCTAGAAGGGGGCAGAGCAATTTGTCCCTAAATTTTAACAGGCTGTACAAATCATGACTTGAATTCACTCAATAAAGTTAAAATAAAGTTACACTGACAATGGGTACTGGTGGCGACGTACTTAGTGACGATGTGTGTGTCACACGGCTTTGAGGCGACGTACCTAGTGACGACGTGTGTGTCACGCCTTTAAGGCGACGTACCTAGTTCAGAGGTATTAAGTAGGCGTAGTTTTATACTGGAATTCTAATATACGCCGGTGGCGATCGCCGCCGCGGAAGACGTTCTTTCCATGCACTTCGCCGCCAAGTCGCCGCGGGTCTCCCGCCTGCAGTCCCAATCACTCCCATTCAAAATCCACCACGGTCTGGCGGCGACGGCAGGGTAGACTTCTCCTTCTCCTTCTCCTGGTAATCCACGCTTTGGCACTATCCACTCGTCATACCCGCGCAGTCATTCGCAGCTGCGAGCGTAGCGGCCCGCTGCTTGGCGCTGTCTGTGGGGACACGCGATCCGCTTATGGCCCACATCACCACACTCAAAACACTTCATGTTACCGGAGCTGGCATACACCATGTAGTGTCCCTGTTCATGTTTAACACGGAATGAGGCGTCTAGTGTTTGAGTTGGAGAGTCCAGAAACATGAACACTTGTCTCCGCAGAGACTGAACATGTTTCAGCTTGGAGTCCCTACAGCCCAGACTCACCGCCGGAACCCGCTCGCGAAATCTCCAAACGCTTCAGTTCTGTCTCAAGAGCCTCGTTGGAAATAAACGGCGGGACGCCAGAACACGGTGATCCGGACCGAAGGCACCGCCAGCGGGAAACCTGAACAAACTCATCATCTAAGACCAGTCCGCTTTCTATGAGTTGACTGACAAACTCTAGATCTTTCAAAAACACAACCACGGCTTTATTCATGCGTGAGGCACACGAGATATTTCCATGCCCCACCTGTTCTCCTACTGCCAACAGCACCTGCTCCACCATGGTGCTGGGCTGCGGCACCACCCTCACTCCATGCTTCAGAGACAGGGACGGCCTCTCCGAGGACGCCATCCCCGTCAAGAAACACGGCCTACCGACCCCCAAAACACCCAAACGCACAGCAACTTAGAGTGACAACAACTACAAACAATTATCAAACAATCACACAGGAAACAGTTAGAGAGGAAACAAAAGAAGTTTGAAAATACTCACAAACTCTCAGCCACACTCACCACGCTCTCCACCACCAAACTCCCAGCATGCACACGAGAGAGAGAGAGAGAGAGAGAGAGAGAGAGAGAGATAGAGAGAGAGAGGATGTGCTCCGCGACGCTGCCTGCAGCTCTGCAGCCAAATACGATTTTAAATAGGCCTGGTAAAAAATCAATATGTTAAGGTCAGTGTTGATATTGTGGCGGGCCGCCACAAATAAATGAACATAAGGGAAACACTGTAACCTATCTGCTCTTGTTCAAAACTTTCTGCACATTCAGAATCTCTGCCACAAGTCTGTGTTCTCTGACATGTAAAGAAAAAAGAGGTTATAGGAGACTAACGTCATTAGGCTATTTAAATTCATAATACTGATTCGCTCGAAGTATCCCCTCGCTGTCTGACAGAGAAAACTGAATGAGAACGAAACTAACCGACAACAACTGTGATTACACAGAAAGCTCACGAATAATTCCACACAGCTTAACTTCAGCACCTCTGATAAAGTGCTGCTAACAGTCCCCAACAGAGCGAGACAGAGCTTCAGTTTTTAATGTTACATTTTTATAGCCGAATAAATCTACCTATATGTCCGCTTTGGCACAAACTGTCTGCAACTCACAGCCGAGGAGGGTCGGCGTCACTCGCTGGTGTCGCTAGCCGAGTTGCTTTCAGGGTGAGTCCGACAGCGGAATATCGCTCTTGTAAATGTGTAACCACTCGCGATAATAAGACGTTCACGGTGTACTCCTCAGAGAAATAAACACTTTCCCACCTAGTAAGAGAGTGTCGGTTTTCTAGAGTTTACACAGTAAACGCCATGTGGGTAAAATTTTAGAGATTATACTCTGATTTCCCGTTCCCATGAAGGCAGTACGAAGCTGCACCACAAGAAGCTGCTGGAGAAAAAATGCACAGTCTCGTCCAGTTGCAGTGGACTAAACTGGCAGGTTTTAATGTTGCAGACCACAATTTCTTGCAAGTAGTTCAAAGTTTAAACTCTGTTGTGAGTGGACCTTCCAGGAGATCCAGCAGGTCTGAGAACCACACCCGGGTCGGCAAAACGGCGCTACTAGTAGTAGCCGAATACCGTCTTGACGGACTCTCTCCAGGATCCCCGGGAGCAAAGCGACTGGGGAAAAGCGTACAGACGTAGCCTCGGCCACGAGTGCACCATGGCGTCCAGCCCTAGTGGGGCCGGAGGTGTCAGGGAAAACCATAGAGGACAGTGCGTAGTCTCTTGAGACGCAAACAAGTCCACGTCTATGGGCCCGAACCTTACGCACAATGACTCCACCACCTCGGGATGGAGTCTCCATTCCCCGGGCCTCGGCCCCTGCCTCGACAGCGAGTCTGCTCGCTGCGAGTCAGCTCGCCATGACGGAGGGGACCTAGGTCGGCCATCATGCTCGCCGGCGCCTCTGTGACATCGCCCGGCGGAACCAACCCTCGGGGCTGGTGGCCGGTATTCCTAGACGATCTCGGACGGTCTCCTGAAGCGGGCTGCCAGGAAAAGCCGCCGATGAACTGCAGTCTGGGAGCCGACCTTCTGGCTGACTGCAGCCTCGGGGCCAGCAGAATGGTGAAGGCTAACGGCGTCCAGACGCCTCAGCGGCGGAAACAGCGCTAGTCCCAGAGCCGCCCTCTACCAGCGGCATGGTCCCGCAGCAGCGGTCCTGATCCCGCCGCTCGCTGTACTCCAGCAGCTGGGGAGTAGACAGCTGGGCGGAGAATGTTATCCCAAGACTTACATAACTCATTATGCATTTTAGTCTGGAAAAAGACGGCATGGGGATGCCGAGTGGTTCCTCAGGAAGCGTTCATCCAGTTACTACACTGATAATTTTACAGTGTACCGGCATTAAGCTTCCTCACAGCCTGTGGCCAATCAGGGATGAGCTTAGCCACAGCCAGCGTCACCACTTCCAGCAGCTTATCATAGTCGTCAGCGGGCGCTCTTCTGATGACGTCGGCCCGACACCCGAAGTCATTCTCCTCCGCCATGGCGCTAAACACATCTAGCTCCTCAGAGCTAGAGTGCATTTGTCTCGCCCGAACGGAGAAAGCGAGAATGGGCTCCCGAGCGGAAATGAGGAGAGTCGAATCAGCAGATGAAGGCAGAGAAAGGGCATCAGCCGTCTCAAGATCCTCCAGCAGGTCCTGCTACAATCCCCATGACCTGCTGAATAGAAAAAAGCTAACGTACCTATGTGCGGCGTGCTCATATCGCTCTACGGTTACGCCGTCACATGCTACCGTTCTCATTAAAGCCAATAGGATTGGAGTAGTTTTCATTCAGCATTCAGCCCTGCCACGCCTAAAGGCGTTCCCATAGTAGTCGTCACCGACGCAGTTCGAAGTTCCCCTCGAGGGGAACTATAGGTGCTCTCCCACCGTCCAGCAACACCCTCTCACCTGTCCAAAGGTTCCTACCTAAATTACCTTTGTGGCACAAAAAACAGACGGGAGCCACCTACTGGCCCACAAGAGTACCGCGACCCAATACAAAACCCTACAAATGGCTCTTACATTAACTGTAAACTCACCTTAGAATTTCCAACCAACAAACGCCCCCAAAAGCAGCTCAGCCCCATCCTCCTCGGGCAGCCCGTTGAGAAATACTGCACTAGGATGAGTAACTGGTAACTGGGAGACACACTGATACAAGTAACCAGAGGTGCTACCACAGCTACCTGTACAGATGCACAAAGAAGAAAATAGAATAACAGTCCCAGTGCCTTTAACTAAACCCTTCAGTGAAGGTACCTCACTAAGGATGACTAGCCTCACCAACCAGAAGCTGTCAAAGAACAAAGCAAAACAAGCTAAAAATGGTTTAAAAGTGTAAGCGAATGTGATTGGAAGCTGAACTCAGATTCTCACTGGAAGTTAAACCAGAGCTGTTTCTTTTCTTAATCAAATCCTCTGTATGGTAAATCTTCCTCCCTTGTTTCATTTGCTGTGAAATCTGTATGTTACAATCTTTCACTTTCATTTATGTGATTCAAAGTTATGGTGCAACTGTGGGTGCAGTCAGACCAGAATTGGCATGTCTAAACAACATACATTATATTTCCCAAAGTATTGGGACACCCCTCCTAATCATTGAATTCAGGTGTTCCAATCACTTCCATGCCCACATGTGTATAAAATCAAGCACCTAGCAGACTGCTTTTGAAAGAATGGGTCTTCTCAGGAGCTCAGTGAATTCAAGCATGGTAGCCTATCGTGATTTGTTGCCACTAGGTAATTTGTGAAATTTCCTCACTACTAAATATTCCAACTGTTAGTGGTATTATGATAAAGTGGAAGTGATTGGGAACAACAGAAACTCAGTTTGGAGTGGACAAGTCTGGGTTTGGCGGTTGCCAGGAGAGCGTTACTTGACTGACTGCATTGTGAAAGTGTAGTTTTAGTAAGTTTGATGGAGGGGGATAATGGCGTGGGTTGTTTTTCAGGGGGTGGGCTTGGCCCCTTAGTTCCAGTACTTGAATAAATGTATTCAGTAGTATTTGATTGATAGTCACAGACACAGAATTTTTCGTCTTCTTGTTTCATAAACTGCTGCTCTTGATATCATTGAAAGTAAATTAGTGGCATTTTTAACAGTCTACAGAAAATCCTTTTCAGAAAATTTATACCCTATTGCAAATCCCTGGAATTGCAATAGGGTAGAAATTTAGGTTTTTGAAAGAATGCATATGAAACATTTATATGGAACTTAGGTAACTCAGAATTATCAGAATAGTTTTGAAAAATGTTCTTCTCCAGCACATAGAGATGATCCTCCTGCTGCTGGTCCTCTTTCCTGGATAATGAAAAAGATTGAACATAGTTTAATTTACATGACACAATCTTGTGCATCAAGCTACAACTGTAAGCTGCCAACTGACTGTCAAAGACAGTAGTGTGTTGGATTGAAAGATTTTTCTAACATCCTCTCTCCTGGTTGAACATTGGGATGGACAAAGCATTATAATACTGCTCAATATAAAGGAGTTCAAAACACAGCCGAGAGAGACCGTCCTCTCAAAAAACAAAAACAGAATCAGTCGATTCATAGCGTTTCCTTCAAGTGACAAATCCTCTCCGGTGGTATTAACTAAATTAAAGTGACAAAGTCTGTGTATGGAAGAGGTCGGGCTGGATGGATGAGTCATCAAAAAGTTAAACTTGAACACAGAAACCTCTGCCCTAACTTCCCCTAAACTTAAAGTGCCCCTCCAGCCAGTTTTAACGGCCGTTTTGGCGACCGTTCTTTCTCAAACAGAGAATGGGGGTGTGGTTAATAGTCGGACGTAACATTACCATGACAACCAAAAACTGACCGGCTGGAGTGTTCACTAACGACATGCTGTGTTAACATCACAACACTGTAAAGTTTTGTCCACTTTACTGTCTGGCAGGAGCAGCTGTTAATTAGTCATGATAGAAACTAATGTGCGCGTATCAGCTGTTATCAATCACACAGTCGATGGTCCTGTCAGCGCTGCACACGCTACATTTTGGGGTGCACTTACTTTACCGCGGAGGTGGGGGGTGTCTCCGCCGATGCATTGGTAAAACGGCCGTCGGTAAAATGCATGTTACAGACTGTATACAAGACGGTGGCAGGTGAAAGTGCGACGCGTTTTGTGAAGGACATGATAAATTGGTTAGTTCACAGCGATGTTTATCGGTTTGATGCTCTGAATGAGCCCTGACAGTTTTTACGGAGGCATGAGAGTGCGCCTGCGCAAGCTTGGAGAATGGCGTATGACTTATGGAATTTACTAAAGTCATACGTCACCACCCGTTTTAACAACTAAGCAACTTTGCAACTTTGAGCACAAAATTAAGCCATTTGTCAAAAAATATTTGGCGAACTATGTGGGTAATCAACATTGTAAGGAAGTGACTCAGAAAAATATGAAATATCATAGAAATGTCAAAATACACTGGAGGGGGCCTTTAAGTAGCCTAATTCATTGTAACGCACTCCATCTTTTCCTACACCTAACGAAGTGGTTTCTGTGCTTAAACAAACATTAACCATATCATTAAAACTTATTTATTTTTTCAGAGCAGTTTATTTTATGGGATTGGAAGGAACAGACAAATGATGCTGTCCTACCATTAGCATATAACACTTTTGTGTTGTTCTTCAACAAGTTAGATGTA
The DNA here is from genome assembly GCA_024633595.2 of Lepomis macrochirus. NCBI lineage: Eukaryota > Metazoa > Chordata > Actinopteri > Centrarchiformes > Centrarchidae > Lepomis > Lepomis macrochirus. The sequence continues at coordinate 14,544,003 of JALXJV020000018.1, read as the reverse complement.
TTTGACTCATTTTTGTTGACAGAAAATAAATAAATAAGTAAAGCTACCAAAAGCCCATCAAACGGCCTGAATGCGCTGCAAATGTTCTGGCCATACATCACCACATCATCTAGATACACAGCACACCCCTGCAAACCAGAAACTACCCGGTTCATTAAACGCTGGAAGGTAGCAGGTGCATTTCTCAACCCAAATGGCATGACTGTGTAAGAGTACAACCCTGTAGGTGTGATGAAGGATGCAATTTCCTGAGCCCGTGGTGTCAGTGGGACTTGCCAGTAACCTTTAAGGAGATCAAATTTACATACAAACTTAGCTGAACCAACTTGATCCACACAATCCTCCATCCGAGGAAGGGGAAAACTGTCTGGCTTGGTTATGGCATTCACTTTACGGAAGTCAGTGCAAGGTCTGAAAGTCCCATCTGGCTTACTGACTAACAGACATGGTGAAGCCCAGCTAGAATGTGAGGGTACTGCAATTCCATTCTCCAGCATATATTTAACCTCTGATTGCAACTGCTCACGCTTCAAGAGAAGTTCTGTAGAAGCGCTGTTTTATAGGTGCAGCATCTCCCACCTCAATGTCATGTTCTACGATATGTGTTTGTGAAGGAACATTTGAAAAAAGGTTAGGATATGGCCTAATCAGAGGGCTCAACTCACCCACTTCAGATGGTGACAAATATCCTAACAATACATCAAGTTTATTCAGACACTCAGAATCTTTCAACCGACCTTGCGTCATACAGTCAGTGACCTCAAGTTCATCAAGCTTGGCTTCTGGGAGATTAGAACTGGTTGCCCCCAGAGGAACTGCCACAGCGACTGGTTTCACCCCAGCTCCAGTTCCTGAGGCAGCACGAGAAAAAAAAGAGCCATCTCTTGAAACCATTTACATAACCCAACAAGGGTTTAGGGGGGTCAGGTAATTCCCAATCCTCCTGTAGTACTGCCAGTGGGCCTCGGGTCTTGTGACCAAAACCAAATCATTTGGACTGAAGCCAGTACTGGATTGGACAACTTCCTGGCAGCCAACAACAGCCAAGGTAAACCTTCTTGCCAGTCACAGTTCAACTCAGTGCAGTAGGATCGTAACAAAGATTTCAGGGTTTGATGAAATCTCTCAAGAGCCCCCTGGCTCTGTGGATGGTAAGCACTAGAGGTTGCATGTTTCACATGGAGTTATTTCAAAATCTCACTAAACATCTGTGAAGTAAAATTTGTGCCCTGGTCAGTCTGAATAACTTTAGGAATGCCAAAGACAGAAATAAACTCACTCAAAGCCTTAACCACAGATTTAGCTGTAATGTTTGCCAAAGGATATGCAGCAGGATACCGTGTGGACTGACACATCACTGTCAACAGATACAAACTTCCAGCCTTAGACTTAGGCAATGGGCCGACACAGTCAATTTACAAATGCTCAAAAGGTCGAGAGACTGCAGGAATGGGAGACAAAGGCACTGGCTTCATAGTTTGGTTAGGCTTACCTGTTAACTGACAAGTATGACATGTCTTAATGTATGCAGAAATATCCTTTTTCAAACGGGGCCAGTAAATATACTGCAGAACTTTATTGTAAGTCTTCTGCACCCCTAAGTGACCTGCAATTTCATCATGTGCTGTCTGTAGCACACCTTCTCTCAGCTTGTGTGGTACCACAATTTGAAATATTGCCTCTCCAGCAAAGCTTTCACCTTGAGGCAACCATTTTCTTATCAACACCCCCTCTTGTAGGAAATACCCATGTGCTGCACTGGTCATTTCACTGGCCGGCAGGACCTGAGACAGGAGTTCCTGTAAGGAAGGATCTTCTTGTTGCTGTTTCACCAAATCACTCGCGAGAGACAGATGGAAGAACAGCCGATAAAACAGCTGCCTCCTCCAACTTTACTTTAACTTCCTGTGCTTTACAGGTCTGAGCATGGGTTACTGCACAGGCCGGAAGTACATCAGTTAAGTTCCCCTCAGGATCTGCAGTTTTACTCACCACTAGTATGGATGAAACCACCGGTACAGGAGGTACCTCTCCCACCAGCTCCTTGCACTCCTTGCACAGGTAATGCAGGCGGACTCCCATAGTCACCTCACCCTGCACTAAATCAGAAGACAGCACAAACCGATGCATAGGAGCAGACAACAGTTGCATACCCATTCCTCTAAACAGCACACAACCTCCAGTGTCTGTTTCCGAAGAAAAGGGAGAACAGACTCAGTAATGTAAGATTCTAAAGCACCAGTGTGTCTCAGAATCTTAACCGGGACTTTCTTGTCGGCTTCCTGACAAAGACACATAACCCTGACGTATATAAAGGAGCATAACCTGGATCAAATTCTTCTGAACTCAGGTCAGTCTGAGCCTGCATCTCTGGTTTACCTGGACTCGAATCTGAAACTACTGCATCAGCAACTAGTTGAGGATTAGTATGCCGTTTAACAGCAGCAATAACCTCATCTCTATCAATCCAGTGTGCAGGACCAGCCAGAGCAACAGGCTTAGGTCTCCAGCTATTTTGAGTCTTGTTTTTTGCTTTATTTTGATGTGCATTTTTTATGTCTCCTTACTATTTGGGATTAGTATGACCTAATTTTAGTTGAAATTAAATTTTAGCTTTCTATGTGCTCTTGAACTATGTCAAAACCAATGCCCTCATATGAGGACAATGGGTCTGTTTTTGCATATACATTTTTTCCTTGTCATTTGGGATCATAAGGACCCAATTAGCCTAAAAATGAAATTTTAGCTTTCTACAATAAGTGGTTATCTCAAAACCCAATGTCCTCAGATGAGGACATTGGGTCTATCTGTATGACGATAAGACCATTCAATCAATGTTATTATTTACATCTGTGTTTCACAGTATGTACATTTACGCTGCTTTCTGTCCAGACTTTCACAATGAAGACACCATTGGTTAACAAAGTACAAAACTTTATTTTATACTGTCAACAAACATAAAAGTGCAGATAAAAGTGTGCAGCTTTTGCATGGAAAAGTGCAAACTTTATGAACTTCATTATGAACATGTCATAGCAAACTCAGTCATTAATTCAAGTATTCCTGCTTGCCTATCGCGAAGGCTTTGCATGGAAAAGTGCAACGTTTATGAGCATCATTATGAACGTGTCATAGCAAACTCAAACAAACATTCAAGTACTCCTACTGGCCTCTGTGAAAGGCTTTGCATGGAAAAGTGCAAACTTTATGAACTTCATTATGAACATGTCATGGCTGAACTCAGTCATTAATTCAAGTATTCCTGCTTGCCTATGTGAAAGGCTTTGCATGGAAAAGTGCAATGTTTATGAACATCATTATGAACGTGTCATAGCAAACTCAAACAAACATTCAAGTATTCAAGTAGTCCTACTGGCCTCCGTGAAAGGCTTCATAGCAGTTGCGCCGACTTTGCAGGCAAAGGAACACATTGCATGTCAGACAGCGTACACGGGATTTCCCAGGGCAGCCTTGTTGTCTGCAACGCATCGGGTTCTTGAGATCAGCAACTTCCGGCAGATGAGCAGCAGAAGCTGTGCGCGCTGAGATGTGGGGGATTGGAGTGACCAGGGATCTTTGGCCAGGTTGTGAACAGCATGCACTCTCTTCCTCTGCATGCGTGACATCACACTTGTTGAGGAACACCTGAGCCACGTCCATGCGGAACGCGAGGAACGTCATGATAGCCTTTCTTGGGGTACCGTGTTCTTGATGATCTCTGCGATACAGCAGCCAGCTGTTGGCCAGAGCAAGATCCATGAAGTGCATAAGCATGCGAATCGTCCACTTCTTTGTTCGCACGCTCATCCTGTAGTAGCTCATCATTCTGTCTGATAAGTCTACCCCACCCATCTTTGCATTGTACTCCTGTACAATATTTGGTCGTCTGATGGTTAAGTAGCATTTGTCCTTCTTGGACCACCGCTGGCAGGTATTCTCTGGCTCCTTAGTGTGGACAGCAGAGAGCATCAGGACCGGCTTGTTGTCAAACCATTTCACAACATTCAGTTTCCCATCTCCCCTGACAACTGATGCGGAGGTACCTCTGCCTTGCTGCTTCATGATCTTGTCACTTGGAAGCTTTTGCATTGCTTTTGGGATCCTGTTCTTCATGACTGTACCAGTTAGGTACACCTAAAAACAAAACCAATTATATAATCTCAAAGTGATGTAGCAAGGACAATTTTTTTATGGCAGCCATCTTGACAGAAAACAGGGTAAACCTGCACCCTGAACCAGACTGACACAACAATTGACCAACAGATGGACACAGATTGATGAATGTTATCATTTGCTGCTGTGAAACCGAAAAAGCAAAAAATAATAATAACAAACTGAACAGTACTTGGGAAACTATATAAAATATATTTAGCAATTTAGCAATTTTAATTTTAATTTAATTTAATTTTAGCAATCGTTCAGCTCTCAAAAAGGACATTCCCCCTGTAATGATAAAAATGCACAATCTATTTCCTTGTAATAGGAAATAAAAACTTGCTCCACTGGCAAATTATTCTACTTATTTTTTAGTGAAAGTTCGCTTGAAACAAGTGGTGATTGTCTAAAACAAGTTACTTTTACAGGATGAGTCTTATTTTAAGTGTAATAAGACTTATTTTGACTAGAAATTAGACATTTTGACTAGAAATAAACACAAATGCTCTTGGAAAAATTTTACGCTTTTGCACTGAAGGTAGACCTGATGTCCTTAAAGAAGTGCGTCATGTTTACAGACGTTGTAGCTTGCTAATATTACTCAAATATATCAAATAAGCATGCCAATGAAGCTACAGACATTATTGTGCATAAATAAACTAGTTTCAATCATACAATTTGATTAGGATTTTTACCTTGTCCATGTTTCTGTCGGAGCTGCCGTAGAAGGCGTTCAGCTGTCATCCCTGCCATGTTGCTTTTTTTCAAATGAGTGTAATTTCATTATGAGACCACTAGGTGGTGCAGGCAGGGCCCCCAGATGAGGCCAATTGGTCAAAATTCTTACAAATTAAGTATCATGGTGCAGAACAGCAAAAATGTAATGTCCTCATATGAGGATGCAGGGTCTCAGGAGGTCTCCTTTACCTCTTCTGTCATGCGAGAACCTTACCGCTGGATTCTCCATTGCTCCACCCACTCTAGCTTGGCGGCCGCTAAATGAGTTATCCCTGCAACCCCACTCACTCCTTCCCCCTGTATAAATCTTATGGGTTAAAGTGTAGTCATCAACCAACACTGCAGCGTCAGCAACCTTTTTAATGTGATGTTCATTAAGGTATGTGGTAACACGTTCTGGGAGAAGACGTTTCAACTGTTCTAAAAGAATTAGTTCCATTAAGTCATCCTTACTCTTTACCTCAGAAGCAGTCACCCACCGATTTAATTGTATGGTTAACTCACAAACAAACTCTACATATGTCTGTCCTTCTGACTTCCTTAACTTCCTAAACTGTTGGCGATAAGCCTCTGGCACAAGTTCATAAGATTTTAGCACTGCAGCTTTAACTTTACTATAGTCCTCACTTTCAGATAAACTTAGGGCAGAAAATGCTTTTTGAGCCCTACCTGTGAGCACACACTGTAAGAGCAGTGTCTTTTCTAAATCAGTCCATTGTCTTGATTGACTAAACCTCTCAAACAACCCAAAAAAAGTATCAACATCACTCTCATTGAATTTTGGTAACAAACTCAAGTTGTAGGCTATGTCAAAATGTGTCGAGGCGACCCGGAAGAAGGTGGTGAAAACTTACCCTCTTTAACCAGGTCCCATCGGTAGCGTTCTTGTTCTAATTCAGCTTCATGCAACTTTGTAGTTACCTTTAGGCGTTCCATCTCCAGTTCTTGTTCTTGAGCCCGACCCGCTCCTTGTGGCCACTTACTAGTTCCTCATGCTCCCTCTCTTGCTGATACTGCAGCAGCATGATTTCTTTTTCTGTTCAAAAGTTAAATCACCAAAGTCTGACAGAGGAAAACTTAACCTGCCCGACAACAGTGGATGAGTGGTATCTTCCTTGGTGGCCAACACATCATCTTTTAAACCAGTAGACATTGCTGAGGCTGGCAAAACCTCAAACTGTCCTAACTGGGCCCCTAATTCCGTACTCGGACATCGTATAAAGTCATCCACATTAGCCATCTTGAACAGAATGACACCAGATAATACTCTTCAGGCACAATGGAGACAGAAGGGGCCGACTAACCTAACAAATTACTCTATTTCTGCCCTGCTACTTAACAACAGCAGAACCAGTAGGGCATAAACAACCATCATGAATAAGCCAGACTAAACAAACCTTTTACAATTTTTAATCTGGGACAAAGCTATCTAGTTATTGACTAAACAAGCTTTTGGAATACCTCTCCCCTAACTAACTGCCTAACCAATACTACCTCTCTATACTCAACCCTAGACTTCATGCATGCCACGACAGGTGTTTTAAACACAAACCCAATGACCCGGTCAAGCCCCAGCAATTGCTGTTACTCACCAAGGCAGTCATGGACATGTACCCAAGACAGGCAAAATGTCAGATTGTGTTTATGCACAAAAATAACAAATCAAAACAACAAACCAACAAGTCCCCGAGGGAGACAATGTTGCTTATGCCTATCGGGAGAGTTAACGCCAAAGGTTAAGGCCCTCTAAAGGCTTTACACCAGGAAAAAAAAAAACCTGCTCAATGAACCTAGCCTGCATAACTAACAATTCTGGCTTATTCCCACCCTGGGACACACAAAACAAAATAAACCCAGTAAGTTGTTTGCCAAACTTCCTCCTGGTTAAGGCCTTAATCAAATTGAACTCAAGGCCAAAAACCCAATTTTCTGCTGTTATTGTAAACACATCTTTAAATTTTCTTACACTATGTCAAGAATAGAACAAACATGTGGACCAACAGGTAACCCAAAACCAGCACCAACCAAGTTCACAAACTTACTGCATCAAGAATGACAAGAAAGTAAAATATCACCTGGCTGGAATCCCAGACAAGCACCCATTTGTTACAAGTTGGCTCCTGCTTGCAACAAAGAGGAAGCTCACGCAAACTTAAACTTAATGGTTTTAATGAAAGATAAACAGAAGCTCCAAAGCAAACGTGAGAATCAGTAGTATCAGGAGTGTCATGAGTGTATGGGTGAGTGTGAAATGTAGTGAGTGCAAAAAGAAAAAGCTACATAATAAATCACAACTGAAGAGCTGGTGAGAATCCAAAGAGAGGGACTAGCCAGAATTGACAGCCATCTTAAATAAATCTCAGCCAGGATGAACAGGTGAGCCACATCTCCTGACGACCCTGGCCTTAGCTCTGCCCATAGACAGCCTGGAACTCAAACAACAAACCAGGAGGACACAACAGACAACCCCAGGGTCGTCACAAGTCTGTCATTTCTTATAGATTGTTCCCTCCATCTCAGCCCTGTCTTCCAGTTGGTGGCGGTAATGCACCATTTTGTTGCGTGCCAACCGCCAATAAAATTCCATAAAGAAGAAGAAGAAGCCCTGCGTCTTAGCTCCTAGTTTTGTGTCTTAGTGTTTACTTCTGGTCTGTGTTCTTATGGGTTATTTTGCCCATGTCTATCTGAGTTCTGTTTTACCTTAGCTTCTGTCTTTTCCCTGTTGGTGTTAGGTTTGTGGTGATCTGTCTGCTTGTGTATTAGTTTATATTTCCTCCTCTGGTCTGTTATGTGTTCAGTAACCTGTGTTCCGTTGTTCCCCCAGTTGTCTGTCTGCCTCGTTAGCCTCACGCTCCTCACCTGTATTGCTTCCTCCCAGCTCGTTACCCAGGTGTGCATATATACTTGTCTGTTCCCTCAGTCTGTACCCGGTCATTGTTCGTTACACCCCAGTCTGTTGTGCGTAGTCACTCTGTTCTTGTCATCAGCCTTACTCGCCGTGTCTCCCTGTTACTCTGCTCATTTTTGGATTCTGGTTTTTCACCATTTTGGATTTCTGTTGGACAGCCTGTGTTTTGGACTCAGTCAATCAGTCACTCTGTTTGTAACTGTGCTCGCCTTTTGTTGTATTGAACTGTACCTGCACCTCTCTTACGTGTCCTGCATTTGGGTCCTACTACCTGCTTCACCACTCCACCCCTGAAATGTAACATCTTCTCCCTCAAGCATTTCTGGAACTTGTCTGCTTCTGTCCAGCTTAGCGAAGGAAATAAAGAACAACATACTTTATTAATCCTGCATAGGGAAATTCAATGTTTTTCACTATGTTGTTATTAAAGTTATCTGCTTTCATTACAGTAGTAATGTCTGTATCCCTGTGGTGAAACTTTGCCTCTTTATGGTTATATCATCTCAAGTCGGGATAAATCAAAGCAATAAGGGGGGGAAAAAATAAAACCAACATCAGGAGATTGTGAGGAATCATTTTCTTGTCCCTGTGCTGTTGTTTCAGTTGTTGTTTCAGATGTGGAGGGAGTGTCAGACCAGGCTGTGTTTCTAAACGCACTTTAGTTGTGGGATGGTCTCTTTGGTTGCCAGCGTCTGCAGTGGGTCTGGTCTCCTCAGAGTGCTCTGTAATGACATATTTCAAAACATGAGACTACTTCATCACTCATTACTGCTGTTTGCTGTGTGAAGCTATTGTGATCCAGTGGAGGGAGACAAAGCCCACCTCAACTGTCGACAGAGTTACCAAACGATACGTAAACACAATGTAAACAGTAACCTTGACTGTATATTGTAGGCTATGTGTGAGAATGCTTGCCTTGTCCATTACTTGCTTCAGATTCATGTCCCCCTCCATGTGTTTTTTTTTTTAACCACTTTGTTGATCCTTTGACTTTTCATCTAGCTTTGTCACCAAGTCAAAAATGTTTGATCAAATTTGTACTTTGTGTTTGATAAGCCAATGTTTGCATTTTAACATGCTAAACTAGGTTAAATGCTAAACATCAGCATTTTAGCATTGTCATGGTGAGCATGTTAATAGCACACTGATGTTAATACCTGTCAACTGAGATTTGAAAATAAAACTGTTCAGCACCCGTGACAGGAAAACCTCACAGACTTAAACCTAAATTAACCTAAATGAAATCACTTTCCAGGCAAAATTTGTACAATTCATCAACTATTCACATTAAGAGTTTAGTAATTTTCAATTGTCGGTTATCTTGTTCAAAATAAAGAGTTTGACAATAATATAAGCGTTCATGTCAGAAGCCTCCCTTCCTGTTTTAACCATTTACCATCACTAACAGCAACAACTTAAGTCACTTATTGCTTGTCTGAGAACATTTTGAGCAGAGTACTCTACTCAGGTTTCCTCAGGATGAACTGTAATGACTTTGTTGATCCTCTGCTCAAAACATTCTCATGATGGATTATCCAAAGTTTGTCTAGAAGGTGATCCAATTTATCAGTGACGTATGAAGATTTTGTGTAAGTGACAGCAGCTATGGGCTTATATCAGCATCATAACCAATAAGGACAATGAGAAACCTTAACTCAAAGTAACTTTTGCTCAACTTTTATTTATGTCAAACTACATCACTAATGCTTTGTTCTCTATTCAGGCTGGTTGAGGGGTCTTATAGTTGAAAACCAGCCTTCAAAAGAATGTTTGCACTGAAGGAAAAAAGACAGCCCATACTCATCTGACATTACACCATGAAGACATATTAACAGACCAACCTGCTGCTTAAATACAAGGGTCCAGCTTATTTGCCAGGAAATCCCCTTCCCCAGATATACATCTCTCTCTCTCTCTCTGAGAGTGTCAGATTTAGACATCTAAAATATCAAACAAGGAAGAAAGACAAGAGAGTTAATGGCTTTTTACTCGCGAGGAGAACGGACAGAGATGTACTCAGTTACAAACTCCAACCGCTCTGAGGCATCTCTGCCGCTTCCTCTCTTTTTATTATTATCAAGGAGGTCCCTAGTTACATACACATTGCTGCTACATGGGGGAGAGGGGATAAGCAGCAACATGAACTGTGACATAGTTAGATTAGCATATGTTGCTATGGCTATGGTGCTGTACAGAATGTTCCAGGAACTATGTATGTTATAACAGCTGCATATCAGTAACTGTTTTGGTTCTTGCTTCTTTGGGTGTCTGGCTCTGTGACTCCTGTCTGACACCCATTCACTGCAGGCTTCCTGGGAACACTTCTCTGTAACAAACTCAAAGACTCATATTAGCACATGCTTATGCACTTCATTGTGCAGTATTGAATATGATGAGTGAAGACTAAATATGAGATAACTTATATACATGATGATTCCAACAGAGAGGCAGTGAGCAGTTTGTAGGTTTCTAGGACTGAATAGAGGTCAGCACAGAAAAAGCTAGGCACACCAAAGGTGATGTCCTTAACCCAAAAATACTGTAAGAGGTGTTACAGGACTTTTTTGCTGGAAATGTTAACAGGGTGGCCACAGCGGTTAACCACACAGAACGTAGCCTATATAGGCCTACACACACTCGCATAGTAGGGGAGGTTATGGGGTTAGGGAAAGGAGGGGGCGTTTTTAAATCCATAGGCTACCCAAAATGCGCAACACCCCACAGGCGGGGAAGCACCTTTGGTTGTTTTCAGGAAGATTGCGTCTGCATTTCGAGCACCCTCTATCCGTTTTCACCAGCAGATGCCACCAGAACACTCGTGTCAGATGGCTACACCGTTAAAGATGGATCATTATTTGCTCAAACCGAGCAATGACTGATGCTGGCTAAGGTACAATGCTGTGAAAAGTACTTAATACAGACTTGTTAAAAGGCCTACAAGAAACTAAGAACAACATAAAAAGCAATTCCCGAGAACAAGATTGTACAAGGTTGATAACGTAAAATGCCTTTTGTGGGGAAAGGGTATGAAAGCTGGGTTGTAGCAAGTGAATTGAACAGGGCTTTGCTCTCCACTTCTTCCATGTAGATGTTGACCACAAAGGGGGATACTGGTGAGCCCATGGCACAGCCTGGCTTCTGTCTGTAGAATCTGCTGCTGTACTAGAAATAGGTTGCAGATCTGGTCAGGGCTAGTTCTGTTGTCTAGGGTGCTGTCTTGTAGAAGCCGTTTCCTTAGGGTTTACTGGTGCCTCAATGGTGGGGATGCAGATGAACAAGGATGTCACAAAAAAGGACACCATGGTTTCATCTTTGTCCAGTGTCAGTCCTCAAACTTTGTTTACAAAGTCAATAGACTTTTGGATGTGGCGATGCATATTGCCAACCAAAGGGAGCTAGGATGGTAGATGTGTTTGAAAGTGTTGTAGGTGATCGAAGTTAATGCAGCTGATAATATCACTGGAGTGGGGCTGCTTCATTGTGTATCTTAAGTCCATATGAAGGTGAAATGGCTCCTCGAGGATAAAAAAATAACATTATTCACAGATGATGCAAGTCTGTATTCAAGAGATCATTAGCCTCCACATATCAAAGCTCTCTGCTGCCACCACCTGCTGATCAGAGGAGTAGCAGTATCCAAGGTCTGATTTCTGCTCAAATCCACTCTCTGGTCCTACAGAGTGATGGAGTTGCTAGAAGATAATCAATTCACCTCTGAAATGAAAGTCATTATTCAGGATATTACCAATGATACACCAAATTTGGGCAGCACAAATGGGAGGAGACATATTCAGAATTTAAGAGACTTTTTGAAAGAAAAAACACACTGTTGTGACAAAACAGAAATGTATAAATACTTCATAAGGAAACGGTCTTCATCCAAAGGAGAGGAAGATGGTGATAATGCTGTATATGCTGATCCAACTTGGCAATCACTTTTAAACACAATAGAACTGAAAAGAGACCAGCAATGTGCATTTTGCATCATCCTAATGAAAGACAACAGCAAAAAAGGTGTTTCCAGCAGTTAAGCCAGATTTTAAAAACAAGAAGAAAGAGTCTGGTGATCCGTACACCAAACAACTGGATTCTCCTTCCACTAAAGTGACATCACACAGTGAGGAAATTTTAATTGCACAAATTGACAAATTTCTACAGAACAATGGAACAAATTTGCAGAGTATTTCAATTTATACTCTCAACAGCCCATGTTTGAAGCGAAAAGAACCCGTTGACCCATGTATGATTAAACTTTTAGAGGCAGCCCATCGATGGCACAGTAAATGTGGAGTTTCTACCTATGTGGCATTCACAAAGTCTTGGGGACTAACGGGTCCAAATTTTTTTAAACATCTCAACTATTCCATCATCTCAAGTCCCCTCAGTCATTTTCATCCATATATTGAAAAATGCAAGGACATTCCTTTCAGACTGGATCAAGGCAATCTGAGGGACATTTTTAAGAAAAGCAAAATCTACAACATACTGTCACATGTTAAAGACAACGCTAAAAACAGACTCCGCGGGGATATCACATCTGCTCGGAAAACCCTTGTGAGCCTGGCAGGAAGTTCATTTGGCCTGCGTGACGATCACTTGGAGCGCGGAAAGAAGACGATCGGTTCTTTGGTATTTGAGCCGGAGGTACAGGCGGAAGTCTGTGAAATCCTGCAGAAAGAGTGGACAGAAATGGTCAACAACAGTTGGATGACACCCATCAGAGAAGACATCACGGAAGAATTCAACAGTGCAGTAGTTGATGTTTTTAGACAACAGTTGGGGAGGAGCAGCCCCCTACGGCTTCAGCGTGTCCCTCGCGTGTGATTATGTGAGAACTTGATTAACCTAAAGGTGAAGACGCCCTTGTTGAAGTGCGCATCAACTCTTTTGGGCAGTTAAAGATACGTTGGCACTCGACAACTACGCAAAATCCTCGGCCATGCTCAGTGCTGGGGAGCTCAGAGACGAAGCGGTCCAGTGTCGTTGAGAGGGTGCTGCCCAGCGTTACAGAGACAGAGCAGTGGCCTAATGGAGGTGGAGAGGCTGGTCGTCGCGGAGGTTCAGCGGGGCTCGCTAGCTATTTCTAGCTGCTCCAGCATTTCCAAGACTTCGTCCTCCTGGATCCCTGAGGCTGTGCTGGTTAGCACCTCCCGGACCGTATGGGGCCCGGTGCCACGAAAGTGCTACCCGTCCTGCCTGGTTGTCAGTCTGCGGAGCCTACTGACATCAGTATGAACCTGCAGCAACAAACTCCTGACCCCGCTGTCGAGCTACAGCAGCTACCTCCCCCCGCTGAACTGCAGTTCCACCCTGGCTCTGCTGCGCCTCAGCGGCCCTCTGCTTGTCTGGCCTCACCGGCATAGCCTACCTGCCGGACTCCCTGTGGCCGGTCTACTGGCCAGCTGCTAAGTCACCGGTCTCCAGCTCTGCCGTTGCAGGTTTCCTTCCCGTCGGCCGCCAGAGGGAGTTCCCCTTCGTCGACGACTTTTCATGGACTTCTCACGTTTTCAGTTGGGGATCTTTTTGTATTTGTTTGGACTGCCACCATCACGACACTTGTAAAATGTTGTCACTTTGCAATAAACCACGTTAAACCTAGCTGATCGGCTCCTGTGTCTGCATTTGGGCCCCAAACCCCTGTGTATTCGTGTAGCTGGTTAGCTGCAAATGAGGTTTTGGTGGAAGTGACAGCAGCTATAGAGTATGGGCTTAAATCAGCATTTTAACCAAAAAAGGACAACAACAAACCTTGAGTTAGGTTTGCTCAACTTTTATTTACGTCAAACTACGTGACAAATGCTTTGCTCTCTGTCTCTATTAGGGTCGGTTGAGGGGTCTCGAAGTAAAAAAAAAAAAAAAAAAAGAAAAAAGAAAGGAAAAGAAATGCCTTTTAAAAAATGTTTGCACCAAAGAAAAAGAAGACCGCTCGTAGTGAAATCCACTTCATCTCATTACGACTGCAGTTTTCAACCTGTGTTCATGTCATTTCCATGACTGGGTGGTATTTCGAGAAAAAAACTCAGAAATCTTTGGCTTTAGTCCCTCGAAAACACACGTTTTCTCTTATTTTGCATTTCTTCAATAATCATCTGCAGATGAAGAAAAATTGGTTGACTTCTCACAGAACAAAACGATGCCTGTGAGCCTATAGAAAACAAATAGGCTAGTGTTCATCTGAAATGAAAAAAAGAGATAAGATCACAGTATGTCAGTCCTCCTCATTACAGAGGAGAAATTTACAGAGGAACATTATTTTAGGGATCTTACTGACTTTGTTAGCTTCAGAAAACTGAAAGGTGCAGATTAACTGAATGACATGTATGTTACTACAGAGAGATGAGTGAACAAGACTCAGGTGCAGAGGATGTGGTGGTGTAGTAGGCTACTAGGCATAGGCCTACTAATTAAAAGAAAATGCAAATTCCGTATAGTCATGTCGACAGTTTAACTTCCTCGTTTTCACATGGCATTTTAAACGAAAATCCATCCATCCATCTTCAACAATAACGTTCCATGTGTTATCTCTACAAAAGAGTGTTAGGCCTGAATGAAAATACAGATATTTTCTGTAGCCTATAGAGAGTCATGTCAACAGCTACTATGATGACAGTTCACTCAAAAGAGAAGCGCGTCTTTAGTAGCCTACTGTTTTGATGAATTACCGCCCAGCAACGTAGACTGTGGTCCGACATTAGAACCATGAAGACAGTTTTACGAGACCGACCGAATTTCCTCCCGCTGCTGCTTAAAAGGGGAAGATACAGTTGTCCCTTATATTTCAGCTTTTGTACAAGGCCTGTAAAAAGACAAAATATAACCTCGAGTGCAGGTAGTTTTTCCAAGTCATTTATAGTCACATATCAGCCGAAATTTGCATTCGTGGGCTGTAGCTCACCTCCTAGAGCTCGCGTCTCGCGTGAGACGCTGAGAACTTTCTTGCAGCGCCCCGGGTTCGAATCCCACCCGCGGCACAACGCTGCGTTTCTACCCCCAATGTGCCATCCTCGTGCCGCTGTCCAGTTGTCTTGAAAAAGTGCCCCCCAACACACTCTATAAGACAACGAACAAATAAAACAGCAAGAATAACCCCGTCAACCTGGACCACAGCAAACTGTGTGAACATGTTCGGCTCGAGAAAACCGCTGTCAGACTGGCGGGGTTTCATCTGGTCTGCGTACAGATCATTTTTAGAGAAGGGTTCAGTGTGGCCACTTTGTAAAAACTCCAAGTATTAACCTGTTCTCTGTACTAAGGTGCAGGAGTCAGTAGCCTGTATTCAAGAGATCGCCAACCTATCAGAGCTCTCTGCTGCCACCACCTGCTGATCAGAGGAATAGCACTATCCAAGGTCTGATCTCTGCTCAAATCCACTCTCTGATCCTACAAAGTGATGGAGCTGCTGAAGGATAATCAATTCACCTCTGAAATGAAAGTCAATATTCAGGATATTACCAATGATACACCAAATTTGGGCAGCACAAATGGGAGGAGACATATTCAGAATTTAAGAGACTTTTTGAAAGAAAAAACACACTGTTGTGACAAAACAGAAATGTATAAATACTTCATAAGGAAACGGTCTTCATCCAAAGGAGAGGAAGATGGTGATAATGCTGTATATGCTGATCCAACTTGGCAATCACTTTTAAACACAATAGAACTGAAAAGAGACCAGCAATGTGCGTTTTGCATCATCCTAATGAAAGACAACAGCAAAAAGGTGTTTCCAGCAGTTAAGCCAGATTTTAAAAACAAGAAGAAAGAGTCTGGTGATCCGTACACCAAACAACTGGATTCTCCTTCCACTAAAGTGACATCACACAGTGAGGAAATTTTAATTGCACAAATTGACAAATTTCTACAGAACAATGGAACAAATTTGCAGAGTATTTCAATTTATACTCTCAACAGCCCATGTTTGAAGCGAAAAGAACCCGTTGACCCATGTATGATTAAACTTTTAGAGGCAGCCCATCGATGGCACAGTAAATGTGGAGTTTCTACCTATGTGGCATTCACAAAGTCTTGGGGACTAATGGGTCCAAATTTTTTTAAACATCTCAACTATTCCATCATCTCAAGTCCCCTCAGTCATTTTCATCCATATATTGAAAAATGCAAGGACATTCCTTTCAGACTGGATCAAGGCAATCTGAGGGACATTTTTAAGAAAAGCAAAATCTACAACATACTGTCACATGTTAAAGACAACGCTAAAAACAGACTCCGCGGGGGATATCACATCTGCTCGGAAAACCCTTGTGAGCCTGGCAGGAAGTTCATTTGGCCTGCGTGACGATCACTTGGAGCGCGGAAAGAAGACGATCGGTTCTTTGGTATTTGAGCCGGAGGTACAGGCGGAAGTCTGTGAAATCCTGCAGAAAGAGTGGACAGAAATGGTCAACAACAGTTGGATGACACCCATCAGAGAAGACATCACGGAAGAATTCAACAGTGCAGTAGTTGATGTTTTTAGACAACAGTTGGGGAGGAGCAGCCCCCTACGGCTTCAGCGTGTCCCTCGCGTGTGATTATGTGAGAACTTGATTAACCTAAAGGTGAAGACGCCCTTGTTGAAGTGCGCATCAACTCTTTTGGGCAGTTAAAGATACGTTGGCACTCGACAACTACGCAAAATCCTCGGCCATGCTCAGTGCTGGGGAGCTCAGAGACGAAGCGGTCCAGTGTCGTTGAGAGGGTGCTGCCCAGCGTTACAGAGACAGAGCAGTGGCCTAATGGAGGTGGAGAGGCTGGTCGTCGCGGAGGTTCAGCGGGGCTCGCTAGCTATTTCTAGCTGCTCCAGCATTTCCAAGACTTCGTCCTCCTGGATCCCTGAGGCTGTGCTGGTTAGCACCTCCCGGACCGTATGGGGCCCGGTGCCACGAAAGTGCTACCCGTCCTGCCTGGTTTTCAGTCTGCGGAGCCTACTGACATCAGTATGAACCTGCAGCAACAAACTCCTGACCCCGCTGTCGAGCTACAGCAGCTACCTCCCCCCGCTGAACTGCAGTTCCACCCTGGCTCTGCTGCGCCTCAGCGGCCCTCTGCTTGTCTGGCCTCACCGGCATAGCCTACCTGCCGGACTCCCTGTGGCCGGTCTACTGGCCAGCTGCTAAGTCACCGGTCTCCAGCTCTGCCGTTGCAGGTTTCCTTCCCGTCGGCCGCCAGAGGGAGTTCCCCTTCGTCGACGACTTTTCATGGACTTCTCACGTTTTCAGTTGGGGATCTTTTTGTATTTGTTTGGACTGCCACCATCACGACACTTGTAAAATGTTGTCACTTTGCAATAAACCACGTTAAACTAAGCTGATCGGCTCCTGTGTCTGCATTTGGGCCCCAAACCCCTGTGTATTCGTGTAGCTGGTTAGCTGCAAATGAGGTTTTGGTGGAAGTGACAGCAGCTATAGAGTATGGGCTTAAATCAGTATTTTAACCAAAAAGGACAACAACAAACCTTAAGTCTAAAAACTGCCTTTTTAAAAAATGTTTATACTAAAGAAAAAGAAGACAGCACAAAATTAAGTGCTCTTCGTCTCATTAAGACTGCACTTTTCGACCTGTGTTCATATAATTTCTATGATTGTTGTTGTATTCCGAAAAGAAACTCCAGAGAAGTGGTACATTTATGAGAATATTGTATTAAATAGCACTACAGCATCTGTCACAACTTATTCATTTTTAAATATTTGTTCTTCCCATTTTTTTAATCATTTGGTCTTTGAAAAGAAGGAAATATCAAATGGAAGATTAGATGTGATGGCAGTTGTTAACATCTGCATACCCTGTTTTGATAGAGTGCAGAGTCTTTAATAAAGGAAGCAAATCTGAAAAAAAAATATCCTTGTACATTTTTGACTTCAATCTTAGAGAATGATTAAAGTGGTAAATTTATGAGAAAAACGTCTCGGGTTACGTGGCAGGGCTGAATGCGAATGAAAACTACTCCAATCCTATTGGCTTAGTGAGAACGGTAGCATGTGACGGCGTAACCGTAGGCGTATATAAGCACGCCGGCACATAGGCACAATAGCTCTTTACTATGAAGCAAGGCACTCGCACTCTAGGCGGGGGAGAGGTGCGGTGAACCGACGCAGTGTCTCGTTCCCCTTTCTCGGGGAACAAGGGTTACTTACGTAACCCGAGACGTTCCCCTTCGAGGGGAACTCGAACTGCGTCGGTGACGACACTATGGGAACGAGATACCCACTATGCCGCGCCGAAAACCCCCCGCCTGCCCTAGCGTGCAGGCAACCTGTGGGCACGACTAGAGGGACAGTGCCCGGGTGCTGGGTGCGGAGGGAAGGTCCAGACTATAAAAACGAATGAAGGTGTGAGGAGTGGCCCAGCCAGCTGCATCACAGACCTCCTGAAGAGATGCTCCAGAGAGGAGAGCCGTGGAGGCTGCCATGCCTCTCGTGGAGTGATCCCTTACAGCCATAGGTGAAGGCAAATTGCGCACCTGATAAGCCAGGGAGATAGTCTGAACAATCCCATTGCTGATCGTATGTTTGGAAGCGGGGAGCCCAGCCTTGGGGGACCTGAAACATACCAGCAACTGGTCCGCCTTCCTCCATTGAGAGGACCTCTGAGTATATGTACTCAGTGCTCTGACAGGGCAGAGCAAATGAAGTCTCTCATCTTCTGCCGTCACATGAGGTGGAGGATGGAATGCCTGCAGTACCAGGAATGTATCCTGAAAAAGTGTGCAGGATGGCCCTCCTATTCCCTGGGGCAAACTCCAGGCACTGCGGAGCAATTGACAAAGCCTGGAGGTCCCCCACCCTCCTCAGAGAAGTGATAGCGAGGAGAAAAGCCATCTTCAGGGTCAGGTACTTGGCCTCGGCTGACTCAAGGGGCTCGAAGGGGGCCTCAGCCAGAGCTTCGAGCACCACTGCCAGGTCCCAGGTGGGAACTCTGGGGCGAGTTGCAGGTCTCATCCTCCGGGTCCCACAGAGGAATCGTACGACCAATGGGAGCCTTCCCAGAGACCCATCCCTACAAAGGGTGTGGAAAGCTGATATAGCTGCCATATACACCTTGAGAGTGGATGGGGAAAGGCCTGCAGAGAAGCGATCCTGCAAAAACTCCAGCACCTGAACCACCGGGCAGGTAACTGGGTCCAGCATGCATTCTCTGCACCATGTGGAGAAAACATTCCATTTGATGCCGTACATCCTCCGTGTGGATGGGGCCCTGGAGCTAAGGAGTGTCTCGACTGCTCCTGTCGTTAGGCCCGCCTCTAGGTACTGCGCCCCCTCAAGGGCCAGACCCACAGCCACCACAGTGCGGGGCAAGGGTGAAGAACCCGGCCCCCCTTCCCGGGACAGCAGGTCTCTCCTCAGAGGGACCAGGGCGGACCTTTAGGAGATCCAGCATGTCTGAGAACCACAACCGGGTTGGCCAGAACGGCGCTACTAGAATTAGCCGAACACCGTCCTGACGGACCCTCTCCGGGATCCCCGGGAGCAAAGCGACTGGGGGAAAAGCGTACAGACATAGCCTCGGCCACGAGTGCACCATGGCGTCCAGCCCTAGTGGGGCCGGGAGTGTCAGGGAAAACCATAGAGGACAGTGCGTAGTCTCTTGAGATGCAAACAGAACCACGTCTATGGGCCCGAACCTTCCGCACAATGACTCCACCACCTCGGGGTGGAATCTCCATTCCCCGGGCCTCAGCCCCTGCCTCGACAGCAAGTCTGCTCCCTGATTCTGAAGTCCCGGGATGAACATCGCTCTGATGGACAGTAGCTTCTGCCGGGACCACAGGAGGATCTGGTGCGCCAGTCTGCAAAGAGGGCGCTAGCGCAGACCCCCCTGGTGATTCAGATAGGCCACCACTGCCGTATTGTCGGACCTGACCAGAACGTGGTGACACTGGAGTTCGGGCAGGAAGCTCCTCAGAGCCCGGAACACTGCCAGCATCTCGAGGCAATTGATGTGCCATGATGAATGATGCTCCTGCCAAACCCCCTGCGCCGAGCGCCCTCCCATGACCGCGCCCCACCCAGTGAGGGAAGCGTCTGTCGAAACGACTACACGGCGACAAGATGCCCCTAACTTGGGTCCCTGGGACAAGAACCAAGGCTTTTTCCACTCTGACAGAGCACGAAGACATCTGTGCGTGACCCGTATCTTGCGGAACAGATTTCCCCTCGGGGAGAATCCCTTGGTCTTCAACCACCACTGCAGGGCCCTCATGTGCAGTAGACCAGAAGGTATTACGCTGGAAGCTGCTGCCATGAGGCCCAATATCCTCTGGAAGTGTTTCCTTGTGATGGCGTGGCCCAACTTCACTCTCTTTACTGAGTACTGAGTTGAGTACTCGGATGCCCTGGGGCCTGAGAGGGGTAAGTGCTGCATCCAAGCACTTGGTGAAGGTGCGAGGAGAGAGTGCTAGGCCGAAGGGAAGGACCCGATACTGGTATGCCACGCCCCCGAAGGCAAACCGCAGAAACTTCCTGTGGGATGGACGGATGGGGATATGGAAGTACGCATCCTTGAGATCTATGGTGAAAAGTTCTCGGACCGGATGTGACTCACGATGGCGGGGATGGTGGTCTCTGTCCTTCTTTGGAACGATGAAGTACCGGCTGTAAAAACCCGTCTCGCTTGCTGGGGGATCTCACAATAATCATTGATAAAACTATAAACTCTAAAATACTCCTCATAGCTCTAACCGGGGAGCGCGGGCGCGTCGTCTCGTGTCCTAGGCTGTTCTAGGGGGAGCACGAGAAGCCACACTCTGTCTCTGGTCCTGGCAGTGGGTGCTGGTAGACGGTTGAGATGCACTTGCTGATCTACCCGAGCGGGGCCCAGCCCGGCGGGGGAAGTACCGTCTGAAAGCCTCACCCTGAGTCTTCACATGCCGGAACCTGTCCACCACAGAGTTCACAGCGTCCCCGAACAGCCCAGTGGTGGAGATTGGTGCATCAAGGAGGAACCTGCGGTCCTTCTCCCTGATATCCGACAGGTTAAGCCAGAGGTGCCTCTCGGTGGCCACCAGGGCAGAAATGGACCTGCCCACCGCACGAGCTGTCTCTTTCGTGACCCTGAGTAACAGGTCCGTGGCTCCGCGTAGCTCCATCATCTCTTCCTCCGTAGGGGCCCCCCTTTGAGCCACTTCCTAGAGCAGGTCTGCCTGGTACGCCTGCAAAATCCCCATGGTGTGCAGACTCGCACCGGCCTGTCCTGCTGCCATAAACGCCTTACCAACTAGTGCCGACGTCACACAGCACGGTCTAGTTGGCAGCGCTGGTTGGTGAAGAGATGAGGCCAGCCGAGGGGGAGAGATAACTTGCCAGATCTTCCTCCACTCGCGGCATACTACCATAGCCTTGGCCCTTAATCCCCGCCACGTTGCTGTACTCCAGAAGCTGAGGAGTAGACAGCCGGGCCGAAAAGGGCTTGTCCCAAGACTTACACAACTCGTTGTGTAAGTCCGGAAAGAACGGTAAGGGCTGGCGTGGTGGCGCTGAGTGGCTCCTGAGGAAGCGATCATCCAATCTGCTGCTGGCGTCGGGCTTCTGTACGGCTGGTGGCCAATCCAGGCTGAGTTTAGCCACAGCCCGCGTCACCACTTCCAGCAGCTCATCACAATCAGGCGCGGTCCTCCTCTGATGACGCCGCCCCGACATCCGGAAGTCCTCCTCCTCCTCAAGGGCGATTAGCACGTCTAGCTCCTCAGAGCCAGAGCGCACATGTCTCGCCGGTGAGCGCCCCTGGGCGGAAGAAACCGAAAACCGGGCTCTTGAGCGGGGGACGAGGAGAGTTGGAGCAGATGAAGGCAGAGAAAGGGCCTCAGCCGTCTCAAGATCCTCCAGCAGGTCCTGCTGCGATCCCCATGACCGAAGCTGTCGGTCTGCCTTAGCAACCGCAGGACCTGAGCCACGGGGAGAGCGTATCCTGCCGTCCTCTGAGAAGAGTGCCATGCGGGACCTCAGTACCCGCATCGGCAGGGCCTCGCAATGGCCACAGCCAGCTCCCTCGAGAGCTGCTGTGGCGTGCGGCAGCCCCAGAGCAACACATAGTTCATGGGAATCTCCTACCTTGAGAAACCGTGGGCAGGGAGGAACACATCTGCGGAACTGGTTCAACTCAGAGGACGTACTGCCACTTCCAGGTGGGTATTTAGTAGCCATTCTTCTCTCTTGGATGCGGGAGCTTTTCACTAACAAAATTAGCCAAGTGCCTGCTGAATAGAAAAAAGCTATTGTGCCTATGTGCCGGCGTGGTTATATACGCCTATGGTTATGCCGTCACATGCTACCAGTCTCACTAAGCCAATAGGATTGGAGTAGTTTTCATTCGCATTCAGCCCTGCCATGCCTAAAGGTGTTCCCATAGTGTCATCACCGACGCAGTTCGGGTTCCCCTCGAAGGGGAACTACAATATTCTCTGAGACTGACGTCACAAATTTACAATAAAAACAAAGCTCATTCAATACTGACATGTATGCTAGATGTGTGCTTAAATCAGCACCATCTAAATGTGAATTTTGGAAGATTTCTTTCTATCAGAGTAAATGTTTTGTTTAAAAAATGTATTAAAATAATGACAAGTTTGTTTTCACTTCATACCCTGCTTTTAATAGAGGACAGAGCTACCCTCCCTGTGTTTCATCTATAGATTTGTTCTAAATCAACCAAAACAAGCAAACATTTCATGGGGAAAGACTCTTGATGTAAGTCATTAACTGAGGAAGTTCTGTGGTGATATGCTTTAGTTATTTTGTTTATTCTATTCACCTTATGCCTTATGTCAAATGTATACAAATTACAAATTACATTTAATTAGCAAATGCTTAATTTGCACATCAATGTGTCAATTATGATGACGTTATTAGACATCTGAGAGTATTCACCTGTAGTGTCTCCATTAAGCACAGTACATTAGCCTATATGGCCAATATATATTGCCTTAGCTTGACTTTAGCTTGATTATTAGCTAGCAGCTCATGAATCATGCATGTTATCAAGTATATTTGTCCCTCCAAGTCATTTCTCCCATGGTGGTGAAGGCAATCACTCATGATAAAAGCTTCTCTGGCTTCTGGAATTATCCCAACCACTTTCAAAAAGGCTCTTCCTCAACCCTACTCGAGTTGAGAACAATCGGCCAGTTTCACTTCCACCATTTCTATCCAAAGCTACACACTACTGTAACGGCTCTGTTGTATGAGACAGAAGCCATATGGTCAGCTAAAGCTGCAGGCTGGTCCTCTGTCCTGCTCCTGCTTGACCTATCAGCTGACTTTCACACAGTCAAATTATTAAAGTATTTGTTAATCACAGTAAAGCATCTGTCTGTGTTTGTGGTCTTATAGACTGCAATTATTGTGTGTGCGCAATATTCTATTTCTGACTTTTCAGACCACAAATACTTTGTACAATAGTCAGGAATAAACAGGCTATTGTATGAAGCGACTCAATTTTTATAGGATTGAAATCATGTCCAACCGACCATGAAAGTCTCTTTTTCAAATGGTACATGGTGTTATACACATCCTTTAGGCAATAGCCCAAATTGTAAAGCTACTTGGTGTAGGCTGCAACTTCTGCAGTATTTTCTGTTCTTCTTCTGTTCTTATATGTGCAGCATTGTAGAATCCTTGATGCAAAGGCTTTATGAAATGGCAAATAGGTTAAATCACCATTTTTATGATACCAAATGACTGAGAACGTACTTCACACCATACACTTCAGTATTCACATGAACACAGCCAAAGCTGCTCAGAAGGTCAGGAGTCATCACACCAGGCACTACTCATTTCTATGTACATGCTCACTTGCTACATTATGGGTCCTTTGGAACAATTAAAATAATTGCTTTTCAGGGAACCATCAGTGGAACTGTTTCTAATGTTAATTATTTATAAAAGTTTATTGAATATTATTTCTGGAAGTTTTTCTCCAGATATGTACTGAATAAAAAGTGAATGCTGCTTCATCGTGTTTAGTTTTGACCCTGGGACATTAGGCTGACCAGTGCAAGACCATGTGAGAGGTCTGGATGGCTCATGAGAGGGCAGCAAGCAATTCAGTTTTTTTCTAAACTAACAATATTCTAAAGTCAATTTGTTGACACACAGGAAGCTAGTGTAAATATCTGAGAACTGGAGTGGTATGAACTACTCTTCTGGTCTTACTGAGGACTCCCTTTTACCCTCTGTGGTAGTACAGTCTTCTGCTCATCTTTCGGTTTTGCATCCAGTTTTTCCCAGCAAGCACAGATCCCATTCATTGCACATGAGCTATAGCACAAAACACTGGTTTTGTTTTGCCAAGTCTTGGGAACGTTATGGTGTCATTTAGAGATAACTGTCCATTAAAATCTTGTCAAGTTGAGGTCTCATGAGCCAACTCTCTTGAAGACTTCTCCAGTATGGATATCTTAGTCTCGAGTGCATTGATTTGTAACAATTTATGATAGCCTTTGAACCTTATTGATTCTGATGAGTGTAACCGGCTGCCCCCGAGTACGTGGCCTACTGCATGGTCCTGACTCAAACCGGCGACCTCGGGGGCGGGAGGTGGACACGCCGACGAGGAGGCTAAAACCCATGGGCACTAGCGTCGGTCGCCAGTGCATGGGGTGTCAGGGAGTGAGATTCTCACTGCACAGCCTCGCTGGCTTCCGTCACATGAGCAGAGAGGCATAGTGCAGTCCAAGGCAGAATTCTGTAGGGAAGACACAATGAGATACTATGTAGGCTGCATTAACGTTGCATTAACATTGTGGACAACAGAGAAAGTTCAAAGTAGATAACTGTAACCCAGAATTGTGATAAATAATTATCCCAATGATATGGTTGTTATATATAGGAGATTTGAAAAAGTTGCAAAAGACAGGTAAAAGTAAGCGAGAAGAACTTCTGCACTGTAGCAAAGCAGGAAGTGGGTCCTCCACAGGAAAGCAAAATAAGCAAACAAATATGGAAATATAATTTTAATGAATATATAAATCAGAGACAAGCAAGCTTGTCAAAGCACAAGAACAAATTAGATTTTGTGGAAAAAAATAGGCCTTGAGTTCACTGGCCTGACCCCTAGGCAAACAAAATTGTAGCAATCAAGTGATACCAAAATTGGACATTATAATTACATTGTGTGAAAACAGTGAAATTTGTGCTTCATAATGTCATAGGAATTTCACACACATTAGACATTACCATGTACTATATCAAATGTGCAGACACAAGTATCCCACACTTGGTGGCGCTGTCTGCCCAAAAAAGAAAAAGAGAAGATGATTATGACCATAAACTGCATGAGGTGAAAACAAAACCCAGAGACAGCTTTGAGCTGAAGGGGGCAGCCACACTCTGTGGAGTACAGTTGGCTCATTCTGATACCTGTTTTAACAGAAATGTAGAAAGAAATTGAACAGAGACTTGCAGGACTTTCACACACTTTATTCTTCTCAAAGGTATCACAAGTAAGGTGATTCTTTTAACATGCTTTAACCCAAACATGGCCCCATAAACTGGCCTGTCAGAGACCTGCTTGGCCACATCACTCCGGAAGGAGGCTACTGTTCCTATTACTCTTTACCTCTGAGAAATATAGTTTTCGACAGCTTATGTAACACGTCAGCTAAACAGGACAGGCAGTCTGTATGTGTGTGTGTGAGTGTGTGTGTATGTGTGTGTATGTGAACACATTTGTTTAAGTACATACAATATCAGTGTTTTAGAGGGTTGAAGGTGCTGACAGGGGCCAGGAGTCGGATCAGAGTGTCAGGACCTATCTGTCATATATGTTTGTGTTTGAAGCCCATGTGCTGTTACAAGTGCACCTGTATTGTTCGTATGTATGTATGTATGTATGTATGTATGTATGTATCTATGTATGTATCTATGTGTGTAATTGTGTACACAATGCCGTGTGTTTGCAGGTGTGTGTGGTTGCTCAGTGCTGTAGCAGGGGTCAGTATGTCAATAGAGGGTTGCTATTAGAAACACATGCACACGCTCCTGGTATGAGGAAATGTCACTAATAGGCAATTTGATGGGTCAAATAGTTGCTAATTACAAAACCTTAAAGGACATGTGATGTTGTGCTGTTCTTTGCATCCACCCTTTCCTTTATTTTCTTATACATCACGGTGCATTATTGCTGTAATGTCCATAAGAAGAGATCTGTCCTTTGGATTTAGCATTTTTTAATGCTAACGTGCGTGCTTCCTGACTGATTTGTAGCTTTTCTTTTCAACTGCCATTCCTAGACAGAGAGAGTTTGTTGTTAAAGTGCGCCTCTGACAACGTGGCCGACACACACAGAGCCAACCACCCTCTCTGAACTAAACACTGCTCTGACTTCCTTTGCCTTTGTAGAGCTTTTGTTTGCTTTCTCCCTGCTTCTTGTTATTTCCTCTCATCTCTTTTATCTATTTCTATCTTCTTTTCTCTGTATTTTCCAGCACAGTGATAGAAGGGATTGCAGGTATCCATAGCAACATGTTTGCGTGTGTGTTGTGCCAATGTGTGTGTCTGTGTGTGTGTGATCTGCGTGTGCAGCCTCTTGTCCGAGACACAATGTGGTAATTACCAGAGCTTACCTCGGCGCTAATTAACCGTCGCCGTGGTAATTGGAAGGGTCAAGTGAGCAGGACGATTGGCTCACCTTCCTGCATCATCTGCCACCCTCTCCTCTACCATCCCTCGCTCCTTTTCTCCTCCACTGACAACTACTACTCCATCTTCACCCCTGTATCTCACCCTCCTGTCCTCCCCTCTTCCCGACTCTCTTTTGCCCTTTCTCTTTTTCATAGCTTCCTCTCAGCCTGCTCACAGTCACTTTAATACTACAAGGACCATTCCTCTCATCTCTCTCTGACTTCTTGTTGTTGTTGTTTTGGATGGGGAAATTATCACAAGATCTTTGGCTAACATCCCTAAAAAGTCCTCCCTCCCTCCCTCACCCACTCCACCTGATTGGGCAGACTGACAGCTGGCTGCCAACCAGAGGTGGAGCTTTTGACCTTCACAGTCTCCAGGAGTCCACAGCAGCATTTGATTAACTTGCCTGGAAATGTTCACAGACACATAGAATATTTTGTACCTTCAGATGGCAGCGATGAACAGGAGTGTGAAAAATGGCTCATTCTCTGTTTATTTCTGCTGTCAATATATTTCTTTCAAGTTTTTTAAGAATAAAGCTTAACAAGCTAAATTTTAAAACTGGATTGGGCTGCACATTTGTAAATCTATTACTGAGTGTGTGAAGCCCTTCTTTATTTATTGATAATTACTTGCCAGTTTGAAACTACTGATTTACTAAATCAGGTTGCACCATTTAAATTAAAAGCAACTTTAATCAATATTTCTAATACATATTTCTTAAAGTTCTAATAATGAATCAAATGACAGTGTGGAAACAATACAACAATGGTTTTATGGAGTAAGTGAAGTTTCAGCTCATTGTTTAGCTGTCCGGCCTACAGCTATACTTTTTTTTGTTAACTCTCACCGCTCTCTTGGAGTCGTTTTCACAGCAGGCAGCTGTTTTCAACAAAAACATCACTAAAACCCACTGTACACCATACTGCTCAACACCATATGGCAGACTAGCTGGTGAACACAGTGGAGCATTTAGCAGCTAAAGAGACAGATATTTCCCTCAGGAGTTGGTGGAGACTAAAAACAGAGCAAATGGAGAGTGAATATTGGACTTTCATTCATCAGGTGGACTGAAACACAAAGTGAATTTTAATGTTGCTCCATAACTGCTGGATGTGTATATAAGCAACTGTGGTCCAAAAATCAATTAATGCAGGTTTAAGAAATGTCTTAGTTATGTGTGAATCAGTTGCTAGGAAACATCTGTAGTGTGATCCAATCAAAAGCAATCAAATAGGAAGTCACTGTAGCATTACCAGCTGTAAAATAACAATCTATATTAAATGTATAATTTAACTTAACGCATCAGTGGGCATAAAAAACCCATAAATTTGCACTTAGTAAACATTTTTGTTATTGTAAAGACCAGCTGATTGTAAGTTTGAGGTGATGTGATCTGAAGACACTTCAGGTGATTTGGGGACAAAGGTGATAGTAAGCCTGGAATGACTTAGTCCCTCACCCCTGGCAATACATCTGCCACTGCTGGCCTGGGATTTAATCCTATCAAAGCTTTCTGCCCTGTATGTCCTCCTCGACCTGTACTTGTCTCCATGTTCATGCTTTTGCACAAAAACACAAATAGGTTCATTCGTGTTTAAAAGACAACAAATTCACTTTAAAGGGAAAAAAGGGAATATTAAAAAAAAATCTATGCTACCCTGACGTAGAAACAGCACTGTATATATCTTCTAAAATACATCTATTCTGCATAGACTTCTCATGTATTTCATCCTTTCTGGCAAAGAGCTTAAGGTTGCCGAGGTGTCGGCTACTTTCTACGCATCACCCTCTTCTTTTATCCCATCCCCTCTATCGGTCCTTTGGGTTTCAAATTCTCCTCATCTTTCTTGTTCTCCAGGCTCATGAAAAGAAATCCATCTGCCCTTTAGGGGAAAGAGTAAAAAATAGTCCTGCAGTTTAAATCAGACACAAGAATGGATAGAGGTCCTTAAGAAAAAAGAAAAAGGTGGATAGTGGAAACTAAAGTGTTCACTGGAGCACCGAGGTGAGGAAGCATTGAAATAGTTAGTTGGCGATAGAAAAGAGTGGGCCGCTGACATTATATATGGACAGAGAGGGAGAAAGGACGGAAGACAAGCAAGAGTGACGGAGGAGAGGACTGAAAGTCAGAGGTTTGGTAAAAGTGAGGTCAGGAGAGAGTATTGCAGGTAGAATAGAGGGTATGAATGGGAATGATAAAAGGAGCTGGAGATAAAATAAAGCACAGATTGATGAGGCAAGAGGAAGGAAGGAGTGAGCGATGAGAGAGCTGGAAGAGAGGAGATAAGGTGAGATGTGGGTTTGACATCATTACCGTCAGCAGGGCTTGTGTTTACCGCTCGGCTCCTGTTTACGGAGGAACTCATACTGAGAGGACACCTGGTGAGCTGTCAACACACACACACACTCAGAGCAGCCGTCAGAGTCCCGCTCTCCATGGTGCTGAACCCAACATGAGGGAGCCCAGTACAGAGCAGAACGGGGCAGGCCTCCTCCTCTGCTCTCCTTATGGAGAGGCTCCCGTCAGAGGGGGAGAACAAGGGGGGAGGAAGGGAGAGAGGATCTATATTTAACCACTCTCCTCATTGTTTATTAATGAGCGGGTGTTTAGTCAGACCTGGGGTGCTGTTTAATGTATGATGACAACGTCGCTCTCCGGGGACCTTTCCCATACTCCTCGCCCGGCGTTTTACATAACCGACACAGATTGGGGGAAGGGGTTGGGCAGGTTGGCCATGGGTGGGGTGGGGAGAGGGTGGGGTGTAACCTAATGTGTGTGTGTGTGTGCAGACGAGAGTGTATCCTCTCCCTTGCTGCTGAGTGGTGTACACAGGGGGAGGTTTAACAAGGGGCCATGCTGAGGTTCCCATTTCTTCTTTGTGCTGGGAGCAATCTTAATGCAGCGGAGAAGCATAAGTCCTCTTTTGATATGATGAACCACACATTTGGTAACAAAACTTACTTGATATCGTGTACAGCTGGTTAAAAATGGCACATACTGGCATATGTACTTGCAACCTTGGCTCACTGTCCCACTCATTAATCCATCACTATCATTGGTGATCAGTCTTGTTTGTTCAGGAAAAGCTCTAAGATTAGACCATTTCTCTCAGCTAAAAACTGGAAACTGTTATTTAAGCATTAATTTCTTCCCATCTTGACTACGGTAATGCCCTACTTACAGGCATTAGTAAAACATCTTTTTTTACTTGTCTGCAGCTTGTTCAAAACGCCAGCTGCCAAGATCTTAAGTGGAACTGAGGAACAAGATCATATTTCACAGATCCTTGCATCCCCACGCTTGGTTCAGGATTGCCTTTAGAATGACTTTTTTAATTTAAGTAATAACTTTTAAAGCTTGAATAGGCCGCATGGCTAGTTACTTCACTGAGCTGTTCAAATACTGTGTTCTCCCTCGCCACTTGAGTTCTCCAGTTGCTTTCCTCCTGGTTATTCCAAGGTCGACGTTTGATGATGGAGCTTTTGTGGTCTTAACTGTGGAATGACCTTCCTCTAGAGATTAGAGCAGCAATCTTTTTTTCACTCTTTTAAAAGCTCACTTCTACAATTGCCCCTGAAATTGAAATTGAAATTGAAAAAAACATTTAAATGATATACTTTGGCAATTTGAGCCATTTAGCCAGCTCATCTCACACCCAACCATGTTCCAATACTTGTAATCTTTTTTTGGTGACATTTTATTAGCTTTTTTTCTCTGACTATCTGACTGTTTCAATGCTTTCATCTGTTTCTTATTAATGTGCTGAGAGAATAGGATAGTATGTGGAAGATCATTTGGAAGTAATGTATTGTTTATTGGATTGTGTGTATTTGATATAGGGAGCCTCAAAGTGAAACCAGAACTTCTGGGTTCGGTTCCAGAAGTAGGAAAACCTCATTAAAAGTCCCATTGACATTTGTAATGACACTAATAACTAAAATTACAGCCCTAAAACAGAGCCTTTCTCAACAATATGCCATCTCATTATGTCTATAAAATGACTGTAGTAGTGTTTTTAAAAAATATCATATATTTCATAGCAAACACTGTAGTTCGAGACAACATAGATTACAATTAGGAGAAATAAGCATTTTGTAACTTTGTAAAGTGTCTTATTTTTCCTTTTATTAAAGATTATGGCTGTGTACATTGGCTGTTCATTTCTTTGACGAGTGAATCAATCTCTAATAGTGCCTTTTCCTCTCCTGAAAGCTACTGCACAATGATTTTCCTGTGGCGTTTGTTTTTTAAGCATGTTTCATGGCTCACCTCCCCCCCCTCACATACTGACATACGCACATAAAAACATGCATACAGTACACAGAGGCACACCGACGCTCTGGACATGCTTGTAGTAGTCTGTACACACAGACAGTGAATGAGGCAATCCTGCTGAGGCGTGCATGAGTGACACAGGCTCGTCCTGACAGTTGCCTAGAAGAACTCTCTGGGTGCAGAGCAAAGGAGTGAAAACAAACCAATTTGTTTCCCCATGCCAGGGCAATGAGCATGCAGAAACACGCACACACACACACACACACACACACACACACACACACACACACACACACACACACACACACACACACACACACACACACATACATAAACAAACATGCAGGCACACAGGAGGGGTGAGTCACGAGAACTCACGGCATCCGCTGAGCTTTAATGTGCTGAACAGACAGGAATGAGAGAAACAAGAAGAGAGAGGGAAGAAAGGCTGGAGGTGGCAGAGAAAAACAGATAAGGTTAAGAAAAGAAGGGAAAAAGAAGGAATGATCGTAGTGGGGTTAGTGAGGTGGCAGATGATTACAGAGGGGTACAAAGAGGGATATACTGTAGCTTGATTGTAGCATAAATACATAATAATGTAACATAAAGGAGAATTTAATTAACATTCAAATAATCTGGGATTTAATAAGGCTGTTGTTACTGTAGGGACAGTTAATTTGCATGTAACACACACACACACACACACACACACACACACACACAACACACACACACACACACCACACAAACCAAGCTCGATGTACAGTGCACCACAAACTAAGACTGCAGCGTTCATCAATAATGAAGAAGAGAGAATTTGGAAGACAACAGAACAAATGAATCATACTGGTCCAGAGAACAAGGCAGACAAATGGTTGTATTAACACCTGCCTCTCTCTCTCTCTCTCTCTCTCTCTCTCTCTGTATGTGTGTGTGTGTGTGTGTGTATTTATAGAAAGCTGACAAAAACCACATAACAAATGATTATCATACCTAGAAAGGAGCAAGGCCACCCTCATCTCCAGAACAGCTCCGGCCCTCAAGGATAGCAAGAAGCACACAATACATGGAGCACTGGACCATATTTAGATTGAAAAGAAGACTCAAAGTGTAATGCATGGCATTTAGATAAGGTGTAAGAGAAATTTCGGTAGTCAGTAGATAAGTTATGACACGACTGACTTCACTTATTTAGCTTGCCCACCAGAATTCTGCATATCGAAGCAGAGACAGCAGGGTTGTAAACAGGCAATTGGTAAGACAAAAGTTAGTTGTAAACAGTGGCAGCAATAGTGTGAGTGAACCTCGACCAAACATTGTAATGTAGAAAGAAAAAATATTTGTTTATTTCTCTTTTGCAGAAAAAGAACCTGGTATAAATAAACGTCATGTGCTGCTATACAATAATTTTAACATTATGTATAAAACTAAAATATGTGAAATATACACTTGATCATTATGTTGCTCATACTGACAAATTTGAATTTAAAATCTATAAATTCTACCCATGCTATTAGAAGTCCAGCGCTTTGTTTAGGGACTGTATGATTTTTTTTTTGCTGAAGGGGGCATAGTCAAAATTTTTTAGATTATATTTTGTTATGTACAAATATTGACTATAGCTGCTTTAAAGTAGGATTTCAGATTGTATAGGAAACCGTGGATAGCGTTTTGCTTCACCATGCTGCTTGCGAAACGCAGAGTAAATGTGGCCCAGATTTCCGTGTTCAACATGAACACAATAGTGTGTTATTCATTTTTTCACCTTCTCCATGTCAACTCATCAAGCTGTAGGAAAAGCTCTGCTCGATTCAGGTCTCCAGGTTTCTGTGCTGCCCGCACTGTGTTGTGATTAAAGCCTTTGTGAAGCTCCTGATGTGCATGCAGCTTTTGTTGAGACTATGTCACAGTGTTGTTAATTAAATGCGGTTGTAAGTTTTAAAGGTTGTAGTGATTGTTTTTTTCATAAATGTCTGCCATTAATAGTAGATAAGATGCAAGCTACAGTATGATCATTATATGACCACGTTTGTGTTATTGATACGCCTGCAGTTTGGACAACAACTTTTTTTGGTCTGTTTTCTGTTGCCTGTTTCTCACTCTTTAGGGTGATAAATAATATTTGGTGGCCAGTTTAATATGACTGTTTTGTGGGTGTGATTGCATCTTGTGCCATTTCCAATTAAAGTACATGTGCATATATGTGTGTGTAGTTTTGTGACTGTGAATTTAAGTGTTCAGTGTGATCAGTCTGTGCTCCAAGTATTCCAGTCTTCTGCATTATTTAAGACGGGGCATTTCATTACTTGTGTTATGTAACAGCTGCCCTGAGCAGATGACATGCACCCATTGTGTGTTTGTGTGTGTGTAGGTGTGTGTACTGTACAGTAAAGATCCTTTGAGTCCATGTTTACATAAGTGTAGCAGGCATTTCACTGTTCCATGGCATCGGGAAAGCCCTTTTCCACCCACATCCGCTGTTGCAGTCTGCTAGAGAGAGCTGACACACACACACACACACACACACACACACACACACACACACACACACACACACACACACACACACACACACACACACACACACACACACACACAACAACAACGGATGCCTTAAATAATGAAACACAACCCTGTTGATATAGCTTCATAAATATTACATCAATAATCTGACATTAATGGCTTTTCCTTCGAATGTAATCCTGCCTTCTTATTTGCTCAAAGCAGCCACACAAACAACAAAAAGTCCTGGAAAGTCAGAACCGCAAAAGTTGGCAAGGCCTTTAGACAACAACATTACAGGCTATTTGCCAAATGTATTACTTTGGGGCATATACATATACAGCATCAGTAAATTCATTAAAACACACTGTACTTAGAGGATTAGGGACAGCAATCAATGCATGTTTTCTGATTTACGTGCTATCTGCCAACTATAGGTGTTCTTGTTTGCTGTGATATCTAATTGTGATCGCATGCCTCACAGCTGTGACAGCGTGGGGAAAGCCCTTTGTACATCTGTGTGTACTTGTGTGCGTGTTTACTTTTGTAATGAGGCCGCTGGTTTCTGGGGAAAGCCCAAGGGCTAACCTCCACCCACTCACTGTTTCTGGTTACCTCTCTGTGTATCACTCTGTCTCCCTCTCTGTTTCTATGCGTGTGTGCTTTTTTGTGTCTGTGTATGTGCTTTCAGGGGTTATGTTCACCTTTATCAGACAGATTGGCCTCTTAGTCTCTTTCTTCCTCTTTCTCTCTCCCTCTCTCTCTTTGCCCTTTCTTGAAATCCATATCAGTTTGATGTTTTCATTTTATTTCCTCTCCACGCTGTACTCAATTCTGCAAACCAAGGGCACAGTTGAGGCTTACGTATTATGGGAGAGAGCTGATGTGTGTGAACATGGAGTTTCTAGTGAGGCCTCACTACAACACCAAGCCATGCAGCCATGAAGAGACAGACAACCCACATTTACATGCCTGTACTTATAATGTGCACGTAGCAATATAAACCTGAGAGAGGCTTGAGCCGCTTATCTTTGTAAGAAGTGAATGTTTTTATCCACTAAAAAAAAAAGTAAAATCACAATCCATATTCTTCCTAATGTGTTCAACAAAAAGTGGATGAGATGCTTTGCTGGTAGCAACTATGAGGATCTTGAGACAGATTTACAAAAGATATTTTCAGGACACAGCACTGTGCACAGGAAAAATGCCTAAAATAATATATCTAAAATGAATCAGGAATATCTCCTCACCTATTTGGCATAGATGCGTTATTCTGGTCTCTTTTGAAAGGTCAGAAGCTATGGAATATAAATCCATTGATTTATTGGATTATCATATTTAAAATTTTAAAATTATCATATTTATTTAATTATTAAATACTAAATGAAGATGCAATAAAGAAAATATTTTTTCAACCTTGCCTGGGAAAAAGATATATTTTTAATGTAATAAACCATCAACAAATAGATCATAATGCAACAGAATATCTTTTAATACACCTGGAATGCAATCGTAACTGTAAATTTAATGAAAATCAACAAAATACAACACTTATCATACATTGTTTTAAAAAAATATACCAGGCGAATGTCCATATATTTGCAATAGGCTACCGTTTAAATGTTGACTTTCATTGGGAGTTATCTTTAAAACACTATTTATGTCCATACAACCATGTTCGAAATAACAACATTGAAATACTGATAAAACTGATGAAAATACTGATGAAATACTGATGAATAGTGATCAATATTCCTATCACCAAAAGTACTCCCATACTTTTCAGGCATATAACTTGAAAACTGAATGTCCTACAGTGACGGGGGCATCATTCGATCCGGATTGAGAAGACCCTTCATTTGATGGGTGTCTATGTAGCTACTATCGGTTGGCTACCAGACGGCGACAAAGTTCATGTGTTCCAAAGCAGCACGTTTCCTCCTCTGCAGAAAAAGGTGAGAGAAGACACACAGCTCCCAGGTATTGTGCAATAATCAAAATGAGGCCTAGTGATATTTTTAGCAACAGATCAGCTGATTTTTGGACAGGAAGTGCGAAAATGGCAAAAGTAAGTCAGCGGTTGTAATTGTATATGTATACTGGTGCGTTTGTTGTTACTTTTATTCAGCTAATTAGTCTGTAATTTTAGTAATTTGAGTGATGTGAGCTTTACAGCTGATCTCAGGGGGAGATTAGTTTTGGCTTTTGAGGGATTGGACATGAGGATAGGTTGTGATTAGAGATAACTGGATGCTTAAAACTGTTGTCATGTACAGTGCTCACAGAGCGATTTATGTTGTGATATAAGCTCATTTGGATGCTTGGTGTTTGGTGTTGATAAAAATGGTTGGTTTGAGCTTCTACCTGAGCCTCCTAGCTTCACAGAGGTATGTAGCATGGATAGGGTGATGCAATACAACTTTCAGACATGAATCGAAAATCGCTGCTCCTGGTACAGGAGGCGTCGATGCTCAGGAGGATAACATGTTAACAGCTAGCCTACATGTTAGCATGATGTTTAGCTGGTATAATGTTTAACCATCCTTCTAACATTTGCTAATTAGCACTAAACATTAGACACACAAGTATTATTTTGCAAATTTCATTAGCGTTGCAGGTATTTGGCTGCAAAACAAAGTGAAATAAAAGTGTGTATTGGACAAAGTGAAATTTTGACCTGATGGTGGCACTAGATAAAAAGTTAGGAGTTATTAAAATTCCCAATGACTCCTTCAAAAATTAAATGTCACAACCCAACAGCCTTATCCCTTAATCATTTTCTTAAATTAATGTAGTAAATTTCATCAAGTGTTAAGATATTTCAACCAAAACCAAACTCATGGTGGTGCTAGAGGAAAGGTCAGGAGATAACCAAAGCTAGACCTCTGGATACTCTGTGACCATGAATGGCTGCAGAAAACTTCATGTCAGTATATAGAATAGTTGTTGAAATATTGACCAACATTGCCATCCATAGAGCTATGCCACTGTCTGATGAGAATAAAAATAAAAATAGTGAAAAAACAATAAGTGATTGTAAAAAGGAAAAAACAATGGTAGTTTGGAGATATTTTTAATACCAAAAGCAATTACACAGTTATCATGCTAATGTTAGCAATCAGCTCAAAGCACTGCTGTCCCGAAGTAGGCTACAGCCTCACAGAGCTGCAAGCACGGCTGTACACTAGTCTTGTTTAAATCAAATTTCACTTGTCTTTATTGCAAATTACTCTATGAAGGTCAAAATATGTTGAGCAATGACTCATGACACGTGTAAATTTTCACTCTGACTGCATAGTTTATATGCTAAAATGCTACAGCTTACTGACTGCTTCCAAAGAAAAACAACTTTTAAAATTTTAACATTGCTTGAATTTAGGCTGCATTTTTTTAAACTCTGATAACTGGACTACATGAATCTCCTTGAGCTGTCAGAAATGTATTGCAAGCTCTCTTTATAAGGGATTGAAACTAGAATAAAAAAGAGAAGAAAATAAATGTCAAAAAAAAGAAAAGATCCCTTTAAAAGACGCCGTTCTGCTATGGAGCTGTCCAGTGTGCTGAAACTAACAGAACTGCTTTGTCATTCTACCTGCAGCCGTAATCACAAAAACACGAGACAAGAATCAGCTTGTCAACATGACACCCACTCTGCAAAATGCCAGAGGAAACCCCATCGAGGAGCAGTACACCTCCATGTCATATGACAGTGCTCACATCATTTGTTTTTGAAATAATTCCCAACATTATTGACTAATCAGACATCTGCCTGTGTGTGGAGTGATACAGAGTGTGATGCTTGTGTGTGTGTGGGGGTGGTTGTGCGGTAATAAGTAGAGCCTGTAAGTAGCATAGTGGTGGGAGGAAAGGTACTGGCTGTTATTGGATGTAGAGTGGGAGGTAGGCAGGCAGAAGCAGGGCTCCCCTGGTTACTGTTACTCTGTGGGTGGCTACCAGCAGCCCGGCTCTCCTCTCTCCTCATGACTCTGTCGCTGGGCTGAGGGGGCGATGGACGGGACTACCTCTCTCCCTGTCTCGTCAACTCATGCTCCACGCCCCCTTCCTGTGCCTGTTGTACTTTCTTTTTTTCTTCATCCAGCACAATTCTCCACTTTGTCCCGATATCAGTCCCTGTTGCGGCCCCTCCACTTTTTTTATGGGTTTTCCTCAGTTTCTCTCCCACGCTGGCCCCCCACCCTCTGGTCTTCAATGGAGGTTTCTGCGCTCCACAGTGGTCTGAGGAAAGACCTTTCTCTCTCGCTGCAGCCTCTCCACCCACCTGCCTGAAACCCCTACTCTCCTATACCTGTCGCTTTCTTTTCTACTTACTTTTTCCTACCTGCTAGCTTTCTTTTTCATATTGATCCCACTGCATACTGTCAGCCACAGTTCACATATACTTTGGTACGCATTGTAGTGTCGCTAACTTTCTTTTTTTTTCACCTATTCTCATTTTTCTTTCTCTTTGCTTTGTTTCCTTTGGCCATCACTTTGTGCATCATTGCTTTATGCCTGTTTTCACCGAGTTTTGTGTTGCTATCTTTATTGCAGAGACCGTGCGTTTGTGTGTGTGTGTGTGTGTGTGTGTGGTCAGCTGTTCTTAGCGCTACGCAGCTGATGTCAGATTGGATAGTCTCAAAGCAATAAGGCAGTAATCTCTTAAAGGCCCAGAGGCTTTAAGTCCACACCTTCTCTTATCGCTCTCCTCGTACTTCTTTACCTCCCAACCTCCTTCTCACCTTTAGAAGGAAAGACTATATTACCTCTAAATGGATGTTTTGGTGCGGCGATGCCCTCCTAGCTCTCTCTCTCTCTCTCACACACACACACACACACATACACACACACCAATGCATACATGCGTGCTTACACACTCACAATAAGCGCACGTACACACACTCACGCTCCTCTGGATGTTGCTCTGCACCCACCATCTTTATGAAGCTGAGAATTATGCCACCATAGGTAATCATAACTTGCCATGCCAGGGACTCGTACAAATACACCTTGGCCCCTTTTCTCTTATAATGTGTATACAATGATCCAATATAGAAGGTGCAGACCAGGGGGAATATTCAGTGACCCAATGCTGTTTTCAGTCTCTTGACTGTGTCACATTGAGATGGACGAACAGTGCAACTGCAGGATATTTTCCTCATCTTTCTGTGTGTTTACACTGAGGAATAGCTTCAGAACACAGAAGCATTAAAACCATGTCTTGATAGCAGCGTGCACAGAAATAGAAGCACGCTATGTCGTTTCATACAAAATGTGCGCTTAGGGTGAGCATGAAAGCAGCATGGGCAGACAGACGGGAGAGAGAGTTTCCCTCGAGCTAACACTTATATAACAATATGTCTAGGATATATAGCACACAGAGGATCCATACTGTTGTTGGTCAACAGTAGAGTCATTTAATACAGGCCTGATGTGCTGATGTGCATATGCATCCCACAATATTTTCCACTGCCTCAAAGTTTAGAAGAAACTTGTGCTGACAGTACTTCTACGAAAGTTTATACTTGGTACTCGAGAGCCAGAACTGCACCAGCTAGGAACAGGCTGGGGTTGCATGCTTAGACTTTCTTTGGATCCTGAGCTGTCTCTATAGCAACCACTGTAGGCAGTTGCTGTGGTATTCACTAGCCGTTCCTGCCCCTGGCATCGTTAAGTGTTTGAAGTTGTCCCAGAGGTGCTTAGCTGAAAGGGTTAACTCCACCACTCCCCTGATAGATGTGTTCGCCGGCACGCTTATTTGTCTCTTTGATGTTTCCCGGTGAAGGGGTTATCTGGCATCCGGGTCTATCTGGAGGTGTTTGGAGTGAACAAGCATCGGGCCGCAGTCTGACATTGATGCTAAAGCCAAAAGAATAGGTCAATGTGTCTGCTGGTTTGTAGATACGCTACACAAACGAGATGCCCACCACTCAGCGCAGCGTGGCGCCCTGGGGTGAAGGGGTGTCAGAAGCCGTTAACCAAAAAGAGGCAATGGGCGCTGACACCAGTCAGAATGGCAGATGTCCACACGACTAGGCAGGGTGGCACATGAGGGCACGGGACAGGCCAGGACTGGCTTGTAGAGGCTGTCCCCCCTGGACATGGCACGAAGCAGACAGAGGCGTTTCTAACATGGGCAGCAGACTGCACCAACCACAGCTCGTCCTCTCATAAACTCAGAGCCACATTAAGGGCTGACAAAATTGATTATGAGCCCATACCTTTGGTAACCTGTAGGAGCCGTGTGTGCATATATGAGTGTGTTTTCTTGTTAGTCTATCTTTGCGAGAACCAAGAGTTTTAGACTTTCAGACTGAGAACATTTCTGCAGAGTGAAGTTCTCCGTCACTGATTTAAGGAAGTGTTTAGCGTTAAAGTTAGAATAGGAGAGTAAATGTTAGGTTACTGCAGTGAAAATTAATGACAGAGAATAAGGAGTGAAAATAGCAAAAGAAGGGTCCTCATAAGGATAGAAGTACAAAGATGTGAGGGTGTGTTCATGTGAGTGACACAGAGAGAAAGTGCATCTGTGGTCCTGTTTCTACAGATTTCTGCTAAGGCCTGTCAAACCTGACAGCACAAGCAAATTGCCCGAATAACTCTTGCAGTGTAGATATTGAACCATCATGTTACTGTCACTCTCCGCTCCAGACCAGCGCCCTCTAGTGGGCAAAGACCAGGTGAGTATGATTGTTTGGAACTCTGCACGTGCAGCTTCTGTATCAGATCAATGCAAAGTCTTTGTTCAGGACCAGTATATATATATATATATATATAATAAAAAATATATATATGTATATATATATAAATTAGGAACGCTGAGTTCATGTTTTTATGTGGTCCTTCGAGTGTCGAGCACAGCTAGCTCGTGATCCTACTGAAATCTACAAAGACTGATGAGCTCCCTCCTCATCCAATCATGATTTCTGTCAGGATTCCTCAAGAAAGATTATATTATTCCAATGTGAAAGGAAAATCATATTATCTGCATTCTCCAGATATTATTAAATTGACCAGTGTTTGATATATATTTAATGATTTGGATTTACATATTCAGGGTACATTTTTATGGCCTTCAGCTTCAAATGATACTGTATTATTAACATAATGGTCTGAGAAGCATTCACACAAGCCATCAGTGATTTTTTGGTTGACGGTACTATCGACTGAGGCTAACAGGACTTACTCCAGTCTGGAATTAATTGATTAGTTTTGTGTGGGATAAATGAAGCTTGTTACAACTGTTCTTGTGTGGAAAACTGTCAGATATCTGGCAAGGTGGGACAACTGACCATAGAGAAGATAGAATTCGTTCATACAAAACAAAACAACGTGCGTATACCTTTTCCCTCACATAAACTTGTATTTATAAAAGAAGAATGTGCGGCATGGTGAGTGTTGATGAATGTTTGCAGGACGGTGATGGTTGTTTGCAGGACTTCCATACATACTTATGAGACAGCTTTGCATTTAATTAGTCACAAAACTTGAGCACCAATGGAAGCCCTCCGTTGTCGGTGGCCCAAGAGTATGAGAGAGAGGTCAATCCCAGGACTTTTAGCTGCACTTATGCTCTTACTCTGATCTGATGTGCTGGCAGGCCCGTCTCCACACTCCTCATCTCCTCTCCTTTCTTCTCCCAGAGATTACCTCGATTACTCTGGCAAGACATCAGAAGGAAATCGGGAAACAGGGAGAAAGAAAGCAACGACTTACGGTTGCATGACTGAAAGTGTGGCTTTATCATAGCTAGCAGGCAACTGCCGTCTCACAGAGTAGAATATACTCCGGTCAAATAAAAGATTCATTTTTTCCCCGTCCTTTTCTGAAACACAACAGATGCATGTGAACTTAAGGACTGACAGCTATATGTGCACAAATGGCAGTTTAGCCATGTGGTTCATGAATAAAGTATCCGTTTAAGATCAAACGTACAGCAAACTTCAATTCAGATGACAGTTTTCTTCAAAGGCCCTGCAGAAGATGGAGCTGAAGCAGATACATTATTGTAAATCTACATCATTGCAGATGCCAACCATTTCTCATCCCATATTGTTTTCTGTATTTAATTATAAATCTGTAAGTGAACCCCCCCCCCGGCTTTTTTTGCCCCAGTGTGTTCCTGCGTT
Source organism: Lepomis macrochirus (assembly GCA_024633595.2). Lineage (NCBI taxonomy): Eukaryota > Metazoa > Chordata > Actinopteri > Centrarchiformes > Centrarchidae > Lepomis > Lepomis macrochirus. Next base: position 14,502,678 of record JALXJV020000018.1, on the reverse strand, counting down.
TACACACACCAGCATATCATCTAGAGTGATTGGCTCATAAAACACGTCTAATCTGCTAATACTGAATGAAGAAAACATCTCGCCAAGACTTAACACAGCCCCCCCCCTTTGTTTTCATCTCCGATGGAAATAGCAACACAGCAACACATGGGCCACTGTGTTTGTCTTTAAGATGGCACACAGCTAATCCTGTGTGAAGCTGGAGGGATCTCTTCAGCTACTCTTGTCAGCGTTGATTTGTCAACAACAATCTTTTCATTTCCTCTGTAAGCTGACACCATCATGTCTGAGCGATAATGTGATAGAGGCGAAGCTGGATTGAATCTGAGCAGGGTGCGTTCAAAAACCAGGCTGCCACTCTGCCACCGTACAAGTGGAGCGTTTGTGGGTTTGTGCACTGTGGCTTTAAAAAGAAAACCTCAACAGTTTAACAAACAAGCCAAACAACAAAAAATTGTTGACTTAAGGATGCAAGAAGGAAAAAGCATATACATGCTGCAGAGCACCCATTTAATCACGCAATTGTTTGAAATAAGGGAACAAGTATTGAAGGTAATTAAAGATTCCAGCCATGGACGTCTGCCTGGTGAATATGGAGCTGTGAGCAAAAGAAGCAAACAACAATTAAAAAACCTCAATAGGAACACCCAGCTTAAAGCGAGCAATCATGTCCGAGATGTTGGGCCTAAATGAGGATGTTGTTTTCTCTTTTCTGTTCTGTCAATCTCCGCCAGAAAGCGATTTCCTCCTGAAGAGTGGCGGCCAAGGCTAAAAGCATGTTTTAATAAGCGCACTGACACATCCATCTTTGTTTCTGAGAGATAAGTCACAACGAGCGCAGAGCAAAGCATCCGGGGCTGGCTGGAAGGATGCCCATTGCTGCGTATCAGTGGAATGTGCTTAGGCACACAAAAACCCACAGATACGCACTTACATTCAAGCTCACATGCACACACATACAAACAGAAGAGCTGTCACCCTAACTTAAATCCTATTTACCACCAAACCAATGGAATTTTTCCTTGGAGCCGAAGGTGGTTGGCATGTTCACTTTATGCCTCCTCGGAGATTAGTGAATTCAGCCCTGCTCTGTTCCCACTGTGTCTCCTTTTAAGTCTTCCCTCTTATACTCCCCCTTCCTCTTCTTCTTCACATCATTGCGTTGCATTAAATGTGCTTTTATTTGTTTATTTATTTATTTGTTGTTTTTCATCTAGGGGAAAAGGGAGTGAAGTCTCAGATACCTGGGACTTATAGCTGGCTGGGGCTGGCAGCTGTGCGTGTGATTGAGGAGCGTGACAGAAATGTCCTCATTAGGTCTCCACAAATGCTGTGAAGAGAGGCATGCTGCACAGGGGGAGAGAGGAGAGGAGAGGAGAGGAGAAGGAGGAGAGGAGAGGTAGAAGGCAAGGAGAGAGGAGAGAAAAGTTTGCGAGCTTTTGACACTTGGCACCTTTTATCTGCGCTGTATCTGAGAGTTTAAAGTTGAGTGTGCTCTAAAAGATATTCATGCAGAAGCACATGCACAGGCACGAGTTCACTCACTCTCTCTTTCTCTCTCTCTCTCTCTCTCTCACACACACACACACACACACACACACACACACAATGAGTCACAAAGTGCACTGGAGTAACTCTATGTCATTATTATACACTATTAATTAAAGAGAAATAATAGAAGCCAGATGAACTTCTGTTCAGCCTAATTATCATGTCTTTGATACCAAATTGTGTGGAAAAAAGGGAGAGTGAGCAATAGAGAGAGAAAGTGGGAGAAAGATTAGTGTATTGGGAGGTTCAGACTGGGACTTGGGATTTAGGGAGTGGAACTCGGTGAGAGGAGGATCCTACGCTGCATCCCAATATGGCACCCATAACCCTTCCTTGAAATCAAAGCTCAATTTCTTAATTACAGAATGACATGATGAGACACACACACACACTCACATACACACACACACACACACACACACACACACACAGGGGGACATAAAGACAGAATGGACTACAGAGAGGAAAAAAAGGGTGTAAGGGAATGAAGAAAGGGATAACAGTAGGGGGTAAAGGGGTAGAGGGAACTGTTGCTCAGGGGAAAAACAGCAACAACAAACAAACAACAATCATCTGTTTTATCTCGCTGCCTTTCTGCCACATCTCGTCCTCTATGTGCATCTAGTGATCTCTGAACTCCGCGCCAACTCCCCTGTTGCCTTGTTTACATGTTGTTGCTGCTGCCTTGTTCATAGCACGTTGATCATTAACATCATTATATATCTATGATACTGCAAGTCGAGGCACAGATCAACTTTCCTTCCATGCTTACTGCTGGTCTAATGATCTGACTAACTTTGCAACCTCTTCTTTTTGTTGAATTGTCTCTTTGCTCATTGTCATTAAAGTGCTGTGAAAGCACACCTGTTTGTTGTCGATGCCGCGGATGTGACAAACTGCTCTCAGAGCGCAATGCTGCCGAGAGATGAGGCGCATGGTGAGAGTGAGAGGCAGGCAGAACGATGCCGGGCGCATCAGGAGTGACGACAGGGTGATCAACAGTGGCTTTCGGTGAAGGTATTCAGCAATAAATGCAATGTGAATAAGTCAAATAGGGGCAAGACAGAGAGATGGGGATGTGGAGAGAGAAAGAGGAAAAGTCAAAGAGATAGGGGAGAGGGAGAGAGGAAGAGGGAAGGAGAAAGTGGTGGCACAGCTGAGGTTGACACTAATGAGGAGCCTTTGTGATGGGACCTGACAGAGGAGAAGAAAGCAGAATCCCCCGACACCGATGCTCCACAACACTCCTCCGCTTAATTGGGAGAGCCAGAGCCCACAATGAGGGTGTGTGTGTCAGAAAGAGTGCATATCTGTTTTAGGAGGAGTAAGTGAATGTAAGACAAAGTAGACTTATATATACTCACTTAATTAAGGCTACATATTGTGTGTTGGTGGATAAATGTATGTAATAGCGCTAATGTAGGTATTCACAGCTCACTCTGTGTTCTTGGTGGATTTTCACACTTTTTGGTCCAGAATTTCACGCTTTTAGTTGATGTTGGCAAGATACACAGCTTACAGCATTACATGCACGCTGATGGCTTTGAGGTTCACACATCGGATATCTGCCATCTTCTCACATTCTTTAAAAGTGTCAGGAATCCAATGTAATAAGCCCACCCTTTCCTGCCTGCAGTGCCCACATGCATACTGTACACGCGTTCACTCCAGCGACAGCACTTAAATGGCTGCATGAACTGAGGATATGCACTCGACGTTGCAGTGCCACACTCGTGCACATGCATGCATTTAGAGCGTGCACTTGTGTTCGGACACAAGTGGGGACACTCGCTCACTCCCTGCGGTGCAGTTTCCATCTTTGACTCTGAATCAATCATTTTTAATTTATCAGAGGGGATTTATGTCATGAAGGCTGATGCCAACTCCAATAAGAGGAAAAAAAACAACACAACAGCAGTGAAAAAAGCCAGCGCAAATCCCTGCTCTGATGCGATTATAACACACAACCAAATCAGGGCTGACTTGAATAGACACAGAACACAAAATCATATTACGGGAAATTCGATGTGCATGGCATTACATTGCTCTCGATCTCCTCTCTTTTCTCTTTTTGCACTTCTCTCCCTCATTCTCTTTGACTTTCTTACTCCATTTCTTCCTGTCCTTCTTTCTATCTGTCATCATCACCATCGCCTCCCCGGCTTTTCAATGCTAGTGACCTGAAAAATGTGTTGCCAGTGACATATACGGACCCTTCCCCTTCTCTGAGCAGATCCTCTGTTTTTTGCCGCCGGTAGTGATTCTGCCATCCATCCTCACCCCGGGGACAAACTCTGTTAGATCCTCATGTCACAGGTAGCAGCCAGGCTTAACAGCAACAGATTGAAGCTGGGTACCATATAATTTTCAACATTACCGCAGATATATGGTAACAGATGAAAGGGAATCTCTTAAACACTGTTGAAATGTGGCCACAGCAAAAGCTCTCGTATAATAATGTTTGATTTAAATGACAAAATAGCTATGCTGCGAGTAGGTATATTATGAAAAAAAAACCACAACAGTTTTGCGATCAGCAAGAGAGGTGAGTCAGGGAGAGAAACTGCGAGGTATAGAGAAGAGCGGGGAGGGGGGGGTGCAAAATACAGTATAGAGAGTGCGAGAGAGAAGAAGCTGAAGAGATGGATAGAGTAGGGTTGTTATGTCAGAGGCAGTCGAGCTGCTCTCATCTTGCCATTATCTCAAGCACCCTCACATTACCATAATAATGGCTTTTAACCAAATGTAGCACTCTCCAAAGCAGCACAGGCAGAATCTGTTTTAACCAAATGTAAAACACTCATCGACAGGCAGAATCAGAGGGGCTTAACGTTAACATCACCATAGACCGACGAGGGCTGTGTGGAAGGCATGTGTGGGTGAGTGGGAGTTTCAGGCTGAATATAGTCTACTGATGTAGTCTTGATTATACCTATAATGTACAAAGATCATTTTGTGTGTCACTTGAGCACCCACAGATATACATCCCTGTTTGACTGCTGGAAATGTTTTGCAGCAACACATATCAGTTGTCACGTATGTGTATGTGTGCATGAGCATTTGTGTAACCATGTGTCTATTCCTCATCATGCTACATGTGCTGCATGTGTATGGACATGTGTCAGTGTATAAGTGTGTGTGTGTGTGCAAGTGTGTGAGTCAGAGTTGAGTTCCAGGTCTGGCCAGGTACTCTGCATGTGTTTCCCCCGTCCAGATGGCCTCTCGGCAGGCCTGGGCTGGGGCGCGGGGTGTCCTCCTGCCCTCCCACCCAGCTACCGCAGAAGGTCGACTCGACCGAGCCGCCTGCCTGCCCTGTGATGCCGCCTTCCAGACCAGCAGCTCCCTGCCAGAGGAAGAAAAAGAGCCAGAAAATGGTATTGAAAGCAAGTTTGTGCCATCTATGTCATTAAGCAGGTGCATATGTAATAATGACCTTCTGTTAAACTGACCAGAGAAAACACAAGGACGTGAAATTCCTTTTTACAGCCCTCTTGCTCTTCCTCTCTCACATGCTCATATTTCCGTCTTTTCCTTATGTTGCTCTACCTTCTTCCTCCTTGTCTCTCTTTCTTTTGCCATGTGTCTAGTGTTACAGTTATCATGCAAGTGTGCGTGTGTGTGTGTGTGTGTGTGTGTGTGTGTGTGTGTGTGTGTGTGTGTGTGTGCAGTGTGAGTTGCCAGGAGGGTGTGGAGACCCACAGATGGTCAGGGTGGTTCCCACTCAGTGAGATCTGGGTCAGAGCCCGCTCTCAGATTAGTGGGCCTCACTCGTGAAGCACCACCCACAGGTTTCTGGGCAGACCTGGATCTGACACAGAGGTTTTGTTTTGTTACAGAGCGACACACTCACCCGTGATATCATATTGTTTCCGCCAGCTCTTGAAAACAGGCAATTCACCTGACTGTTGTATTAGTTTGTGTTGTTCAAGGGCTTTAAATTTGGGCATTTACTTTGTGTTTTCGGGATTGGGGGTTTAGAGATTTAGCTGAATGCCCAAGATTTTCATGCAAATATAAATTAAAATAGCTATACAGTCGGGTGCTAAAATCATTTCCCAGTCCCATTTTGGGGGGCTGTCCAAGCCTGCAGAGCTCAAAAACAATGCAGTCCCTTGACAATTCTTTTCAGTGTCTCCTATGGCAGAAAAACTATGATGCACTAGCAAAACAAAAGCAATTCTCCAGCAACAACAATGAAAACAACAAACAACTAATCCATGGATATGCATAGCCGCCAAGAGGCTCCTGAACTTTAAATATAAATGTAGATAATAACTGTAAGAAATGAGTAAAAAGTTTCACTAAGTTGTATCTGCTTTCTCACAGCTTTAATGTGTGCATTGGGTCAGTTTGGAAGCAGAGGTGTCGCTCATGGCTCTCTGGAAGCATTTAGTGTCTTACTCAAGGACACTCCAGCAGGGTGAATTATTTCCGATGGAGTTGGACATGAGTCTGTTATTAAGCAAGTTATGTTTGTGCATTCAAGTGGTATTGGGCCAACATCCAACATGTCTGAGTCTTTTGTCTGCAAAATTAAGGCTTTGTTCATACAGTTTCATCGGGTGACTGTGGTTCAGCAGCGGGTAGTAATCTCAGGGCCGATGGATCCTGTTCACATGTTGAAGAATCTTTAAGAAGTCAAACCTTGGTACTGCATGGTCGCTCGCTGCTATTAGTGTGTGAAAGGTGGAATGAGAGGCCAATAGTAACACGCTTTGGATAAACACGCTGTGAAGATGCAGCCATTTTCCACCATTTGAAAGCGCCTTGGGCTCCAGCAAAAATGTTGAAACTGACAACACAACATCATCGCTGCTTTGGCAGATCAAATACATACCAAATACAAAAGAGCACATTCCAAGTAGATTACTTTGTAATGTGAACACTGTTATGTTCACCACGTGATCATGGGGACAAAAGATAAAACAACTGCCACAATGATAAATTGAGTTGTAAAATCCTGTTTCTGTGTTTTGGTGTCTGTTAAGCTTTCAAACTCATGGAGACTTCCTGGGTATTTCATGTTTTACCTGCTAGGTTCTGTCTTAACAATAAATCACATAGAACATACAGTAAGTAGTAAAAAGGGAATCGTACTTGTGAGACCCACTAACCCACCTAAATGCTCTTTTTGATGCTCTGTAGATGCTATGGAGTCGACCAGTCAGTAATCTGTGGTTCATATAAGTGGGCATGACAGAACGCACAGAGTGGTAATGTTGTCACAGTGTGTGGAGCAGCATCCCATTGGTTTAACACACAGCATGCCATCACGGATTCTGTCAGCTCTCATTCTTTACAATGATGGCCATGTCCTTCACTCTCACAAACACACACATACACACATATATGTTCATGCAAACACACACACACACACACACACATATATATATATATATATATATATATTCATTCACAGGTACATGCTCTGCCATGTTCACAGACCCACACACACTTACACACATTCAAAACCAGACTAATGAATTAATTACAATAACAGCCAGTGTGTTTGTGTGCATAGGGTGCTAATAGGAAGTGACAGGGGCTGCAGCGATGTACTCATCACTCCAGGCTTCCTGCCTTTGCCCACTGCCACTCCTGACACCACCCCCACTACCACCGACCCCACCCCCACTCAATCACCCAGTTCAGCTTGACATTTCTATCTTTGTAGTGTGGTCACCTGTCATTCTTTGAGCTGCCTGTTAGCTCATCACTTGTACTGACACAAGTGCATGTGCGTGAATACACAGAAACGCACACACATGTCAGCAGCATGCACACATACACATGTGTATGAATGCATTATTACTAGGTGAGAACGTCTGCACTCACCTAGTAATAATGCATTCATACACTGTGCAAGAAATACAAAGATGCAACACAGCTTCATATAACATGACATACGTGTCTGTATGTATTATTTATTCTCAGTGTTGTGGAAAAAAAATCTTTTCACACTAGAGGACAAAATCCAGTCTCCACAGGTTAACCATTTGTTTAAGTTTTTTATAGTTGGCTTTAAGATAGAGTTAGAGTTATGACTAGGTTATGGTTGTTAGGTCTCTATAGAATAAATGTAAATTACAATTTCCCAACAAGTATAGTAGAACAAATTTGTGTGCGTGGGTTCAGGGCCTCCAATGTGCAGCAGAATAAAATGAATAAAGCCTCCACAGTAAATATGTGGCTTCTCACCTCATTCATTATGTAATGGGAGTAACAGCCCTCCTCCCTCTCCCCTATCTCTCTCTCCTCACCTCCCCTCTCTCCACCCCATCCTCCCCTCAGCCTTCACCTTCTGTTCACCACCTGTACGGGAACAGATTCTCTCCACTCTCCGCATGACACTTCAATCTGTTCTACAGCAGATAGAAGGACTGAGTGCTGGTATTTTCTTTTTATTTTCATGTCTTTTCTTTTCTTTTGATTTTACGTCTATATTTTGTCTCCTTCACTTGGTACTTGGCGACTGACGTGCCTGGACGCCACCTCAGGTCAAATTCAAAAGGTTAAAGGTCTGACATTTGAACACAGCGCCAGCAGGGCTGATGTTCACATACACGTGACTTCGTCCATGTATGCATACAGTCACGCACATGCAGGCAGTAGGCATTTCTGCAAGTTGGTGTGTGTTATTAATGTTTGCATCTCTGTACGTCTGTGACCTTAAACAAATGGCTCGCCCAACTTGTGTAGTTCCATATGTGACACATGAGCTTGACAAGCTTTGCAGCTTTACTCTATTGTGAATTCATATTCATTGTTAGCTTTCCCGGCAACATTTGCTCAGTATTGTAAGACTGACAATCTAAATCTGTAAAGGGTGAGAAGAAAGAGAAGACACTTGTGAATGACATGAGGAGGGTGAGTAAAACATGTGAGGGAGGGATAATACGGATGGATAAAGAAAGACAGGAGGAAGAATGAACAGCAGCTGAAAGGAGAAATCATTCACATACTCGCTGTCACATACGCATGCAGGTTATAAAGAGGTGGCAACAGAGGGCTGATGGTTCCTTCTCATTGCTAAAGATACAACTGATGACAATTCCATTAATCCTGTCAGTCCTCTATTCCTCCATCTCTCTCAATCCCCCTCTTTTCTCAGTCCTTTTATAGATGAAAGGCTTCCACTTTTTCTGTCAATGGCCTGCAGTCATCTGAATTAAACATTGATTTTATCGGAAGTTTAGTCACTGCGTCCGTGACGACTCACTGCCTCCTCAAAAACCACGTGCGGGTGTCTCATCGCGGCGGAACGCAGAGCCAAGGAGAGAAGGATGAAGATGAGATGAGAGATGGAGCAGAGTGAGTTAGAACAGAGGAAAAGAGGAGGGTGGTGGTGGGGGGGTAGATTTCAAGAGGACGACATTAAAACGCAAGAAAGGAGACAGACGGGGACATAGGGAGCTGATGAGGGAGACTAGGCGAACACAGGGGGATGAGAAGAAAGAACAAGGGATTCGGCGAGCAGCAATTAAGAGAGGAAGGAGGGAGAGGAAGAAAGACTGAGCGGTGGATGAGGCAGGGCTCACACAGAATAGAAAGGGGAAAGGGTTTTTTGAAGTGCAATGTTCAAATCTCTCTTTTGTTCCCGTCATTGTCCAACACCTGCCACAACTCATCTCTGTAAAACTCCCTCCTTTTTCCTCCCATTCCCATTCTCCCTCACTCCCACCATCAACAAAGACACATCACTGCTAATCAGCTGGGCTACCACCACACAGACCCACATTCTTCTTCTTCTTCTGAAATATTAAGAAGTTACAGTTTCCACATTTACAGTTGCTCATGCTTGCAGCAAAAGGATCAGAGATAAAATAAAGACAATTGTGCATTGATGTGCATGTAAAGCCTGTTCTGTTTCACACACACAACCTCTGGTAAGAGAGGGAAAAGAAGAAAAGAAGAAGGTTGTGCTGACACCCGGTTCTCGACCACACCAGCCAAAGTAAGACAAACAGAACAGGTTGACCTCTAGTTGGGAATGCACAAGCTTTGCAGTGGTCCCCCCTGGACAAAACTTCCTCTTTTTCTTCGTCTATGTTTCTTTTCCCGCTTCCTCCATCTGTGTTTTGTTGTTGGGCACCCTGAGGAGGCGGTGAGATGAAAGAGAGCTGGTCTCAGGGGAGCACCAGCATTGAACGGGGAGGCCCGGCACTCTCTCTCAGCACTCATCCCCGCAGCGTTGCGCCATCTCTGGGATTAAGCATCTCCAGAGAAAGACGACAGCATGGGTCCTCTGGTTCACATTCACCCCTGTTCATAAGTGCATTGCACACACACACATTTAACACACACACACACACGCAGACAGACACACACACACACCTTGGAGGATATGGTCCCGTGTGAGCATTACGGATAAAATTTCCAGTCTCTGCAGTGTTCATGTTCATAAGGTGTGGTAGACTTGAGGGAAAATAAAAAACGAATTCAACATAGATAATAGCAGAAGCATGTTAAGGAAACAGAATAAAAGTAATAGCTAGTTTTCATAGAATTTATGAATATCTCTCCCTCCCTGCTCTTGTAGTCCTCTCTGAGGTCTTCTGGCAGCTAACGGTGGAGTTCCCTCACACCCATGGCCCCGGGGTGGCACGGCTTTGGCTCCCAGAGTGCACTACTGCCCTAGGAATACCTCCCCAATTGGGTCAATCTCATATCTCTCTTTCTATCTCTGTCCTGGTGTCTCTCTCTCCCTCGCTCAATCTCATTTTGCTGCAGTAGGTATGAATAATTAAACCTGCGTTTCCTCTCCTCTCATGTCATGTCTCTGTCTGCCACCCCTCCTCTCGTCCTCTCCGCTGTGTCTCTCACTCAGGCTGAAGTGTTATAACAGAAGTGAGTCATTTAGAAGAGGGAAAAGGCTGCAGATCAAGGAGAGTTGAGTTCAGTTTGGAACTTGGCATGTTACATAAGCTGTCACTGTGTGTTATTGACTGAGGGGTGGGGGGCAGAAAGTGTGAGGTGAGACTGTGATAATGGTGAACGGAAAGAGCGAGTGAGAGAAAGATGGAGAGCGAAGGATCACGAGTGAGTTAGTGGCATGTAGAGTGATGTCGCAACAATGGTGATAAAGTTGCGTCTTCTCTTAAAAGGTTTTGTAAGCAGCCTTTCAAAGGCAGAACACATTTCAGCGTTTGCAAAAAGCAAAACTCTTTAGAACCTGAATGATCCATTGTTTCATGTGTTACAAATGTGGAGTTCAAAGGTTACTTTTGTTTTCAGTTGTTTTGTGTATCTATTTAACGAGGAAATTACATATCTTCCAGTGTTACAAAACATTTAACAAAGGGTTACAATAAAACAGATCAGATCTAAAGAGAATATGAGTATGAAGGTTCATTCTTGACATTGGGAGAATGTTCAGATATAAAGAGAATAATCAGTGATAGATATGATCAGAAGGTAGGGCTGGACAATATGGCCAAAAATGTTATCACGAGAAAAAGTTTCATATCTTTCAATATCGATAATTATCACAACAAGTGGCAAATTGTTATTTCTTTTGATTTTTTGCTCCTGAGTGAAAGTTGAAGAAACCTGAGGGTTAACCAGTGGTGTAGTCTACGTGATACGCAGGTATAGCCTACGCCGTATTACCACTAGGAACGGTCAAAGATTTCCGTATACCCACTTAAACTAGCGAGATGATACGTAACAACATCGTTTTGTGACAGGACTTTCACACGTTCATTCATAAATTCACCCCGTTTGTGCTGCGAAGCTCTGAATTGACATTTTGGGGTTCCGTGGCCTGAGACCGGGATCATCTGACGTCACCTACCATGCAACAACACAGCTGCGCGTCGGTCACTCGGCGCACGTTTGAAATTAACAAATGTGAATCACTGAAGGAGATGTGACACGCGAGCAAACTCCAACTACAATCTTTCAGTGTTTTCAGAATCCTGCAGCTGAAGCTGCTGCCCCTCCGGGTGACACTGCAGCTGCAGCAGATGACACAAACGTTAAAATTACTGAAACACAGAAAACGAGCCAGCTGAGGCTGATGTTACCGCAACGTTACCTGGTGAGTGGTGAGCATATAGTCCTATGTTATTATTAACGCTGTAATCAGTAACAGAACTGTAACAGCATTGTCATTGTCAATTCATTGTCTATTGAATTGAATCTAAAACTAGTTAACTAACGTTAATGTGGCGGATCAGTGACTCCGGGATACTGTGTGTGTGTGCGCGTGCGCCTGTGTGTACAGCAGTAGAAATGTAGCATTTAAGCTGATACAGTACATGAGTAGGATGTGGACCCTTTTTGGTGTCCTCAGTCCTAATATTCTGTATGAATAAGTTTTGCTGATAGAACTGCACACAGGCCTGTTTTCATTGTTATTACTGCTACTGAAAAGCCTCAGCTTTCCATTATTGTTAATAATAGTTGCAACTTGCACTGTGAAATGTGCATGTGAACCAGCATCAAACCAGATAACTTCTAAGGCTAAATGTAGTTCTTAACTGGCTGAGTTAGATGGTGATTAACACTAAACGTTAGGCATTTTCACCAAAACATTGGTGCAGAAAATGTCTCCAGAATGCAGGAAATTAAAAGTTTTATGCTCCAGACCCCCCACTGTGTATTTATCAATGAATATTCCTTTAAATACTATTAAAATATCGTCTAGTCTTGATCTTGTGACCCCAATATGTTGGATTGTCACGTCTGATATGCCAAGTGTCACAACTAATCTGACTCTGAATCTGACAATAACTAATCTGAGCCCTAAATGTCCCCACCACTTTTCAACACAAAGTGATGCCATTTCCTACCTGTAACTGTCATTGGCTGTTAAAGTCTTTGCATTGTTGATAACACAAAGCAGTCCTTCAGAATGCACTCTATTACATGTACATGCATACTATAAGTATTAGTGAGAGTAGTGGTGCTCATGGGACATCGCTCTGGGATGGGTGAGTATGAGGCTGGGATCGCTAAATCACAGTATACTCACTAGAAAAATCTAGACTACACCACTGGGGTTAACTGTGGGTAAACTCTTTTTTAATGGTCAGTGCTTGATACTAAACAGTGGATCACTTCACAAATCTGAGGTAGAACATTCATAACAATAATGATAAAATCTTCGTCAACAAATACACACAAAATATGGTAAAAGCTTTTTTCATTCCTTTTTCCTTAACAAAATAAGCATTTTAATAAAAAAGTCCTAATTTCTGTATGATTCAAGTGAATAAAATCAAAAATGTATTGAATATTTATTGAACATTTGTTATATTGTTATTGAAAAAAAAAATATTGCCATGATTATTGTTGTTTTATTGTCCAGCCCGATCAGAAGGATAATGTTAAACATAACTACAGTCAAAATATGTTTACAAAGAAGCAGTACAGTAATGTGGTTATAATCAATATTTTTTATTAATGATCACATGAATACTTGGAAGTGAAAGGGATTGCATATACTCATGTTTGTACCCACAGAGTCTTCACAACTCTGCAGTTCCTCTTAGCTCTTGTAGTGTCTTTCAGCTCATTGTTATTGGTTTTAAAGCTGAAACTAAAGTGAAATTTTATTCATCAAGTGGTGAGAAACACAACTTCATATGAATGCTCATGTTGCTTTGCATCTGCCTCTATATGTAAAGAGGCAGCTGTTTGCAACATGTTCCTCATATCAACTTAAAAGGTGATGACCTGTCAGTGTTGTGTTTACAGCTTATTTGTGGCCAAAGTATCAGTTAATGGAGCATTTACTCTCTAACTCACTGATGGTCACACTAAACCCTAAAATTGAAACCCAAAAAACAAATAGGGAATAGATGTATCAGCTTCTTTGTCAAGATCACTTCAGACAAGTGCGAGACAGTTTCAAGATCAAGTCACGACTGAATCCTGGGGTTGAGAACAAGTGAAGACCAGAAAAACAAAACAGTGCCAATTTAATATTCTTCACATTGTTGTTTTACAGTTATTCTTGGTGAGAGTCAGTGGTGATAAAACCTCAAATATCAAGTCTGAAATCAATGGAACAGAAAACAACCTACATTTGCCTAAATGTTGCATTATTTACTAAAACTGTGTGTGTGTATGAAAGTCTGAGGAAATGAAATCCAATGTATTAGACATGAAAGATTCTTGCACAATGCTAAAAACCTACTGTTTAAATACCACATTTCCCCGCACATTCGTGCATAAAACTACACAAATGAGGATGCTTGGTTGTTAGGTTGCAATAAAATGCAAACTAAAATGTATTGTAAATGACCAGTGCATGTAATATTTCCCATGAGTTTGGGTTGGTTGGGTGTGTTTTGTGTTTGTTTCTGTGTTCATTCCCTGCCATTGTGTCTTCTCTGTAGTTTGTGTATGTATTACTTTGGGCATTTGTTTAATCGTCAAGGTTTCCTTTTATGAGTTATCATAAGTGTTTCAAGTCTTGTTTTACAGTCTCTATGTTCTTTGCTTCCATAGGTTTTATCAGCAAGTCAGTGTGTTGTGTTTCATTTTGTGGCAGTGTTCCTTGTGTGTTTGGCTTTACTTCCTGTTTTAGTTTGTAGTTAGTCTGCTCTTGTGTTTCTTGTCTTATTTTACTTCCTGTGCTTGTCCTTAATTGTATTAGTTTTCTCACCTGTGTAATTAGTTTCTTCCTCACCTGTGTATTTAAGTGGTTGTCTGTCTTTGAGTGGTTGCCTGTTCATTGCGGATGTTGTGTGTGTACCAGTTTTTCCCGTGTGGATTTTGTTAGTGGGTTTTTTTGCACATCGCCTCCAGCGTAGTCTCTTGTTTTCCGGTTTCTTGTGGATTACTCTCTCACTTGGATGTTTGGACTTTGTTTTCACCTGCACTAAGTTTTCAACATTGTTTGGAATAAACACCATCCACTCACCAGTTACCTGCACCTTTGTTTCCAGCTTTCAGACAGGTGGCTGAACGAAACAATATTAGTTTGTGAATCTGTGGAGAAGTGACTGCTGTCTGACAGCAGAGCAGCATCTTCAGCCTGCAATTAGGGCGGCCAGTGACCCTGGATGAACCTGAAGACTAGGTTGGTCTTTGACTTGGCCAAGACGGAGACAAGTCCAAATACATACCGAGTCCAAGACAAGTCCTAGAAAAAAGGGAAAACATCTTGAGACTGGACTGAGAACCAAGAATGGCAGTGCCCAGATGAAGGAGAATGCGGACTTCTCAACTCCTCAACGGCACATTGGCCGTTGCCATCTTGGTGATTTGGAACCAGAAGTGACCATATGTGAATGAGAGGGTGGAGCTGGGGAAGGATATCAACTATTTTTCTCTAAATTATAAAATTACCATCATGCGACTAGCAACTGAGACCATAAACTTATTAAGAAAGTGTTTTACTGAAGTGAGAATCAATTTGTCTAATTTCTACTCCTATGCTGTCGGACTTCTTTTTGCAACCAGTGGAGTCACTCCCTGTCGGTCATTAGAAACAATACAAGTTTACGGCGCTATAGCATTGCTTCAATTTGTCAGACCTGGAGGTGGCCTCTTGTGTCCAACTGAAACATGAAGAGAGAGCAGCATGCAAGAAGTTTAAGAAGTAAAGCAGTAGTTTCCATTTTAAAGTTCAAAAGCTACATTATCACTTTTATTCTCCTGCCTGTAAACGAAACATACTTCATCAGTAAATACCCCTTTACCCTTCTCTGTGCACACATCTACCTCTTCGTCTCATCTTTGCCCTTCCCTCCATCTCTCTGGCAACTCCTTCCCTCTTTTCGTCTCTCTTCCCTCAGGTGTCATATTACCATAATGGCTTCTCGTGACGGTGATGTACTAAGCAGCAGTATGGAAATGCAATATGCCACAGCACACATTATGAGAGCTGAATGCATTAGATGTCATTTGTGTGAGTATATGGCTGTGTGGTCATTATGTGTTAAACTGTGGGAAACAGGGAGGTGGGGGAGTTGTTAAACTATGTTCCAGTTACAGTAAAGTTCGGGTATTCTGTAGCTTGCATGCAAAGAGGAGTCAGAATTAACAGGGAAATGAATATATGGAATGAAAATGGCCTCTTGTCATTCTTTTTTGCATACCTACAACATTCACTGCAGCACAACTGTGGCGTGATTAGACACTGAACTGGCTGAGGCTGGTCTGCGTGCAATGGCGTGACCTTCATGCAAATCTGTTCATAATAGTGAAAGATGTAGAAGTCACATTAATGTAGATGGCATGATACATTTGTTTGCTTTCTCCCTAAACTGTGCTCTTAGCGCCTTTTTTTCTTTTAGTTGCTGGGATGGTAATACCTGTCTGTTGGTCACTCTGTCCACCACTTTGGTCCGGACTGAGACATCGCAACAACTATTGGATACAGACATTTGGTTCCCAGATGATGAATCCTAAAAACTTCAGTGATCCCCCGACTGTTCTTACAGCGCCACCATGAAGTTCGGCTTAATTTAGGTGTTTCAGTAAAATGTCACCACTAGATAGATTTCCATGAAATGTGGTTCACACGTTCATGTTTTCTTACAACCAGCAACTGTCAGACCAGATGCTCTAAATGGGTAATCTTCAGTGTCCTCAAAGTCTGTTTTGAACTTGGCAAAATTGCATTTTCATAGTACACACTAGATGTACAGAGATGTCTAAACCAACATTATCTGCCTCTTTATTCAGACAGAAGACCGCAAGTAGGCATGGTTCATAAGGAAGTCACATTAAATTATGCTAATATTAACTGCCAATTGTTTTGCAAAAGCATCAAATCCAATTAATACATTTTTCTTTTCATCTCCTTTTATTTTCATTTTTAACTAAACTAAGTTCTATGAAGTGTCTGAACCCCACCACCACCCTTTAAATGGGGGTCTTTGAACAAACAGAAATAGATTTGCATTGGAAACTATTTACAGTAAAGATAGAAATAAAAATATAATTCAAATAAAAGGAATAATCTTTCATTTCAACGGGCTACAATTACATTAAATGTCAATACAACAACAGTTTTGGATAAACATCATGACACCAAGCCCTGATGGCCAAACCAACAATAAATTCCATTTGTAGACAGATTTTGAAGCCATGCATATCACTGCTTATAATAAAAATAGTCACCACCCTTCTCCTGTACAGCCTCACTACAATTAACCAGAAAAGAGACAAAACTCAGACATTTAACCTATAAGCGCCCTAGAGGTGCAGAATCAAGGAGGAACAGGTCAAAAAGCAATGTAAAAATTTCCTCCTAATTAATAAATCACAATATCAAAAATTAACTCAAAACATCTGTATTCTTATTTGAATTAAAGAACTCCAAGTATGGCTCTAACACTGTCATTATAACAGCAGAATAAAACATCACCAAAGCAGACCAGACAACACAGAGATGTAGAAACCATATGCAAACGCAAAGAGAGGTGCACAGTTTACACACCACGTAGCGTGCACATAATGCTGCTAGGCAATGCAGTGGTTGTACTCACCTGTCTGAACATCACTCTGTGAGTTTTGTGCACAGCAACATTCACCTTGTTCACCAAACACCTTGTTTGGTTAACCACCTTCAGTTCATAGTATCACCTGTCTGTACCACTTTAACAAGTATGCTTATCCTCTGTGTCCGAATATAACCAGTCCACCTCTCTGTACTACTGCCCTCCTCAGATATTTTTCAAACATTTCGCGCTGAAAGAGGTCACTCTGTAGCAAATGTAGAAATCACAGCTGGAGGATCCACCGTGAGCATTTAATATTTAGCCAAACCATATATGCAGCCGTTGGTCACGCAACAACTTGGGTGTGTTTGATTTGTGTCACTTAGTGTGCTCGCCTGGTGGTGCATTAAATCAGTGATTAATTAAAGCAGGCAGGTGTTGTTGACTTGAATAATTTAGGCCTACATGACAAACTTAATTTGGAAACACTGTCTCATATCAAGCATTCAAAAAACACATTCACATTCATTTTTATCTTAAGTGTATCTATGTTAAACAGTTGTGCTCTCTCCTTCTCAGGTCTAATAGTATTGTGCTATGTTGACTTTTTTTTTTATCTGACTCTATTATCTCATCTAAGCTGCTACTTTGGCCAGGTCTCTCCTGTAAAAGAAAAAAATATCTTACAAGACTTTGTGTTTAAAGAAAGGTTAACGTTCTACTGAGCACCACAGCTAGACCAGAATTTTAATTTGCTCCCTACTTTGGTTTATGACTATATATCTGCAAAACGGATTACATGCAGGGTTCTCTGTGTGCTTAGACCTTTGCAGCATGATCTGGCACCAGATCCATCGGCAAAGGGGGTGAAAATTGACCCTACACATTGTCTTTCTGGACCTTGTCAATGCCTTTCATCCTACTTCCAAGACCTGCAGTTGTACTTTTCCACCTCTGAATTTATCTCCAGAGGCGTCGTGAGCTCATCAACGAAACGTCATGGAAGGAGGGTGCCCACTTGTGAACTCCTCTTACAACTGTCATCAGTTACTTCATAGGTGAGTTTATCATTAGCAAGAAGACTCTTCTAAGGTCTTGGACAAGGATAGTGACATCATATCTTGTGTTTTTGAAATCAGTTATTATTTTATAACACTGAATCACTTGAAATTTGACTTTTTTGACTGTAATGAGGACTGTTCCTATCGCTCTTTCTAAGAACATTAACCTCTGCTGTCCAACATGTTTCCTTTGTGTGTTAGCGTGTGTGTGTGTGTGTGTCTTGCAGCAGGTGTGAGTGTGTGGTCTCCTCAATGTTACAGGACCCTGGGATGAGTCACTGTGTTGCTGTGGGGACACTTCCTGCACTCCTCATAAATATAGCAAACCTTAAAGTGCAGAAGAATGTTCTTTTTTGAAAATGGGCAAAAATGAATGAAGGGAAAAATATGCATGTATATGAATATTTCAGCATTTATATAAGTTCTAAAACACTCTGCGGGTCTGTTGTGGCATCATTGTAAGGAAATTAAAAAAGTGTTTATTGTGATGCAGGTGAGAAAAGTTTTTAAACGCAAAGACAGAGCTCAAAGTTCATAGAGTCACAGGGATGGTGTGCTTTTTTGTTACATAAAGGCAAAGAGGGTGGGGGGTAGTGGGGTATATCCGTGGGCATTGCTTCAGGGCATCACACTCTGTGTGCCAGAGAGAATGAGACAAAGGAGTAGAGGAGCATCCTGTCACCTATCAATCTCTCCTCTTCAGGTTTTATTTATTTTACTGTTTTTTCCTTCACCTGTTTACACAAATTGTTTTTTCCTTCAACTTCTCTGCTTTTCAAATTATGCATTGCTCAGTGTGAATGCGCGTTATTGTTGTGAAAACTCGGGAGAGGGGACAACAAGGCCTCCAAACTCCAAATCTCTCTTTTTGTCTTTAGGCTGTCAAAGTTATCACTGTCAGTTTTCATTTACTGTACAATAACATTACAGTTTATGCTTGTATTAGTTCAGTGAAATGTGTTTTTACTACTGTATGCTCTCTCCTTCAAGTACTTCTGTGCTTCTGCCACAATTTTCCCCGCGTTTGAAATTATTTGTTGTATCCCGACAGAGCAGACGATGGAAATCAGTTTTTGTACCACTAACAGCAGTGATTCAGTGATTCAGTGATTCACGCTAACCGCAGCCTTAGAAACACTTGCACAATACCATTTCCCCAGAACTGGGTGAGAAAGTCAAGAATTCATTTATAGTCACTACCCACTCAATTCTTTTCACAGTCACCAGGGAAAAGATCACCAGTCAGTCAGTCACAGGGCCATCACAGACAGACAAACGCTCTCGCATAGTCAGATTCTTACCTAACAACGTTTCCTGAGTGTGGGAGGAACCACAGCATCATGAGGGAAGCCGCGCAGAGCTGGATTGGAGAAAACGGTCCTGGACTTTTTGACTCAGATGGACATCCCCTGAAATGCCGTCTCTATTGGGCTCCCTGCTCTCTCTCTCTCTGCTGCTAGTGCCTTCGGGCTCACTGGGCTGTGATGATTCAATGGTAATGGTGCCAAATGAATAATTTGTTATTTTAAAACATTTGGCTCTGCTTCCACCTCTCCTCTCTCAGCTTTTCAGCACACCTTTACATTTTTTGTAGCTTGCAGCTTGCTCTGCTCCACTGTTTATCCATGTAGTGCCACCACTTAACAGAGGTGGGAAAGGTAAAGTTAGAATGATGTGGACCGAAAGTAATTGGCTGGGAGAGAGAGGCTGACAGATGTAATACCCAACCGCAGGGCCGGCGGGGTCACTCAGCACCCTGGTGCATAATCAAAGTGTGACAACCTCATCTGCAGTAACTTTTGGCATTCTGTTTTTGCAGATGCACTGTTAAATGAGGGCACGTAGCCCAAAGGCCGGACAGAGGTTTAGAAATGTAGATGAATATTTCAGCAAGCACATTTCAACAAATGACAAGAAAAAAAAAACAATAGGCTGATATACCTGTTTCAAAATGCTGACAAACTCTTTTGATGGCCCAAAAGGCATGCCCAGTATGCCAGATGGCCAATGCAGTCCTGGTATTGAGCACTGTGAAGCAACTGAGACACCTTTATGAGTGAATATAATTTCTAAATTAAATCAGTTAATAAATAAATGCCTGGGTTTTAAAATCAGAACAGATCAGAAAAGGAGCCAGTTCTCTGTGGTTATTTTGATGTGGTTACCTGCAGGATATTTTTCACCCAATGACACTTTTTGAAGCTGTTGATTTGTTGGCTGCATTATAGCTTCATGTCACCCAGCACCTGTCTGGCATCACAGCAGGACTTGTTAAATGCATCTTATAAAAACAAGTCAAAAATCAGCGCAATGGCACTGTTAAGAGCTAAAGTTTTAATTACTCTGATACATTTAATTACACAAGACTGATTAAAATTACACAGTACAGATAAGATTGTATCAGTGTGTGAATTAAGGGTACAATATTATTCGTAAGACAAAAGTAAGCAAAAAATAAGCACAGAGTCAGCAGGCAAAAAAGAAAGAGACAAATGGTGAAGAGCAATCCTTGGCCCAACAATAACACGACATGAAGAAGAACAGCTTTTCTGAACAGACCTGAAGATGGTGTCTGCTCTTATGGACTATCAATAGTTTGTTAGATTTATTTATCAACTTCATAGCATGGCACAACCAGGTCTATTTTTTGTCATCGTGTTACTAATAGTAACCACACATATTACCAGAGGCATCCTAATTGACTTCATTCATTTGTCAGACCTTCTGTGATTTACGGTCGCTTGTTACCTCGCCAATTTGCAACAGAGCTACATACTAGCAGCCTTCAGACTGTCTGTTCCGCAGTGTGTGACTATGATGTGGATTGTAACGTTAGTGGGATGTTTTCTCATGATGGGTAAATCACTAACTACCTGTTGCCATGACTTCGTCAACCCTGCAGAGACAATGCCCTTTCCTCATGCTAGTTACACAGTCAGGCTTTGATATTGAGTGTTTGCAATCTCCTTATATACCTATCAAAAATAGAGAGTAAATAAGGATATTTCTCAAAATGTCAAACTATACCTTTAATGTTATTACTATGATAGATCGTTTACAACTTTTACTGATGGTGAGTTTCTGTAGTGGAAAGATGCACACTGTCTGTGTGTGAATTCAGAGAACAATTTCGTTGTTAAAATGACTCTTTTTGTCGTTGCAATATATTAACAATGTCAGCTCAAATTGCATCACAGAGATCACTTCACCTCCTTTTTCCCTGGTTGCTGAGGAGCTGCTGTTGTTTGCCATCTCCAGTTTGTGGGACTGAGGAGGACAGATGGAGGAATCCCTGTCTCATCGCCCACTTCTGCTTCAGCTTTCATCCCCCGGGAGGACTCACATCTCCCTCAACACAGAGGTGTTTTCAAATTAAATACTATCTAATGAACTGGAAAACCTGCCCCCACCCTGCTCTGTGTGTGTGTGTGTGTGTGTGTTTGTGGTGTACACGTTGGGGAAGTGCTGGTGAACAGGACGAGAAAATGAAAGAAAAACTGTGCGAGAGATTAAAAGAGAGAGGTATTTGGATTGCAATCTAGTGATTGCACAGCCTGTGTATGGCGTCATGAAGCGTGTGTTCGTTAATTGTATATCTCTGCAGTTCTAATTGCTTTAATTCCCTGTAATTAATCAGTAATTGCAGTGAGGAGCCACGCACAGCTTTGCTCTGAACGCAAAAGAACTTTTCAATATGGAGTACATAAATATAGATGAGAGAAAGGAAACAGCGGAGATGGTGTGGAAACGAGACGAAGGGAGAAGAAAGAAAGAGAGTAAGAAAGAAAGAAAAACAGAAAGAGGGAAAGTAGGAAAGAAGGAAGAACATAAAGAGAAAGAAAACCTACTATATTTAGTCTTCTCTGAAACAGGCTATGGCATGGTCTCATTTCTCATTAATGTATTCTGATGCGAATGAAAATGAGAGATTATGGGTGAAAGTGGAGCAGTCCCTACAGACTTGCAGCAGTGCTGCAAATAAATCCCCACAGCTCAGAGGGAAAACCTTTTTATTGCAGAGACACTCAAAGGTTTGTCCACGAAAGAACTACACTGTTAGGGCAACATTTTACTGCACCTCCTGTTTGAGAATCTTGGGGTTCATCTTGGGGTTTCTGTCTTTTAATGTTTTACTTGTTCAAAAGTCTTTATGATGCGAGTCCATCCTTCTATGTGTGCACACAGGGAGGGTGTGGCAGTGGTTTCCAGGGAGATACCTGTCCCATCAGTCCTCCAGAGGACTGGAGTGAATCCCTCCCACTCGCCATGCTGTTGCAAGGTAATCCCTTCCCCTCTCCCTCTCTCTGGATCTCCTCCCAGCCCTCACATCCTACCTCACCCTGCCTCCCTCATTAATTCCCAATTAAATCAGCAGACCACCCACACACACACCTCCTTATTGCACATATTGCACATAAATGCCTTTTCTGGTCAGACTTTTAATTTACAAAGGTTTGAGCTGAGTCTAGCAGACTCAGTGAACTGTGTGAATGTGTGCACGTGGGGGTGTATGCGTATGTTGTATAATGATCGCTTCTCTGTTGCTTTCCTCAACCCCGGATGAAAGCAAACCTTTGTCACTTTCTATCCTTTTTTAAATGAGAGTCGGTGGCTGCTGGTTTTCGGTGACCTGCTGCGCCCCTCCCTTCTCCTCTGCCTTATATCTGCCCCCTTACACCCCACCCCACCTACACCCCACTCATAAATGGTCCCGGCTCCCTCATAACAAGCTGGATTCTCATAGATCTCCATCAATTTGTGTCACACCAGGGACTCCCTGAACAAAGATGCCTTTGCCACATCACCCACAACATCTATGCATTATTAAGGCTAGAAAAACAGCCTGCAAAGTGTCTGCTACCGCCTTGGTTACAGAGCTAAAAGATACGAAGAAGAGCGGGAAACAGGAAGACAAAAATCAGAGAGGAAGATAAAAGGCATTTTAAATGCTGATGTGGCCATGCATTCCTGAGCATATTAGTGATTTGACTGTGTAAAGCTGCTCTCTATACTGTGTTTGTTCATTTAAGAGATTTCCGAGGATGCATCTCATCCACTAGCAGCTCACATGTTCGCATTGATCTCTTAAAGGTAGCACAATACTATTAAAGTGCAGCATGTCAAAAGTCCCTATGTCAGATAGAGGACATTTAAGCAGCCTAATATTCAGCTAGTGAATGCACACCAACTGTAGCTGATATGCTTATAAACTGAGATGCATTGCATGTCCAGAAAGAACAATTAAACTAAAATAACAAACCATGTAACCTGAAAATTCCCTCATTGCAACAATTCACCTTTAAACTTAATTTATGATTTCATGATCTTTGAGAAATCATACATGATTCATTAGCATGAGCAGGTTTCTGTGGCACAATAACAAACTGGACAATCAGGCTCTAATTTGGGATTTAATTAAAGGAAGGCAACATGAAGAAGCTGCACTGATGAAAAAAATGGCAAATACGTTAACTCAGTGAATGCTTTAGTGAGAATTTGGCCTTTAATGAGTTTCATTTAATGTAGCACTGAAAGGTCATGAACTTCAACATGGGTCCATAAACCATAAAATCACTGCATAGATTCATTCTCAGCCTCTGTGGAGATCCATAATTGATGACTAAACCATAGAGAGTAATAAACAAAATTAGACCAAAAAATAAAACAAAACAAAGATGTGTGACTCAGGGTGAACTGTACATCTAATGAGGGTAACAATGACATTGAAGGACTCCCTGCACTCGCCCCTCCACATGTCACAGTGTGTCTAATACCACGTCTGTGTGAGTACACAACCAGTGGAACCATTTCTTGCCAAACATAACGTATATGAATTGTAGATTCTAGCAAATGCCCCAAATCAACATTTTTACCTTCAAGTAACAAAGCACTATAGTAACAGTAGGAATAAGATGGGATCAAAGGAGGAAGTCAGATGACAGTATTATAGAGCAAGAGTGGATCGATGGGACAATAAAACATCAAACTTTAACGCTAATACTGGGAGGTTTAAATGTTAAGTTACCTTTCTTTTTACTGTAAGTAAATAAAAATCTACTACACTCTCATGACAGTGGCAGAAATACAAAATGACCTCGAGTAGATTAGTTAACTCAAAATGCATTATTAACACTGACAGACACTAAGAGATGTACAAGGTTGTTTATTAGTCATTATACTTCACAGGGCTGCATAACGAAATGAAAATTGTAGTTCCTTCATGCTACACACACAACATATAATTAGGTGTAGGCCTATATAAAAATACTGTAATATATAAAACACAATAAACCAATATGTAGGCTTTCTCTGTGTACACAAAAGGCCCATTGCTCTCAAATATTGTTCACAAAGCAGTCGAAAATGTGCAGTTTCACTGTATTGGGAGGGTCCGGGGGGAGTCTGGAGACCAGTCAGTATCTGGTGTGACCACCATTTGCGTCATGCAGTGCAACACATATCCTTCGCATAGAGTTCATCAGGTTGTTGATTGTGGCCTGTGGAATGTTGGTCTGCTCCTCTTCAATGGCTGTGCAAAGTTGCAGTCAGGTTGAGACCCCGATAAGGACGAGCATGCAGATGAGCTTCCCTGAGATGGTTCCTGACAGTGTGTGCAGAAATTCTTTGGTTATGCAAATCGATTGTTGCAGCAGCTGTCCGGGTGGCTGGTCTCAGACGATCTTGGAGGTGAAGACGCTGGATGTGGAGGTCCTGGGCTAGTCTGGTTACACGCGGTCTGTGGTTGTAAGGGACGGTAGAGAAATGAACATTCAATTCAGGGGCACCAGCTCTGGTGGACATTCCTGCAGTCAGCATTCAAATTGCACACTCCCTCAAAACTTGCAACATCTGTGGCATTGTGCTGTGTGAAGGAACTACACATTTTCGAGTGGCCTTTTATTGTGGTCAGCCTAAGACACATCTTTGCAATACCCATGCTGTCTGATCAGCATCTATGCCACACCTGTGAGGTGGATGGAGTATCTTGGCAAAGGAGAAGTGTTCACTAACACAGATTTTGACAGATTTGTGAACAATATTTAAGAGAAATAGGCCTTGGTTTACATAGAGAAAGTCTTAGATCTCATAATGAATGGGGGCAAAAACAAAAGTGTTGCATTTATAATTTTGTTCAGTGTACATACACGTATACACCCCAAATTTTCCACTGTGCATTTTTTGAATTTGCATCTGGGGTGAATTTAAACAGCAGCAACCACATGATAAAATGAAAGTTTCATCTTCATAATTAACAGTCTGACATTTGGGAAACAGAGTCCATCTTGCACTGACAACGGAATTCAGAGACTGTTGTGCCCACATTGTTACAGAGACCTGCCCTATCAACATCCCAGATCAAGCACTCGGCAGGAGGTTCATGTTCCGCCTGCAAACTCTGGTAAGATGAGAGGAAGTGTGTTTTACATTGATGATGCTTGGTGCACAAATGCTGTCAAGATGGACTCTGTTTCCCAAATGTCAGACTGTTTATTGTGAAGATAAAACCGTATTAAGTGCTTGATCCAGGATGTTGATGTGGCAGGTCTGTGATACAATGTGGGCACAACAGTCTCTGAGTTCTGTTGTCTGGTCAATGTGGGTCCCATTTTGTCCACACTGGCTTTTAAGGAGCAGAATTAAGTCCAAGCTCGGCCAGCATTGCTCCTCTCCTGACTCTTTCCTCTCCTCAGAACAATAACCCCACCCACCGTGGCGCATGGTCCAGTTATTTGGGCCAGATGGATTGTGGTCTGCTGCTCATTAATCCAAAAACCACGTCTTCATCTTCAGATGACTGTGTCAGAGGTGTGTTGTATGCGCATGCTTTGGCAATAAAGTCGCAAAAAACAGATAATTAAATATCAACAAAACTATAGCAGACAAACTCAGCAGCCAGCAGGGTCAAGGAAAGTAAAGGAGCAGTCAATCGTACAGGGCCATCTTGCGAGCCCCAAAATCTCTCCAAGAGGTCTCTTCAGTGTTCTTTGGAGTACTGGCTGCAGTTCAGGAAGTACAGGAAGTGTCAAGGACAATATAAGAGCTGGTATCATCAGCAGCCTAGTCGAGTCAGGATAAGTCAAGTGTACAGGTTTGTAGTACTGAGCGGTCTTAGCAGAGAGCACATATAGCTACAGTAAGCCCGTAGACGAATACATGTGTTAGTCACCACACCACACTGCTTCAAACAAACTAAACTTTGTAGTTTGTAACACTGTTATGCAATGCTTCCATTTACATGGCTGGTAATTTTGCTGTGTTCCATTTGACATAGAAAGTTGGAATTAAGTTAGATTTCCGACTCAGGAAAGTCAGGAGAACCTCACCAACCCCAACCTCAAAATCCAAGATGGCTGCTCCGAGCATCAACAAGGTAAAAGTTGTAGTAATATACTGTTTATTAGACATCTGTCTTATTTGTGTCTCATTAAAAAATCAGTTGTACACACAGTACTGTCCAGCTTATATCTGTAGACATGTTGCTACGATGTTTTTATGTGCAAAGCACAGCGCAATGCATTGTTGGGGTGGCTGAGGCTCAGGAGCTAAAGTGCGTTGCCCGTAAATCGGAAGATCAGCGGTTCTATCCCTGGCTCCATGTCGAATTGTCCTTGGGCAAGATACTGAACCCCTAATTGGTGGCTATTCCACCACTATATGAATGTGTATGAATGTTAGTTTCTGTTTGAGCACTTAGGCTCAGTGTGTGAATGTTGAATGTGTAGTGTAAAAGTGCTTTGAGTGGTTGCAAAGACTAGAAAGGCGCTATACAAATACAGACTGTTCACATTTATCAGCTGACATCAGCTGATAAATGTGAACAGCTGATTATTCATTGCTAACAACAGCTAGAGGCGTCCATCTTGGTTTTCTGACTTAAATCTGTACTGGAATGCGGTCAACTTGGGTGAGTAATCATTTCCAGCTGTGACTTCCAAGGTAAATGGAAGGCAGCATTAGTTTGGTAACATACAAAAGCTGAGTAGGCAGGAGAGAGCCATTGTCACTGTCGGATTTTGGGTTTGCAAGCGCATGGCTATTTCCTGGAGACAGTATGTACCAGTGCAGACCCGTGACCTATCAAACTCACAAAAGTCAAAAGTTTCAATAGAAAGTAATCTTTAGTTAATTTTTGGCCTGTTATTTAACAAGGAGACTGCTGTTCGTTTCCCATTTCCAAACCAATAATCACTGTTGTTTTTTAAGCATCAACCACATGTTTATTATAGTTCCCATGATGAGAAAGCTCCTGTAACCTTAACAAAGTATTTACTTCAGCTGACATTATGATCTATATCTAAACCTCGCCTAACCCAAGTCATTTTTATGCCTAAACTTGACCAAACCTCAACCACAGCAGTATAAGATCGGACAACTGATACACTGTTCAACAGCGATTTGTAACTGTTTTGAAAGGCACAGGCAAACAATGTAAATATTTGTTTCAGATCACTATTTTGTCTTTTACTTTGAAGGACTTGTTGAAGGGTTGTTAGCATGACCATCCGCCCTTTTGGTTATCACCCCCCTATGATCTTGCCCTGCTGACACTGACATGCACATAAACACTCACCTCCCTGAATTCACAGTGCACCTTTACCTTCTCAACAGTCGCAGTAATAAGATCAAACTTGCTCAGTGAAACCCAACCTTTGTTTTATCCGATGGAGGCATGAAATGAGATTCTATTAATACCTGCAGCCCAATTGGGCTGGCTGGCTGACTCCCAACAGAGGCAGCACTGAAAAGGTTAGGTGCGGCAATTATGCAGGTGGAGTTGCAGAGGAGATGGGGGTGAGGAGGAGATGATTCTGCCTTGATCACTGGCTCTGAACAAGGTGTTATCAGCTGCAGCAGAGAGAGAGGGAGGAGGGGGGTGAGATGGGAGAAGGGGGTGGTTGGTGAGGAGGGGAGGTGGGTTGGCTGCCAGAACGGCGTTAATGACTCGCCTTGTTTTTTGAAGGAAGGAGTTGCTTTTTCAAAGGCAAGGCAATTAGAGAGGGACTTGTTCCGTTGTGCCCGGGCTACTGCAGTGACTTAGTAAAGCTGTCACCTACCGGCCAATCAATGCTGGGCAGGAGCGACTGGTGAAATAACACACACAGCAATATGATGTAATGACTGCGCTACACGCACACACACACACACACACACACACACACACACACACACACACACACACACACACACACACACACACACACATATACAGGGTACCTACAAATATCAACCTTGTTCTGTGCAAACACACTTTCTTGTCTCATCTCAGTGAAGACGACATGCATGCATTAAGATTTCAGTGGCATGGTGACATGAATACCATATAGTTAATATATGTCATTCCATGGCAGCCACACACTGCATGTGAAGCATGAGCGACACAGACAACTGGAAACCTTCAAATCACATTATGCTGCCTTGCTCAAAAGGAAAGAGAAAACATAAAGAAATTTGCCCCCTCTCGCTCCCCAGCCTCTTTCTTTGTCTCTTTGGATTATCCGGTAGCGCAGCAACACACCCACCATTAGTTTGCTGCTGCTGCTGCTGACCCTAGTCATTCATTTAATTGGCTGTTAATTGCTATTCTCTCTACAAGACACAATGTATATGTGGAGCTATATTTAGGCTCGCCCCTCGATGGCTCTTCATGCTAAATTACAACTTTCAGCTAGGCGCTGAAGGGCCCCATTGTGGCCTGTCATTCTCCCCCTCTGTGACTGACTGACAGGCTGTGAAGGGGGGAGACGTCCCTCCCTCCTTCTCTCCTCCTTTCCTTCCCTCTTTCTATTAGCTGCTGTACAGTACAGTCTGACACCTGGATCAGGCTTGTCTTGTCATCCTTGTCTGTTACACAACTGCAGCAACTTTTTTCATCTTTTGCCAGGGATGTCTAAGGACTTCACCCAGTCTGCATCCATTTCTCATCAACTTCTGTCTGGTGTGCTACTTGCTGAAGGAAACAAGATGTTTTCATTTGGCAGATTTTACAACAAGGACTCTGAGATATATTTTATTGTGTATGACTCCCTAATTTGCCTGGGCTTGTTTCACTCTTTTTTTTTGTATCTCCAGAATGTCTTGTTGATTTATTTCACAAGAGCATCAAAGTTAGTTTCCTAAAATTGGGCTCTTTTGTTTATTTTTTGTATTTCTCCACCCTTCGCTGGCCCCGCATGTCCACTTCGGCAGCACAGAGCAGACCAGCTGCATCTGAGTCATGTAGCATTGCAACACACATACACACACACACAGACACACACACACACACACAGGAATGAAACAGATGTGAGTTTGATGGATGACATGGGCCAAATGCTGACGTCATCTGGTGGAAATCCCGGATTACTCACCCCCCTCCCCAATCTGCCCCTCTGTCCATATCTCTTATTTCTCTGTCCTTGTCTTTTCCCAACCAACAGAACAGGCAGCCCCACCGTTTATCTTGGTTAGACGAAGATGGGAGGGGAGAGTGAAGAAAGTGGGGAGAAGGGTGGGTGAACGAAACCTGTGGGTAGGAGGGGTGGGGTGTGTTCCTGATTTATGGCTCTGACTTTTCATTTGTAATACCCTGATTATCTCTGGGGAGCTGGGTGGGAGGGCGGTGGGGAGGGGGAAGAAGAGGGGAAGGGGCCTGGTGCTGGTGAGAGGCCTGAGCAGCTTAATAATGTGTACATGCCCACAGCGGCAGGGGGATATAAGGCAACAAAAATGCTGCCCTCTTAAAATGAGACGGGGAGATGCCGGAGCTGAGCAAACCTCTCGTTTCAGCAGATTTAATTGTAAAAAAGCATGTCTTTGATTTCACCTGCTAACCACTTATGTTCCCTGTCATGTTTTTGTCATCATTAAGCATCTCTGCACCTTTTTGATAGAGATTGAAGGTGATAGAGACTTCAAATGAATATTCGCTGAATTCCTCCCTTTTGCTTAGCTTTTGCAGGATGTGAATCAGGTGAGACAGGCAGTGATGAGACAATTAGAGCAAAGTCTCTCCTAATGACAGCTGCTAACATTAGTTTTGAGTCCCACAGACACAGGTGTGTCATAGTAGAGAAATAGAGATTTATACAATTTGCAGATTTGAGATAAACTCCTCCCTAGCTTCTTTAACTAAATAATTCAAACTGCATTATCGAGGTGATAATGCTACTTTTGTGTGAAATTTGACAGATGATGTTTCCTTCACACATAAAATGATTTTCAGTGAATAAGACCACTTACTGTTACAACCATTTGCTCACTTTCCCTCTCTCCTGCTGACACCGACGCACATGCACACACACACACACAGCTGTTGAACACACAAAGGTAAGCTGGGCCCTGGAAATAACACCCTCATCATTGCCACAATCGTCCTAATAATCATCATCACAAGACAACATACACTGTTGTTATCGTAATCAGATCTGCGGCGGTACACAGCTTTAACGAAATGCAGCATGAACCCTGCTCATAATAATTGGTACGGTTGTGCAGGCACGTTAGCTGGGAGTGCATCTCCAGTTTTCACACGGTGCTATTATCCCAGCACATAATACCTTGCTGATTATCCATTCAACGAAGGCGTAGCTATCGTAACTGTTATGATAATAGCACGCGTGGCTGTGATAATCCACACAACCGGTGCTCTCTCTCTCTCTCTCTGTCAGATGCTAATGATGATAGTGGGTGGTCATACACACAAACAGCAATAGCTGGTGGGAAGCTTCTCGTGGTTCAGTGGTGACCCAGTTGAATGGCACACCGCCATGTAAATCCATTTGACCCAGGATGGGCCGGCGCCAGACACGGGAGGGCTCGCACAGCTCCTTCTCAGCCCTGCGGATCATATCACAAGTGCCGATTAGCTCATTTACCCAGATTGATTAAGTTAAAAGGAACACCTGTTTACCTTGAGGCCTGCTAATATGTTGCCATGACAACAGCCGAGGACCCAGTGTCTCCAGCTCCGTCTGTCTATCTCTTACGTCCTCCTCAATCTCTGTGCTTACTCCTCTGATGGTGTGGCTCTCCTTCTCACAGTCACACACACACACACACACACACACACACACACACACACACACACACACACACACACACACACACACAGATGTCTCTCCACTGAGTCCCTCCATCTGAAGTTGCTGAGGTAAGAAGATCAGGTTTTCCAGTCAGTGGAGCGAGAGCGCTCTCACTTCTTCCCCACGGTCCACCCAGCAGCACCTGTGTGTGTGTGTGTGTGTGCGTGTGTGTCTTCATGCATCTGTGTGACATTTTGGGTCCAAAGTGGAGGAGGCTAAAGTGCACAGGTGCATTTCACGTGTCTATAAATCATCTTTGTTTGTGTTGTGGGGATGTGGAAGAAAAAAGTCATCAGGTTTTTAAAGTTTCTAGGCTGGTGGATTTCAGCCAGGTTATTCAGCCAGGTTATTTCATCCAAATAACTGCAAACAAAAGCAGAGCAAAGCAGGTGGTACTTAAATGCATCGCTTCCATAGGGAAATACTCAATTTTAGTCTCAGCATGATATAAAAGTTTGGACAATAAGACGCACCGGAGGAGGATCACTTTGCTGTCTTCTTTCTTGTTGAGTTTGTCTTTGTCCCTTCTGCCTCCCTCTCATCTTCACTCTGCCCCCCCCCCCTTTCTCACCCTCTTTCACTCTGTTTCTCTCTTTCACACCTTACATCCCATGGTGGTTGACATGTGTCTCAGTAATGTCTCTGACTCTGTCTCTCCGGCTTTGCCTCACTGCTCCATTTAGGTCAACTCTCTAATCTGAAACAATGTGACGGTCTCTCCCCCAATAACTTTTTACATATCTTCCTTTCCTTCACTTCTTGTGCTGCCCCTGTCTTTTCTCCTCCAGTCGTGCTTTTTTTTTATTAGTTGTCAGTCTGTAGTTGCACTTGGAATATCTGTGTTTTGTTGAACTGTCACATCCTCTCCTCTCCATCTCACTCCTCTCTCCTCGGCTGTTTGTTTCTCCCCTTGACTCTGGCAGACTCATTATCTTTGTAGAACAGCAGTGTGCGTTCGTCAGCAGTGATTAGCAACGTTTCATTCTAACATCTTTAAGGCAAGACAGTTTGATATTTGACGAATGAAGATATGGCATTCTCTAATCTTCCGCCGCAAAACTGTGTCATAGTAGATAGAGGCTTCGGTTAAGTTTCCTATAACATTAAAGCTTGGATTGATCATAATCCAATTAATGACAAAAAAGAGAGAGAAACTGACAAAAAGGACAGGGGAAAAAAAGAAATGCTTGCCTCATTAAATAGAAAGAAATCAACTGTAATCAAATTGCTGAGTTCTCAGAACTGAACAGAACTGAAGTGTACACATTTAAAGATCTAATGAAAATTCTTGCAGTTAACATAATTAATTTGCAGCCCTTTTGATAAGTGGTAATGACTTGAAGATTATTGGTTTAAATGAATAGTTTTGTTGTACAGCTGCAGCAGAAGAGAGAAGTTGATGGGGGCTATCCTACTTTCAAAGTTCCTGAGGATATGAAGCAATGTTTTTAAAACACAATAAGACAATTAGGCTCCCATATAAACTAATTACTGCTGCTTTAATTCCTTTTCAGATTAAACTGCAATTGTAATAAGACGACGTCTCAAAGGAGATGTTTGTAAGCAGTTAAGAAAGACACATTTGTAATTAAAGGTAGGAATAATATTTTTCTCATTAAACAAATATTTGCACAGGAGATAAAGGTGCAGACATCCATTCTCAAGACACTTAGGTCTCTCTCGCTCTTCTCTCTCTCTTCCTATAGCAGTGAATTAGAGAAGATGCTGCTTTTTGCGTCGCCTCCAGAAACAGACCAGCAGCCCGCTAACAGGAGGTGAGCCAGTCAGACATCCTCCCTGACAAGATATTAAGATCTGAT
Source organism: Lepomis macrochirus (assembly GCA_024633595.2). NCBI lineage: Eukaryota > Metazoa > Chordata > Actinopteri > Centrarchiformes > Centrarchidae > Lepomis > Lepomis macrochirus. The sequence goes on along the minus strand of JALXJV020000018.1, from coordinate 14,469,787 downwards.
GAGTGAAGATTGTTTTGCTCTGAGGCTAAAAAGCGGGACACTTAATGTACAAAAATGGAACTTTTCTTTTATTCCTGCAATGTTATTATTGTGAGAAAGCGGTGATAATGTTATTATTCCTCAGATCCACCGCAGGCTTTTTCCCATGCTGTCAGCTAATGTTGATGATGCCCTCCCTTCGTCGCTCCGCACACTAACAGCGTCGCCTCTGATGGACTCAAAACAACTAGTTTCAGCACGACTGACTCTCTCTTATCATAATTTGATTATTTTAATGATCTTGTTACTAAACCTCAGAAGATGCACTTGAAGATACACCCGGAGGGAAGCCATGGTTGAGCGCATCGTATGAATCTCACATGAGGCTCGGGAAATGTCCAAGGGTGACAATATATAGTGGTGTGTTTACCCGTGTGTGTGTGTGTGTGTGTGTGTGTGTGTGTGTGTATTAATGGGTGCATCCAAATGTGCTTGTGTCTCACTTTCCACAGACAAATGCAACCCAGCAGCACCGTCCGCAGCCACGTCGCCTGACACAAAGAACAAGGTTATGGAAAACTATTCGCATAAAACAGCCCAGTGCATTATCAGTCAAACACTAGAGCCAGAGGGGGCTTGATTGTGGCGTTTCATCATCGCCTATTGAATTATCTGGATTAATTTAACGCATTTAGGCCTGTGTGTTTTCCCCAGCTCACAACTCTCCCGTCTCTTCGTTAGCGATAATTACGCTAAGTGGGTCATCTCCTTCTGCGCTCCCTTTCTTTTCTCTCTCCCTACATAGTATTAGCATTTTCAACTTCTTAAACAAAGTTTGGTAACAAAAAAAAATCTAATGACATAAACGTTGTGATTCACTCTGCATTGCACTGTTGAAAGCCTTGATAAGCAGGTGGTTGACTCAGTAAGTGGAGGAGTGGAGGGAGAGAATAGCAGGGCTGAACTAAAGGTTTTCATCTCACCTTTAATTTTATTTTACTTTCCTTACACATTTGTGCTCTGAATCACACAAACTTGCGTGTGTGCCCTGCTGTTTTTACCCGTGTGGTCAGTAGAACTACAAATGCTGAGTTAGAACATCTATCACAAGTCATGCTGTAGCAAATTTAACAAAGTGGACCAGATTAAGTAAAAAATAATATTTTTTCCATTGGTAGGCTACTGCAAAATTATTACAGTATTTTTCTCAGTCCCTCTCCGGGAACCATCACCTTATCGTGGTGGAGCGTGCCCCGGTGAACCTGGAGGCTGTGTTGTCTGGAGCCTAGTGTTCCTGGTAGGGTCTCCCAAGGCAGAGAGGTTCCAGGTGAGGGGCCAGACCAAGAATGGTTCACAAAGACCCCTGATGGTAGATCATATAAGAGGAGGAGAGACCCTGCCCAGTAGAAGCCCGGGGCCCCCGTCTGGAGCCAGGCCCAGAGGGAGGGCTCGTTGGCGAGCGCCTGGTGGCCGGGTTTGCCACGGATTGCATTCTTCTCTGGAGTTGCTCATGGTGTGAGGTGTGAGTGGTGGAGTTTACTCCGGTGAACGAGAGGGTCGCCTCCCTACGCCTTCGGGTAGCGGGGGGGAAAACTCTGACTGTTGTTTGTGCATATGCACCAAACAGCAGTTCAGAGTATTCGGCCTTCTTGGAGACCCTAAATGGAGTCCTGTATGGGGCTCCAGTAGGGGACTCCATAGTTCTGCTGGGTGACTTCAACGCGCATGTGGGCAACGATGGAGTTACTTGGAAAGGCGTGATCGGGAGGAATGGCCCCCCTGATCTGAACCTGAGTGGGTGTTTGCTGTTGGACTTCTGTGCTAGTCATGGATTGTCTATAACAAACACCATGTTCAAGCATAAGGATGCTCATAAGTGTACATGGTACCAGAGCACCCTAGGCCGAAGCTCGATGATCAATTTTGTAATCATTTCATCTGATTTGAGGCCGCATGTTTCGTACACTCGGATGAAGAGAGGGGCGGAGCTGTCAACTGATCACCATCTGGTGGTGAGTTGGGTCAGGGGGTTGGGGAAGACTCTGGACAGACCTGGTAAGCCCAAACGTGTAGTGCGGGTGAACTGGGAACGTCTGGTGGAGGCCCCTGTCCGTGAGATCTTCAACTCAAACCTCCGGTGGAGCTTTTCTGGCATCCCTGTGGAGGTTGAGGACATTGAACATGAGTGGGCAATGTTCAAAGCCTCTATTGCTGAAACTGCAGCGGAAAGCTGTGGTCTCAAGGTCTTAGGTGCCTCAAGGGGGGGTAACCCTCGAACATCGTGGTGGACACCGGTGGTCAGGGAAGCCGTCCGACTGAAGAAGGAGGCCTTCCGGGATTTGTTGTCTCGGAGGACTCCGGAGGCGGTTGCAAGGTACTCACGGGCCCAAAGGGCTCCAGCCTCTGCTGTGGCAGAAGCAAAGCAGCAGGTGTGGGAGAAGTTCAGAGAAGACATGGAGAAGGACTTTCGGTCGGCACCAAAGTGTTTCTGGAGAACTGTCAGCCATCTCAGGAGGGGGAAGTGGGGAAGCGTCCAAGCTGTGTACAGTAAGGATGGGACCCTGTTGACCTCAACTGGGGAGGTAATCGGGCGGTGGAAGGAACACTTTGAGGAACTCCTAAATCCGACTGACACGCCCTCTCTAGTAGAGGCAGATCTGGAGGCTGATGGGGGTTTCTCGTCAATTTCCCTGGAGGAGGTCACTGAGGTAGTCAAACAATTCCACAGTGGCAAAGCCCCAGGGATTGATGAGATCCGCCCAGAGATGCTAAAAGCTTTGGGTGTGGAGGGGCTGTCTTGGATGACACGTCTCTTCAACATTGGGTACAGTTTATTGGGTACAGTGCCCAAGGAGTGGCGGAATGGGGTGGTGGTTCCCCTGTTCAAAAAGGGGGACCAGAGAGTGTGTGCCACTTACAGGGGTATCTCACTTCTCAGCCTCCCCAGTAAAGTCTACGCCAGGGTGCTGGAACGGAGGGTTCGGCCAATTGTCGAACCTCAGATTGAAGAGGAAAAATGCGGTTTTCGTCCCGGTCGTGGAACAACTGACCAGCTCTTTACTCTCACAAGGGACCTGGTGTGGGCTTGGGAGTATGCCCATCCAGTCTACATGTGCTTTGTAGATCTGGAGAAGGCATATGACCGGGTCCCCCCGGGAGATACTGTGGGAGGTGCTGTGGGAGTATGGGGTGAGGGGGGCCCTTCTTAGGGCTATCCAATCCTTGTACATCCAAAGCGAGAGCTGTGTCAGAGTACTCGCCAGTAAGTCGGACTCTTTCCAGGTGGGGGTTGGCCTTCGCCAGGGCTGCGCTTTGTCACCAATCCTGTTTGTGATATTCATGGACAGGAAATCGAGGCGTAGCCATGGCAAGGAGGGGCTGTGGTTCGGTGGGCTTGGGATCTCATCACTGCTTTTTGCGGATGATGTGGTCCTGATGGCATCATCGGTCTGTAGCCTTCAGCTCTCACTGGATCGGTTCGCAGCAGAGTGCGAAGCGGCTGGGATGAGGATTAGCACCTCTAAATCTGTGGCCATGGTTCTCAGCAGGAAACCGATGGAGTGCCAACTCCAGGTAGGGAATGAGTCCTTACCCCAAGTGAAGGAGTTCAAGTACCTCGGGGTCTTGTTCACGAGTGAGGGGGGACTGGAGCAGGAGATTGGAGCAGCGGGGGCGGTATTGCACTTGCTTTACTGTACCGTTGTGACAAAAAGAGAGCAGGCAAAGCTCTCGATCTACAGGTCAATTTTCGTTCCTAACCTCACCTATGGTCATGAAAGCTGGGTCATGACCGTAAGAACGAGATCGCGGGTACAAGTGGCCGAAATGGATTTCCTCAGGCAGGTGGCTGGTGTCTCCCTTAGAGATAGGGTGAGAAGTTCGGCCATCCGCAAGGAGCTCAGAGTAGAGCCGCTGCTCCTTTGCATTGAAAGGAGCCAGTTGAGGTGGTTTGGCATCTGGTAAGGATGCCTCCTGGACGCCTCCCTAGGGAGGTGTTCCAGGCACATCCAGCTGGGAGGAGGCCCCGGGGAAGACCCAGGACAAGGTGGAGAGATTATATCTCCACACTGGCCTGGGAATGCCTCGGGATCCCCCAGTCAGAGCTGGTTAATGTGGCTCGGGAAAGAGAAGTTTGGAGTCCCCTGCTGGAGCTGCTGCCCAGCACTGCTGTTTCTCAGTCATCCACTGAGCAAAAACTGCTTTAAACAAGTATTAGACAATGAAAGGAATCCAATAGTTGCCGTGGTAACAGCAGCCTTACTCAAATCTAGCATGTGCTGGTGGCTTTAATTGATTTCTTATCAACAGTTTTGCATCAGATTAGTCTGATCTCGAAACAGCTCAACAATTGAAGTTTTCATTGGAATTTATTATTTATAACCCATAGAAGGCAATCCACAAATATGTACCACGTTCCACAAATATCTCACTATCCACTATGCAATTTCACAGGTGAAATTTAGGCATTTGTGGATACATTTTTTTATGTGAAACTGTTTGTGGATTGCTTCCTCTCAAGTTGTGGGTAACGTTATTTGTGGCTTCCTTTCTGTTTACTTGTAGAATTTTGTACCATGTGTATCGCAGATACTTACTGTATGGGGAAAAAAAGAGAGGGCATTTACAAGCTACATTTTGGTTCCATTTCCTCACATGAGTTGATGGAATTACCACTACCTAGCATCATCCACATCCTTCTTTCTACAGATGTCTGCAGTACACATGGGACAAATTCTGCGAAAAAATAGAAGGGAAGTTTAAAATGTATTGTCTCACAATACACAAAAAGTGGAGCCATCAACTAATGTGAAGAAACTGCTTCACGTGTAGGAATTGATTCACAAACGCATAAATATCACTTTACATGTGAAATGAAAAGACATGTTTAGTAAATTGTGTATATTTGCAAATCGTGTTGCAAGAGAATGTAATGTAACGTGACCCAAAAGCACTCCACAAATGTGCAAAAACTGCTTCACATGTACAAATTGCTCCTTATTTTTGTGGATATGACTTTACACACCACAAATGTGATAATACATGTATGTAGATAGTGAGATATTTGTGGAACCTGGTAAACATTTGTGGATTGTCTTCTGTGTAAAAACTTCCACATTTAACTAGCCAAGACTACATTTATGCACCTGAACGCATTCCAAAAAAACAAAGCATGGAACGAGTGAGGAGAGGTCAAAAGAAAAAGACACACTGACAGCAAAATTGAGTCATAGCGCACACCCACTCCATGACTCGTGTTACCCGCTCTCACCCTGGAGGGAGGCAGAATGATCTTTTGCCGAGAAACATCACAGGGAAAATGGCTGTTGAGTCTTTTGCCTGCTCATTAACACCTTGTTTAATTTGCGTCTAATTGATCATGGATGTTTTATAAAGCTGTGAACTTCAGGGGGTGTGGCGGTAGACTCTCAGGGGAGCCCTGGAGTCAGCTAAATGCTATGAATAGACTCATAATGTCAATACTGAGCCGCACAGCTGTGTGAAGACCTTAACTTGTCTTAGATTTCGGTTTCAGGTCGGTCAATAAAGTTGCAGAGCCTCCAGATTTGGTTTCTACATCAGAGTGATTCATAGAGGGCCAGTTCATTTTAATCTGATCGGAGCGTTTAGTCATCATTAAACAGTTTAACAGGACGTTAAAGTGGGAAAATATGAGCTAAGAAATGATAAGAGGTGCAGCTGAAGGAGAGCAGTGACAGAGGTGTCATATATTTTCATGCAGCCTCTTTTTCTCTCAAACAAACTGCAGGAAAACTTCTCAGGTGGTCTTACGGAGGAAGAAGCTCCTGGCCCAGTGTTTTGACCTCTCTTTGGCAGCAACCGCTTCCTTTTTATATTTCCTATTCTCTGCCAAACACTGATGATGAAAGGAGAACACACTGGGGGTCAAACCTTGTACCACTTTTCAAATTATTTTAATTCAGCTGAAAGTCACTTTCTCATGTACCAGATAAAAGAAACTCTCAATGTGCGATCCATATGCTTAAAGCCCCGACAGTGCACTCTGTTACAAGGTTGTAGGCTCACATACAGAATAAATGGCCTTTGTGTGAAAGTCTTTATGAGTTAATGGAAGGTACGAAGAAACATAGGCTGCCACTGCATCACTTTCTCGACATATGCCTACTCCTATTTTTGTGCTTGTTTTTTCACACAGAGCGCTCTGCTATCTCCCCCTGTCATTTTGTGACGAGAGCTCACCTGTGAATAATTCATGAGGAGCAGCACGTACGATTACACTGGTTAAAAAGTAATGAGGCTCTGCCATAATAAAAGGTTGTCTTGCATTGTTTTACCAAGTGTCTCTCGCACACCTATATCGTTGCTTGCCCAGAGTTCACATGAAAGCACATGCTTGTCACCCCTGACAGAGCGCAGCATTAGGAGAGAGAAAACAAGAAAACAAAACCTCGGCCTGTGGAGCAGGTGGTTAGAAAACAAGCACCACAGAAGCCCCCCCCCCAAACACACACACACACACACACCACCACAACCACAGCGGCATGATCTAGCCCAGGCTATGAGCTGTCACTGGGGGCTTTTCATGTCTGAGCTTGGGAAAGATCAGTAGACTCCCCGTCTGAGCTGGGAGCCCTTTGATAATCGATGGAGCTTACAGTGGTGCTTTGTAACGACAGGGACCGTTCACGGCCCAATCAAACTGCACCGCTGTTCTCCCTTGTTTGTTCCCAGGATTGTGCAGGCTATTTCCTGTTTGACTTAAAATGAGGCTTTGTGTTTTATGAGCATGTCAGTGTTGACAGCAAGGAGATGCGTCGGCATTACAAAGCTCCACCTTTTTGAGTTTCAGTACATATCAGTTTTCAGCACAGCTCTGCATTGTTTTCTGTGTCGATGGAACAGATGTACAAGGCTGACACAGTTTTTACATAACCTGTACTTACACTCTGTGACACACTTTGACTTTGGTAGCAATGAATCAACTTCTTAGCAACACATAGAAGCATTAATATGCGATATATCAGATACTTTACCATTACAAGTCATCCTGCAGTAAACAAAACACACACACACAAGTTGTAATGATCACCTTAACATTGACAGTGCATCAAAAATGCATGGCTAATTTATTGCATTTAATCAATTCAAAGTCAAATTTAAATAATTAAAGCAACACTCAACCCCAAAAGGAGTCAAACACCAACCCTTTGCAGATTTGAAAGATGGTTGTAATTGCATTGATGGGGATCAATGAAGATCAGAAAATAGTTTCTCAAATTACACTAAAATCGTTACTGTAAAAAAAAATATCTAAAAATGTCCTTATACACTTCTCAAACTACAATTGCATCTCAGTTTCTATTTCTAAGCTCAGTATGCTCCTAAACAGTTTATGACTTTCAACAAATTTAGGCAAAGCTCCGAAGTGCCACTGGAAGTAACGTATTTAGCATGTTTTGGTGACGAATATGTAGAAAAATTAAGCAAGACGGGCATCTGAAAGATGGATTATGACACAGATTCAGTTTAAGACGTTTCTATCCTTACATTGCTACCTTTTATTCCATTACAGTCCGATGTAATCGACCAAACAAACTGCTGTTCAAGTCTACAGAGAGAGAGAGAAAGCATTTGCTAATATATTTTGTGTGGACTATTAATAACCTAAGAATCTTTGAGTTAATGAATTGACCAGTTGGCCTCCCACCAGACAAGCTGTGCAGAAAATGGAAAAGAAAAACATGATGATTTCAAAGATGTTGATGTAAAATGTGTCAAAAATGTCTCCCATAATAAACTCAGGTATATTTCTGTCCTACAAATATATTATTCAGTGACTGTGAATCTAATTAAGTATTGAACATGCACAGATGGTGCTCTTGACCTCCTGTGAGTGCTGTGTGTTGTGTGAATATACCACAACAACTGACACATGTGTCTCTGTTTGCATGTGAACATACAATACTTAGGTTTGTCTACGTGTTGCCATATAGGCTGTATAAAAGAATTGCTTTCACTCTGGATGGAAAGGACACACTAATATATGTATGTTTTTCTCCGTGTGTGTTTGTGACCTATGTGTGCATGTACATTACAGTGTATGTGTGTGTGTGTGTGTGTGTGTGTGTGTGTGTGTGTGTGTGTCTGTGTGTATTTAATGGCATGTAATCATAGTATGATTCACACACTGACAGATGAAGGAAACCTTTTTATTTGTTCCCCTTCAGTCACACGGACCATGTTAATAAGCCATCATGTCAGCGGCACAAGTTTCCACCGGTTGCCCTGAGTGCATCACACACACAAATTTGTTGATGTGTGTAAGTGTGTGTTTACCCCGCTGCTTTAACATAGCCACTGAACAGGACAAACAGGACAATAACACAAATGACATGAGGGGAAAGATACAGAGAGACCAAACTAATGGATGAAAGAGTAGAGAGCAGATTGACTGAGTAGGAGCGGAATAAAGAGCCCATGTAGTGGAGGCACACAGCGTTCACAGCAAACTCACACTACCCAAGGTTTTTTGATATTTCTAAGCCACTTCATTCAATCCGCTTGTGTCTGTACAGTAGTGCTGTGCACATTTATTGCATGTACGCACATGTCTGTGTGTTTGTGTACACTATATAGAGTTTGTGAGTCACTGTTGTATTTTCTTGGTCATGCATAGTGTCCCACTCAATGTCCATATGTTGCTTCCTGTCTCTCTTTCTCTGTCTTGTTCACCCCTTCATCCCTCAGTCATTGGTGAATGTCACCAGCTATGACTGAACTGGGTAACACTGAGAAAACTGTGAGCATAGGGATCTGCATCCTTTATGTTGCAGTGTTAAGATAAAAATAATAATTTTTAAACCCTTTTAATTCTCACATTCTTAGTTAAATCTTTAAGTGTGTTCTCTACTTTTTATACTTCAAAATGTTTGGCCTTGTGTACGTTCTCTGCACTTGAAGGCAGAAAAGTTCTGCCTGCCTACAGCTCCTTCCTCTTTTATTGCCATCCATCATTCTCTGCATCTCTCTCCCTGTCGGCCTCAGCCTCTACTCTTCTCATTTAATGTCTCCTGTGGGCTGGCCAGATCAATAGTCCAAGACAAACATGCACAGACATAAACACATACACACAAGCACACCAATAGACATGCAGGAAAATGAACAAACCTCTCTCTCACACACACACACACACACACACACACACACACACACACACACACACACACACACACACACATTAAAGGAAGCTATCTGGGCCCCTCCACTATAATCACAGGGGCTTTTACTGTAGGGCTAAAATTGTTTCTCACCAATGTTTTTTTTACAATTAGAGTACCTGATTGTTTAAGACAGGTGAAAATGGACCGATATCGGGGGAAGTGACTGAATTGAGGGTGAAAAGCTAAAATTACCCAACAAAAAACAGGCAGATACAGTGGATAGAAAAAGCCTACACACCCCTGTTAAAATGCCAGGTTCTTATGATGCTAAATAATGAGACAAAGATAAATCAGAACTTTTTCCACCTTTAATGTGACCTATAATGTGAACAATTCAGTTGAAAAACAAATTGAAATCTTTGAGGGGGAAAATGAAAAATGAAAACCTTACAATAAACTGGTTGCATAAGTGTGAACACCCTCTTATAACTGGGGATGTGGCTGTGTTCAGAATTAACCAATCAGATTCAAACTTAGTTTAACTACATTACATCATAAGAACCTGACATTTTGTGTAGACTTTTTATATCCACTGTAGGTAAACTAAAAACCATCCATTCAGGCAACCCGCTACATTCACACAGACGGCGTCAGCCAGAGAGTGCAGGGCAAGAAGATTATCATCCTGTGAATGTGCATGAGCCTGGAGCTGAGGTGAAATGACTTGTGTCACGTCTGCAGGACCACTAGTGGCTGATGGCCTCATCGCACACAGCCTCGAGCGGCCCGCTTGCAAACCCCGCTTGCCCGCTTGCATAAAAAACATGATTATGACTTTTTAGCTTTTCAGATTTTCCGTGCCCCTCTCTCGGCAACGGATGCGCCCAGTCACAGTTACTCAATCCCGGCCTCTGGACGATTAGGCACCATCTCATTCCAAGCATGACCGATTCTTCTGCTCCCCTCTCACACACTCGTGTCTCCCCAGCGAGGTCAGGGGAGAGACGATCTGAGGACTTCGTTCCTTACGCTTCTATCGCTTGAATCAGGTCGGATGAGTGTCATCCTCCCCTCCCCTTTAGCGGCACGGTAATCTGATTCTTTCTACTCATGCCCATAGACTGTATAAAACAAGCTCATGCCTCTGTACGCTCTCTTCTCCTCTGCCTCTAACTCTCTGGGTTTATCCCCAAGCTCTGTCTCTCTGTCTTCATCACTGTTGTGTTATGATTGAATCATGGCCTCTGGAGTGGCTCTATAGGCCCCTGTGTGGCTGCTGTGCTGTCACCAACAGACCTACATCCCCCTTCCATGTTGCCCAGGCCACTCTCTCTGCCTTTGCACTATATGCTTGCTCGCCCTATCTGCCCCAGAACCCAGCATTGCCCTGTCACCTTGGCTTACAAGAGAAGACTGAAGAGAGGGACAAAAGGAAAGAAAACAAACACTAACCTCATGGCAGCTTCTTTGCGTGCGACATTTATGTGTGGTAGTCTATAAGATGTGGCAGGATGAGGTGGTGTGGTTGTTATCAGGAATGTAAACCAGTCGAGCAATGTACTTTAAAGCTTTATCACCATTTCTAAACTCTGACGTTTCTCTCCTCCTCTGTTTCACTTTCTTTCTTTATGTAACCTTCTTTCTACATGTAAAAGCTGCAACAAGTTCTCAAAACCATATTCACTTTCAATAAAGTCCTTCTAATTCTGTTTTTATATTAGATGAATTAGATGGTAGAAATGATCAAGTGAAGCATTTTTCTGCCAGCTGTTGCCTTTGTTCAAGCTGTAAAAGTAGATATAATCTCTGTGATACATAGAAAGCATGGACACAGCAGTAAATTCAGGCAAAGATAGTGTGAGAGGCGTAGGGAGGCAATCCAATCAGGCTTGTTAAAAGCAGCAGTTGTCTTAATCAGGCCTGACAGCCTCCTCAAAGAACTTGAATAAAAAGTGTCGTGCTCCATACCTGGACTCATGCATGTTTTAGTGCAAGTGTCAGGAAAAAAATAAAATAATGACCGAGAGAACCAAGTAGACAGCGCAGCATCTCTCGCAATGTATGGCGCTGAGTATGTTTGTACATTGGAATGGGAATGAATTAAATTCTCTATCGATTCCTCCAATTTATAGGCTCTGAAAGCAGCACAACATTTCCTCCATTGTGAACTCTTTTCAGAGCTATGAGATAAGAAACAACTTCTTTTCTCTCTTTTGAATCGCAGGCATCGCTGAGTCGTGGCCTTTGATTTTTTATCACACTTTATCAGGTTGACCAGAGGGCCCTTGGTGTGACTTACCTTTACTACGCTCGCTTCCTCTCTCCCTCACTGCTGTTTTTCTCCGAATATACTCGTTTCCAAGGCAACCAACCAGGACTGTGTCCAGAGAGGGTTGACAGACGTTGAAGAGAAGAACATGAAACAGTGGCTGCTTTCACAGAACATCTGTACCTTTTATTAAACATTACCTCTGAGCTTATGTGATATGAAGAGCCAGTTAACAAAAGTGATACTAAAATATCCAAACTTTTTTTTATCCAGGCCTAAGAAAATTGCCTGGTGAATTTTATATTTTGAATATTTTCCCTCACCAAATTGATGAAACAAACTAGATTTTTTGGGGATAAGCTGCAGCCCCCTTGGAGGTAAAGAGACTTCATTTTCTTCTCCCCTAGGTCACTAGACCAAGTAAGCCCCATTAACGTAAAGAGAGAAATTAGAGGCTTACAAGAAGCGAAAAAGAAAAAGAAAACTCAGTGGGCCAGCACTAAGAAAGAACACTGCTATCAGTTGTCTAATTAATCTGTTGGCTCTGTGATGTCCAGGGAGCGGGGGGAGCGATGAGGAGCTGCAGAGAAAAGAAGAACAATAGAGATCTCAGTTTCACTCTTCTTCACTGGGGTGTTGTATAATCCTATGATTTTGAGCAGACAGGGACAATTAATAGCAGGGTAATAGCAGTGTAAACCGCTTCAGGGGTCGGAGATTTTTGAATTATTTTGTATCCATTCCCATGAGGGTAATAATACACAAAAAACTTACACTTATGATATAGACCATCACCTATACATGTAAGTGGATCTGAGATCACAGATTACTTTAGGGCTGCCCCTCAAAAAAGTGCTATTACTCTCCAATAGGGGGTGCTGTTTCCTGTCTTCTTTTTTTAGGTCAACCATGCGATTGGGCCACTCATTAGAGAAAGAGAGAGAAGGCGCTGGAGCTGGGGGCCTCAGGCCAACTGACCCTCCCAAATGTATCCCAGCAGGCACCAGCTGAGTCATGTCTACATTTCTGCTCTATTCTTCAACTCATTAAATTGGACATTATATATGGAGAATAATGGTGTGAATAAACTGCTATGGTGTCATTGCAGGGTTTTGGTATTTGTCAAATGAGCACACCTCTTTTTATCCAACGAAGGTTAAAGTCAAGGGCAACTGGACTTGGTTGAAGATGTTTCGTCCCTCATCCAAGGGACTTCTTCAGTGCAGAACTGAGGAAGTCCCTTGGATGAGTTCACTACAAGTTACCAGTCAAGCTAAACCGAGGTCCACTCCTCATCTCATCCAGATCTTCAGCATTCTCTTCATCACCATCATCACTACCACCACCGGACTCCATCGGGATGTTTTGATACCACATACACCTTCATCACCCCCTTTAATTACCATGATGTCATGATAAGGTCTAATCGCCAAAGACTATTCACATTTCCCAAATTCATTGTGCACATGTCAATAAATATTTGTCCACTCAGATGAAGTCTCTCCAGATTGAAATAATGTTGAGACAATGTTACATTCAGTGAGGTCAAACCTGGTGCAGTTCACTCTCTGATTAATGAGAGACAGAGAGAAAGGACGCTGCTGGCGGCTCATTTGCTCCGCTGTTGTTAAATGACGGCTGATAGCTGATATCCAATCAGATTCAATTAGCAGGGGATGTTTTCATTATGCCTGGAACATCAGTCAATATGTCTGGCCCAGCTCCGGCTTAGGGAGATAAGACTTTTGGTGCAGACACTGAGTCTAAACCCAGAACTTTTATGATCCACAGCACTGATCAGGAGTCAGTGCAAATACTTGTCGTCACAGAGATCCTTTTAAAGATCTTGAAACTTTAAAGAAAAGTAAATTATTTTCCCTGGTTTGTGGGCAGCAACAATCATTGAAGCAATTATATTTGAAATTCATTTTAAAAAGTTAACCTTGGTTTCATAGTCTCACCAATTTATTGGATGCACTTTTGTTTGATTGCCAAGTTATACTTATTTTCACTTGAACACATGATATACTGGAGCCATGTGGAGTGAGAATGGGGAAAATATAGAAAATTCTCCTCTTTTATTTCTTGCATTGAAGTTTATTCCCTGTGAAATATTTCTTGATGCACGAGAATATGAAATGATCAAGGACAGACAAACCAAGCCTTTCTTTTAACAATATGGTCCCTGGTTTTCTTCTTTTCATCCAAATTAAAAAAGTTTTTTTTTCTAAAAAGTGTGCCGCACCTCTACCTGTCCAATAAATAAAAACCAAACAGAAAAGATCAAAATTGTAAGTGAGAAAAAGAGGCTGCACTAAAAAGGCGTTGTGTTCTCAAATTCAGGTCTTGTACGGTAGATTAGGAAGTCAGAGTCCTTCACTTTTCTTAGAGTAACCCTGCATTTCCCTGTGATGAAGTCTTAAAGATCTGAAGAGCATCAAGAGACATATCTAAGAGAAGTGCCTTCAGTTTTTATTCATGTTCCTTCCCCTTTCTTTTTCAAGTGATCTGTAGCTTCAGAGAGAGAGGAGAGGGAAGGAGAGAGAGAGAAGGAGGGAGAGGGGGAAAGCGAAGAGTTTTCCAATAGAAATGAGGCGAGTCGAAGTAGACTCTTCAGTCGGGCTGAGGCTGTCACCGCTCGGTTCAAAACATTCTGCCATGCAAAACAGCCAAAAGCCCCCAAAACCTGTTATATGATTTCACTTTGAACATCAGGGAAACTCATTCACAAGCAGGTCAGACTCTTTCAAAGTTTGAGACATTTTGAAATCGGTCCCTGGAATCACTTAAGGGCCGTTAAATTTCTTGTGGTGAATCTCTACATTAAGTTAATTTTTTTATTTTTCTTTGTCAGTGAAGATCATTGTTTTGTTATTGGCAAGTAACAAGGAGTGAATTTGTCATAACCGCAACCATGCACTGCAAACACACACATGGTTCTCATATTCTGGAGGACAGCTGCAGGGGTGTGGAAACCTTGGGAAAATGGATCATGGAATTAGTCCAATCAACTTCCTCTCCAGCCAGCACCTGTTTGTCCGTATCTGCTGCTGACAATTTCACAATAAGAGGTGATTATAAAAATATACAGAGATTAATACCTACACTCTGTAAGTAAACTCAATAGATGGTAGTCACACACATGATTTTCTTCACATTTTTTTATTGAAGCCATGCAGTACAGTAAGTTCATATAATTTTCTGCTTTCGTGTTTATCACAGAGGTTCATTCAACAGAGATTATGCAAATTTGAATCTATTACACATCCTGCCCTAATTCACTAAACCCTGTTCTAATTAAGACACACATCCACCGCAGAGAAAACCACACACACAAATCACAACAATAAAGAAGTGTTACCTTGAAATATTCCCTCAACCAGAAAGAGAGACGAAGAGATGTTGAGATGATGACAGTTAATATGCCTTGATGTTTTTGTCCCTCAGAAAACAGGAAAGCTGTGTGTATGTGTGTGTGTGTGTGCACATGTGTGCCATGAGAGAGGTAGTGCACGTGTGTGTGTGTTCGAGCTGAGTGGGGGGAGGGGGGTTGACGATCTTCTCTGAAGCGGCCCAGGCAGGCATCAGCACTCAATCATCCCAGATCTGCCAGACGACACCAGCAGAGAAAACACATTACCCGTGTCGTGTCGCCTCGTCTTCTTCTGTTGTCTTCTCTTTATTATATTTAGGGCTGCCTTGCCTCAGGGTCAGGTGACAATCTGCATTCTCTTTCTACAAGTTTTCTCAAAACTGTCTGGAGTTTTCTTTTTTTTTATTTTATTTTTCAACGGGTTTTTTCTACCTCTCTGTTAAAGGGGAGCTGTTGATGGTTTTTAATCCCTACATGAGTCCCTTTGCAGATGACTCTGCTGGCATGGTGTCAGAAAGAAACTAACAGAGAGCAGCGCTACGCATTAGACAAAAGATGAATACCCTCAGAAGGGAGGGAGGGAATAGAGAGAAGAGGCAAAGAGCCCATTTGAAGTGTCTGTCTAAGTTTTAGTAAAAAATGAGTTCTTTATAATGGCATATAAATATATAAATGAAACACTTAAAGACATTATCAGGCACTTTCATTCCCCCTGCCTTTTGTGTGCTGGTTGAGGTGGGAAACAGAAGGGAAGTAAACACATCTGCATATCTGAGTCATTGGTTCCAAGGGAGCTGTTATGGGCTGTCTCTGCAAATCTCTTCTCTGTGTTGCTTGCAGCCCACCAGCAACAAAATCACCCCCCTGCACCGCCGATGCCGGGTCAGATATTTCAAAAGTCTTTTTACTGATGTGGTTAGAGTTGAGGGTGGCAAATCTGATTTCAGATCTCCTCATTTCAAATGGCTGTGCATCCTTTTAGTTTATCTTTTCTCAGGTTCCAACACGTGTGCCCACAGTCTACAGCAGAGGAAGGCGGCATATGTGTCACTGCCGTTTAGCGTTCTGTTGACGGTAAGTTGGCACAGTTGGTGTAACAGAGTGGGCCAAGACCGGTCAGGCCCCCTGTCTCCACGGTGGCCATCACCTGGACAACCAAGTATGCCAAGCCTGTGGCCACATCCGAGAACATCAGAGAAACGGCATCAACTGCTCAACAGCAAGTACGAGGCAGGGGATGTTTTCTCATGTATAACAAACAAACAAAAAAGGCAAATACGTGTTTACAACGTGTACAGTCTAATTCATCACTCCCGTTTTGAAATAAATTTTTAAGTTTTTAAGTAATTTTTTAAGTTTGCATGTTGAGCTTTATTGCTCAGTAATGGTTTCACTGTACCCAGTGTTATCAGAATTGATACCAATTAGTTCAAAAAACCTACAGTATAATTTCTTTCTCTATTCATATCTTCTTATTTTGTACCTACATATAGCCTGTGTATCACTACGTGCTATGCTGGTACATTGTTGATGATGTAAATCGGAAAGATTTACGGTGTATGTTGCAGGCCATAATCTGAAATGTTACAGCAAATATATATGTTGATATATGTTGTTAAAAATAAAAATGTATAAACAGCACCTTTCTGAGTAATTCATTCAGTTTGTAACAAGAGGTCAGGAGAGGGACAAATTAAGCACATCGTATTGCTATATGTATTAATGGACATGCCTTGATTTCCTTTTACCTTGAGATACTTTCCCTTATCTCCTGTTCACTGTCTTTGTGTGTGTGTGTGTGTGTGTGTGTGTGTGTGTGTGTGTGTGTGCTTTTATTCCTTCTGGTCAGTGAGGACTCTTTCACTATGGCTGTCACCCTCAGGACCAGGTTCATACAACAGGAATAATGAGCTATTCTGCTCTGTCGCAGCAAACCAAACAAGATTTACAAAGAAGAAGGACTCGGGGGGTCACGGCTGGCTCTCTCTCTCTCTCGTCTCACATAAGCCACACACGTACACACATACTTCTTTATGACTTCCACTTTCCTATATGTCTCCAGTGTGCAGGGGTCACCATGGAAACATTGTCGTCTGCAGCAAATGGCTGGGATGTTGTGATGGGGTTTTGACCAAAGTTTATTGATCCACAAGATTTGGTGCCTGTTTCAAAGAAAAATCTTGTTCTTCGTTGTTGAGACTTGCGATCGATAAGCTGAAATCCCTGGAAACAAACCTGATGAATTTATACTCTTGAGATATTCACAGTTTATGTGCTGTATTTATGTGTTATTTCTAGCCTGTCGTATGTTCCAGTAGATCGTTCTGAGTGTGTTTGGTTATGCTTTTGTATACTGAGTGTGTATAGCTATGTGTTATTGTTCCATGGGTACTTCCTGTGGTTATGTCTATGCAGCAGAGATGATTCATGACTTTCTGTGTTGTTTCAAAGAGAGAAAATTCACACTATAAATTTGTCTCTTTCCAACACTCTATGTCACACTCATAGATAGACACACACACACACACACACACACACACACACTCACACACACACACACACACACACACACACACACACACACACACACACACACACACACACACACACACACACAATCTCTCTGGCGCTGTTATGTTAGAGTGTTCCAACTCCCACACAAATAGACAAAAATGGTTGCATCTTCGTTTATGCTTTTTTGGGGTAACTGACACAAATGAACCAAAAATATCTTGAACATGCACTCATTTCGCACTTCCTCTGACTAGCAGCTCATTATTGTGGTTGTAAATATCATAATCACATAACAATAGGAAAGATTTTCTCAGTGGTGTCTTAAAATTTCATTCATATAAATAAGCAGTTTATATAACAGATTACTCTCTGAAATGTGACTCTTAATTCAAAGCTCTGCTCTTCTTTATCAGGAAACGTTGCAGCACATTTATGTTTAAAGTACAAAGGATAAAGTCCTTTTTTTGTGGTCCTGGAAAGGCTGTGTGTTCTGCTGTGCACTGCATGCATAGCGGAGGTCACAACAAACAATAGCCCACGGGAAGTGAGAGCAGCTACAAAGGAGCGAGAGCTTGAGTATTTAAAAAAGAAACAAAGGATCCATATGTGTGAGTATGCTTGCTGAAATCAATTTAGGTGTGGAGTATTTTTGTGCAATAAAGCATAGAAATAATTCCACTGTCAGTCAAAGTAGCAGCTGTGTATTATTCAGTCTGTTGCTCACCTTATCACCACTGCCTGTCGTGTTATCTTAAAGGGGAAAGTCCGCACACAGGAAACTTACAGTATCCACTTACAGTTCAGTCAACAATTTTCCTTTTTCAAATGAAGCCACAACTTCCTCATTGCTGATTTTCCACGCCTTTCTGTTGCTCTCTTTCTCTTTTTTTCCGAACGCCGCGTCACTGGGTTGTGGTTTTCTCACTACTCACAGTGCACAGGAAGTGTGTTGTGGCAAAAACAGGTCCCTGTCACTGTTTCCACTCCTCACTGAGGACCACAGATCTAAATTTAACACCAATAACAAGATCACAGGTGCCCAAAATACTCACTTCCACATACATAGAGGTTTATTTTAACTACTCTGAGTTATTTATACATACCATGTTAATATACTTATGTCTGGTCTGAGGTTAAGTTTACTGTGTGACGCAGTCTGCCGCAAAGGAAACAGCCCAAGCCAATTAGCAGGCCTTGGGGTTAGACACCAGCTAGTCAGGACAGTTAGACGCTAAAGCTTAACTCTCCAAGATTATCGTATGAATGATCATGAATGAGTCTGGTCAGAAAATAGGCTGATTGGCTCTGACATGTGAGTCAATCTAACACCTAACTGAGTGCCAGTCATGTTGTGACGTAGATGTAGTCGTCATTGATCAGTTAATTGTGTTAGTCCTTTGGCCAAAAGTGTGCCCAAGACAAAAGAAAACACACTACCGACGTCTGTTCGTGCCACAGAAAACACTTAATGTAAACACGCTTCATTACTGAGTTCAGGTCAGTCCTCGTCATCAGCAGTCGAATTTAAGGAACCGAAATGTCTGCCACCTCAAAACCTGTCACATGTCGGTGTAAGAATAGAATATGATTGGCTATTTTGATAACACCGAAAAAAGGAAGGAGGAGAAGACTTTTGTTATCAGTAAGCCAGAGAGAAGTACAAGCAATGGGTGCAAATTGCAAAAATGAAAGAGCAGTGGGAAAAGAAAAATGTATAGATGTAGAGATATAGTAGAGAAATAATCCAAACAAACTACGGGGTTCAAAAACATGTAAAGGAGACCACGGATCAATCTCACTGATTCACATCTCCTATGTGCCGTGTAACATTTTTACCTTCAGAGCATGTCCGGGAATATCTGTAAAGGCAGTATCAATATCACTCCCTTTATCTGGAGCAGCTCCTTGCTCCACACTGCCTTTGTGTGGATGGTATTGTGAGGCCTCATCTGATCCCATCTCTGTGCCCTGCCATACTCTCAGTATCAGTGCAGTTGAGATGAAGGGGGTTGAGAAAGAGGCCAGTGGACTTGGACCGCAGCCAGGGCCAGAGTGGGTTTTACTCAAGTTACGCATTGCTTACTGTGACTGGCTCCGCTAAGTCAGTCTGGCTGTGAGCAGGAGCCAATAGCGGGACAATTACCCTGGACACTGCCGAGTTGGCCAAAGTCTGGTCTGTGTCCATGTGGGTGTAAGTTGAGCCACACACCCT
Source organism: Lepomis macrochirus (assembly GCA_024633595.2). Classification (NCBI taxonomy): domain Eukaryota; kingdom Metazoa; phylum Chordata; class Actinopteri; order Centrarchiformes; family Centrarchidae; genus Lepomis; species Lepomis macrochirus. Next base: position 14,450,300 of record JALXJV020000018.1, on the reverse strand, counting down.
CACACATACGCACACACACACACACACACACACACACACACACACACACACACACACACATACACAAATACATATACTCTCGCTACAAATATGCAGATTGGTACAAATCTAAGAGATTGTTTTATTTTTTCCGCCATAAGTCAGTTTAAAAAAGCGGAAATCATCTTATTACACACTGTCTGACATCATCACATATACATTTTTTATCTTATATCAGTTTGTTTTAGCTATTCATTGAAGCAATTTGGTATTTACTCTGAGTAAAATAATTAAACATTCAAATTGAAATACTCTGTATGTCTCTGGTATCTATGCAAACTTTTTTCTGTGAGTTTACATAATGTTTGGCCACGCAACACAAGATTGTAACAATTAAGTTAAGCTTTAAGGATCAAGATCTCTTTTGTATGAGAAACCTGAGAACAAAATATATAAACATGGACATACATGATGAACACATAATCAGAGGCAGCAAAGCTTCAGTCTGTTAGTTTCTATTTCACTGTCTCTCTCTTTTCTTCCTGTAACTCCCTCCCTCCTACTGATTCCCTCTATTTATTCCCAGCCCTGTCTCATCTCCATCTCCAACTCGTGCCATCCCTGTCCTTTCTATGTGGGTCTATAGATGTCAGATAGATGTGGTGGGGCTTTGGAGAAAGCAGATTAGCTCTTATTGTCACTAGTAGAAAATGAGCCAAAGGGCCTGCTATAAATAGGCAGATTTAGTCCACCCCACTACTCAGAGCTTGGCAGGAGATCAGGCTCTGGAAAGCAACTTTAAGGCCAGGGTCAGTGTGTTACTATGGTGACACAGCCACGGCAGTTTGTGTGTGTATGTGCGTGTCAAGGGGGGTGAGGGTGTATATGAATGTGTGTGTATGTGCCTTCTCCTCCCTGTTCTGCCGGCCCTGTGTTTCTCCAGCAGCAACAGCAGCTCCCAGCCCCTGTTGAGAGAGAGCATGTTGGGTAACAGCAGTCTGGAGTTCCCCTGGACTCGCTCCAGACCTCCTCTCCCTTCCCTCCTGCCTTTCTCCCACAGTCCTCCCCTTCTTCTCCCCTCTCACCCACTCGCTTCCCTTTCTCCCGCTGGCTTTTTCACCAAAGAGTGATATGGGTTTGTGTGCGTGTGTGTGGACATGCTCCCAACAGCCCATACAACACAACCGCTGGTTTATTTGTCCTGTTCACAGCGGATCATCTCCTTTTGACTTTTTCAGTGTTTTCAACACCACCCTTCCCTTCCTCTCTTTCCTGTCTTTCCTTTAACTCCTGTAGGATCAATCTTCCATTATGTAGAACTTATCTAAAGATCTATCTCAGCATCGCGACACATCTACTCTGACTCATTTTCTCTAGTTCCCCATTCTGAAAATGAGAAATGGCTGCTTTCAAAACAATTTGTGCCCATTTGTGGCTCTGTCCAAACCCAGTCAGAGTAGCATCATCAACACTATCGTCATCATCATAGCAACAAATGTTGGGTAATGGGTGATGAAACACTACAACTCAATTGTGTTTCTCCTGGGATGATTGTTAAGGTGGGCAGACTTTTTCAAGAAACCCTTCAAAGAGATTTACAGTAACTTACATGATTCAGGTACTGAGTAGGAAGTAACCTATTTCTTGTTTTAGATGATTCAAAAGTTCAACTCTGAGTATTTAACATGCACATTTATGGACAGATGATCAAATTTGGTTCTTTAAAAAATCTTTTGTTGGTTTTTCACTGTAAAATGCTGATTAGAAGCATGAATTATCCAAGATCCCAAATACAGAAAAGTCAGAGATGGAATGACAGCAGATATTGACAAAAAGTAGGTGTACAAACGTGACAGATGTCAACACAGCAGCACATTTACCAAGAGGGCCTGTTTTAGCATGTTTACCTGCACCCACTCCATTCAGTGTTTAGCCTCCATGCCAGATGAACAAGCTGCCACACGCTTCTGCCACAACAGTAACTCACCCTGCCTTGCACCCAGTGCTGACAAAGCACAGCGTCACAATTTCCGAAACCTCTCCTTCCACTTTTGCATCACCTTGCATGCAAAAAAAAACAGAGATGTCAGTGTTCCTGTGTGAACTGACAGGTCATACACACCGGATCTTTGAGAGCACATTGAGTTTTATGGTTGCATGCAGTACATCAGAGAACTGTACAGGATATGGTATCACAAACACACATATTCCTTCTATTTATTGCTCAGCCTTTTAAAAAGTAACGTAAAAAGTGTAAAATATTTATTTCTATATATTGTCTCACTAGAATTATTATTTGAAACTCAACTGAAGTGCAAGAAGCAAATTTAAGAACCAGCTGAGCAAATGTCTGACGATTGCTGACGTCAGCAAAGTCTAGCCCAAAAATATTTATGTGTGTATGATTGTAAAGTTTCCAAAAAAACTTTATTTGTGGTGATTCAAGACAGTCATTTGAGGTTAAAGCAGAAGATGAAGACTGCGTGTTTGTAGCCTCTCTGATTAAGTAGATAAGTGACTCAAATTGGATCAGTTTATTTGTCTGGCTGGCCTTAAACAAGACCACAGAGTCTGGGATGTCTGAGCCACAGCCACTGAATGAGAACGAAACACAGACAGCTTCCTCTTTCCACCCATCAGCCTCTGTCTTTTTTCTTCCTTTCACTCTATCGTTTTCTCCGACTCAGCCCTGTGATATCACGGAGCAACGGATGTGATGTCACTTCCTGTTTGGTTTTCAGTCGAGCTGCCAGCAACTACAGAAGTAGCAGCTTGCTGACAGCTGTGAGCAGAGCTGGAAACATGCAAATAAACGGGGTCAAGGGTCAGAGCACGCTGATTGTAAGTGTTTGTAAGCCCTCACAGCTGCTTTTTAAAGCCACATTAGCCACATTTTTTCTTTGTTGTCTGGTATGTGGTTCACATTAATGTCATTTTGTGAGTGCACCACTCTTCTACAGGTGTCTCCAAATCAACATGTCCAACATTACAGGTGCACAAATCACTGAAGGTAAAGGCCACTTTGTACTGTATATACTGTATATACTATATATATTCTGCATTATCTCCTCTGCCAAAAAGAGCAGCAGTAAGAAAACTCCAACTCCTTAGCCTCATCATCTGTCGCTAGTTGAGAGTCTCCCGGTGACAGACAGGCTGTGACACCCAGCCCGAGTAATAGAAGGCAATTATAAGCCCTGGCGAGAGCTGTGGCAATGGGGAAAACTTTCATGCAACCCCCCTCCTGGGGCGCTGACATGCAGACACACTGAAATTAATTGCTACAAAACATCAGGCAAGCTTGACGCACACATGCGCATAGTCAAACTCCTGGAAAGGAGAAGAACGAAACAATACACATCATGCGACGCTGCATTGATGCTTGTGAGGAGGAAGAAGAAGAAAGAAAAGGCAGCAAAGAGAAGCAGTGAAAAAACAAGTAGATCCCTTCCAACAAATCATGTTTTCATCTAAATAAAGAAGCCAAAGACAATAGACTCCGGTACCTTGGAGACCAGGAGGACTATTTCTCCATGGCAACCAGTGTGGTGTGTGACAATGCCGCAGTGCGAGGGTTTGAACTGCTAAAGCTGTCTGGGAATGCAAAGATAGATGGGGAGAGAGAGCGAGAGAGACTCAGAGAGTGAGACCCATGGAGGGCTGTCTGTGCGCTTGTAATGAGAACACACACTGTCACAATCCCACTGCGAGAAAAATGGAAGTTCATGACTTTCCAGCTCACGTTATTTTCTTTCTTTGACTCTTTAAGTCAATACAGAGAGAAATCGTGTTCCTAACTAAATTATGACACCAAGCCTGTTTATGTTTCCAACAGCGCATATCCAAATATTCTCATACGTAAACATTTCTCTCTAGTGTTGCTATGGAGTTGTTCCCCTGCTTGGCTATAAGAAGAAGCAGCACCATGTGGCCTTGGTAGGAGATTTATTTTAATTGTGTAGTGTATTGTGGCCAAGAGAACATCAGGCTATATGCTGGGTGTGTGCCGTCAGCACACTTGTGGATACATGTAGTCACATCGGCCCTTGGGCTTGACTGTGTGTGTAAGTGGGTGTTTGGGCTCCATACGCCACGTGCATAGTGTGTTTGGTTAACAAGACAAACAAAAACAATGGAACGCAGTGGTTTGTGTCTTTGTAGCAACCTGTGCATGTATTTGTGTTGAAAGGTTGGTGACAAAAGTAATATAAAAGCTTTTTACTTCCTGTTTGATCACTCCTCCTCATACATGTGTTAAAATCCCAGCTTTAATTGAGATTATTGTTCCATAATCCTGACTCTAGCAGCTGAAAGGAAGAAAAGAGCAATATTTTTAGAGTAGAGCGGCGCTACTGGATGTCTTTTACAAACTATACTACTGCAAGTCTCAACGCCATCCTCAACCATTTCTCCTTGTCAGCATCACCCGACAACCATCAACATGCAATCTCCTTTGTGTGTCTTTATTTTTATTTGCAGTGCGCTTTATAGAAATTCATTACACTGTCTGCCGCCAGCGTAGGCAGAAAAATATTCCCTCGGCTCAACTGAACTCTCACCCTCCTTTAATGTAAACACCACTCCTCAGTCACGTTCCTCCCATTAAGGTAAATGCCTGCATTATGTATGAATCTGCTCTCCTTAATCCAGTTGCACCATTAACCTGCACACCCAGTCATTTCCAAGTCCTTGCATAAAGAGAGAGAAGGAGTCATTTGTGGTCATTTGTAATAGATAATCTAAATTTAAAGCATTAAAACTAATTAAATTACCTATAATTGCTTATCACTTGTGTCTCACTTGATGTTTTTCCATCAGCAGCATTTATGGTGGTGAATCCTCAGTCCAAGTGACCCAAAGTGACATTTGGCCCCCGAGCCTCAACTCCTAAGAAACCCAGTGTCCCATAAGCCAAATGCTTCTGACAGTTATTCATTTATTCATTCTTCTGCCTTCTATTCCTTCTTGTTTTCCTTGGAAGCATACAGCGTTGTGTTGCAGTTAGTGTTGTTTATCGTCTTGTCTGTCTGCCTCGTCAGCCGTCATGCCTGTTGACATGCGGCACTCTGAGTTAAATGATTATCGTATGATTGTAAAGGGTTACGGGACTTTCTGATGGAGACCTGTCTCCTCAGCCCTGTAGGCTATCCCACATCGGCAGTCTCCAGCTGGGGTAGAGGGGAGGGTTGGAGGGTGGGGGAGAGGAAGGAGAGGGGCTTACCTGAATCAACTTGTCGTACCTGCCCTGAGGCCCACCTGTCAACAACCCAACAACAGTCTCTTTCTCTTTCACTCTCTGTCTCAGTCACTTTCTGCCTCTACTTTTCCATCACTTCCTCTGCCTCTGTATCTCTTCTTACCCATTTATCTCTCTGCCTCTCACCCTCTCTACTCCTTCACTTTACTTCAGCTTCGACACTACAAAACAAATAACTCTCACCTGAGCAGATGTGCCTCGCTCTGACTGTCATTTTCACTTCACAGCAAGTTACTGAGAGCAGCTTTGGCCATTGGACCCTAGGAGACTATTTGTCTTGGCAACTTCTGATGTGAATCAAAACTCAAATAAACTCTGGAGAACAACTTAAAGGTTTGTGAGTGTATGTGCATGTGCGTGTGTGTGTGTGTGGGGGGGGTGGGGGGGGTATGTGTGTATCCCTTGCCTGTTTGTATAACACCAGGTTTGGACAGGTCATCCTTTGAGAGACAGGGTGATTTCGGGGTAAGTTTACCAAATTTTCAGTAGCTCAGGCTTTGTGTTTATAGCTTTTGGTTCAGAGAGGAAAAGATAAAAACCAAACTATCTCCCCTTTTCTTACCGTTCTCTTAATAAACGTCAAGGGCCAAAGAGTGAGCAAAGGTGATGGCGTGTCTGATGCAATAATAAACCCACGCTGCATAAAGCCACTTGTCCACATAAACAGATGTGGACTGGCAGAGCTCCATTTGACTGTGGAATAAAGCAAAGTTTAAATTCCTGACTAAAAATCTGAAGACTGTAGTAGAATAAAAACAGGTCTGTGAGTCTGGATATTTTCTGTCTGCTCCGAGTACGTATGCACATGAGTCACACTCAGAAGTGTTCGCTAAAGACAACAAACCAGTTGCTGCTCAGTCTGGACACTGAGGCCACATCTTTCTGCCTCCCTCGCTCCTTCCTGTCTGTCTCTTTGTCCACATGAAGACGTCAGCAGTGTGAAGAGCAGTTGGCTTTAGCCAGCTCAGTCAATCAACCAATAAGGAGCTTTGTCCCAGTGCAATAAGGCGGAACGTCCAGGGAGCTTTGAAGTAAACTTAAAATGAATCTGTCAAAAAAATACTCCATTACAAGTAAAAACCCTGCATTCAGAATCTCACTTAAGTAAAATACAGAACAGAGGGTGACAGTAGGGAGTGGAACTAACCAGCAGGACAGAGGACGGAGAAGAACTCAACACCTGAACCCAGTCTTGTTTAGTCTTATATTTAAAGCACTAGTTTTTGTTGCTCACTACTTTTGATCCCGCTCCTCTGTTTCTCAAGTATCCCCTGGCCTTTTTAGTTTTTAGAGCCTAGCCTCTGTTGATTTTGCTCCAGAGAACTTAATTTGTATTTCGGCCTCCAAAGTTTTCAAGTAGTGACCTTGAGATTGTGACTTCCATCATGTTTCCTGCATGGGTCTGACTTCTTCGAGTGAAACAAACATTACAAAAAGTTCTTAAAGCATCAAAAGTAAAAGTACTCATTAAAAATGGCCTATCTAATCAATATATTGCTATATGTTATATTATTAAATTGCTAATACTGATGCATTTTGTATTTACACAAGCAGCATTTCAGTTTTGTAGCCAGCTGAGGTGGAGCTAGTTTTATTTATATACTGTTAGGGCTTTTTAATTCAGTGGTCATGGATCTTTTACATTATCTGGTAAATTAATCCACCAGCATCTCGAGTCCCAATCAATGAGTCAAAAATTATTATACTGACCACTGAAAATGCCATACACAGCGCTGACCTATTAGTAAAGTTCTGTCAACATGTTGGGGTCTTACCACCCATAGATTATGGTATACATAGCTCAGACAACCCCTGAAAAGTGTTTTGTGAGAACCTTTAAATGTTAGCCATTTCAGTATTGTGACTACTGCATGGTGTGGGGAAGTCCCATCTCTCAGAGCGTTACCAGTGACTCATCAGGAGCGGAAAGGTCAGGGGTCAGATCTTTTGTCACAAGCATGAAACAAACAGACCCGGGGGGCTCAGTGAGTCACACATCCTCTGGGATGTTTTTGGTAATTGTCTCTCTGTCACCTACCACCTTCAGGAGGCAACAACAGGCAGATAAGCAGATACAGCAACTATTCGATGCCGGGGCCCTGTTTTGTGTGAACACCTAGCCTGCACCGCAGCCTGGAGGGCAATACAACAGGGAGGGATGCCTGCAGTGACTGTGAAGTGCAAGCAGATTGTCTTTTAAAAAGTCATAACCAGGGCCTAAATCTTCAGTAGGTCAGCTCCCGCAGTAAAAGACAACTTGCAATCTTAACCATAGTATAATCAAGACAAGGCCAGCATTCCATAGCATTCCTGGACTCCTCTGAATAGAGCAAAGAAATGTGTGGTTGCAATAACAGGTGGTGTTTCCTTTAATCTGCTGCATTGTATTGTAATAGGCTGTTAGATTTCAATAAGTGGGCCAAGGTTTACAATGACTGGAGCGCTGAGTTGAAGTGTCAAGTGTCACAGACATACAGTGGAGAATGTCTTCATAGACAGCGGTTTCCAGAATCCCATTAGATCCATTCGGCTTTTCATGCATGTCAATTAGTCCAGAGATATTCTGCAACCCCTTTATCCTGCGCCTTTCCTCAATGTTCCTGACAGATTTTTTCCCCCTCCCATGCCAGTTTGTCTTTTCCCAGGCATATCTTACTCTGCGTGTAAAAGGTTAGACCTCACACTCCTCCTGGCGTCACTTTAAAAGCTGGGAGAAAATGACATATATCAAATACGGCCCTATCATGTTCTCTGCTCCTCTCCACATTACTCTATGACTATGGGCTAACATTCAGCCTGTCACTCTGCACTAGACCATCAGGCCTCCGCTCTTCTCCCATTTAATTATCCACACTCCCTGTGTGTTATATAGGCCGCAATGCATCAACACCACATTTCATTTTTGATCATCTTAAAGTCCACCACTCTCACTCCATCCCACTTGGCAATACAAAGCAATTTTTTTGCATTCTGTGCTGCAAAATAACCAGGTCCTCTCTTTCTCTCTGTCATTACATTATTCACCCTTCCCCCTACATTATGTAACATGCAGGCTTTGGTAACTGTCATCATCCACCCTCTAATCTTGGGCCGCCCATCATGAGAGCACACAAGGCTGAGCACACCTGTATGCTAATGGGGAGGGATTGCACCACCGGTCGGTGTGGGTGGCTTGCTAGGTGAGGAGGTGTGACGGAGGAGCAGGAGTGTCTCTACTGTCTGTCCTGTCTTCCTGACTGACTGCCTGGCATTGGCTGCTGACAAATGCCAGCTCAAAGCTTGGTATTTGCTCCCACGTACAGCATGTGGGTGTGAGGATTCTCTCTCTATCTCTCTGTTTTCTATTTTTCTATCGCCCTCACCCTTCCTTCCCACCTTCTCCATCTCTTTTTTCTCAACCTGCCTCCATCTCCTCGCTCTACATGTCCATTTCTTCACTTTCTCTCCCCTCTCCGTTTATTTTTATGTTCCAACTCCTCTCCTCTCTTCCACCTCCTCTCTCTTTTTTTGGCTTTCCCATCTACTTCCTCCGTCTTTTCTCCGTGGCAGATTGGGGCATGATTAAATATCAACCAGCTATCGTGCAGGGTGTGTTTGTGTGTGTGTGAACACGGGTGTGGTGCCTGCATAGGTAACGAGAGAGCCTTTCCCTCTTGCTGGCTGGCAGAGCATTGGAGTTTCATCAGGCGAGGACTCCTTTGGTTGGTTTGTGTGGGCAGCAATGGGGAACACACTGAGGAAAATGAACCGGCTGACCCAAACACACACACAGACATGCAACAGTGCACACATCATGCCCATCTACATGCACACACACACACAAACACACAGACTAATTCTCCTTCCCCTGCCCTTACAGCATCTGGCTTCCACCCCCTCCATGCATCAGAGTGAAGGGAGGCCCAAACAGCCGCTGAGAAGTGTTTATCATCTTTATTACTTTATTACTTTTCTGACAGTTTTCCCTAACCTGATTTTATTACATTGTCATCAGATGATGAGTTCTCTCATCTGCTCTCTCTGCTCTTTCTTCTTTGCTTTGCCACAAATGTATCGACCTTGGTAACTGATGCATGACAGCCGCAAAGGATGCAGACAGGAGTTTAGATTTGGCATCACCACCTCGCCACACAGTTTGTGTCACTTTGTGTAACTCACCGTCATCATGTCCTGAGCTTCTGGTCTTTGTTTTCCTCATACGAACAGACCTGGAGAGGAGCGGCAACTCCTTTGCTGAAAAAAGCAAAAGATTAGCTCAAGTATTAGGAATGTGTGCATGCAAAAATACAAAAAAACGCCACATACCTTCAAAAGTGATTAGATTTTGATCATTTATATCTATCTGACTGTATGAATAAACAACATTACACATTCTCCAGCTGCGTCCTCCACTTCAGGCTTATTTGGATTTTGTGAAGGAGCCTCTGCTCCAGATCATCCATAATATATGACAGATTTTTGTTATCAGTCTAATGGGGGTAAACAGAGAGATTTGCCAGAGGCTGAATGAAAAACGCCTGGGAGAGAATGCAATGAAGACTAGACCAATCTATCTATCTATCTATCTATCTATCTATCTATCTATCTATCTATCTATCTATCTATCTATCTATCTATCTATCTATCTATCTATCTATCTATCTAAATGACATGGCCTATTTGAAGAACGTGCAGTCACACCTGTGCTGCCCTCTGCGCACCAGCACATCTCTCTCTCTCTCTCTCTCTCTCTCTCTCTCTTTCAGGCCACCTCGAAGTGTCCTGCCCACGATGTTTCCCAATGAGGTTGCTTGCATATAGATCCAGTCAGCAACAAGGGAAACACATTGATTTCCCGTCAGCATCCACCGAGGAGTGCTGGCGCGCCAGCCGAAGCTGGAGCAGCCAGGGGGAACATCGGTATCCCGCAGGCGTCCTGGCAGCTGTGCACAGCGTTGTTAATGCGGTCCATTAGGCCGCTGAGTGGCAGAGAGATTCCCCGAATATTGAGCCGAGGACACCCCTCAATTAGACTGATCGCCCCGCACCTCGTCAGCATCCGCGGCTATCCGTTCTCATTAATCAATGACACAGCCGAGAGAAATGGAAAGTTAATTTAGAGGAAGTTTGCTACCAGCCAGCAGAGTTTACAGTCTTATAGTTTCAAGCTCGTAGCATTAGATATCCCTCACTTAGTCTACATCAGATGTCAAATCAATTTAACATGTCGGCTAATTAAGCTATTCGTGATCAATCAGCCTATAGACTATAGAAATGCATGTAGTTTCCAATCGTGTATGAAAATTATGTTCCTGCCTAAAAAAGACAGCGTAAGATCACTTTTAAAAATATGTTTTATCTTTACTTTTGACTGTTTTGGTTGAAAATATAGCCCCTGTAACTGTGTATCATAGGCTACACACAATTGTTGCGTTATAGGTTAAAACATGTTTTCGTTTTTATTTAGCGCTCATGCAAACAGACTTGGCTGTTCTAACATTGACGATATAGCCTACATGTAGAGCAGTGTGTCTGTTGCACAAAGTCCAGCTGAAGCTGTGCTTTTAAACAAAGAAGCAGAATTCTGCTGCTGACATTAGTTATTGTGAGCACTGGACATGATTTGCACTCCAGCCTCTCATTCACTGCCAAGCAGCGATCAGCGCTGCCTCAGGAAGTTCCAAATAAGGACAGGGAAATGGAAACCCACCGGAATAGGTCCTTATGTAGTCACGACCTTATAAGGCACGGCGGAGCCGGGCTTTCCGGCAGCAGCGCAGCCTGCTGCACAGATGGGAAATCCAAATCAAATCTATGGGGCGACGGGGAGAGAGCAAGAATTATGCTGCTGTCTCACAGAGCTGTTCTGCTATGAAGATACATTGATTCAGGACAGAGGAAGAGCGGCGTTGTCTTCGCAATTTACTGTGAGAGCTTAATATAAAGTCTCTCCTCTTTGCTTTCCCCCAGGCCAGCGTCATGTGTCCTCCACTGCAGTGCCTAAATATGGGCTTCCTCCACTCCATATATGGACATCTACGTCACGGCAAGAGGGTATAAAAGGAGCGGGGAAACCTCTCAGCTCAGAGAGCCCTGAGAGCCCACAAGAGCAACTATTAGAGCAGAGACAGAGAGACAAACACATAGAAGTCCCTTACTGAGAAATATCACAACAAAGTGAAAAGTCAATTCAAAACAACATCCATCCAAGAAGGTCAAAACCTGATTGGAAAGTAATTTAATTCAGAGATTAATCAGAAAAGCATCTGAAGATTAATCTGTTTAATTTTGATGAATTTTAGGGAATGAGTATAAATGACACTTTTGATTTTTTCTGAAAAGACAAGTGGATCTTTACTCATCTCTGAGAGAAAAGGAAAAACAACAGGACAACTGGAAAACACGGAGCAAGGCAGAAAACAGCATCTTCCTCGGAATCAGCAGAAGTGTGCAGCGCTCTAAGTGATTCCTTCCACCTGCGAGGCACCGCTCTGACAGCGTGCACCCAGCCTCTCTGCACTCCGCACCAGCCACCAGCACAGCCTCAGCCCTGCAGCTCCGGCACAAGCAGAGGATGGCTGCAGCCAAGACCGAGATGATCCTCCCAGCCCTGCAGATCTCAGAGCCCCTGAGCTTCCCTCACTCCCCCATGGATAACTACCCCAAGCTGGAGGAGGTGATGATGCTCAGCTCTGCAGGGACCCCCTTCCTCACCGCCTCCGCACCCGAAGGTGCAGGCTTTGGCTCTGGGGAGCCTGGAGAACAGTACGACCACCTTGCTGGAGGTAAGAGCTGGAGATTTGCTTCTTCTGCCTCTGGTTCCCTATGCTGCATGTAAAGCTGATTAGATCACATCTGCTGAGCTTCACTAAATCAAGAAAAGAGAAATAAACAGCTGCATAGCTTTGATTATTATTTATGTTTTGTGTGTATTATTAATTTACAATATTAATTCCTCATATAATTACAGCTGACAGATTTTCTGTTACAAGTCTATATAATTTGTTTTATCATGGCATATGGTGAGAAATGTTAAACTTAAAGTGGAATTGCAGGCTACAAGTAAATTATAATTCAGCTGACTAGATACAAAACAGTAATACAATAAATTTGTACAAATGAACAAAAACAGAAATAAAAAATCATCTGACTTAAGACCAATTTATTGACAGCTCTGTCAACTCTCAGAGGACTCAAACACTGTTCAGTCACCACATGCCTCTAGACACTCTTACAGCTCAATTCAAATTGCATTCCTAAAACCAGCTGAACTGCAGTTTCGGTAATCAATTGCCTCAGGCTCTGTGATGGGCTTCAAGAATGTGCGTGTTTGTGCGTGTGCATGTGTGTGTGCAATACAGGAAGACAGTAAGAACGAAAGAAAGATTGAGAGCGTGTGAGCAGAGGAAAATGCGAGTGTAAAAAGCTTGCACAGCTGGTCTTGTTGAGGTCTGGAAGAGACAGCTTTAGAGTTTAGGGAGAAAGAGTTTAGTTGGGAGGGGGTCTCTGCGTGGGCATCTGACTGATCTGTCACAGAAGAGAGGGGTGACACACTGTCCACCGTTCTGGCAGGATTCCCCCTCTCCCTCCTGGATATTGACAGTTTGATTAATGTCTCCTCTTTCTTTGTGCTCCCTGCAGATACGTTACCTGATATCTCCTTCAGCTGTGAGAAGTCAGTGGCAGAGCAGACCTACCCCACCCAGAGGCTGCCCCCCATCTCTTACACAGGCCGCTTCACCCTGGAGCCCGCCACCACCTGCAGCAACAGCCTCTGGGCGGAGCCCATCTTGGGTCTGTTTACTGGTCTCATGGGCAACATTGCCCCTAGCTCTTCCTCTGCTGCCTCACTGACCACCTCGTCCTCCTCTTCATCCATCCCTTCCTCCTCCACTTCCTCCTCTTCTACCTCCTCCTCATCTCAGAGCTCCAGCCTCAGTTCCTCCATTCACCACAGTGAGCCCAACCCCATCTACTCAGCCGCCCCGACCTACTCCAGCCCCAACTCTGACATCTTCCCAGACCAGGGCCAGGCTTTTTCCAGCCCAGGAGCAGTGCAGTATCCTCCTCCAGCCTACCCCAATGGTAAAACCTGCAGCACTAGCTTCCCTGTGCCCATGATTCCTGACTACCTCTTCCCTCAGCAACAGGGAGAGATCAGCCTGGTGCCCCCTGACCAAAAGCCCTTCCAGAATCAATCAAGCCAGCCCTCCCTCACACCTCTGTCTACCATCAAGGCCTTTGCCACCCAGACTGGTTCCCAGGACTTAAAGAGTGTATATCAGGCCCAGCTGATTAAGCCCAGCCGCATGCGCAAGTACCCCACCCGGCCAAGCAAAACACCTCCTCACGAGAGGCCCTACGCTTGCCCCGTGGAGACCTGCGATCGCCGCTTCTCACGCTCTGATGAGCTGACACGTCACATTCGCATCCACACGGGCCAGAAACCTTTCCAGTGCCGCATCTGCATGCGCAACTTCAGCCGCAGTGACCACCTGACAACACACATCCGCACCCATACCGGTGAAAAGCCTTTCGCCTGTGAGATCTGCGGACGCAAGTTTGCCCGCAGTGACGAGAGGAAGAGGCACACAAAGATTCACCTACGGCAGAAGGACAAGAAAGCAGAGAAGACAGGAGCAGTGGCAGTAACAGCAGCGCCGGTCTCAGCCGCTTCACCTGCCTCCAGTTACCCATCTCCCATCACCTCCTACCCATCTCCAGTGTCTTCATATCCCTCTCCCGTCACCTCCTGCTACTCCTCTCCAGTCCACACTTCCTATCCATCTCCGTCCATCGCCACCACCTACCCATCAGTGTCCATGTCCAGCACCTTTCAGTCCCAGGTAGCCTCCTCCTTCCCCTCCTCAGTTGCCTCCAATATCTACAGCTCCCCCATCCCCACCCCGCTATCAGACATGCAGACCACTCTCTCCCCAAGGACAATCGAGATCTGCTAAGGAAGAGGAAAACTTTTTTAGTCTCTCCGTACCTCTCCTTCCTTAAGGTTCTTTGAGGGGAAAGAAATCAGCATCAAAAGACTTTGTTTTCCCCTCCAAAAAGCACTTTTCTGTCTGCTCCCTGTGCAGTGTTAGGTGAATCTTGAGATTTACCTGAAAGAGAGAAAAAGACACATGTCAAGGACTGGGCAAAGACAATAGAAGATGAAAAGGGATTTTTTCTGTCTCTGTAAAACAAATGCAGCACTTCAAATGCATAAGGGACTCAACAGATAAGAGAATAGAAACCGGCACTGACGGGTCTCTACTATTAGGTACACACAAACCAAGAGACAAAGAGATTGCCAGCAGTTGTGATGCTAAGGCACGTTTGCCCTTGCAGGCACTAATACAGTACAAAAGACATTGAATGATATACATAAGCTACCATATATGTATATTGTACATGTGCCATGTTTCGTTTTTATCATTTTTTTGGTACCATTGATGTGAAAAATGATTTGCATATTTGCATTGTATTATTTGAAGTGAGCAGGGCCATATTTTCTACATACTTTCTCTATTATGTAGTGATGATGCTGTGATACGTTTTGACATTGTTTGAAAAAAGCACTTAAGTATTCAAGCATGAGTAAGAGTGATGTTAGTTTCTGTTTGTAAATATCATCCACTGGTACTATCTCTTTCTCTCTTTCTTACATGTGACATATCGCTCGGTTATATGGACAACCAGAGAGAAAACAAACAAAAAAAACATTTTTAAAAAATCTAAACAAGACAAACACTCCCGTTATTTGGTGCCTTTTGTGAAGCCTTGCTGATGTTGTGACCGGCTGCGCGCACGAGAGAGAGAGGATGCACTGCATCTCGCCTTAAGGGTTGAGGGAATATTTTTGTTACAGAATGTAAGTCATACTCAGAGGGAGGAAAAGGGACGAGCTATGAGGGCACCGCTTCATTTCATTAGAATGTAAGCAAAAAAGGAGAAAAATTATAAAGTATATTTTTGTAAAAGTTAAGTGTAAATATCCACATCTTCAAGAGCTGGAATGTTGAAGTTACCTACTGAGTAGGCATGGGATTCTTTTGTATGTTATATACATGCAGTTCATTATTTTGTGGTTATCTTTATTTTGTATTTGTGTTTGTTAAAACAAGTGACTGTTTCTGGCTTCTAAACACATTGAATGCGCTTAACTGCCAATGGGATATTTGGTGTACAAGATATCCTCCCAGAAATAAAATATAAATAAAAATTTAAACATATGTATATTTGTTTTCATTCTTTATTGTTTTAATTTTGTGTTTTCAAATATTTCCATTGGTGCTCCAAACAATTTCATAGAGACATCTTCATTACATTACACTTCACATTTCATTTTGTCATGTACATCCCTGATACGTGAACATAATATATTCAATCATCCTATATTTTAATTTGATTTATACCACAGCTCCACATCACAGAGACCCTCCCTTTAATTTGAGAAAAATCTGCATAGGATAATCTTATGAAACTCTCCATTTCAATCGTTGTTCTCCAATTGAACCCTGTATTAATGATAACACTAACGCATGACTCCCATGCCTATAAACACTGAAGATGAGGAATTCTTATCTAGATCCAACATGTTCTTGAAGATAGTAAGCTTATCTAAATGTCCATTTCATTTTAGATGTTATGATACACACTGGCCCTTACTGGCAATTTGATTTTAGGCAAAATGGCAAATGTATGCTGTTCGAGAATATTTTTTTTGAGGAGGGATATTTTAAACTGACTATGCTTAGACATGCACAGGGTTATTTTCACAGAGCACAGGTGAAATCCATCACATGATAATTACCTCCTTTTCCACAAATGTGGTTGGCAAGGTGCTGTCACCTCATGAGCTGTAACACACAATTGGGCAATATCCGTATAGGTTAGGCTGAACTGTTGCACGGGTACAGTAGAACAGACTGGGCCTGAAGGTTTAACCGCTGTTTCTCTTGGTTTTTCAAGCAGAATATAATAACAGCCTCGTCGCACCGTCATTATTCATCCGCCACTCTTCCTTAGGCAAGGAACTCTTGCTACATGTCTGAGTAAGAAAATAAAACAGTTTGGTTTTTTAGCCTATGTAGACAAGAACCCTCCTAAGTTTTTCTCTCGGAGCTTTGGAGTAATTTTGTGTTGTGAAATGCACGAACCAAAATACTCACAAATGCAAACACAGCTAAAATAGAAAACAGGAAAACAAGTAGAATAGAGTGATGGGGAGAAAAGGAAAATAATTAAGATAATTGGTCTCCTGATCCCAAATTGACTTTCTAAATTGGGTCTGATGAGTTGTGTGTGTTTGTGTCAGTGTGTGTGCGTGTGCACACATATGCAGGAATTTGTGTACCGTATACAGTGACTGTGTATAGACAGACTGATGTAGTTGTTTTCTGCTGTGTGTCCACATGCTGCTGCAATCATGTTTAAGTGTGTGTTTGTGTGAAATTTGCAGTGTTAGCAGCTGCTGTTCTGCTCTATGTTTCCTTGGTTAAAGCTCAGTGTCCCCATGAAACAGATCTACCTAGACTCCACCCTCTCATCTGCTGACACAGTTCGCATGTGTGTCTACTGTGTGTGTGTGTTGTGTGTGTGTGTGTGTGTGTCTGACCAAAAGCCCTTCCACAGTCAGTCAAATGCTCCCAAATGACACAGCAAAAGGCATAAAAAATAGCACAGGATGCTAACAATGGCACATTTTCTTTGAAAAAATCTACACCACTTGCTACAGTTTAATAAATAAATGAAATACAAACACATAAAGAGGATGCTTCAGCGAATCACACAATATCACAAATCAGCACTGTGGTTGATCTCTACGCTGAGTTAAATCATCTTGATGTTTAAATAATGATGTTCTCCACTCAGAAGCACACCCAGCTTCTTTGGGCAAATCTCAAGCCTCCTTGTGTGGCTGCAAATTCTGAAATTTGTCATTTCCTGTCATTGTTTTACGGCCGTATTTTGGTCCCTGGCTGCAAATCAAGAGCCATTCAGCAGCTTTTGCATCACAACTTTCTCATACTACCATACTTTTAGGAAACTCTTTTACTCAATGTGAAAACCACAGACTGTGCTTCGTTCAGCCCTTTCTCATGTTCACAGACAATATTTTAACCAGTCTTGTCACAGTCCATAAATGAAATGCTAGAAAGACAGACGGCCACTGTCCCTCAAAATATGAGGGATTTGCGTAGCCCATCATATCCTCTTGCTCTGATTCAAAGCTCTTCCTCTCGTATCAAAGATCACCTCTGGGCCTGTTCTGTTTCAGGAGGTGTGAGGGGAGCGTGAGTGGAGTTGGGAGAGCAGTTGCGTTGTGGCTTCACTCGGTTGTAATCCACAACGGAGCCACCTCATGCACCCACCGGGCTACCACTTCAAGAGCCCTGTCTTTGTTCAAAAATGTATTTGTTCTCTTATTCTTTTTGGGAACTGTGTAAAACAAAAAGGATGAATGGCAAAAAGAACCATTCTTTCTCCCTCCCCAACCTCCAACCCCATCCCAGTACCACCTCTCTCCCTCTCTGTCTCTATCTCGCTCTCCCTCTCTGGTAGTGCATATTTTGCTGGAGATGCTAATGATCTCCCCCCCTCCATATTCTGATGCAAGGTCTGTCTACACTTTTCCCTTTCATCCACATACAAATGTGCTCTTATTGCCTCTTCGCCCTCGGGCCTTTTAAGATGCCTTTTTGAAATATGCCGTTTGATAAGCACATCATTGGCCAAGTCCCCGCAGTGATTAGAGCTCTCTTTAATGTGAGCAAGTTGGAGAGTGAACGAGGGGCTCTGGGGCCGGCAGCTATCCGTTCTCCTCTGCCCTCACCCCTTGACATCTCCCAGGCCGCTGGGGAGAGACCAGTGTCGGGTAGGACGACCCAGAGACCAGCTTAGCACACAAGCGCCATTGGCCATCCTCCATCCTTCATCTCCACATGGAGATTAAACACGGGAGGGAACACACTGGAGAACCGCCTTCATAGAGACACGGTACTGTATGCTGGAAGGCTAGATTCCTGTACTTTATCACAAGGATATGACAGGAGGACTGCTCTCTAATGTCTTTAAAATTTGCTCTTCTGATCTCCTGTTCAGAGCCTCGCTTTGCCTCGCTGGGATGTGTTTTTTTATCTTGCCAGTAGGGAACGCTGATATTGTAGTCAGGTGCTTTCTCCTGTTCTGCCTCTTGCACCCGACACCTGTTGAGCCTTTTGGGATAAGTAGGTTACATTTAAACTGCTTGATTTCCAGCTTCCTTACATTTCAGGTCGATTGCAACATTGACACAGCGTTCAGCAAACGTGCTTAGCATATCACAGTTTGAATATCCATCAGAAAGTGTAAGTGTAATAAACCTGGACAAAATGTTGCCGCTCATTTGCTTTCAATTTTCTCCTCTTGCTGTAATTGAAACACAGACAGATCAACCTGAAACATGCTCTGCTTTAAGACACACAAGCACATAATCAAGATGTCACAAATTTGCTCTTCATATCTAGGTTAAGATATGTGAACCTTTTGGATGTGTGTTAGCTGTTCAAAACACACGAGCTGTAAGAGCACAACTCACAAGCATCTTTGAAATTATTTGCAGCACGCAGAAGAGATTTTTGATGCATCACTTCCACAATAATCTACAGGTGTCCTGGCAACTTTAGCTCTACTTAATAAGCCATGCTTGTTTGAAGTACATGGCTTTGAACAGACAACAAAACAGTGCATGCTTAAGCACCTCCAAATATGACACCTCTTCAACTCAGCATCAAGTGCACTACAGCTTCACAAAAGGCACCTGGGTGGCTCTGAAATGCAAACAGGCCCTCATAAGTCTTTATGTGTTAAGGCTAGTAAGTGGGCTCGAGTTGTTTTCTTTTCTGTCTGTGAGTCTGACTATCATATGCAGTCCCTGAGCAGGGTCTCTGAGGCTGGGTAAATAAATGCATTCATGCCTCTCAGAGCCTTGTCTGTTTTTATCAGAGGGATGCATGCTCCGCAACAGATGGCTTCCTACTGCAAATTAGAGGCTTCCTACGGCACAGTGCGAGACATCAATTCTTAAATAACAATAATTCAAACAAACAAAAATAAACGGAAGTTTTTAGAGTGGAAACTAGTGTAAATGATTGCACTGTCTCGCCATAATTTTGGAATATTAGTGGAGTAGTGTTAGATTAGTAGAGGGCTGTACTGCCTTAATTTTGCAACAAAACTATCATTGATAGCTTGTCCTGCTTTTTTCCACATAAATCTGCTTAGTTCTATGACCCATTTTGTTCCACATGAAGCAGTAGGGATGTATTTTAGGGTCACTGGTTTTACTTGAACTGTAGTTCAAGAGTTCAGAACAACCACCCAGTTGTCACAATAGCCCTGATTAAAGGTGAGAGCTACAGTGCTGTAAGTATGTGTGAGTATATGTGTGTGTATGTGTGCCTCCAGGCTTTGTGACTAAATATAAGTCCGGCCAAATTTACTAGATATAGATTGGCTTTTATTTAAATGTTCCTGACCATTGATGCATTTGCATATTTTCATGAAGAGCACTGCTACAAACTGCAAAATGAAATTGAAATAATAAAGTTCATACAAAACCACCCCATGTGATTAGATCAGGGCATCCTGCGTCTCACTCTGATCGATCAAAAGCTGAGCAATAGAGACAGAGACCTAATAGAAAATCTGTCCCCCATCCCCCTTCCCACTCTCCAGATGTGCCCTGCAGTGACTTCACCACCTGTCATTCAAAAGGCGGAGGCCAGGTGTCTGATCCGGCGCCGCAGCCACCTGTTATGAGATACACCATACACAATTCTCTAAGTGCACTGCTTCTCTACAGTACACCAGCACTGACCACAACTTAATCTCACCAAGTGTCTTTTGTCCATGCAATGCCAAAAATAATCCCTAACCCACTTATTAGGTAATACCTGTGGAATGAGTCGATGATAAATAATGTAATCTGCCACAGATATGAAGCTTTAGTCTCATAACTGAAAGAAGATCAAATAATGTCAGTGGTTCAGGGCCAAAGATAATGGATTCAGTTCTAACAGTGGTGGCAAGAGACATCCTTTGTCTTGGTGTTTTATAGATTTGACTTACATTGACAATGGTACTGTGTGCTGTCGCTGCTCAGCTTTCATAATACAGCATAGGGTATTACGAACGCAGTACTTGTCATCCTGCTGCTGCTAAGCCTCATTTAAAGCCTCAGCCACAATCACATACAAAAAAAATGGAAATTCCTGTGTGGATAGGATGTAGAATTAGGTAAACAGGTGTGTATGTGCACGCGCGCTAGTGTGTGTGTGTGTGTGTGTGTGTGTGTGTGTGTGTGTGTTGTGTGTGTGCATGTGTTCATATGTGTGTGTGCCTATGTGCTGTAGCCATAAGGTGTTATCAGTCTCAGGGGTGACAGTGTGATCACAAGGGAGCGAGAGAAATTAGAATTGGGGATATGGTAAATGTGTATCATCATCTGGCCAGGTTTCCTTTCCTGCCCCCTCACTACAGCTGTCCTCCACGTTTGATGAAAGCCTTGCGCTGCTATATTTGTCTCACAGTGATGAGGTGGAACTAATGGCCACTTTCACACCAGCTGATGTCATCAGTGTGCTACGTCTGGGGAGCAGAAGGGTGGGAACGGCCGGGATACCTGCTGGGAGCTTCTGTTCACCAGCACACACACACACGTGCACACTTTATAAATGGTTTGCACCAACTTATCAACTTTGTTTCTACTTAATGTTGTCATGGGAAATTCTCAGGTATGCACTCCCCAAGCGTGTACCAATGTTTATAGCAACATTAAGTGGTAATTTTATCTTAAAATAACAGCTTCAAAATTATGAAGGTAAACTGACTTGTCATAGGGTGAATGGCATCGCTGTCATTACCACTCTGGGCTCGCTGCACCAGCTATGTAACATTGGAATCCAGAACTTTTACCATGACAACGACACCACCATGACTCTTCAACAAGCAAGGTATAAGAAGACGCAAAAAGTATATAATGTACAATATAACTTCTTGGGAAGAAGCTACCTCAGTATTCTCAGTGTGGATATCATGGCAGAGGCTGTGAAGAGACCAAAGAAGACAAGCAAGGGGGAAAAAAAACGAAGTGTGACCAGACAGGAGACTTGACATGTGTAAATATCAGACTGGCTGTCAGGCCCTCTGCCCTGTGCTTAGTGGGAGCTGCTGTGTTTCTCCCTTCCATCACTGTGGGTGTGTTTGTTTTATGATTACAAGAACAGAGCCAGGTATGCAGCAGTCGGGTACCAGCTCCCTATCATCTGCAATCAACTCTGCGTCATCTACCTTGTTCCTTCTTCAACACATTGCCAGATCGTAGAATATACATAACAGTCAGTCTCGCTTCAGCTACTATTTCGCTACTTGTCTGTATGCAACCTTGTCTAAGTATCATTGCCTGAACCTGACTCCTGCCTCTACACCACTCCCGCATATCTGGACCTCAATCTGGAGATACCTGGACACCTTGTCAGACTGGAATCTCCTCCCCAGAATTCTGGATTTTCTTCGGACCTCACTTCCAACTCAGCACATTCCAAGCCCCTCTGGACCAAATGGACTTTGCCTAAAACCCATTTGACTCTGCTCCCTGCACATTCTATATTTTGTAAATAAACACTGGCTTTTACTCATTGGCCTGAGCTAAAAGAGCTGAAAGGATGCAAGACAGATGCTGAGCTGGCATTTCTGCTGTTGGACTAGTAAGTAATAACTTGGCTTGTTATGTCTTGTGTTACTGTGTTTGCTTGATGTTTGCCTGTGTTAGCCAAGTTGTCGACTTGAGCAAAATCATCCAGAGGTTTCACAGAGGTTTAGCCACAAGCTATACATCTTGATTTGATTTTAACAAACTTATGAGAAAACACACAGAAATATCAGTTACTGTTTAGGTTGTTAGCTACCCAGTCCCATGCTCGATCACTCTCTCTTTCACTGTCAAACTCCTCTTTGCCTCTGCCATTAACTAACGTTATTTCCATAGAGGCTGCATTTTATGGTAGAAAAGTTACATAATGTTGCTTGGCCACTCGCTGCTAGCTTTAAATCTCGAGTCGATGTTAGCAAGCTTACTAGAGAACAACACTCGGAAATCAGTAAATTTAGTGATTTTGAGACAGTTGCAGTCTAGCTTTGTTGGCTAGCTTGCCACCCAAGTTCCGAGCAAGCGGGCAACAAAACCGGGCTAAGCAGACTCTGTGGACATAACATTACTTAATGTCACAGGCGAAGCTGTACAGCTGTCCTTATTGACAACAGTGGTGAATTACACTGTGAAACAGAAGGGGCACCAAACCCCACAAAGAAACAAATACATAATGTTGCTCTAAAGAAATGATTTTTCATTTTGGGAAACACGCCTTTTCGATGAGAAGATTGATACCACTGTTATGTCTGTACAAACAGTATGTAGATATGAAGCTACAGCCAGCAGCCAGTTAGCTTA
Source organism: Lepomis macrochirus (assembly GCA_024633595.2). Classification (NCBI taxonomy): domain Eukaryota; kingdom Metazoa; phylum Chordata; class Actinopteri; order Centrarchiformes; family Centrarchidae; genus Lepomis; species Lepomis macrochirus. The sequence goes on along the minus strand of JALXJV020000018.1, from coordinate 14,427,600 downwards.
GCTTAGCATAAAGGCTGGAATTGGGGAAACAGCTAGCCTGACACTGACCAAAGCTAAGAAATTCCACTGCTTCATATTTACTACACAAACATGAGAGTGGTATCATTGTCATCACCTGTCTCTCGGCAAGAAAGCGAGTAAGTGTATTTACTAACATGTGGAATTAGCCCTTGCACTTTAATGCAAGTGAATTTTCTGAAGATTTATAAAGATAGAAGACTAAGCAATCCATCTTCTTTTCCTCTTTCTCTCCCTGCGTGCCTTTCCTTTTCTGCCTCCCTAACAGCTAGTTAACAGTAAGCAGTCCGTGCTCTTGCGAGCCGAGCATAGCCACATCTCTGTCATATCCACACCGTTAGGTCCTCATTTAGGGCCTGTGACTGCATACAGTAGCATGTCAGCATCTGTCAGCTCTGTCAAGTGTGTATGTAGGCTTTTACGCTTCCTAATGTGAAACAGTTGACAGGTTATTACTGCCAATGTGAAGTCATGAGCCTTGACCACAGCTATAACCCAACTTTAACCCGGGAAAATTTTGGCTCAGCACTGAAATGCTTTGACAAGGTGAGACATGCAAAGTTTTCCATATAGTAGACTCAAACATCAAGCCTAGTGTAAGCTGTATATTACTGTATCCTGGCTATCCTGTTTCCATTAGGATCAGATCATGAACTCTGTGCACTTTCAACGCTTCAATCGTTTGGCTATAAATACCTGATGCCCCCTCAGTGAAATTACCCCTTTCAGCTGGCCACTATCTCCTCCTGCCCTCCATCATGTTCATCCTCTAATGTACGTGAAGCCGCCAGTAATGGTGCTAGATTACAAAGAGTGCACGTAGCTCGTGTGCGTGTGTTTTTTTAACAGCTCGAAATATCCCTGCAGTTAAGTATAATTCACACACAGAGGGCCACACATTTGACCCGTATGCATGCACACACATGCATGCACTCCAATGTGCTCACTTTACACCCCAGGGTGTGTATATATGTGTGTGTGTGTGTGTGTGTGTGTGTGTGCATTTAGCTCTGTACAATGCCGCTTAATAGAGTCCTCCATTGTGAGTAATGACCCCAGCCCTATTCTGTTGTTCTATCCGGACCAGCGGGCTAAAAGTTGCTGTGAGGATTAGAGTGAGGCTCTCTCTCTTCCTCTAAAGCAGTAAAATGAGGAGAAATTGCAGTTAAATTAATGGTTGTTTACTTGCTGTGTCGTTCCCAAATAGACCTCATTCATTCATCTTCATCTGTTGATGTGTGCACTTTTACATTTCTCTATTTGACTTTTACCTTTAACATACACTATTGCTTTTATTTGCCACTGCTTTTTTCTTGCCAAACACGTTCATTGAGGTCTATATGCATTTCTCTTTACATCCACACATGCTAAACAATGTTCAGGCTCTATAGCTTTGCTCATGACTTCCAGGCTTAACATACACTCACACACATATTTTCCCTGGCAGCCACAAACACCATCAACCCCACTCCAGCCATGCCAGTGATGCTATGAAGCAGTGGGGCTGCACTGCTGTGCATTATGAAGTAATGGTCCAGAGAGACATGACAGTAGGAAAGACATGAGTGTGTGTGCCTCAGGTGGAAGTGTGGATTTCAGTACTTGTGTTTATTTGTGATTGTTTGTGTCTAGGACTGTATTTCACACCCTGCTGCCTGTCTACTGTCTATCCTGTCTCTCTTTTAATTCCTTTTTCTCAGTCTGTTACTTTTCCTTAGTGTGTTTGTGTGTGTGTGTGTGTGTGTGTGTGTGTGTGTGTGTGTGTGTGTGTGTGTAGAGAGAGAGAGAGAGAGGAAGAGAGAAAGAGAGCAGGTGCAGGACTTATCTTGTCACTTTACAGATTTATGTCTGATTGGAGCACTCGCTGTTTATCAGGAAACATCTGTCTGTCTGTCTTTCTGCCTGTCTGTCTGTCTGGGATCAGTCTATTGTCAACACAAATGCACAGATGGCCAATCAATAAGCAATGAAGCATGATCCCACAACAAGGTTTCAGCCACTGACGGAAAAAGTGTCTGGGTTTTAGTTTTTGGCACCCATTTTCACAGCTTCGGAAAAGGCAAAGTGAGGAGGAGAGCGAAGGTCACCAGCACCACTAAAGGCAGACTAACTGAGAAGAGCTCACGACAAGTCTTTCTGGACTTTTCTTCAAATCAAATGGAAACAGGATGCACTTTGAATGTCAGAGCTCAAAATATAAGCACTTAAAAAGGAAATAATTTAAATAATTTTCCCTCACAGCTATGTTTTTTTCATTTAATACTTCATGGGAAAATAAGTGTGCATATTCCATTAGCTAATGTATCGAAAGTAGCTTAGCATTGCCGTATCAAGTCAGGCTGCCAGAGTGCTGGTCTTACATGAGAGACAAAGTAAACAAACCTGTGCTGTGGCCTACAAGTCATTGGCAGACAGTGTGTTGTTAGTAGTATTAAAGAGTAAGGACCACATCAGTAACTAACCAGACCAAAGTGACTTTTGCGAGTATGTTTACATGCTTTTAATGTACTACAGCGGAGTAGCTAATCACCTATGTAGTCAGCACTTTTCCCCGGTGAATGTTTGTTTGGTTGCTTTTTCTACAAACCTAGGTGCAGGACAAAATGTGTTCACAAGTGAGATTTTAGATACTTTAGCAGAAAGCTAATGTGGCTCTTGTGTTGTTCACCAGGCTGCTCAGTGCTGAGCACCACGCTGACATTATAGCTTTATGCACTATTTGATTGGCTGTATTGTAATATGGTCTACATCTACGTAGATGGTTACTGGACCTGTACTCTCCTAAATTAGTGCTAAACTAGGGGACACAATTATGAAAAAAAAACTTAAAGTCAAAGCCAAAGCAAATTAATTTTCCTTAAGTTTGAGTAATACTAAGGCTACGTTCAGACTGCAGGCCTTAGTGCTCATTCTTTTTTTCCCATATCCAATTTTTTTAGACAGTTCACATTGTTGTTTAAATGTGGCCCATATCAGATTCCAGTGTGAACTGTCCACGACCTGAAAGTGACTCACATGTGCAGAAGAATGACACACAGCACGCTGTCGTACAGAAGTAAACAGAGCCACAGAGTATAGTTCCAGTTAGCTCATACTTGCTAACCTTCCAAATTTTCACGGGAGACTCACGTTTTTCCCGTTTGTCCTCTCATGGGTCACATTTCTCCCCACTTATGAGAAGTGTTCACAACATTCTTTTCAGTTCATTACAGTTTAATGCAACTACCCCACAACTCCCTCCCTCGCTCTCTCTCTCCACTGTGTCATCATGGACACAAGTAGCATGCACATAGAAGAGAACTCGCGGTTCGGTGGATTTCAGGTGTAAGAAAGTGAATTTATCTACAGCAGAACTGTGACAACAGCTGCTCTAGAGTGACGTCAAAGTCGCAGACTGAGGTCGCAGACAGCTGTTGTCACAGTCCTGCCTGAGCCTCTGTGAACGAAAAAAGCTCCACTAAAAAAGCCATAATTAAACATGTGGCCTTCTATTCTACCTTGCTATCTTTGGCTCACAAATTCCCTTTCTTACACCTGAAATCCAGCGAACGGGAACTAACCTCTGTGGCTTTGCTTACTTCTGTACAACAGCATGCTGTGTGATGTGTTATTCTTCTGCGCCTGCTAGTCACTTTCAGGCCATGAACAGTTCACAGTGAAGTCTGATATGGCGCATATTTAAGCAATAATGTGGACTGTCAGATCTGGGGAAGAAGCTGGAATTGAGCATGGCCTGCATGCTGAACATAGCCATAGTTATACATATGCATGCATAGGTTTAAGCAGATGCAATCCACATGTTCAACATGCTGTCTCAAAACCATTATGATCTATACAGTAAATGCATCACTATGCTAATAGAGCAACATGTGTTCTATTACAGACTGCACAGTGTTATACCGTATGTCATTAGTACAGAGAATGAGTGCTGTGTGTCTGCTACAGCAATAAGCCACTAGCTGCAGGCTGTACAGAGAGTGAAGCAGAGACAGAGGGAGGGAGCGCTGGAGCTGAAACCAGAGAGCGGTCCCAACCCAGCCCAGCCCAGCCCGACTGGCGGCCCACCACCACCTCTGCAGCCTCCCTCAAGCCTTCATTTGATCCCCTCTCCAGAAGCCAACCAGTAGAGGAAATGTCAGTCTTCTAGCCAGCCAGGAAACCTACATGACCAAACAAGGAGCTTCCTTCCCTGACACAGCTCTTCCTGTGGGCTATGTAAGGACTTTCCTGCCCTCTCTCTCTCTGTCTCTCTCTCCCTCTCTCTCTCTCTTTCTCTCTCTCTCCCACTCTTTTGGCAGGCTGCCCTTCGGCAAGCTGCCTCAGTGCAATCCTTTTTTTCCTTGCCCGTTTGCTAGGTGTGTTTGAGTGTGTGTGTGTGTGTGTGTGTGTGTGTTTACATTATATTATACTGGTCCATCCACTTTCAAAATAATGCAGTGTGTTGTAACAGACACAAGATATTTAACCATATTTATAGTACATTGTATGCAATGCATAATGTGTGTGTTCTGTGTATATCTAGAGAATATGTCAGCAGGGCCTGTTGTGTTGATAAAGCAATTAACCTCCTCCTGCTCTTTCCAGTCATCAGTTGGACGGTTTTACAGACTACTAAATGTATTATAACACCACAGCTAAGGATGGAACAGGTATGCAAACTGTCTATAATATGACCATAATATTAGAAGACACTTGTTTTGGCTAAGCTGTCACCAACTCATAGAACTCCTACCATGGCTTTTTTGAGACACATGTTAAGGTTTACAATGTCCTTTGATTAACTTGAAAAAGACAGATATATTTAATGCAATATTGATTGTTTAGACTAATAAATTTAAGACAATAGGCCAGATAAGGATATGAAGACAGGCCTGTGACCTCGTAGAGAACAATATTTTCTGCTTGTCAAAAAGCTTCTCAAACTTGCCTTTACAGTTAAAGTGCTATGTATGAAATTTCATAATCAATTACAGCCATTTTCCTCATCATAAAAATGGCTGCATTCTGACTTAAGTCACATCACATGAGTTACACGACTTACTTACCATGCTAATCAAAATTTTTATAAACCTATCCATGTAGTTTTGTTGCCTAAACAACAAACAGGCATTTAATTCAGGAGACTGGAGTTAAGTTCCACGTGAAACTAAGTCAATGTTAAATTATTTAAAGATAAATAACATCACATAGGTGATTTTCATACTTATGTCATGTTAAACCATGATCTTTAAATAAATATAACCAAGCAGTTTTGTTACCTAAACCTAACCAAACAACTGTTTCACAACGTTAACCATGTGTTTAACCTCATATCACTTATGTAACGTATTTAAAGGGGCCATGTGTTGTTTTCAGTGGGTTCTACCTGTGCGGTTTCAGATTGCAGCCTCTACCTTCCCAAGCATACACTTGTGTATGTGCTAGAACTAACAAAACAGCCAAAACAGAGACCAACATACTGAGACACCAGACATAGCATCACACAAAATGCTGGAAACTCAGGTAAACTCCCACTGCAACGTCACATTAAAATTTAACTTGACGGTGAAATAATTTATGCTCTTTGCATAACAACATTAAATTGACTGCATTTAGCACGTCAAACTTAGCTAGCTTGCCAGCATTTCAATAACTATTTGCATCGGAGAGGCTAAGCAATGTCAGCATAGCTAAATTTATATAATCTATCAAGTATCAGTGAAATGACAGTAAATCTACATTGAACGGTATGAAGCAAACACAGTCAGATCCAATCTAGCTGGCTGCCCCTAAGTGTTAGCTGGTGAAATAATGTGGCTGGTGAAATAATGCGGCATGTGAAATAATGCGATGGTTAATATTAGCAACTTCTCAGCATTAGGTGGGGTGTGTTTGGAGCCTGTGTTTTGTTGGGAGTTGGGAGATGTTTTTTGGTGTTAGTGGACTATCGTTAGCTGTGCTGTTGTTGCTGTGTGTACAGTTCAGAATCTTTACACAAGAGGCTCGCAAGCACACATGCAGAAAATCCAACCCGATTTCTACACATAGGACGCAGAATAGTGGCTGTTCCAAGGACCGAGAAAGCAAGAGTGTGGTTAATTTTTATGTGAGGTTACAACCCATTTACAAATATGCAATAAAAAAGTGAATATTGATAAGTGATTTTATCAGAAAATGACATATAGCCCCTTAAAGGTCCGTTACACCTGCCACTGGACTGGTACATTTCATGTAAATTTGGGCAACGGTCATTTATGTTCTTTTGGAATCACTGACAATCTACCTAATATACCTAAGTATGAAGATGTGTGGACCATTTATGACACCCAGTGTGTTCATTTTATGGATAATTGGCCAGGTCCACTATTTTCTTTCTTTATTTTGAGCTGATGTCACTTAAAGGCTGGCATCAATTGTTTCTGCTCATAGAGTGTGAGAAATGGCTGTAGGAAATAGACTTGTTGGCTTTATGGATGGCTGTCTGTCAGTTGATCAGTCCACCACTTTGGTCCTGAAATATACCACCCACTGTGGATTAAGATGAATTTGTGTACACACATTCACGGTCACCAGACAATGAAGCCTGCGGACTTCCTCGAGCACCTCCATGAAATTGACATTTGTGGTTTTGAGGTAAATGTCTTGACAACTATTTGATACATTGCACTTAAATTTGGTTAAAACATCCATGCTTCCCCTCTGGATGAACTGCAATAACTTTTCTGATCTATTAACTTTTCCTCTAGAGCCATCATCAAAATTCATTGTCAAAAGTTAAGTTTCTGCTATCACTAAATTCCTTTAAAACAAATGACATTCCCAACAACCACAGCTCTAGTTGGTCTTTAGTGCTAATTAGCAGCCGTTAGCATGCTAGCATGCTAAACTAAAATTCGTTAGCATTTAGCTCTGAACACCACTGGACCTAAGTGCAGCCTCACAGAGCTACAAGCATGGCTCTTCTTGTTTACTTGATTACATGCCAGATTTCTATGTCTATGTATGTACCTATTGTAAATATCTACTTTATCTGATAGCAGATAACCGGTGAACACTGAAGCTCTGACCAACAGTACTACTGAAAATGTTTTATTGCTACAAAGGTGAAAAACAATTGTTATGACCAGGTACTCTTACAGACCTCTGTTCCTCTGTCAGTTACAACCTTAATCACATGCCTATTGTTCACACACACAGACAGGCCGTTGTGCGTGTGTGCGTTTGATAGCGCACACACTTGTGGTCTATATATCACACAAGACAAAATCCCTGTCTGTCACCACAGCAGTATGTGGCACAGTATTTATCTTACAGCTGTAGTTAGCCCCGAGTGGTACATTTCATCTGTACCACTTTCAATTGTATTCAGACGTGGGAGTGGGAGCACAGGGTTGCCTCGCTGTATCTGTATCTCTCATAAAGCACAGCTTCATGGTACTGTTACATTATCTGATTTATAGCAAAGGGGGGCGAGTTAGAAGCTTTGCAGCTCTGAGCAGGTTGGCAGCATATATCAGCTGGGTCTTTTGTACAGAACAGTGGGCTTTTTTCCTTCTGAAATACATTACTGCAGAGAGTATTGAATCAGTGGTTGAAAGGATTAGATAGATAGATAGATAGATAGATAGATAGATAGATAGATAGATAGATAGATAGATAGATAGATAGATAGATAGATAGATAGATAGATAGATAGATAATTTTATAAGAAGTTATTTCCTTTGTCAGTGATTGTATAAATAGCATTATAAAATATCAACCTTTTCAAGGTCTTATGTATTTGCCTTGTAGTCATATTTTTTATGTTCAAATCAGAGACTATGTTCAACATAATATCCCTAAATATTAATTTTCTGCTTGTCTCTCTGCCTTTACTCCTACTGTTAACACTTGTCATCTTGCAGATGCATGGGCAACTGATTTGGCTGTCTTATCTGATGAGATGCGGGCAGAATGACTAGCAAGTGTTATAAATTCCTGTGCAACTGCAGGAAACAGAAAGGCTGTGATGATAGAGGGAAGCATTTTATTTGTCCATGCTGTGAAAGAGGGGAAGGCAGCTCATCCACTTCTCTTCCACTATACACCGTGCCACGTGTACACACATAATAGCAGCATCTAATTATTAGGCTGTTTAGGTGTGAGCTGAGATCTTGATCACAGCTATTCCGTAACTTTTTCTTCCATGCTGTGCATGCATTTAAAGGTGCTGAAAGCATGCAGCCTCTACCTTGCCTGGATTGTTTGTGGAAACACGCCTGGCATGACAAAAGGAGCAGCAAACTTAGTATGTTTCAGTCTACAAACAATCACAAAGCTCCACTGACCTCGAAACATTTATAAGCAGAACTGGAGGATATAAACAGGCCATGGATGTCTCCTCTTAAACCCACAGCAATGTCACTTTATGAGAATAAACAGATTCATTAAATTCCAAAGGGGAAGAGGGGAAGAATTTCTTTTGATCGGTGCAAATTGATTTTTAACAAAGTGGTAACTAGTAATTTTACAAAATGCAACTGTTTGTTGCATCAAAGCTGTGCAGATTTTGTTCTGAAGGTGTTGTTGTTTGACAGGACGTTACTTGACATGCTATTACAACACCTTTGGAAGGCATCACCATCATCAGACTCCTTTATCTCTTTCACACAAGCACACGCGCGCGCGCGCGCGCACACACACAGCACACACACACACACACACACACACACAAACATACACTGTCGACGTGTACTCACACACTGATGCACACATACAGTAACATGAGTTCTCTCATATGGCTGACTGTCTTCCAGCAATTACATGATGTGCGGTAATTGCCAGTCTCTGAAGCGGGCTCTTCAGACACACTTCAAAGGGAGCGGAGCGCGTCCACGGACGCAATTAACAAGATCAACGGAGCCCAGATGAGCTGGCGGGCCCCGCGCTCCTCTCCCCATTGTTCTCATTTTCACTCTCATTAGCGAGTACGTGGTGGGTGGGGGGTGGGATGCGTTGGACACCTGCGTAAAAGCGGGGTGCTCGGTGTACAACGCAGGGAGAGAGTGGCACGGTGGAGCAAACACCAGCACAGCACAGGGACAGTGGTGTTAATGATGGTTGTCGAAGTTACCGGAGGGAAGGGCACAAACAGCCAGCTGTGGGTGTCGAGGCATGTGAGGAAGGGGAGCCGACTCAAGAGACAGAGGTGTGTGTCCCTTTGTGCTGTGTGTGTGTGTGTGTGTGTGTGTGTGTGTGTGTGTGTGTGTGACGGATGCACCTGGGAGAGGATATCACCACGGCAACTGGATTGAGGCTGTCAGTGCACAGAAGAAGCTGCAGCTTCACTTTTCACGCACGTGGACTCTCTCTCTCTATCTCTGTCACACACACACAGACACACTCAATATAAGTCAGGCTTGTCTGGTCCATGAACATCTCTAGTGACACCTAGAGGACACCAGTCGGAAACATACAGACAGACAGGGAGTCAGACAGACAGGTGGAGGAACACCTCTGGTTACAGTTGATTTACTGTCCAACACTAATGTCATTTCTCAACCGAAACCAGTGAGGAATTTTATATTCTTTCCACATTTCCCTGGTGAAATTTGTCATTGCCCCTGTTTGGAATAACTGGAGTTGATCCTGAGTGTTGGAGACAGTGAAAGTATTTGATGATGCATCACAGTTCATCAAACACTTAACAAACTCTCCCTCCTTCACTCATCTGTCTTTATGGCCGACCAGCCGCTCTCCACCAGCCCCCTTAAGATCTGAATATTGCAACTCTGTGGCACCAATTCAATTTCTGCAAGCAATAAACTAAATATATATATATATATATATATATATATATATATATATATATATATATATATATATATATATATATATATATATATATATATATGTATGGTAGACTACAATGCATTCAATGCATCCACCACCACCAAAAGGGAAAACATTTAACTTCAGTTGTTGTATTCTTTCAAAGTTGGATTTCCTGCTGTCTAGACCTCTTTAGTCTTGGTTTTTATTCGAATGCAGCCTACTAGGCTTGTAAAAGCCTATTGGTTAGAGCTTTTAAGAGAGCCTTTCATTTGTTTCTCTTGAATGTTTAATGCTGCAAGGCACAGTGGTGCATAGGAAGACTTCGAAGTGTGTGTGTGTGTGTGTGTGTGTGTGTGTGTGTGTGTGTGTGTGTGTGTGTGTGTGTGTGTACGTGTGTGTGGTGTGTGTGTATGCGTGTGTGTGTGTGTGTGGCACATGTAGCAGCAGCCAGTCAACTTTTATCATGTAGAGGTGCATTAGAATGCATTACTGCTGTTCTGCTTCAAAGTACCTCTGACATAAATGGACCAGAGAGATGAGGGGAAAGTAATCACACTAACCTGACGCTTTTCAGCAATTTCTATCCTTGCCCACTGTGGGGGAAATCATCCAACTCTAAAACGTTCATTATGCAAGAATCTTGAAGCAAAGGCAAACGTGTGACAAGGAACGTGTTTAATTTTTCACACAATAGCAAAACTGGACCAAGCATTGTACGGTGCAGACAAACGACATTAAAACATCTAACCCTGACCATGCTCTATCTATTCAGTCTTACCCTGCCCAGACCGCACGCTTCCTGTGCCAAACCACAAGAGGACAAGAGGGTGGGGGAAAAGGGACCATTGGCCTACTGCAAAAACACCAGCTTTTAGAAGACTTCAGTTTAAAAAAAGAGGCCGGTTTTCTTGTACATCCAATTGTTATTGTCATTTGGCTTTTATAAGCTGGAGTGAAAAATTGCTTGTGTGAAAACAAGGTATTAAAACTGTTGGATGTGTTTCTTCTCTTGGCAGTTGGCCTGTAGATGGTAATAGACTGAGCTAGCTATAGTTGGCTGCCTGGCTGTAATTTGTACAGCAAGGCAAGGGCTTTGGAACAAATTGTACCATGCGGCTGAGACTATAGAAATTGCAGCGTTTCTGGCTGCTTAAAGCAGTTCCGCTCCATGTGTAAGAAAGAAAATCTTGGCTGACGTATGAACATGTTCCTGCCCATGTGCACTTACACACATTAACACACATGCAGGTGCATATTCACACACATACACTCCATTAAACCACTCTTGGCTGGTACGGATATGCGACATACAGCACAGTTTGGTAAATGTCTGTCTCCGCAGCTTAGGGAGAAAGGGAACACTGTGTGAATGTGTGTTTACATCTCAACTCCAATGCTGTGAACTTCGTTTCACAGCAGCCAGATGGAGATTTAGCATGTGAACATGCACGCCACAGAGATGAAAATACACATAGCGAAAAGGACTAAAAACAGAGAGTCTTGCCACTCTAATCTGACTGTGGCTTTTGGATGGTGGGGAAATGTAGTTCAATTACAGGGAATTTTGGAAACTCAAACTCATTGAGAAGATGGGCTCCAACCAACAAAGAACCATCTTAATCAATAACCTAAAGAAGCCTAACCAATCATGGACACGCACTGAAAAACAAATGAGAGTATGACACGCGCAGATCAGATGTGGTCCTCTCAGCCTGTACATCTGTAAAGAAAAATAATCAGAAAAAAAATGTGGTTTGTTTAAATACATAAATTATGTAATAGACAGTCACAATGTTTTAAAAGTCCAGACAGATGTAGAAAAACAAAACTTTTGACCCACATTCCATCTGAAAGGGATTCTGTGTTTGTGTTAATGTGTGTGTGCACGCGTCTGTGCATGTGTGTGTTTGTATGTAGATGGGAGTGGCCATGACTGGTAAGGGAACCAGCAGACAGACAGACACAGAGCGCGCCTCGGCTTTAACAGGGCCTGTGTAATTATGGTCAACCACACTCCCCACCGCCACCTTTATTTATAGGGTTGCAAACACACTAGGGCTTCAGAGTGCTTTTCCCTGCGCATTCCAGCGCATTGGGACTTTTTGGTGGGGGGTGTAAACAAATGATATTTTAAGTGTAAAGGGGGTTGGGATTGTTAGTTCATGTGTGTGTGTGTTCTCAGATTTGAAGACAGATCAAATTTGCAAGATAGAATCAAGAATCTAAATGTATTTGGGATTTCTAAGATTCCACAGTATGTCAAGGAAAAACTTGGCTTTCACCAGATTGTCGGTTCAGCGGTTATCACAAAAGTGTCTCTCCTTGTTTCCCGGCTTTGGGGACAACTTTGATGAAGATGGAGAGTAACTCATGCTAACTAGTCTGGACAGAACTCATCAAAGAAACATGCCGTTGAGGTTTGGTCAGAGTCAATGGGGAGGGACAGCCTCTGGCCACAAACCTCTAAGGACAGTGGGCCCATTTGCCCTGTATAGCCTTTAGGCATGAGCCACGGTGGCCCAAAGCCAGCCGTCACCTTGGGGATGCGGCAGAGTGGAAGTGAACAGACATTCGAGTTAACTTGAAGGGAAAAGAGGAAACACATGGATGTGAACTGGTAGCAAGAATTCTGATTTTAATATATATACATATACTGTGTATATATATATATATATACACACACACACTGTAAAAACACTGTAGTATTTTTTTAATTTAAATGTGTGTGTCTCTCGCTTTCTTTTTGTGCCAGTCAGTCACATCTGCTGCACAACTGAAGGAAGTGTAAAATGTTCAGGATATCCTGTTGTAATGAAACTCCAGGTTGAATGAAAGAGAACAGGGTGGGTGTAGCTCATGTGTAATTCCTGTTTGTGGACACATGACACAGAGTAGTGACGAGGCTCAGGGCCGCTTAGGAACACATGAGCAGGTCCTGCAAACTGTGTGTGATGTGGTGGGGAGGGCAGGGGGCTCATATTGAGTGCAGGTGCTGTGAGAAACAAAGATGGGGGGTGGGTTATAAGAAGTGAACAGGGAAAATTAGGGGCTTTGATGAAAACCAAAGACATCTGTGATTATGGTGTATGTGTTCATGCATGCCTGACACATGCTTGGCTGCAGCAACATCAGGTGTTCTATCTATCTATCTATCTATCTATCTATCTATCTATCTATCTATCTATCTATCTATCTATCTATCTATCTATCTATCTATCTATCTATCTATCTATCTATCTATCTATCTATCTATCTATCTGTCTGTCTGTCTGTCTGTCTGTGATCACCCAGTCTGACAGCATTTGGGTTCCTCATAATCTCCAGGAATATTTTATCCCAAAGGCAGCTCATATTCAGAGGAGAGTGAAAGAGATGGAGATAGGGTGCCATGAATAAATCACTTAGTATCAGTTCACTCTCCTCAGCGAGGCTAAAACCTCGATGCTCAAGCTGGTGGCATCTCACCTCGGCCAATGGGCTGGATAATTGATGGAACTTGAAGTTATTTCATGTGATATCAAACTCTTATGCGTGCATGTGCAATCACCTCTTCCAGAGCCCTCTGTGGACTGGTGCTTTCATTCTTGCAATGGTCTAATTTTCTCTGTAATGCCTTGACAGAGCAGCTGTAACAAAAGCTTCTCTGGATTCAAACTTTGTGTTTCTTCCTTGTCTCTGGGATGTAATGCTGCTGCCCAGTGCTTTCTTGGCTTTGTGCAGCAAATGCATAAAAAGCGTACAAGCCGTCTCTATAGAAGCCAGACGGCTGAGAAATAGGGAATTGTATGGGCTGCTGATAAACAGAAGAGAGGAAGACGGAGAGGGAATCTTCTCACAATAATATGTGGTGTGTCGCGAGCCCTTTCTCAGCGGTTGTGTTTACCCTCACTTAGTCCTCCAGGGGTAATTTGGGGAGAGGAAGAGAAACAGAAAGTTAGACAGAGCACAGAGAGACCAAAACTAGCAAATAACTGTCAGGAGGCAGCCTGTCTCCTTCAATGTTAGGTGTTTGTGCTGACAAACACACAAAGTCAAGTACACAGCGGCACACTGATGCATCAGTACATGCACGTACGGTACTTTTTTACTTTCTCTGTCTTTTTCCAGACGCGCACACTCTCAGAACTGAAGATGAGCTTTAACAGTACAGTACAGTACATGAGCATGAGGATTGGCTTTGTTGTAGTCGTTTGGCAGAGAGCAGTTAACGATGCACCTTCAAACTTAAGCATCAGTGACAATATCTCACTCCCATCCATCACTCACTGCTGGCTCGCAGCACCGAGAACAGATTCACACCCTATCCTAGCCTGTTCTTAACCGTCAGGAGGATGAGAAAATACCCAGACCAGGGTCAGCGGTTGGGTCAAGCCTCTGCCGGCAACTTGGTCCTATCTGTGTGTGAGGGAGTGAAGGTGACATGGAGGAGAGGGCTGAGGATTGTTACTTGTTTCCACCGAGAGACATGGAGCCCAGGGTCAATATTGACCATCAACCATCCGTGAGCTTGGCTGGACACCGCTTGACTTTTCAGACTTCAGTTCATTCTGCTTCAACGGGGGGAGGGAAAGTCAGGGGAAGGGACTCCAGCATGGAATAAAACCAGGCTCAACAGCTCTCACACACACTCGCACCAACACTCATACATGCACATGCACCAGTCTCAATCTGCCATCTGGAGAAGACAGGCAGGTATGAAGAGGCATTAAGGTGAACTGTGTGGGAGTTGCAGCGGTTTGGGCAGAGTGACAGAAAAGGTGACAGAGAGAGGGAGAGAAAGTGAGAGGAAAAAAAGAGAGTGTTGGAAGGGGATGGAGCGGGGTGCGGTGAAATGTAAAATGGGATTATAACAGCATCACTCAGCCTCTCATATTTGTTTTAACTGGACGCGGTCAAACCATCTCGGCTGCCGGTTTGTCTTTTGGAGCGCTATTCAAGCCTGACCTGGCAAGCCCTTCACCCACCTTTCCTGCACATACACATATCCACACAACAAATACACAGTATTGCAATCCCAATCCCTCCTGAGCTGAATACTTTCACCACAGTGTTGTAGTCAGAGCTGAAGCCTCTGAGATGTGGTCCATCATGCTCTACTCTCACTGGCAGACAGACAGAAGCAGCAGTTCAGCGCCAAGAACAGTACATGAAAACACTTCAGACACCACCACAAAGCAACGCCACTCAAGGGGAACTATGCTATGGCTATACTGGGATATAACAGTCCAGATTAAGGCTTTACTTTAAACATGAACACTGTCTGAGTAGACTCAGGGATTCAAAATAAAAACGGACATGCTGACTGGACGCTCTGATCTGTGGGCTTTTCATAAGAATCGCCTGTCAGGGGCAACTCAGACTAAACAAGTGGTCTGCCTGCAGCCCTGTAAGAAGCTTCTCATAATATGTGACAGGACTCGGATGAAGCACATAAAGATGAAACATATGCTACCAGATTTTGTCATTCAAGAACATCTTGGAGTTGTCAGGAGGGCCAGAATATCCAGTGTCCAGCCTGAGCCCACTACGCGATGAACTCCTGTCAATGCTCTCAAGTCTTGTTCATGTTTTCTTACCATTTATGAAAGTTGTCTGCAAAGAAAAACAGGAAAAAGGAGGGAGAGTAAGGGATGATGGAGGAAGAAGAGTTGCGATCATCTTGGAGAGACTGCTCCTTTGTTCTGTTGCATTAATCTGCTTTTTTCTCTTCTGCTCCCCTGCTCGTTCTTTTGATCCGCTGTTGGATCATCCCCTTGATGATTCACTAACAGCAAAAGAAATTAAATACATCGGATTGACGACCCGCTCTCCCCTTATCCCCTCATCCCCTCATCCCCGCCTCTCCCCTCTCTTTGCCACCAAAAACCTCCCTCTTCATCTCCTTCCTCTCCTCTACTCCCCCAGGCCTCCATTTATTCAATAGATAAGCAGCGGATCTGTTCGTTATCAATTCTCTCTCCATCTCTATCCCTTTTCCCTTCTTCCTTCTTTTCTGTTTTTTCCCTCTGCGCAGTGCTTAATCCCAGCCTTGCGGTGGATGCATGTCAGAGATGTAATTCCATTGTTTAACATGCTCTTCTGAGCCCCCCACCCCACCCCAAACTCAGTCACTCCCGGGGCCACATGCATATTCATCAGCTATCAAAAACAAAAGGCAGATCACACTTTCTGTCATGTACCACAACCAGCACTATTCAATTTTCTCCCTTCTTTGCTGCTTCTGGCAGATTAGTGCATGTTATAGATATCTCAGACACACAAATCCTAAGTACTAACATATAGACATTCAATCAGAGAAAGAGAGTTTTTTAACATGCATGCAAAAGCTCCTTATACTTTCCCTTATGTGAAGATCCTGGGAAGTCTGGGGAGAGTGTGGAGCTCAATGATAGTTGGAGGCAGATTTAAGATCAATGTAGGAAAAAGGGGTCAGTTATGCAAAGGGACATGCATGGCTCTGTGAGACTGTAGGCCATTCATCAGGCTGCACAGTCTGAGCCCGAGTGAGAGTCAGTCCCCAGGTCATGCTACAGTCTTCTGGTTGATGTCCAGAGTGCACCGGCGCACAGCTCCAGGTTCCAGGCTCCAGGGCCAGACAGATGTAAACATGGCCTGACCGCACACAGAGGCACAGTGCCAGCCTGCCCTCACCTCACGCATAAAACAGCCAAGGAGGCCACACTGTGGGCTAGGGGACAGACAGAGCTGAACTTGGCTGGAGGCGAGGAGGGTGGGGAAGAGGGAGAAGAGAGGAGGGGGGATGGAGGAGGGAACAAGGAAGGAAAGAGAGAATGAGGCAATGATTTTATGCTTGTTAGAGCAGTTCACATTTATATTTTAAAAAACCTGTGGCATCAAGGCTTACTTGCCTTAACATTGTATATATTCTATTTTGCTTATTATTTGCAGTTCCTAATTGCGGTTCATGCCACCAGCGGTGTGTGCATTCGGGTGGATCTGCTTAGATATTTTCTCCAACGCCATATCGTGACAGATACGCTGGGCTTCTCAGCGCCTGTTTGATTTATGCGTCAGGACAAATATGGGTCAAAATGAAACATCCAACACGGTGGCTTCTTCTTGCTTGTTCTTCTTTCTTCTTTTTCATTCCCTTTGCACTTTCTTCTTTTCAAAGCTCGGCTCAGCGGGACTGTGTGTCTCTGCTGCACCACAACCAGGTTGTGTTAGTGTGTGTGTGTGTGTGTGTGTGTGTGTACGTTTGTGTGATGAGACGTGACAAGCGCCTTCATCCTCCCCTCAGACGCCGCATTCCACAACGCTCTGCAACTCGCTCCGTGTGGCGCGCTTTTCATCTTTCCTCTCCCCATTCCTTCCTTATTCTTCTTCTCTTCTCTTTCCCTCCCCATGCTCTTCTTCTCCTCGCTCTCACAGGTGTAAGAAAGGCGCATGGAGGAATGAAAGGGACAAGATTCTAATTAGAGGAGGAGGCTGAGACAAAAGCAGGGGGATAACGAAGGGAAGCAACGATAACACATGTAAAACACAAAAGCCTTAATCTTAGAGAGCGTTTGGAGGGATCTCTCATTTCTCTCCCTCTACAGTGAAGCGAGGTAGGGGGGTTGTGTGTATGGGAACACGAGGGGATAGGATGTGATTATGAGCACTGAGCTGACTGACACAGAGATTGGTGTGTGTGTATCTGCGAATATGTGTGTGTGTGTGTGTGTGTGGTGTGTGTGTGCGTGCGTGCGTGTGTGTGTGTGTAAATCCCCACAGGGCCTTCAGCTCCCTCTGTTCATAGAGACCAACATAAAAAAACACAGCCATGTAAAAACATGTAGGCTGTTGTACTTTCAGCATTGTTTACTTATTTGGAAAAAAGTGCAACAAAGTATCAATTTATTTAAGTAACTTCATCTTAATTCAGCGCCTGTGAAGAAGTTTCATGCACAAGTTAAGATGCACTGCTCTATCTACTGTAAGTTTTTGTTAAAAAAGGAGGCAAAGACAAAACATCAAGTCCTCAATCCACTCTTGCTGCCTCTCTACTTGGCCAAAAGGAACAGCTGGATGCTTCTCAAACTCTCCCCAACCTCCCCTCCAGTGTTTCTTGCTTTGTATGTGGATTCTGTCTATTTACTTATTTGTGTAGCCTCTGAGCGTCTCTGACAAGCCGCTGCACCTCCAGGGTCCTTGGGTGATATGATAGGGTTTGGGGACTTTGGTTTCCATGCCACTGCTGTGAATCTCCATTCAGATGATGAAACTGTGGTGCAGCTGTGTCTGCGGCTCACGGTGGGATGCTGGTGTCTTACATGGCTCTCTCTGCGAGGCTGAGGCGAATTCTCACTGATGAAAGAGCCTGCAAATGTGCCTCTTTTGCCCGGGCCCATACATCTTCTCAATGAGAAACCACTGTGACTGTCATCTGCCCATGCATGTGTGTATATGTGTGTGGTTGTGTGTGTGTTTGTGTACAGGCTAATAACCTCACAGCCCTACTTTAACTGCCTCACACACACCACTACTGTCAGAACAGCCATATACAGTATATGTGTATTGTTAATTCAGGTGTGTAGGCAATGGAGTGAAGAAACAGGTTAGACAGTCTGTCAAATTATGTTTCAGTGTATGTGGCAAAAATGACAGACATGTGTCGAAAAGATTTTTTTGTTCTTGCACAAATCTTGCTGTGAAGTTTGAATCCTGTGAGTCACAGGGAGACTGAAAATAACAGCAAAGATAACCTGGCAAAGCACATTTCCACAGAGTCTTCCCTGAGGTGATGCAAGACTTTAGACAAATGTCTTGTTTGTTCACCACTGAATGGCCATCTTTCAACGGGTGGCATGCCAGCACAAACACACACATACACACAGAGATTTGCACACTAGAGCAGATCATTTTTCTCCCTCATGAAGTAGGTAGCGAGAATATTACAAACCAAAATCATAATGCATTGCCGTAGGCCAGAGGTCGGACGAGGAGAGGCAGCTGTGTAACTGCATTACTGTCAGACAGACAAGGGAATAGATAGATAGATAGATAGATAGATAGATAGATAGATAGATAGATAGATAGATAGATAGATAGATAGATAGATAGATAGATAGATAGATAGATAGATAGATAGATAGATAGATAGATAGATGTGTGTTTGTGTGTATATCTGTGTTTGTGTTTGTGTCAGTGAGAGAGTGACAGCAAAGAGCCTTATCCTCCATTAATAACAGCCACTAATCCCCTGATGTGATTACCTCTCCCTCTCTCTCTCTCCCTTTCTCCCTCCTCCTCTACTTTACCCCCTCCCTCCATCCTTCCACAGTCTTTCTCCCATTCAACAGCGCCAGCCACTTGTCTTCCATGGCAGAGCTCAGCCAGTCCAATCCCCTCAACAGATGCAAGACTTCCACTGTGTTCAGCTGCCAGGACGATGGAGGTCTTCCAATTTGACGCCTCTCCTTACTAGAACTCGCCTCTGGGCAGGTGTATTAAAAAAAGCAAAAGTCAGTGGTGTTAGTGCTGAGAAGGAAGCACATTTAAACAGATTAAGACCCATGCTTCTGTTCAAAGCTTGACACATAATGCTGCCTGAATGAGAGGTGACGTGTGATATGAATCGTACAAGATATGGTTTTGGATGTTCAAACGTTTATGGAAATATCTGCAAGCATTAAGGATTATGGGTGTGCAAAGGGAGGCAACAAGCATGTCAGTATAGCTATTTCTGTCCTCAATGACTGGCTGCCAAATACATTTTTTTCAGCATTTGATAAACTCGCTACAGTACATCAATATAAAGTCTAGCGTGTTTCTATGGAAACTTAGACTTCCGAGAAGGTTGAAATTTGCCACTTAGCTCAAGCTCAATAATAACATACTATGAGCATACTTTATGCATCCTAACACTGTCAAACATGCAGTTTAACACACAAAAGGCTTCACTTCTTTCTTCAAACAACTTTAAAAAGTATCACACGGTTGTGGGAAGAGCAGAGGGACATATTCTGAAAATTGACCTTAATGCCTTTTACATGTAGATGCACAAAAGCAAAGCAAAAGCATTGTGCAGATCGACAACTCCAACTGCCAGGCAAATGCTCTTATAATGTACATACACACACACACACACACACACACACACACACACAGGCTGATGCAGGTCCCCCGGGGAAGCGACAGAGCAGCGCAGCGTTGTACTTGGTTTACTTGGTCTACTTGGTGATGTCTCCATGGAAACTGTTATGTCTGACCTTCAAACATGTGCACTGCCTTCCATCTGGCTCAGGTTGGCTAATCAGATCACATCAACACACACACACACACACAAATGAACCGAACCGTCAGATCTCATCATGAATGAAAAGAATTTTTTTGGCAATTTTTTAAATTGCCACATCACCATCCTTTTCAACATGTTTGTGATCAGTCACTGTAATATCTGAATATTTCTCCAGCTCATACAGAACGTATGGCTGTAATTGCTACATGTTTTCATTTGCACACTGACAGGCATGCTATGGCTCTAACAAGAAGAAAAGTTCAGTTTGAGCTGCCGTAGTTTGCAGGGATTTTGGATAAAGACTTGATTCAATTAGTGCTTCTTTCATCGGCAAATAGGCCGTACCCCCCAGCACTGTGCATGCTTCCACAAACTGCCTATGTGTCTATTTTTTGTTCCACCTCAACTGCCTGCACCTTTCATTTCTGTTCCTTTCAATACTTACTATCTGCTATGCTGTTCGCAAATATATAAGGCTCTCCAGAAGGTCCAACATCTGGCAGCTCCTTTAGGCTCAGGGCCCTGCATCCGTTTTGGGGCAACGAGGCCTGGAGACCAGCCCCTCCTGTGGAGCTCAGCCTTTGGTGTGTGTGGTACCGTTCAGAGTCTCCATTTCCTGAGTGCTGGTGCCTTGATGTGGCCAGAACTATAGTGTATGATTTATTACAGTACTAACTCTATCCCCACTGCTAATACTGCCATTATTATGACCATACACTCACCCCTCCCTCCTCAATCTCCCACCTGCAGTCTTACACTGAAGCCTTTACCAGATATAGCTGACACAGCTCTGCATGGCTTACATAGGGAGCGTTGTGTTGTTGCCCTAATGGATGTTTGGTCTCAGTAGAAGATGTTTAAAGAGGGCGGGGGAGCCATGCTGTGGATGAGGTGACAAAATTGTTGGAGTGATGACACATTGTTAATCAACTGCAGGTCAGTGAGTTTAGTTGTTTCCATCTGTGTCCCAACTCCTTGTCCTTTGTTGCATTGAATACTGATTTGTTGCCTTTTGTGGTTTACTGGTTGTAGGCATGGTCCAAGGGGAACCAGAAAAAGTGGGGGTGGAGGTGCCTGAGAGGTAAATTGGTTTTTGGCTGTGTGGTCAATCAAAGCGACCTCATCAAAGTCATCCAACCAGTGCTTCCCACAACCTTCCTTGCTGCTTTCCTTCTGTTTATGTAAGTGCCACACAGTGTAATCGGCAGGGCTTGAACTGAGAGGAAGATGGATGAAAGGCGAAGGGGTCGGAGAGGTGCAGATATGGAGGAAAGAACCAGAACAGGAAGGCGCTCGTGTTTGCATAAACAAAGCCAGAGTGAGGAGGCAGACGAAAGAGGGAGAAGGGCAGCGGACAGCGGAAGTGAGGGGTCCAGAGATGAGACGAAGTCCAGAGAGGAGGGATGTGGTGGGGTTGTGTTTACAGGCCACGGACACACAGAGTAATGTGGCTTTAATGTGTCAGCAGGACTGAGTTTGTGACGGGTTACGTCTGCAAACCAATAATCAAGCCATATTTACACCACTGTAGACAATTAGTCCACATCTCAGGAAGTGTGGCACGTGAATGCAGAAAGAACAAAAACAACAGTTCTTTCATCAGTGGCTTAGTTGTCTTGTTCTTTAGAAAGAGAAATAAACAAGCAGAAAAGGAAGTGGAAGCCCTTTTTTAAACACCCATTCATACGCATACAAACATTGATCGGTGTTGTGGTCCCCGCTGAGACATGAGCTTTGGTATCCCCCTTGTGAACCCCCATTAGTAAGAGACTCCCTCGCAGGCAGCTGCCTCAGAGCTCCACAGAGGTATCAGGTCTACGCCTCTTCCTCATCTCCTTAATTAGGACAATTAAGAGATTTACAGCACAGATGGATGGAAATCCAGCTGGCTGCAGTGCCTGCCCCAGAGGAGGGCTCCTTCGATATTGAGGTGGAGTGGAGATCAGCAGATCAACTCACTGGTGGGACTCTGCCGCCATCTTGTGGTTGTAGATTGATACTGGTGGTCAGTGTTGTGAGCGTTGTGGAAAGGAAATGCCACACATTTCTGTTTTCTTTAGTTTCTTCAATGAATGGAATTGTGTTTTAGAGTTTAGTTTTAATTGAAGGATTGGCACCAGGTCCTCAATTTAAAAATGATGTACACCAGCTGAGTGTAGACTATTCAGTTTTACAGTAATGAATCAAACTTTTTTTTCATTCAAAAGATTTTATTCAGTGAGCCATGTGTGTAAGGTTAGCCATAATTTAAAGAAAATAACGCGATAGAGGATTTTTTTGAGTTTTTTAATAATTCAAATCAAAATGTTATCTCAAGAGTGCATTTATATTCAGTCCTGTTCAAGTAGTCCTTCAGGGCTTTTACCAGCTGATTGATTTAGCATGTTTTCAAACAGGCACATCCAGTATGGCCACAGCTTGTGGCAGGTAACCATTAGCCTAGGTAAATCTGTTGTGTTCATTTTCTCAGCGATGCTTGTACCAACACAACACAAAATATTTTACCCAATAAAATAAAGCAGCCTACATGTCGACCACCAAAAACTGTTGAAGTTAATTACCATTAAGGCAAATGATCGAAGATGTAGTACAATTCCATAAAGCGATATAAAAATAAAACAACTGATTTAATGACCTGTCGATGCTTATAGCTTATAAAAGAGTAAACAGCAGATAGCCTGTATAGTTAGAAAAGCATAAAACAAATGAACAAATACAAAAAAAGCTGCAATAAAACAATATTGGAAGTAGGTCTATAGCAGGCTAATATAGAAGTAGGCTAGTATCGCATCCAGTGAGCATGGAAGAAAGCCTGGTAAAAAGGCAGACTTTAGAGGTTATTGTAAGTATAAAATCTAAAGTACACTGGTGTTGTGATTAGAGCTTATTTAGTCAGCGTTTACAAAGTAGGGATTATTTAGGCATATTTGTTTGGTTAGTTTCAATCACCTGATCTCCTCAATTTTCTCAATGACATAACTAATTAACAGAAATTAAATATTCTTTTGCAAATTTCAGTCATTCTGTCTGCTTATTTATGAGTTGTGTAAAGCTTTAACTGAGAATTTTATAGCTCTTGTAGTGACTCTGATCCTCTGTAACGTAGTGCTCCACTGGCCAGCCACCTGCAGACAAGAAAAAGTAACTGTTCGGTCATGTAGAGGTGTTTTCAAGTGGTTTAATTCTCAACATAATTGAGCCAAATACTGCAAATACTCACATATTGAGGCTGCCCTTTTTATGCCTTATTCCTGTAAACAACCAGTGTGAGGATCAAATTAAAGAGGGACATTTATTCTAACTTCTTAATTTAAGTTGCCATGCTGTTTGGGATACTTACGTCTTAGTTGCCATGTGGTTAATATGGCAACAGTCAACACCACCAGCACTACTGGCACCACGATGGCCACTAGGTGACCACTCGGACTCTCCTCGACGATCAGCTGGCAGAGGAAGTTCAACAAAAGGTCTACTTTACCTCCACTGGAGACGTAACATTAAGAACATACAAACAAGCTAGCAGATACAGAGCCTGTAATTCACAAGCTAATTAGATTGTTTTTGTCTACTGAGTTATTAAACAGTTGCATACATTTACTGAATGTACAGTTACTGTACATTCATGTTCCGCTGATACAGACAACCATTAGCATTCAGTTGGAGTCCTGTTTCTCCACGCATGAATGTAAGTCCAATATTCACATTTTAGCTCTGTTTTGTCTCTAATAACATCTGGAAGATCTATTGGCAAAAATGCAATATAATATCTATAACTATGTTTTCAGTGATGTATGAAGGCCTTACATGATGAACCATTATGTCTTTATTACCTTAGAATGTGCCATTTCTATCTACATATTCTGCAGGTCCCCTTAAGTGGATGTCTACATGTTGTGCTGCCATGTTTCTACAGTAGCCCAAACGGACAAACCCTGCAGAGCGCATTTTGTCACTACATCGAATATGTACAAAGAAGAAGTGGTAGTAGTCAACTAGTTTATTAGACATAAGAAAATAAGAGAAATTTGGAGCATGGTGCAATCATTTGGTGATGGTATAATCAGAATATTTTTCCTCCTTAAGTCTTTTTTGCAAAAAGAGAAACAAAGTGTAAATGGGATGGCCAGACGTTTTGAAAAATTCAGAACAGTCCTGAATTACGAGAAGTTGTCCCGACTCCTGTCCTATTTGTCCCAAAAATTAGACTAGATTAATATGAGTTTTGAATATAGTCTAATAAAAATATTGAATAGACTACTGATCATTGTGTGGTTCTCAGGCTATAGCAGGGACTGAAGGGCATGGTAGACATTGTGTCAACAGCGTTGTTATAGCCAGAATAGTAACATGCGTGCTCTTTTCCCCTTTTTGTTTTCTAGTGTAGATGAAGATAGTGAAGTTACAGTTACAATGGCAGGGTAATGTGGTTGCAGGCGACCACAGAGAAGGAGCGATCTGACATGCGTGTTGCACAGACAGATTTGACAGCCTCTGCGCTGATAAAATGAATTGAAGAAATTGTTTACCAGATCATCATGATTTAGCCACTGTTACATACCCACAGTTGTCGTATTTTTCATGAACAAAAATAATACATTTTAGCGTTGAGTTTTGATTTTCACATCTTAGGGCTTCACTGTTCTGTTCATTGACACTGGACATACTAATGCACTGGTATGCCACTAAAACTTACACATGAACCTTTAACTAATTTTAGCTTGCTTGATGCTCAACTATGTTCACCAACTAGCTAACTTAGGCAACTAACTTTGCCTGCCTTTTGCTGTGACTTACATTTGAGGAACAACATACAAGCATCAATTAAGCATCAAAAGGCCTAAAGCATTAATGAGGCATCAATACAGTACGAGATCAAGTGACAATAGATTCCAGTAAGAGCAGAAAAAATACTATAAAAAAGCAGAAAAAAGCTATAGTGGGTACCATGTCTAAATGTAAACGTAAATGTTGCTGAACAGGAAGTGACCTAGCAGTTGGATGTAGGTTATCTAGAGTTTTTTGCTAAAACCAACTGCCTACAGGATATAATAAGTTTCTCTGACTCGAACATAGTACAAGTGTGGGAAGTATAACCAAATAAAAGATGCCTAAGCTCTGTAGATAGCTCTCTGTGGGTTTATCACTATAATGTTAAATTATAAATTGTTATGTCATTCAGTGTTAATTTCTAAATAGTTTCATACTTACAGCAGTATGAGTGTCAGGAGATAAGGTTGTAACGAGAACATCCCCATGATGACCTGTCAGACACAACCACAAAGTGAAGTTGCTAAGAGGAAGTTTTGAAAGTGTTGCTAAATTACTAAACTTAGAAATGAAAGTAGATGAGAAGATATCGAGCCACATCAACTATGTTTCCTGTTCTCTGAGGAACTGCAGTTGTGTTGTAATGAAAGTGTAGTTTAGTTATATTTTGGGGCTGCCCCCCAATTTCATCTCTTAAGGAAACTGAGAAGGAAACATTTTGCCACTTGTTAATGAACCACAGCACCATAGTTAACCTACTGTAAAGAGTTAAGCAATGAAAAAAACAGGCCGGTTAAGCCTGATATACCACAGCAACATAGAACACAGTGAGACTAAAAAAAACAGTTATAATCAAGAAATACAACACCTGGTTCTCCTGTGGCGATGGTAAGGACGTTACTAGCTTTACTGGTGCCCAGACTGTTCTTGGCAAACATGCGGATGTTGTATGTTGAGGGATTTATCTCTATGATTGTAGCCTCTGTCTGGTTGGGGCTGAAGTCTACAACAGTCTTTGTGTAATCCCACGAGGCTGTGGGGGTGAAAAAAACCACAATAATATTAAATGCCAAGAGGATTAACAATGTATGATTTTTCTTTCACAGTTGAATCACAGTGAAGTGCCAACAATTTAATTCCTCCAGTGAACTGTTCTCGTACCATTGACTGCTTTATACTCCAGGTAATATCCAGTAATGGGGCTGTCACCTTCAAACCCAGGAGTCCATAACAGAGAAATCGCATTGTCTTTGACCTCCTTTAACTCAACCACTGGGGGATCCGGGGGCACTAGGAGACACAAAGTGGGGTGGGGTGGGGCTTACAGCACAGTTTAATTTTGTGAATTTGGATGTGTTTCTTTCTGGAGAAAGACAAATTATCATGTACAAACAAACCCTGGAGCTGTAGATAAAGTCACAGCTCTGACAAAGTTATGTCTGAAATACAAATGATGTGAGAAACACCAACATTAATTCAGGGAAACAACTTTTAACAGTTTCTTAATGTCCTGTCTATGAAGTACCTGACATGGTAGTTGTAGTGCTGTCTCCCCAGACTGTAGCAGCAGCAACTGTTGTCTCAACTGTTGTCTCAACTGCTGTCTCAACTGTTGTCTCAACTGTTGAAGTTGTATGACCTTGGGGCAGAGTAAGAAAATACATTTTCCTGTCATAATCAATTTACTTATTTTTTTATAGCTCTCAAGAAGTTAATAAATCATTCACAAATATATTAAGCTTCACCAACCCAATAACAGGTAGCCTACCTGAAGTTAAACTTGTAGTGTCTTCTATCCACACTGTGGTAGCAATGGAAGTAGTCATAATAGTTGACGCTGTTGAAGTTTGTTGAACTAAAACAGAATAAAATGCATCTTCAGATCTCTGTAAATGATTTGATATTAAACCGGCATCATAACAATAATTTACTGTATGTTTTTAGTCATATTCTTATATCCTCTTTTGTTTCTCAACTTACCCTTATCCAGAGTGGAGCAGAGAGGTGCAGTTGAGGCAGGTCCAATTCCTGCATTTGTTTTGGCCTGTACAAGCACACCGTATTTGGTGGAAGGGTTCAGGTTGCTCAGGATGACGGTCTCAAGTTCCCGTGTGGCCGTCACACTTAAGTGCTGCCACCTTTTAAACTGTCTGCCAACAGGGTCATACTCTCTGTAGCTAATGCTGTAACTCCGAAGAACTCCATTTCTCAGATCGAGCCTCGGAGGCTGGTCAAGAGAAAACAAACAGAGGGGTAGGGTTAACACAAACCCGCACAGCCTGGATAAAAAGGGTAGAGTATCTTAAGCCTCTGTATTTTATTTTTTTTTAAATTTGAGAAAGTTGTTAAATGTTTCTGCAAATAAAGTTTCAAAACTGTGACATTACCTTCCAGGTGACTTTGATGCTGTGTGAAGTGAGCGCCTCAAGCTTCATATCCAGCGGAGGACCCTCTGGTGCTGCAGGGGAACACTTTTTAAAGGGAACATCTATCCCAAAAAGGGACTGTATTTATTAAACAATATATAATGACTGACTCTACCTGCTTCTTTTGTTGTGACTGTCAGGACATTGCTGGCCTCGCTCATGCCCACACTGTTAGTAGCAAACATGCGAAGGTTGTAGCTTTTGGCAGGTCGCAAATCCACCAGAGTCAGTTGAGTCAATTCAGGATTTGAGACTTGAGTTGTTATTGCAGTGTCCCATGATGCTGTTCAATGCATAGATAAGATCCATAATGCATACACCAAAGTATATTTGGAACGATATAATTAGCTGCCTGATGCCCAAATCCTATTATGATTATTAGGACAGTGTTTGTGTGCTTACCCTGTTTATTTTTTAGATCAACCCTGTAATGTGTAATGGGCTTGCCGCCATCAAACACTGGAGTCCAGCGAATAGTGACAGTTCTTTCCTTCACCTCTCTTGCTATCACCTTCAGGGGATCAGGGCGTACTAAAAAGACAGAAACAATCTGTTGATTAATCAACAGATCAAAAGATAAAAACAGGAAAAACAGTTTTACAATCAATCTATTGTTTAAGTCACTTATGACAGGTGCTTTTTCCAGCTTATTAAATGTGAGCACTGTCAGTCTTCATCTTGGAAATTTACATTTTTCCAACAGGCAGGCAGTCACTGGGGTATTCAAGTAACTAAACTTTGAATGTTGTCACAAATACTGATGTTCTTTTTCCTCTCCCCCTCAGAGATTATAGTATGTCCTTGTGGGTCTCACCTGCCACTACTGTCAGAGTCAGCTGGTGTTTGTGATCATTGAACCAGCCCGGTATCTCCACACGGCAGCCATATCTTCCTGAGTCACTCTCCTGAACCTGCTTGATGGTCAGCGACACATCACCCTCACCAAGGTTACCCCTTAACAGGTAACGCTCTGACAGTCTTCGGACCACTGATGTCCCATCTGATTTGATAACCTCATTAGCACAGCCACTGTTGGGGATGTCTCCTCGACCCCAACATACAGGAAGCCTTCCGTAGTATCCGGCATCATAGTTGCAATTCAAAGTAATATCTTGCCCCACTGTGGTTATGGTAGTTTCTGCAGACACACAACCTGAAAAAGAAAAGCTCCAGTTGCAATTAGGAATATTTAGAAATATATATTAAATAAAACATAATTAATTCAAATCTATGTAATTGTCATGACTGTCTTACCGAGGAGCAGACAAGAGAGGAGAGTGTAACACAGAGGGAGACGTCTTCTGCCTAAAAAGATCATTTTACTCTCTTGTCTCTTTTGGATTAAGATCACCTACAAAAGGACACTAAACCAAATCACGGTGTGGTTTCAGCTTTGAAAACCTTCCAGATCACATGATGCTGTCCTTGGGATGCTCACACAAACAACTTATGCTTGCAGAAGAGGAATGTAGAAAAGAGCTGTTTCCTTTTCTGCGGTTTTGGTTCCCTTATTCCAGAAGTGGTACACTGTTTCATTTTGATGATTAGACAGAGACAGAATCTTGTCAACATAATGTCTTCTCTCCTGGTGTTTGGTCTCAATCCATGAAGTGATAGGGATAGAAAGTTTTAGTTTAACCATTCAAACTCTTAACTTCTCCCTTGGGTGTAGGAGCTGGACAGAGCAGCTTTGCATCCACACAGGTTGTGCAGTACCTTTTGAATTGAGCACACACTGGAAAATTATTTTGGTCCAGTAGATGATATTCAAGACTTTAAACACTCTGAAGCTAACCTCAATACCAACTCTAATTATCAGCATGTGAGCAACACACAAAATGGTTTCCAATATTTTTATCTTCATCTTCATTTATAAAAACGTATACACATTAGGTTCTGATAACACTGATGAAAAATAGAAAGTCTGGTTTACTCAAGGGCCTTGGACTGTTGTGTGCTTCTTAGACTGCTGAGTAAACATTTGGGTCTGCTGGATGTTTAGTAACCCAGCTCCAAACTTCCTCTTTGATCACTCTCAAAAACATGTACAACTAACTGCAATATTTAAAAAACACAAAGCTGTAGATTGTTTTTATTATTGTTGGTATTTGTAGGATTGAAAGAAGGTTGAATTTCATATTTCCAGAGTCAGTCATTACTATTATATGAGAGCACCAACTCTGTTGCACATGTGCACCCCAGTAGACACACAGAAGTAGACAGCAATAAAAGAGAAAGTTATATACAGCAGCAATTTTAAGAGGTTTTTCTCAAACTTTGTCAGTCATGACATTTGACACGTAAAGAGTTTCCTCACTGATTCAGAAAAGATGCCTCACCCATGATTTCTTGAATTTTGCTCACATTGCTACACTAATTCATTTTTTAATACTCCAAAATAACAGAACAGAAACAGAAAAAGAGCAACTTTCTTTCACTGGAACGTGAGGACTTATGAAATTCAGTTGGGACAAATTTTTTAAAAATAGAAAATTATATAATTTGACAACAGTGATTCCTCATTCTTACATTCATTCTTACAGAAAAACACACAGCACCATCTAAATGTGAACACAGAAGACTGAGAGCTGTGTTCAAGGTGGAATAATATTTTGGATG
Source organism: Lepomis macrochirus (assembly GCA_024633595.2). Taxonomy (NCBI): domain Eukaryota; kingdom Metazoa; phylum Chordata; class Actinopteri; order Centrarchiformes; family Centrarchidae; genus Lepomis; species Lepomis macrochirus. The sequence goes on along the minus strand of JALXJV020000018.1, from coordinate 14,397,735 downwards.
TGTTGTTCCAGTAGGTGGCATTGTGTCCACCAGTATTAAATCAGCTTCGATTAAACTTTAGTTCTGTACTGAGAAGCTAAACATGAAAGGCTGTTTAGCATCTAAGTGAAATAAAACATGCTGTGAGATTAAATTTGCCATTAAAACAAAATGAAAGAACAAAAGAAAAAGTAAATTAATTAATCTGAGAATAGTGGGGCACTGTAAAATGCGGGCAGAAAATTTGGTTAAAATAAGTCAACTTACAAGACTATATTAAATAGTCCAATATCACAAAACACAATTAGCCTCAAGGGGCTTTACAATCTGTACAGCATACAATACACCCTCTATTGTTAGACCCTGGATTCAATCTCCCCCCAAACATTTAACTGGGACAAAATGAAAGAAACCGCAGGAAGAGCAACAGAGGAGGGATCTCTCTCCCAGGACAGACAGATATTGAAGGATCCTTTTGGTGTTTTAAACCTGGGCCCTATTTTCACATATGTCTGGTGTCTGACTAGTAGATACAAAACATTTTGGAATCTGCTGAAGTAGATGTCTTCAGCCGACTGCCACAAACAGGTTGCAGTGGCTGCAATGTATTCCTTTGTGGCAACTGTACTCGTCAAATTACGTCCACAAAAAAAGCTTCTTTTTGCCACAGACAGGCTCACACTGTTTTACCAGCTGTCTGACAACCAGAGACACTTTGTTTTTAACCAGAAACACAAGTCTCGCTCAAGGACAATTCTCGCTCTGAAATCTTGTGAGAGGCGAGTTGTTTTGCAACTACAGTAAAACAATTGGTTAATGTTGTGGAATAGTAACAATGGTTAAAAAAGAAAAGGTTTATTGCTGCATATATTGTCCATCCACGACCACTAAATAAAGGCTTCTTATTTCCTGTAGTAGTACTGAATGTTGGCACTGGATTTTAAATTATACACTGCAAAATCGTTTAAGTGTATTATAAGGATAAGATAAGATGGAAGAAGGAAGGCTCACTCAGTGACTTCAACTGTTCGATAGATGCCCACTTTTATATATAATCCTTTCCATCCTTTCGGAAAATAAAGACAAAGATTAAGATTATGGTGAAGAAGAAAATGTTTTCCACTCCCAGGAAGGCATTCAATTGTTCCTGCAATGAAAATGAACCTTGTCATGAGGGTCAATTGTAATTGGAACATAATCTTATATACAGTCTGGGCCATAAATATGCAGTATATTCAAATATATATTATTTAACCGTGTTACTTTGTACTCTATATCTTGCTTCCAGTGTCAACTCAAGCCCACATGAGTACATAATCAAAAAAAGTTGATCACATATTTTATATTATGAACTGTTATGTTTTTAATACTAAAACATTACTTTGGGCACTCATTCAATTATAGCCAACTGAGAGTATGTTACCACCTGTTTTTTGAAAAGTAAAATGATCTGTGTATAAATGTTGTGCTATGAATAATTAAAACAATATATATTGATATTTTATTTTGGAAATAATCCAATCCAATCCAATCCAATCCACTTTATTTCTATAGCACATTTTACAAACACAAAGTTACCAAAGTGCTGCACAGAAGACTCAAACATACAAAACAATTAATATAAAAATTTTGTAAAAACAAAATTAGAGCATCAGGTTTAAAAATAAAAAAAATAGATAAAATGAATAAATACTAAAATACAGTAAAACAATAAAAGACATCAGAGGACCACACAACTCACGCGGAGTTAAAAGCCAAAGAATAAAAATGTGTCTTTAGACGAGACTTAAAACACTCAACTGTAGGGGCTGCTCGGACACGGAGGGGCAGAGTGTTCCAGAGTTTAGGTCCAACCACAGAAAAGGCCCAGTCCCCGAGTTTTAAGTCTTGTCTTGGGGACCACAAGCTGGAGCTGGCCCTCTGACCTCAGTGACCGCGCTGGCGTATACATTTGGATGAGGTCTGAGATATATGTTGGGGCCAGTCCATTCACAGCTTTAAAAACAAACAATAAAATCTTAAAATCAATCCTAAAACGTACAGGAAGCCAGTGCAATGAGGCAAGAATTGGCGTTATATGAGCGCGCTTTTTGGTTCCAGTTAAAAGACGTGCTGCAGAATTTTGGACTAACTGTAAGCGTGAAAGTGCTTTGTGATTTATACCGATATAAAGTGCATTACATTAGTCTAAACGAGAAGAAATAAAAGCATGTGTAGCTTGTTCAAAACTGTTAAAAGACAAAAACGCTTTAACTTTGGCTAAAAGGCGAAGATGATAAAAACAAGATTTCACAACTGCATTTATTTGTTTGTCAACTTTAAAATCACTGTCTATTTTGACCCCAAGGTTAGTTACAACAGGATGCACAAAATCATTGAGGGGGCCCAAGTCTATCATAGAGTTAGTGGGGCCAAACTGCATGATCTCTGTTTTACTCTCATTTAGTTTTAAAAAAATTTTGGCTAACCACGCTTTGATGTCATTTAAACAGTCAAGTAGGGGTGTCATCTACTGTACCAGAGTTGTGACAATTCCAATGCTGAATAGTTTTGGCCCAGCTTCTTCTACAATTTTAAATGTGTCCATTTTAAATGTCGTCAACAGTTTGCAAGGAACTGACACAGCCAACTGAATCTTTAAAAAAAACCATTAGAATTATAGGCAGTGTACCGTGTTTTCTCCGTATGAAAACACTGCTCATGAAATAATGGATGTAAGGCATCTTCAGGGAAAAAAACTGACTTTAAAACATTTAGATTTTGGGCTGTCATACTGTACATACATGTGAAAAACGAATAATTTGCCAATTGCAGCATAGAGGAACAGCAAGAAAAGGACAAGATTATCTCATACAAACATGATTTAATTTAGTGATTTCAAACAAGTCTTTTTGGCAAAGACACAGCCCATAGTGAGAATGTTATTGAAAGACAAACACAATGAATATGATCACGATCATTTCAATTACATTACATCTAAACCCATTTTGTTACTAATTCAGTATAAAAACTGTCAACCATGTCACCTGATGACATCATATTACATTCAAACCTTAATTCTATGATTTCTGAGACTTTGTTGTGCTAAAATCATTAACAGTATGAATTCTCTCTAGACTGGTTCATGAGACAAAAATTACAATATGAAACACATGAAGTACCTGAAGTGGAACATGTAGTTATTTGTCTGCAGACTGTGGCTGCAGCTAAAGCTAAAATTCTGAGGTCGTTTGAACTGGTTAAGGGTAGAAACAAATGCACTTTCCAACCTCATAACTACCTTAAATTAAACTCTGAAAGTCTCGCAGAAATACTTTTATGGATTTCACTTTTCTGTAGCTTAAAGGTTCAGCGTGTATGTTTTAGTGGCATCTCGTTGTGAGTGTTGTGAATTGCAAACAATGGCTGAGTCACCACTGAGACTAGAAACTACGGTGGCCGACACGCGTTTTCATACGTATTCAACAAATTGATGACATGTGCTCTGCAGAGCATTACGTCCGTTTTGGCTACTGTAGAAACATGTTTCTCTGTTTTTCTGTGTGCTGCCACTGCTGTTAGAGTCACCTTGTGTGTGATCATTGAACCAGCCGCTATTTCTACCTGACAGCTGTATATCCCTGACTTGTTCTCCTCACCCTGCCGGATGATCAGGGGCACATCACGTTTATCAATGTCACCCAGGAGCTGGTAGCGTAAGAATGCAGTAAGAGAGGGCCCCTCGGCCCCAGCATGCAGAAAGCCTGACGTAGTACTGAGCATCATAATTGCATTTCAAAGTAACATCTTCTCCTGTGACTATGATGCTTTCTGCAGACAGACAACTTGAAAAGGTAGAAACTCCTGTTGGCCACAAGGAATATTTGGTCGTATATATTAAATAAAAACTCATCATTGAATAAAAGTGTATATAATTCTCATGACTGTCTTACCGAGGAGCAGACAAAAGAGGAGAGTGCAACACAGAGGGAGGTGTCTTATGCTTAAAAATATAATTTTACTCTCTTGTCTCAGTCGGATTTAGATCACCTGCTGAAGGACACTAAACCAAATCACATTGTGGTTTCAGCTTTGAAATCTTTCCACATGATGTTGTCCTTGGGATGCTCACACAAACAACTACTGCTGGCAGAAGAGGAATGTAAAAAGGGAAATTTTCTTTAGTGCTGTTTTGGTTTCTTATTCTGGAAGTGGTTTTATTTTGATGATTAGACAGAGACATTATCAAGGTTGTCAACATAATGTCTTCTCTCCTGGTGTTTGGTCTCAATCCATGAAGTGATAGGGTAGCATGTGAACAAAACACATGGTTTCAGATACATTATCGTCATCAAAAACGTACTGTATACTCACTATAGGTCATGAAACACTGATGAAAATCGGAAGAAAAAAAAGGAAAAGTCTGGTTTACACAAAGGCCTTGGCCTGTTGTGTGTTTCTTAGACTGCTGAGTAAACATCTGGGTCTGCTGGATGTTTAGTAACCCAGCACCGAACTTCCTCTTTGATCACTCCCACAAACATGTAGTTGGTACAACTAACTGTTTATTGCAATATTTAAAAAAAATACAAATGAGTAGGATTTTCCCATCAAAGTTCCATAAACCTGTATTTACAGGAAAATTTTGTTGATTTTTAAGAACATTAAACATGTTTAGGGTAGTTACTCACCAAATCCAAGAGGATTTATAGTGAGGTGGAGGTAGTTATAATAATTATAGTAAGTTATAATAAAATCATAATATTACGAAAGTACCAACTCTTTTTTAGATGTGTGCCGTCTATTTACAAAAAATATACACCTGGAAATGAGAGACCTCCATAGAGCAGCAACAATTTTAAAAATTTTAAAAAATTTATATTTTAAAAATCACACAAAGTTGACACATTTCTGCTGCTATCAGCCATGAAATATACATGTGATGAAATATGCTGTGAACACATAGTCAGAGCCTCATTCAGAGCATTTATTTCGCTGATTCAGAAAAAATGTCTTGACATCTGATTTCTTCTTTTTGCTTACTTTGTTGCACAAATTCATATAAATAATGCAGGCATGTTTTACTTTTTTTTATTCTTTACTGGGAATAGTTTTTCAGTACACAATTCAGATGTTACCTTTCAACTTTATTGAAAACCTGGTAAAGTCCCTTGAGGCAAATTGTGATTTGTGATATTGGGCTATATAAATAAAATTGACCCAAGTAGGAGCAGACATTCCTCCCACACTGTCCTCCCTTTCTGTCTGAGCTTGCCCAGCCAAACTGTTATCAACCAAAACAATTCTCTATTTTCAATCCAGTAGGTGGCATTGTGTCCACAAGTGTGAACCATCCCCAAGCTGTTAAAGGCTGTGAAATCAGTTTTGCAATGAAAAACACACGGGCAGGGAATAAAAGCCAATTAATTAATCTGCAGAGTATTTTTGGATCTTGTCAGCTACATATGACACTTTTTTCAATGCTGTAATCTGCTTTACTGGGGAAATATGTCATTTCTACTCTCTTACTAAACAATAGACAAGCGTTCTAAAGGTAAATAGAGTCAACACATGACAAACAGACACATTCAGCAAGCAATTGCCTATAGAAATCTGCAGACTCCTTTGTTCTCGCACTGTTGACCATCACTCAGGCATCGGGACACTTTCATAAATGTTCTCAGCAGCTGAGGTGTTGAGATGTTGAAGTGTCTTCCTAGGCAGAAATCCTCTCTCTGGTTTGAAGAAATACAAACGTTAAAATGATATCTGATGATACAGAATATAAAGTGTTCAATTTTAATGTGCAAAATAAATCTGAATGGCACATGAGTCACAAACTATAAATCATCCCACACTTACGCATAAATAAGACGAGGATTATGATGTTGGTGAGGAAGAAAATAGCTACCATCCTGCCAATGTTCCCCACTTCCAGGAAGGCTTTGAATTCTTCCTGCAATGAAAATTAACCTTCTCATGAGGGACTGGGCCGGTTCTAATGGGCACATAGTTTGAAATATGTGTCATAAATATACAGTATATTTAAAGCTGTTATTTACTTTCAGCCTTAAAGGTGTAATTTTGGTATTTAAAAACCGTTTTAAATCTATATCTTTTAAATCTATTTTTAATTTTTTTGGGGTCAAAATGCCTAGTAGGTACCAAAGGTTTTGGAATCCCAGCAGCTATGGCTTTAGCCGCCACTGACAGGGTCATGCTGCTGGGAGTCTGACAACATCATGGAAAGGATCCCTCCAGGTAACTACCTCTATTTAACAAGAAACTGAAGTCTTGCTCAAGGACAAATCTCGCTCTGAAATCTTGTGGGAGGCGACCTGTTGCAGGAAACGCCATCTTGAAGGACATCTCAATTCCTAAAATGCACCTCGAGGAGCAAGGATCGAAGTGGCTTGCTGGAGGAGCTATAAGTGCAGATACACTGGTGTATTCTTTGCGGAAGTCTTTTCAGCCGCTGTGACGTTTAAAAGAGGCGTGACATGCAGCTGGACCAACTCATGGACAGACAGGACTCCACAGTGTTCCTGTTGTATTCATAGGTTGTATTCATTATTTTAAATGAACTGCGTGATCAAACTTGCCCTTTAACGTTGAGTAATCCCTCATAAAGCACATTTCTAACCGCATTCCTTAATATTGTTTTACTCTGATATCACTGATGTTGTTGCTGATTGTTTAATGTGATGTGTGGAGGGGCAGCAGGATCATGAAAATGAACACTGAATAGCGGCTCGCTGGGTGAAGCTCCTCTCTAGGGACGCTGTGCGCATTTACACAGGAGCCACAGCAACATAAATTAATAGCCTAATTAAAAATCTCAGACACTCCGACAGGATCGGTCAGGATCGAATGTTAATTCATTCATTCGTTTGGTTTTCTTCTACATATCCAAAAGGTCTCACACAGTCCAGGTTCATACAGTTGTTTGGAGTAAAACAGCCGTTAAAGTCAATCGTTAAAGAAAACACTTATCCATCACAATAATGAAATCACCTGGAAAGCTACAGGGACCGATGGAGGTGAGGTAAAATGTCCATGCAGGTGCTGGTCACTAAATCTAATAAAATAGTTGGTGGGGTGCGGGGATGATTTATGCGTGGGCTTATATGAGTTTTCCGTTAATGTAGGAGACGATCCGCACATGACACCAATTCATCTGCTATAATCGTAGTGCAATCAGCTGCTGAAGTCAAATTATTAGGCTGTAATATGAACTGGAGCATTCAGCACTGACCTGCTGTGTTTCATGTTATAATAATAGTGCCCATGTAGTCTGCACATGTCATTCCAACAGTAGAGTCCTGTGGTGAATGTTACTGTGTCATTTTGTAAAGGGACTGATGGTGAAACCTCATCATGCTGAGGGCTGAAATGATCTCCTGTGTACAGACAAAAGGTGCTCGCAAAAGAACTTTTTGTATTGTATTTCTGTTTAGTGAGTGATCATAGGCTAGTCTGACTGTTTTTACAGATGCTATAGCCATAGTGTTTATTGTTCAGAGGCTTGAGATGTTTCTACGTGTTATAATGTTGACAGACATGTTTCTGGATTGTTAAGATGTTCTGTAGCCTTTAGTGCCCAAAGCTGGTCAGCTCATCTGACAGAGATCATATCTCAAACAGTAGACAGATGATGCAGCTGTGCAACAGGTCATATTTAACTGACTTCACATTGAAATGACGGCTCCCAGGAAAGGACATCTCATTTTGTTAAATGCCTGTTTCCGCGACTCCTCTCTCCTTGTGTCTCCTTGTCGATTCCTTGAGCTCCCAATTCTGGTGGTAGGGACGACACGCCGCAAGGAATCGAGGAGGCAAGGAGACATAAATTTGGGGAATGAGAAAGGCCCATGGGAGGGGAGTTTGTTGTGTACATAGCGAAGATTCACTAGCAAGACTTCATTTCCTTACGTTACTCCATAACTACAAACTCCTCTCTCCAACTCTGACTCAAGTTTCAAGTTCCATCATTTTACTGCAACAACTCGCCTCTCAATTGGTTTTTGGTGGGTGTCCCACATGTGCAAAATCACATAAAGTTGAATTACTATGTTTTTCAATAAAAGTAAAATGATAAAGTCGCACACTATGACATGTTTTTTTTTATTCTTCAGACAAAATTTTCCTGAAGAAGGCCACCGAAAAACTAGGGCTGGGCACTTAAAGACTTCATCCACAAATTACTTTGGGTAATTGCATTAATTGTTATATTAATTGAGCTATTATAAAATAATATTTGAAATACTCGCCACATTAGTTTAGATAAATTAGATCAATTGACTAATCGATTAACAAATTATCATTAGGTGCAACCCCAGCTGAAACATTACTTATTAATTAATTAAAAAAGACTGCATCAGTCCTATGAGTGTGTGGCTTTTCTCCAACTCAGTCTAATTGCAGGGCAACACCTTGGATTAGATTTGCAATTTCCTTCAGTTCTTCATATTTTTCATTAAAAAAACATTACTTTAGACACAAAGCAGTGTAGGTTTTCATTTAAGCCACCTGGGATTCATCTTGTACAATAAAAAGTATAGGTATACATTTTGTTCTGTAGGCCTATATTTTTTTAAACAATGTATTATATTTCCTTATTTTTGAAATAAACAGTACCATACCTTCATTGTTGCATTTGCATTTGTGGCAAAAGTTGGGTCACCAACTTCTGCATTTTTTGTTGTGGATGTTGTCAGTATTTCTGTAAGAAGTTGAAACTGTCAGTTACAACAACGTATAAAACTTTATGCATAAAGTTAAATGCAATACAGTATGCTTTATCACTAAATACAAAACATTGCCAATAAAACAGCTGCTCCAAGACATTAGATTTCAAATTTTGATCAAAATCACCACTTGATAATCTTATTTATTTATTTACAGGAGATTGTTCACCTTGTGTCCCACCAGTAGTAAGTGTCCAGGCATTGGTAACAGGTTGTTCCACAGGAGCTGGAATAAACAAAATACCATAAGCTGGAGTAAGTTCATGATCCGATCCCTCCTGGATGATTTTCATGAGCATTACCTTCCTCCATGACAAGGTATGTGTTGACCTTATAGTCATTGAACCACCCTGGGATCTCAACCCTGCAGCCGTACACACCAGCATCACTCCAGTGAGCGTTCAGGATAGTCAGGGAAGCATCTCTGTCTGTCCCCCTGCCCTGCAGCTGGTATCTGGGGGACTGCCTGAATTGTACAACTCCATTCTCAGAGGAGAGGATGGTGTTGGAGCATTTGGACATGGGCACCATCTCTCGTCCCCAACAGAAACTCAGGACGCTCTGAGATTGGTTGTCATACCTGCAGGGCAAAGTAACATTGTGCCCGCAGTGGCCAATGACTTTGAAGGTGCTGGAAGACACTGTGGAAAACATCAACTTTGGTCAAACTGGATGATAAAATGCAAATTGTAATTGTAATTCTGAAATGCAAAGCCCACAAATGCAACCATCCTTGTCCCCGCCATCACGCATGCACACACACACACCCCAACTCTTATATCCACAAGCACTCTACAAATAGAAGAAAATAAAAAAGCACAGAATATCGACTCACCTTGGGTCAGGACTGAGAGGAAAAAATAGCAAAGACCACGCATGTGTGTAGGCTATTGTATAACTATGTCCTGAAATGAGGATAAGATGAATTTCTCCCCCCCACACACTGCAGGACAGTATCATGCACTGAATGTTTAACTTCCCTTTTTTGAAAATCAGGAAGGAAATCAATACAAGCCTTGTCTACATTTAGACTTGAATCCTTGTAATATGCATTGAGCTTACTGATAAAATGAAAATGTCTTATCTGCTGTTATAAACCACATCTGAGTTCACCCTTGTCTATATAAACATCAGCTCTCATCAGCTCAAGAACATAAGCAACTGTAAACTATATGTGTCGAGTATAAATGCAACATACAACATACAATACTGCATTTATTCAGTGGAAGGAGGTAAAAGGGGCCAGAAGATGACACATCAGATGAAACATCATGGCTGAGTAATTGTCAAATACTGACAAAAGCAGAACTTGAGAAACCTTTTGTCTTATAGCTTGTGTGGTTCCTAAATATGAGCTAAATCAATGATGACACTCTAGGCTTTTGCACAGGTTTCATTGAAATCCCAAATTTCCCACAGGAATCATTAAAGTTTTTTATCTTATCTTCAGCAGTAATAGTGGTGACTGGAGTAGCAGTAATAGTGGTGGAAGTACACTGAAGATTACTGTGGTCAATTGGATGTGATTGATTGTTTTCAAGACATTTCTCTCTGGTGACCCTGGAGGAGACAGTGTTTTATATACAGTAGAATTGCTTGCATGCCCCTTAAAAGATTTTCATGCAAATGTTTGTGAATTTTATTATAATTAGTCATTGTAGAAGCTTTTATCAACATATTTCTGGTTACTAAAGTATGCCATCTAGCTTCCACCACAAAATGGTTTAAAGGGGCCTTATGTATTTTTTTAATGAAACTAATCACTTTTTCATTGCCTGTTTGTTAACAAGTTAAATAAATTAACCATTTGCCTGCTTACATGTGAATGCCTATGTCTGTTTGTCACTGTTAACTGTTCATACGTTAGTCTGCAGTGGAGACCAGAGTGCTCTTGGCGGCGCAAACAGATGCAGCGGCCACAAGCGCATTAAGTGGTTGTCCTGTGTGTCCGAGATGAAACTATGAAACACAGCTACACAAGTGTGGAGAAAGCGCGATTACTGTGCTATAAGGCTGAAAAGGGGGAATGGGTCTGGCATCCACACTAGGCTAAAAGCTAATCCCAGTAGCGATACTGTTCCTTCTGTTGTCAAATGTTTGCTCCATCGACAACAAGCTGGATGAGATGCATCTGCTGAGAGAAACACGTAAGGAAATGAAAGACTGCTGTGTGTATGTCTTCACTGAAACCTGGCTTAATAATAAGATGCCGGACACAGCGATCCAGCTAGAGGGAATGACTACATTATGTGCCAGCAGAGAGACAGCAAGCACCGGTAAGACCATGGGCGGTGGTCTGTGTATTTACATCAACAAAGACTGGTGTGTAAGTCCTACAGTAGCTGTTAAACCCTGTAGCAGCTGTTTATGTACCTCCCAGTGCTAATGCTATAGCAAATACTAACGTAGCACTCAGTGTGCAGATGGATACATATCAGGACACCTTTGTGGTGGTTGTGGGTAAAACACCATCTTAAACACAGTATTCGCCAAATTCTGACAATATGTGCATTTTAAAACCAGGGCTGAAAACAAAATCAAGCATAGCATTAGTTCAGGCAGACAATGAAGTCAAGCTCAGTTCAAAATCCCAGCCCATCAGATGATAGCAGCAATACATACAAATCAGCTGACAGCTCAGCTGATTAATCTCCTACCATTCATTGGCAAATTCCATACAATGCCATAAATTGCATACATATAAAGCCATGAAGTGGTGAGCTGCTCTCCCCACTTCATGGAGGATGCGGACGCTGTAACCAGCTCCATAGCAAAATGCATGGAGGATGTCACTGTGATAAAAAAAAACTTCACAGTAAGTAAATCAAAAGCCATAGATGATATCATCGTGGCTCCCCCGGTGTGGGGGCCCACTCTTGACATGGGGGTTTGGGGACTCGGGTCTTTGACTTTTGCTCATTTCTGGGGCAGGTTGTGTGTCCCTGGATGTGGGGGCCTGTGGTCTCCTCTCCTCACTGGGGCCCTTTTCAGCAGGGGTGGGGCTCCCACTGCTTCCCCCTGCCACCTCTCTCACAGTGGGGGCATTCGGGAATCCCTGGGGCACATGGCTGGTGTTGTCGGGGTGGGTTTCAGACCTCTTCCTTGGGGGTGGTTGACTGGGGAGGCTAGGCCCCCAACCGGGGCCGGGACGGGCCTCAGGTTTACGGAGATCAGGGGTTGCTGGCTCTGCCTGCACTCTGGGGGTGGGTGCCTCCGCCTAGGCTGGTTTTCCCGCGTTATTGCTCCCTGGCTGTGGCAGACTTTTGCACCATGGCCTGGTCGGCGCGTTTGCCATGGTCGGTTCGGGTGCCACTCTTCTGTCGGTTCCGCCTTTTGGTTTCTGACGGCATTGCGTGGTCAATTGGCATTTGGATGGCCGGTGTCTTTGGTGTTGGTTGGTTGGATCGGGGTCTTCTGCATTTGCATCGCGGTTAGTCTGAGAGTTTACCTCTCTGCCACCCCTATTGGCTACTGGCAGTCCTGCCTGCCTGTCACTGGAGATGATGTGGTGCGGTTGTGGCATCCCACTCTCACTAAGAACTACATTCTGTAACAGGCTTATGTACACAAACATACGTACACATACAGACACACGCACTCAGACGCATACAGTCTCACATATAGACACACACACAAACAAAGGTTATCCCTGGTAGAATTATTCTTGATGTTTTTCATTAATTTACTTGTTTAAATTACTTGTTATTATTTCAGGCGGTGCTGAGTTGTTTATTTATGTTGCCTGTTTTTTTTCTCATTTTCATTTCTCTCTCAGTTGTCTTCCTATGTCAGCTTTTTATTGCTGCTGTTCGGCTGGTTGTCTCTTTGTTTTTGTTTGTTCATTTTGTGTTTGTTGTTGTTTTTTTCCCCGCCCCAAGCCCCCATCCCCCGTTCTCTTGCAGGTTTTGTTGCTTTCTGCAATTGGTGTTTCCTTCTGCTATTTCCTGTTGTCCCCACCCCCTATCCCTGTTCTCTTGCAGGTGTTGTCTCTCTGAGCTGTTTATGTGGTGTTTCTGTTCCCCATCCCCGTGTCTGTCCCCTGTCTGACCCGGTGACAAATAAATTTGAATAAATAACAATACAGACAAAGGAGTATATTAATACTTTCTTGTTAAAGTAAAATCTGTCTGGCACAATATGGTATCCAGCTCCTCATACTCAGAACAGGTCTGAATCTAACCTTAATGCTGAAACTCTGTTACGATATGTATACATGTACAATTGTACATATTTGTATTCATGTGTATCTATGCATGTATATATATTCTGAATGTGTCCCTGCTGCTATATCACAGAAATACCCTAAATTGGACACCAAGCATTTTTAAATTTTTATATTTTGAAGATTTTCTTCTGTATGGACTTGTGACATCCACTTTTTATTTATATATTTATTGTTGTATGTTTTCATTACTACTGTTTAATTTAGATTTGTTGTTGTTTTACCAATACTCAGGTACACACTGTAAAACATCACAGACCCATTTAGTTATGTCAAATTACTTATTCTTTTTAACTCAACTAGCTCTGACAAGTTTTGAATTTTGAACTGAACTGTCTGAGTTTTATAACGTTAAACTTGCATTAATTCATTGTGTTGACCATTTGGAACTTTTGTTGTGTAGATTGAACTTGCGTGTGTAAGTTGTCAGTTGAAATAAAAGGCGAGAATGCAGGGATGGGAGCAAGAGAAAAAAATGCCTGGGTTAAAAATTTTGAGTAAGATGCCGGTTTCTTTCTAATGGAACAGTTTGACTCCCCAGTAGAGATCTACCTTGTTCTTTTAACGTATGAATCTGTATTTTTTCAAATGTTGAGCTAGTAGACAAAAACTTGTCCCTGTAGTCATTATTTGTGTTATTTGTTTATTTGTAAAGTGTGTATTAATATTTGGCAACACTTTCTTTAATGTAAGGTAAAATCCACCACTGACAGGTTCCAGTGAGTATTTGTGGGTGCCTGTGTGTCCGAATGAATATATGACTGTGACTTGACTGTGCATACGAATGAATATATGTTCCAAGTTCATTGTTATGTGACCGTTACTAATGGAAAGGAAAAGTCAGAGTGTGTATATGAGGACAGCAGCCTAAGAAAAATATTTTGTCTCTGCCAGCCTTATCTGCCCTCCGCTCACCTCTGACAGGCCTGTCTCCACCTCCACTTAACATTGTCAGCCACCACTGAGCTGCTATAGTGCGCCATAAATCACTGTCTTCCCACAATGATGTCCTGTGTTTTCGTCATTTCTCTTAGCTGAGCCTCCGTCCTCACATTGCCCCCACTAACGACAAACAAAATGAAACAGAAACCTTTCAATCAAGATGAATGTAGTAAGAAAATATTACTTAAAGCTGGCTCATGTTTAATTTGGAGGTTTCCTTGTGTCACTCTTTGAAAACAGTATATGTGAAAGAAAAAAGTTTTATGAAGTCATAGAAGTTCCTCTCTATGGTAGCATTTTTTAAATATGAAAAAAAAAATACCACCATGCCTGTACTACAGTAGGGATTATAGACAACTCCGATCATACCTCCATAAAACATGCTCAAACTTTCTGGAGGAGCCTTGTTTAGTTAGATTTCCTGTTTGGGATGAAATTGAAGCCATTACATATCTGTTGGAGAGATAAAGATTTAAAAATGGCATTTAGAGTAGAAAAACTGGTCTGGTTCAAAGCCAAAGGGGCAGCACTGACAAATCAGTGCCTGGGCGACTTTTACTAATGTTTGATAAAGCAAAGAGCCAACAGGAAAAGAGAAGTGAGACAACAGAGGTCAGTCTGTCATTTTTAGAAGTCACTCCTGGTCAGCTCCACTTCTAGAGGAACTGAAACAGAAAAGCTGATGATGAGCTCCTTCACGAAATGTAAAATCAGTCAAGAATAATGGGTATGCTAATACAGTACATACATCACAGATTCATTCTTTTGTCAGTCTGAGGTTTCATAAAATGATCCATCACTGCAGGCAGAAGAAAGCATTGATTTGCAATATTGCTGATGCTAGAGGATCCATGATGAGCTGTCAGACACCTCCTTGGTCCTTCGGATAACCTCTAGTCCTATATGTTTTCCTGATGAGCCACAAACCTGCTTAAGACAATATGGGACAACAGCATTATGGAAGATGCTTCTGTCAATACTCTCTATTACGCCATCACTGCCCCCTAAAGCACATTTAACACGTTTACCGCTCCACTTATCAAGAGAATTTATATAAACCTTAAAAGAGAAAAGGTGGTTTAATGTAATCCTTTCAGTGAACATTACTAATGGAAAAGGACATACTGTATAAAAGAAAAAGTCAAATATTTTGACATAAAACAATGGAAAGAGATAGTGGTGACATTGTGAGGTGCTACAAAAGTCAACTCCCTGTGTGAAATGTATTTAATCATTTATATTCAACATCTGATGCCCTGATGACCTCGTAGTTGCAGTGTGGAACAAATATTTTGGTTTGACAGGTTTCATCTGCCCTCTGTTCACATCCGATGACAGCTTTTTTTGCCTCTGCTTGTCAGCACTATCAGTTAGATAAGATAAAAAGACCACCACTGAGAACTGAGTAAATATTATCGTAATAAATATTGCGGTCATCTTTGTGTTATTGAGCTGTGGCCCTTTGACATTTCACGTCTCAGCCATCTTAAGGTGTATTTATAGTTGTGTGTTCAGGGGTTTCAGTGTAACTTTGGAGCATGCACACAAGCATACATACATACAACATATATATTTTTACATTTTAAAGACCATCCCCCAGCCAAAGTAATTGTGATGGGAGCAAAGTTGAAAGTCAGGTGACATATTGCAGTGTGACAGTGTCTGCGTGTGGAGCAGGTTAGGGTGGATGGGTCAGACAATAAAACATTGAACAAGGGATACTCCAGTTCATTTCCTGTTTCCAGCCGGCGGTCAACATTTGATTTAATAATGACCGTGAGCATTCTCTATAGCCTTAACCACATGTTTGTTATCATAGCCATGACAATTAAGCTCCCCTAATCTTAACAAAGGGTGCATTCATAGCACCTAGTAGTTCCCTGCGAAGGGCACTGTGCAGGGTTTTCAGCAATCTCAAGTTAAATTCCAAACTGTCATACGCAGTTACATATCATTATTGATATGACTCTGACAACAATGCTCAAATAATCTATAAATCAAATAATCCAAGATCTCTACGGAAACAAGCTGTTGTTGGATTTATTACAACAAACGCCAAAAAAAACAAATCACATGTATTCACATGTTACATACATTTCAATAGAAAAAGTTTTGTAATGGTAGCAGTTTTCATTTCAATATATATTCAACATTTTACTTCAGTAGTTTACAATTTCCACAGTTGCGGCAACAGGTGTCCGGGGTGTTTACATTACCGGAGTCACACGCAGAGGAAGTGATGTCTGGAGGAATTTTGTCGAGGGAAGTTCCCTTAACCGACTTAATTCTCCTGGGAGTCAGGAGTACTGTTTTTGTACACTGTGGAACGGAACGCAGCTTAAGTTATTTGGACCCAAACCAAGATAATTCCCTTAACCTAGCCAAGTTGTTTTGGTGCCTAAAGGTAGCCAAACTTCAACCATAGCATTTTCACATCATAAAACAGATTTATTTTCCATCTGTGAACAGATTTGGAAGGAATAGAAAAATGATATTGTTCTGCCAATAGTATCATCAAATCAGAAAACACTTCCATGTGTCACTATGGAGGGCATGGAAAAACAACATATTATACTTGAGGTGCTGTTGACTATAGCAGATGTGCACTTCTTCCAAAATGTAACTACATGTTGAGGCTATGTTCAAAACGAAGACAACAAGAACTGTGATCTGCGTGTGGCACGTGTGGTTTGCCCTACAAGTTTCTGATACCAGTGTTGAGAGTAAAGATAATAAAGCAAGTCAGTAGTTTTTTCATTTTCAGAAACGCACATCTCTCAAAGCGATCTTCCATACAAACCTTCTGCTCACGGCAATCCCAACTCTACCATAGTGAATGAGACAACATAAATCAGGCAACTGAACAGAATAATCACATAGCCAGTGATGAAACAAGACAAACATTTTCACGTTTTGCATCACATTAGGAATGAACACAGTTGATGTGGGAAATACAATTAAAAGCAGGATATGTTCAACATTTCTGTCTAGTGTTGCAGGTTTGCCATGGTGCTGTCAATGGGTAAAATCCAAAGTTAAAGTACAACTCAAACCCTAACCTAGCCCAAGTGGGACTCCTGTTAAGACACAGGGTTTTGCATGGATTCAATATATATGTGAAGAAATATGAAAAGAGTAAGCATGTGAAAATAGCATAAGATTCTTGATTTTGTCACTTTTTTCAACCATGAATAAAAGCATCATCAAGAGATGATTGCAGATTTTGTTATGGATTTTCTTGGGAGAATCGAGTCAGCGTAAATATAGTTTAGATGGAATACAGAGTAGGTTTTTATGTCTATTCTAAGTAAGACTCTTTCCTTCTGTCCATTTATTTCTTATTTCCGCTACGAGAACATACTGTAATCTCTTTTTCTCTGTGTGTGTGTGCAATTCATGCATTGATGGATTAATGGCTGCCACTCCCGGTGACAGTGGAGCCCCGGCCCTTTCCCCACTTCTTACTCCCACCCTCATCCCCCTGGAACTGTGTCTCAATGCCCCCCTCCTCTCTCCTATTAATATCCCACTAGGGAGACCAGTGCTCATGGGGAGTTGGGAGCGGAAACGCTTCCAAGCCCTCCTGGAAGACACAGAGCTGGATGAGGAGTACAAGAATGAGGGACAGAGAGTAAGGGAGGGAATTTCATTCCTGAATGTGTGAAAGAAGATTAGAAAGTGAGTAAGGAAAGGAAATCAGGATGGAAATGAAAGGAAGAGGAGATGAATTAAGAGAAGTTGGTGCAGGACATGATGTGGAGATTTATCCCAGATAGAAATTCACCTCACACTCTGCAGTACACGTGCCTGATTTTCAGGGAAAGAAAGAGTATTCACAGTGTCTTAATTAAAGAATGCAGAGTTAATCAATGAACCTTTGCTCTGAAAATTCCCAGTGTTTGTTTCATTTCTTTTTTTCCTCCACCCCCAGTGTGTTGGGACGCTGCCATGAATCGTCACTGTTAGTCATTGCAGCATTGTTGTGGGAGATACAGTTGCAAACAGTGTTTTCCCACAAACAGTCTGGTTTTCTGGATCATTGACTTACTACTTGACCATGTTTGCGGTCATCTGTGCTGTGAACTTGATAGTAGATTATGGCCTAAAAATGGGAATGAGAAAGGTAGGATGCTGAGACTGTGCCTCCATGCCCACACAGCGTGAGGAAGAGAGGAACTGCAGGATATTAAGATACTTAACCATCAGTGTTCTCATGAGTTCAGTCTTCTTCGGCACAATCGAAGAGGAAAAATGTGCAGACATAAACAAGCCCTTAAAGGAAAGACGATTAGGAGTGTACAGAACAGATGAAGTTCTCCTGACCCGAGGCTGATACAGATCCAACTCTATCTCTCCACTGGGAAACAAAGTCCTCTTTTCATTTCTCACATGGCCCGGCCACCCGTGCTACTAACGCTGGACAGAAAGATGCTGAGAAAACAGCGCGAGAACGTGAGCAGGGGACTAGTATGGGAAAGATTATCCTAAGCAGAAAGTCCCCTGGTGGCAGTGATCTAAAATGTATGAAACTTATAGTTTTTTGCAAGTTTGGTGTTGCTGAGGCACGGTGGTGCAGTGCACTGTCGCCTCACAGCAAGAAGGTTGTGGGTTCAAACCCCAGTTGCCCTGGCCTCCTCGGCCTTTCTGTGTAGAGTTTGCATATTCTCCCCATGTCCGCGTGGGTGAGTGTGAGTCTGTCTATGAGTGGTTTACCCTGCCTTTCATCCAATGTCAGCTGGGATTGGTTCCAGTCCCCTGCGACCCTGTACACAGGATAAGCAGTTGACAATGGATGGATGGTATTGCTGAGCCTACAACTTTATAAGATGTCCCTTTGTGCTTCAGAACACAGGCGCACCCATTTGACTCGAAACAGGGAGACAAACTTGCACAATCAGAGGCAAACAAATTCAGATCAAGTCCTCTTGTTAGCTAAACCGCTGTTTTTATCAGACTGTTTTTTCCTGTTGGTTGGTCCGAGCAGACAGAGCGTGACTCAGCCACAATACTGTGAATCAACCCAAGGCCACGAGTCCTCAGCACTAAACACAGCAAGAGTCAAGGTTCATGAGAAAATGTGTGTTCTCTCTGTGTGTTAACTGTTCACACATGTTTCCTTGCTGTTGTCATGCATGTGGTGGACATTTTAAAGTTAAGTTATCAAGCACCACAACGTGACAATATAAGCATCAAAGTCAGATGCACAGTTATAAATGAAAAACATATTTTTATCATGCAGGTGCACCGTAGTACAACTCACACAAACAACAACAATGTTTACACACTTAAAATCACAGCTGGTGTTTGTAAAATCATTGAAAATCTGCAGCAGTGCATATTGAATATGAGTGTAACCTGTTGAAATGTTGTTGTCATGATGCCTTGCAATATAATGTGAGTCTCTCAACGGACTGCTATAACCTGCAAGGCGAGGAATATGTGATAGACAGAGATTGTCACAAACGTTAGTTGCCCACTTTTCAGTACCCTTGCTTGCATGTCTACTTGTACTGAAGGTAATCAGTGAAGAAGTGCACAACACAGCTGCTCTGTTTAGTTTTAACAAAGCAGTACCGCATCACGCTGATTCAACTACAATCAATGAAGAAAAATCTCAACGGTAACAACAATGATCATGAGAGAAAGAGCCAGTCTCTCGAGTCAATCAGATTTTGAAATCCACATTTAAGGATCCCCTCAATATAAGTTACTTTCCAGCTTGAGTCATGATGATTCCTACATCATAGTGTTCAAGCATTAGTAATGTGCCTATTTTTGTCAAAGGTATAAACTGTAAATTCCTGACTTTCTGTCTTGTCCAAATCAATATATACATACAAGTGTGGATTCATTCCATTAGTCTTTGACACAGAAGCCAGAAACAACAGTGCAATCAATAGATGCATGACAGAGAAAGAGAGATTCTCTTTTCAATTCTCAATCACTCAGCCTAGACCAGTGGAAGTTACAGCCATTCACTAGCCTCTGATTGAGTCATTGTTAAATATAGAAGGCGGGTTGATCTGTTACAGATCATGTTAAGACAGACATTTGGACAGAAGGCTACTGCAAATACCTGTCTGAAACATCAATCAGCAGGGTAAACTAACAAGTCCAGCACTGTGGTAGGAGGCTTTAAAAGAGCTACAGGACTAAATTTACAGTCCCATCTTGGCAAAGGTTAAATCCAGGCTCATTTAAAACCATTTAAACAGGATGTGATGTTTTCTGTTGTTTTTGAAAGTAAATAGGATGTGGTGTCTCACAGTGATTTAAAATTGCTCTCAAACATTGCCCCTGTTTAATATTATGTCAATTATCACATCACAGCTGGTTTTCCTGCTGTGTTGGAGTCAGGGTTGCAGACTGAATCTGTACCTTAATTTACGTACTCAAAGCCTTTCAGGAATCCTCACATACACACACACACACACATGCACGCACACATTTCTTCTTCCTCAAGCCGTCTTGTCTCATCCATCTTAAGCCAATGATCCCTGTTGGTGGATTCATATGAAACCTTAACATAGACGGGAAGAAAACAAAATGTCACAATGACACAATGGGTAGTTGGAGGGAGAGCAGAGAGTCAGTGGGGGAAAAAACTCACCTGAGAGAAGACACACATAACATTTCTGTTTAATTTATTATTAGATTCCAGTAATATTTTACTCAAAAATTTACAGCATAACAATGTGGAGGCAAGAAAAACACGTGTGATCAGACATACTTTAAACTATCCCCAGTTAAGGAAGTTGTATCCCACATGTTTGCAAGTGAAAACAGAACTGAGCATATCAAAAATGTCCATTAAAATTATTAACTGCATCATAAAACTGTGTGAAACAACAGTAAGTATGGTAGATCAACCACAGGCAAATAAGCATGTATTGTGGACTATATGGCAAATCATTTTAACATCTATCTTTTTGGGTTTTAAGGTACATTCTTGAACTTTGAAACAGCAGCTGGCAAAATAATCCTAACCTCATTCAGGAGCTGTTCTGTAGCTTTCAGTCATACCACATGATCTTCATCAGCAGATTATCATATTTCACTGTGATTGTACCTTATATAATCATATGTGACAAATAACTGATTGACTGGAGTTTGACAACTCCAGTTGTGATGGAAATGTATATTTTGAAATTTGCAATATGCAATATGATGCTACTAAGTGGACCTTAGCTGAGATTATTTTGTCTAGGTATTACTTTTTGTATTAAGTATTAAGTATTTAAATAGATGGTTAATGCGTGGATTTGTTTAAATGTGCCTCACTGTGTGTAACAGATTTTTGAAAAATTTGAAACCTACTTTGTTTACATTCATGTGTACTTGCCAGCTGTTTACTGCTTTTCTGCTTTGTCTGACACATCGCTGCATTTCTTGCTGCATTACTGCCACCTGTAGATCAGTAGAATATGTGTGAAACCTTAGCTCAAAAGCATCACAAGTGGTCAAAACTCAAAGCAGTCAAAATTACTGTTGGTGTTGTTTGCATTGATAGACTTCTGTAGTTGCGGTAGCCTCACCTCTCAGCAAAGAAGTTTGGGAATAAAATATAATCATGATAAATTGGTACAACTGTCATCCACGACTTAGACATTTTTAGAAAATTACTTAATATGGTTCTGTTTTTGTTGTTTACATTAAAATAGCATGCAGCAGCGTTTAAAGATTTTGCCAAGCCATCTCTGTATTTCTGGACAAGACTTAAAATAGAGCTAAGTGCTATATTTAGTGATACAAAGTGAATTAAAAACTTGACTTTCAGCCAAGAGTAATGGCTATTTTGATGAGACCTTTTAACAAACCATCTGTGCATGGTGGGTCTCTCTCTCTCTCCCGCTCTCCCCTCTTGCTTTCTGCTACATGGGTTTCTGGTTAAGTCTATCAGCCTGGGCCCAGGCCTGAATGACAAATCAGTGAAATTACTCCCGGGTTATGCAATCAACCTCTCTTCCCCGCTGCATTGTACTGCACCCTGTAGACAGGGTAGAAACATGGAGGCACTTCTTTATAATCACACTGCAATCTCCTTGGAGACACTGTAGCTGCAACTGTGCAGCTCACTTGGCCCTGGGTCGGGTGGGATGGCCTGAGTTTCTCACAGATGCCTGTGGCATTTCAATTAGGCAAAGAAAAATACTTCCACTCAAGACACACTGGCAACTATTTATTTCCTGTTTGAGACAGGAAACTGAGATGGCTTTTAAATGACATAAATGGATTTTTTTAAAATATGATCTAAACCAGAGAGGGTATCATTCCATAGAACAATTTAAATGATGTATTCCCTTCATGCGGAGCATTCAGTTTTCTCCACACGCTCTGTATATGGCTTCAGACATTAACAAGTCATTAGAGGAAAAGAGATTTGTACAAATTGCTGGCTGTTCCCTGAACAACAATTTATTTTGTTATACAAGCACAAAATCTCTGGGATGTAACATCTTGTGCTCACGATTTCTTACATCTGTCAAAAGTACACTTTTCTGTGTTTTTCTCTGTCTTTGTCATAATAAACAACACTGCCAATAAGAGCAGAGAGGGAGTGACTATGAATGAGGGATGTTATTGTATGAGCTCCTATTGTATTGCTGTTTAATCTGGCAGAGGTCTTTGGATTTCAAAAGAGCAGTGTTTGTGCTGAGAGGCTGCAGTAAGTCTTGTCTGCGACTCTTTCATCAATAGGCACTATAAACACGCGTCTTATGGTTACATGGTGTGTTTCCGCTCAGAACATTTTGGACTACACACAAAACATTCCTGTGAATAAAAGACTCAGCAAAATATCACTTTTCAGATGTGGTACCAGAAGGCTTGATAAAATGAGAAGAAGAGGTGATGATTTTTTTCATTTTTACTTCCTCTGTTATCTTTTTTCCATTCTTTTTTTATTGTTGTGAAAAACAGTGTGACACTAGATCTAAGTTATATTAAATATCAATGTACGTGCAGGGAAATAAGGTGCTTGAACACAGAGAAAGCAGCATGATAAATACTTGTGTTAAAAAAAGGTTTAGTGACTTGCTGAAAGACAAACACGCCAAAATCTGATGACTGATCAATTAATTTATAAATAATTTGAAATGCTTGTTGATGATTATCATTATTAGTGAAGATGTCATGCTGAATTTACATTTTAAACATCACTTTATTACAACACAATGCAAAAAGCTTCATATTCATGTTAAATTAACGCACTTGTTTGTGCTCATGGTTAAATTATGTATTATAAATGATGCATTTGTTAAGGGTTGGATTTGAATGATTATTGAATATGAACATGCATCTATCAATACATATTTAATAACTTGTTTGCAACTCATTAATAAACATGATTTCTGTCTCTAAAAAGTTTACATACAACAACATGAAAACTGAAACATTTAAGATTCCATCAGCATAAATAAAAGATAAAATATTATGAAGCATTGACTACAGTTTTCTCTATTCATTTGGTGGCGTCCCATGCACATGGCTTTGGAAACCCTAACGGAGAAGCAAATGGAGACAGAGTCTAAATCAAACAGTTTTGCACAAAACCTTTAAATGCAAAAAAACATCATCATTTGATCTCATCAAAAGATTATCAGAGCTAGAGGTCGCATTACCCATGAGGGGATTGAAGGGGAACATCCGTGATGTTGATGCCTTCTGTTTGATAATTCTGATGTTTTTTTATCACAGAGGGGTTCAAAGCCTCAAAATCCGCCGTGTTCCCAAAGTACACAGCAGTGTGGCACAAGGCTCATAAATCCGACTCAATATGTGACACAGTCTGTGTTTTGCAGCTGAAGAACTTTCATTTTTATATATTTGAATCATCTTTTCATTAGTTCCACAGCAGATTCAAAAAACAAAAAACCAAAACATAAAAGAGTCATCAGCCATGATGACTGCAAGGTCAAGTTCATAATATTATTTCAGGCATCTGGGATTTCTGTGATGTGTAGGAGTGTATGTTCTAATATTACAGACAATTCACACATGGTGGGTTTTTTAAGGTTTATGCTGATATTCTTTAACGGCACCATCTTTAAACGTGACTGTTAAAATGAAAAATATTAGTAGTATAGTATTAATGTAGAAGTATAAAAGTAATTAGTGTTTATCACCTGAATTATCTTCCTGGCCATGTGGAGCATTTCAACTAAAATTTGACAGATTCATTGGCTGATATCCAATAAATAACTGGAGATTGCAGTACTTTATGTTTGTGGTAGTTTAAAAATGTTGTGAACATTTCATCAAGCAAATCTAAGGAATCCTTATTAAAAACATTTATACAAATACAGCCTACATCCATATAAATATCAAAAACCCAGAATCAATTTGGCTCTAATTTAGATCATCATGGAGAGAGATTAAATGTACAGAAAGTGTCACCTGTAACACCTGAGACACGCCCACCAAACGGGAGAAAACATACCTTGAAGCCCGTTACAGAACATTGGGCAACAGGTTAGCAGGTTAGACTGCACGTGCCAGTCAGACCCTGGGTGACACTGTGGGGAAAGGACCTTTTTCTGAAACGTAGCTCAGATAAAACTGTAAAATAACATTAAACAGTTGTCAAATTAGAGTAATAAGTCTGTTCTTTGTTTTAAGACTGTAGATGTGTGAATGTGTGAGGCTCTGTTCACTAAAATCTGCTTAATAACAGAAAGGAATTCCCTAATTGGGGAGTCGCGGTAAAAATAAATAACTAAATGCTGTGTCACGAGGTGCTAGGCTAAGCTAGCGAATTCTAGGGAATGGGACTAGAACTATAGAACTAGAAGAGCACGTGACATCATCGCTAGAACTACAGTGATGAACACTGCAATTAGCCTACTGTTGTAGACCTCAACTAAAGTTAATCTGTTTGACTGCTCAAAGTTTTTCTGACTTGTAAAGCTACTGTTTATGACTGAAGCTAATAAGTTATGTTTTGTCAGACTTTTAATTTCATTGTTCATGGTGAATCTGTTGCATTTGCACTGCGTAGTTTTAATTTCTGCAACATTGTTCTGTTTATTTAAAAATGTATAAGCAGTGTAAAGTTATTGAGGTTCATTTTACTCAGTAATTCATTTGATGTAAAAGGTATTTTAAAAAATGTTGATTGTGCCCATTGCTTGAAGTGGAAAAAAATAGGTGCCAGAGAACCTGGGCAGAGGAGAGTACCGGCAGCTTGGGAGAAGTCGTAGTAAGCAAGAAAATGTCCCGGTACGTGAAAGAATAAAATGTCGAGGTGCTGCTACTGCTTACCAGTGCGTTTCGGGCCATTTCAAGCACTAATTGCATATGTAGGTATTTTGGTTAAAGTTAAGGGAATGAACACTTCAGAAACACAAGAGAAACACATTTGAAAGGGCTGTTGACTAATTGAACCATTCTGGCCGTATCAATGACTACAGGCCAAGTTTTTTCTTTGAGTTAAAGTTGGTGGCGAGCCAACCCAGTTGAGACCTCAAGATCCTTGGATTGAATATCCCTGAAGTGAGGAATTCAGAGCTAAGGACCACTGATCATACCCCTCTAAACTGCGTTAAAAACTAGCACCACTTTTACACTAAACTTTCAACCCAACTTGCGCAACTCCACACTTTCAGTCTCGGACTCTACTTTTTTATTTTGGACTTTGATTGGACAATTACCTTTCTCATCCTTTTTGGAAACGTATCCCTGGTGTCTCCAGAACTGGGTATTCATGTTTTATTGTGACTTTGGCTTTGCTTATACAGTGAAAAGTGAACGATTAAGAAGTTAAAGTGAGATGTGAAGTGGCAATATTGAAACAGGTATTGTTTAATATGGTCATTCTCCTGATGTGCATTTTGAGGACTGAGATTTTGAGTTATTGATAATATCATGCACCCAGTAATAAAATAAGAGAAATAGTTGACAATAGAACAGTGATTTTAGCTCAGCTGAAAAAAATAGAGGTAGTTAAAAGAGCTCAGTGGTTTCAACCTTACAGAAAGGTGACAAAAGAAATAATTTGTTAATGACTGAAACTGAGGTGTTTCCATAAAGTGAACTGTATATTGAACCTATGGGTGTTATTTTTTTTCTTTATTGTTTAAAAAAATATAAGGTACCAGTTCATAACTCACTGTCTTGTGTGGCCAATATTCTGCTCCCTGCCGAGTCTAGAAAATTCTGATTCTATTCCAGTTAGCTGTAATCTTTAATAACTACTGCCTGTAATTATGAGTAGTGTTAGGAGCCATGTGCTACACATATTATTTTAGACAGTTTTATTGAGCTAGATCCCATTTTTCTTTCAGATACCGCAACAGCAATGGGCGCCCGTATAGCTGAATGGTTACAGCACCTACCATATAAGGCCCCTGCTTGCTGCATGTCACACCCCTCTCTCTCCTTCTTTCTATTTGCCTCCTTACTATGAGCTGTCCAACAAAGGTGAAAATTACAAAAAGTAATCTTAAAAATATTTCATAATTACTGATGCATGTTGTAAAAACAACATACATGAAATTAACTGACCACCTAAACTGTCATATGAGACAAACAACCATGTGCAGTAAAAGCAACTCCACTGCTGCGTGTAATATTTTTGAAAGTACACTCACGCACATTACATTCTGGGAAATGATAAAATGTAAAAATGTTCAACATATTTTTCCTTCTGACAAGCCTTCATTTTTAAATCAGATATAGTCTGACTCTGATAAGGTAATGCTACAAATCTGTGGTCCTCTTGCCGTCAAAGCAATGCACAACAGTGCTGAATAAGACGGATGATTTAGCAAGGCGCCCAGGCCTGGGAATGCCGCCCCCCAACCCCCCCGAATGCTGTCTGGGTGAAAGAAGCAAAGTGGGAGAAAATAACACAAACTCTTGTCTACACTATTTCCTGTAATGACAGTAATTAAAAGAGAGAGAAGATAGTGGCTCTGCTCCCAAATGGCATGCTGGCACATTTTAAAGCCCATTGTGTGTGTGTGTGTGTGTGTGTGTGTGTGTGTGTGTGTGTGTGTGTGTGTGTGTGTGTGTGTGTGTGTGTGTGTGTGTGTGTGTGTGTGTGTGTGTTAATAATTTAGGGATGGAGTGTGAGGACTGTCAGACAGATGGATGACATGAGAAAAATCTCAAATACAAAACTGCTTCTCTGTCAATCATCAGCTCCACCAGAAATGGTATTATAAATTAAAACACTGATGAAAAACATGCAGCAGTTCATTCCCCACTGATGATTTTTTCTTACTATTATGTGTTTTTCCCTCATTTGTTCTACAAAGCACTCCCTTCAGTGGGGAGCCAACGGCATTCAGCTGAGCTTGTCTTGGTGTTCTATGCATATGAAAATATTTTCATTATTTAAATATGTTTGGATGCTGCAGAGATTAAACAATGAAAGGAAATTGATATAATTTGGTCCATTGACTTTCTACAAATCTGGCTCACTTTTCATGTGGTGAGTGGGCACTTCAGTTATTAGAGAACTGGAAATGGCACAGCTCATTAAAGATCAGTTGCTCCCATTGGAAATCTCTCATTTCTTGGCATCCCACATTAATGTGACTGTACAGTATTTTTTTAAACTATGACAATAGCCCCTCAAGCCACTTAATGTAGTAAAATGCTTTTTTGTTTTGTTCCAAGTTCAAATGGGACAGCTATTAGACACATACTGACAGTACAGTTTTTAATGTGTCCTTGATGGTGTTACCAGGCTGTCACTTTTCTTGTGCTGGCTAACCTAATGGCTAGGGATGGGGATCGTTAATTTTTATTGATATTGATACCCTTATTGAGACTGCTTAATGATCTGATTCTTTATCGATACCACAATCGATACTTTACTATTATTTGCTGACGGTTATTGATTAGACCAGACCCAACGGGCATGAGGTAGGCCTGCGCGGTAAGGAAAATATTCAATGTGCAATAACATTGTTATATATTGAGATGACATATGACTTGATAAATAAACATATATTGAAGTACTGTCACTAATGGCTTACCTAGAAATTATAAAACTTGTCCTATTGATATCCTTACTTGCTTTGGACAAAAGCATCTGCTAGAAGCCCTAAATGTAAATGTAAGTAATTAATCCCTCAAAGTATAAAGTTCTCGACAGGCTTACTGTTGCTGATAGTGGATCTGGGATTGTACATTCAAGGAATTGTTTAACTTTTCAAAACCTGCTAATGTAAGTATCTTTTTGTGATCACCTCTGATAGCCTGTTGTCACCAATTTTTTTAAGAACTCATGAAAAAAGTGTAGACCCACACATACCTGTATTTTGACCAGCTGAACAAAGTCTAAATTTTAGTTCCTTTACCAAAATTTTCTGGCCCTGTATGTATCTTATGTGACTTTCTGGGGGCCCAGAGACTACGAGGCTGAAAGTAGTCCATTGGTCAAACACAAACCGTGTGGCTGCATCACCATATGCACACACAAATCAAGTACTGGATGTTCTGGGTAAGGTATTTCTTATCATGTTTACTGAAGTTAAAAACAAAGTTCTTAATTTTAGCTCCTGTTCCTTCAGTCCTGAAACTATTTGGTTGAAAAGGGGCAGTGGATCAATCAGTGGCAACAGCTAAAGTTTGTCTTGAGAGAGGGCCACTCCAGATGAACAAAGAGAAGGTGCAGTGGCCAAACCGTTGTGCAAATCATTTGACAATAAAATGCCTCTTACACACCAATGCCCTGATGTTCTTTTTTTTCTAATGACATTCATTGTGTCTTAGTTTGCTAATTATATTTGTGTCTGCATAATTTTTAAAAGATGTCAGAAACTGTTCACCACTGAAACTGTTCATCATTTGAATGTTTAAATTTAAATATGCAGCTCTGTGTCATTAGCTTGTACATTACTACAGTATCACTGTGAAACCGGCAAACAGCAGCTTGTCTCTTAAGTCTGAAGTGGAATTTCCCTTTTATTTGCTTTGCAACATTATAGTATTGTTTCTGTAAGGAGTTTACATGGTATATCAAAGATGGCCTAAATCTCTGACAAGTTTCACTGCCAGCACGCCAAGATAAATTTGGCCTCTGGTGAACTTGGATGACCCATTGCTCTTAGCAATCCAAAACAACTAAAGGTTGCATCTTTCTAAATTAAGAGCACTCTTCCACCTACTGAGTTACTGCTTTAAATAAAAGTTTTGCTAGTACTGATTGGGTGCCTGTGACAGTCTGTTTGGCAAGTTAGAATACTTAAAAAAAGAACATATTGCATTGTCACTTGTAAATAATTATTTGAGTTTCTTTACTACACAAAAAATCATTGAATTGCATACCGGTTTAATAATTTGGTCTGGACATGTAACAAAAATCATAATTCTCAACATAAAGAATCCATTGGACTGGAGTTTCATGAACTGCAGAGCTTCACCCTGATAAAAAAGACTACACTAATAAGCAAATAATGTACACAGCAACAGAACATGGAGCAATAAAAGGCACCGCAAATACACGACCCCCGACTGTGTCGCACAGCCATCAGAGTCAAGGTTGACGCAATCAAAACAGTGAATCTCAGTTTATTCATTTCTCTATAGACTTTCACCTAACTATCATATAGATCTTGTGGATTGCGGAAATGTCGATCTTACCATTTTATTCAATTCAATTCAATTCAATTTTATTTATATAGCACCAATCACAACAACAGTTATCTCACAGCGCTTTCATAAAAGATCAGGTCTAGACCGTACTCTGTTGATATTTACAGAAGCCCAACAATTCCCTCCAAGAGCAAGCACTAGGCGACACAGGCAAGGAAAAACTTCCTTTTAAGAGGCAGAAACCTCAAGCAGAACCATGGCTCAGGGTGGGCGGCTATCTGCCTCGACCGGTTGGGGGTGAAGGAGAGAGAGAGAGAGAGAGAGAGAAAGACAGAGAGAAAGACAGAGAGAGAGGGGAGGGAGGCAGCCTACACAGTATACACATAGCGGTACAGACAGTAAAGGCAATGTTGACTGAATGAAAATGTGAACAGCTATTTATAGTGATGTTAATGATAATAATTGTAATATTAATGATAACAATAACAGCAATAATAGCAATAGGACTAGTAACAGCAATTGCAATTGCAGCAGAGGGTGTCGAACAGGAACCACAGGCGACCCCCAACCAGACTCCACAGCTCCAGAGCCAGAAACACCTGTAGGAAGTGATAGGAGGAGAGAGGAGAAGGACGAGAAAGCACACGACTACGGGAAAGGGAAGAAGTCGAGTTCATGTGCAGTATATTAGATGTAAAATCTTATAGTATACTCAATATTTCTACTTGTAACAATAATAAACAATAACAATAATAAAAGTAGATTGAAGTATGTGTATTATATGAAAGCATATCAGCAAATGGCCTTTTTCCACCCACACTGGCCTAAAAGCTTGCGTGTCAACAGATCCAGCTCCATCACAGAGAAAACTCCATTCACTGATGAAGTTGGTGTGATGCATTTGAAAGGTCTGGCCCTTTTATTGTTATGTTTTATACCTGTATGATATGGACTGATTCAGTAAGCTACATAAATAGCATTTTTATACCCTTGTAAAAAAAAACATCTTCACAAATATATGAACTGTATCAACCATGCCAGTGTTGTCTTGTCTGTTTATGTAAATTATTGCTATGGATTGTGGCAGCCATACCAGATGGTGGAGACAAATTGATTAAGACAGCTGTGGAAAAACATTCTGTTCACTCCTTGCCAAAATCTCAAGGCACATTTGCGCTCAGTATATTTGGGTACATAAGCTCCAAATATAAACTCTCTTGGGGGTTAGCACATGTTACATATGCACGTACAGTGATTGTCTCCTCTTTTTGTAGAGCAACCACAACAAAAGCACATGCAGCATGAGCAAACTTGTGTTTTTGACTGTGTGTTGTGTTTGTAGTAGTTTGTTTCCACAATTACAAGCTGCAGACATGAAAAACGCATTCCAGCCAATGTAAGAATAAATAGACCACATTTTGTTTGTCTGTAAAGAACGTTGCTGAGACACTGACTTCCTGATCATCAAGAAATCAAAAATGTTAATGCACTACAATCTCTTCAAATTTAAATGAAATACAAACTTACAACTTGGCACCGTCCCAGCGAGCTTGAAGACTGCTAGGGTAAAACTCTCTAACCTTCTCTGTGCAAACTACAGCTCATATAAGTAACAGCAATCTCTTTTAATTTTATCAATCTGCCTTAAAGGCTTGTCATTCCACTGACACTGCACTGACTAAAGTGGTAAATTATATTTTGCTTACCACTGATTCAATTCAATTCAACTTTGTTATTTCTATGACTTGAACCTTAATTCTGATACCACTGATCATGGCATACTCCTAGATCATCTAGAAAACTAGTTTGGCGTCTGTGGCCTGGGTCTCGCATGGTTAAAATTTTAGCTTTCTGGAAGAACACAGTGTGCTTCCAAATGTTTATATGGCCTAACATTACATCATTATTTTCTGATGTGAAAAAATGGAGTACCCCAAGGCTCTGTTCTTGGCACTCTGCTTTTCTCTTAATATATTACACATCTTGGCCAAATGTTATGCAGTTTGGGAATTAATTTCCACTGCTACACTGATGATACTCATCTGTATGTGTCTGTAAAGGAGAATCAAATTGCTTAAATTAGAAACTTAAAGTCCTGAATATCTGCTGTGAAATCCTGAGTCTCATCATTTTCTGCTCTGAAATTCTGATCAAACTTAGATGCTGGTCATAGTCCCAGCAAGACATGGACACCAGTAGGACACCAAGTAACAGTGACTCTCGACAACTGTGCATTCTGTATAAGTTTGACAGCCATGAATATTGGTGTTACACTTACACACAACGCACTACCATCTCTTTTGCACTTGCATTAAAGAAGTCACCAAGAAAGCCTATTCCTACTTATGCAGCATAGCTAAAATTAGGTCTTTTCTGTGCTTGGCTGATGCAGAGATCCTAATTCATGCCTTTGTTTCATCTAGATTAGATTACTGTAATGTTATGTTGTGTGGCCAACCGTGCACTACTACTGAAAGACTTCAGATGGTTCAGAATGCTGCACTAAGGATCTTAACTAAAACCTGAATATTACCTGAGCAATACCTGAATGAATACCTGAATATAATATAAACCATATTTTTAGCACATTATATTTTAACTTCCTATCCATGTCAGATCGGATTTTAAGGTACTTCTGATGGCTTTTGGCGTGTTCACCAAACCACCAAACACTTGATGAGGTGGAGGCTCGTAAGGGTAAAATGTTTGCAACAGTGATGTGAAACACTTCCTCTAAGACTCTCAAGAAAAGTGAAGTAACACAGCTTTGTCAAATACATGCATTGCTATTTGAGACTCTTAGCTTTATCGGAGAGTTGGGTCTAAAATTCCAGCTCAGCTTTATGGATGCCAGTTTTGTCTCCTCTGAGCAATAAACTAAAAGTTATTTAAGTTTTATTATAATGTCACTCACAAAATCACTGACACCTAACCTGATTAACCAGATTTTTGTAGTGAACCAAAACAATTATCATCATATCATGTTTTATATTTCCTGTGATCTGATGAAAGGCAATTTCTCTGTGCACCACAAAGACTTCTTCATTAGTTACACAGTAACACAGTTATCTGGTATACAGAAAGTGAAAGAAATCACATGTGACATGTTATACCATGCGTCTTCCAAAGCAATGAAGGTTTCCTTCCAAGCTGCTACAACATGGATGTGAAGTGTCAGTGCTGCATTCTCTATAGGCAGGCTGTTTAAACAGGCCTGCATATTACTGTGTGTTTTATGGTCCACATTAATCTCATTATGTAGGTCCAGGGCCTTCTCTGACCTTATTGTTGGACTAAATGAGGAGAGTACAGGCAAGAGAACATAAAAGTCCCCAGCTGCTTTGTCCTCATTTCACACAGCTAGTGCCGGTGCTCAAAGGGTAATTCCAATTGGGAGTCAGTGATGGTCAACTCTGAATGCCCTAGTTTTCTTTGGACCACAAAACTGCACCAATGGGGATTCTGTGGAGATTAAAATTCCTGCTGTTCAGCCACGTTTGTTGTGACAGTTAATGAAGAGTCATGTATAGCCCTTTGTTACCACTTCTAATAATTCCTCATAGGGTTTAAAAATTGTAACTAGTGGATTTATTAATAGTGATGAATTTGTTTTTAACGCTTTATAGATCAGTTGTAAGCCATTAATAAAAACAACTTTTTGGTTGTGAGGTTATGAAAAGTCTCTCTGGTGTTTTCTATAGCATGATGGTTTGTCTTTTATTTGCTCTTTAAGCGTTCACAGTGTTTCCCATAGAATGACAGTTTAACTGTGGCGTGGGGGTGACAGCAGTGGCAGGTTTACAACTCAAAAGTCCTAGTAGACAAAAGCAGGCTTCTCATTTAAATTCTGCCAGCTGAAATGACAAATGTTGCTGACAGAATTTATTAGCTGTAGCTAGTTAGTTAAGTTAAATTAAACTTAAGCTCCATGAGTTTGTTGAAAACGGTCTTAAAACAAGAATCTATAAGGGGCAGGGAAGAAGTCATCATCTACACTAGTTGATGAACATGGAACATGGTTTATTTCAGACTCAGAAATTTTTATTAGACTGTTATTTAGTTCCAACATAAACCTGATTGGCTGCTTAGCTTACAGCATAGCTTACTGAATGTGCTCTGTCCACACTGTGGGAAACACAACATGGTTTTGCTAGTAATCTTTTAAAGCAGCCTATGACTCGACAAATTAACGCAACGTTACTTCTTGGCCTTTGAAGTAACATTGGGTTACTACTGTATGTAGTAAGCTGGTTAGCTTGACATACTAATGACTGCAGCTTTCAGCTGAGAAGATAAATTCCTTTTGCTCTTGGTTGCGGGTATCATCATGGAGTAGAGCCAGGGCCTTTTTGGCAAGCCCAGACAGTTTTCACATGGGAAGCTGGTCACAACAGCCTCTCATTGGGACTCATGAGGAAGACATGGAGAGACAGGAAGCCACAAATGAGAACAGAAGCTGTTTATATGGCCTTGTGCATACCAGACTGTCCATGTACATGCCTATATTAACCAGTGGTCAAGTGGTCAGATGCCCCAGGGCCATGGACCACTGTTGTGCATGTAAACAAATCGCCAAATAATGTTATGTCGGTGCCTCTGTGCATACTCAGGTAAAATCAAACTTTAGGGCCACCTTGCGGTACATATTTACTCTGGGGCCCTTTGCAGTTTAATCTGGCAGTGTATTTGTGAAGAGCAAAGTGAATTTATTGAAAACAAATGTCTGTGGGTTAAGAGTTGAACAGGCTCGTGCAGTAGAGAGCTTATCTCCTCGAGTATCATGCTGTGAAAACATTATAGTCACACTGTTATCCACAGGGGGAGAGTATCATCGTCCCACTATAAAGCAACATTTTTACATGAACTGATTGATTCTAGAGAGGTCAGTCAAAGCCAAAGAGCATCCTTTTACAACTTGACATAGTATCCCTCTGTGTATGTTGAGGAGAGAGAGAGGAAGATAGTGCTGCAGATTTAGGCAGAAGGATACATTTCTGGACAAACTGGAATATCAGTCATCTCAGCCTGGTCAAGTTGTTAGAAAATCTGTTTCACAACATGAACCCAGATGCTTAACTAGCTTAAGCATTTCCGTAGTTTGGGGCCGGATGCTTTTCCACTCTCTCAGTATCTCTCTCTCTTCTCCTAAGAGAATACCAAGCTAATATATCCCTTGGGGTTGTGTGTTTTATCAACTTGGCAGCAGCCAGAGAGGTTTAAACAGTGTTATAAACTACATCTTTAAAATCTCCTTCTTAGAGTGGACAGCAGCAGATAAAATGGCCCAAAACCTACTAGATGATGTTTATGATTGTCTTTGAACTGTTGAAAGTCAAGGGTGGTAGGATAAGACCCTTCTCTGAAGTATTAAGGCCAAAGACATGACTGAGATTACAATCACATTGTCCAACAGTTATCAAACTTGACCACGACAAGCAGAGAGGGGGTGAGGGGCCAAACGAGCCGCAGTGCAGCAGCTGCCATGGGTCTGGTGAGTTCAGTCAACCACAGTGGCTGTGGTCTGGAAGCAATTACTGTTGGCTCACACTGACACTGAAATTACAACTATTACTACACTTTGGTCTAGAAAAGAAGATCCTGGTGGATTTTGAAGGTAGTACTTAAGTATGATCCATCTGATTCATTTTGACCAATTTCAGAAAGGCAAATCTCAAAGTGACGTATTAATCATAGAGTCTGTTTACTTATATGTTTTAAATGTGATTGTGAGGTCTTGTGCATTAGAAAGTATTCAAAATACTCACTAATTATATTTAGCAATATGGAAACCATTAAGGGGCCTTCTGTCTATGTATAACCCAGGCCCAGTTCGCACACTGTACCGATGGGCTACAAATTACAATTAAAAAATAAAACAAAATATCTTTTGTCTTAGTACGGTTGACAACTACTACAAGCAACCACAAGAGCTTCATTGCTCCTTGTCAGACTCTCAAATAAATCTCTCAAGACACTGCTGGAGGGTGACACCATTTTTCCACTAAATATTCTCACTTGACGATGGTGGTGGAAGGCGTTGTCTAACACTTGTGCTCAAAATCTCGCATTGGTATTCCATTATGGTTAGAAGCATAGTAAAGGCTGTATGGGTCACATCACTTTTTCAGGTTTTTAGGTTTTCCTTCAATTTGTGACCTGTCTGTACTTGCACATGAGTGTGCGAGTTAATGAATAACAGTGGTAGTCCTTGAGAGCAGGTGGTCTTTACTGTCCACAGAAACATTCATGTGAAGTGAAATGTGACGTTGGTTTTAGTGAAGGCCTTTTCACAGCAGACATTTTGACACTTTGAGAGTAAGAAAAGCATGGGTGTTGCTCATAACATTAACAACGTCTCTGTTCTTTTCAAGTGTCCCAGTGTTTCAGTGACAGTGAGCCAGTATGCAAAATACAAGGACCCTGAAACTGAAGCAGCTAAATGGGATTCAGCTGTCATTCATTTTATTATGTACACCTGTTACCTCTTACTGTGACATGTCCGTGCGTCCTTCGTGAAAAAGGCTTATTGTTCTCTGTCATCCTGTGACCAAAGTCAGGGTGTTTTTTTGGAGAATGTGCCACCATCTGTAAAAGCTCATTAAAACAGATTGTGCACTACAAATAGATTAGGTAAAAGCAGCATTTGAAGTTTGCAACAGGCCGTGAACAATCATTGTAAAAAAGTTTTTTATTCAAGTAAGATTTTTTTGCATCCAAAAGGTGCTGGTAGTAACATAACAGAGACCTTTGAGCTTAATGTCAATGTTAATGTGGAGCATAAGCCACCACACAGCCACTGATTATCTGCATCTTTAGTGCATTAAATACATTTATCTTTGTCCAAATGAATCAAGTTGAAACAGGGCCAGTTTTTTTCATGTGGTATTTATCAATCGGACAATCTCTCTAATAAATTCCATTACAATATTTCTGCAGAGTTTAAAGGAAGAAATTTATGATTAATCCTTTTTTTTGCTCAAAATTTCATCACTAAGACGTTAATGAAAATGTATTTCCAGTTATTCAAGCTCAAACTGCCGGCTCTCCAGAAATCAATGTTCCTTGAAATTAGCTGTTTCTCATCACTATCATCCAGGGCATTGATCCATTACCTGAGCTCAAATTGAACGGCACCTTTTCCCTCTAATTAAGAAAATAGCTTCATAGGCACACATCTGCCAAATGGCGGAAACAGAAAATAGATAAGAGAAATAGATGTGGTATGAGTAGCAGAAAGGGAAAAGCACAACAAAGAACAAGAAAAAGCTCTGTTGTACTCAGTACTACTCATTAGGTGCCGGTCAAGCAAATTACATTGATTGTTTTTTTTCTGCATCAGTAGCCCAAAGGGGCTTTTAAAGGTATATTAGACATGCTGTCAATCAGTTTTTCCAATGTAAGAAGCTTGTAATGCCTAACACAGTGCTCTCTGCGTAGATCAGTCTTTTGAAATTTAAGTTGAATCTGCTGTGACGTAGGATTGGTTAAGAAATTATCATAAAATCAAATACATGGTCATGCTAAAATTGTAACAACAGAATATACAGCAAAAAGTAAATTGAATTAAGTAGATGCTCGAAAGCATCAACAGACTGCTTCACTGGTCTTTCATTGAAGGAATAGTCTGACATTTTGGAAAATACACTTAATCAATTACCGAGCGTTAGATGAGAAGATTGATACCATTCTCATGTCTGTACATAAATATGAAGCTACCAGCAGCAAATTAGATTAGATTAGATTAGCATAAAGACTTGAAACAGGGTTGGGGTAGCTAGCCTGATTCTGTCCAAAGGTAACAAAATCCACCTACTTGCACCTCTAAAACTCACTAAGAAACACATTATTGTTTGTTTAATCTGTATAAAAACCAAAGGTTGAAAACGTAACTTTCTGTGTCGCAGAAGGTTTTTGCCGGACTATATCTTGGTAACTTCCTGCAGTCTGAATGGTCGTACACACACAATCAGTACACATGCAGTCGATGCACTCAGGCTTATATAAATAAAACATACACATGCAAACACATTTGTCAATGTGCATGTCTAATATCTCTCCCAGCACTAACTACAACCATGTGTTCTCAGTGTGGAAGAATCTGAGCTTTTCCTAAATATTTATGTGCTCCAAGTGGCTGCACTCACACACTTCCACAGCTGAGATTTGTTTTTATTGGGTTACACTGCTGATGATGTCCTTAAAGTGAAAATGCATTGATTTCCATAAGCAGATATTAATGCCTGAGCCACTCCTGAAATTGGGGATAAAGAATAACTCTATCACAGCCCAAGCACTTTTCCTCACCCTTCCCTTCTGGGATGAGTCATAAATCACCAAAGTGATGAAGGACACTAAACAGAAGTGGTTTTGATATCTGCGTTTGATCACTGGCAAGGAAAAGCACCTGAAATTAGTTTCCATTCGGATCTGAATTAGGAAACTTTGCTACATGTCTCACAATTTGGAACTCAGCAAACACCAGTAATCCATCTTGCTCTCAGAGGCTACGAATGGGTCCAGACCTTTTTTTTTGATCATCTACAGAAATATTTTAAGTCCGTGGTCCCCTGCTGCCCATGGATCTCATGGTCCACAACAATTCTCAGGATGAAAATATCTCCCTACTCACAGAGGTTTGGCCATGGTCAATGTCAAGAGAGCTATCTGTTGGGCCTTATTTTGGGACTTATTTACAAACTTCCATGCAAAGTTTATTTTGACTCATGTACTTTTGGCATGTCTTGGCATGTCCTCCTAAAAGATTCTGAGATAATCACAATGCTTCAACTAAATGTTTTTGCTACTCATGTTACGTATCCACATGTTTCATTGCACATTATGTAAACCTCCCAAACTGGAACACAGGAGTAACGTTTTCGACAGTTTGTTGCAACGGCCACAAATCACTCACATATCATCTTGGCTCATGATTACTCTACAGCAGCACAGCCAGATTATCTGTTGCCAGTTATCGACTCCGCTGTGAGGATGCACTTGATGTCCACACACTGTGGAGGATCCTGGGAGCTGAGATTTATAATAGCAGCAAAAACATATGACCCTATAAATATACCATCTACCTTTTGGAATGATGACTTTTTCCAGCGAGGGATGCATCTCTCTTCTCAGACTTACTGTGATGAGGTCTTCCGGCTGACAGTTCACAACACAAAACAGAGCAGTGTCACAAATAATCCTTCCAAAAGGCGAAGAAATGGTGACCTTCTCTGATAATATTAAGTCACCTGACAGACAGAACACAATTTTGAAAGCTACAGATTGCCTCAGGGTTTTTCACTCTACTTCCAATCACACTTTGGAAACCAGATAATCAATTAAAGAATTACAGCCTGCAGTCTTGCTTTCTGTCACCAACTACTCCAAAAGTGGCCTTGCCTTTGATGAGGTTCATAGTGACGAAGGATCACATCAGGCATGTAGTCCAATATAAATTTGTTTGCATACACGAGAGAGATGTCAGTCTCTTCTAGGTCATTGTGCTGCTAGAAATTTTAGATTAACAAGATTTATCACTATAATTCATTGTTCAATAATGAGACATTTTTATTTTATTGCAAATAAGAATTATATTTACAGTATTTTATTTCTTAATTTAAAGTGCATACTATGTGTTGGTAAAGGTTTCTTTTTAACAGTGTTATAAAAGTTCTTTAAATCAGTAGAACATTTTAATTATTATGTTTTGCAATGTTGTGATTGGGTTCAGTGGTCACGGCTGGGTACATATAAAACCTAGCTGTGGCCCTGTGTGCAATGTAAAAGTATTCCTTGTGGAGACAAATCCATGGGGAATTATAGTGTCCAAGTGCGAGAATCTATTTTGGGTGCCCCTGTTTAGGTAAAAACAAAATGTCTCACAGTTGGAGTACTTCTATGAGTCAGATATTTACAAAAGGTCACTGAGCCTAAAACTCTTTTTACCACATTTTTCATATCTTGGTGTACACATAATATGCAACTACAATAATGTAGCATTTTGAATTTGCTGTCTCTCTGATTTGTGCTGCTGACTTTCTTCTTCTTCATGGCAATGGTAGGCTCATGGGCATTGTAGTATTTTGAGCACTCTGCCATGCCAAATATGTTTAAATACTACGTTTAAATAATTAAAACTGAAATCAGAAGAGAGAAAAACAAAACCAGCGGCTCCTCCCACTTCGCCCAACTCTGTAGTTTGCCTCAGCTCTTCACTGATTAATTGCCTCTTTCAGCTCTTTGTTTTAGTTTTCCAGCTGCTTATTGTTTGGTTCACACCACACTGCTTACAGACACAGTTAGCAACTAGCAGGTGAACACAGTGGAACATTTAGCAGCTAAAAAGCCAGATATTTCCCTCAGGTGTGGTGGAGATGAAAATTGAGCTAAAAGTAGAAATTGGACTTAATTTCATCAGGTGGCCAGAAACATGACTCCAAATTAATGCTTATGTTGCTCTGTGTTAGATTTGTGTGTAAATAGGCAACTGTTTGCTCCAGCTTCAAAGGTTAAGGATAATGTCAGAATCGTGTTCACAGCTCTCAAGTGGCCACAAAATCAGTTATTGCAGGTTTATATTTTACATATTC
This sequence comes from Lepomis macrochirus, assembly GCA_024633595.2. NCBI lineage: Eukaryota > Metazoa > Chordata > Actinopteri > Centrarchiformes > Centrarchidae > Lepomis > Lepomis macrochirus. The sequence continues at coordinate 14,357,737 of JALXJV020000018.1, read as the reverse complement.
ATTTCAAAACTTTTCCAAACTCAACTAAACACAGGGATTTTGCTGCATAGGTTTCTACTTACAGGACCACCAAGCAAACCTACTTGTTCATTTGCAGTCATTAACACTGAATTCTTATTGTTTCATATATATGTGACTGTACTTCGAGAGGTAAAGAGACATTAAGTCTCACTAAGTGTTGAGAATGGCTCATGGCAACAGACCAACAATAATTTGAGAATAAGACTTTGTAATAAGACTCCTTTATAAAATGCACAATTGGATTGTTTACAGTCACTAATTTAACAATATGCTGTTAAGACTGAAGTCACAAAGTATATTCAAGCTTCATAGGATGTGATGGAAAACTGCTGCAGGGGCACTGACCTTCAACTCAATCACATACCAGCTAAACCACAGCTGTGTTGTAGATATTTTTTCAAAAACAGTGAAGGCAGCGGGAGCTTAGGACAGAATCATATTTGAAGAGGAAAAGCCAGTTTTATATACTGACAGCTTTTTCTTCCTCTACAGGGGGCCTGGTGTGACCTCAGTATGTCCGGAGCCATGGTCATATCATCAGAAACCACTTGCTGCTTTCAAAGATCTTTTCCAATTTCAGATGTCCGGGCAAACCAAACATATTATGTTCATATTATGTTCTATAAATATGTTGGAGGGGGTTACAGCAAAGGCCTCCTGTAAATTCCAGAGAGTCTTGTTTTTGCTTTTAATTATAATGTGTAAATTCTTTTTTGAGCCTTTTTCCAAAGATCAGGAAGCCCTTGATGGGTTTTAGCAGCTCAAAATATACCAGTTCTTATAAGAAGAGAAAAATGAGTGTGGGATGAGAACAGTGCACCTGGGCCTGATGGAGGACAACATGTTCCTTCTCTTCAATGAATAAAATCGATTTGAATAGACAGCGTCAGCAGGTCATTACTCATCTGTCTTGACCTTTCTGCCTGCTTCCTGAAGAGCAGTTTATAAATTTTTTGGCTTTGTATAACATCAGGCACAGGCACATGTATTATCTAGTTTTTACAGGATATTCTGAGAAACGGGGAGCCACTGACGCAGGAAGACTCACCATCACTTCACCCAAACTGAATAGGTTTTCATTGTTCAGATCATCTATATATATATATATATATATATATATATAAAATCCCCTCCCACCCCTTGTGGGGTGGTATGTGTCATCCTCAAGCTCAGGTCCTCTACCAGAGGCCTGGGAGTTTGAGGGTTCTGCGCAGTATCTTAGCTGTTCCTAGGACTGCACTCTTCTGGACAGAGACCTCTGATGTTTTACCTGGAATCTGCTGTAGCCACTCTCCCAGTTTGGGGGTCACAGCCCCCAGTGCTCCGATTACCACTGGCACCACTGTTGCTCTTACTTTCCACATCTTTTCTAGCTCCTCTTTCAGCCCTTGGTATTTCTCAAGCTTCTCATGTTCCTTCTTCCTGATGTTGCTGTCGCTTGGTATTGCCACATCTATCACTACTGCCTTCTTCTGCTGTTTGTCAATGGATTTGGTGTGAAACCCTCCATGCATTGTGAGGAGCTTTCTTGTCTTGATGTCAGTAGCCTCTATCTCCTCCTTTGGCCAGTTTATTATACCAGCGGCGTATCTAATGACTGGCAGGGCATATGTGTTGATGGCTCGGATCTTGTTTTTCCCATTCAGCTGGCTTTTCATGACCTGCCTCACTCTTTGTAGGTATTTGGCTGTGGCGGTCTTCCTTGCTGCCTCCTCATGGTTTCCATTAGCCTGTGGCACCCCAAGGTATTTGTAGCTGTCCTGAACATCTGCGATGTGGCCTTCTGGTAGTTCAACCCCCTCGGTTCTGATCATCTTCCCTCTTTTCGATACCATGCGACCACACTTGTCCAGTCCGAACGACATTCCAATGTCGTTGCTGTTGATCCTGGTAGTGTGGATCAGTGAGTCGATGTCTCGCTCATTTCTGGCATACAGCTTGATGTCATCTATGTAGAGGAGGTGACTGATGATTGTTCCGCTTCGGAATCGGTATCCATAGCCAGTCTTTGTGATGATCTGGCTGAGGGGGTTCAGGCCTATGCAGAACAGCAGCGGGGATAGTGCATCACCTTGGTATATGCCGCACTTGATGGTGACTTGTGCAATTGGCTTTGAGTTGGCTTCCACACTTGTTCTCCACAGCTTCATTGAGTTCTTGATGAAGGCTGTTAGTGTCCTGTTGATCTTGTACATCTCCAAGCATTCCAGTATCCATGTGTGTGGCATTGAGTCGTAGGCTTTCTTGTAGTCAATCCAGGCAGTGCACAGATTGGTCTGTCTGGTCTTGCAGTCTCGAGTGACTGCTCTATCCACCAGTAGCTGGTGCTTGGCTCCTCTGGTGTTACTGCCTATTCCCTTCTGGGCCCTGTGCATGTATTGAGCCATGTGCCTACTCATCTTAGCCGCTACGAGGAGCTTCCATGTTGTGCAGAGGCAGGTTATTGGCCGGTAGTTGGATGGGGTTGTTCCCTTCTGGGGAGCCTTCATGATCAGGATTGTCCCTCCTTGGGTTAACCATTCTGGGTGGGTCCCATCCATCAGCAGTTGGTTCATTTGTACTGCCAGGCGTTCATGGAGTGCAGTTAGTTTCTTCAGCCAGTAGGTGCGGATCATGTCAGGGCCTGGTGCTGTCCAGCTCTTCATACCTGCCACTCTTTCTTGGATGTCTGAATGGTTGTTGTAATGGTTACTGGTTCTTGTTCTGGGAGATTGCTGTGATCTGTTCTTAGATCCACTAGCCACTGAGCATTGGTGTTGTGGGATGCCTCTTTCTCCCATATGTTCTTCCAGTACTGTTCAGTCTCAGCCCTGGGTGGATCTGATCTTGTGTTACTTGTCATCCATGGTTCGGTGGAGAACATCCGGTTTACTCCTTGCTTCTGCTTCTCCCTTGTATCTCTTTAGACGGGTGGCCAGGGTCTTTGTTTGGCAGTCTCTAGAGCCTCAGGTATCAACAGCTCTCACCTTTCTGTAGGTGAGAGCTGACTAACCTCTCTTCGTGTTGCCTTGATCTTGGCCTCTAACCTTCTCCTCCATGGGGGGTAATGCTCTTTGTGGCTTGTGGTGTTCATCTTATAGCCAAGCATCTCTAGGATCACTGTTGCTGTGGCGTACATCAGCTCATTGGTCTCGGTTATGGCTTTAGTAGGGATAGTATGTAGTGCTGCATTCACATCTTCTAGGGGAACTTTGTCACTTAGCCTTGGCAGTCTTGGTCATTGTACTAGGGGGTCCAGCTTGGCTATGATCTTCAATCGTAGGTCAGCCGCCCTTATGTTGAGTGGTTCTGTGCCATAAGGGCTTGGTACCCAATCTCTGAGTGTGGGGATGATGATGAAATCTCCCCCGCTGACCTGTCGTCCTGGCTCCCCCTTGCCGTAGCAAATTTGTTGTACCTCATCAATCTCTAGTTGTGATAGGAGCTGCCGTTTGCGGATGTTAGAACACTGAGCTAGGAGTTGTTTCTTTGTCAGTGTTGATGATGGGTTTCGATGCATCCATATGTCCCATAGTCTCTGCATATAACCCCTCTCACTGGGGTTGCTTGTATAGTAGCATCATTGCATCAGATATTATATATAACTATATATATCGACATCGACTCACTGATCCACACTACCAGGATCTACAGCAACGACATTGGAATGTCGTTCGGACTGGACAAGTGTGGTCGCATGGTATCAAAAAGAGGGAAGATGATCAGAACCGAGGGGGGTTGAACTACCAGAAGGCCACATCGCAGATGTTCAGGACAGCTACAAATACCTTGGGGTGCCACAGGCTAATGGAAACCATGAGGAGGCAGCAAGGAAGACCGCCACAGCCAAATACCTACAAAGAGTGAGGCAGGTCCTGAAAAGTCAGCTGAATGGGAAAAACAAGATCCGAGCCATCAACACATACGCCCTGCCAGTCATCAGATACCCCGCTGGTATAATAAACTGGCCAAAGGAGGAGATAGAGGCTACTGACATCAAGACAAGAAAGCTCCTCACAATGCACGGAGGGTTTCACCCCAAATCCAGCACCCTGAGACTGTACACCAAGCGTAGCGAGGGAGGCCGAGGGCTAGTGAGTGTCAAGACCACTGTCCAGGATGAAACAACGAAGATCCAGGAGTACATCAGGAAGATGGCCCCCAAAGATGAAGGGCTTAGTGAATACCTCAGGCAGCAGAAACCTGAAGATGAGGACAAGGAAGATGAAGAACCTTCATGGAGGGACAAGCCGCTGCACGGCGTGTACCACAGACAAATAGAAGAAGTGGCTGATATCAAGAAATCCTACCAGTGGCTGGAAAAGGCTGGACTGAAGGACAGCACAGAAGCACTAATCATGGCGGCACAAGAACAGGCACTCAGTACAAGATCAATAGAGGCTGGGATCTACCACACCAGGCAGGACCCCAGGTGCAGACTGTGCAAGGATGCCCCTGAGAGAGTACAGCACATAACAGCAGGGTGTAAGATGCAGGCAGGAAGTGCGTACATGGAACGCCATAACCAGGTAGCTGTCATAGTGTACAGGAACATCTGCCACGAGTATGGGCTGGAAGTCCCAAGGTCAAAATGGAAGACACCTCCTAAGGTAGTTGAGAATGACCGAGCTAAGATCCTGTGGGACTTCAAGATCCAGACTGACAAATTGGTGATGGCTAACCAACCAGACATCGTGTTGATCGACAAACAGCAGAAGAAGGCAGTAGTGATAGATGTGGCAATACCAAGCGACAGCAACATCAGGAAGAAGGAACATGAGAAGCTTGAGAAATACCAAGGGCTGAAAGAGGAGCTAGAAAAGATGTGGAAAGTAAGAGCAACAGTGGTGCCAGTGATAATCGGAGCACTGGGGGCTGTGACCCCCAAACTGGGAGAGTGGCTACAGCAGATTCCAGGTAAAACATCAGAGGTCTCTGTCCAGAAGAGTGCAGTCCTAGGAACAGCTAAGATACTGCAGCAGAACCCTCAAACTCCCAGGCCTCTGGTAGAGGACCCGAGCTTGAGGATGACACATACCACCCCACAAGGGGTGAGAGGGGATTTTTTTTTATATATATATATATATATATATATATATATATATATATATATATATATATATATATATATATATATATATATTAGTGGTGGGCCGTTATCGGCGTTAACGTATCGCCGATAAGAGTTTCACGTTAACGCAGCCGTTAACGCAGCCGTTAACGTGAAACTCTTATCGGGCGATAAAAAAAAATATCGCCGTTAATCTATTCTCAAAGTTGGGTTGGGAGCTGGGTCTATACTACACAAGCTATGATGACTTTCACCTTGATATTTTAGCGCAGATGTTTACCAAATTGCACTGTAGGGGGCAAGAACAAGTCTTCGAACCTGTGTGTCTGCCTACTGTCAAATTACCACATCAAGCGTGACGTGCTAACATGGATGCAGCTGTTGCTGCGTTCAGTTTAACTCGGAGGTCGGAGCTGGGAATGACGTCACACCCGAGTTGACGGCGTTCCAGTTAACAACCTCGCTCGGCCAGCTGTTGGTTTACAACTAGCCAGGTTAGTTATTGATACGCCGGCTGATTAAAAAACGCATTATGCGGTATTTACTCACACTAACTGTAGCAACACGTCCACAGACAGCTGTTGGACAGCACTTTGTGTACGAACATTTCTGAAGCCGCCGGTGTTGTGCCGAATTCTGCCTGCCTGCCGAGAATCGCATGCACCTCGCGGGTGCTAACGGTCATCTATGCTGAGAAAAGAGGTGGATGCAAATCTCGGCAGGGAGCCTACAAAATCTGATCTGCCGAATTATGCATCCACCTGTTTAAGTCCTTCTCAGACACTTTGCTGTGCTCATTGATCAAACAGCTTTATCACCATGTATGTAGGCTACTGAATGTCAAGGAATGGTCCTTCTAGCCTAGTGTATTAAAATATTAAAGACTCTAAACGTTCATAAAATATATACTTCAAATCAATTTATCACCATTGATGAAGTCCACAAAGAATTTTACAGCATTTAAAAGCATTATTTGGAGGTGCCTGCAATTCTCGGCAGGCAGGCAAAACTCAGCACAACACCTGGTTTGCACCTTGTGCAATGCGGAATTAGTTTACTGTAGGAGTTCTTCCAGTCTCAAGTAGCCTACCACCTAAACGCAAAGCACATCACACGCTATACACAAGTACATCTTATTGAACATGATTTATTTTCATCACCAATTATCATAGTAGAACAGCTTTCTCAAGCAGTTTGTGATGCATTTTGGAAACAGGAGATGAGCCCCTGGTCTAATGAGCCACCTGGTTTGAAACCTGGCTTGAAACCCGTTCGCACACATATTTTAAATGCCTTCGGCAGAATTCAAATGAGCCATTTTAATCTAGATTAATCTAGATTAATTTCAAAATTAATCTATGCCCACCCCTAATATATATATATATATATATATATATGTGTGTGTGTGTGTGTGTGTGTGTTATAGAGCCGATTATGTTTAGTTTGCACCAAAACCCTCACTATTCATCAGTCATTTGAAACAGTATAAGAGATAAGAAAATTAAGTTATTGGAAAGTATGACAGCAAAAGTGTGACCAAATCCAACAAAGTCATCAGCCAAATTCTAAAAAGATTCATGGGGTACAAGTCAGATTATGCCGAAAATGTTGACTGTCTCAGCCAAAAGGACATCAAGTCGACCAAAACAGAAAGTCAGATGAAACCCTACAGACTAACTGCAATACTGACATTTACAAATTCAATTTGTGCAGTTATATAAACCCACTATTTTAAATTATTATCATATTATAACACATTATGAGCGTTTAAATAAGACTAAGACTTACAGCCACCTGGCCCTGTGAGGCCTGTGAGGCTGTACTTGCTCCACATACTATCATGTTTAAGGCACTTCTACTTGGACTTTTCTTTTAAGACCCTGACTATCAGGCTTGTTCTAACCCTCTATAATAATGTGTATTGGCCACTACATGAATAATGTGTATTGGCCACTACATGGGCTCCAATCAGAAAGCACTAAGTCACCAGGTGAACTTCTACTTTAGCGTCAAGTTATTAATGAATATACAACATCAGGTCAAGTTAGCAACAGTAGCCTAAATATGGAATATCCAGTTAGACTTTCAAAATAAAATGTTAACATTGTGATACATTGCCATTTTGAAATGGCACGTTGTAAACATTGTGAAACATTGCAGTTTGGTTAGGTTTAGGCACCAAAAGTGCTTGGTCGGTTCAAGATCAAGTAACACTACTTGCATAACTTGCATAACTTAACCTACATAACTTAAATAAAAACAATCATTGTTGACTTTTGACTTACACAGGAAACAAACACCGGTCTCTCGAAAGTCTTGCCCTCCATCTACCCCAACTGCCTCCTTACTACATCTTTTCTGTTAAATATCATATACCTACCTTTACAGTCCAAAAGTGATGCTACAGGGCTTCACCCAGTGCAGCCCCCCAAAGTGCTGCCAACAGCTCTTGACCATGCATCCATATGTGATGACTTGGGAGCGAGAAATGGTTGGTGTGTGCAAACTGTTGAGATATTTCAGTCTGTGATGAAGGACCAATCAACCGACTGGCATTGCCATCCCTGCAGCCATCGCTTATGTGGCTAAATATGTATATGAGTAATCCATAATGTGTCTTACGCCATACGTTTATGACTATAAACTATACTATACTGAACTTCAAATTTTTTCATACCACTTTGTCCGAATGAGATAAGCATAAACATTTCCTTAATATACGGTGAGTGCATAATTTGAATGAGTGGCCTTTACTGACAGTAATTCATTTAACTCTGAAGGCCCGGTGCCAAGTTTAAATTTAGTTTGCGGCACAACATTAATTAACATACAGAGACGTGCTTATCATTCACCCATTGATTCAGAAAGGTTTACATCCCCCGTTTGCCCCTTTTAATTGCCTTGATGGGCAATGAGACACAGACGGACTCACAGGCTGAGTCCGGATATAAGCACCAGAAATAGATGTGTTACTAAAGATCTAAATTTGTGATGGACGTTACTTTAATTTCAGTCACATTCGCTAAAGATTTGGTGTCAAAGGATGATAAACAAAGAAAGTTGAAACACTATAATTTATCTGATCTATTCTTATTCTTATGTCAGTATTAGTTTGTCAGCTCCATTTGTTCCACAAAGTACCTCTCACACATTACACTACACTCTCTCACACTCACACTGACAGGCTGACATGTTCATGCTACCCACTCTTTAATCACAATCTGTGCCAAAGTGACAATCAATCTTAAGTTATAAAGACACATAGATGCACACTCACACACCTATACATACACACACACACACACACACATTCCTCTGAAAACGGGCAAAGCGTTTCCCCAAGCACAAATTGCTAGTTACTTCCAGGTAGAATAAGATGGTATTCAAATAGGTTACTGGCATTCAAATGGACTGATGATGTGCAGCTCAAAGGCTCGTCTGTGGAGCCAAATTATTACGAGACATTTTCTTTAGATGATGAGCCTGAGGTTGCTACTAACATGATATTTGATAGAGCCAATCATCACATCTTTGCAGAGCTAACAACCCAAAGCAAACAGGTGAAATTGCACAATTTAGGCTGGAAAGTCTTTTCTCAGATTTTATAGGGAAATAATTCCACAGTTTCATTTACATGCCATACAATCACCTGGAGGCTTCTTTCATCTTAGACCACTACAACATATGCATTGGTATATCTTCCGCATTGGTCAGAAAAGACGCAGAGCACAGTTTTATAAAGTTCCAAGTATGTTGTGGTAGACTGTGGTGGATCAAAGACCTCGTCATCATGATCCTGCAGAGGAAACACTGAACACTCTCCTCACGAAACCTCAGAGGCAATCATCTAATGGTTGGGGCTCGCCACGCTGCTAAAAGTGTCCACTCAGCAGCACTCTGTGTATGTAGAGCCTGGGCTCCTGCCAGGCCATTTCCAGACTCAAACATCATCTGCCAAGAATCCTCTCTGATGAACGCACCTTTCTTACAACCCCACTACAGTACGGCCCATCATCTCGCACCCACACCCTGCCCCGGTCCTGTTTTTGTCTTTGTCAAACAACCTGCGCTTACACAAATTCTGCAGCCATGAGCATTTCGGATGGGGTCAGCCCGGGGACCACACCAGAGATTTATCAAATTTAAGTGATGCAGCCCTGCCTTCACTACTTCCGATTCCCTTTTGTCAAATATAAATAGTGCTTAAGAAAGTGCTGGACTTGCAGGTTTCCCTCTGACAAAAAAGAAATCACCTTTTTGCCAGCTGTTCATTTCCAGCAGGGTAGGTACCATATCGATGTGCGGCAGTAAATGTGCCATTGTATAGTGTATGGGCAGTCATTGTAACTGTGTGGGCAGGTATGATAACTTATCCCGGATGGGCAGTAATGTCCAGAGAAAGAAGGAGGGAGGGAGAGAGAGGTGGTGCAGACAAAGTGAAAGCTGAGCTAAAAAATAGTGTTTCAGTGTATCTTCTACCAGATAAGCTCAATCATGCCCCGGGCTCTTTACAAAGGAGACAAAGGCTATTCATCTGCTCTTTTGTGCAGCCAAAACAGTTTGGTCTCATCTGGCACACTGGCAGCTGAGCAGCATTGATGAAATCCATTTTCTTCTCTTTTCATTACTCTTTACTGACTGATGCCTGCTGCTGAGCCGTCCTAAAGCTGTGATGTAACCACTGGGATCTTGTTGTCCTTAAATTATTGTACTGCTCTTGTCCAAGATCCACAAGTACGCGAGCAATTTTCAAATACTTTAAACTACTCAGATTCACATTAGACAAAAACAAATGAACTGATCCGATCAGACCGATAACAGTCTTTGTGTCAACAAAACTGTTGCTGTAGATTTCAAAGTTGTAGTTTATTGCCAATCATAAGCAAGTTCACATTACAATGTAATCAACACACAAATGGTGCCATCAGACATACATACTCTGTTATAATAATGATAAGAAAACAGAAATTGGCAAAATACTGTGAAATGTAAGGAAAAACCACAGAAAAAAGGGAAAATGAGACAGAGAAGCACAGGATTCTCCTCCCACTGGGGTTTAGAGTAGTTAATGTGAAAAACACTTGTGTCTAATTTAATTATGGTTTATTCACCAGTTCACTGAAAGAAACCTGACACTATTCACCGTATTATTATGCTAACAAAAGTATTACTGACAAAAAAATACTTACTCTGAAATCAAATCCATTCTTATCCTGACCACTGCCTTTCTCATAGCCTTTAACTCCACAGTGATGCGGCTGACAAAACCCAGAAACGGGATAAGGAGTGTGAAATGGAAGAAAATTGTCTGGTTGCTGTTCACACAGAAATTCCAATATGACACAGGATAAGGGAACTGGGAAGGTAATGTGTATTACACGCATTGTAGCAAATATATTAAATGATAGTTGGTCACGGCTGTGTACATAATATCCACCGTCTCTGCAGGTATTTCCATTTGCAGCAGAAGGCTTTTGCAAAACAATATAAGCAGATCTGCATGCATTAGCAAACCGCTAAAATCAGCAGTTTGACTTATGGGAAGCTGGGGGAAATGGTTTCTATTCATCTCTTCTGCATTTCAGCTGAAAAGCTTTGGGCTTCTTCCACAGCAATTTAGCATTGCAATAATCAGTCCACTGCTTCATCACTGTCTGACTGTCTGGAAGAATCTAGCTACTAGACAAAGTCAAGTATGTCCGTAAGAATAAAAATACCAACATATAAGGCTGTTAAAGTTTTTTTGTTTAATGCAAAAGACACTAGAGAAGAAAGTTAAATCGGTAAAGGTCAGTTTTTCTGAATTTTTTTTTTAGAGATTTTGCCATTATTATCCTCCATTGCCTTTCAAATTCATTCCCAGCAAAGTCCCAAAGGACAGTTTAACTTCACTTCCCATTTTATGTGACAATCTTTGGAGACTTGGACAGATATGTGGATTTCTTGTCCAAAATATTTCATGTTATCCCAAATAAGAAACATTCAGCAGCAGCTCTGAATGTCTGTTGTCAAGGAAACAAAAACATTAACTCAGCTTATTATGTGGCAGTTACTGGGAAATGTGCTACCAAGTGGCCATGCCTGTCACATCCATGAGCCGAGGTGTGAATCCTCTGCTCCTTTGATGGAAACCAGATGGGATCTTCCTTGTTTTTCCAAGGGAGGGTAAGGTGTTGAAAGACAGAAGGAAATATTATCTTTCAGTCAAAGTCTAAAATGTATGGAAAGACTTGTGCTGTAAAAAAAAAAACAACAGTAGCTTGGTATTAATAAAAGATTTTTTTTGAGTGGTTTGTTTTTTTCAGATTACAAAACAAAATGAATATGGCAAAAATTTGAAACAATCTCAGTATGCCAAAAAAGTTTTAACTCAGCATTAATTAATTTTTCTTTCCTCTTGGGGGCAGTACAAAGGGCTGCTTTGATGTATCATCACATCATAAAGTTAAATGTCGAGCAAACTTAGCTGGCTTATTTACAGTCCAGTGCACTCATTTTATCTCAGTTTTTGGTCGCACCAACTCCTGAGAGAAATATCTGACTATTTAGCTGCTGAATGCTCCACTATGTTCACCAGCTACTAGCCAAGTGTGCCTGTCTGCTGTCAGCGGCAAATCAGGCTAAAAACTGTGTAGTGTGAACTAGGCTGAAGGAGACCAGGACATTGTGTGCGATGCTGATTTAGTGAGTGAGTGTGGTAATGGTTTCATATAATGAGGGCTTCCTTGAACCAATGTCTTTTAGCTCTGTTTTTCTCATTTTCTCACCCTCCCCCATGCTCTCAGTATTAGATATAATAGTCAAAACTGACGAAACTCAACACACCAGCCCTAGAAGATGAGAATGGAGAGCTTGAACATGTTGGCAACAAGCAATCCACTTTAAATTTCAAGATCTCTTGTATTCAGAACTTTTTTTTTCAGGCCATACCTAAATAAAGATGAACTTAACCAAAATCTATGTTAAGTTACAAAACTTGTGGTTCAGATAAAGTAATATATAACACATAACAACAGACAATCTATATAATATAATATTTTTACTGCCATTTTACTTTCAGTGTTTTAGGGGATGAGAAACAGATTGCAAAAAAAGAACCATTAACCTTGCTGCTGAAAGATTTGTGCTCTCATGTAATTGCAGGCACACACATAAAGGTTATTTTAACAGACGTCACTCTAAAAAATGCTGAAATAAAACTTCCTCTGAGAGATGGATACAGAATGTGCAAGCTGCAATCCTTTCATGATACAGCATGATGTGCATCCTGTTATTTATGGCTTTGAAGGGCATTAATTTCCCAGATGAGTGCTTGAAGAAAATAGTGACAAAACCAGAAGAGCTAATCGTGTTCTCCATCTTTGTATCTTGGCTCCTTGAGTCTATTTATGGTCGTTCCAAAATCATACTAATCCCAAAAAACAGTTATACAACAAAAAGTATTTTCTGGGTCTTTGGCATATTATACAACATCGTCCATATATGGTGTGGGAGAGACTACACGACCAGGCAGCAGGAGCCCACTCATCCAGGTGGGCCGCTATAGATTAGGTCTGTGTGGGCTTCACTGCCAGATGGCAACTATCCACCTATTGATGGGATAAAAACATCAAAACAACTATAAGTGGAGGGTTGCCCTAAAATGATATACTTTGTGTTATATAAATGCTGATGGTGAACCACTTCCAGTCGTATTTGCCTTGCGGGTGCCAGATTTGTTGCCCAGTCAGGTCATAAGCTACTAGGAAATTATAAAAAGTGTTATTCATTTCCAAGTTGAGTAGAGTGGTGAGTTCCTTTACTTGAGTATTTCTATTTTGTGCTACTTATATTTCTAGTTCACTACATTTCAGAGGGATATAGAAGTTCTAGTTAGTGTGTAGTTACTTTTACATAAAAAAACACAATAGGCTTGTAAAATACAATGCATTGTTAGATGAAACCGGAGGTACCCAAACTTTGGCATAAAAAAAACATGTTTGCTGTTTGCTCACATTTATGGCTTGTTTGCAATTCTTCCCCTCAAAACTTATCAGGTGTTTAAATTTAAATCACTATTTGAGGCACAAAGAGGTAAATGTGTCCAATATTGCACAAAAAAAGATTTTCTCATTCATTAATGTCCCACCAAGTTTATCTTGTGACCCTTTTGGGTGGGGCCTGCCTCCCAGGTGGACCACTGGACTCACAAATCCTATATAGTAGTTAAAAGGAGCTCCACCTCAACCAGCTTGTGTTTACACATTATTGCATCAGTATTAACAATCTAGTAATGTCAGATATATTTATAAGCAGTCACAGTTGCCAGATTTTTTTTACTTTTGATGTATGAACTTTGCTGATAATCCTTTAACTTATGCAGGATTTTTAATGCAGGACTTTTACTTGTAATGGAGTATTTCTACACTAATGTACACTTTTATTAACTTAAGGATCTGAATGCAACACTTCATGTTCGCACCTGATAAGCAGTAAACTTGTCATACAGTCTAACACAACTGTGCACACTTCTTTCTGCACAGTTTGTCAAGTAAATCAGTCCTGTGTGATGATAAAAGGATTTGTTTCTCTTGTTGAACTGATTAGTGCTGAAGATTTGGTGTCAATGGGCAAAGCATTGCCGTGACCAGACCGGTCTGAGGTCAGGTCCTAAACAGAAGACTCTGACCTCTCACAGCAGAAACAACATTGAACCGAACCGTTTAAGATGCATGTCAAACTGGAAATCTCCTTCAGTTGCTGGTGCTCAAAGGAGAAATAAATGTCTGACATAACAAAATAAACTATTCTAAATGTGGGAATGTCTTTATCTGCAGCCTAGAAAAAAACATCTTTCTTAATCTCACTTGATTAATGTTAAACGGTCTGAAATAATGACAAATGACAGCGCAAAACTAGGAGCCATGTCTTTAAAAAGAAATCAAGTTGCTCCGTGTCTTATGTAATTCAAGATTTATATTGTTTGCCCTGCCAAGACGAAAAGTTGATCCTCTTGAACTTGAGGCAAATCCTCACCACTGAAGCACACGAACAGACGGAGGACGCTCCTGTTGAAGTTGAATTTCCAGTGAAAGCTATGAAACTTTTCTTTCACCCGGAGCACTTGGCAGCACACTAAGCTGCAGAAGCTTTTATGTTATCTGAAAGCGCGGCCTATTTAATCAAGTGAAATGGGCAGTGAAATGCACTTAATCCCAGCACTAAAATCCGGCCTTAGATATGAAGTGATGATAATTCCAGGTGATTCATCTTTTAAGAAAGATGCTCCTATAATGACAGGGTGCTCTGGTGTCTGTTGAAGGATTGAAAGAAATGTGGGCATCTAAAGCCTGATCCTCTCGGAAGGAATGCTGCCACACACTGTAAAAAAAATAATTTGGGATCTCTTGATTTGCAGCTGCATACCTATTGAGCTCTAAAGAAGATTAAGGTACATGAATAAATACTATTAATTTATTGTTATTTAAATTACTGGGATCTTTTGGTAACCCCAAAACATAAAAAACGTGAAATTAATATTGAGAATCAACACTAAATATGCTGATTTTAAACAAATTAATTATAAATGTAACAAAATGCCAAACTGGTATCAAAAGATAATCTGACGCTATAAACATTCCTGGGAAAAACAATGAAATTTCTTTGCCAATGCAAATTAAGACTATAAAGAGTATGTTAAAGTGCAATCTGATGAGTAAATAAAAAACACTTTGACTGAGCTTTAAAGATTCTGTTTTGCTCCACCAGTGTTACTTCATGAGAATTTAAAAAGCTCTTAAACAGGAGGAACTTCAGTTTTAGGAATGTGCTTGTGTCTGAACTTAACCCATTAAATCAGTCACTCCTCAATAACAGAACTCATATCCAAAATGAGGTTACTTTGAGAAACTCCTGCATTTGACCAAAATAGGAGAGAAATACCTGATATCGCAGAGGGGATTGTATGTTATTTTGCCTCCATGAACATATTTAGGTTAACCACTCATAGATGGAAACTGAGTAGATCTTATTTCAAGGGTTATTTACACTAAGACATATATGCTCTAGCATACCTTGAGTCACGTTTGTGTTATATATCTTTTTATTTTCTACTGCCACTGAAGTATATGGCTCTTTTTAGGGATTTCAAACTAAAAGCTGGCAACAAAGTTAAGGTGGTTTTGAGTTTTTCGCTTTGTCCAGTCAAGCGCCTTTCCACAGTGAGGGAAAGCAAATACAAGACACCAAAGAGGCGCTCCTCCCAAAACGCTTAATTCTCTACTACTTTATACAGTTGTGTAAATTGATGCAAACACTGTGGAGTCACAGCTCTTCGTGTAAGTGTGTGTCATGCGCGGTTCATAGGCTCGTGTTTAGGTGTGTGTGGTCAGTAGCTGCATGGCAGAGCTGTGTGTGGTGAAGAGGAGGCAGGAGATGACTGCTGCCCCCCTCACTTCTCCACTGAGCCCTCAGGAGAGTGAAGAGGGAGAAGGACTGCATGGGGACTGTACGGCTGCACAGCGAACGCTTTTTCTCAGCGCTGATTTGGAAATGATCTTACAAACACGCAGCTAAACCATGCAGACTCAGGCCATTTAAAACCGATTCTTTCTGTATAGTAAAGCTCTTTCGTGAGTTGCAGTTACAAGTGAGCAGAAGCCTGCTATGGAGGACCTCTTGAGTCAAAATGAGTCTGAGCACTGACAATGTCACAAACTTGTGGAAAAATGGTTCCTCGGAACTCGACGGAACTCCGCGCGCGTCCTCCCAGGTCAATTTCACCAACAGCTCCGGGGGGAACAACACGGAGCCCAGCGAGGTGGACCTCACCCGAGCCATCCCGCTCGGCTTGGTGCTGGGGGCTTTCATCGTATTTGCTATCGCGGGTAACATCCTCGTCATCCTCTCGGTGGTGTGCAACAGGCACCTACGCACCCCGACTAACTACTTCATCATCAACCTGGCCATCGCCGACCTGCTGTTGAGCACCACGGTGCTGCCGGTGTCCGCCACTCTGGAGATCCTAGACTACTGGGTGTTCGGCAGGATCTTCTGTGACATCTGGGCGGCGGTGGATGTGCTGTGCTGCACTGCGTCCATCATGAGCCTGTGCGTAATATCCATTGACCGCTACATAGGAGTGAGCCACCCGCTGCAGTACCCGGGCATCGTGACGGAGAAGCGGGCTCTGCTGGCCATGCTCGGCGTATGGGCGCTGTCTGTGGTCATCTCCATCGGACCTCTGTTCGGGTGGAAGCAGGAGCCATCGCCGGACGACACGGTGTGCCCCATCACCGAGGAGCCGTTTTACGCGCTCTTTTCCTCCCTCGGCTCCTTCTACATCCCTCTCGTCGTTATTCTTGTTATGTATTGCCGGGTGTACATAGTCGCTAAACGGACCACTAAGAACCTGGAAGCCGGTGTAATGCGCGAGAGGATGAACTCCAGTGAGCTGACCCTCAGGATCCACAAGGGTTCTCAGGTGCAAGAGGAGCCCGGCGGCACCGGCAAGGGCCGTGCGCACCAAGCGAGAAGTTCTCTCACGGTGAAACTTCTGAAATTCTCCCGAGAGAAGAAAGCGGCAAAAACTCTTGGAGTTGTGGTCGGCATGTTTACGCTTTGTTGGCTGCCCTTCTTTCTCGCCTTACCCATAGGTAGGTCTAATGAGTCCCCCATACTTTGGTCTATGATACTGTCATAAATAACATGTTAGGCCAGTTAAAATACAACCCCCAACCCTTTTACTCACAACCTACTCCAATTAAAAAACTTTATGATATTCAATTAGTTGCCCCAAAAAAGACATTTCAGCCTTCTAAATGACTGTAAGAACTTAAAAATGAGGCTGCCACAGGCCTGTAAATCATATCTATAGCTGGCACTTGGAAAGTCTCATGGGTAGCATTATCTGCTCTAAACTGTCACCAAACCTATGAGTGGGCTTTGATATACTGTAGTGGTCATTTTATAATGCAGGAATAAAAATAACACCATCCATATGTTATTGCTGCATTCAATATATGGCCTGTGTAGGAGTAAATTTGTTATTTCCCTGACTTCACAGCTTCTGTTTATGTAATTAAGTTATTTTGCATCATATTTTATGATACAGATTTGATTTGAACAAACATAAAAATGTTCCACTCATGCATCATTTGCTCTACAAGGCAAAGCTATACTGACTTATAAATTCAGGGCCCATAAGGATGGATAAAACATGAGAAGGAATTTGTCACAATCTATACAAACATTGTTAGAGTAATCTTTGCATTATTCCCTCATTGTCAGTTAACCTGTTGTTGCCAAGTTGATTCAGAGACTTGTGGGGCCTCTCAGGGTTCACTGATGCCACAGAGACAGGCAAGCCGCTGTCATGGCTGTTTTAAAAATACTGCAGAGGAAATTAAACTGTATTCTGTGGTGAAATGCTCATGCCGCAGGCTGTGTTGTGGTAAGGATGTTAAGAAAACACAAAGCTTCTTTTTTTGATTTTTTTTAGTGATGGAGTTCAGACAAAGGGCTCATTGAATGTCTGAACTACGAGCATGGCTGCTGTATTTTAGATAATCATTTGCCTGTTTCCCTGATTGTCAGGGCATTGATCCATTGTGGCATTTTACATATCAGCATGTGCCTGTGTGTGCATACATTTCCAGTGGTTATGGGAATGTGTCTATGCCCCTGCCTTTAAGCTGCAGCTCATCACATACTCACATGGACGCACAGACACACATACACAAGGGGCAGGATCACTATGCAAGATGACATACCAGGGATTATTTTGAGCTGTTCTAGATAACAAAAGCGTGTAACAAATGTAATTTTCAGAACTTCTGATTTCCAGATCAGAGAGGCTTTAGAGAGCAGGTATGGAGGTATATGAGGTTCAAGAGAGGCCTGTTTATGTAACACTAATCAACAAACTGCCAAGACACCCCAGAGGGTGCATTTTTTTCTGTACAATCTCTGGTGCAGCATACTGATGCTTTGTGACAAAGCACCATACAACCTTATTTCATGGCGGTTTTTAACTGGCCTCAGAAATGCATGAAAGAAAAGCACTCAAACAAGTCCAGCAGTCTTCTGGCGGGGAATTCCACATAATGCATCTGCTATACATCCACTATGTCAAAGCAGGACACTGAAACGGCTCTTTTCCCAACATTAGACCCTCCTCTATAGGAGATTTGTGGTAGATGTTGTTGTTGTGTTGTTGTTCAATTTCAGTTTTTGCTTCTGCTCTCTTGTGTGACTCTTGTCTGGACTTCAGTAGTACTTGAAGTTTGATATGGGCAGTGCCTTTCCACTCGTGTTGCTCCGAGTATTCATTAGCCTCCACCCACAGAGTGGGATTTCCTGTCTCACACTTGTTATTACCTTGCTCCTTCCTCTGCACACTGTCACTGGTATGTGAGGGGGTTTCTGGTTGGAGGTGTGTATGTGTGTACGAGTGCTTAAAATGCTTAATATTTATGCTTATGTATCCAAGTGTGTTCACCTGCATTCTGAGTGACTGAGTAAATGTGGCTGCACGTGCCACCCTTCTCTCTATCATCACCAATTTTCAAAGAATTGAGAGCTTGCAAAGATGAAACTCAGGCTGCCAGCAAAAGCCACTGTGACCTCAGACCCCTAGGGCTTCAACCTGATAACATGTTCAAGTTAAAGAAATATGTGAACTCGCTCCTTCACAACTGATCAAACATATCTGATTCAAATTCTATAAATACCTTGTTTTTGTTTTTGTACTTAAATGGCAAGCATACAGCTACCAGTCTAGTTTCATTCCCTTTCAGTGTCTCCTTATACGCCTTTAACTTGGAGCAAAGTAAGGTATGCAGACTTCAAGATTATAAACATTACATCAAAGTTTTTAAGTTAGTGTTACTCCAGGCAAAGTTCCTTGGACAAAAATCAGCCCAAAACATCCCACGACCTCACTGAGCGCAGTCTAACTTTGTCAGTAAAGGTGACATATCTAAACTTAAAGTAATTTCATAACACATTCTTGTGTCACATTCTGAAAAACTGACAACGTAACACCTTAATTACACGGTAATAATCAGAGGCTTGTGCAATATTGACCAAATAAGGTTTTTTAAGGGCAAGACAAAGCAGAAATTCTTACATATGTTCTATTTGACAGCACAGTTTTATGTTTGATATCAAGAATGTATTTTCATTGAAACTCTTCACTCTTGTCACCTGTCAAACTGCACCTGTCCCTCCAGCAGGGCTCTTCTATAACAGTATGTGGAGCAGCTAAACATCGTTCAGACACAGAGAACTTTATTCAGTAATTCAGTTCAGATAACAAAGTCTCCAAACATTAAATGTAAATGTAAACATGAAATGTAAATATGGGAATTTTGCACAAACAACTGTTTGAATTTGGTATTATAGCTGTAGCACAGTTAAAAAACAAAATGATAACTGAATTTTTTATGACTAATATTGTATCGATTTTTACAACACACAAAACAAAAATAAATTATTTATTAAAAAAATTATTTAGTTTACAGTATTTAGTTTTAGCACATTATTTCTTCAAATAGCACCAGAAAAAGCACCCAGCAAGTGGCTCCACAGGCCTCTGTATCAACTTGGCTCACAGACCTGAAAACAAAGAAAGATGCATGTATACGGTGAATTGTGGCGTTAAAGCTGCAACTAACACATTTTCATAGATTATTCTCCCGTTGTTTTCTAGATTCATCATTGATTTATCCTTTGGTCTATTAAATGTCAGGAAAAAGTAAAAAAATGCCCAAGGTGATGTCTTCATTGTTGCTTTTTTTTTCTTATTCATTGCACACATTGTCCCGCGGCTCTTTAACACCCAGCATAGGCACTGATGTCCTGTGAAGCAACTGGTGCAAGCAGTGTGCCCAAACCAACACTTTGTTTCCGTGTATATGTGTTTTTGGAAGAGATTCCATGTCTTTGTGCATGTTTGCATTTCTTTTGTTACTTGAGCTGGCCAGCCTCTGTGGTAATTGATATAGTGTTTGAAGGGTAAAAATAATGAGAGTGTTAAGTGTCAGAGCGACAAAGACAAGAAGAGTTGAGCTGAGCTGGAGGGGTCACGAGGCACGAGGGTGAAAGAAGGTTCCCTGAAATGTCAACCCAATTTTCCAGAAATAGCTTCATGCTATGGTTTCATTTAAAGCAATCTGCAAGGGCAATAACACGTCTGTCCTTTTAGATCAAGACATATTAATCATATTTGTGGATGTGTTATGAAACAGGAGGTGTGAGTTTTGGAGAGCAGATTGTGTGTGTGTGTGTGTGTGTGTGTGTGTGTGTGTGTGTGTGTGTGTGTGTGTGTGTGTGTGCACGCACTCTACATGGCACAGAATAGGCATCACTTCTTCCAATTAGTGAGAATAACAGGATGCTTTGTTTTGTTAAGATGTTCCTGTGTTTCATAGTGAGATGTGTGTGTGTGCCTGTCCTCAGGAAGGAGGTGCAAACATTTCTCTTAACAGAAGGGGCGAGACCACCACCAGTAACCCTCCCACAGCAATCTATATATACTATTGTCTTACAGCCGTGCCCTCGTATCCTCTGCCGTTTACACCTATAGCCTTTCAACACAAACACTCTTCAAGGGACAAAAATGAACCACGTTCACACAAAACTTAAACACACAAACATGTACCATATCTGGCTACAGGAAGGTCTTTTGTCAACCACATTTCTTTTCTGTCAGGTCCTCTAGATGCTTAAGGGGCCCTACCTTGGAGCCAGGCAGAGTCGTACAGCTATGTTTGCCGTTGCAGATTACTCTATACATACATGTGGCCAGTCTGAGAGGTTTGTAAATGAAATGCAGATTTGCAGTTACTACACAGTATTGTATTTCCAGCATTTCAACTATTGTTAAGTAAACCAAGAGATTTCAGTGTGAGAGATGCTACAGGTCTGCCACTGAAAATGCCCATTTCACCTAAACATACATGTCCATATGTAAAAGGAAAAAAAGAAAAGAACTTTAAAATTTGTTATCACATGGAATAAAGCTGAAATAGATATTGAAAAAAAGTTAATTTCAACAGAATAAGAGACAATTTTCAAGTAAAAATATCGAAACATTCTCTTGCACGGGGCGTAGTGTCTGTATTTGATCATTATAAATTGAATATATTTTTATTTTCGGCAATTACTGAAGAAAATAACTGTCTGAATTGAAAACTGGACAATGGAAAAAATACTTAGTCGCAGTTCTAGCACAAAGGAGAGAATTATTTATTAATGATTTAACAAACAGATTGGATATCAAAAGAATTACGTTTCAGTTTATTATTCTAGTTATACAGTTATCTAGTGTTTGTGGATTAATCAGTCAGTCAACATACAGTAAACTGTTAGACATACAGTCACTGATTAGCTCAATATCATATTAGTCAGTTTTTAAAAAAGCATTTGATGGTGAGAGCCTTCCAGACAATTAGTTCAGCTTGTTTCTTTCTTTTGGATTTTCTATATTTGCATTCTGCCACACAAGAATAAGACTTGTGATGCAGGCAAATATCAATTTTTGAAAGCCAGTTAAAGAGAGACAGATGAAGGGAGATGGAATGAGGAAGAGACAGGCAGAGAAATGACCAAGTTCATTTCCCCTCCATCCTACTCTGTGTCCCAATCACAGACATAACTCCTAGGGTTATGTAATCACACTTAAGTGGACGTCAAGAAGCAAACATAGCATGTGAAAATACCAGCCACTATGAAAAGGGAACCATTCATCTACAGTACAGGAGGCCAAGAAGACACATTGAGATAGGCTTTTGTAGTTTTAATACACACACACAGCTTGTAGTGCTGTCATTTAGGAGCCACTGAGTTAAATGAAAGTTGGAAGTGACATTTCCTCATATTGTCGCACAATCACTTTCCTTCAGGATAACAAATTGACTGGGGCATGTGTGTGTGTGTGTGTGTGTGTGTGTGTGTGTGTGTGTGTGTGTGTGTGTGTGTGTGTGTGTGTGTGTGTGTGTGTGTGTGTGTGTGTGTGTGTGTGTGGTGTGTTTTCTCTGAATTTTGAATGGAAAAATAGACCTTTTGTATAGTTGCAGGTATGTGCACAGGTTTTTGTAGCGTCAAACCAAAGCAATGTTTTGGATCATTTATAACTCATTAAGTGGACAAAGCTCCCTGCAGGCTGTTATCATTATGCAGGCATTAATACATTTCACCCCATGGCTGTGTACTATATAACGTATCTTGTACCAGTTTTAAAAAATTGTTAAAGCTGTTGATCTGATATTCATGAAAAAGCACGCTGTCTGCCTGTAATAACTTACCAGAGGTAATTTCACACTTCAAAGCCTGAGATTATAGTGCATCCTCAGTCTCTCCAGGAATTATATCAATTTAAGAATGTGGGGGTAGAGAAACAGCTTTACTCACATCTACCTACACACACACAAATGCAGTCTTTCTTTCTTCACTAATCTCACACTTGCTGTGCTTATGAATTCCCCGTTACCCTTCTCACCTCATTAGCTTGTAAGATATTCTTCCTCTATTTAAGCTTGGCCACAGGAGAAAAAGCACCAGAAGGGTGGATTAATGCAGTTTAACAAGGCCCAAACTCACTCATTAGCATACACGCATACAAACCTGCTTCAGAATCTTTAGTATTGTTGTCATCAGGATTGTCTCTAATTGTGGAGCTTCAGGTGTGTAAATGTACATATATTTTGCACAAACAACTCTACTTGAGACATCTGCAATGGCGAAAAAATTGAAAGCTTGTTGTGTTAGTATAACCTCCATAACCTCTCACAGAGAAGATGCCATTTCATTTTAACTAAAATGCCCCTCTGCTCAAAGCAAAGCATCTCCCCCACATTGCATTTATCTAAAAGGAAAATCAGGGTCACTGATTATTTTTTTCTGTATTCACACAAACGTCCTCCAGATGAACTGTGACAGAGCAGCTGCCTCGGCGTTTGAAAAGGAAGCAAAAGGCCTTTCTCTAATGATAAATAACCAAAGGAATTGGTTGCCCTCTCTGGTCTTTTGCTCTTCTGCTTCACATCCTGTCTGTCAGCAGTCTGAGTCCTATGTTATTCCAGAGTTATTTTTAATCACTGTTGCCACCTACTGGACAAAATATAACCTGCAGTCACAGAGAGGATCAACAAATATAGAGAAATTCTCATGCATTACAAGCAGGGATGCTTTCATACTGCCCTTGTAAAACTCATGATGTAACCTACCCATATTAAATACAGCTTTTTCATCATTATCATTTCAAACTTCAGTGTTTCCAATATAAATTACATTGCTTCCATAATAGCAGGGTGGCAACTTAGATTTTAGTGCAATTCATATCCTCATGAGTTCCTTTGACTTAATTTTCTCTCTGTTCTACTGTTTCCAGGGTCCTTTAATGTGAACTTGCGTCCACCTGATGTCCTCTTCAAAGTGATCTTTTGGCTGGGATACTTCAACAGCTGCCTGAACCCCATCATCTACCCTTGCTACAACCGTGAGTTTAAGCTAGCCTTCATTCGCATCCTAAGATGCCAGTGTCACCAGCGTAAACGCCCCGGCTGGAGGGCGTACAATTACCGTTCCTCCAACTTCAGCTCCTCTGGACACTCACGCAAAGGCTCAGCTGACCACAACTCCAGCTGCTTGAACGGCAGCCAGCGTACTCTGCCCTCCTCAGCCAGTCCGAGCCCGAGTTACCTGAGCAAGAGTCTCCCACCTTGCCCTGAAGGAGAAACATTATACATTTGGGGGGCCACCACCCCAACCCCCTCCACACCCAACTTGCTGCCTGGCAGCCCCTCAGACTGCGAGCAGGTAGCTCTGAGAGGGGAGATAAGGGGAGGGAAACCAGCTGAGGAGACAACCAGCAGCATTTTCTCTTTCTCCTTTGGGAAGAACCGAGACAAGGGAGGGATCAGAAAAGACAGCATTGTGCCTGATGACAAGGTGTGACTGCTGAATCTTACTGAGAAGTGACTTGTTCATTCCTTATAGGGATTAAAGTCACATTTCACAGGTTTGCTGCTTTCACTGTACATGGTCCCATGATCATTCATAAGTCAGAGGACTGTCATTGTCATTAGTGGTGAATGTAAGGTGAAGATAACTGAGTATTGACTATGCTGCTGATTCATAGGTATTTTGTATGTTACTGTATCTGTGGTTGAAATGAACAGGAAGATTTCTTTGAATGGACAGCAGGGAGACAAAATTACTCTTGGCCACCCTCTTTGCAACTGAAGACACCAGTGCATGCATTTTGATTAAAGAAAAAAGACATTTGAAGGAAAAAGGACACATTTTCAGAAAACACTCGTACCCAAACTTCAATTCAGTCCATCTCTGCCCTGTAAAAAGACTGAACATGACAAAAAACCTGACTTGTGTAAAATGTGTGATAAGACAAATGATCACCTTTCTGTTGCAGTCACTTGATATCTTCATGGTATGTTGTGGAAATATAAGTATAACCTGGTTTATCTGCTGTGCGCACAATCATCAGATATCTTGTTTGTATATTTGATGTTCAAAAATTTCTGAATATCAATATTAGAAATGTGATCGATACATGAATAAACATAGAATGTTGCTGAAATTCTGCTTAGAGGCAAACTTTCTTTCTCTCTTTGTGTATCCTGTGTACGTTCTGGATGGGAAAAGAAGATTTTTAACACCATTATAATATAATCGTCAGAGATGTTAAAGTCAATCTGATGATAAAAGACCAGCAATGGGTGTCATTTGTTTTGAGTGGGGATGTGTCCTGAGTTTAGAGAGGGGTGCAGGTGTGAGTGTTTTCAGGAAAGAACAAACATTAGGCTGTTATTTAGAGGAACATTTCTAGTGAGAAGAGATTATACAAGGGTTTATTGCTTATACAGACACAGACCTTTGATCACGACTCAGCCATGAGACATCCTACCGTATATACCTACTTGTTCACTTACCTCATGGCCCACTGACTCCCAGTACATGCCAGTTAATCATTTACATCTGATGGGATTTGTTATGGCAATGGATCAATACTGGACATACGCAAACACACACAAACAGACGGACTGGTACACACAGGACATGCAGCTACATATGGTGAAGGAGCAGACGGGTTTAGATTAACCAGCAAGACATGATCACTCTGAAGGGAAACGTATCCACTTGAGCGGCCCATGGCTTGGTTCTTACTTCATCATGATTTTCATGCCAGGGACTAACACCTCAGGCAACCACAGCCTGACTTATGACGGCAGCAATTCTGCTTTATTTCACACTACCACTGTTAATGTCTGTGTGCTGTGCCTGCTTCTACCCATCCCCATCTTTGCCATCATGGGAAATCTTTTCATCATGGCTGCAGTGGCACGCTTCCAAAGACTCCGGACGCCCACCAACGCTTTTGTGGTTTCCCTGGCAGTGGCTGACTTCCTGGTTGCTGTGCTGGTGATGCCTTTCAGCTTGGTGCGTTCTGTCAGCAGCTGGCATTTCGGGCGCCGCTTCTGCCGAGCCCACTTCTTTCTGGACGTCACTCTCTGCACCTCCTCTATTTTTAATCTCAGTTGTGTGGCACTGGATCGATACATAGCAGTGTGCGACCCGCTGCACTACCCTGCCCGAATGTCTCCCAGACATGTGGCCATGCTGCTGCTGCTCTGCTGGATTCTGCCTGTGGTCATCTCCACCCTTTGCGTCTCCCTCGGCATGTACACTCAGACGCCTCTTGATGTGGTAGGCAGCAGCCCTCACCAGGATACTCAAACGTGTCTGGCCACGTTTCATGTCCCTTATGCTTTTGTAACCTCAGCTGTCACTTTCTTCATTCCCATGGGTTTCATGCTGTTTGCCTACGGGAAAATCTTCAAGGCCGCCCAGAGACAAGCGAGGTGGATCCATGCAATCGACCACCATTCTGGGCACCTTCAGATGAACCAGAGGCCCACGAGGACTGCTTCCACCAGACGAGACCAGTCTCCTGTGAAAAGATATTCTCTGAAGAAGGAACTGAAGGCTGTTAAGACACTGGGTCTGATCATGGGGGTCTTCCTGATCTGTTGGCTTCCTTTCTTCTGTGTGAATGTGGTCCATCCCCTGAAGGGCTACAGCACCAGCCCCCTAGTCTTGGAGGCCTCCATGTGGCTTGGATATGCTAACTCTTCTCTGAACCCTTTCCTCTATGCCTTGTTCAACAAGAACTACCATCACATATTTGCAGTCATGTTAGATTGTGGGCTTTTGGGGAGGCACTTAAGAGCCGGTTTGGATTCCTCACTTTTTGGTAGACAAGCACATACTGTTTTTACCTTGGAGACCATTTCAAGATGATCATTGTGTAGCCCATTGTGTAATGTTAACTTTGTATAATCACTCAGTAGCAAGTTACTCATCTGTTGCACCAAGAAGAGACAGATTTAAGAACAGTCAAAATCGCAAACTCGCAATATCTTGACTTTTAGTTGCTAGTGTGGGTCAAACACTGGAGCCCACATTTCCCACAATGCAAATTAATGGTGTCTTTCATTAGGATCTCCAGTCCTGGAAAAACACCCACGTCTTTTAAAATACACACTCTCAGTTTGTCACGCATGCTTTCTATATTAAACACATAGTTTCAAGGCCCAAGACAACCCTGATGACATCACCAGGGCCGTTGCAAAGCTCTCTTCAGAATTATTATTATTATTATTATTATTATTATTATACAGCTGTTTTATAGCGTGAGTAATTCTCCTTATTAAGAATAGTTCCATATGGCTAATAGGTACATAAGGTTTTGGAATTGGTCCAGCTGGTTTTTGCCACTGACACTTTTAGTGAATGTACTTTTGACCAAATTTTTACTTTTAACAGAGTATTTCTAAATTGTGATATTGCTACTTTTTCTTAAGTAAAAGATATGAGTAGCCTACTTCTTCAAAAAAAATCAAGCATGCATTTTATACTTTTATGCAAAATCATCACTGTTTTCAGATTACTGTTGTTTTTTAATATTGCTCTGTGCCCCACACTACACCAACATTTGATGTCAAACAAAAAAGATAATAAAGGTCGCTCCAGCTCAGGCACTTTCCAGGGACTAAAAGACAAATAAGATAAAGGCCTCATTACCATTGACTAGCTATTCTGAGAGAGACATGGCTAAACAGGTAGGCCAGACAGCAGGCTCAGGTCACTCAAGTGTAGGGTCTCTACTTTGAAGGTAAGTTAAGATTTTCCCTGCTTGCTTCATTTCCTTTCCTCTTCACCATGTCGATGAGGCAGCGTGCCATGTGTGCATTGGTCTCCTGAAGTGTCGCATCTTTCTCCCTACTATTCAAGACATGATCCTCTAAAAAGTTATCTAGCAGATGTTTGAAAACTTCTGTGGAAAGCATTTCCACAAGTTTAAACCTCACAATGGCAAGCTCCTCATCTAGAATAGTAAAGTGAAAAACAAAATTAAATATTATCCTCAACAAATACTCAATTTTTTGATGAACAATGAGCTTAAAAAATATCCATGAGCAAATAAACTACATTTTTTAGTGAGTTGAGCATCTTAATTGAAGTTCTAGCCACATGCATTGTGTTAGGTTCACAGCACAACTCTTAAAAAGACATCTAAAAATCTCAGTGGATAAAACTGAAGACTCACGTTGGACAGTCAAAGCAGATGTAGCAGGACCAGAGACATCATCTTTTTTATTCCAAAATCTGACGCATACATTACTCACAATACAGCTCGAGACCTGACACTTTGGTCAGAGATCCGTGTGTGTTATGCTAATAGCGTCTTATGTAGCCTGCTAGCTCCCCCACTCCGAGATTCCCTCAAAAGCCACAAAAGGCTTTACACAACTTTTTCCACTCTCAAGGTTCCGTGAAGAATACTATAGACTATTTCACTATTTTATTAATGTTTGTGGTGTTTGTATTTAACTGAATTTATAACATAACATACCAAGGTGATTAATGGGTTACTGAAAGATCGACTTATGACTTATTCAAACAATTGCAGTTTTTTTAATACTCATGACATATTCACTAAGTAATACTTGCCATACCTCACCTCAGTTTCACCAGTGCTTTGAAAGTGATCTGAAATTAAATGCAGAAAAATAAAAATTAGATATTTGGTTGCTTTAGTGGTTTTATGTATTGCATTCACACAAGACACTAATGCATTTAGCTAAATAAGGCTGGTGTATAGGTAGTGTAATCATACTATCATAGTATTATTCTATAACCATTTAACTTTTTTGAATTGCACAAGTCAGCACTGGTCCAGATGTATGTCTAAGTGGGAGTTGGAAGTTACTGTCTTCACAGAAGTTTGGGTCAGTTTTTAAAAATGTGATAATTCACAAGTTATTTGTCAGATAAGGTAAAGAAACATGTGTTGATACTCTCAGACATGAAGCCAAAGAAAAATACAGAGGCTGTAGTTTATCAAAAGATGCAACTAATGAGAATATATCTATTTGCTTTCTTGCCACGAGTTAGAGAAGATTGATTCCACTCTCACATCTGTCCAGTAAATTGGATGGTGGTTAGGTTAGCTTAGCTTAGCATAAATACTGGTAAAACACTAGCCTTGTTTGTCCAAGGGTTAATCCTTAGGTTTGTCCATATATGTAATCCTTAAAAAAAACGCTGTTGTGGTTTTACAGGAGGTTAAATGCTGGCGATTTCTTTGCTGGGCTCAGTTGACAAGATACAACATTATAATTAGTCAGTTTTAGTGGTGCTAGTAAGAAGATTTTGTTATCTTTGGACACAGCCAAGTTCGCTATAACTCCTTGAAAGAAAGCATATTTCCTAAACATTGTTTTTTCCCTAGATAAATGTCCTCATTATCTCAAGATAACATATGGTGTTATTTAATTTTTTATCCCAGGGATACAAGTTTACCAAGATAACAAGATGAGACCTTTTAAGTATATCAAATGAATAATTAGCACAAATGACATCTCCTGGCAATATGATCTTTGAAAAAACTGTTACATTACATATAATAGCATGCATATGCATATATTTCTGGACCGCAATTCACTCAGATTTAACAGTTAAAAGACAGTTCAAACTGTACTTCAGGGCAAAGTTCTGCATTTTCCTTATCGGCTGTGAAGATGAAACAGTCAGAGTTTTGAGGGACTTCACTGGGTATGGCTTTTGGATCATTTTGTATCCACAGCATGACACACCTTTTGTTATTTTCTGTGGTGAAAAAAGAGGTTACACAATGTACAACATTGTTGTTTTGAAGTATGAATCAATATGCTGACAGTAAGATATGCGATAACCTGTTGTAGAGCAGGATCACGAGGGATCAGATAAACAGTGTGAGGAATGCTTTGTTGGTCCTGTAAATTAACACTTTACAGTTCATTTTCACGGTTAAGCCGGCTTTCCTCTAGACTCCTTTTGGAGAGAAAAGTGGCTCGGACAATTTGACATGGTATGGAGTGACCTCATACACTTGTTCCACGGGTCTATGTTCATATGTAAGACTCAAAAGTATAGGGTTGTTGTGTTAACAAAAGGCAAGTGCATCAAGGTTTTTATAGACATACTATTAAACAGTGTTCTCTTTTTGTCCATATTGTAATTAATGTATGTTGTCTGCTTACCTCTCTTAATTTACTGCTTAATACATTTGTAGAAATGAACATAAATAGGCAACATAAGAACCACCTTCCTTCTGTATTATTACAAGCATTTCATTTGCACATCAAAATCCAAAAGAATAATCTACTCATTATCTTGAAAGGACTAACATTAGTTTGCATCCCTAATTTGCTTTAACATTACTAACCTCAGCTTCTCCGTGGTCAACACCATCCTCTCTTTTTAATTTAATTTAACTATCAAGATGTACAGTAGAGGACAGAGCTGTAACCTGATGACTTAATGCTGATCTTTTCTTCTGCTAACTTTCACTGTCACTTTCTGCCGCTCTCTCCCTCACATTCGCTCATCCTTTGAAGAATGAGAGGGAGACAGTCATGTGTTGAGTGTTATTGTAGCGTACTGAAAATCATTAACGATGGTATGACAGTGGGTTTCAAATATGTTGCTAGAGACTGGTTTTAAGCCCCAAGATCTGTTTTTCCATCCAAGAACCAATAAGGTTGCACTTCGCCATAGCTGAAGAATAAATCCGTTTTATATCTGTGGTACAACAGGAAAGGGACTTCCAGTAATATCACAAAAGTTGCCTGTTAGTCTTTGTAGTTGTAATACAGCGAATTACATTTGGACCGATTTAGACTAGCGACAGAAAATAACTACACTACCACAGGAGGAAAAAAACATTCTTGAGCACTGCCTTGACATTTCAATTAGTGTTACATGGACATTGGAAAATAAAAAATTTTGATACCTAGAACACAAACTTCAGCAAAACCTAAGTTAGGTTAAAGAAATTTGCAGGATGACCCTGCATTTCCTTTTCTTGTCAATGCATTGGTCCATCTCCATTTCTCAGGGAAAAACTACATTCCTTTTGCCCAGCCAGTCATCCTGCTTAAAACATGTAAGTGATGCATAATGTTTTTCTGTCATGGCCCAAGTAGGAATCCATTAATCTGCATACATTTATGTGTCATTATGTGTGCAGGTGTTTGCTGAGTTCATCGCTTTACAAATGTTGAACCTATGCAACCAATTCTACTGCAAGCTTGACAGATACACACCACAACTGATTGCCCTGTACATGCAGAAGGCCAAGAGAGCAGAGGCCCTGCAGAGATCCTCAGGATTTCTGACTTTCAGGTGATTTTAGGATTACCTTTGCCATAGTAACAATGTTGATCACATAATGGTCAGTCAATACAGATTGGGACCTCTGTACTGTAATAGTGATATTATAGTATTATTGCACACCAATGACTGCATTAGCCCTTCTCCTATTACAAAATACTTCAAATACTCAGATGACACAGCCATACTCGCCCTCCTCTCTGCCACAGAATCAGTTGCAGCATATCACCAATCCATTGCCCACTTCACACAGTGGTGTAAAGACAGTCACCAAGACAAAGGAACTCATCCTGGACACACGCCGCAAACTTTCCACACCTCACTTCCCTGTCTCCATAACAGCCAGCCAGTAGAAATTGTTGACAGCTTCAGGTACCTTGGCATCACTATGGACAATAAAGTGAGTTTTGATCACCACATCACAGACATCCACAGACGCTGTCAACAAAGACTTTCTGTCATTCGTAAACTTGGGACTCTCTCAGTCAAACCACACCTCCCAAACTGATTCTCCTGTACCGTAGTATCATCCAACCCATCCTCTTGTACTGTGCTACCTGCTACTTCACCATGCTCTCTCTCACCAATAAGAATAAACTTCTTAAAATCAATAACACCTCCTCCAAAATAATAGGTCTTCCCACTCCCAACCTGCCAGCCCTCATTAATACTGCCACTGCTCGTAGCGCAACTACCATAATGCAAAACCCCAGCCACCCTCTCACCTCATGCTTCATCCTTCTCCCATCTGGCCGTAGATCCAGACAGCTGCTCTACAAAAAGGCACACTTTGGAAGAAGTTTTGTACCCTGCGCTATAAAAGCGTTAAACTCACAGACAAACTAATAATGTCACTTTTGTGTAATGTGTAGATATGTGTATATTGTCCATATGTTATGATATGTGTATATTGTCCATATATGTCGATATATGTGTGTACTAGGGGCTCTTGTACAGACTGTGAAAACAAATTTCCTCCACTGAGGACAATAAAGAATGAATCTGAATCTGATCTGATATTTGGTTGTGATATTGTCTTATGATGACTATGAGGATAGAGCCATCTACTTTCAACTGTCATTTCTCATTTGCAGTTATTTTTGTAAGTTTTCTGGTATATGATCACTTTAAAAACCATTTACAAGCTTATTTTTAAATTCTTGGGCTCAATTTCCCACAGATTTTATGTGCTGAGCATGACTTTTTATTTTTCTATCCGTCTAAGAGACCAACTGATCGGTCGCCATATGGTCTACTGACAGTTGCAGAGACACAAACGAAGAGATATGTACTTTAGGCCTTCTGCACAAGCAGCTCACCTGCAGTTGTTACCGCAGAATCGTGGGTGAAAAAGTTATAAAGCACGAGCTGTGTTTTTGGCCAGTAAAACATACGGCTGACAGTGAAAGTTGAAAGCAGATAGCAGCCTTTGTGTGTCTGTCACTGTATGATACAGCAAGAAAGAAATTGAAAAGGGCAGAGCAAGTGGGTGTGTGTGCAGCATTGTGCGGGACAGAACTGTGGGTGCTTGTTCGAATAAACATCCCAAAATTGAAAACAGCGTGTCCATAAAGCAACATGATAAATAGTATATCGTTATAACAAGAAAAGTTTCTTGTTATTACATGATTTGTTTGTATGTCATAATAACGTGAAAATATCATGTTATAACGTGAAAATATCTTGTTATAACGTGAAAAATATCTTGTTATAACAACAAACTTTTCATGTTATAACATGATACTGATCCGTTTTTTTCTTTCTGCCATGGCAGCAAGATGCTTCCGTAAATACCTCTTCCAGCAACTGACATGTATAAAGAAATGAAAGGAAAGGTTTGTGTTTTCTGTAGTCTATCCCAAAACAATGCTAAAATATCATATGTGTACAGTGAAAAGTTTATTGTTGGCTATTAATATCCCCCCTCATGGCCAAATTGTTAGAAATCAATTCCACTCTTCTCCTTTCATGAAAAAATGTTTCCCAAACCTCCAAAGACCTGGGCTTTGATTCTGTGTGTATTTATATTAGTAGCATTGTCTTTGAGAAAAAAATTTGTATGTGTACCCAATGTGTAACAAAGAAGAAACAGACTTCAGAACACGGCTGGCAAGTGACCCTAGAGGGCACAGGCATGTACCCGCTAATGAGGAAAATAGGTCTAACTTGAGCAGAATGAAGTATATGGTGCATGGATCTCAAAACCTAGTCCCCATATGAGAACACGGGATTTTAGGAGGCAAAGTTTAGTTGACGTTAAATGAGACTGCTTAAGCAGTCTAGTTAAAAATTAAATGGATATTGTTGTTAGGTCATTGTGTAGGTTTACTGTTGGAAGGAAGTATCCTACTTCTGCAGCTCAGCAAATAAACACACAAAGACGAACTTCTAAAAACACTTATGTTTTTGTGGCTTGTCTAAGTCAGGCTGCTGAAGTCTCACAGGCATTTCTAATACAAACAATAAACAAACAAACAATAATAAACAATTGGATTGTTTGTATTTTGCAGCGCAAAGATGAACGAGACATTGATCACTGAACCATGACGCTCCTGGTTGTGGTCCACTTCAACCCAAGTGAAAGGTGGCTATGGGTGGATTTGTCTGTTTCTCTGGGGGTGGTGATGGCACAGTGGATAAGCAGTATTTGCGCCACACACACACACACACACACAAACACACACAACAGCTAAACAGAGATTCGATGAAGCAGCAGAGATTTTTTTTTAACAGTAACGCAAATAGTTACTTTCCCTGGTAACGAGTTACTTTTATTACAGAGTAATTCAGTTACTAACTCAGTTACTTTTTGGAACAAGTAGTGAGTAACTATAACTAATTACTTTTTTTCAAGTAACGTTCCCAACACTGTGGATAAGACACATGCTTTGGTGTGACAGACCCAGGTTTAATTCCCCATTGTGACACGTCCACCAGTGTGTCCCTGAACAGGACACTTTAACCCTAGTTACTCCAGTGGTGTGCAACCTCTGACATGGATAAAAATTGTAAGTATCTTTGGGTAAAAGCATCAGCTAAATGTAAATGTTAACGCTACTCGTGTAAAAACTCCTGAAAGCACTTCTGAACTGGCCATTCAGGCCAGCTGTGACCACAAGGTGAGGTGCGCACGCACTCACACACACACTGACGGGTGACATCACTGTGGCAGCAGATGATATCATTTCCTCCTCCTGCAGGTTCAGCGACCTGTTCCAAACAGAACGCATTAAAGTAAGTAGTAAAAGGAAATATTTAGCTCAAGATTCTGGAAATAGAGAATGTTCAAAATTATTGTTAAAAATAATGAAAACAAATTGATTATCAAAATTGTTGCTGGTTAATTATCTGATCAAGCAGTCAATTACTTTGTCTATTCAGCTTTATGCAAGATATGCCTTATTTTATCTGTTAAATGTAGAAATGACAGATGTTGTGAGAAGATGATACTAATAAAGAGAACTTGAATTGTAATAATGGAGTTGTATTTGTATTTTTCTGTACATTGGGCATTTTGTAAATTTCAAGTTGACTAGTAGTAATTTTGTTGAGTGAGTTTCCATTAGTATTTGAGTCTTATTTGAGTAGATTTCCCTCAGAGTATAAGTTGTGCAAAATTAAATTTATTGAGTAAAGAACAATTGGAATTTTAATTGGAATTGGAATAATTTTAATAAGCATCAGTGAATCAATATACTTTAGTATATAGATTTTTTAATGTATTCTATTTAAGTTAAGGTTTATTCAAAAATATTATTACCACTACTTAAAAAGTATGAGGTAATCAGTTTCCACAAATATTTTGTATTCAGGTTCACAGTGATATGCAAGACTGACGGACAGGAGAACTCCCAATACTGAAACGCTAATTGCTCAACCACATACCATAATTGTAACTTGTGGTTATGTTCATTGTATGCACAGCTATGCTGGTGGAGGTTTATTTGTTACACAAGCCATTTTGGTCCTTTTTAAACTGTTTCTTCACGCAGTTTGTTTGCTAACTTCAATTCAAGGATGCTATTTTCTCATTTAACGTTATTAATCAGTGCTGAGCCAGAAAGAAAGAAATGGGTTACATTAAACTGAAAAAATAGCCACATGACCTGTATTGCGATAGAGTTAGCTGTTAACAACGTGACCAGCATTTTACTGCAACATACGTGCTCAAACTTGCAAAGTACTGGAAAAACCGGACACTGACAGGAGCAAGTAAAAATGGGATTATTGCCAAGTTACGACATTGTAGAATAAAACAATGCGATTAGCCGCCTTGGAAAAACACTGCTGTGGGGCTGACACATGGTGAGGCATGTGTGAGAAGACCAAAAAGAAAGAGAGTATCTGTCACAGGCCACTCCTCTTTTTTTCTTCTTCAGTTTCATAAACCCCAACTCACTTCGTCCTTGCTCTTTCACCATCATGGCTTTCACCGGGAAATATGAGCTGGAGAGTCAAGACAACTATGAGGAGTTTCTGGAAGCAATTGGTATTAGGATTTTTATTTTGTTGATACCAAAGCCGTAAATGTGAGTCGTCCTTTATTTAAACATTGTGGAATGTCTCTATTTTGAATTTCACCTGCTCTGCCACAGGGCTTCTCAGTGCCAAGACAGACCATAAAGTGATAACAGAGGTGGTTCAGGAGGGAAACAACTTCACCTGGACACAAAGCATCCCCAACTGGACATGGTCCAATAAGTTCAGCATTGGTCAGGAATGTGAGCTGTCGACAATGACAGGCTCCAAATTCAAGGTAAGTTAATAACAGGTGCTGATGCCACGTATATACCACATGTTCGCAGCTTGTCATAAAGCTTTCATGTGAGCAAGCTCATTGGCTGTTCCCTCTGTGAGCTGTTGTCCTTGTGACCTACAGACTCCTGTCACTATGGAAGGAGGCAAGATTTCAATCCAATTTCCTCAGTACCTCTTCACAGCAGAGCTCATCGAAGATAAACTAGTAATGGTAAGAGAATGAAACTATTTTCATTATCCTGAATAGAAATTGTAGTTTGCTGTATTGTCATCCCAAATCATATTTATCTTTGCACACTGTTTCCTCTAGAATTGTGTAATTCCTGGAGAGAAGGGTGTGACTTTCAAAAGAATTAACAAGAGGATCTAATGCTGCAAGACTCAACATGCTTCAATGGAAAAGAGGAAGAGACATTGTGAAATTGCTTGGTGCAGTTTCTGAAGCAAGAGAAACAAAGTGACCCTCAGTAATGAGGAGGAAGTGGAACATCTCACTGGACTGTATTTTGTTTTAGTTTTTTCAGATGTAACTTAACAGAAATGGTGAAACTAGACCACACTGTGTACTGTATTCCTGCTAGGATAAAAAAATTCGACTCTGCCAGTGTTCAAGTTTGATCAAATAAAAATCACCTAAATATAGCCTGTTTTACAAGCAATAATGGACGTTTTCTTTCACTTGTTTCACATCATTGATTTTGTGTTACCTGTCTCTGACATTCTACAACTAAAAATTATAACTATTTCTGTGTAACTTGTTCACATACTCACCGCAAAGGCTACTAAACGATGGGAGTGATTTAGCATTACAGTCTTAGTTAAAACTTACATGCAGGAAGGGCGTTGTGATTTGTATGTTTTTTATTGTACTTACCTATAACATTTCATCATAATTTCCTCTGTATTTAGCCCCTTTGTGAGAGCACAAAGCTTGAAGGACATTGCCATTACTCAGTTTGTTGATTTACACTATTTTGGTCTGGTTGGAAGCAGCATGGCAATGAGTGGCTAATTGCAGCACTTCATAATCTTGTGTAAACCCGTTTCTATCAAGGCTTCCCTAATTCTATACCACTGATTATTCGTGAAATCTCCAGTTAATAATTCCAACAGCAACCTGTTTACACTCTAATCATTCTCAACTGGGCTAAAGGAGTCTTAAATGAAGGACAGAGACACATTTTTCAATATTTATGACATGAAACAATTAATTGTATGTAAAGACAAAGAGATGAATAGTGAATGCTTGAAATGAAATGATTTATTGTTGGATCTCTAATGCAGCCTTTTCAGGTCTCATTAAATGAAGCACTTCATTTTGTCTTCTTACTAATCGTCATGTTTGTAATGGCACCAATGGTGTTGACCTATTAAAAAATGAGGGAAAAGGAAAGCTATTTTGAAAAGCTGCTGACACACACACACACCTTTCTGCACACATTTCACCAGTGTAGATATGCTCACCTGAACAAGCTTGTCTTCAACTACCTCAACAGTGTAAATATATTTGGGGAACTGAATCTTGAGTTTACCCCAAACCACCGTGACAGTGGTCTAAATAAAACAAAAACAAGTATGATCAAACTGCAGTGGAACAAATGCAGTCACTGTTTAAACATCATAAAACATTTGATGAGAAACTAAAATATGAAATAATGACCTTGAACGCCTTCCCATCCATAATTTCCAGTTCACTCTTCTTCCCAATGAGAAATGTTTTGGTCCAGGTCTTGTCCATCATAAATGTAATCAACCTGAAGTTGTCATTCTGGTGGAGATGAAATAACACATACTTGGTAATCCAATGCTGACATATTTATTTCTGTAGGTAAGCACAGGGATCTTACCAAGATGTTTCAAGAACTCCTCGTAGTTCTCCTGCCTCTCCAACACATGATGAAGCAAACACTGAACTGACAGCTGAATTAAACTAAATAAGCGTCCGGGACCACCTTATATGCTTTCTGCTCTGTTCCCTTCGTGCAAATGTTTTGGGGAATAGGGCTTTTATCTTTTTTTCACCGGTTAACTGGATGAATGTGCATTTTTAAAGAAATGTGACTCTAGTTGTTGGTCTGCAGTCAGTGTTTTTCCAGACATACAGCTTAATAAGTAAATTAATTGCAGGGATATTTTCCATACCCATTTACATACAGGTTTGCCCATTACTGCTCACATAATAGTTGAACACGTGTTCCTAAAGAGAGTTCTGTGTTATGCTGAGCTTTTCCAAAACGTCAGACTATTGCCTTAAAACTCACTGATTATTATTACACAAATGACCAAAAGACATGATGAGGATCAGGGGCCAGGTCTGTATGGACTCAGTATTTTTACATGTTGTGCACCTGATGATCCCTGTTTGCAGAGGGCCGGCGGTTGCCTACCATGATTCTATAAACTGATTTCCGGTAAATATTTTTGAACATACGATGGATAGTTTTTCAGCACTGTCCGGGAAACATTGAATAAAAATGGTGCCTTTTGCAGATTCTATACACTTGTTATCTCCAGCTTTGTATTGAGATAGTTAAGTGTGCTCTTGTGGCAGCTTGTCCCACAACTACTTTGTTACACCACAAGCTATCTGCTACAGATCTTTCACTGAACAAAACCATACTCATTCTCTTTTTTTTGCAAATGCAATTAGGGCATTTTATCTTGGTAATAACCAAGAGAATGTGCTGGTACAAATAGCCAATATAAAGATGTACAAGCAAGTAACATTAGCTTCTAATATATAAAACAAAAGCCTCCCCTAACCTTTAGTAATCTCCACACATTCCCTGAAACATCCCAGCACTACAACAGTGTAAGAGTGTAACTACATCAGTCTGTCTCCTCCGCTGTGTAAGTAGTACTGTGCCATCTGTGGTGTTTAAGTATAAATTTCCTCCTCTATAACCGCCTGCACACGACACCAGCTGTCATGACACCAACAGTACTCGTTACAGGAGCAGGCAGCCATTCAAAGACCAAATGCTGCAGTAAAGAAACTCCCAGCTCCACAGTAAGCTCGACTCTCAAAGCACTGAGAGACCCCAGATGATCAGCTGCCACTCAATTCCATTGATAAGCAAGGACCTGTTGGTAGACACGGGTTTTCCGAGCCAATACCTGTCACTCAGTGGGAAGAGGGGGGGAAAGAAACACATTTCCACATTCCCTACATGCCTGCAAATTACCACTGTCGATGTTCCACAGAACAGAGGTGCCATGATCCTGATAAGGGGCAACTATGCCAAATTAGGCTTGCATAATACATAAAACACTCATGTAACCAGAGTGCACAGGCAGAAGATTACACATTGCATATAATGCAAACCACTGGACACAGGATAAGCAACTTCTCTCCTTTCCTTTGCACAGGACAGAATGAGAAAGCCACTGAGCAGGTTGCAGTATTAACAAGAGAGAAATCTTCATGTGTGGTCTCAAGGTGGTCTCAGAGCAAAATATTTGTTCCAAAATTGTTTTAAATAGGAAAAGGCATGTTTTAATTGTTTAACATAAGCTTATCCATCATACCTAACAGTGACGACCCAGTCACTTATGTCAGTGTTCCTTTTCTTGACTGCATTCAAATCATTAATTGAGGCTCCTCGTGTTCTGTTTCCTTCTTCTTATTGCTGGTTTGTCTTGTTCTTTAAAATGCAAATAAACTAAATTAAACCAAATGCCTGCTGGGGGACCACCTGGACCCAGACCTACCACCTGGGCCTCGCCTTGACCCATTTGGTAGAATATATTTTAATAGATATTTGATTAATGTAAACTGGGCCTTCGGAGGTTCTGGAGTCATGAACACAACATTGTGAACACCTGTGCAAACTAATACAATCCAACAGCTAATGATGCAAGAAAAACTGTTGTGTATTAATGTTCACTCAACTTTGTGGGGTATTTATTGAGGTTTGTAATGTTGTTGCACTGA
The DNA here is from genome assembly GCA_024633595.2 of Lepomis macrochirus. Classification (NCBI taxonomy): domain Eukaryota; kingdom Metazoa; phylum Chordata; class Actinopteri; order Centrarchiformes; family Centrarchidae; genus Lepomis; species Lepomis macrochirus. The sequence continues at coordinate 14,318,258 of JALXJV020000018.1, read as the reverse complement.
ATTGCAAACATAGCAGTATTTCCTAAGGTGTCTGTCATATTTGAGTCGGCTGATTTGAAATGAAGACAAACCAAAAGAAAGTATAAAGACAATTATGAAGTGAGATGGAATGGCAGTTCTGATTATAAAGTTTTAAATTTATAAATAAAGTTATAAATTTACATGAACATTGGAGAAAGCAATGATTAAATAAATGTAATCAAATATATATATATATATATATAAATATATTTAGAAAAATATATATTTATATATATATATATATATGACAATCAAAGTTTTGCATGTACATTACTTGTAGAGTTTACCTGGTCCAGACACTTTCATCTAGTCACCACTAAGAGGCGCCATCATACCTCAATAAAACACCAGAAGGCCTTAGCCGCTTCAAAGTGTTTATGTACTTCAAAAAATTAAGTGAACAGGTTGCTGCTTTTGCAAGAGGGATATAAAATGTTTACATTTATGTTAATAGGAGCCACTAACTCCTCTGTCCTACCTGACCTTTGGAATACACATCTTCAACTTGTACTTGTTTAGCAGTAGAGAAAACAATGATGTTGCATAGTGGTAAAATGCAAAAATGCATGAGAAGAAGTCTCTATTTATTAATCTGTGTTCCAGTGCAAACACTGACACATTCTTCCCTCTGTAACAGATAGTCTTGTTCACATTCACCCACTCGTGCTGGACATTTGTCATGCAGATGAAAAGGAGAAAGCGGAGAATCTGTTGCTTTTGCAGCTGCTGCATGGTAAAAATTTTACTTATGGTATCATATCACAAGGTTCCTATCATGGAGTTGTGTTTTTAATAAGTGTGATATCACACATCACAAGGAAGGATGGTATCTTTTGGATGGTATGAGGAATTGAGCTTAATATTCATGAAACAGACTGGACCTTATCAAAGCTGAAATTCATTCCCCTGCTCTTACTTCTTGACTTTTTAATCACAGAGTCAGAATCACCTCCGAAGGTTTGATGATGACCTTTTTCTCATGGCTTCTTTTGCTGACACAGTGCTGTCATTTCACCACAAACAGGCTCAATGTTCGGCACATATATGGTTATTCAAGTGCACAGTGGAATGGTTTTGCTCCACTGCATCTACAGAGATTTATTTTGATACATTTATCAGATTAGTATGCAAAGTTTACAATTCAATGAAGCATCACAGAAACATTCCATTCATGTAGCAAGTAGATGGAGAAGTAGAAGAAAATGATGTTAAAGCATGGTCGGAGAGGGCCCCAGGGTAAAAACAAGCTGTCTGGCCCCTTGTAATCCCATTTCCCTGACTTTTTGTGCATTGTGTGGAATTTTCTAGGCTGGAATACTTCCAACCAGGCTCCAGACCTGTTCTGCAGTCATTTAATTAAACATAAATTAATTTAGGAATATGGATCACAGGATCACAAAAACAGGTAATAAAGCAGGACCCACTTTCGGACCAGCCTTTGATTATACATATTCTCCCCAAATAAATTTCAATTAAATAACAGTAATTCCTGTCTTGTGTTATTAAACATCTTTTTAAGCATACATGAAAGGGAAGTCTGTGAAAGCACACTTGTTTCATGCACTGATAAACATACATCTGAGAGTGTTGATTTCGCTTAGCAGTCCTGATGTAAGTGCCATGATTCCTTCAACAATGCTGATTAAATGTAACAAACATACTGTAAGGTGAGTAGCTCCGCCTGCACCCCCAACCTACCATTTTTCCAAATTCTCCCTTGAGGACACATAAAAGGAATCCAGTAGTCTGCTTCTTTAGCCCCACATACAAAAGCTTACAGAAGACTGTGAGAATGATCCATTATCAAACTGACAGCTGTCTCCACCCCCTCCACCCACTCCATCCTCTTTACAGATGGACCACTTAACATTGGAGATTTTGAAAAACTCTCTTCAATCTCATCAAGATTTTTTTTAACCAAATGTTAAAAATACACAAATCATGTAAATAGTGTGCATGTGCGCGCTGCCAAATACGGATTGCTCTTTAATCTGTATGCAAAGTTAATTACGTTCTGATCAGGCTTATGTGGAAGAGCATTGCAGAGTCTGTTGTCTAACTTAATACTAATTAAAGATCTGTGTGCTGATAGGCATTTGCACATTGTTATGTTTCAGATTTCTGACTCAGGAAAAACACACAACCCTTCAATTTCATAATAAAATAAACATTCTGCTGTGCTTGAGAGAACAGAGACAAGGCTCAGAAACAGCACAGTCGACTGCACTGTGTCCAAAATGAGAAGGACGGTCAATTTGCAAGCATTATATAGGAGAATAATGTCTTGTGTGAGAGAGAGCGCCCCATGGCTGAATAGATTTCTATATATCAAAATTCCATAAAACATAGAAAGCTCTGACTGGGCTGTGGAGGCGGGGTTAAGATGCTGAACTCCATTCTCAAATGCTGAATAATAACTTTGTCTGCAGTCGGAAAACTGCTCATGGACATACTATTCCACCCGTGGTCATGAGTGCACAAATGTCAGATTAAATTATTTGCTTTTCGAATACAAAGTGTGCTTTAGTCAGTGGTGGGTAAAGTATGCGCATCCATTACTTGAATAAAAGTAGCAAGTCTATATAGTACAAGTCGAGTATAAAAAGTAATAATTTTGCAGCAAAACAACCCATATCAGTTTATTTATTTTCATTATGTATGTACACCCTTATATACCATTTCATCTGAATCCATCACGTTTTATAAGATAAAAATAAGACAAATGTAGTGGAGTAAAAAGTTGATTTTCTCTGAAATGTAGTGGAGAAGTAAAAAAAAAAGACAATGAAAATACTAAAGTTATTGTGAGCACAAATACCATAAAATTGTATTTAAGTACAGTTCTTGAGTAAATATACTCAGTTACAGTCCACCACTGGCTTTAGTTTGGATTAGCAGCACAATGTTTTAATAGATAATGTGTGCACTGTCACCATGTGGTCACAGCTGGAGGACTGTGTGCAAATCCTACTGGGCGTATCATTGGAGCTGCTGCATTGTCTTCCCTCTGAACCAACTGGAGCAGTGCAGTGGAAACCATCATTTCCCTAAAAAGCTGCAGGAACGTCAGTCATGCTTCCGCAGAAGAAACACACCCCTCAGAACCTCAGCTCAGAGTTTATTTTTCCATGGCACATTATGATAAAAGAATTCCTTCTATCATTCAGTGTCACATAAACCAAGACTACAAATCGGTACAAAATAATACAAAAATATAAATTGGATGTTTGTGGTGTCATTTCGTTACTATCACATTAGACAAGTGTTGTTCGGTGTGAATGACACCGGCACCTTTCACAGGAGGGATAAATGCGTGGTAAACCTCTAGCTAAAAGACAAAAGTATTCAGTAATATCTATCACTCAAAGGAAGTGGCTGCAATATGCAACAGATTCATTGTGTTCGGAGCCCACTGCCCTCCGGAGGAGATCCAGATACAGCAAGTCAAATCACACAATTATCAAAAAATAAGTTACAAAAGATGAACCAGTGGTGTGAACACGAGACAGTGATGGCTGTGGTCAGTTTCAACAGAAAAACAATATATTGCACCTTTGACACCTCAGTGAGAAGTTGCTCATGAATTATGAGGAAAAGACTGAACTAAAAATAAAAACAAACAAGAAAATATAGTTTACACCAACAGCATTCATCAGAAGAATCACTAAAAGCTTTTACTAAAATACACTGAAAGGGAATGTAAAGCAAAATGTAACATACCTGTACATAAAAAGTTCAAACAAAGTAATTGTATCTTAGTTTTTATCACTGAAAAGGAAAACAAACAAGGAAAACTATCTGTAACAGGTTTGGTGATTCACGAGTAATAATCTGTGTTGCAGTTTTCACAAGGCTTCATGTAGTGTTATCTGAGAAATGCACATGTCTGACTATGAGGGTTCACAGTTCAAGCAAGGCAACTTGCTGAGGGACAAGGCACGACGTGGCAACACGTCAAACGTCCACAGCAGTACAGTTAAGTGATAAGTCAAAAAAAAAAAAAAAAATCTAGGTTATTAATCATTTCCTTCACAATTTTCCACAATACTGAGCAACTACTGGTATCAATTCAGCCCACATCGTCTCAGACGTTCGGGTCCACAGTACAGCTGGAACGATTGGTTGACAGAAATTATTTTTATAAGCAAAAAATGTGCACAATTCTATGGTTCCAGCTTCTCAAATGTGAGAATTTGATGCTTTTCTCCTGTCATAAATGGTAGTGAGCTCAACATTCTTTGGGTTTTGGACTGCTGGTCAATTAAAACAGGTAATTTGAATATATCATTTTTAGCAGTCAGAAATTATAACTGACATTCTTTACTATTTTCTGTCTGTCATAACAATTTAACAAGAAAATAACGACTCATTATTCAGTAATGAAAAGCGTTAGTTGCAGCCCTAATTTAGTCAACAACATCCCCAAACTTCGGGTCCACTTAAGGTATTGCCATGGTAACCCTGGCGGCCAACACTGCAAATCTGGATGTGTTTATGCTTTAACAGGAAGTGGAAGATTGGGCATTGCAGCTTTTAGAAATGTGGGAAGCAATTAGCGTCGACTGACTACAGATGTTTGTGTGTGAAACCAGTGACCACGAGGTTGTTCCACTACGATGCAAACAGCCTTGTTTCATGCATTTAGTAACTGACTTGCAAGCAGGGCATGGTCCAGTGATGAAGAAAGGGAATAGTCCATCCCCCGCAGATGCTGCATTAGCATCCACTTTAAAGCATATTAGCACAGGAAAATGGGAAGGCTGCTAGCTTCAGCCTTGAAACCTGAGCATGAATATACAGTTTCAACAGGTACACAGAAAACTATAATTAATCCATGGTTTCTAAACTGGTATAAAAAGCTACATTATATCAAACAAAAATGAAATTCAAATAAAGAAAAAAACGAGTCATCATAAATAAAAGCTATGGCATGTTTCAATGGCATCATATTCAAGTAATCTTGTTCAAGTCCCTGATACTTAGTGGTTCATGTAAACATTGGAGTCATTAACACAGACAGAACCAACAGTTCATAAGAAGGCAGCAGCAATTCATATGTACAACACACAACAGACGGCCATGTCTCCTTCACCATGCTGGTCCAGTCACGTCACTTTGTGTTCAATTCTTTGAGTGGTGCCGGAGACACTGAAATTAAAACTTTAGTGTGACAAAAGCCTGCAGCTGCCAGACAGCCACATTTTCACCCGAGTGTGTGATGGCTCTGCCACAAGGCTTGACTTTGGAGGTGGGAGAGAAGAGATGAAGGGACACGAGAGCTGGAAAGAAAAAAAAGAAAAGAAAAAAAACACTGCTGGCGTGTTCGAGCTGTGGACTTCACCTGCTGTGCTCTAAACAAGGAATTCTTGATCCTCTCTGAGGGTTTATGTGGTGAGGAATTCCCAGAGGGGCCCTTCAACTCCAGCAGAGACTACAGGAGAAGGTTCAATGTTCGCTGACATTCAGGAGACAACTGAAAATTACAAGCACAGCCTCTTTGTTTCCTGCCAAGGCAGCGACAACCCTCTACTTCTCCATCTACTTCTCTCAAATGGTGGCTCAAGAAATAATACCAGCCAATTTGTTCTCCCTAAAATGAATACAATTTGTGTAATTAGGAATAAAAACAAATTATGTCAAGCAGCAAGATATCCTTATCACAAATATTTTGTGTTATGCGCGCTTCTAAAATTGGCTCAGCTATCACACAACTGAGAACAGGCACTGAATGAGGTGGGTGTTAGATCACACGGCTGCTTTCATCTCATTCACAGTGATGACAGTCTCACAATAACACAGATTTATAAAACCTTTTCAGAATATGGCAGTAACATTTTTTGCAATGCCTCAGTATTTTATAAGAGTCTGTGGAGCATTTATCACGTCAGTGTGATGACTTCCACCGGGTCTGTCTTGCCTTTGCACCTCTGCTTACGTTTGAGGCGTCTCTGCGAGAGCGACGGAGCAGTTGGACAAGCTGAAGGTGTTGCGGAGCTGACGGAGAGAGAAAGGAGGTCTGCAAAAGGATATTTTGGGGTAGGAATTTGGGACGGAAGCATAGCACTGCACTCCCGCAGGGGTTTGTGTTCCCTCTCCGTCTCCTGGCGTCACCTGTCAAAGCAGCCCGCTGTGAACGTGTGATGAGCCCCCAGGTAGCCCCCGCTGTAGGCCATACTCAGACAGTGGCGCGGCTCTCCAGCGAGGGCCATCTGCACAGAAATGGGGCCCTGGAGCGGCAGTGCACGAGCTCCTGGCTCGAGACCAGAGGTCAGGCTTGGGTAGGAGGGGAACCCAGGCCCAGGAGTAATGGAAGGAGCCCCAGTTAGGAGACCCATCCTGTGGCTCTGAAGGAAGTCCTGAGACATGTTCACTACAGACCCCAAAGCCTGGGAGTCAGCTAGCACCTGCAGCTGGGACAGGGACGGGGAATGGTGGGAAAGGTGTGGGAAGACGTCTGGCTGAAAGAGCAGCTGTGGTGTGGAGGAGGACGAGGAGGAGGAAGACGCCGGTCTCTGGATGGCCGACATCGGAGAGAGGTGAGAGGTCTGGGGCTGAGTCTGCAGAGAGGAGGGTCGGTGAGGAGGAGTGGATTTGGTCTTGTTGGCCTCCTTAACGTCGTTGTCATGAGCACTGTGGAATGAAAAAAGATGAAAGATACATCATCCTTGCATTGCAAGGAGATTGCAAAGTGTGTGCGTACCTGACTTAAAGATCTAGCCAGGTGAAAAATGGCTGCTCAGATAAACCCATTAATGGGGCAGAGATCGGTCTGTACCAACCGCTCTTACTACCACACAGTAAGTTTGAACATACATAAACAATTACAAGGTGAACACAAATAAACACACACAATCCCATTGACCAAAATATGTGCAACTTAATTACAGCTATTAAACTACACTGCACTGAGGCGATCAGTTAGGATTATCAGATGGCTTTGTCAGATGATGTACACAATATTTAAAGTCTCTACTGGTTAAAACAACAAGTATCTTATAATCCCAAACCATGGTAACAAAAAAAAAAAAAAGAGAGAGATGGGGGCCATAACGTCATCTACCTTGAGTTGCCCACTACACTTCGAGAACCTGGCTTTTTGTTTGACCTTTTTTCTCTATTTGAGTGTGTGTGTTGTGTTGTGTATGTCCCTTACAGCAGCATGAGTTCAATGCACTGGGTGAGGTGGTCCCAGGTGTAACCTGTTAGTACATGCAGAGGCGTTGTCCAGCTTGGGGAAATCTGAAGGCAAATACGAGATGCTGCCACACACGCAGCAGCCACCTGGGATGGTCGGAAACTCAGGAAGGCGTGGTCTAGAAGAACCCAGAGACAAGAGTTTTGTAAATTCTTTGATCAAACTTACAGCAAAAGATCATAAATTCAGGTCTGACATCCATTTCTCCTTCCTCCTCTTAACACACCTTGCAGAGAGACTTCCAGAAAGTAGTGAGTGTATTTTTCCATGAAAGCCTTGGTCTTAGAGAGGGAGGAGAGGGGCCAGCCATTGTACAGGTCCCCCTCCTGCACCGAGGCATGGAGGTAGTAGTCGATAAAGTGGGCCGGTGTGGGCATGCACAGATTCCAGCCAAAGGTCTCCAGCAGCAGAAGCTCCATTTTGATCAGATCCTTCTTGTTGAGAACCAGGTTCAGGCTGCACATGAAGCCCAGAGAGTTCAGTTGCTCCAGTTTGGGAACCCGGTCCTCCTTCTCCTCAAATTTACCTGGAAAGAAAGGAAGAGATGCAGAGAGGGGTTACTGAACACTGTTGATACTCCACAGCCACGTTTGAAGTGACAACATGGATCAACTCATCCATCACTCAAGACAAACTACCCGTACACGAAGCATTTGCATCATAAACAGTTGAATTCCTATGAAAGTTTATATAGAATTTCTCTGTACTGTACTTACAAAAGTTAGCAAGATACTTTTTTAAAAATGTGACAATACAGCGGAACGATTTACCGTGTTTGTTAAGAGTAATGCTTTTTTATTTTCACAATAAACTTCGCTCAAGAACGTTTAGTTTATTAATTCCTTTCTCTCAGTAACACAATGAACACGTGGAGCAGGTTTATGGTCAGCCCTAAAGAGCCTTACTCCAGCTTCCACAAAACCTAACAAGTGCCTGCTAAGCATTAGCAATTAAGCTGACGATTACTGAACATCTGGCCATAAAGCTAAGCTATTCCACTAAGCGAACCCTGCAGAAGCATCACTATAGGCAGACAGAGTGTGGGACACTTACTGTGGATTATACAAGCCCAACACTTTCTATGAAAAAGCCAGTTAGAGCTTGATTCCTAATATTTCTGTCACTCTCACTCACTCCAAATTCTCACAGACATTATAGCAGTGCCATTATGGCGAGCCCCCTCCCTATCCTAAGACATCCCCTTTTCCATGGCAACAGCCCCAAGGCCTCAGGGGTCCATGTGACCAATGAAGAGAGGCGATTCTGCCTTTAATCAAAAAGGGTCCAACAGGCCTCCTCTGCTCAAACTTCTAGAATGAGGGAGGTGTCAGGTTTCTCTGATACAGACTTCCCTCTAAAGCATGTCCCTTAGCTACACAGGAAGATGTGGGGACAAGTTGAAGACTAAAGCTAAAAATAAAGCTTAGCTTTTACTGGATTTTTCACAGAAAATTGAAATATAGACAGAGTCAATTTTTTAACACTTTTTTTAACCCCCTATTTAGAATTAAGCAATATTATAAAGAGTTTATATACTGTTGCTTAATGCCATAACTTTAAAAATTTAATAAATGGTTCATTAAAACAAAATGTAGCTGTAAGCAGACTGTTTCTTAATGTATTTAATGTCTCCATAGGAGAAGGTATAATTGCTGACAAATATTGTACAAATCATTTAACACTTTAAAATGTTTTCTTATCTGCTAACAACTACTTTGTAGTTTGTTATAAACCACTATACGGTTCATAAATACTAAACAGGCATACTTAAAGTAAAGGGCTGCCTTTGATAAATATCCCCTTTTTCACTGATATGTACTGAGTGGAACATTTTATAGTTGAAATACAAGCTTATCAGTCTATGTAATGGCAACAGCTTCTAAATGACCTGAAATATATCTTTAATTTAATAATTTCTGTTCTGCTACTTCTTGCGATTTAACTGGATAACTTGTGTGACAATATATCTGCAAATAAGCTAATATTGACCAATATACTGGCCTGACTGATTTATCCAGCTCTAGGATATGTCTAGCCGTACAGAGAATTATCCTTCACTAACCACGTCCGTGGAATGAATAAAGTATGTTTAGCATCATTGTCAAAGTACAAAAAAAAACTAATTCTCAAAATTATATAAACCTGATTACAAAAATACATTTGCAGCAGCAGATTTGGGCCTTCACAATTTAAAATACAATAACAATCACACACTGCTGACAAAGTGCCATTCAGCCGCTGTTGCACTCACTTTGTATTATATTCACTGGCCAGGATTATTAAGTTAAATGTGTCGGCTTTGTCAAAATATGCATTCTACTAAAAATTACATCAACCCTCTCTGCTGGGGTAAATCTTGCCCTCTAATCTAAAACCATGGCAACCAAACATAGCATACATAAAAACAGGGGCTTTATTGACTTTTCTGAGCTGCAGTTAGAAGTGTATAACAATTGCCCGTAGTGCCACAGGTCCTGGTTGTCTTTCATGGACCTCATTAACCTCTTTATTCCCACGTCTTAGAGAGCGCGGTGTCTTCCTACACAGTGCGAGTCTTACCACTGATGTTGCGACCTACCATTAAGCCGAGAAGGAGAGAGGGAGAAGGAGACTGGTTAAGAGAGCATGAAGGGAGGGAAGTGGGGGCTCTGCAGCTCAACAGGCCACACGGGTAATTAGCAGAGAGGCAATAATGGCATCTCTCCACCAGAACAGGAAGCACTGTGAAACAGGGCTGTTTACACCCACCAGTGCTCGTTCCACAGCCCAGTCCACACTTGCCCCATTCTCTCACCCTCATTTCCTCTGGATCAGGGCTCTGTCTGCTGCTAGACTGCTATGTCCACACAGACGCTGCCATAAAAAGCCATCAATGCCTCCCCAATCTCCACCCAGCTCCAGCATCTTTGATCTTAGGAAAGACGCAGCACAAGTCACTCTTCTCATTGTGCTCTGTGATTACTCCTCTGGTTTACTACTGAGGGTGACGGGCACATGGGACACACGGGATGCCCAAAACAAGAAACAAAACAACTTCAGAGAGACCTACAGAAGTACAGTATGATTAGAGCCATAAACCAGTTTGATTTACTGTAAAAAGAACTGACTCCTGTGTGTGGAATACACCCATATGACGAAGCAGTGATCTCATTCATTTCAAGGAGTTGGCACAGCAGGGGTGCAACCACAGAAAGCTCCGACAATAACAAAAACCCCACAGGGTAGTAGGGCAAAAAAGGTTGATCATTCGGTTCTACTTTATCTGTAGCACAATCCAACATCCAGCAACGGGCCCAGGTATCCTTTGTTACATTCAAGTGCTAATTAGCTGCAGCTAACCTTTATTTACATTATGCATTGATCTGTCAATTACTTTTTTGGTTGCTTTATTGTGGTAGAGGACTAAGAAAACCAGCAAATGTTTACATTTGAGAAGCTTGAAAGAATACATTGACATTTTTTCTTAAAAAATGACTGAAACGGCTAATTGTTACAGCTCTACTGCTTTTATGACTCACCAGGAGGATATTTGAGTAACATAAACATGTTTTTCTACAGGTCCGTTTCTCCCCATTTTAAATATGCCAATTGTATCAAAGAATCTGTGTTTAATGACTCATTACAAAACAGACATATGTTGACAAGACAAGATGTTTGGTTAACCTCAAGCAACCTCAAGTTAATCTAAAGTTAGAACTTAGATCAGGAAATAGCCCTAGGAATATGTAAACAAGATCAAGTGTCTGAGCAAGAATGAAATCTCTTGTTCTTTTCATGATCATTTTTGATACGTCATGTTTGAGAGACATTTCGGTTGTTTTTCAGAAAGTACTTGGTTTAACTACCAAGTCCAATCCGCAAACACACAGCCCTCGTCAACCAAAAACATGCACACCAATGTGTAGTGAGAGCCTTGTAATTGCCTTGTAATTGTTGTAATTGCCCATGTGAAATTGTACAATCTCAATATAAACTCCCATTGTGTGAATCAGCCATCAAACTTGACTTCCTGATTTGTATCTGTCATCCTCTCACTGAAATCCCGTAGCAACACACTAACAGCAAAGCAGCCCCTTGTACGGTTTTACTGTCTTCAGTGTGGAAGTGGCCTGAGAGAGACGGTGCATTCCTCTCCTGTGAGTTCAGCCTTCCTGGAATGCAGGTAGCTAAATGATCCTATCTTAAGTCAGCAAGCAGCGAAGAGATGCACTGATGACAAAAAAAACAGAGCCTTCCTTTTCATCCACACCAGCCACATTTTCTATCTATTCTTTGCCACAGCACCCACATGTGATGGTGATGTTGAGAAAGGTTTGAGTAAACAGGGAGGAGTTAAAGGTCAGGGGTTGGAGAGAGGTAAGGCCAGGATGCAGTGCCTCCCCCCCCAGGTGTGCTGTTTTGGGTGGAGGTGGGGGTGGGGACGGGTTTCGGGTGATAGGGGCTGTTAGGAAACCTGAGAGCTGTATTCTCGCACAGAGAGAAAGGCCTCTGTTTCTGCTGTTCATTTAGCAGATGTCTCAATTCTAGTCCGTTTCAATCAGTGCTCAAAATAGTTCCTCTAAAATAAATGCAAGGTGACTAAAATCATTTTTATGCTTTCACAGTTTTAACTGTCCAAATAAAATAAAAAAATCTGCCCAAATAATCATTTAAAAAAGGCAAGCAGTTAAATAGACATCAGATTTGTCGAACGGTCCATTATCTCTAATTTCTCAGAAAATGTGAGGAAAAGTGACAACATATTTGGTTGAAAGAGCAAGTGAAAAGGTTATAACGATAAAAGCACACCCAACACATGACCAGTGAATAATAATAGTAAAAGAAAGACAAATTACACATTGTGGAGAAAACCTGACATTCTACAAGACTCAAATCTGGGACATTGTAGTGGAGCTAGAAATTAAGGTGGAAACTGTTTTTTTTTTCAAATATGTTGATAATGTCTTGCCAATAAAGATTTAAGGCCAATCTTCATTTTCTTCCTCATTCTCTACTTCTCTTCCTGGACTTGACAGCCATGGAGGAATTTCCTCTGCTCTTTAAACTCCTTTTATTTGCTAGTTCATCTTTCACTGGGAGTGTGAAATTGGTCACAGCTCCATCACAGAATCTCCGTGTTGCCACCCCTGGCCCCGGCAGCTCTCACAATGTAGGCCCAGGCTGACCCATGACCCCTGATGCTAATGCCTGGGTGACCAAGGAGAATTCTAGAAACCCAGCCCTGTGAATATGTGTGTGTGTGTGTATGTGTGTGTGTCCGGTTTTGGGGACCCATCAACTGAGGGTGCAAAGTGCCTTGTCAATATGGGTGATGAGGGCTGACACGGAGAGTGTGTGGACAAACGATCTCAGGCATTATATAACAAAACATGAAATATTATAAAAGTCTAACATTTGCACTACACAAGATCTCTCATATAAACAAAAAAGTGAACTGGCGTGTTGGGAGCATCTAATAATATAAATATTAACTTTTTCCGAACCTATGTGTACATCTTTACATAATCTCTTTAATTAAGGACAGCCCCACATGACAACAGCTCCATCAGAATTATTGTCAAACCTCTGAGAGGGGGAAGTGGGTTCCCTATTAATCTACATTTCAGGGCACCCTGCTGGGTGGTTCAGTTCTAACATGTCCCATTTTGCAGGCCACAACCTCTACCTCCCTTTCTACTCTGTTTAACATCAGCAGCCAACCTGCCTTTGAAGTGCCGCTCTACTCATTTCCCAACCCCCCAGGGATGTGGGACTGCTTTTACTGGCCGTCCTGTCCCAGGACTGGCTCGATCTGCCTGTCCCTGACAAGGTGAGAGAATGAAGAGGAAACAGAGCCAGTGGCCAAAGGCAAAAGGACACCATCAGAGCCCAGTCGGTTAAATGGTTATGTGGCAGTAAAACAGTGCCCTTTCAACAAGAAATGCTATAATGGATTAGACTTGACTGTGAATCTTAATTAGATGATCGCAAGAATAAAAATTCATAGGTTTATCTAAAGGCTGCCACAGTGATCACAATAAAATCCTCATTTAGCAAAAACACATACACGGACACACAAACACACGCCTGCACATACAACTGCCACCCCTCAGTCTTGGCTCCCCTCCCCCTCTCTGGAAAGGGTCTGGCTGGCTGTCCTGCTTGCATTGACGGGCTTTTGTTTGAGGCCTGACTCAGAGAGCATATGGCAGGTGCCCCTCGGCACACAGTTCCTCCCCAACCCCGGGCTCCGAGGCCTGCGTAAGTGCAGTGTGAAGTCAATAGCTCTTTTTAAACAGACATCCCAAAATACTGTTGTAAAGAAGACCAGTCTTCATTTTGGCTTTGCTTATTTAATCTGAATCAAACAAGGCTAGCATAATTCGGCTCCAGTGTGACAGTAACATAACAGCGTTCGGATCTAGTGTGACGTATAAGATGTGCAACAGACATTGATTTCTAACCTCTAATAATGGCGGGTGATGTGAGTGCTGAGGTGCTTGTGCTAGCCGTGCACATTTATGCCACTCCGCAAATATAATCGTATACAACATGATGCGAACAATGGCAAATTCGCGTGAGCAATGAACGAAGAGTAGAGAAAGAGAAAGAGAGAGAGAGAGAGAGAGAATGGTGAGGCGGAATAACGGCCTTCAACAGGCTGTATAAAAGGGATGATCTTTTGCTTACTTATACACCCTTCCCTGAATCAGGTTAAGAGAAAATAGATAAAATCCACTTAACAATAACTTGCTGTAGAACAACAACACTGATCACAAGATCATCCAATAATCATAATCAAGAGCAAAATGCATTAAAACCCCATTACATTCTTGTCCTAGCTGGCAGCAAAGGCACATCCATGATGTCATTTACCATAACAAATAGCTGCAGTATGCAGAGCTCTGACTTCAGAGACTAGATCTGCCAGGAAGACTGATGTGACCACTGCAGGACCCCATGCAACAAAACACAATAGAAACTTAACATTGGGGTTGTGGACTGGTTTATAATGGAAATATTCATGGTAAACACAAACAGTCTTTGCTGAAATTCATGTTAAATTTCCCAGGAATTTTTTTTTGAATAATTGGATTCTCTTGAATGAGGCGAAGTGTCTAAATAAGTGCCCAACAGTCAATAACACCGATCCCTGTGGGTTTGAAAAACTGACCATAATCTTACTCCTGAAAATGAAGAACAGCTCATCCATGAACAAACACATGCACTCACAAAAACACACACACAATAGAGTAACAGGATTAAGCAGTGACTGCTGAGAGGCACAAAAGAGGTGGCAATTAATTAACTGAGCGCGGAAGGCTGAAAATCTTAAAGAAAGACAATGTTATGGCGCCTGTCAAAGGCAGGCAGTGGGACCTGGGAAGGGTGTTCAATAACTAGGCCAGATTCCAAAGCACCTCAGGACAGATAAAGCCTGAGACAACTTTGAATCAAACGCCCTTTCAAGCCTTCATCAATCATGGCAGAAACTCCCTCGAGTCCTGGAGGAGTCAGGAGAGCAGAGAGCCTGGCGAACTGAGAGTCGCAATCAAAAGATTCAATAAAAACCCGATTAATCTATCAGAGTATAGAGGAACCACCTTTGTCCACGTTGGCTTGATAATATTTATATCAGCCCTATGAGCAAGCTCTCAAAGCTATTCTTGGATTCTCATGAGATTGCTTTTAAATAAAAACCTCTTTTAAGTCTCATATTCAAATTTACCCCACCGCAATAACAACCCTGATTGCAAAGATGGCCTGCGCATGACTACGCACACACACACATACACAGAGCCCTCCCAAGTGAGCGGGCCCTGTTCCAGAATCCCACTTTGACGACATCATTAGTCTAATTACCCATGATGCCAAGGGCTGCATTAATGTACAGAAAACCTCACAGTCTGTTAATCAGCAGACAGACACAGAGACACTTCTAACTACCACACAAACTGCACCATGCATCAGCAGGGGAAAACTGATTTACACACCTGCTTTACACTAAAACACACACAAAGACAATTTTATACTTCACAAAAGAGATGCACGTTGGTTACTGGTTATCACACTTCTGCAGAAACACTGACAGCTTGAGAAAGGACGCAACTACAAGCAAAGAATAACATCAACCAGTCATCAGCTGAGGCAAGAAGAGATATTTAGGAATTTAAATCCAAAGCTTTAACTTGATTTACATCTGCACAATGCAATCACCACGTATGTCTTTCATCAGACAGCAATTTACAAAAGACAAGCCTGGTGTTATTATATATTTTCAGTAAACAAATCCCATGAAAAGACCAGTATGATTCCAACTTTCCAACGTCCCTGTCCTGCCTTTAAATGGCTCAGTCATATCCTAAAACAGCTGGACGAAATAGTGTGTGTGTATGTGTGTGTGTGCGTGTGTGAGACTATTTTCCGTTGTGGATTAATACACATTTGGTGCTTAAGTGAGTATTTAGGGCAGCGAGGCACTGTATGAGCCATGGACTCCAAATAAACTACAGAGGTTTTGTTCATGGTAATGAAGGAATATGTCAGCCAGTAAAACGTTGTGGCTCATTAATGTGCTTTTAATAGATTTTGGACAATGATGGAGCTCTATGGCAAAAGGAATAAGTTACACCACGTGTTGGCTACACAGGATATATGTATTAGTGGGATCAATTTATTGTTGCTAAATTAGCAGTCGCAGACATGTTATCACAGCCAGGTTCAAAGATCTACTAAATGTTCTGCAGACATGAGCGTAATTCCCAACAGTTTCTCCTAAAACAGTCATCCTACCACAATGGCAACCATGTTTTTTTAAACATTGCAGCTACAGTAAACTGTCATTACAGGCTATAAGATCAGTCTGAGAAGTGAAGCTGGAAGAAAAAAATACCATCACAGTGTCATCAGCACAACTCAAATTAGCTTTTGTTGCAGGAAGTGTTTCACCTTGTGTCATGTGTGCATAAACCACAGTGACGGAAGAGTGAGACTGTAGCTCTTCTGCATTTACAGATGCTTGTTAAGAAGAAACACAAAACTTAATCTTTACCTTATCTCTGTACTACATTTACCATAAGTTTAAATTTAAGAAATACAGTTTCCAAAACATACATTTAAACACATGTCTGAGTCTAAAGAAGAAAAAAGAAGAGTTGTTCTTTAAATAAATATTCCTGTCAAGCAAACCTAAAAAATAAAACAAATATGTAGATGGATTTAAGGAAGAAGGTGTAAGACTGATAACAGCACTTACTAGCTAGGAGCAAACAGGAGAGGGCAATGACATAGAGCTGCTTGACAGCCACATCATAGTGGTCCATGAACAAGTCCAGCAGGTACACAGCTAGGTGACGTGCTGTAGGACATAGCTGGTAGCGATTACTCAGGATGGCCAGCAAGTCAGCAAAGTATCGGCGCATGCCAATCTGCGGAGAGTGGGCCCGGTAGACGGGTAGCTTCAGCTCCTGGAGAGGGAGAAGAGAAGAGGGGGTGGGGGCATAGACGACAGGAGGTGTGAGGAGCAGCCTGGACAGGAAGAAGTGCTGGAGAAACATGGTGATTGTGAAGAAGGTGCATAATAGTGATGCATGTCTCCTGCTGACAGGAGATCTGCTTGGGTCTAAAACACTTACATCAAGAATAAAACTCAATTTACCATCATTAATTCATATGCTTCATCCTCATTTCAATTTCATTTAATTCACCATCGCTGCAAAGAACAGGAGCTAATGTGGGTCATTGCAGGGGTCTATCAGAAATGGGCTGAGGGTGTGGGGGTGTGGGGGGGCATGGTTGTTCCAGTGGAGGTTGAGTAGTAGATAGGATTAGGTTTCACCCCTAACACATCTCCTATTCATGTTCAATTAGCTGCATGTGTTTCAAAGTGGGAGGAAGATACTCAGGGGCATTAGCATTAAATCAGCCTCTGGTATCTTCCCAATCAGTTTCAGAGAACAGGAGAGCAAAAGGCTCCAGTTTCAGTTTCAAGCCTCAGAGTAAGAGACAAAAAAGATTTAGTGGTGGATGTACAAACTCAAAGCACATACTTTCTCTGTATTTAAGCTGCTTATATCAAAAATGTTTGTTTTTTGCTCTTTGTGAATCTGAGTAAAAACAAGGGCTTTTGATATGGATTTAATAAGAGATTGAGGATTGATTAATCTCCTTAAATTCAAACTGTGAGGAGGAGAAATACAGCAATCATCCACATCATGCCAGGACTGTTGTTTAGGAACATCATGACCTTAAGCTGGTTCAAACAGTCCCAGTGTGGCTTTAAAGCTCCACATTTAAACTCATAGCAAAACATGCTACAGTCAGTACTCTGCAAAACACAAAGGGTGCAATGTACCAACCCGTCAACTATTTATTTTGAGCTGAATTAAAACAACAACGATGCTCAGACTGACACTTCGGTGGAATCCAAAAAATAAGCTGTGGCCCCCCTCCCAAATCCACATACAGCCACTCCACCCCCGGTGCCGCAACCAACCGTACCACCCAATCCTTCCCAAACTCTCCTCTCCACCCACTGCTTCAGCCACTGCCTCTGGTCCATCTGTCTGTCTGGGGGTACAAGGGCAGCAGGAGAATGGGGGTAGATGAAGGGGGAGTCTGGAGGGGGGCCGGGGGGGGGGTCTGTGTGGGGTGGAGAGGTGCCTTTGTGGGGGACCCGCACCATAATTAAGGATTCCACAGCTGCCTCTGCCTGATTTGCATGTCTGATAATTTGCCACATGCTACACACCACCACTATCTCCCACATCAGGGCATTACCACTGCAGCAAACGTCATTAAGACTGAAGGAGACTGTGGGGGAGCAGGCGCCATGCAGGAAATCTGAACACTGTGTGAAGGCCTTTTTTACACACAGCTCTGATACTGATTGCACCATTCTTTTCCATTTCAAGTTTAACTGTGTCAGCTTAACCACATCTGAATATACACACATCCACTCATCAAAAGTTTGTGAATACTATAAAGTATTTTCAGCATATTTATTAAAAGGTAAAGCAATGTGCTTATGTTACATGTTAAAGCTGAAAATATTCGAGCTGCAACTGAGAGCATATTAATAAATATGCTGAAAATACTTTTATTTTCAATTAATCTGTCAATAGATTTTTAGATTAAGCGTTAAATCCCTAAAATATTCAAAATAAGTCAAATATAACCACCACAATTTCCATTTCCCAGAGCCCAAGGTGAATCTTCAGATCGTTTTTTTGGAGAGCTGTAATGATTAGTCAATCAAAAGAAAATTAATCTGCAATAATTTTGATAATCAAATAATCATTTTTCTAGCAAAAATCCCAAATATTTAATGACTCAAAATGTATGAGTCATTTGACCCTAAAATGACTTAAATATTATGATTGTTGTCCCAATTTTCTTTCAACTGATTAACTGAATAATCAAATATACTGCATTTCAGCATTATAAATAATGAGGTCCTGGCAGAATCTGAGCACTTTCTGATTTACAGACCCTTAAATACAACATTAAGAAAAATTAAGCCTTTACTCCTTTGAGGAATCGAAGGATCGTCTTCCTGGGAAAAAAAAAGTACAAAATAGTTGCAAAATTAGTTGCAAAATTAGTTTGCAACTATTTTGATGCTTATCAATTGATCGTTTAAGTAATTTGCTGGTCAAATAAAACAAAATACAAACTTTGGACTGTGGGAAATGTAACATGTATTTTTCACTATTTTCTAGGGCAGCACTAATCTGCAGCCTATTTTCATGATTAATTGACTAATCGTTAAGTCTATAAAATGTCAAGAAATTGTGAAAAATTCTCATCGCAATTTTCCATAGCCCAAAGTGATGTCTTCAAATTGCTTCTTTGGTCAAATCAACAGTCCAAAACCCAAAGACTCTTCATTTACTATCATAAATGGCAAAGAATAGCAGCAATTCCTCAATTTAAGAAGATGAAACCAGCAAATTTTTCAAATTTTTGTTTAAAAAATGCCTGAAACAATCAATCGATAATCAAAATAGTTGGCAATTCATTTTCTTTCGACGGACTGATCGAACAATCGACTAATTGTTCCAGCTCTACTATTTTCTGACATTTTAAAGGCAGATTAACAGAAACAATCGATAGCTGTTGCCCCAGCGGTGTGTAAGACCATCAAAAAATGACAGTACGCTGTCTGCTACAGGTACCCAAACACGGCACTCAACTCCAATCTGTTTCTTTAAAAATGAAAAGTCTCCAGCCTTCTTCAGATCACCATATGTTTCGTGTAACTTGGCAGCATTTACAATGAAGGTACTGCATTATACAGTATATTGTGGTGAGTCTGTTGTTTGGGATTTCACCAAAAATGCTGATATAGGGCAATCAAGCCTAACATTAGACTGACTCACACTCTTGCTCTTTCTCTTATTATGGTTAATGAGGAAGGAGTGGGTGTGTTCTTTAGTTTCCAGCTCTGCATTCAGAGTTTCATTTAAATTGACAGCTCACTCTGAGTCAGACACTGTCCTGCATGAGTAACCTGAATCAAACAATGTGTAAATAAATGACTCATTATAAGGCTCACAAAAATCCGGTTTCACAATCTGATACCCTACAGTCCTCACTCTACATATGCAGACAATCTCTGGCACGTTCAGGCACCTGATCTAAAACCTGATCTGTATTCGTCTCCCTCAGCGTTAAGCTGGCAGCAGTGTCCCAGCTCCAAGATGCCAGTCAAGTGACAGATGTCTCCATTAAAGTGACACATGGGAAGAAATATGATCAGGCTTCTGGGTTAATTAAGACATTCTCAATTAATGAGCCTTAACTCCTCCGTGTAATCTAATTTAGATCATGTTTAAATAGACAATGGGACCAATGTAATTATATTAAAACTTTCAATGCATTGTGCATTATATCAATATGTTGCTGTGGAATATCAGCACAGGCCTGTTTTTCTCTCTCAATTAATCATTTTAATCACTAAAATGTCCTAGTCTGGTTTTGCACTGTCTGACCAACTATCCAAAACCCAAAGAAAATAAATGCATTATGTGAGCTTTTTATTGACTTAAAGATTAACTGACTGGCCAATTTATCTTTACTCAATAATCTGTTGTTTTAATCATATTAAACAGTGCAACACTCTGCTATTCCCAGGTTGTTGAAGGATGGAAAAAGATAGACAGACTAAATAATTGCAATGTTTTTCCATTGTAAATGTCAGGCTCAATGAGCACATGCTTGGTTCACACAGTCAACATAACAACATCTTCCTATCAAAATAAAGCAGTGATGATGGAACACTCACCTTTATGCGGAGGGATTGATGGATGTCTGCAGCCAGCTGTCCTTTCCACCAATGCAGCTCCCTCTCCATCTTTCCCATCCAGGGGAGACTTCAAGAATCAAGATTTACCTGCTGAGACAAAACAAGACAAAGTTCACACTATTCAATGGGTGGCATGCTGGGCTCAAAGTGGCGAGCATAACTAGATAATAGTCTTCAAACTGGATATTTGATCAGAAACCCGTCTGATGGAAGAGAGGGTCGAGTTGAATTAAAGTTATTCTACACATTAAAATGGATTTTAGGATTTAATCAGCTAGAAGCTCGCGCTTGAACTAGCAGCTAAAATACGGCTGTTTTTGATAAAAGTTTTGGAACACCTTGCTGATCCCACAGCAGAGGTCTCTTCCTCTGCATATAGGCCATTTTCTCTGCTCGGGGAATTTAAATGTCTCAATTAAATGCCCGCTCGACCACGCTGTCCAGTTCAAATGAATCAAAGCACACTTTCAGTTATGACACTTTTGACATGGTTGTTCAAACGACAAATTACGAACAAACCCCGCACTCTGGTTATCATTCACATCGCGTCGGCACCACGAGACAGCGGCCAAACAGTGAGGCTACACAAGTTAACTGCCCACGGAGCTCAGAAATGTTACACTGGCCTTGTTCAAAAACAAAAACAACACGCCGGGATAAAATTAAACACCTCCACACGAACACGGCTTATTTCTCCAACATGGCAGCAACCCTATGAACTTTTCGTCTCGGTGGTTTTTACATGTGCCACTCACCGCTCCAACGGGAATGCCCCCCAGACCCCTTTGTCTCAGTCCGACATCCTGAACGAGAGAACTCCTCTTCGGCTCAACTTTGAGAAAGACCTCTTTTTTTCCGGCAAAAAAGGCAACGTTCAAATCCGCTGACAAGTTCATGAAACACCTCCCGCCGACAAACACCGGCAACAGGCGTTTGGTCGCGCCGTTCCCCCCGAAATGTTTACACTTTTCCGAGAGACACAGCTCGGCCGTTTTCTCTCCGGTCTCGCTGTAACAAAGTAACGTCCTCGGCTGCACCAGCTGCAGCCGTTGTGGTGCGGGGCTCGTGCGCTCGACGTGAAGGTTCCTCTTCCGTGCTGGGAGTTGTAGTCCTTCAGGTCAGTGTCAGAACTACAAACAAACCACGCTTGTTCCCCAATGCTTTTAATTTTATTTTTTAAAGTACGTGTGAATTATATTATATTTTCCTCATTGTAGTATTTTACTGTAATAATTTTGGTTCTGTTATTCCTGATTTTATCACTTTGGTATTTAACTTAGAATATGCATTTAGCACGTTTCACTAGAATAGTAGAAAACGTTTGATTAATTGGTTGCTTGATTTCTTCCAAGTCCCACGCTATGTCTCATGGCAACCCAGGTACATTTCTTTGAAAAGGCTATGAGGTAATGCTAAACAAAGACATGCTGTCACCATTGCAGATGAGAAGGTAACAACAATGAGCAGATGTATCTAAATGATACAAACATTAAGAAAAAACATTCAGTCTCTTATTTTAATTACATTTTATCATGCAATGTCGTACAATGCATCCATAGCCATCATTAATAACGACTGAGATGAGCAATTTTATCTATCTAATGAGATGGATAATTTTAAAGTCCCCCTCCAGTCAAAAATGTATTTTGGTTATTGTTAGTTAGATGTTTGGCCATCATTGTGTAGGATGATGTGTGTGCAGAGTTTGACTCTACAAGACTGTTTCTGCATTTATCTCCTGAAGGGAGAATGTTCCTCTGTGCTCACCTTAAGTTTGTGTTCAAGATGTGTGTATCTGAGTATGAGCTTCTGACATCAACTAGTTTGGAAGACAATCGTGGCCGGCAGTTACAACTTACACAAGTGTGATGTGGAAAGTATCCAAATGATGAAATAAATCAGGTTACAGGACAATACAAGATATAAAGTATACACAATTATGTCACTCCTTCTCTGCCACCTCTCTCCATGCTTCCCATACAGGCCTCTCATCCTCTTAAATTCAGCATAATAAAAAATCATCATCGTCATCCTGTGTGATCAGGAATATATTATGTAATATTAATGTATCGATATTGGTTTAATTTCACTTCCAATCTTATCTAATCTTTGTGTATTTAAAAAAATCAACAATATAGAAGACAACTTTATGCCATCTCCTACTAAAACCTATGCTGTTTGTTATAAACTTGTGGCAACCTTGCAGCTCTTCTATTATAAATATGAAAGAACCACAGAAATAAAAATGACTTTTTGGAGATACTAAAATGGATTTTGTCAGAATCTGCAAGGATATAGCAGCCAAAACACATGAACTTTAAACATTAAATCATTTAAAGTGGTTTAACTGTGGTTTCCTTGTGCCCCCTGGTGTCAGAACATTATAAATAACTGAATTTCACTGAGCCTTACTGTCGCAGAGCAACCCTTCAAAAGTGGAGTTTCACAACATTTTGAAATGATTTTAATCCAATTATTTTAAAACTAATCAAACATATTTCAGTATTAACTGTCATCCTGAGCATTAGCCTTTCTATCAGCCTCATTGAGATAGTCCTGGTCAGCGTAGATAAGAAAGCCAGTGAAGGTGCTGTCTGTCCAGAAAGGGTCAAAGAAGAGACCGTTCTGCTCGGAGTAGAAGATCTGCAGCCAGACCTGGTCTGACTGCTGCAGGTGGAGAACAGTAGAACCAGACGCCACATCATGGTTCCCTGTATTTGCATCAAATGTCTTGATTTTGTACTGTCCATTGTGGACCAGGCCGATGGCCAGGTGCTTATTTGCCAGAGTGATATCATATGTGAAATAATACACCCCGGGGACAGCACAGACAAACTTCCCACTGCTGGCATTGTAATGGTTCCCCTCATTCAGCAGGATCCTGCTGAAGCGGATGGGCAGTCGCTCTTTAGGGTAGCTCTTGGTCACCGCCACAGAGAAGGCAGATCGGGCTGCACTGCCACAGTTGCAGCCTCCGGGGGCTCCCTGCTGGCCCACCTCACCCAGCTCTCCTTTTAGTCCTCGTTTTCCAGCTATCCCTGGTGTTCCTCGTAGCCCCTTCAGCCCTCGAGGTCCAGCCTTGCCGATAACACCTTCACGCCCTTTGACACCTGGCTTGCCTGGGTTCCCGGGCCTCCCCGGATCACCTGATAACAGACGAAAAATGATGAGTGACATGACTTATAGCTTAACATAATCCTGAAACTAAAAACTCCTTAGAGCCTAGAGTAGTTCTCCAATCTTTATACCTCTCAGTTTATCATTTGCCCTGAAGGACTGGACTGTATTGTGTTAACATGCATTAACCCTTTGTTGTGTTGACATATGCTGTGCTTCCTTGTTGTTGTTGGGGCCCTGAAGAAAGTTTGAAAGCCCAAACACAAGTAATGTCTCTGTAGTATACAGCTGAAACATGTTTATTTCAATGATTCTCATCAAATTATGAAATGTGATCTAAGTTCCGGGTGATAAAACAATGTTTTTTTTTCAACTGTTAAAGAAGACCTCTGCGACTCTAAACAGAACATTAGGGTTAGCATTACAACAGAATAGAGTCAGTCTGTGACTACCTCTATCTCCCTTTAATCCCTTCTCTCCATCCTTCCCATCCAGGCCGTCCTTTCCTGGGGACCCCATGGGGCCCATGGTGCCTGGTGATCCAGGGGCTCCGGGGTTCCCTGGTGGCCCTGCAGGGCCTGGCAGACTGCAGACCAGCTGGGAGGAGTGGATGGTGATGTTGCGACCTCTCTTGGGTGAGAAATATGTTGACTGGGAGAAGACGACTGACACCAAACAGAACATAACACATATCTGGAGCATGATGGTCACTGTGGAGTCACGGGAAGACGAGGTCATCGTTTACAACAATTAATTTGTTGTTAGTCACAATCAGATGATTCAAATGCCTGGAACAAAAAACAACAACATAAAATCTGCCAAGTTAAATGACACTGAAATGGAGAGGGGGGTGGAGTGCATGCGTACTATCTACAGCTAGAATCAGATGAAATAACTTAATCTAAATGGTCTGGTCAGTTTCATGTTATGACTCAGCGCTTAATTAGAAGTATGAAACATCAATTCTGCACGGGTAAAATCAAAGCACAGGCTGTCGCTTACATGTTTTTGGAAAGGGATTGTACCAGACATTTCAAAAACACAGAGAAAGAGCTCACCCGTTGAGAAATGATGACCCATGGGCATTTTCCAGCACTATCAAAGTCCTTTTTCTGCATCAGGATGCACAAACTTTCCCACATGGATTTAGAAATTCGTGTGAGATAGCTTCTTCGAGAGAAGCACTGCAGAGAAATGTGCAGCACAGTGAACCATAGTCCATAACATCCGCCCTGTTTAAGCAAGCACACTGCCAAAAAATATTTTACCCATGATGTCATTAGCTTCGAGTCAGTGCAACAGTATTGCACAACTGAAGTGGTGACGCGTCACTTGTTCACAAACTCATACTGTGGGAAAATATGTCACATAACACCATAAATATACAGCATAAAATATATACACCATAAAATATACAGAACAAAGGTTTTGTTATTTGTTATTATATGGTCATGTTACAGTCACAACTTTGTGCATTTTAAACAATTAACATTTATATTTTGAAATGAAAGAGCAAAATCAAACAGCACAACAGTGTGGTCTGCAGAAATGTATAAAATGCACTTTGAATATTACCAGACGTGTTTATGTTCATTGCTGTGATGCAGAGCCAAGAGACCAATAAAAATGTTCCAGCTGTTGGGTGAGGCAGTGCCTTATGTTTAGCAGTCAACTGTATTAACTGGAAATGTGTGAATATAAATTACATAACCAGTTGTTGTCGTTGCAGGTTCCTATTAGCAACAACAACAAAAAAAGCATGTGCTCACACTAATGTTCATATCTGAACTGCAGAACAATATCTGTAGATAAAGAATGAAAAGAAAAGAATATTGTTACAAGTGTGACCCAATGTAATCCTACTTATGAAGCAATTTAAGAAGCACAGAATGCACACACTGATCCACTGCAGCTGGGATGTATTGCTTGCAAATTGAAGCAAGAGAGAACCTGTAAGCACATGTAAATATTATTCACTTTTTTCTTTGTTATTTTTGCTCCATGTCACACATGGCTTCATATGGCTAATGAAATGGTTAATTTAACATCCGGCCCAGGAACAACTGTTGAAAAACACTAGCACATTACAGTGTTTGGGCACTGACCCTGTTAAAAAAATAAAAACGTTTTACACAACATATTTAAGCAAATATATATTTTATTATAAAAATTAGGCATTTTTCCCACTGAAATTTATTGTCAGCAAATTACTGTTTCAGTACAATAGCTGTTACTGTTAAAGACTGAAGGTGACAAAATCTAAGAAAATTGTAATATTCACATTTGTTTCGTGGACCTGATTAAGTACAAACAAAAGCAGATCTTGTTTTATCCTATAGTCTAATCGACATGTGGCATCAAAACAAAAAGCATGCTAAATAAAAATAATAAAAAACACTGTACACCGCTTCCGTCATGATCATGACCAAACAGAAGGTTCCTGCTGTAAAGTTTACAACTTGAGACATTTCTTTCCACCGAGCAGCAGCTCTGGTACAGTTCTTGGGAGAGTTTATGGGAGTCAGCTGGGGCTAAGATGAGGTCACTGTCCCAGGAAGGGAGCCATGGGATCATCTGACCGGCAGCGCTTCATGCGGAAGGCCTCCATCTCCTCCTCAGTGGGCGCCTTCACTTCCATCAAGCTGTTGTACGGCCTCTTCCTCTCATCCAACTGCATTATTGCATCTACGTGCTTCACCCGCTTGTCCTCCGCTTCAAGCGCCTGGGGAAACAAGTTGGAGGTCAGTCACAGACAAACTAACTGAATCACAGAACCACTGTTTCTCATCTTAAAACACAAAAATACTGTCACCTTCTTCAGCTTCTCCTTCTTCTTTTCTTCATCCTCTGAATCGCTGCTGTCAGAGCAGTGCTTCTTGTTCTTTCTACTCTTCTTTTTCTTCTTCTTCTCTTTCATCATCTTATCTCGATGCATCTAGGGATTGAAGACATTGACATGACGAACATACAATTATATCTAAATGTTCACTGACAATAAAAAAAATAAAAAAATAAAAAACACCCATAGGATCATTAACAGGAACTGTTACAATGTTCTCTTCTTACTTCCAGTAGCGTCTTGGGCTCTTCCTCCTCCCGAGGCTCGACCAGTCCCTCTTCAAATGGTACACAGTCTGTGTTGTTCTTCAGGTTATGAAAAGAACAAAAACAGTATGTAAGTAAAACTAAAAGCGCTGTGTCAAACGGAGGATTTGAGCACTTTTAACACATCTACTTACTATTTCAATTCCAGACTCTCCTGTGCAGTAACTCTGTTTGACCATGGAGTGACAGCACTTGTATCCCCAGAAGCCATCTTTCCAGAAGGAGCCCCAAATGCACTAAAGACAGGAGAACGTTTTTTAGAGTACAAACAAACAAAATGTGACAAAATTAAGTGAAACTTTTTTCCATAGGGGGCCGCAGCATGTTCTCGCCATCCTTACAGTGTGGTTGTTGATGAGCACGTCCTCCTCATACTTCGAGCGAGCCACGGCCTTTTCAAGTCCCTTCAGTACAGCGCCGTGACGAGAGTACTCCACGTAGTCCTCCGTCTGGGCCAACAACAGCTCCCGTGGCGGTGCATTTAAGTGCTCTTCACCTCCATACTGATTGTCACACACAAAAACACAAAATGTCATCAATGAAGTCTTCAGTCAGTATGAGAGAAACATATTGAAATCTTTGTGGTTTTTTTATCCAAATCAGACTAGATCACACTGAGACACAACCAGATACTTTGAGATTTGGCTACCAATGGCAGAAATTTAAGACCATATTCTCAAAATTTCAATGCTGCTATGACTCACATTTACAAACTATTGGAAGATGGCCTAAAAATACAATGTCGACATGTTGAGTGCCCATAAAAATATACACATAGATACCACTTAGTGCTTGTGTCCACCAAAGCGTTTTTTTGTCAGCTTCTGATAACGCCTAGCTGGGAGTCACAGCGTTTTTATTGGCTGAGATGCTTTGGTTGCTACGATACATTATGTCCGTGGAAGTAATGTATTGCAAGTAGGCTACCTAATTTTACCGAATGTAAAAATGTCTGTAAAAAAGGCTGAAACATGTAGCGCAAGGGGATGGATGTGGGTACATGAGATTTTGTGGGCGAAGAAACACCTCAGCTAGTACTGACGTTTGGTTCAAGAGCTGAGAATGCTCTATCCCACCCTCCTCCACTGTGATTGGATGGCTGGGTAAAAACTGACAGTGACGAGTGCTTCGTTTCACCCAAAGTTGAACACTGTTTAACGGACAGCGAACAGAAAAAAAAAAAACGCTAAGCGCCCAGTGCAGAGTACACATTAAGCACCTTGTCACACTGTTGCCATTTTTTACGATGTTGTAAATTCTCAGTGCTCCCATTGCATTGTATTGTAAAAAGACAACGGCTTCAGGAAAAAAAAACTCTTTGGTGGACACAGAGGTTGGGTTATTTAATATAATTGCATAATATATTTATTTATTATGAAGAAAAGATAGAGATACTAGAAAGAAAATATAAAAAGAAAGATAAAAAGAAAAGAACACAATGTGTTCGAACCTGACAGTGGTGTAGATTGATTACCTGTCTCTGCTTGCATCATTTACATCAGAGTGCTACCATTCAGCAAGCATTCATTGAACAATCTGACATGCCTCAAAACTGATATTATACAGTCTCACACAGATTGTGGCACACATTTTATTAGACCATTTTTGCTCAACGTGCAATTAACAGCCTGCTGCTAAAAAAAAAACCAGTGTACCTTCTCCAGGATGCTATCCCTCTGTTTTTCTTTAAAGTCCTCCTTCTTGACCTTAAAGGACTTGTGGAGCAGCTCCAGCTTTGTGGGGTCGGCCTGCAGATGCACCTCAGAGCCTCTCTCATAGGCCTCCCAGGCAAACACTGTCATGAGATAAAGCAAGGTACAGTAAAAAAAATATCTGCTTGAGAAGCGTGAATATAATTTTTGTTTTCTATACGATAAATGAAAATAAATAATTAATCACATCTATGACAGAACTCCTTCTCACCCTGATCACTACTTCCTTCACATCCTTGCACACACTCCCACATACAAGCACTCATTTAGTGATTCATAAAAACTTGCAATACTGGACTATAATCTCAGTCATCTACAGTGCAGTGGGCCGCATTATGCCTTTGAATTTATTCACCCTACAACCCACCTATACAGTGCATGAATTACTATGTTTGATAATGTATTTTATTTCCTTTAGTAATGCTGCTTTGGAGACAACATTGAAATATTTCTGTCTATTTATTAATTAATATATTAGACTATGTTTATTATGAAAGGTGAGTTCATTCAACTTGTACTAACCTACTGGTCTTGCAATTGCCCCAAGTGGATAAATAAAGTGTTTTGAAATTGAAATTGAAAACTTAGCTTAATCCTGCCATTTCTGTCTCATCTCCCATGCTATACAGAACAGACATGCTTTGGCTGGGAAAATAATGCCATTAACATTTACAGTCTTGATTTTTCATAACATCATGCAGTCATTTATGGTACTTTAACAGTGAAATTGTTTAATTTAGCTATGCCCGCTAGCTAAGGCATGTAGAGAACAGGCAGCTAAATCTGGTTAAAAGTAATTGTGATTAAATCACATGACGGCTCCAACCACAGTCCTTTACTCTTTTTGTAATACCAGGAAAATCTGACTTTCAAAACTTAGAGTGCGGATGGTAAGTGGCTGAAGAGATCTGGAAAATATCTTGGTGACTTACACTGTGTTTGAGCCATGGTGATTGTGGCCCCAGAATAGCGAGCAAAGTTGTCTCCAGCATACCCGACTCTGTCAGACAAAACAGTTAAATAATCATTTCAACATAAGCCAAGTTGAAGTTTTGAGTAATCAGGGAATACAGTGACGATCACTTACTCGTCAGGGTTCATGCCAGTGTTGGAGTACGGGTTCTCTCTCATAGCTCGCGTCTTTGGATCGTAGTATGCTGAATTTGGATCCAAATTCCTCAAGTACTTGTGTGAGAAACAGACACGAGAAGTTCATATTATTGGAGTCTGTGTTAGTAATAGGACCTCAACTCTCACTTAAAACAACTGCTTTAACAGTGGACAAGGGAGTCAACCTACCATGGTCCAAAATAAGACTCATCATAGAGAGCTGAGAGTAAAACAGCAGTTCAGCAGAGGCAATAGGCCTGTGTTTCCAAATGTGTCTCTTACTTTAGCCGTGTCTTCTCTGATACGCAGATTCCTAACAGTGATTCGCCTCTTGGAGTCAAAGTTCTGACCAGGCATGTCGATGTCATCTGCGTATTTATCTTCATCCTCATCCTCGCTGTCGTGTTCCCGCTCCTGCACAGATTCAAAGAATTAAACATTGGTTTTCTAGACAAGAGACTGCCTTTTGTCTTGTGAATAAGACAAACACAATCTTGACATAAGTGACCACTTACAGACTGGTCCAGTTTTCCAGAGGCCAGCTCATCCTGAAGCTTATGTGCCTTCAGTGTCCTCTTGGCCTGAGAGCCAGAAACAAATACAAAGTCAGATTCATGTGGTAAACAGGAAGTAGATTACACAGTTATGGTGTAATGTTTTGAACCTGATGGTATTATAACACCGGATTTGTGTTCCAGTACCTGCAATTGAGCAACTCTAATCGATGATGTGTTTTATCTTTTATAGCATTCATACCAGGTAGTAAAAGGTGCAAAAATAAACTGACATAAGCATCACTTCTGACGTTTGCTAGGTTTGTCTTTGCAAGGATCAGGGATTTTTTTAGTTGCCAGATATCAAAATTTCATCTTTAAACCAATAAAAAGGTTCAGTTTGAAGCTGTTGTGTACAGCTTCTTTGAATTGGGCTCTCGTTTGTACTGTTTATACGTCCTTGGAAGAGGGCAGACATCAGTGTTTGTTTTTCTTCTTCTCAACAAACTAAACGCTAGTTTAGCAAGCTTAATTTACCACTAAACTGCTTACCAGGTCTACTTTGGCGTACTCTTCCACGATGCGCTGGTGTTCTTCTGGGTCATACCCGTTCCAGCGGTCACGCTTCCCGTCATAGTCCAATTCAAGATTTATCTGACTGTGTTCATCTGGAGCTATGCCTGTGCCTGTGAACTTTGCGCCAACTTTTCTGGGTCTCTGATGAGAAAGTAAGGGTCAGAGGATAACGTTATTTATTACAGACAGAAAAATTATTTTAATGTCAAGGATTAAAAGTGAGTAGGGATGTCACGAGAACTGATACTTCGGTAACAAGTCGATGCCCAAATTCTGACAACATGACAATACTCGTTTTTCTACAGTACCGTGAATTCGACATGTGGAAGATGGCAACAAGTGCAGCTGCACTTGCTGTGGTGAGTGTAAAAAACTGAATGTCTGTCATGGTAGGCCGAGTTAGGAATCGGCTTAAAAGTACAATACACTCCATTTCATTTCTAAATGACAAACCACTGCCACTATAGATAGTGACCCTCTTTAAAAACTTCCCACATTGATTAATTAATTATGCATTTTATAATTTCAAAAGCTTTCTCATTTATGGTATCAGCTATTTAATTTCTGGTGTTGTGACATCCCTAGAAGTGAGAGAAAATTATTCTCTTCTGAAAGATCTGTTTCACCTCCAAGCAGTCCTTCTTCTTGTGTGTCAGCGCACCACAGTTTTCACAAGCTCCCTTACGAAATTTAGTGGCGACAGTATTCTGTTTGGAGAGAAAAAAAACTGAGCTATTAACTTGAAAGTTCATTTGTAATGGCTCTATGAAAGTAACTCCTCAATTCACCCTCACCTCTTGTACGCCTCTCTTGTACCACTCTCCAATGGCTGAGTACTGCTTCTGACATTCAGACTGTGGTCTCTGATGCTTTAGTGTGGGCCTTTTGGATGGGTCAACGTACCATGGCACTGATGAAATGTACTGTGGGATGTGAGGGTTAATATCCCTGGAAGAGAAAGGAAGCGGCACAAGTGGTTCATATTAATATTACAACAGTAGCGTCATTATAAAGATTAAGGCAATTAAGGAAAAAACTAGAACGATTTTACAAATGAAGAACTCAGGAAGGACAACAGAGATGAGAAAGATTTAAATGTTTACACATAAACTCAAGATGGCTAACTGATCAAATACACTGCTCATTAAAAATATAGAACAAGATGTATTACATTTGGGTTTAATTCACTTGAATGGACTTTGATGAACGTGGCATTCACCAGGTGGAGTAGATCTAATGAAAGATATTGACTGAAATGTTGTGTCCAGTACTTGAGGAGTTAAGTCAGAGTATCCCGACCTCGGCTACATTGATGTTGCCCATTGCTTTTTTTAAAGCCCGTCTCTCACAAGTCCTCCAACTTTACATAAGTGCAATACTATATCGCTGGAGTTTCATTTTGAGAAATTGTTTAACATCACTGGCCCCTGAGTGCTAATTAGACCTTTAAAACATCCAGATATAAACAGGTTGCAAGCTCAACTGGAGCGTTTCTTCAGTTACTCTGAGGACCCACTCTCAGCGCGGGCATAAACTCACTTGCCCTCCTCGTCCACCTCAGCTGGAGCGTTTCCCAGTTTCCTCTGCTCCTCCAGCTCCTTCTTCTTCCTCCAGTCCTCCCTGGTCATCTTCTTGGGCTCATCCAGGCCCACGATCCCCTCCTGGCTAACGCCAACACTAGCATCAGGCTGCTCGGTCATGACTAAACCTGCCACCAGGAATACACCTCATTTAGCTCTCAATGCAGCCGAGTAACACCGAAACAGACGCTATCGTCACTTTAACGTTAGCTCACCTTGCTGTTTACCAGCTTAGTGACATCAACGTGGAAAAAAACATTTTACCTCGTATAAACCGATTTAATAAATAACATGGTTACCTTAGTGAGATCCAACAAATAGCACAGCGGTTAATATTTTCCTTGTAGAAACGATAATTTACTCTGTATGTAGCTCTGCGTTTGAGCTCGTCCGTTGTGTTTTCACCTAACACACGACAGTCGCCATTTTACATCAACTACAGCTACGTCACGGCTTTCTTTCTCTGTGGTGTTCAAATCGCCGACGTGACGTCCCTGCTGGACAGAGCGACACCTAGCAGACACAGCTGTTTGCGCGTTTGCACTACATGCCGAGATGTACCACCTCAACCGCAAAGACACCGCTGTTCACATGATTGCTTATCTAAGCAGTGTTTTTCCTTTGTGCGGTACGTGGCGGATGTTATGCTTATAACAACACTTCTGAATATCTATATGTAAATTATGCTCCGTTCACACCATTAAATTGTGTAGGCAAGCACACTTTGCCCTGCTGGATTACCAACAACGCAATTAATTGAAACTTAATTTGGGGATATGCAATACCAAAACACAATATCAAAAGATTTAAGGGCACTAAAGTGGATCATTTTATCAGTTAATATTGACACCAATTCTTGATACACAGAAATGAAATTACAGCAACTCTATCTATTCAAATGGCATATTATTGTTATCCTCTTCTTCTATATTTCCTTCATTAACAAATCCCCCCAAGTGGTAAATCTCACTTTGAATTTTGTATAATTTGCAACGTTTATGATAATATATCATACTGAGTGTGAAATTGACAGAAAATTGATTGTAGCTATGTAACTTCAAGTCAGTTATTAGTTAGCCATATGCAATCGGAAATTATTAACAGAAACATAATTTTCAAGTGGTAAAACAATTATAACCAGCAAGTTATAGGAAGCACAATCCAAAAAAGTATATTAAGAAGTGAAACTTGCTGTTTTTCTCTCCTTATCTCCTGATTTCTGATAGTGCTTGTTTATTTTATTATCATCAAATATGTAGATGTTAGGTTGCAGCAGCTAACTGAAATAAAGCATTGTGATATATTGCTTCGACTTTTTCAGACAAAATTTCTTATGCCAGATGTGACTGGAAGTGAACGAAATACTGGATACCAAGTGAATACGTCCTTTAATTTTATTTTCTAACTCAGTGAATGGGACAGCAGTGATGGATGCAAAACAAATGTTAGTTTATATCTGTGATGCATTTAGAGATTGTAGAACATCACAAGGTTACTTTAATTCTCTGTGCCTCCAATCCTGAGCTCTGACCTACCTGTTTGGAGGGATGAATTAATAGAAAGAACAGACTGTTTTTGTAGTGAGAAGGATCATCTAAAGCCTCAATGACGCCAGAGGGTTTATTGTTGCGTTACTCAGAAGCACCAAGCAGGTGTTGTTGTGCTTAACTGTAACATGGACCAGTGAGAACACCATTTTGATCACTCTTGTTATTGGAAAGACAAGGTCAAGACTGTAACAACAACATAAGATGGCGTTATGATGACTGTTTGGTCAGGTGAAACCTCTCACCTTTTTCTTATATTCCAAACATTAAAAAAGGCCAAAAATGTAAACAATGAACAAAGGAACATAACAGCACCAGACACAAATAAACATATCGACAGAAGTATAAAGAGATGGACTGAATCAGTCCTTGAGCCTTAGCACCAGTACACATCCCCACTGTCAGTCCGGCAGTCTGGGGATGAGAAGGCAACGTGGTACCAAAGCGAAGGCAGTGTCGCGTTCAAGTAGGTACCAAAGTATCAAACTTTTAGTCTTTTTCTAACTTTTTATTCCTTTGAATGCCTGTTGAGAGTTTTTGCTGAGAAGTTATGAAGGAATGGATGGACCGAGTCACTTGTCATCGTCCTCCACCCTCCCCCACTCCTCCGAGTCCTCCCCCTCCACCTCTCCATCATCAGCATCTTCATCCACATAATCACCCCAAGTGTCATACACATCCCCTCCTTCGTCCTCCTCTTCGTCTTCGTCCTCGTCCTGTTCCTCCAGCTGGTCACCTCCATACAGCGGCTCATCCTCCTCATCTTCCACTATCTCCATCTCCTCCATGTCATCCTCTTCCTCCTCTGCTTCTTCATCATCGCCGTCGTCGTCGTCGTCATCATCTTCTTCTTCCATGTCTTCTTCCACATCTTCCACCTCCAACCCACAGACCTCCCCATCCTCCACCTCACCGTCCTCTTGCTCGTCCCTGGAGGATGTAGGAGTGGAAAACGCGTTCCCTTCTGTCCCATCTGTGGCGTAAGACCTGCTGGAAGGGACAAAGCTCGAGGTAGCAGTCTTTGTGTTGATATAGAGACGAGGAGGGGGACCCTGCCCGGCTGTCGCAGCCTGGCCAGCAGAGGAAGTGATGGCAGCGGAGCTGGCTTTTTTGGAGTCTGGGACCAGCGAGAGTGTGACAGGTACAGCCATGGCCCCAGGCCTCACGGAGGTCATGTTGGGCACGTACTCACGAATCTCCCCCGGCTCCAGCGGGTCAGGTCCACAGGGGTCGTGTTCACTACAGGACAGCTTGCCATCCAGCTTGGAGATGAAGAGCATGCCTTCACGGTGCTCCTTACAGTAAGAGCTGGGGCACATCTCACAGAACGAAGCTGCCTCTTTACCGCAGATGTCACACTGGTGCCATGGACACTCCCATCGCCCTAGACACAAGATCACCATTATTACTAAGTTAAGAAAAAATATATTAGGCTGAAGGCTCCAATAGTAAATTTTTTTAATAACAAATCAATTGTTTTCTGAACGACAGCTCTGTCTTATGTCGGCGCTCATAGAGGTCTGGTCCAAATCTCCTTAAAAAGTCACCCAATTGGCTGTGAGTTCAACATGCCCAGGATATCTTTACATTATCTGACTTAACTAACCCAAACAATCAAGATCTGGATAAGTGGTACCACAAAACTGGTTATCAACTCGGTAAGTCAACCCAGGGTTCCCCAATTGAGCCGTTAGGGTGTTCACATAAAAGAGACGTTGTTAGCAGCAGATGACCAATCCACAAGCAGCAGAGCGTCATATTTTACAAAGAGCAAACTATAATACTGCAGAAATAGGCTATGACATGGTCTAAGTAGCATGGCTGCAGCTGACACGTGCAGGGAGACAGAAAATCGCAGACAGTGCGATTGCTTACATGAACAGGCGCAGTCTATAACATTGCATTGATTTGATGGTTTCTTATGAGATGTGTGAAAATATCAGCTTTATTCCTTTCAGCTCAGCTGTGTCGGTGTTTCCACATTAAAAGACTCGGGCACTGAATAAGTGGTCGTTTCACCTCACTTTAAAGAACTGCTGGTCAATTAAAAAATGAGAGTCATTTATTTAATACACTCTAAAGTGTTCCAAACATTTTTCTAAATATACTTCATAAAGCAATGAAACGAAAAATCCATTCATGGCATAAAATGTGCTCAAATAGTGGCTGAAAGACTGAATGTCAACATTTAGACTACTGAAAACTCACCAAATTACCTGCGCCCACATTGCAAAAGTTGGGGTAGAACATGACCAGCCTGTGTGATAGCCTATAAGATAACTACTAAATAAATTATTAGCCTACGTTCATAGTAAAATTTATTTCAATATCGCTACCAAACTGCTCATAATATTCAGCTTTACATAGAAAAGTGAAACCCATTTATTTTAACAGCTGTGACAGGCTGTGTGAAATGGACTGGGGAGCTAATAAAAAATATGAAACATTTTTAAGCAGTTAGTAGGCTTACTGTAAAAACCTGTAAAATAGTCTAAGGCTTTTAGTCAGTCTCTGTAGGATAATATCGCAAACATAAAAGCAGCCTATAGGCTACAACAGTCGGTGGGATTTCCTACAGATGGTGATGTCATTTTCCAAGATTGTTCAGTAGGCGACGCTTTCATAGCGTTGATCTCTTATCTGGAACATAACCTGCTCCGGAGCAGGTTAGCCGTTCAGCATAAGTTACCATGGCGATCTACCCTGGTAAGAAGTGAACCACTGTCCTGGTACTGAAAACCCAGGGTTAACCCCGAAGTTACCTCAATAAGCTCAAATCCTGCTTCGTGGTACAGGTCCCTGGTCTATTTGTCATCATTTAGCCCAAAACACAGTTGCTAAACATGTTGTTGTTATTGTTGTTGTTAAGTCCACATTCATCCAACAGCCCAACAATATAATACAAATTTGTCCATATTACGATGGCTGAAATATACCGATTTTATAAGACTTAAATTTTAATAGGTATACTTCCTTAAATAATTCCTTTATTATATTTGTTTAAAAACAAACTAAAGACCAGTTAAAATGTTACATTTCCACCAAAACTAGACTTACACGTACGACTGTCCAGTGATCTCTATTCTTTTCTTATAACCATGTGTACTTTGATATATTTAACAACTAGTGCTAAAAACAGTGCTCCTTAAGTAGAGTAATATGGGCTCAAAGTCATCCTTAAAGCAGATACTTGAGCCTCTACTTGCCTGCAGGCCTCTTGGCCAGGTTGAGACAGTCGGCGTGATAGACCTTCGGGCAACCCGGCTTCTTACAGGACACAATCTGGCCCCCGTCACCACAGCTGAAGCACTCGTCTTCCCTCTCCTTGGTCACTTCTTGCTTGGTCTTCTTCTTCCTCCTCCCTTCCTTTAGTTTCACCTTCTCAGCTGGCGGCTGGTTCTGGGCAAGGAAAAGGCAGGTTACAAGGCAGCTATTCTTCGAAGTACATTTAGTTAAGGGCTGCAAAAGGATAATCTTCAGGGGGAAAGTGTGCCTGCGCAGCGCTGAAGCTCTTCAAATGCAAGCTTTTACCTTTGGCCGGACACCCAGGAAACCGCTGCAGTTGGGTGCTCCACATTTACAGGCAGTTTTCCCATTGCCAAGACACTCAAGGTTGTAGTTGAACTTCAGCTCCTCCCCTGTAGTATATGGTGTGTTAGAGCTATGCTGCGCTCTGATGTGTAGTTCACATCAGATCAATTAATGAAATAATTTGGATTAATTTAACACAAAACACCAAAATGAGAAGTAGGTGGTCAGTCAAACCTTTTGGGATGTCTTGCAGAGCAAAGAGCCCCACCCTGGTGTCCCCATTCACAGTCCACTTCTGAGTCTCACAGTTTGGTTGGCAACTGTGATTCATGAAGCGAGCCTGGTTCCCTTTTGGCCCGGCATCAATAATCCGGTCCTGGAATAGGAAAATACAAACTGGTTCACACCAAGCACTCACTCGCCTACATTATGAATCAAGTAGTGTTGCTAAGCTGTATCTCACAGAGTATTGCGGTTGTGATCATCAGGTTCATAATCACCTTATCCAGTGTAAGCATGTAGAAGTTACAGATGTCATTCTCCTGGGCGTGTTTGATCCTGGCTCGACATTCCTCTTCATCGATCACCTCACCGACATATTCACTCACAAAGGCTCCCTGAGAAGAAACAGAAACAGGACCAGAGAGATTATCCATAACACAGCGAGATTAATGAGAGCATAACAGCCACACACACATTTCATTTCTTCTAACATACTTTCTTGATGTCCGACACGCCACGTAAACCCCAGCCGCAGGACAGTGTCCTGTAGATCTCCACAGGTGTGTACTGGCGCTTTGTGAAGGCCTGGTTTTTGACATCGCTCCCCTGCCGCACACACCTGAGGGTGGCACTCGTACATCAGCATGCGATTAATGCACTCGGAGTCAATGCCGCACGGGTTCTCGTCAGACGCTTTACAGTTACACCGTGGGATCTCTGAAAGGTCAGCAGTAATGATCTGCACCTTCCCAATTGGCCGGTTTACCTAATAGATAGAGACAGGAACATGATTTTTTTTACTGTACATCTCAGGGAGCTGTTCTTTAGTCAGACTAGAACAGCACAGATGAGTATGTGGTGAGACGCAGTACCTTAATGTGCCTGTATGGAGGAGGTTTCTTGTCATTCTTTCTGTCCTCCTGAAGCTGCTTCATCTCCTTTTCTGCCTGGAGCTCTCTGAACCGCTCTGCTGCTTCAGTCAAGGCTACAAAGACAAAGAAAGATCTTTTTTATATCAAAAAGCAGGAACATATCTTTAACACAATAAATACACAAATATAATGAATGAACACAAGTACATACCCTTTTTGTACACTGCATCTGCACCCTTTCCCATTTTCTCTATGTTGTGGGTATCACCCTCCATGTAGGGAAAGACTCTGGCCTGGTAGGTCCACACAAAATCCTTGGAGCCAAAGAATTGTACTGGGAACTCTCCCACCTCATGTTTCATCCTCAAGATGTTATTTGGAACATCTCTGGTAAGACAGACTTCTGCAGGCCACCACCTAAAGAGTTAGATCAGGTTTCAGAAACACAAATACGTGCGCATTAGCCAAGCTTAGAGCCACTGTATGTTCGGGGCAGGCAATCCTGAGCCCTTACCTGTAACGACCCCATTTGACCCAGAGAATGTCCTTAATACGAGGCTTCTTTCCAGCTTTGCAGTCATTGCAGAACCAGCTGCCCTGAGGCATCTCCATATTCAGACATTCCTGATGGAAAGCAGCAGGGCAGGCTTCACAGCACAGCAGACTTCCTCCTACGAAATCACAGCCAAACACACGGACTAGGTTATTTTCATTAATTTATTAGTTTGTTTATTGCTTGCGTTTTTATTGATTTGTCTATAAAAAGTTCAAAATTATGACAAGTGGCCATCAAACATTAACAGAGGCCAAAGTGTTGTGTTAAAATTGATTATTTCTTCTGATAATACTCTAAACACCAAAGGGTATTTGGATTTTCAACAATAAGAAACAAACATTTCTTGAAGTAACCAGAAAATAATGTTAAAAAATCTATTGGGAAAAATTGTCAGCTGCTGATCCACTAACTGAACACAAAGCAGTGACAATGAAGGCAAGACCATAAGGAGATAAGGCGGTGCATTAAAAAAAACTTAACTCGGCCAATTTTCATCATCTGTGTGAGTAACTATAGTGCGAAAATGTGGCAACGCAAAGCTTTAACATATTCCTTTAGGGTTGCCTGGCCTTATGAGATCCTGGGGTTCAGAGACAGTTTTGTGTATGGTAAGACAAATGACAAGAAAAGAGATT
Source organism: Lepomis macrochirus (assembly GCA_024633595.2). Taxonomy (NCBI): domain Eukaryota; kingdom Metazoa; phylum Chordata; class Actinopteri; order Centrarchiformes; family Centrarchidae; genus Lepomis; species Lepomis macrochirus. The sequence continues at coordinate 14,278,700 of JALXJV020000018.1, read as the reverse complement.
TTTACAGATACAAAAAGTATTTAATTGGAAAATAGGATGGGTCGTTAAATTTAATTTACAACACATTGCACTCTCCAGAAGAAAGAAGCACAGTGCATTTCCCAAAGCAGCCACATCTGAAACATGGAGACAGGAAAAAGTGTATTAAGACTTACCTTCGGAGCAGACAAAGCACCAGCTCACGTTGATGTGTTCATGGTTCTTGCAGCCCTTGCGGGCAGTGAAGTGGTTTGGGCAGAGGAAACTGTTGTTCGCCAGCACCAAGCTGCCTGCTGCCATACAGTTGTCATTGGCATGATAGGCCACAGGGCAGCGCACACAACGAGCCAACCGACCTTGAATGAAAACCACAGTAGGGCAATGACATTTTGTAACAATAAACTGGCAACACACAATGCTCTCAGTCCGCTGACTGCTTTATGAAGCTCTTCAAATGCACTTTCACCTTGATTGACATAAATTGACTCAATTTTTATAGAATTATCACAAGAGATGGTACCACAAAGAACAAGACAGCAGTCATTTAAGTGTGGCAAGTTTAACCTATGGTACTTCACAGTAATGTGTTTACTGAGCCAAAATCCATATCAACACATATTAAGAAGCATTAAGGATCTTTTATGAACAAAACAGCTCTGGCATTTTTGCTCATGTGTCATTAGAAACTGTACCAGTAACCTAAGAGTAATCACTTACAGCCACTAGATCAGGTATACCTCTCTATCTATTCAAACAGCTCACTGCTTCAGACAGTGAGTCTCTCAGTTTAATCACCAAAACAAATTCTGCTATCTCCGCTCAAGAACCTCAAAGCCCTTTACTGATGAGTGTGGAGGAGTTGCTCAAGTCAGTGTGGTAGACTCAAGATAGTGTGCAGATAACAGAAAATATAACTCCTTCCACTCATGTCAAATTACAACAATGAGCTGAAGCCAAGTGGCACATGAAGTAGTGATAGCAGGTTTAAATTCACTGGCAAAGGACGGCGCATACCTTTAGAGCTGCAGATGTTGAGGGGGTTGGTGATGTGGCAAGACAGACACACATGCAGAGGGCAGCGGAAGCCTTTGTTATGTGGCTGGGTAGCTGAGTATGCCAGTATACAGTCGGCGTGGTAGAATTTCCCACACAGTGGTATCATGCATCGCTTTACCCCATTGCCAGACTTCTTACACACAAAGCATGTGTGGACACCTGAAAGCACAAAATAAGTACAATTGCATATTTCTTAACTCAAATACGTAAGGACACACATTTACAGTAATCAGCGACAGATTTAGCCCTGTATCAGACACAAGGTGTACGCACCAGTGTTGCATTCACGACAGAGGAATTTTCCCTTGGGAGCCACTGACAAGCCAATACACTGCGGGTGAAAGGCTCCATAACAGTGGCCATCACACACCAGCAGGTCTCCTGTCCTCTCACACACCTGCACAAACAGACACACATACAGATGATGAAACATGCTAATGATCCAGCCGTTTACAAATAATGTGTGCCAGAAACCAAGCCATTCAAAGACTAAAATAAATACTTTCTGGTAGATTATCTCACCTGGCAGACATTTTCCTTTAAAGATGTAGGTCCTATTTTCCCTTTTACATCCCCATGGGAAGACAAGCTGTCATTCAAACCGGCAGAGAGCACCTACAGAGACGAAGAAAGAGATATTGTCACTCAAGCACACTGTTATACGCAATTACACATGGATGCAAAGCTGCAGCTGATTTTTCTCTTTGATGGATTAACAATCACTTAGTAGAGGAACAATACAACATGCACACCTCAGGTTTGGGAGTTAGTGTTCCAGTGTCTACATTTTGTTTCTCGTCAGTGCTGCAGGCCTCTATCTCTGCCTCCTCCTTCGGGGTCTTAGATCCTCGGGGACTGGGAGGCCTGTTTGGAGTGAGGGCCCCGAGGAGATTGTTGCTTTCTGAGTGCTGGGAGGCAGCAGCAGCAGCAGGGGGAGCGGGTGTGCTGGCTACAGGCTTCTCTTTCTTTACAGAACCAACCTGTCCAATGTGAGATTTCATTGTGTTTAGGATGTTTATTGTGATGATGATACTCCAGCATCACATTGTTTGGTGGGATATGGAGACTGTGCTTTTGAAATACCTGAGGTTTCTTGACTAACACTTTCACCTCTGAAGAAATTCCAGTGTGTCGCTTTGGTTCCTAAAAAACAAACAAGACACACTGAACATCTCTGATGGTAGTTCAAAACACTAACTGGGCTGTTTTTGTCCTCCCTCACAAAGATAGCTGGCTAGTACGCCTCCCAACTGAGTCCCAGAATACCTTCTTCTTTGTAGGAGCAACAGACAGTTCTTCTATGGTACACTCCAGCACCTTGTGCGACAGTTTCCTTGGCCTCTTTCTTTCTTGAACTAATAACCCTGCGTCTAAAGTAAAACATAACACAATAATGGATTATCTATTCTGATGGAAAAATAACAACTCTTACAAATCATACTGCAAGATCCTGGACTAAACATAATGTACAGATTTACCAGATTCAGGAGGTAGATCTGCTTCGTCCGCTGTCTCTGTGTCATGGGAGGGTTGTGCTGTGGCTGGAGACACTGAGGGTGCTACAGGAGAAAGCTCATCCTGAGATGGACTCTCTTCTAGGCCTGACGGACCCTCTGTGGCCTCTACAGGAGACGAGGCTGAGGTATTTATTCTCGGTGTGGTGCTGAGATCACGGAGCGCTGTCATCCCTGATGTCTGCTGTGTACACACATGCAAATAAAGCACCGTTGGAGTACATCAAATATGTAGTTTCGAAGTACATACACAGGCTGTGTTTACCTGTGTTGGGTCATAACATGTTACCAGCTGCAGAGTAACATGTTCCATTGTTATTTTATGTTTTCTAAAGATGAAAGGTCTGTCTAGTATTTGCAATGGTAGACCTAGCAAAAACACCATAACTGATGGAACGTTACACCTATTTGAACAAACAAATTTTGAATGGTGGGATGATTATGGTGTGCAATTACAAAAATTACTCCACAAAAAATATTAATTAGTCTTGGGAAAGTACAAGTAGATTAGTTTTATGTTTATAGAGAAGGGCAATAGAGATGACCGACTGAATCTGCCAGATTTACCGTTTCAGTCCTTTTGAAATGGGTTGCAAAGCTTCTCAAAGATTCCCTGGAAACACACTCTTACTGTTGAATGCTCAGCAAAGGTTATGGTGTATGTACAGATGTGACATGTTGTGGAAAAATACTGTAAGAGCATATGCCCCGGGACCTTTGATATTTTTCTTTAACACAGAATATTGAGGAATCTAGGGAATAAAAGATACTTCATCAGTTGTTGTTGTGTACTTTCATTGGTATTGTCTGTAAACGAAAAGAAAGAGGAACATCTTACCATTCTGGAAGATTCTGAGGTGTGTTTCTTTGATTTCTTTTTTGGAACAAATATTTGTTCATACTCCTCTCTTGACTCCAGGAGCCTTTTAGTTGGTTTCCGGAGACGTTTGTTCTCTGAAAGTCCTGTTTAAACACACATAAAATGCATTTACACTTTCGTGCCTAAGTACATCCCGGAGGCCTCTTGGAGAGAAAGTGCCCATCATCACAAATCACAAATACACAGCTACAACGCTTTCTTACTTTACCATCTCAATGGACAAACTTAACAGCAGCAATCTGTGTCTTACCGGCTGCGTTGCCTGTCTCTGAAAACTGTGAGTCATTCTCCTCCTCCTTCTCAACTCCCAGATCAAGATCTGGCTGCGCGATCATGGTGTAAAACCCGTTCATCTCAGTAGACACCTCACTTGTAACTTCACCCTTATTCTCAGCAGCCTCCTCCACCAACTGCCAGCGCTTCTTTGGAGCCACCGCGGATCCCGAGTTCTTATCGAGGTAGCTGGCTGCTGAGGGATCAGCAGCGACGGGAGGACGAGACCCAGGATCAGCTAAGTCAGCGTGTCCACTAACAAACTCCCTGCCGTAAGCCAAGTCAGCCAGGTCTGAAGAGAGGCCAGGTATGCTGAGTTTCAACTTGGCAGGTAGTCGTTGTTTTCGGCGCTGCTTGTCTGAGTTCCCGATCTGAGAGTAAACAGGAAAGTCTTCACAATGATAAGTGTCAGCAGTCATAATAGGTTTAGTCCTATTCTTGGTTTTCACTGCTCTGTTTTGGGGTGTTGTGGATTTCACTGACTGTCCATTTTCTGTTTTGATTGCTTTGGCGAAACCATCACAAGAACCCTTCAGCAAGTCTCCTCCTGTAGAAGTAGGGATAACCAAGGGTTCCTCCTTGATCAGGACCGGTGATGGCGGGAGATTCAGGGGTTTACCTTCTTTTTCTCTGGTATCATGCAGGTCTTTCAGTAGCATCAAGAAGGTACTGAATTTATAATTAGAATCAGGCCGAAATACAGTTAACTCAGAGTCACTGCTGTCTTCCTTCACAAGAGATTTAAACGTTAGTTCCTTGGCATCCTGGAAAGCATCCATTGGAGACAGAGATGAGGATGGAGAAGATGATGATGAGAGATCTGGGATAACGTTTTCTGTCTTGATCTTAACAGGTTGCACAGAGGGTACACTTGAGCTTACACACTTAGACTTTATCAATGAGCCATTACGAATGTGTTTCTTATCAGGCTTCCTTGAGCGCCTTTTTGGAGAACTGTGATTTGTAAAAGATGATGCATTGCTGGGCGATTCCTGGTATGGAGACATTTCAGTTTTGATGGGCATATTAGTAGGTGTATTCACAGGACAATTATCAACGTGGGCATCTGTTGAGGTTTGGCTTGTGGCCAGTGCATCTTTGAGATCCGTCTCTTCCTCTGCTTTCAGAGCCCTCGTCATCAGACGACTGCTGGCAGGAAGATTCATAGAGTGCTTTTCAGTTGAACTGTGCGGCATTTCATTACAGCTGCCCAAACTCTGCTCCGAGTTTGAATCTTTAGATGTCAACTTATTTGTTAAAATGCTTGAGGAATCACAGGAATCTGCTGAGCGGCTCACTTTTTCACTTATCTTTGTTTTAGCTTTTGTTGAACCCTGTTCTTTTCGGACCAATCTGTCTATATCCTGTATTGGAGACATTGCTGTGCGTTTAGGACGATGCAGCATTGGAACTGTATCCAGGTCTGCATAAGGTGAGTCCTTTGGCTCTTCTTTCAGTGCACAAGTTCTAGTATTAAACTGATCCACCATGTTTGTGATGGTAGATGACTCCATTGATCCACCAACTATATGGCCAAATATGTCTGACAAACATTTCTTTTTCTTCTTACACGCTTTGCTCTTGCTGGATTGAACTGCAGCAGAGTTTTTGATGAGACGGTGTTCATTTCCATTGGGGGCCATATTGGGTGATGGAGGTCGACCAGTGTCCACAGAAACAGAGGGGGCCTCCTGTGGCTTTTCAGTAGGGAGTGGGCTGGGCACACGCTCCTCTCCGTTGACAGGTATTGAAAGCATGCTTTCAGTATTCCTTTGTCGATCTGGGAGCAGATACTCAGCTTCTGCCACACTGACTTTCCATGCAGTCAGTAAACTTTTGGGTATCTGCCAAGAACAGAAATAACATTCAAAATAATACGGTGGAAGATTATATGATATTTTTCCAGTCATTTTGTGAATTTACCGTATACTTGTAGTCTTTCTCCTTCTGCTTCCCTCTCCGTCTAAGCACAGGTAGGCCTTCAAACTGATGGCCTCCTTCAAAAGGAAGAATGGCATTCCCTGGGACCCAGGCACTTTCTATAATCTCCCCAATCGTCTCCAGGAAATACATCCGACAAGGACGGGGACTGGGAACTGAAACAAAATTAGATTGATGGTCAACTTATTAATTACCTTGCACACAGTATAATTCTTTTGGTAGATGTTAAGTTCTTGGCTAAATGTTGAGTTGTGGGAAACACTTTGATAATAACACCCACATTCAGATCAAACCCTCTCACCTTCATTATGAATAAAACCTCACCTTTCATCTTAGTGTAGGTCCCCTTATCTGGGTCACAGGTGACATGGCAGGGCCACCAGGGCCGTCTGTTGAATTTAGCCCACACCAAGTCCCCTTCCAAGTATTTCACAGCAGGAAGAGGCTTTTTCTTTGGGCTGTTGGACTAACCACGACAATAAATACATACACAAAATACATTAATACCTAATGAAGGAAAAAAGGTGATACTGTGTACATCATAAAGTTAATAGTGAATCAAAAACCCTGTTGCAATAGAACTGACATTCTGTAATAATAACAGATTAAAAATGCAAGAGCCACCTCTTTTGAAAGATTTACTTTTGCATTCTAATCCCAATGTTTTGTAGTTATATTTTAAAACTTTTGATCTGTATACATGGTCCAACTACTTTCTGTTGTCCTGTTTGTTTAAATATACTGAGAGCAATGTAAGACCAGGTCAAACTCCTCATATGTGTCCACACACCTGGCCGTTAAAAGTAATTCTGATTACAGCTCGTATTGAGGTCCAGGTACAATAAAATTAGACCTAAGTATCATTTCGACACGTGCATTCTTTCTTCCTTTCTCCATGGAAATAAGTAACAAAGATACATTTTCACAGCATCATATAGCCTTGGTTTTACAAAGGTTATAATGTAAGCATCCCTGGTGTTTCAGACTCACATTAGAGTTGGTGCCAGCTGGTGAAATAAGTCCAGCGTCAACAGGAGAGGTAAGTTCACCATCACTGTCTGATTCTTCACCAAAGCTCCACCCATCTCTCATAGTGATTTCTGGCAGTGCACTGGGGCTTAGTGTAGGATTAAGTTCAGATATAGTTTTGGACATCAGATTAAAAACAGTAGGTTTGTAGGTTCTTTTATCCACCCCTGAGTTGCATGTGGTCTTACTGTCAGTAACGGTTAGGTCCTTACTCAACTTTGGTGAGTGGTGAAAAGGCGCTAGGTCCTCACTACTACTGTGTTCCGCCTCCTCGTCCTCCTCCTTAATCTCACTGCTGTCAAACAGAGTGGACTCAAAATGCAGGAACCCATTGGGGATGGGAGAACAGCCCTCCAAGCTATCAGGACTGTGAGGGGCGAAGCCATTTCTGTTCATGTCCTGCAGAGTCTCCAAGGGCTCCATGTCATCATTGCCTGGAGAAGGAGGCAGCTGGACTGAAGGTGCCTCAAACTCATCATCATCACTAATCGGGCTTGCACAGTGCAAGTGGTTCCTTGGATGGAGATCCCTCTCTAGGTCAGGTCTGTTGACCACAGTGTTCAGGTCCTGCAGCCTCTTCAGCGGGCTGTAGCAGTGAGATCGGTCTGGCTGGTTGTGCCCCAGTACAGCTGGCTGTCTGAGGCTGGAGGATGGCAGTTGCACAGCTGATGGTTGGTCTGACCCACGCCTCAATATGCCACACTGGTTTCCATAGGAAGTGTTCACAAGACCATTGCGGGGCCTCAGCTCTGACTGGCTTGAGCCAAACACTGAGCCTACCCTAACAGCCGGTCTGTATGACTGATTCATGTTGTCACAGCTATATCCTGTCAAATAAACAAGATGCAGGTTAGATAAGGGAAATTTGCCATTTAAGTTTCTCACTGTAATTTGTGGGCCTTATTGAGCCTTGTATAGTCTACTGTACAATACAACATAGCATGCTTACAGACGTATAAAAACATTGCGGAAATAGAGCGGCAATCTTATCGAGTCAGGCAGGAACCTATAAATGAGCATACCAGCCACAGACTATGCGCGCACACACACACACACACACACTAATAAGCCGACATTGCATGGCCTCCATACTAGAGGCCGGTCGGACGACACAAGACAAAACACAGAACACAACCGCTGGCTCGCTGCGTCTCCACATTTCATTCACAAACTTATCAGAATATGGTACCGCTTTGTCTGATGGTTGTGGGTCATGACGATCGCTGACTACTAGCTACAGTCAATGGAGGAGCGCTGAGGCTGTAGTAGAGGTGGTGACACTGAGCCATCACAGAAACACATTGAGTGGCTCACACAAACAAGCTACAGCCACACACCGACATAGGAAGCTACTATTAACTCACAAAAAGGCTGATCGGGACTAAGTTCACAGCACTATCAGCACGTTGAAAAACGCGAAAAACTCACCATTTGGAGGTCGGTCACCGTGAAACCAACAGCGGATGTTTGATAATGTGGCACCAGGCGAGTATTTTTCTCGGTTTCTGAAAGCGGATCTGCACAATCCCAGCTGCAGCAGCACTAGTAGTAGGCCAAGGCACAGCTCTCATTCTCTGCACTTCATCGCCTCATCAGCGGCGGCCCCCCTAAAAACTGTCACCTTACAAACAAAATAACTAGTAAATCTCCATTACGCTGCAACATCATACAGCGGCGAAATTCAGTGTGCCTTAACCGGTCCCCTAACAGCCACAGCAGCTTATTTACTACATGATTTTTGCCTGCTGTCGAAGTGCCCCCGGTTATGTTAAAACAAGCCCAGACTGACTGTGTTGGTGAGCCAGCAACCAATCGGCACTGCTACCCAACCCCCCCCCCCCCCCCCCCCGTCTGCAGAGGGCCGTGACACTCACCCTCCAAACACACGCGCGCGCACAAACACGCACATGTTCATCCAGGTGAAGTTTCTAATGGTATAAAACAACAGCTATAATAATCACCACCGAATGGTTGAAATGTGCCCCATTTCTGCGCGTCTGTCCCATTGTTTCTTAGCATGTCCCTACTGACTGGTGTAGGCCTGTGTGTCTGTGTGTAGCGCAGGGGAGATCGAGAAAACAAAATGATTGCAATGCGCAAACTGCCACACGGCCTCTCCGGTCAAACCAAACTCCGTGCGCCATGTTGCCTCTCCACAGAGTCCTCTGACATGAGGAAACAGGCCGCTAGGCGCTCAGGAAAACAAGAAGGAGTCAGTGTAGCTGTTTAAGCGGCCAGGAAAAACGGGTTTGCTCCGATTAAAAAAACCGTGGTCGTCCTCGAGGTTTCCCAGACATAACACTAATGAGGATTTTGTGCGCGTGCCGTAAATCAAAAGGATTCATAAACACGCAAACTTAGAGAACACAATGGGCTCGCTGCAGTGGGCCAGTCCTTGAAGATCAAACAAAGACCATCCAGTTACATGCCGACTTGACTTGACAGCAGAGGAACTTACCCTTCTGTGCAGCTTAAAAAATACTAACAGGGTTGTTGGCTCAGATCTGTAGGTGGTTTGTCTCTCTAACCTTTTTGGTAAATGATCCAGTTGAAACACCAGATAGATTCGAGTATCTTTTTCAGTCACCATAATAGACCAGCTGTATAGCGTTTACATTAGAACATGGCCCTTTATTAGTATTTTTAACCATTTCTGCTACCACACAGTATAAGACCACGTCTAAAAAGTATGACAATGACTGTCAGTACGTCGTAATTTCATTTAACATGGGGTAAATAAAGGTATTCTTAGAAGGTGATTACTATTGTCTGTGGACAAGGGCCCCCTTGTGTCTACAAGGAGAATTACATGCTTCCGATTTGACAGGAAATAGCTCTGTGGAAAAGACAATTTCTTTCTTTTATTTTGGTTTCACATACAGAACATTTGCATTTATTACATAATCCACATAGCATTTTTTTCTGTTTAATTAAGTCATTTTCCCCTAATGAACAGCAATAACAACATACATGTAAGTCTGGAAGTGCTTACCAAGTGATTTTTTGGACAAAACAGGCTGTTCCAATACAGACTTAAAACTATAGTCACAAAGTTCAGAAAAAAACAAATACTGTGTCCAAAAAGGATATTTTGCATTGAGTTTGACCAGTTTGATCTACTTAAAATGTATCGGAGTGTTCCCCATTTTAAGTATATCACAAAATAAAACAAATATTGAACTGGACAACACAGAAAGGACAACTACACATCCACATATTTATGCTGAAGAAAATACTAATTCGATTGGCTGTCTGTACTGAAATGCAATTTTTTAAAAATGTAGAAAATGTCACAAGAACCCAGCCATATAAATATTAAAGAAGAGTAAGAGAACATGTCACAATTCAGAGGAACAAAATGCTTGAGGGAAAGAAGGATCCACTCTCTAGTGAGGTTTGAGCCACAAACTTATAAATACATGTTTTATCTATACTGATTGGTATGATTATTTCATATGCATGCATCTCTGCCAAACTTGAATAACATACTTCAAATTAATTTATTATGAGAGGATGAAGACGATATCAAACACTGTACATTGAGAAGTCAGTCAGAGCCATTTCTATATGACAAAAAGTCCTCAACTAACATTTGAGAGAAATGTTTTTCAAAGCATCTTCTTGCTCATGCACTCAAATGTTTTTCAAGCACTGGAGAGAAATCTCCAGAGCTATTCACTGGTTTCATCCACTTTTCCACTGGGCTCACAGAGGGGTCTTTTCTCCATCATGGTGTATGGAAAAGCTGGAACATCACAGCTAGTGAAGTCCAGTTTCTTGGGAACACTGCAGTTGCTAAAGTCAATTTTCTTGGTGCCGTCACAACCAAACTCAAGGTTCTTGAGCCGTGCTAGACTCTTGATGCTGCCGGGGGGCCTGCCGGGGCTGACCTTATAACCTGCTGCTTTGGTGGTACCAAGGGGCCTCCCAGGACTGGTTTTGAACCCAGCAGCTCTAGTTGTCCCAAGTGGACGTCCAGTACTTGTACGGTAACCAGCTGACTTTGTGGTCCCCGATGGCCTCCCTCTCCTCCCTGACTTTCCCATACCCTTCTTCTTCTTAGGCCCATCGGGCCCCGCAGCCTCACTGCCCCTGATCCTAACCGTCTGAGGCTGGAAGTCATTCTGGGTGTCTTGCATTTGACATGCCATGGCTTTGTGCATGCCCTGTGGCAAAGGGGCTAAGCCTGCAAGGGACAGCTGCAAACCAGGGGTTGTCTGAGAGGGGTAGAATTTGTTGGATTGTGAGCTACATATATCAAAGTGGCTGGCTGGATGGCAGTCCTCTGCCAGCCCACTCATACAATAATCACTGTTGTTGCTGGTCACTTGATGCATCATCTTCTGTTGGAGTGTAGAGAAACATAGATATTAGGTTAGAAAGCTGCACGTGTATATGGACAAACACTAACACAAAGAAGCATTTTTGTAGCTTACCTTTTAGTTTAGTTTATTACAGATCTGGGACCATTTACAAAAAATACATTCCTCTCAATAAAGAGACAGCTTTGTACCAGATTTAGCTAGGCTACTAGCTAATTTCCATAGCTCCTGGGCAGCAGGTGAGAGGAATAATAAAACAATAAAAACAGCTCTATCCAAATGGACCAACAACCTATTGATACCCACGCAGGCGTATGCGCGCGCGCGCGCACTCACACACACTTTTGGTGGAGCAAGGCAGGCCTTTTAGCGTTGCAACACAAATACAAGTGATGTCAAGACAAAGCGAGGTAAACTAGTAGTTTGCATTAAAATAGACGGCATGCATAAAACTAAATGTTAATGTTTACCCCCGAAAACGCTAGACTATTTTAAGAACGCAAAATGAGTATTTCGTACCTTATTTTTCGGTGGGTGTTGGACTGGAAAGGGTTAATTTTGAATCGCATACATTTTCCTCCTCTGGCAGCCACATCTTTGTGAAGGCCCTGCACAAACTACGCCCTGGCGTCCATCAGTGTTGTCTTGAAGCGAGACTGGGATTTCTGCTGCCTATTTCATGTTCATTTAATCCTTTAGGGCAGAGGTTTAGATGAGAGAGGCAGCCATTTTCGCCTGGAAAAAATTTAATAAAACAGGATGCGATGACCGCGCATGCGCACATAGGCTTCCAGGAAACGCAGGAGCAGATCAGCGTCAACCAATGTGATTCTGCCAAATTAAGACCATATTGAACAAAGAGGTATCGTAATAGCAAAACGTAAGCGTGTAGTTACAAAATAACCAAGCGAATAAATTATCTAGTACTGCTACACAATTGCTACATAGTTTACAATTTCTATTAACTCTACTTAGTAACTAACCACAAGTCGAGATCATTAACCCTGGTCATTGTTAGAGCATTCAAAAACATACCACCACCACCACCAATGACAAAGACCAGTCTCCATTTTTTGTAGTTTTTATTAACATCCATATGAACTTGCACAGACACTGGATTTATGGAGCAACTGCAGTGCTGGAACAGGTAGCAATATACATTTATCAGCGTTTTCTCCTGATGGTCACCTCCAATCTTTTGCAAAATTAAGTCCATGGGACTTAAGTTTCCCTCATGAGCTTGGTCAGCTTCTGAATCTTTGTTTTGGTGGACATGTCCACATACTTGTCTCCAATACTGACGATCATGCCACCCAGGATTGAAGGATCGGACTGCAAAGAGGAGACAACAGTCGAAATTACAGAGAAATCTCAAAATGATTACATTACTGCTGATTGAGGATAATGGGTGCCAGACTGGACTGCATGGACACTGTACCTTTGTTTCCAGCTTGATAGTTTCACCCTTCTGAAGAAAGCCATTGAGAGCTACTTTCAGTTCAGAAAGATTAGCTGCATCCAAGGGCTGAAATGGATAAATATGCGTTGGTTGATTGTACATACATATTTACAGTAAAAAGAATGCAATTAATTGTTTTTTAATGACTGATATATAATATGGTCTGTTTATTTTAGGTGACCAATTTTGAAATGTGGGATTCAACAAGGATGTGCAGGAACCCACATATAATATATCTCCACCCACTTCATTATGGGGTGTCGACTGTAGAACTTTGAGGAAAATAATGAATTTCATCAGTTTTGGTAAAAGGCTTTAACATAACAAAACGTGGAAAAAGTGAAGTGCAGTGAATACTTTCCGGATGCCCTGTATAATGTATCTCCACCCATATCATACCTGAGCAGTAGTGACGGAGCAGATGACCTCTCCGCGGTGTGCACTCATCATCTTGCCAAAAGCACCGATAACATCACCAGTTAGAGTAAGACGACCATTATCAGCCAAAACATCTGAAACGGAAAATGCATGATTCGTTTGAGCGATAGTCACACTTTTCTGTTCCTCTGCATTACCAACTGACAGCCCTGGGCTGAGAAAACTTTATACAGGGATGGGGATTCCACAGTGAGGACATTTTCCCAGCGTTAATGAACTCATGGCGATGCTGTTGTTACCGATTACACCGGACAGTTTACAGGAAAAGAGATGTGTAGCGTTCTTACTTTGATCTCATCATTTTGGTAGCCTCACTCATGGTGTGTTTGAAATTGTGTGTGTAGATTACACGGACATGGGAAGTAGAGGTGTTGACTTGCCTGCAGCACGCCCTAAAAACAGGTATTATACAAACCATCAATTGATATAAAAGCGTGCAGCAGTAATGTCCGTGTGATATTAAAACTTTCTCTGATCGTGGAGCCTACAGTTGCTCAACAGTTCTGTGGTTAATACATGAACCTCACTGACTGGAGTTTCTGTTAACAGTGATAGCCATATCAACGGTTTATACGCCCGTCTCCTCTATGAAACGTCTGCATCCTCACTGAGCTGCATCAGAAGGTGTTGCCTCCAGATGCTCCCACTTACAAAGTTTACAGAATGCCTCATTAACATTATCAGGTTACTATTAGCATTGGGTTTAAATCTGCAAAAAAATAGCACAATAGGTGCTTTTGCTTATGTTTTGACACCAAATCCTCTGCCATTGTCTTGTCAGTCAACTCTCATCATGTGACAAGTGAAATCTGACTCCTGCTACTCTGTGCTGAGAGTCTGCTGCACGGAGCAGACACTTTCTGCTTATAACTGTAGCGTCCATGGTGAGAAAACAGTGTGCAGCACTAACATTGTATGAAATCTTTTTTTTTTTTTTTTTTTTTAAAGGCACTGATTTCACCCAACTGGTCCTGCTATATATTTTTTCTCTTAATATCAAATTTAGAAACATATGCTCAAAATTTATTTACAGCACAATCAGTATCAATATACTGTAGTGCTCCTATGGGTCTGCAGACTAATGCTGCTGAAGGAAATCTTTTGTGGAGCTTACAATTGGTGAGTTGAATAGCCATTTTTAAAATATGTGTTTTAGGACATGTTTATATACAATTATATTTCTCTCACTTAATTGAGAATCTTGCACAACACATTTGTGTGAACAAAAACAACATCACATCTACACGAATTGTAGGAAGACCACATATATAAAATGCAAACCATCTGCATAACATTATAGACAGCACATCTGACAATCCTTAGCTCCCTGTGACTAGAGGTCATCCAGAGGTCACAGGAACCCAAGAAAGACATCAAGAGCAGCAGCTGATTTCAATTTGAGAATGTGCCTATAAACTAAATTATCTACACAGATGTCTTAAAAAAGGACACAGTCAAGATAATTAAATTCCAGTAAAATTTTGTTTTTCTAACTTAAACTGAGCAGAGATGTTTTTCTATATTACACGTTTTCTATCTGCAGAAAACAACAGCAACAGAAAAAAAGTTTGTGCATACCATCCTACAAAGTCTGTCTTAAATTTCTTTGGCACCAAAAATAAAAAATTGCCAAGTTAAATTATTTGCATGTTGGAGGTTCCTGTGAGCAAACCTACAATAGTAACAGAAATGTGTTCTTTACTTTGACTACTTTGTAGCACAACAATTAAGTAGTGTATCCTATCTGGTTTAAATACCTGTAACCTCTACCGACCTAACTGATAGGCTCAAACGTATTTTGGTTTAACAATGACACGTATGAACACTACACTCACAGAGTCTACTATGGTCTACTTTGCTATGATTAAGATACTGCCAACAGTAATAGCAGTAATGGGACCACTTAGGTTAGACCACAGAGGCTATGCCATAGATTTGACACAGAAGAATAAGTCGTACTTTAGCCACTTACTGATGAGGTTGATGGTGATGGGTGAAAGCTTAGCCTTCGCAAGAACATCATTGAAAGTCTTCTGCTTGATGCTGCGCTTTATATGAGGATTCATTACAACACTGGAGAGCTTGGGGTCCTTCAGCAGGGTCTGAAAAAAAAGACAGTAGATTTTGCTCAAACTGCATGGATTAGTTGTTTTTTTTTACCATTTCATCATTATTCCAATGCTCAGATATACTACACGTTTATTTATTTTTGACTTACTGTAACTTTCCCGAGCTCCTGCTCCACTTGGTCCAGTTTGTTCTGCTTACTGGCAGCTGAGAACAGAGCAGTGGCATAGCGGCCCTCCACTCCATAGACCTGGATGGGAGGCTACAAGGACACATGGACAGAGATGAACTAAAACTACAACTACTAACCATTTCTGAAACTCGTTTTCTGTAATCAACGTTGAAACCACGGGTTACGCTTCGTGCAGTCTGACGGTACGTAACTTACCTTGATCAGTTTTGATACAGGTCTGATCACAGACGTGCTGAACTGGCGGACCTAGAGATGAAAAGAAATGCATGTTCTTAACACAGAGAAACCAGAACTTGAGCTGGTGAACTTTGGGCACGCTTGGTCCCGTTTACGTTAAGACAGCTAGCTTGTAGGCTAATACGTTAGCAGTCATTCAAGTGCAATGCCGCGTGTGAATTTGTTGGACATCCAGCGTTCGCTCCTGGCCTCCAGAAGAAATACCATACTTAAGAGGTGTTTTTAGGCTATATAAAATTAGTCAGAACTACTGTGAAATGATTCAAATTGTGAAAATCATTGAATGTCTTACCTGCTGTCCTAGCATGAGTGCTGCCATTTTCTCCTACAGCTGTCCAGAGTAGAACAAACGACTGCGCATGTGCATTCGAGAAGGAGGCGTCTGACTGTGGGTAATGTAGTCTTTCAAGGGTGGGGAAAATGCTATCAATCAGGATCAGAATCAGCTTTATTTGCCAGGTAAGTGTACACATGCTAGGAATTTGACTCAGTGATTGTACATTGCTCACGCAATGAACTTGATATTAATAATCACTTTTATTTTCTAGCGCAGTTTAGTACCTACTGGTTGTGCATTCCGACAGAAAGACCTAATTTTCTATAAAGCACAAAAATAAGTGACCAAGGCAACCATAAAAATGCCTTCAGAAAACATTTTTTGGGTTTTCAGTTCTGGCACCTGTTGCAGACTGCCATAATTTTGATATATGAATGTAAACTATGAGATTTATGAGATTTATTGGTGCTGTTTGGGAGCACCATGGGAGCAAAGACCAGTGTGCGGATTCTACTTTTTGCAATGTCTGTGCTCCAAATTTTGAACTGATTACAAGATAATAATAGCAACAGTGTTCACATGATTTAAACCACTTAAAATAAAACCTCAATGAAAACATATAAAACTTAATTTATGTAACTGAGTGGTGGGTAGGGCTGAACAATTAATTGACATTTTATTGAAATCACAATATGGTCTCCTGCAAATTTTAAATCACAGGAGGCTCTATATTTGTTAAAGGTGATGTGTGCATCACAGAACCATTTTAAATGAAATACTGGCATCTGCAGAGATATTCTGACCTACACATCATATTCTAGAGACAAAAATCTCTGTTTGGTACAAATCCCTGCAACAACCACATCCTAATTTAATTTGATGATTTTAAAATGTTAATTCCCCCTAAAATTGCAAATCATATCGCAATTGCAATATAAGTCAAAATAATTGCAATAAGATTTTTTTTCAATTTTTTTGTGCAGTGTGAAACAAACAAAAAACACAGCCTCAAAATTGTATTTAGTAACTGGTATAAGGACCAATTAGGTATGACTGGCTACAATTCACTGGAGCTGATGACAGCTGGTCAGGGATGCAAAGAACATTCTTACTGAATGTACACTTGAAATATATGTTATTGTGTGGAAGCCATAGACTGTATATAAGAATGTACCATTGTGTTACCTGTATTGTAGTACCATTAGGCAATTTAGCAATATTTAAACAACTAAATCAACATAACTAGCAGGCTGAGATGTATCTGACTAGTATCTAACCAAGTTTAAATGTTTCTTTAACGCTGTATTAATACATGTGGTTTTGTGGCATCTTGGGAGCAGAACTCCACAACAAGCTGACAGACCTACAACCTTGACATATTATCAACTAATAAAATTGTTCCATGTGCTGTTTTAAAAGAAATGTCATGTTTACATATCCAATGAAACACCAGTATTAATTTAGAGTCATGTTTGTCCACTAAATGCAAGAAGATTTGAAAAATCACTCTCCTTTAGCTCTGTTTTGGTCTCCACCAATCCTGAGAAAACAGGTGTTTAGGTGGCTTGCAAGGTATTACAAGCCAGTTACTGTTTGCAGCAGGGCAGGTGCTAGTTTAATTGTGGCTTTTTTGTTTAAGACACATCTGCCTGTTACTGCTTGAAATACTACATCTAAAATCTGAGGCGCAGGCCTGCTCTGGTTGGGACTGTGAGCGGCTCTTTATCTGAGGTGCTGAATTTAACATTTGTGTGGATTTGTGGTGATATTTCTGTCTGATCAAAAGTGTAGTTTAGTAAATTTAGTTTATCCACCTCCTCCTCTCATCCAGTACAGTCCCAAACGGTTCTGTGTCTGCAGACGGGCTGCAGGGGCCAAATCAGAGCAACATTGCAGGCTTACACAGCAGAGTAGGCTATAGGGCAGGTAGACTGTTTAAAAATGTTATAAATTCTCATAAATGATGAGGTTATTCTCGTAATATTATCACTTTTTTCTGGACCTGTGAGAGAACATAGATATGTGAGAGAGATTCTGAATGTGCAGAAAGTTTTGAACATCAGCAGAAACCTGCTGAAACCCACGAGTTAAAGTGCAGGAGTTTCTAACTGAATTAAAATTATTTAATATCACTGAGGTGAGTAAAGGTGCCACAGTCATATTTAAAGAGGTTACTTCCCCAAACAACATTGCAAAAGTTAAACTACAGGAGAAAACATATTTATATCTAAAAGCAACACATAGTGCCCGAGAGTTTTACTGCATTATACTCTATTATATTTGGAATCGTCACCTGCAACCTGAATTTTGTGTTTCCCTTTACGAATAAAGATTAGTAACACCCACAAGTTCCCCTGTGACATTCTCAAGAAAACTGACCTACAGTAAATGTCAGCAGCACATCACAAGTCATAGGATACAGCTGCAAATATGGTTACAGTATAATAAGCTATACATTTGGTAAACCTCTGTTTATATTATTATGATCATCAATTCAGCTGACACAGCCATATACTCATAGTATTTCAATTTTGTACGTAATTTGACCAATTTGATTAATGTAGTCAGATTGAATTTGATAGATGAAGTATGTGTATTTGTTCAAAAAACTGTAATGACCTTTTGGGCTTTATAATCATACTGAGTAACTGAATATGTAAGCATGGCATGGATGAGTCTATAACACTGAATTTGGGAAGGTTGTTAGGGACTCCATCTGTGTCACTATAAGGCAAATGGCCAAGAGCTTCTCTGAAATTGCCCGTGTTTGCATTAGAACTAAGGGTGGGTTGGTTCGAGGTGGTGCTGGACTGGGTGTCGATGAGGGGCCCAGTTTGGAAAATGTTGTCCCTCTGTCCAAAATTCCTAACGGCGGGTCTGGCCAACTTTAGCAAACAGTTTGTTTTTTTCTAACTGTTGGTTAGCAGGTGTTCTGCCTATTCCCGGTTTCGTCCAACAGAGGGCAGATTTAACAGCAATCCCACTTTTTAAAAGAACGACTTCTAGAAAACACAACATTTGCAAGCTGATGTAAAATAAAAATAAACACATTAAATTTATATACAATATACCGGTACTATAAATCCAACCGGACGGACAAATGAACCATTCCTCCTTTTAAACCCCTCTTAAAGGGCCCATCAGGGATGCCATGACGTAGTATGTCGATGATTTGTTGCTCAGTCTCGCTTTGGACCACAGTTGGTAGGGTTGGGTCTGCTAGTTTTATAGTCTTTGCGACATTGACGGATAACTGTGAGACCTTGGTCGTTAAACAAGGAGAAGTTCCTTTCTATATCATGTGAACTAAACACTTTAGTCCCCACCAGGCTGCAGGGACGCAGGGCAGTTGACGCATTCGTTATCGCTGAGCACACACACACGCAAGCACACGCACATACAAGCTGCGAATGACCAGAGAGGCTTGCTAGGACCTTAGCTGGGCCATCAAAACGTCAACAGCGAAATAGTGAGAGGTTTTCCTGCCGTATTTTAAAGCTGGTCGGCTCGCTAGCTGACGGCAAACCAGGCATGGACGACAAGTCATTCACCAAGGAGTTGGACGGATGGATTGAACAACTGAATGAGTGCAAACAGCTATCAGAGAATCAGGTCAAAGTCCTGTGTGAGAAGGTAAGGTTTGCGCAGAAAGACAGGCGAGCTGTTACCTTTCTGCTAGGGGACCGTTAGCTGTTACATCTTCTGCACCCTTTTAGATTTAGCAAAAGCGTTGCCTTGAACACTGGTAATGCATGTGGCCTTGCTTTGGAGCGCACACCATTTGGCTGCAGCTGCGTGCAGTACATTGCTAAGGGGATCCGCTAGCTAAGAAGATGGAGGGAGCTGCCTGCGTTTTCCCTAGCTACGCCCACTCTTGGTACCTCTTCACCACTGGAGTGCACTGGCACTACCAAAGCAAACAGTACAATAATCAGCTGTATCCTTGACAATCTCAAAAATGATGAGTATTCTGTGTCTCGGGGGCTTTGATTATACTTGTTAAAAGAGAACAACACATGCCCACTGTGCACTCCTACACTGTATCACACTCTGTGTTACCTGTTAGTCAGCATCAGCCTGTGTTTTCTTGGTCTTCCTTTTTAAGGCCAAGGAAATCCTGACAAAGGAGTCCAATGTGCAGGAGGTGAGATGTCCCGTGACAGTCTGCGGGGATGTGCACGGTCAGTTTCATGACCTAATGGAGCTGTTTAAGATCGGGGGGAAGTCTCCAGACACTAACTACCTCTTCATGGGAGACTATGTTGACAGAGGCTACTATTCTGTGGAAACTGTTAGTCTTCTGGTTTCTCTTAAGGTAAAAAAATAACACTTTTCCACTGCTGCTACAACTGGGATATGAATTTGGAGTTGGGGGAAGGAAAATGTTCATGGCTGATTATTCTTGCAGTTTGTTTCCAAATGCGTTTTTCTTTGTAGGTAAGGTTCCGTGAACGAATCACAATTCTCAGAGGGAACCACGAGAGTAGACAGATCACACAAGTGTATGGCTTCTACGACGAGTGCTTAAGGAAGTATGGAAACGCCAATGTTTGGAAGTACTTCACAGATCTGTTTGACTATCTGCCCCTTACCGAGCTGGTAGATAACCAGGTACGGTTGTATATTTAGATGGGACATGTGACACAAAGCACAGATAAAGAGACTAATTCATTTTCTGTTTCTTCTATGAGATTTTCTGCCTCCATGGAGGATTGTCCCCTTCAATAGACACACTGGAACACATCAGAGCGCTGGATCGCCTGCAGGAGGTACCCCATGAGGTAAATTCAGTCCATGTAAATTCTACACATTTGCCATTAGAAGAACTTCTCCTGAAGGTCCATCCAAATGAGTAATTATTCTGTAATTTACTCTCATAACATAAGGATGTTAAAACATTTATGGTAAGGAGTATGATTCTGCAAGTTTACAGTTATAATTTCTATACATGCACATTCATCAGATTTCATTATGAAGTTTTGAGCTGAAACGATCTATTGATCTAGTATATCCATAGAAAAATCATCTGCAATAATTTATTCAATTCATGGGTTCTGAAATAGGCTTATATTATATTATTTTGAGTTT
The DNA here is from genome assembly GCA_024633595.2 of Lepomis macrochirus. Taxonomy (NCBI): domain Eukaryota; kingdom Metazoa; phylum Chordata; class Actinopteri; order Centrarchiformes; family Centrarchidae; genus Lepomis; species Lepomis macrochirus. Next base: position 14,257,947 of record JALXJV020000018.1, on the reverse strand, counting down.
CATAGTCGACTATGAGTAAAATGAACTTTTGGTTTTGAATTGTTTTTCAGATTTTTTTTGACAATTTATGGAGCAAATGATAAATAACGAAAATTATCAGCAGATTAATTGATAACAAACATTTTTATTGTTGCAACCTTAACAAAATCTGCAGTCTTACAGTATCCCAAAACTGTCAACAGACTAAACAACTTCTTCCATGTTTCAGGGTCCAATGTGTGACTTGTTATGGTCAGACCCAGATGACCGTGGTGGCTGGGGCATCTCACCCCGTGGTGCTGGTTACACCTTCGGACAGGACATTTCAGAGACTTTCAACCACGCAAACGGCCTAACTTTGGTTTCAAGAGCCCACCAGCTGGTGATGGAGGTACTTTAACTTTGTTTATTACTGAAAGTAATTCTATTTTTTCCTGGTAGACGCATCACAACTGCAGATGCAGCTGTGATGAGCATTACATGAATTTGAAATGGGTAACATACAAGTCATTTTTGATCTAGGGTTATAATTGGTGCCATGACCGCAATGTTGTGACGATCTTCAGCGCAGCAAACTATTGTTATCGTTGTGGAAACCAAGCAGCAATCATGGAGCTTGATGACACATTGAAATACTCCTTGTAAGTAAAGTTTTTCTAAGATGAACTGTGGACTTTTGGCCCTTTCTTTAATTATTGACAAAAAAAATCTCTAAATGTGAGATGGTGCCCTTTGTTTTCTTTAGCCTACAGTTCGACCCTGCACCACGCAGAGGAGAGCCCCATGTGACACGGCGTACACCGGACTATTTCCTGTAAAGATCCATTGGTGTGGATCGCGAGAATCTACACTGAAGCATTCATAACCCCATGGACCAAAAAAATAAATGTGTGCCATAATCACAAAACAAAATGCAACCTTTCACTAGCTAGCTAAAGACCACCATCCTTTCAACTTTTTCCTCTCTGTGCATGATGTTTTTAATGCTAGAAATGATTGCTACTATGAACATTACCGTCACAATACCTGCTGGTTCGTCAGGAAACATGAGGGAACTAATGCTGAGAATAACGACTAAATGTAAGTAATCTTTGTGTTTAGGGTATTAATGATGACCAGAGTGTTGCCATGTACAGTATGTAAGGCTGCATCTTTCACTTGGCATGGCCTCAAATTAAAGGTTGCAGTAAATATAATGTGAACTCTTTTCTTTTTGTAACTGAAGCGCAACAGTTTATTTTGTGAAGTGAGATGATAGGGTTAGACGTTGGAAATGAATCTGTTCTCTTTGCACTTTTGTATTTGATTTTTATCACATGGCACTAACAGACTATATGTTCTTTTTTATACCCTGTTATAGTGTAAGTAGCTCTCTTTCTGCTCTGCTGTCTCTTATGGGAGTTAATGTACGTCATCTACATATTTAATAGTACAAACTACATCAGTTGTAAAATAAATAAATAAAAAATTACTTAATGTTTTGCAGCCACAGCTATACAAAATAAAGACTGAAGTTGCTTCGTCATTTATTTCCTTCAGTTAGTGTGTTGCATTATTTCACCTCACCAGTCACCACTAGATGGAAACGTACATCCAAAAGCTGTGCTGATGTGCAACACTAACAAGATAATCATCCTTTCCGTGAATGTGTGCAGGAAATTGTGTAATTTCATTTATTTTATTTTTATTGCAGGTATATGGTATGTCATGATTTTGACTCATGAAAAGGATAAGAGCTAAGTTTAAGGATAAGTTTAGCACCCAAGTCTTTGGGTGACTCATATTGCTTTTAATTGCGTGTATTTATTTTTATATGAACCCAAGAATGCTTTGTTTTAAGTTGTGTGTGTGTGTGTGTGTGTGTGTAAATCGAAAGTTTTACCAGTTATTAATGATTTACTGCCTGTGAGTCAATGTGCCTAAAATGACAGAGCATTGACGGACGTAGTGCTCGGCTCGCTGCTGAAAATAAAAGTCTAATTTAAAGGATGAAGCGGAATGAAACTTAATTTGTCACCTCAAATGTTTACCTAAGATCTTATTTTATTATTTCGTTAAAAAAAAGTAGATAATCTGTAGGCATTTTGTGAAAGTTTTAGCTTTTAGACAGTTATCAGGCTACGGCTCCAATCTTTCTCCAGTGTGAATTGCCGCTCTGAGGCAGTGCTTTTATTTTGTCAGCGCGACATTGGGGGATGTGCCTCTGTGTGCTGTGTGGCGCTGCTGACGCTGCTGCATGTAAAATTAGCTGGCTGCAGCCGTTCAGGGACACCTCTTGCGGACCGCCGGAGCCCACAGTGCAGTAAGTAACCTTATGTTTTTAAATGGGACCATTAAGACGTCGACAGAGAGAAGAGCAGCGTGGAGACTTTGGCGTTTGGCTCCTTGAGGAGTCCGCTGGATGTGTGGATGTGGCAGGCTGATACTAGTTGAATCTGGGGCGCACAGCTGGACAATTATCGGGCTAGACAGATGCCGGTGCCTAATTAGTCGTTTTAAAACGATGATGCTCGTGTGCTTATTGTTTGGTAAAGGCTGAGTCGCTTTGTTCAGATGCAGAAACACCTCCAGTCACCGTCCAGATTTGACTGGTCTAGGCTACGTCGGGTTGGAACAATTCACCGTGTCCACTAACAGACCAGGTTTATCCTGCGACCACAGACAAAAAGCAGCTATTCCCGGTGTAATAGATGTCAGATGAAGGTTAAATATTTGCCATGTGATCGATGAAGGGTGTAATGTTATAATGATATACTGGATTGCAAGGAGATGTTGTGAATTGCAGGTTAATGTGTAGCCACGCAGGCCGCATTTGATTGGTTGAGAGTGAGGGCAGAAGCAGCTGAAGGTTTATAGATCAAAGGCCGTGTCAGTCCAAAGTTCAGTCCTCTTCTATTACCCTCATCAGTAATCCTTCATTAGAGATTTAGCGTCATATTAATGCTATTAACAGGGGGAAGTGGCCCGCAACCTCTATTCAGGCTCATACAGTGATTTAGTTTTTCACTTGAGTTAAGAAAAGGGGGGTGTTTTGTTGTCATCTCGTGAGAATCCTATGGAGTTTAATATAATTTAAAGAGGCAGGCGCCTCAGCCATGGGCAAACAAAGAGACTTTTCTGTTTTCCTGTCAATCCAGCAGCCATCTTTGGTGCAATTTCAGGAGGAGTTTCATCATGCTGCTGCAGGTCCTTGTTTAGACTTGCTGCACTTTGGTGTCTGCCAATAGTTCATGTGCAGCATGGAACAAACCAGATGAGACTGGGTTACATGGACCTACACACAGGGGAGAATGAGCCTGCAGCATCCACAAAGCTGGTGTTTTTTGATAGAGCAGTGTTCATCCAGTGCAGCCAGCCAGAACTGGTTTTATATTGGGAAATCATAAATGCATACAGTTGTGTTGACATGCTCACCCAACCATAAAACCCAAATATTGCATAACCTGACTTGCTCATTAATCCTAATATAATTTGTAAGTTTAATGATAAAAATAATTACCTATTCAGTTATACACACAGGGGGTTTTGTTACTGCCCAAGAGCTGCTTTTCAGCCCCAGTTTGGGCGTTTGTGTGTGCTCATAATGGGGCTTTGCAATTTAGTGCTTCACAACCCCTATGTCAGGTCAGCCATCACCATAGAAACATTATGCTGAATAAGCGGCATGGCAATCGGAAAGGAGCTTTATTTTCACGCACCCTCCTTCACTGACTTGTGTCTGCGAAAGAAAATGCAAAGTGAAAGGTCGTAACTCCTGGGGTGAGCGCCGGAGCAGGGCCCAGTTATGAAACACAGTTGTTCTAGATAACTAACCATCACACATTAATGTGCCAGGACGGACAATTTCTGCTTTAATTCAGCGTGTTTGCCATTCCTGCATTAATCTATTTACTGCAGAGTCAGCCAATGATCATCATTCCTACATACTTTGGTGCACTGACAAATCTCTGATACGATTATTGTAACATTTTTCTTTCTCCAGATAAATATGGCTGCAGAGCTTTCCACTTCCATAAACATCAAGGAGCCTCGGTGGGACCAAAGCACATTTGTAGGTCGGGCTAAACATTTCTTCACTGTCACAGACCCCAGGAACATCCTCCTCACCAATGAACAATTAGCTCATGCACACAAAATCATCACTGACTACAGGTAAGGACCGCTGTAGCAGTAGCAAGTTCATCAGTAACAGGATGTAAATTCTGTGCTGTCATGAGTTGAGTTTGCTTTAAATGTTACCTTCACTGTCTTTCTAGGCAAGGTATAGTCACTCCGGGACTGACAGAAGATGAACTGTGGAAAGCCAAATATGTTTTTGACTCTGCTTTTCATCCCGACACTGGGGAGAAGATGATCCTGATTGGCCGCATGTCAGCCCAGGTTCCAATGAACATGACGATCACTGGATGCATGATGACATTTTACAAGTAAGCACTTGTAGAGTTTATTATCAGACTGTGACTGTCACACTAAAACTGAGTCATTATTGCTGCCTAACTACGAAGCCAGTACTTGTTCCTTGGTTGATAGTATTCCAACAACTTAAAATATATGAAGGACATCTAGAAAGGCAAATATTTGTTTAAGCCTAGTAATACATATCCAATCCAACCTTCAGACGTATAGCAAAGCTCAAACAATCCAATCTTTTCTTCTGCGGGCTCTCGACACTGGTCTTGCTAATGACTCCACTCTTTTCAACGTTGCAGGACAACTCCAGCTGTGTTGCTCTGGCAGTGGATCAATCAGTCTTTCAATGCAATAGTCAATTACACCAACAGGAGCGGTGATGCTCCAATCACAGTCAGGTAAGATACGGACGTTTTTTGGCCACTGACACCGGCTCATATTAACCCTTTTTAGTTCAACAGTCTTTGTGTGGACAGTTTTTTTTCTGTGACCGGTGAATCTTGCTCTTGTTTGCAGTCAGCTTGGCACGGCTTATGTGTCTGCCACCACAGGGGCAGTTGCCACCGCTCTAGGACTAAATGCACTAACAAAGGTATCAGTTCATCTAACCTCACTCCACATCTCATTTTAATGTATCGACCACAGCCGCATGGGTGTGCTGACTTGACGCTAGCCACACACAAAATAGTCTCTTTGTCATGGAAGGAGCTGTATTATTTACAAGGTTGTTCTCCTGCCAGCTTATATAGTGGCTTTGTGTTATACACCCTGATTTATGGTAGAAAAGCTTATATGTACATCTAAAATAGAACCTGCAATAACCTCAGTCCTCCACTGGTCTGCAAGGTTAAATTGGTTGTGCAATCAAGGTACAGCAGAGCCAAGTGATTAATTTTTTACCCTTGTTTTTATGCCTGCTCTAGCACATCTCACCCCTGATTGGACGGTTTGTTCCATTTGCTGCTGTAGCTGCTGCTAACTGTATCAACATCCCACTGATGAGACAAAGGTAACCTGGATGATTGCATCATTGTTTTTGAAGCATGTAAACAATTGCATTACATGATGGCTTTGACTTTGAGAAGACACTAATGGTGAAAATGTTCCCTGGAAGCAAAGATTTTAAGGCGATTCCCCTCAGGAGATATCGATAAAGGTCAGTTGGATGCCTTTCTGATTAAATTTGCTTTGCCCCTTTTCATCAGAGAACTTCAACACGGCATTCCCATAACAGATGAGAATGACAACAGGTTAGGAGAGTCGACGAAAGCTGCACAGCAGGCTATCTCTCAGGTTGTGGTCTCCAGGATCCTCATGGCTTCTCCAGGAATGGGTATGAATAACTTTGTTTCATCAGTCCAATTAGACACCTGACATGAGGTTTGTTAACTCCCCACTGGCAGCTGGTAGCATTATTTAATTAAAAGGAAAGCAAAGAGACAAGTTTAAAATCAACAACATTGTCATATTTTCATAGTTTTTAGTTTTAGTAGTGATCTTTTTTTTTTATTTGTGTCTTTTCAGCTATCCCTCCGTTTTTAATGAACCATTTGGAAAAAAAGGCCTTTCTGAAGGTAGGCATATTGAGACAGTTTGGATCCCTTAAGACACAAACTACTGCACAGAGGGCTGCCTCTGCTACAGGGTCCTCCTCAACACCAACTTCTTCACCACAGATTTAAAATAGCACGATGTTTCAAGTCAAACGGTGGGAACCCTGTGTCCCACGTTGTATCTGCCACTCTGTTTTCTTTTCATAATCACACATCAGAGGAATGAAAAGCACTGAGGACATGAGGCCGCTCTAGTACGGGAATTCACCACTGCTTTTGTGCCCCTCATTCGTGTTTCTGCCTGGTCTTTTCAGAGGTTCCCATGGATGAGTGCACCTATTCAAGTCAGCCTGGTGGGATTCTGGTGAGTCGTCAGAGATGGTCCACCTGATAAGCAGCCTTGTGAAATTCCTTTTGAAATTCCATCCTAATTTCTTAAATTACTACTGAAATGTCAGTAATCCTGACATTTATGCCACTTTAAACTTTGCTGTTGAGGCTATTGTGAAGTATCTCAGGAGGAATGTGCTCATAAGATTCATTAGTTCCTGTAAATAATATCACAAAGCTATCTCAGCCCATTTCGCTGTAATTTGCTGCCAGGTTTAGTGGGAGTTTGGGTGCAGGCAGGAGGTATCATTTCTTTAGACAATTTTCCAGTACACGCTACAAATCATGTCCTGTCTTCTTTTGAAAAATGATCCACACATCACCCCACGGCTCCACTTTGCCTCCTGTGACCTCAGAGTGACCAATTAAAATCATGTGTAGCATTCCTATAGTTCAGCTCAAATGACATGATTGCAGCACAACCTGCCAACTAGCGTGCACACACACACACACACACACACAATGTGCAATGCAGCAAAATCAATAAGCAGGAGTCTTTAATGACAAAATTGGATTATCTAATGATTTTTGTATCAATGTGATGAAGTTTATTGATTTGTTATATGAAATAGCATTTAGCTGAAAGCACCACAATGTGCCGAGCTACAGCCTCACAGGTCTGTACCATGGCTGTAGACGCTTAGTCTTCTGTCTATTGCCATATTGTTCGATTGATTCAGTCCGTCAGAAAGGAGGCTGCATTCACTGCATGCCTGCACTGTATGTTTCATAGATGTGTGTTGTTGTTTTTTTTCAGCCTGGTGTTTGCCACGCCACTGTGCTGTGCATTGTTCCCTCAGAAGAGGTGAGTGGAACTTGCCAAAGAAGCTCGTCTTTTCTGTAGTTGAATATATTTTTCAGAGTTTTCATGATTCTTTCCTACCTGAAAAGTAATGCATAAGTAGGTGCATAATACACCTACAGTGAGTGTGTTTGACCTATTAACCTATGCCCTTATAACCCCGATCCAGCTCTATGTCAGTCAACCGATTGGAGCCGGAGCTGCAGGAGAAAATCCGGGCCAAGCACCCAGGAGTGGAGAGGGTGTACTTCAACAAAGGGCTATGAGTGTGCAGCCCCCCTTCACCCCCATCCAAACACTGCCATAACACAGCTGCAGGCTCAGTCCTCACCTCTCTGCCAGCCCTCCTCATTCAGTGTGCCAAAGTTAAGTTTGTGTCTCTTCATTTCCACCATTCAGATGCATATCTAAGGCCTCCCTCTCTCAGTCAGTCTCTTTGTAACGAGATGTTTGCTTTTATCTATGTGATTGTTTTTAACTGCTAAAGAAGATTTTCTCCAACTGGGCCGGATAAGGAGGACGGTGTTTATCACAGATACAGTATAGTTACCTGTATAAGACTGTTTTTTTCCCCCCTGTGGAGTATGTTTTGTTTTTTTTAAGTTGGTGACTTGTTGATCATATGTCGCCACCAAACCATTTTCACACTCTTACCTGAGGTTGGCACTCAGCTTATTTCTTTACCTGCAGTATCATTGATTTCAGTCAGATTTTGACATTGATTAGTCAAAGACCTCATGCATTTGCCAAATCTGTACTCTCATTTTTTTAGACCTCATTAATGATTACGACCTCCTACTCTTGAAAGTGTAATTCACTTTAAATCAGTTCTATTTGCCAAATGAGTGACATTCAGTGAACCTCGAGGCTCGTTGACATCTGATCATGAATCTGAAAACAATTCTCCAGGGATCCACCCTATAAAATGTGACGCTATGATGATGGCAACCAATGATGGGCCAACATGGTGCTATTTGATGTCTTAATAATCAGTGTTCATCATACTATTTATTCTGCTTGCCAAACACGCATGAACAAACCACTCCTCATATGAGCTTCTTTGGGATTTAACCCATAATTATACAGAAAATAATGTGTCTGTCACACCGAGGCTACACTCAGGAGAGCCGAACGGTGGTGCCAAAATGTGTTCACTTCAGCAAAACACACTAGTGCTCAACTACCAAATCCCTAATAATCCAGGATTTTGTGATGACAGTATTTGATGCCAACAAACTTCAACAACTCATTCATGCCTTACAGACTTGTGTCTATCTTCTGTACCTTAATGCAGCATCCTAAGAGGTTTGATTATTATCGCACAAACTGACACATTTTAGATTTATGAGGCAGTTTTATCACATTGTTTTTGAGGTATTATAGTGCATTTATATATACATTTGGAGTCTATGCTAGAAATGTATAGATATGTCAGTATTGGGTAAAAACGCCAAACAACCTTCTCAAGATAGTATTTTTCAAGGCAAGGATAATGTACAGAAGGATCTGTGTATTATAAATATGGAGCATCATACAGAACTACTTTGACCTCAGCGTGGTGAGTTTGAGCTAAAATCTTAGATCATTTACAAGCCCCTGCTTAGTATTTTGTTATATTTTGCTGTTAAAGTGAGTAAAATGTACGTCTGAGTTATTGCATACAGTTAAATCAGCACAAAGCAGCTCTTTCCCAGTGAGCTGATAAAGCAGTTGCAGTCTAACGTAACTTTAGTTCTGTACTTTTCCTGCAGTAGTTAGAATTCAGACGATAATCTGGTATGTTTGCGCACGGTTGGTGTAAATTGTGTTGTTTGGGCTCGATACCAGATGGCATTCATCCAAAAAGCTGCTGTGTTGAGGGCATTTGTGTGCCACATTTAAAGTGACTGTATTTTACTGTGTTGAACTGTTAAGCCAATATCAGAGAAGACTGTGCAGCACGACATGCCAGATGTACCATTGAACATTTTAAAAACAGGGATGAGGGTGACAAAGATGGACTGGAAGCCGCAAAACTCACAAGCAGTATTTATCAAATCTATTTCCAACTTCTTGTGATTTTGAAACTTTAAAAAAAGATTCAAGGATCCGGTGTGCGTTTGACTCATTTGGTCCTATTAATGTTTACATTACAAATTCAAATGCATCACAACTTGCGCTTGTGAACATTGATTTGATTTCATTGCATCTTTTGCTCATCATGGTGTGTAATTTCTGTAAGGTGTTTAATGTTTAATATGCTGTAAATCTACTGACATATATTGTTGTATAAGTAACTTTATTTTAGCTTGTCTGTGTTTCCAGAGAGATATGTTGGAGCTGTTCCCTAGCTGGTTTGAAGTGAAGTTTGTTACTATAGTGTTAAAAGGTAATTGAATGTAGCATTTTCCAATTACAGCCGTTTGCAGTGTGTTAGTCCAGAAAAGCACAATGTTGTAACAGATTCCAAATGCTGCACATTTTTAAAACTTGTTAAACCTGTTCAGTTTCCTGACACAAAGCCTTTCAGTACATCCTTCATCAGTGAGGGTGTAAGAAAAGGTGATTAATACTAAACTTGCCCTTTGGTAGACATTATTTCTGATTATTATTCCCTTAACCTCTAATGAGAACTACTTCATCTCTAATGTGTTCAAATTAACTCCCTAATAAATAACATGTTCACAAGCTTCAATCTACCAAATCAAATGCCACTACAGCCAAAGCGATACAAACTGACTCAAGAGGAATAAGTCATTTACACTTTGCATTCATTACAATGAATATTTTTTAAAAAGAATATTATGACAAAAATAGTATTTGCCTGTTTTGAAGTACACTGGGGTGATGTGATGTTAAGACTAACTGGATGAAATAAAGTTGATGAAATCTTGCGTCTGTTCATATTTAGGTGCAGCTGGTGGCTCCACAGCACCATGTTGTGGTTTAAACCAGACATAGCCGAGTGACGTTAGAAAGGCGTTTTATTCCAAGGCACATAATGTTCACGAGAACTATAAAAGACAGCATATGTGGACTTGCTTAATTCGACTGCACACAGACACGAAGCCCCGTGGACATCTTTACAAAGCAATGCACAAAACCAACAGATTGGCTTTACTGCACTGAGCAAGCTGACTGCTACAGAACAATTTGATCATGGGACAGCGGGAGGACAAACTGATGGCTCTTTCATAATCAGTGAGAAATACTAGCGAGGTTCAGACAAAGACAAGGAATAGCTGGACTGCAATGGTTCTCTCCTGATTTGATACAGCAGATAGTAATGCAAATAAAAATCTTTGTAATAATTTAATGAGAAAAAAAACTAAGCACCGATTACAAAATTTACTAGTTGTGATCTCAATTTTACACATGATCTTTATGAAACAATCAGCTTAATTCATCGTCTTCTAGTGACTTGTTTGGTGGAACTGCTGGGACACAGCTGTGTTTAGTGAGCTGATCCTGCTGTATTTACAGCTCCCCTGGGTTTAAAGATGTTTCTTTGATCAAGTGCAACAGTGTAATATATGGAACATATGGAAAAAGCAGAGAATTTAACATTGTATCACTGAAAGAAATTCTTAGAAACAGTAACATCTTGCCTAGTGTAAAAGAACACATTGGCCTCTTCAGAACATACTGCTTCACAACACAAAACCTTCCTTTTGCAACAAGCAAATAAAGTAATGCAAGTACATCTCATCCATGTAACAACTTCTGTTTAACAGCAAAACACCTTCACATTCACGGACAGACAACTTTTATCATAAAGCAAAGATGCAGAGGGGTCAACCCAACTAAAGCAATCAATGGCAAGTGTCCTTTATAGTTGGCGTCAACATTCACAGTCACCCTTTTTCAGGTCTCTGAGTCATTGACCTTATCTCTGTTCACACTTTGTGCACTTGAAGTCCAAGGTCACCTCTGTACAGTGCTATCTTTGGAATGCATTGTACTTTGCCAAAGTGGCATTTTGAATGGCACTTGGGAAACACTGACATTGACAACTTACTCCGTTAGCATTCTGCACAAAAATCTGTTTGTAGCGAGATGCAATACTTATTTTGATTGACCGAGTTTTATGCCCTACCTTACTCAGTAATTACACATTTTGAGAGACTGAAAATTAAAAATTGGCATTTGGATTCAACAGCTATATCATTTTCCATGATATGTAATGAAAAAAAGATAAATAAGAGTAATATAAATACAATATATAATTATACAACAGTGTTATAATTTTCCATATAAGGAACATTAGTTAAAATACAACTGTCGTGTCTACTCTTAGAAGAGCCACCACTGTTAAAATGTCTTTGGATAGATGTTAAAGATTGTACTGGTAAACAAGCACAGTGGCAGAGCTGCTCCTCACTCTGCTTCAGAGATGTGGACACCTGCTTCAAGGCGCTTTAGATGCTTCATGCTTCTGCACAGAGTGTCAGAGGATGAAAGGGTTGCTCAAAGAGTGTGCCCGAGGGCAGTGACCTCAACAAAAGTCTGCAACTGTAAAGAGAGGAAAACCACCCCAGCATGCTCTGAAGTGCATGTGATCAGCTGGTAAAAAGAAAACAAGGGGCATGTAAGCTTTTTTCAAGGCAGCAGTGCTGCCCCGAGGCACCTACAGCAGAAGGATGGGCTGTTATTCAATGTAACCCTTTCAGCTTAGCATGGCCTATCCTTGAACACACGCAGCTACTTTCTACTTCAGCTCTGAAAATGGTTGCTGGCCCGTGTGAGATGTACGTATTCAGCACAGTTCCTCCTCACACAGCGCCTCCCCCACTAGCAGTGAGTGTTTGTCGGGCTCACTGAGTACGAGGCTGTTGAGTGAGTGCTTGTCAGAGCGCAGGGAGTTGATGGAGGCACGGCTGTAGTTGACAAAGCGGTCCAGCAGACTGAGTCTTGGGGAGGGACGACGCATCTCGCCCATGCCGATGTGAACGCTGACGTCGGACAGGCTGCCCTGCCGCCTGCTGTTACCCAGTCTGGCCTCCAACTTCTCAGCACTGGGCTTAGTGTAACTAATAAAAGACACAGGGAGAAAGACAGACATATATTGAAGGTTATTGGAAAATTAGTTTTAGATTAATATAGTCAAAGGGGAAAAACATAGATAAAAAGGCCTCAACAAAACATTAAATGTCTCATTACCATTTGAGTAGAAGAGAGGACAAAACCACAGAAACCGATGACAGCGCCATTGCAGCAGAGCCCATCCATGGCTGTAACACCAGACCAACAGGAAGGAATACACCTGCGGACAGACACAGCTCGTGTTAGCTATTACTGCTGTGGTCGAGAGTACTGCAATGATCACAGCCAATGTCATAATTTAAATAAATCTTGTCATCTTTTGCAGTCACCTACCAGCAGCGATAGGAATGCCAACCAGGTTGTAGATAAGAGCAAATACAAAGTTGATCCTGATCCTCTTGACGGTCTTCTTAGAGAGGTCAATGCTGGCCACCACATCCAGGAGGTCATTCTGTAGACGAGGCAACGAGGGTCAATGAAAGGGCAGAAATATCTGATAAACTGTGCTTAGTGATAATAAAAAAAAATTACATTTTCATGGTATGAAACAGCTGATCTTTAGAACAGAGACATAAAATCTTGACAGACTTTTTTTTTAAAAATCCTCCCAGCTCAAATTCTTACCCTGATTAACACCACATCTGCTGCCTCTATGGCCACATCTGTCCCGGTTCCTATGGCGATGCCCACGTCAGCCATGGCCAGAGCAGGTGAGTCGTTGACACCGTCACCCACCATGGCTACTCTCTTTCCTGACTGCTGCAGCTGTTCCACCTTTGCTACCTTGTGGGAGGGTAGCACCTCAGCAAACACCTTCCTAATGCCCACCTGCGGGAAAGGCAGAGAAACCGGCTCAGAATCACACAAGCCACAATACAAAACAGTAGACCTGTGTGATATGGCTAAAAAAATATATTTTTATATTTCTGAGTAATACTAATAGTTTTTTTTTTAAACTACATAATAATTTGGTTGCAGTTATAATAATGTGTGTTACCTTTTTTAGTTTTTTAAAGGCAACATTTTAGTTTTATATCACCAAGGCTTTCTTCTCAAACCAATGTATGTTTGTATGAAAGCACAGACTTTCACTCAATACAATAATGTAAAAACTGAACCAAAAATATTCAACAAAAAAACTGACCTTAGTCATATGTAGGGATGAAATGGTAAAATTCCCGACGGTTAGTCTGACCGTCACAAATTTGATTTAACATAACAATGTAAGCTCTCCACCGCCGTGAACCACCTCGAGCCCATGCGCGATTACCACCCCAAATCATGGTGAATAGGCTACTGTCAAGCGTCATGTCTCCCAAACACAGGTGGGCATACGCAGAATGCAACATCATGAACACTTGGCGGCTGAACGCAGTGACACCACTTCACAGATTTTTCAGCTTTCAGGGGACTGTGGTTGTATTTTTTTTCTTTAGAAGTGGTCAGGGAACCTTGAAGCACTGTGAAAGGGGGCAACACTTAATCTTATGACTCATATTCATACCACAAACCACTTCTTCACAGTGAATTCTTGGTAAGTTAACTTTTAGCTCAATGCATTTTGTGTGGACTTCGGAATAAGAGAAAATGTCATGGTTTAACTTGCCAACAGCTTGTAAACTGAAGCTCAGTGTTACCTACTCTTGTAAACGCACTACAGATGGTGCTCCTGTATGCATCATGTTCCTGCAGACGGCATTTGCTCATTACGTATTACAACACGTTACTAGTTTAGTCACCCAACGCACATATCTAGTTTGTTAAAAATCTGGCAGTTGTCTAAAGCCTAGTTCACACTACACAAAATTTTTAGCCCGATATGGTGACCATCAGGCTCTGGAAGTAAATCAGCGGTTGATCGTCGGTCGGCAGTCGTTATGTGTGAACTACACAACGAAGCATCAAACGGTTCCCCGACACATCGCCGACGTCTGCCAGCTATCTAAACATGACAAATATCTGGAGAAGTCAGCTGACTCGACATCCACATCCAGCCAATGAGAACAGGCAGCTGGCACAGCACGCAGCTACTTTTTCACCACAAAACACTTTTTATTCGCCTCCAGCTCGGCCAACGCTGAAAGTCGTCTACACAAGGCTTTGGTTGTAAAAGTGTTTCAACAGGACAAATGCTGCCGACTCCTCTATATTTATGTGAAATTGTGCATGGGGTCATTGCAGTAACTGCCACTGTCTTCTTAAAACTAAATTGTATTTATGTCAATTGTGCATGTGGTTATACTTTCTAACTTTTGAATGCACGTTTAATATGGTTTTCATCTGTTTACATGTTCTGTTCATGCAATCAGAAAGTGCACAGTACTGTCAATTTTATTTGTGTTATTTCAATATAACACTTGGTGAAATGGTTTCAGTGTGTGAATCAGTGCTGTTTAAACATTTTCAGCACATTTGACCACTACTGCGTTAATAGTGATAGCCGTGATCACTTTGGTCACTATAATCATGATGTAAATTTTTCATATCGTTTCATCTCTAGTCTTATCACCTAGCTCTATATTCAAACCCTGTCCGTACCTGAGCAGCAATGGCTCGTGCTGTCTTGCTGTTGTCTCCGGTCATCAGTACAACTTCCAGACCCATGTTGGTCAGAGTGCGTACTGCCAGCTCAGCCTCTGGTTTCACTGTGTCCGCTATGGCTATCATTGCACACAGCAGATCTGCACACAAATGATACTACGTAAGTATTTCCTCTACCTAAGTTATAAGCAAGAACAATAGTCTCATTAGTTGGTAAGGAAATGATGGCAAACAGACTAAATTTCTTGTTAAACTCACTGTTCACAGCTACCAGGACAGCAGTGCGTCCTCTGCGCTCATGCTCCATCATAGCATCGTCTATATCTGGTCTGATTTGCAGGCAGTTCCTCCTCATCCACTCTCTATTGCCAATCAGGACAACATAGGTGGATGTCTGGGCAAGGCCTACACACAGAGGGATTACTTGGGTTAGACAACAGCAAAGGAAACATAAAAGTGAATGACATTTACTGTGACTGCGTTTCCCAACATACTTAGTGGCTGAGGGTCCATGATGAGTGGATGGGAGCTGGTGGACATCAGAGTGTCACTGATCTGCACGAGTACATTGTTGCGCTGGTTGTTATCCTCACTGTCGCTGTCCCCCCCTCTCAGCAGGGTTTCTGTGTTGCTGACCTGACATCGGATGCCACAGCCAGGCACTGCCTGAAAGTCTGTACATGTGCCAAGAGCCTCTGTGCCAAGCTCCTGCCCACAGATAGTAATGGATGTCAATGGAGATCAAATGGTGAACTGGTGATCTGAGACAAGGACTTGTTGGAGGCCATGTGGGGGTTAAATTTGAGGTAGAGACAAACCTGTTTGCAGTATTTGGTGACAGCTGCTCCCAGAGGGTGTTCACTGTTGTTTTCAGCTGTACCCACGATGGCCAGCAGTCGTGAACGAGGCATCTTGTTCCCTTCCACAACGATCTTGACTTGGATAACCTTCGGAGCACCATATGTGATGGTTCCGGTCTTATCAAATACCACCGACTGGACCTGGTCATAAAACAAGATATGATAAGAATAAAAAAGAAATACCATCAGGCTGAATTTCAAGTGTTTTTACATTATTAATCAAAGTTATATCTACACTAATGTGGTTCTGTAACCCAGGAAACAAGAAGCTTTTCATAACGTGTTTAAATTCACAGCTTTCATAATTGGCTGACTACATAGGGGTGCCAGAATATCATCATTAACACACCTTATGCGCCATCTCAAGTGGCTCTCCTCCTTTTATCAGGATGCCATTTTGGGCTCCGACACCTGTGCCAACCATGACAGCTGTCGGGGTTGCCAAGCCAAGGGAACAGGGACAGGCAATGCATAATACTGTGATGGAGGCCTGGAAGGCGAAGCGGATCACTGCCTCGACCCTGGAAATGCTCTTGTCGTAACCCTGCAAAAAAAAAAAATAAGTTGTTAGCTTTTCTTTTAAATAAATTACAATCACTTTTTTTAGACATTAATCAAATATAATGCTAAAATATAATTATTATTTTAAACACTAAAAAGGAACTGAAACGAACTGAAAAGAAGACTCACAGGAAAGTACTTCTCCACTAGAGAGAAGTCCAAAAACCCAATGGCGATCCAGGCGAACAGCGTAAGAACGGATACAGCAACAATAAAGGGTACAAAGTAGCCACTGATCTTATCCGCATACTGCTGGATGGGAGCCTAAAAATTAAATGACAGAAATTACACACCTGAGCAATTACTATCAAAACAGGAAGAAACAGTGCAGATCTCAAACCAAATAATTCACCTTTGAAGTCTGAGCCTCCTCCACTAGTTTGACAATCTGAGACAGCGTGGTGTCCATACCAACATGTGTTGCACTGACGAGCAGAGAGCCATTCTGGTTAATGGAGCCCGCGATCACAGAGCTCCCAAGCTTCTTAGTCACTGGCATGGCCTCACCTGCAGCCGCAACGCAGCAATTGGTCAGAAAACAACAATCTCAGGCACCAGAAAACAGAATATACTGGTGTTTTGGCAGAACCCATGACTCATATTGAGGCTAAAAACTGCTGGGGTCAACTAAAACTAAATATTGCAACAGTAGACCGCACAGTACATGACACAAAACTGTACATTTTAACAAGGAATAATCTAATGTAGAATGCAAAGATAAAAACATTATTGAAATTATTTTACAAAGTATATTTTGAGTATTCATTGATATAATCTATTTGTGGTTTGCTAGTAACATTTTCAGATTATCGCCTCCTCTCTCTAGATCTGCAAATGTGTCAATGTACATTTATTGTCTTCATTGCAAATTGCTCACATTGTTGCAAATGGTAAAACAGCTATAAAAGGCACACATTTGAAGTACCAACAGAAGCAGGATTGTGTGCGCAAATCAGATCTTGTGTGTTGGCTTTTAGCATATAAATGCCACCAATACCGATATCGAGCCCCAAATCCATGCTAACAGATGCCTGGTCCTTTACTCACTGTCACCAACCTGTGATGAGTGACTCATCGGCCATGGAGTGTCCTTCAATGACCCTCCCATCTACTGGAAACTTCCCTCCAGGAACGACTTTAACCACATCACCCCTCTGCACCAGCTCCACATCCACCTGCTCCTCACTGGAACACACGTGTATATCAAACTAAACTGCCAATACAATTCTACACTATTACTGCAATTATATTGTTCAATACAGCAAGTCGTTTTATTAAGCAAGATTTCTGAGTGCCAGATTAAAAAGTCTTTAAAAGTTATATTTTTATAACTAAAGTCCAACATGAGATTAAATCTGAAACCCAGTTGTAACTGAGAAAATTTGTGCTCTTCTTACTGTGAAACATCCCTTGTTAGACCATTCTACTCGCATTTCAACTGCAAATATTTGATATGTTGTAAGCTAAAACCAACAAAAGATATGAAAGGTTCTTGTAAGCAACGAGTACCTGAGAATAGACTTGTCATTGCTCAGAGTGACCACCGTGGCCTCAGTTGCTTGTAGAGACATCAGCTTGGACAAAGCCTCAGATGTCTTGCTCTGGATGAAAGAAGAAGACACACAAAAAAAATTCCAAGTGACTAATAAATTCAACTGAAGTGCTGCGTTCCAAGATCAATTCAATGTTTATTGTCCTACCGGGGAAATTTATATTTGCAATAGGGTTCAAAACAAACACATGAGACATGAACAAAGAAAACCAGCACCCTGTTAAAATGCCAAGTTCTTATGATGTAAAATAATGAGACAAAGAGAAATCATGTCAGAACTTTTTCCACCTTTAATGTGACCTATAATGAGAACAATTCAATAGAAAAACAAACTGAAATCTTTGAGGGGAAAAAAATGAAAGATAAAAACCCTCAAATAACCTGGTTGCATAAGTGTGCATACCCTCTTATAACTGGGGATGTGGCTGTGTTCAGAATGAACTAATAACATTCAAACTCAGATTAACTAGAAGTCATTACACATTTGCCATCATTTAAAGTGACTCTGATTAATCACAAATAAAGCTCAGCTGTTCTAGTAGGATTTTCCTGATATTTTCTTAGTTGCATCTCCTAGCAAAAGCCATAGTCCGCAGAGAGCTTTCAAAGCATCAGAGAGATCTCATTGTTGAAAGACATAAGTCAGGAGACGGGTACAAAAGAATTTATAAAGCATTACATATACAATGGAACACAGTGAAGACAGCCATCAAGTGGAGAAAATATGGCACAACTGTGACTTTACCAAGAACTGGACGTCCCTCCAAAATTGATGAAAAGACGAAAAGAAAACTGGTCAGGGAGGCTTCCAAGAGGCCTACAGCAACGTTAAAGGAACTGCAGGAATTTCTGGCAAGTACTGGCTGTGTGGTACATGTGACAACCATCTCCCATATTCTTCATATGAATGACCTATGGGTTAGGGTGGCAAGACAGAAGCCTTTTCTTACAACGAAAAACATCCAAGCACGGCTGAAGTTTGCAAAAACAAACATCAAGTCTGTGGTTGTGGTCTTATGAAACCAAGGTAGAACTTTTTGGCCATAATTCCAAAAGCTATGTTTGGCGCAAAAACAACACTGCACATCACCCAAGGAACACCATACCCACAGTGAAGCATGGTGGTGGCAGCATCATGCTTTGGGGCCGTTTTTCTTCAGCTGGAAGCGGGGCCTTGGTCAGGGTAGAGGGAATTATGAACTGTTCCAAATACCAGGCAATTTTGGCACAAAACCTTCCGGTTTTTCAGGTCCATTAGAAAGCTGAAGAGGAAGTTCACCTTTCAGCATGACAACGACCCAAAGCACACATCCAAATCCACAACATCATGGCTTCACCAGAAGAAGACTAATGTTTTTGAATGGCCCAGCCAGAACCCAGACCTGAATCCAACTGAACATCTTCGGGGTGATCTGAAGAGGGCTGTGCACAGGCGATATCCACGAAATCTGACAGATCTGGAGCACTTTTGCAAAGAGTGGGCAAATATGGCCACGTCAAGATGTGCCATGCTGATAGACTCCTACCCAAAAGGACTGACTGCTGTAATAAAATCAAAAGGTGCTTCAACAAAGTATTAGTCTAAGGGTGTGCACACTTATGCAACCAGGTTATTTGAGGGTTTTTATTTTTAATTTTTCAATAATGAGACATGATTTATCATTGTCTCATTATTTTACATCTTAAGAGCCCGGCATTTTAACAGGGGTGTCTTTCAACAATGAGATCTCTCTGATGCTTTGAAAGCTCTCTGCGGACTATGGCTTTTGCTCAGAAATGCAACTAAGAAAATATCAGGAAAGTCCTACTAGAACAGCTGAGCTTTATTTGTGATTAATCAGAGTCACTTTAAATGATGGCAAATGTGTAATGACTTCTAGTTAATCTGAGTTTGAATGTAATTAGTTCATTCTGAACATAGCCACATCCCCAGTTATAAGAGGGTGTGCACACTTATGCAACCAGGTTATTTGAGGGTTTTATTTTTCATTTTTCCCCCTCAAAGATTTCAGTTTGTTTTTCTATTGAATTGTTCTCATTATAGGTCACATTAAAGGTGGAAAAGTTCTGACATGATTTCTCTTTGTCTCATTATTTTACATCATAAGAAGCTGGCATTTTAACAGGGTGTGTAGACTTTTTCTATCCACTGTATTTGTTTGTGTAAAAGTACTCAAAGTTGAAATGGTTGCCTCAGCTGTAGGGCGCTTCTGAGCAGCAGCTCAGGCTCAGTGCAAATTTAGGGCATCAATTGCTGTGCAAAGGAAAATTTGTATCTGTTAGTTTTTGTTTTGAGGAATCTGTATCTTCCCCCAGAGGGGGGAGAAGAACAAATTCCTCCAAGAGAGGGTGGTCAGAGCTGGCTGTGATAGTCTGCCAAGGAAAGCTGTTGAGCGCCAATTATTTTGCTTGCTACCTCAACAATGACAGTTTTTATGTTTTGCACTGTTAGATTCCCATACAAAGCTATGCAACAAAAAGTTAAAATTGACTCTATAAAAGATTTATAAAATGTAGTAATCAAAGTTTTGTCCGCATTAAAGGTATTCACAGACTGCACAGAAAATGAAGCCTCTGGAGACCCTTCTTGTAGACAGCAGAAGTGTTATGGTAAAAGTTCAAACATTTCACAAATAAAGATTACAAGTCATCGATATAAACGATAATGAGCTCAACCTTGGCTATCTGTTCCAGCCAGCGTCCCAGGGAGATGAAGACAAAGAGCATGGGCGGTGTGTCAAAGAAGGTGATGGGGTTGACTCTTGCCTTCTCCACCATGGCCACTATTAGGACAATCAGTGAGTAGGTGAAGGCTATGGTGGTAGCCAGAACTATTAGCACATCCATGTTGGCAGATCGGTGTTTGAGTGCTTTGTAGGCTTGAACGTAGAAGTAGCGACCTCCGATAAACTAAAGAGAGGAAAAACAAAAAAGCTTGTATTCACTAAACAACAAACAGTTCTCCTTCTACTCTCTTGAAAGAGTGCCTCTTTTGTGTTTGTTGAAATTTCCATATCATGTTTCCTGGAAGGACAGCTAATCTCTCTGAATTACCTGTACAGGCACACAAAAGAGGAAGGAGAGAAGGTTCATAATGGAGAGGCCTGGAAGCAGCTGTCTCTCCAGGAACATGGTGGAGTGGTACTGGTTGCGGTCCTCTACTGTGGCGTTGTGCTGATGTGAAACACTCATCTGGTGGTCCATGATAATCATGTAAGTCATCATGCCCATCACAGGCACGCAGAAAAACAAGCTCACCAGGAATGATTTCCTCCACCTTAGACAGTGGAGACAGTTTTGTGTTAGAAATTTATTTATTTAATGTGTGATCTAGGATTTTATTCTCCTTACAGATGGGCAAAGAAAATGTATTCTTCATCACTAGAACCAACATTAACACAAAAATACTGCATATACTGTAAATAATGTTGAACAAAACCTGAGTCATATGTATACACACGTGAGCCAGTATTCCTTTACATAAAGTATTACATAAATAGTAGATAACAAAAATGCAATCATAACCATGCCCCTCATGACCTTCATTCCCATCTCATTCCCACATGCAGTATATTAACTTATGTTTCAAAATATTATCCCCCAACTAGAGTTCTTTATGTTGACAAGAAGCTCTCTAAAGCCTCCAAAACAAGGCTTAATATATATTTTCTCTAGCACTAATGGTCCAAGCAATATGTAGTTCTTAGTTCTAGAGAAACTGGGTGTTGTAATAACAGAATCCATTGAGTTATGTTAAGCGGGGGTGTTTCCACCTCTGTGCAAACATTTTCAGCACCCTAAAACAGAACTGTTTTCTGTGAAAAGAAAAGGTGTTTTGTTATCATTAAAAAAAACAAAAAACCCATTTGGTTCTTTAGCAATTCAAGCTACATCTGACAACACACTTGCCACATGAACAAAGTTAAAGTTGGGAGAGATGGATTCAAATTGATAAACAAGCAAACGTCTTGCGTGTTCTTGCTGTACGAAAGTGCTACTTACTGTTGTATCTCTTTGCTGTGGTCCAGGTGACTGGCACTGCGGTCTCTCTTTACCAAAGATGCTTCATATCCCAGATTCTGCAAATAACAGTAACTATTGATCAAATCCTTATTGTTAAGCACTTCATATATAAAAAATAATTAAAAAATTATCCATTTTGTTAATTTATTATTAATTTGATTATCAAGTTCGCTTGATTATCAGTTGGTGTTAAAATGCAAAAAGAAATACTGATAAAAATAACTGAACAAATGCATAAATAACAGGGACGGAAATAATACCTCGATCAGCTTGATGATGTCTCGAGGCCCGATAATTTCAGAGTCGTACTTAATGTGTGCTTTGTTGGTTGCCAAAGCAACAGAGGCATATATAATCCCCTTTTCTCTCATGAGGCTGGATTCAATTTTGTGAACACAAGAGGCACACGTCATTCCCCTGAGCTGGAAGAAGGTGAAGAGGAACAGTCAAATAGAGACAAATATATAGGGTATGGAGTGAGGACTTATTTTCATCTCATCATTTCAATTTCATCTGCTGAAAGGGAGGTCGCATGTGTTACAGTCGTCTCAACTAGTGATAGAAATGTTGATTTATGCATTTCAAATTGTGGAACTAAATTATGTATCTTGTCATCGTAATGCAACACAAATATAATGTCAATGCAACCTTTTGTTGACTCACCACTAGTTCTAGGTTTCCATCTGAACCTTCATAATTCTCCATCACAGAGGCGGTGAAGCCCAGCTCTTTCACACACTCAGCTATCTTCACAGGGTCCATGAGTTCAGGGTTATAACGCACCTCTGCTTTACTGGCCATTAGTGCTACCAAAACCGAGTAGATACCTGCTCAACATTAAAAAAAATCTTTAGCTCCCAGTTAAAAAGATACAATTAAAAGAAATGAATCATAAATATTTGTGTGTTTCTACATACCAATTTCATTCTTGAGGTTTCGCTCGATGTTTGCTACACAGGAAGCGCAGGTCATCCCTCCGATCTGGATGTAGCATTTAGAGTATGCGTCGCCAGTGCGTCCCTGGGGGGTTTCTTTGTGTAGGTCTATGTCCAGCTCCTTATCTTTCACAGGTGCTACACTCGAAGATTTAGAGAGGCTTAGATTGGGTGCAGGCAGCAGAGAACTTGTCTCTGTGGAGAACAAATTATAAATTTTAAATGGGAAGCAAAATTTGCTAGCTATGATGTCTCAACCTCACAGTTCAGGTACACCCTCTGGTTGAGGAGCATCCAGAGGCAACATTAAACTTCTGTAATTTGACAAACAGTCAACACACCAGAATGAAACTGCATTAGCCATTTCACTATCTTAGAAATTAGCTGGATGAACCAACACAACATCTATCCTCTCACCAGGTAGGAAGGCATCAAAGCCCATGTCCTCTATGGCCTCCCTCAGCTCCTCTGGTGAAGTCAGGAGAGGATCATACTCAAAGATCCCCTGGTGATCAGCCAGAGAGACGTGGGCTGACATCACCCCTTTCCTTTGGGAGATCATGCCTTCAATGGTCTGGACACAGGAGTTGCATGTCATGCCCTCAATGTGAATATTAACTTCAGATGCCAGAGGCTGGGTAAAACAAGGCTTTGAGGCAGCAGGTTTGGCCTGAGTTGCTCCTGCAGACCGAGGTGACGATAAGGCAGGCGTGGGCAATATGGATACAGGACTGAGAGGGCCAGAGGAGTCCCAGGGTTGAGTCTTGAAGTTTCCTGGAGGCAGCCCTTCAATTGCCTGCTGTAATTGAGTAACTGTGACCTTTAGAGGATCATAGCAGATGGAGGCCTTCTCCTTCTCCAGACAGACCTCCACAGAGGAGACACCAGGCAGCATAGAGATATTGTCTTGGATATTGACCACACATGAACGGCAGTGCATGCCTTTCACCCTGAGCGTAACAAGTGTCGTGTCTATAAAGATTTCTTTCTCCTCTGATGTCTCTGACACAGAAGAAACTGTTGGTTTTTGAGAGTCAATAAAACGCTCGATTTCGCTGGGGGACAGCTGCAGAGGGCGAGGCTTGGACTTGACAGACGCCTTGAAGCCGGCCACAGCAATCTGATCGATGATTGTTTGGACAGTGATGAGGTGCGGCAAGTACACGATTGTAGCTTCCTGAGACTCTAAAACAACTGAGGAGAATAAAGACATGACAAAGTTGAAAAAAATACAAACACAAAGCATAAAGAACTTTAAAAGACAGTAAATATTTAATTAGAACAGGAAGGAAATGTGCGTGAAAAGATGCTGGCACATGTTTGCAATCAATGATGCATACAAAATATAATTTAAAATCCAGTCAAATATTGTTTAAGATCCTCTGGCAAGGTATTTTACCTGTGCCAAATGCCTGGCTTAAAACTAGAGGGTACAGAGCTTTTGCGGTCAAAGCTCTGAGGCTCTGAAAAGACCTGCCCGATTTTTTAAATAGGTTTGTAAAACATATTTTTTGTCTGTGATAATTCAAGTATTCTTAGTCTTTTTATTTATGTTTTAATCATGTGACTAAAATCAATTGATTTAAATTTTCTACCTTGTGTGAAGCACTTAGTAACTTGAGTTTTGAAAAGTGCTCTATAGATAGAAGATATTATGAAACTGTCATGACTAGCTTTTTAGTGCTTTGAAAATGAAGAAACAATCCATCTAGAATATACAGCACACAGCTGGCAGCATTTACAACCCGTTAATGCACAATGACAATTCTGTACTCAGCAAACATAATTCTGTCTGTCTACATGTCGCTGCTTACAACAATACCAGTGAAAGGATTTCATGAGTCATGGTCAAATCCCACTGAGCAATCTGTCAGTGGTGAACACATATAGTGCCTGTCATACTAAATGACATGACACTTATCTGTAAAATATGCAGTGACTGTGTTACATCAGCACTTCCAGCTCATACAGTAAAATAAAATGTGACTACAAGCTTGTTAACAGGTCAAGTACGTCACCTTTGAGCTTTTCAATTCCTTTCAGTTTTCCAATCTTCCCTTCAATAGTGGTGGTGCAGGAGTGACAGGTCATTCCTTCAATGCAAAGCTTCAGAAGTGTCACCCCGCCTCTTGTGGTGTGAGACGGGGACATGGTTGGTCCTTTTTGCATTGGGCTGGTGGGTGTGGGCATCTCCACAGGCGTTACGCTGGTCACCTTCTCACTCAGCTGCTGCAATGAAGTCAGGGAGGGAACAAACGTGACAGTAAGAGCCATCTGGCCCGGGCTCTCTCGGACATCCAGCACTCCCTGAATCTGAGATAGCTTCTCCAACACCTCCTGTTGCGCTGTAGGTGTCAGGCCTGAGGTGGGGATCAGGTGGGTATCTGTAGAGACCGGTGTGGCTGCGCTGGACTCTGAAAGACTTGATTCAAAGCCCATGTCCTCGATGGCCTCAGACAGAGACTCTGGACTGTGTTGGCTATGGTCAAATATGACAGTGGCATTCTTCTGCTCTAAAGAAACCTACAAAATAAAAGTTATGGATTATTAAATCAATAAATATAATAAAGATTATATTCATAAAATGTGAAATAAATTCTTAATTCTGAGATGCTTTCACAGGTAGTGTGCCTTCTTCAGAATAACAACAACATGTGCGGAACTTTCTGATAAAACCGTAGAAAACGCATTAGTAAACCAAAAACACTGTTAAGCACTAACACAGGTTTGTTTGCATTTGGTATATTATTTATGATAGAATGCTTATATCAATAACTTATTGTGGAGTCATCAGTTTTATTGATTTTTAATGTGACCACACCCACTTTCCATTTCTGTTTAATGACATTTTTACAGCCATAGAGTGAATCTGTCTTATCTCAACAATGCAACTTCACAATATATATAAAAATAGGTAAGATGAGTCCATGGTCTTGGTAAACTGAACTCACAGCATGTTTCGTCAGCATGATGACCCTTAGCTCTTTCTCTTCAGAAAGAAGGAAGCATGTGACACGCTGAAGGGATCACTTGACTGAGCCATAAGTTACAAACGACTGTGGGGGTTTAGTAGTAAATGAGAGTGCCTGCCTGTTGGATTATCTGTTTTTTTTCTAAGAATGACAGACGGGAGAGGGCAAGGAATGAGACAATGTTGTACCAAGTAAAATCATTTCACTCCTCCCAGATCATGTCTATACAAATTAACTTAAAAGGACCCAGGAACTAAATACTCTTAATACACAAATGACATTTCCTGTGGGTACAGGCTGCATATTGACTTGCTGTCAGAGTCTTGCAAAGGACAGAGCTCTATTGGGAAAAAAAATATTACATTATCTTCTCATTTAACCATAGCCTGAGGGGTAAACACACAACAAACAAAACAGCAGGCCACAACTATTGCCAGTTAGCTATCTCTGTCACATCGTTATTGACGTTACTTAGTTGTAAATCAGACCAGCTAGTCCTGAGGGAGAAAGACTGTGGGATTCTAAATTAAGTTAACCTTAACATAACTTAATTGTTTTAAAACTGGAAGTGACATGAAAGAAATTGTAAGTCAGCTAATTTCAACAACTGCACCTCAGTGTGGAAAAGAATTGCTGAGTAACACTAAATGTAAAAAGTGTTCTTATATCTTTGCAAAGACTGCATTTACCTTTATATGTATCACTCCAGGAAGAGACCCGATGCGCTGCTCTATAGACTGGACACAAGAGCCACAAGTCATACCCTCCACTCCAAGGGAGACTGAACACAGCTTGACTTTCTGTGTCATGATTGCTTAGTCAAAAGGACACAAGAAGGACAACATTTATTGTCCAACATACACCTGCAAGTGTTTTACTTTAAAACAAGCGCATAGAGGGAAAGCGTCACACATAGATTGTTATGTTAGGATCTTGGAGAAAATAGACAACACCAGATTTAGACATTTAGACATTTGCAATAAGTGTGAAAATATAAGCTGTAGCTACAACTATAAGCTTTGAAGCCAAAACAAGAAAGAAAAACAATTCACAATACTACTTATTTATGGGAAAACAATATCTTGCAGTTTTCAAAAAGGTGAATCTTAATTACCATTTCCAGGAGATTAAGGATTAAACTTGAAAATAGAGAATCAAATAATACAGCTGTGAGGAAACAACAGACAAATCTTGAATCTGTCAAATTAGACCAATTTATATAACTTGTAAACACTATTTGACTTCTGGAACCTTCACTTTACAAAAAACAAGCAAAGCTTCCTTGTCCAAGATGTAAAAATATGTACAACCACTATGGAAGGACATTATTTCTGTGTTTCCTTGTTTGGATGGGCTAATATAGCGTGGTTATCAAGCAACATCAGATTAAAGCTTAAAAATTATGTCATTAAAACTACCTCCATTTCAGTGACGCACTGACAGAAAGCCAGTTGACACTTCTGTCCTGCAAGAATTCAGCTGGCAACTCAAAGTTTATCTGAAATGTGACCATCATCAGCTTCTCTTGAGTTTTTGGGAAACAACCTTCCACACCAATAGGTCATCTTAGTTCTCAGTCTTGGTCATATGGAATCCAGTCCTTTTGATTGTAATGATAGACCTCAAATCACAAACAGATGAGTCTCATAGACAAACACTTGTCAGATTTAAGACACGTTATGAATGGCCTTATCGGGCAGAAAACTAGTTATGGCAATAAAAGTCCTTTCTTTCTGAGAATCAACAAACAAGACAAATGCAACTCATTCGATATTAACATGGTCAACAAAAACCTGTTTTTGTGTTAAGGTCACTTTAGGGAAAGGCACTTGCCCATCATAAAAAAAACAGCTACATGCAGACTTCATGACATTTGTACCGTTAGTTTTGCTACTTTTCGTGACGACTGAGTGAGTAGGACGCTCATACTACTGAATTTAATTTAACGTTAGCCAAGTTAGTTAGTTAAATCAGCTAACGTTAGTAAGCTAGCTTGACTAGTTAAACTTAACGTTAGCTGTCGCCTGTTTGTTGCTAGACTCAGAAAACAAAGTCAAATATCTTTAAAGTCAGCTGAGGTGTCAACAAGAACATAAATATTTTCTTAACCTTTTAAACAAAGCGTGCCGTCTATGAAAACAACTGCACAACTCTTACCTTATTCAAAGGAAAGTAACGTAGTTCACTAGCTAACGTTACAGGCTACTGACGTTGGCTGTCAGACTCTGTGGTTAAATTGTGCTAGCAAGCTTCTTCTCTTCACCCTACGTTACAAGCAACAAAACGGACACGTTGTGGCATCGCGCTGCCTGTGAGGACCAGCGAAGAGTGCTTAAGTAATAGTTTTCTTGCCCCGTTATCACCAACTCAGCTCTCTGAAGCTGCTTGTGCTTCTGCTTCTCATGCCGACGTGACCAGAACCAACGTCTCCACACTGCGTCAGCGCCGAGGGGCGGAGCTGTACTTGGATACTTATGTGGCCTGCATTTTAACTGTCAGGCTGTATTCACTCCATTGGCTGTGTGATTTACTCCCATGTAGTGTACAGCTGTTATAATTTAAAACAATATTCACTTATATTCACTTGTATGAACTGTGTTGAGACTTTATTAGATTGGACTAGTGATTAGTCATGGGTTTTGGTAGGTTTACGACAATGTATTTACAAAGGGCCTGGGACTGTGTGAGCCTGACAGGCCAAATTCAGGGTGTTTAAAAAATGGGAGAATTAATTCGTCTCCTTCTTGATTCCTTTGTCCCTTATTTTACTTCCTCCTTTTCAACACCGGGCAAATTATTGTTCCTTTGTCATCATTCATGCGTCCTGTTGTCCAGGAACCACAATGAGTCTGTGAAATGAGATACATCACTGGTCAGACTGCCTAACTTCAGGCTCCTTACTGTGTTGTGTTTGATTAAATTACACTGGTTGTCCTCATGGGGCGGCGCTTTAAACACGTCCCAGTTTTGGCTGACCCTACACGTGACTTGCTCTGTTAACAAAGTTGCTGCTGGTCCTGTTGTGATGAAAGTTGGAGGGATGAAGGACCTAGTTTATAGGTGTCCCTCTTTATATGTGGGAGATGATCTGTTTCACTTATTAGCTAAAGAAGGTTGATCTGGGAACAATTTTGCGACCAGAGGCAGATTAGGGTTTGCGCTTGAGATGAGATCGTCAGCATTTGTATTTTTAAAACGTTTTTTTTTTGGATGGCATTTTAATAAATACCCAATGTTAGCCTTTAGGCCTATGTGTCTGTATTTGAAAATATGTTTTTATGCGTAGGCCTATGTGTGGTAACAGGTGCATCTCAGAAAATTAGAATACCGTAATTCAGTAATTGAACTTAAACGATGAAACTAATATATTATATAGACTCATTACACGCAAAGTGAGATATTTCAAGCCTTTGATATAATTTCGATGATTATGGCGTACACCTTATAAAAACCCCAAATTCAAAATCTTAGAAAATTAGAATATTACATGAAATCAATAAAAAAAAAGGGATTTTAAATACAGAAATGTCAGCCCTTTGAAAAGTATAATCATGCATATGTACTCAGTCCTTGGTTTGGGCCCCTTTTACATGAATTACTGCCTCAATGCGGCGTGGCATGGATGCTATCAGCCTGTAGCACTGCTGAGGTGTTATGGGAAGACCAGGATGGTTCAACAGCGGCCTTCAGCTCTTCTGCATTGTTTGGTCTCATGTCTTTTATCTTTCTCTTGGCAATGCACCCTAGATTCTCTATGGGGTTCAGGTCAGGCGAGTTTCCTGGCCAATCAAGCACAGTAATCCCATGGTCATTGAACCAGGTTTTGGTACTTTTGACAGTGTGGGCAGGTGCCAAGTCCTGCTGGAAAATGAAGTCAGCATCTCCATAAAGCTCGTCTGCTGAAGGAAGCATGAAGTGCTCTAAAATGTCCTGGTAGACGGCTGCGCTGACTCTGGACTTAATAAAGCACAGTGGACCAACACCAGCAGATGACATGGCTCCCCAAACCAACGCAGACTGTGGAAACTTCACACTGCACTGAAAGCATCTTGGATTGTGTGCCTCTCCATTCTTCCTCCAGACTCTGGGACCTTGGTTTCCAAATGAGATGCAAAATTTGCTCTCATCAGAAAAGAGGACTTTGGACCACTGAGAAACAGACCAGTTCTTTTCTTCTTTAGCCCAGGTAAGACGCTTCTGACGTTGTTTGTTGTTCATTAGCGGCTTGACAAGAGAAATACGACATTTGAAGCCCATGTCCAGGACCCAGGTCTGTGTGTGGTGGCTCTTGATGCCGTAACTCCAGCCTCAGTCCTTGTGAAGCTCCCCCACACATTTGAATGGCCTTTTGACAATCCTCTCCAGGCTCCAGTCATCCCTGCTGCTTGTGCACCTTTTTCTTCCACACTTTTCACTTCCACTTAACTTTCTATTAATGTTAGGGATGTCCCGATGAGGTTTTTTTGCCCTCGAGTCAGAGTTCAAGTCATTTGATTTTGAGTATCTACCGATACCGAGTCCCGATCCGATACTTCTATAATACTTAAAAAACAGATCCAGGATGTTCCTTATTTTTTTATTTAATTCACCTTATTTTAACATTCAACAACTCTGTTAACAAACAGAGCACTTCTGTGAGGTAGCTTGAACCATCAAGTAATAAATAACATAAATTCTTCATTTTGGACTTTATTGCAACAGTAAATAAAAATATGAGAATATGTACATTTATATTCGAGTCCTGATCGGGAGGTAACGATTCCGATTGAGTCTGAAACAATGTGATCGGGCCCGATTTCCGATCTCGTGATCGGATCTGGACATCCCTAATTAATGTGCCTTGATACAGCACATTGAGAACATCCAAATTCTTCTGCAATTATACCTTTTGAGGCTTTCACTCCTTGTGGAGGGTGTCAATGATGGTTTTCTGCACTACTGTCAGGTCAGCAGTCTTCTCCAAGGCTCAGGATCCCTTTGCAGGTGTTTTGGATTAATTAGCTGATTAGAGTGTGACACTTTGAGCCTACAAATCTGAACCTTTTCACAATATTCTAATTTTCTGAGATTTTGAATTTGGGGTTTTCATAAGCTGTAAGCCATAATCATCAAAATTATATCAAATAAAGGCTTGAAATATCTCACTTTGCATGTAATGAGTCTATATAATATATTAGTTTCATTATGCTTCATTTATCTTGCTTTTATTGCCTTGGGAAGGCTGCACTGTGTAAAATCTGTTTTAGAGCTATATAAAAACTATTTTATAATTGTTATAAAATGTTAATATTAATTAACATCTGATGAATTGCAGATTGTTATTATAATGAAGTTTGAATGCACCATGAGTTAGCTCCTAGTTTCCATTAGCCTATTACTGTGCATGCACAGTTGCATGCATTTAATGGTCTAAATGCAGATGCAGAGATGAATCTAGAATGAGTGACACTGTCTGGAGTAAAAGCGACTACAAACATTCCCAATTATGACTTGCCAAATACTAATAGCTTTATGCATCATTGATCATTTCACCTTTATATTGTTTATATTGTTTATATTGTAACAGTGCTTACAACATTGTCTGTTAAGAATGCAACTGGAAGTTTAATTTTGTAGTTATCATTGCATAATAAATGCTAAACTATCTGAGAAACACACAGAAAAAGTATGCAAAATAGAAACCACAGAAAAACACAGAAAGGCCACCAAGCCTGTAGGAACCAGAGGGCTGTTTCACAAAAGCAGAATTTAGAAATCCAGGATAAGAGACATAGCTAGGCTTGACATAGTCCGATCAGTGCATCCTGGCTTTATCAGTTTCACAAAGGCCAAACCAGGCTCAGAAGGTGCAACTAAGTCAAGCCAGGTGTTAGTAATTCAGATAAATGGGCGTCAACAACTTTCTTCAAGAGACCACACTGTCGATCACAGATTCATTGATGCTGGAATGGAAAAGACGTGTGCAGCATGCTCTATTTGGTGTTACTCACTGTGTGTAAAGAAGGTTTTTGATGAAAAAATGCACATAATATAAAAAAAGAAACACAGCCGAAGTATTAAAACAGCGAGAAAAGCGTGGAAGACAATAGAGGGCCGACTTAATAAGTAAGTTGCTAAAAGAATCACTGCTCCTAACTGAAACAGTTAATTATAACATTACCATGAATAGTAATGTTATGTCAGACCTTAAAAGTGAGTACTGAACCGTAATATTCCACTCAACAACTGTATTAATTACAACCACTAATCAACATACTGTTATTCAATTCCATTTTATTTATGTAGCGGCAGTTCACAACAAAAGTATTTCTTTTTCTCATAGTATTACCCATTTAACCCTATTTTGAAATAATATTCAATGCTGAGATATCTGAGTGGGGAGTCTGGGGGGTCCTCCCCCGGACGTTTTTCAGCATTAAACACTTAATTTTCTGACGTCTGAAGAAATATTATACACCAATTTATGGTGGAAATTATTTTTATATAAATTTTATTTATATAAAAAGGAAACAAAATTCAGCTGGCAGGTGACAATTCAAAATATAAAAATATAATGCAGCTGGTTCATTTAGCTTAAGTTTCTTTTTTGGACAATACACATACCTTTCTTTTATGTTTGCACTGCATGTTTTCTTATTAACCTTTCTTAAAGCCTTTTCTGTTATTTACCATTTTTTATTGCAAGCAACATTTTTGACAAATACAAATAAATTTTAAAAAGTGTGTATTTATATAGTAGGCTTGGCAGAGAGGCTGGAGGTCTGTCAATTTTGTGTTAAAATGGTGTACTTGTTTAGTCAATATGGATAATAGATAAAAAGTCAGTGTTGTGGTGCTCATAGAAAATACTGTATATCTCTAACTTCACCCTGAGGCTGTAGTCCTACAGTCTGACAGCCAGTCTGAACACTGCCTGCTGTGCTAACTGTTATGTGTTTTACTGTCAGATGTCTGAACTGCACACACTTGAAAAAATTAACATAAAAACAGGACTTGGACTTAGATATGGAGATAAAAAGAAGCACTAAGGACATTGGAAATCCAGCAACTACAAAGAGAAGTGATTTAGTGTACCAGAAGTACACTGTAAGCCTGACTGTAGCACAATGTATTTATTGCAGTAATCATTGTTTTCTCTCCCAAACACGCAGTTGTTTCATGAATAAACAGTGCACAATATATCCTCCTTACTGAAGTAGGACTATAATTTGAGAGTATTATAAATTGGCATAGGAATCCTACATAGTGTGTGTGAGTTTCTTGAGTGACATATAATGTCCGGTGCTCACTTTCAAGGCACATTATAACAATATAATTATGACAGTTTCAGTTAAGAGCTGTGATATTTTTAGCTTCTCACACATTCAGTCGGTCAACAATTGACTGCCACACTTTCTTTCGCTGGTTTATTGCTGTACTCGTGTTACTTTTTCTTTTATTTATCCTTTTTTATTATTTCTATTTTTTACAAGTGCTTTTATTCCACATACCTACTCGCTGATGCTCATGGTGTATGAGTATGGTGCATGCAGCTTCTCTAGTTATGAAACCTAATAACCCCAACCTCCTGATTTTAATACCGGCTACTGAAAAATATGCAGAACACATAGGCCTACATAAGAACATGGAATGACTGAAAGTAACACTTTGGTTTCTGATCGGTGTGACTGGTGAATGAACAGATAAAGCACCAGGATTAACTAAGCCTGGCTGTTAGCCTGGTCTGGAGCAGGCTAGCTGCACAGAATAAATCACCATGGTAACTTATGTGCTACTGTTTTCGTGAAACCGAGTCAAGGCTTAATTCAGCCAGGATATCTGGAAAATCCCGGCTTAATCCCTTATCTTGGTTTTGTGAAACAGCCCTCTGGTATGGGTTCTTGAACACTCCCTTCTTTTGGTTGCTCACAAGCTTTAATTACATGGTGTGGGTGCTGATAGTAAATTAGGATATCACCTGTTCACGTTAGCGAGAGGAGGAAAGAGAGGGTGATGGGGAAAAAGTCTAATTTTTGCAGGCCGCAGTTCAGTGTTTCTAGTAGCCTATTTTATGGATATCTTTGCTGATCACCTGTATAGTCTGACTTTACCTGTAAATAAACCATCAAACGCAGCAATCGAAATCCTGGAATTATTGGACAATCAGCACATCTGGCAGTTTTTCCCTACTCAGCCTCTCGGTGTCTACATTTTAGTTTTTAGATAGACCTCTATAAAGCTGTTTTACTCCTCCAACCATGCTCGAAGACTGTGTGCAAGATCTAATGAACACAAACACTTTCATCAACAAAACACTAGGCAAACAGTAGCACAAACAATAGTCATGCACAGTGTTTGTTGTTGGCTTTACTAAGCAGCTGGAAAGGAAATGCAAACATGAAGATGCGCCACTAAACAATCCTGCCTGTCAAAGTACAAAGTAGTAGCCTATAAAAGAGTGAACTTTGCTGTCTTAACTCAAGATCAAGATCTATAGAGATAATCTGATAATTTTTTTTACTTTGATCTTAAAAGTGTAAATGATAGCCAACACTGCCCAATTTTATTTTTCAAATAAGCTGAAAAAAATGTAAAATATTGTACTTGTCATGGTAGTTTATGACAGACAACAGGGATTGGACCCAAACGCAAACAGAACAGGCAGGCTGGTGCAGTTCAAGGATTTATTGCAGCATATATGAACTTACAAGCAGGAAGACTGAAAGGCAGGCAGGCAGACAGGTTCAGGAGCATGTGGTCTAGGAACTGAAGAACAGGGATGGTGCAGAAGACCTCAGTCAGACAGACCTGAGGGCTGGGAAGAGCAGGATATCTCAGTCGGATGGGCCTGAGGGCTGGGCAGGGAAGTCCCCAGGCGGATGGCCTAGGTGGAGTCCAGATGAGTGGAGACGATAATAGAAATGCTCCAGAGGCCTGGGAAAAGGCAGGACTGCTCGGGAGGCCGGTGAAGAGGAATGGACAGTGGTTGGAGTGCAGAACGTGAGATTGGTGGCTGGAGTGCAGAGCTGGGAGCCGTTGACAGTTGGGCAGGTGAGCCGGTGGAGCCAGGGAAACAGGTGAGAACAGGTGTGCAGTTGGGTGTGGCAGTCAGGTGATGGGAAAAGGAGGGAAAGTCTGAGGGCATCTGGTGGACAGGTTGAGGATTGCAGGTCTGGAAAGTTAAGAGAGTATGGCTGAAAAGCAAACTGTGACTAAAGATAAGACCAGTTGTCATGTGCTTTAGCAATGATCTCAGAGTTGAATGGAAGTGGCCATCTTATGTTTTTCTCAATTTAATTAATTCCTACAGGCTAACAGAAATCCAGCACTGAGCATCCAGAATGTTTCTGTAAAGATATCACAAGAGGTTAAACCATTGTTTTTTTCCAACTGCAGCCCTTTTTAAACGGTGTATTCAGATAATACCTCACAAATTATGGCGTTGCATATATTATACATTAGGATATTTAATCTGCAAAAGACTATTCAAGAGAAGAGTGGAAGGCTGTGCCCCTCTGTGATTATTAATGGCCATTTTTACATCTCTCTCTCTCTCACACACACACACACACACTTTGACACACTGACCTACTTTCTCTGCACGCGTGCAC
Organism: Lepomis macrochirus; assembly: GCA_024633595.2. NCBI lineage: Eukaryota > Metazoa > Chordata > Actinopteri > Centrarchiformes > Centrarchidae > Lepomis > Lepomis macrochirus. Next base: position 14,222,757 of record JALXJV020000018.1, on the reverse strand, counting down.
ATATATGGCTACTGATGTATCGTGTGCAACCCTCTTGTGGGTCACAACGCGGCAATAACAAACGCACACCCACAAATATAAATGAGTCAAAGTAAAGGTAGAGTGAATGTAGAAATGTGTTTCTGCATGCATGATGGTGGTTGGAGATGCAGCCAAGCAGATCCATGTTTTCCTACGCTCACGTGTGCCTGCTGCTCGTCAGTGTCCGTCAAGCTGTCGCTAAAGCAGAGAGGAGAGCTTATTATAGGAGCTGCCCCTGCTGTCCTATATCAGCAACAGCCAGCATTTCTCCAGTCATCTCCAGCCATGACTCCAAGTGAACGTCGTCTGAGCACACAACCTGGAGGAAAGTGTGTTTTTTAAGCCGTTCAATGTAAGTAACACGTGCTTTACTGGCGTTTGTTCGGTATTTGAATTGATGTGTTTTATTGTGTGCTCAGAAAGCGTTCAGATTACTTTAAACGTGATCACCTGGCGCCACAGGTGGTGGTTTTCTTTTCAGTTCAACACAGAGAGCTTTCATTCACACAAACATTCATTAATAATAATAATATCATGATGATAATAATAGTAATAATAATAATGCGCACTATAAAAATATAGAGGTAATAACTTTATAGAGTTAGATTTGATCATACTCTTAAAGACCTGCTTGTAAATACGCTGGGTCACCAGAGTATCAAGTTTCAAAACAAATAACTAATTGTTAATGATTAGTTATAGACTGGACCAACATACCGATAAGCAGACTTTATGTGCGCAGGATTTGCTGCTGAAGCCTCAGAAAAGGTCTAATTTGTGAGTGAAGACCTTTCTAAACGAGCCAATGATGATTCTCAAATAAATGCATGCATGCGTGTCGATTACATCAGATGAGGCAATGATGTCTTCCACAAGACCAGTGGAAAACATCTTAATTTTTCCAGTGTTATGACACGTTTTTGAGGTGAGTTTCTCATTATTTAATATCCACTTGAATTCAGTCTAGGCTACTATCTAACTACACGTAGACGCTTCAGTACAGATCCATCAACTTGGCAATCTTGTATTGTGATGCTCATGATGTTTGATGTTTGTTAAACAAAACACATGTAGTTGTTCCAGTATTAAAAACAAGTTTTAGTTTAAAAGAGGGCTCTTGGGACATTTCAAGTGTTACAGTAGGGCTACAGGAGGACATCGGCAATGGGCTGAAGTGTGACTCAGTGTGTGTCTAGACAACAGTGGGAAAAAACTCGTGGGATCTAGTGATCTAGTGAGCGACTGTTTTGTTTACTCAGTAGCATGAGCGCCTTTCAATGCACTTTGCATTTTGATTATAATATATTGATTATAATACCAACCAGTGTATTAAAAGCTAAAAGAGTAAAAATACTACTCGGCTACTTGGGACATAGGGTTAAGGTTGAGGTGTTTATGCTCAAAACCACTGACAAACTTGCTTATTGAAAGTGTCACCTCTTGATTTCTAGTTATTAGATAACTACCATATTTTTTATTATTGTCAATAATAATAATAATTGTTTTTTATGATTGTTAATTTCACCTAAAATACAACAGTTATCTCTCTCCCTGCATACATAAAAATATGGTAGTTATCTAATAACTAGACCTCAAGAGGTCTAGAGAGGTAGAGAGAGAGATACTGTGACTCCCAGGTTGTAATACAGTATTAAAAATGTACACACTGTGCATAGATCATTTTACTGTTTGTGTTTAAACGCTGAACCATTCCTCATCTAATGGCCCCAAAATGTACTTGTTTGTTTCAGGATGAAGCGAGGAAGGACAGGTCTCAAATCAAAGTGCCAGCCCTTCCCCTCCCATGAGGACAGGGCTAAGAAGCAGAGGGCATCTGGCCTTTACCCAACTTCTTCACAGGACTGGGGTAACCTGCCCTACCACGTTGTCCTCCAGATCTTCCAGCATCTGTCCCTCATTGACCGGGCCAGGGCCTCGTCTGTGTGCCGCTGCTGGAACGACGTCTTTCACACCCCTGACCTGTGGAGAAGGTTTGAGTTTGAGCTCAATCAGCCGGCTACATCTTACCTGCGCTCAACTCACCCTGACCTAATTCAGCAGATCATCAAGAAGCACGCTCAGCACCTGCAGTATGTCAGCTTCAAGGTAAGAGTCTTCCCTGCTGTCGCACATTTCTCCTCTCTTTTCATCTCCTCTATTTTCACAACACAGCTGCTCAAAAACAATGTGGCCTCCTTAATCCAAACCATCTGCTGCAGAACGGTTCATGACGCATCAGCTGTCTCAGCATTAGTGGGTTTAACACATCTAGGCTGCGATTATTCTTATACCTCCATCTCTCCTCTCCTCATTTGTGTGTGTGTCTGTGTTTTTGCTTTTACCTAAATGGTGAATCTTGGTAAATCAGGTGGACAGCTGCACAGAATCTGCAGAGGCAGCATGTGACATTCTTTCTCAGCTGGTGAACTGCACAATTAAGACTCTGGGGCTAATTTCTACAGCACGGCCCAGCTTCATGGATGTGTCTCAGGTAAGATACTGCCTTTGCTGCCTATGCACATGTCAACACACTCACCGCTGCCCTATTTGTAATACACTAAGAGATGGAATATTGACATCATGTATGCCATTTGCATGTCAAGCTGTACTCATCTCCTCATTGTGCTGTGATTTAATTTGGTAAAAAATACCCCTAATTCTGTACATTTATTTGGTAAAAACAAAAACACTTTTGTTTAATTCGAATTCTTCGTCCCTCCTCAGGCTCACTTTGTGTCCGCACTGACAGTGGTGTTTGTCAACTCCAAGTCCCTGTCCTCCATCAGGATTGATGATACACCAGTGGACGACCCATCCCTGAAGGTGCTGGTTGCCAACAACAGCGACACCCTGAAGTTGCTGAAGATGAGCAGCTGTCCTCATGTCTCACCAGCAGGTAACTATAAATGTCCCTGAGCCATGCTTGAACCGGGACTTTGCAAGTAAAGTGGTCAATGATCAATGTCTTAGGCCACCAGGACGCTCCATGTTGCTTTAATTTGTGAGCATCTTACAGCACATGCAAGCAAAATAAACTTCAAACAAGACTAATGGTGAAGCCTTAGTCTTGCCTACTTATGCACAGATGCCTTTGCTAACATCAGCATGGTAAGATGCTCACAATGATGAAGTTAACATGTTTAGCAGGTGGTTGGTATTTCTTGAGGAAGCTTAAGAAGGACAAATTTCCATGCCATGTTCTTGTCAGCTTTTACAGAGAAGCAATAGAAAGCACCCTGACTGAAAACATCACTAACTGGCATGGGATGTGCAGTGGGTGATTAAAACTGCTCAGAAGATCATTGTTCTCTTGAACATTAGTAATATCAGTGAGGTGAGGTGCCTATGCAGAGCCCAAAGGATATTAAAGGACAGTACCCACCACAGCCACAGCCTGTTTATCCTGCTGCCTTCTTGGAAGAGATATAGAAGTTTCAGCTGCCGCACCACCAGACTGCAGAGCAGCCTTTTCGCAAAGCTACCAGACTCTTAAACTCTAATTTTACTCTAAGTTTATTTCTGTTTACCATTTTTGTAATTGCTTCTATATTAATGTATATTGTCTGCTATGTAGCAGAGGGGAGTTACAAACTCAATTTTACTCTATAACCTGTTATATTGTGACAAAATAATTCGACCTACCTACCTATATTTATCATATTCACCATCATAGTTTCCTAATAAGCACTTAACATAAAGTACAGCTGAGGATGATGAGAATGTCATTATATTTCAGATATTTGCTCATAAACTCTAAGTTTTAAACTCTAACTTTATGCTACTACATGGAGAGTAAAGGGATGACCAAAGTGATGAATGTCTGAATTCAAGACAGCAGACATTCTATACATTCAAAAATAAAAATGTTAACCTCATGGTGGTGCTAGAGGGTAAGTCAGTTGATTACTAAAATCAGTAGGATTCATCATCCGGGGACCATAATTATGTGTATGGCAATCCATCCCTAGAGCCGCACTCATTGTTTTTAAAACAAGCATCAACTCCCATTCACATGACTTCTCTTTCTGTTCTCTCACATGACTTCTCTTTCTGTTCTCAGGTATCCTGTGTGTTGCAGACCAGTGCCATGGCCTCAGGGAGCTGGCATTGAACTACCATCTCCTGAGCGATGAGCTCCTGCTTGCCCTCTCCTCTGAAAAACACGTCCACTTGGAGCACCTGCGCATTGACGTGGTGAGTGAAAACCCTGGCCAGACACACTTTCACACCATCAAAAGGAGCAGCTGGGAGGCTTTGGTCCGACACTCACCCAAGGTCAGCATCGTCATGTACTTCTTCCTCTATGAGGAGGAGTTTGAGCCCTTCTTCTGTGAGGAGACCCCTGTTACCCACCTGTACTTTGGCCGGGCAGTTAGCAAAGAGATGCTGGGCCGCATTGGACTGAACTGCTCTCGGCTGGTAGAGCTGGTGGTGTGCGCCAACGGCCTTGAGCCCCTGGATGAGGAGCTGATCCGCATCGCCGAACACTGCAAAAACTTGACGGCCATTGGGCTAGGCGAGTGTGAAGTGACCTGCAGTGGCTTTGTGGAGTTTGTAAAGATGTGTGGGGGCAGGCTGACTCAGCTGTCAATCATGGAGGAGGTGTTGATCCCAGACAGCAGCTACAACATGGAGCAGATCCACGGTGAGGTGTCCAAGCACCTGGGACGCCTGTGGTTCCCTGACATGATGCCCACGTGGTAGGCTCACATAAACCAGGAGTGGAGATAGTGGAAGGCTTTTAATGAACTACATGACTTTTATTGACACTCACTGTACAAAGCTCACATGAGTCATTTTAACACACGTTTCTGTTTGACTTAAGCTTCAGTATCAGATTGCAGTGTGATTTGCTGTTTTTGGATAAGAATTAGGTAAGAGGCAGATTCTCTGTCAGTGCTCCTGGTCAGCTTACTGGGTCATTTCTAAAGCTGTCACTTGTATCCCACCTGCAGTGAATTTGGTGTAAGATTAATATGGCAGATTGATTTCTGTCAATATATTGCAATGTGAGATTTTGGATGCTGTTAGGTTCTCTCAGTCTGTGAAGAACGGCCTGAATTTACAGTCTGTCACTGCAACCTTTTAATCACTGCATGTAAAGGATGTGGGTCTGCCATCTGCTGGTTGCTTATGTTAAAGGTGCCACACATCATCAATCATCCTGAAAAGCATCTCACACACTGAGTCAATTTTAAAAAAGTAAAATTCCACCGTCATGTGCTTTTACGTTGTTACATATCATCAGTGTGTGTTATTTCTTTAATTCCAGGTATTATTTTATGTTGAAATGTGTTTTTTTTACCTTGTTGCTATTTCCCGTTAAGTCTCATATTGCCTACTCTGGCTTTTGTTTCCTACATTTCCCCCTTTTTGGCATCCAGCCATTGACAGGCAGTGATATTACTGCAGCCCACAGAGAACAAGAGTTTTCAGTTAAGTCAGAGCAAAAAGTCACACCTTCATGTAAAACAATCTTAATTTGGTTGAACGTGGTGCAATGTCACCTCACATAAAGAAAATCCTGGGTTTCAGCCTGGGTCATCTCAGGCCTTTGTATGTGGAGTTTGCATGTTCTCCCCGTGTGTGCGTGGGTTCTCTTTAGGGGCTCCGGCTTCCTCCCACTGTCAAAGACATGCAGGCTAGGTTATGTGACTCTAAATTGCCCTTAGGTAAATGTGAGTGGTTGTTTGTTTCTGTGTGGTCTGTGATAGACTGGTGACCTATCCAGCGTGTACCCCACCTCCCCACTGTCAGCTGGGATTGGCTCCAGCCCCCCACCAACCCTGGATAAGCTGGATAAGTGTATATTCACAATGGGTGGATGGATTGTTGATTGTTGAAATATCTGAAAGAAGTTACTTTATTTAAATGGTTTTATGGCATATTGAACACTTTATGATTTATACATCCAAACCATTCGCACTGATGATATTCTGTCAGGTCAACAGTTTCATTTTCATTTTTTTCACTGCTGAAATTGATTTTATTTTCCATTCAAACTGGCATTAAAAGCTCATTCTCTAACCTATCAAACGTAATTCTTGCTGCACTGCATCTTCTGAATTTGTCCAGTAATCCTCAAGAATAAGATGAAACACATACAAACAACAAAATTGACCCTGGGATACTTTGAAGACTGCCTATAAAATTAAAAATAGTAAAACCATTCAGTTAAAATTCTGTTGTATCAGTTTTTCATCAGAAATATGTCGGGTTGGAAATGCAACATATATTTTTTTATTTATTGAAGCTATTTTTAAACTTTAAAAAAAAAATTAAGATGGACTTTATTATGGTTTTGTTTTTGTTTTTTATCACAGATGATTATCCTTGTTCATCTAGGAGCACTGGCTCAAGCAGATGAAGGTTCCACTCCAGATGTACTGTGTTTAAAATAGAGGCCAAACATCTGGTTTCTTTGTTTATCATGATCATTTTTTTACTACATGGTACACAGTATCCAGTGCCACATTGTGCCACATGATACATCAGATTTATTTGTTAATTTGGAAATTAAATGTAAATTACGTGGTTTTCATGTATGTGCAACAGTGATAGGCTTGCTCAGGTCTGCTTCACTGTCACATTGTCTTCACTTTTTTCTAATTCTGTATTTAATTCTCAATAAATGTTACACGTTCTTGTGACTATAATGCAATCAAGCCTCGTCTTGACTGTTCTAATGGCTGTTTTTCTGACTTTGTCCCATTTGACCTTTCTGTAGCTCCTCATTTTCACCACTACGGGTCAGCAATGATCTAACAGGAGGCAGTGGGACCTTATATAAGCAACGCTGCTACTGTAGAATGAAGTGTGCCAATGATAACTCAGCCATTTTTACAAGTGGATTCAGCTTGTGCACACTTCATTTCCATAAAAAAGCACCAGACTTTGAAGTTAAGCCTTTTCTTTTACATGTATTTCCACAACATATTTTACAGATATAAAAAAAATACATTGTAGTACTCACAGGCCCAGCCTATACTAGTCCTTCGTCACAACTATATATATATATATATATATATATATATATATATATATATATATGCAAGCGAATTGAATGGAAAATCTATCTGTGAACCACATGTGTGTTTGCCTCAGTGACAGGATGCAAGGATGCATTGTGACTGTTTAGGGTATCTAAGTGAGAGGAATATATTAAACCAGCTAAGCATTTTGTTCTGGAAAAGTGCCACATTTTGGAGGGGTGGGTGGCATGACTAATTGGGTTACCACTGTGCTCTGAAAACCCATCAGGAAGGTAACAGGCTTATGTGTTCACTATGGCAGCTTGTTATGAGTAGAGGGCCCTACATGATTTTTGTTACAAAATTAACTCATCACCCCAATCAATGATTTGTCACAAGTCAGAGAGGAAGAGTATTTATCCCTGATTGCATTTATGTAAGACCAGTACCCCACTGTGAGTTTAGAATATTTACAATTTTCAGAATAAATAATCATCTTATTTCTTCAAGTTGCTAATGAGTGTCGGTTTCTCATGTGTGTAGAGGCCTCTGATAGTTCTCAGTAATGACATTCTGTGTGAGTTCATCCCCCATGATATCAGAGGTGGTGGGAGATTGGGGATAAATGTCTCCAGGGGTCTGCAGGGTGGGAGAGGGTGGGGTAGACAGCTGGGAGCGTTTGACCTGCCCCCTGACCCTGAAGCTCCTCCACTCCTTGATCCACTCGTCTTTCGTGGAGGGGTCCAGCCGGTCCAGATGCCTGGCGTGCACGAGCGGGGTGGGGGCGATAGAGTTCCTCAGCACGTGAAACGTGTACCTGGGGGAGAGAGAGTGGTGGTGAGAAAGTAGGCCAGTGAAAAATATGCGGCCCTTTGATGTAAATCAGAGCATTCCCTCTAAATATCAGCACTTTCCGATGCATCAGCAACCAGGAGGAAAACTGAGCCGTGGTGCAGTCATTCCTGAACTTCACAATTAACATTATTTAAAAACAAATCAGCCTGTCTATGCACCATAACAACCTAACAATTACATAGCAGTTAATGATCGGTGCAAGTCAAATATACTCAAAATTATACATGAATGATATATAATTATCAGGTGATTGGGTTTAAAGAGGGTTGGAGGGAGGACTGGAACTAGAATATCCTGATCAAACAAGTAGAAAATGACTACAAACATGCTTAAGTAACTACTCTACCTTTAGTTACACATTGAGTTGAAACAATAAGCTGAGTAATCAATTAGTTAGATCAACAGAAAATTAAAAGTAGTAGAGATAAACCGGAAAATGAGTAAAATGGGAGAGAAGGCCACAATCTATTGCTTCTTTGCTCTATATGATATACATTACAGTGAAGTATGTACAACTGAGAAATGTACAATTACAAGATTTATTAAGAAACTCCCTCCAGTAGAATTACAGATTTCAGAAAGTATTCAAATCAGTGCAATTATGTATAAAAGGACATATTAAATTACTATCCCTCCTTCTGGTGACACACACAGGGAGGATGACACTGATGGTACCTGGGCAGCAGGGCCACCACAGTAGTGATGATGCAGATAAGGTAGAATATGGGGTCACCCATCTGGTTCTGGAGGATCCAGTACGGGTTGGATGGAGGGTTACAGGTGACGCAGGCGCTGCTGTAGATAAGTGTCACAATGAAGTACAGCGACACGCTGCCCAGCATGGTAAACCAGTGAACCCCAGTCTGCAAGACAGATGTATAAAACAGCAATTAGATGTATGGACAACAATTCCATTTGTCAAAATTGTCTGCTAAATATCTGTTTTTGTATTGCACCATTTAAAAACACAGCAGCTTTAATGTATACAAATAATTGTTTGGTATATTTGCTTCAAATTCATACTAATTGAAACTATTTAATGATAAGAGTTTTGGCTGACTCGAAGTATACTGTGATTGTATCTAGAAATAGATATCAGTTCAGCACTCACCCAGGCTTTGATCTCTATTGACAGATGCAGCAGGATAGTAAATAAAGAAATTGTGTTCAGAGGAGTTCCAAAGGTAAAAACATCAATGTCTGAATCCTGGTAAGCCTGAGGGGAGAAAATGCAGAAAGCTGTAAACCAGTAATACAACTGGTAACTCAGAGGATGCACCATGACAGATTCAGCTTTGCACAATGTCTAATGAAAGACTCTTACCAAGTATGGAATAAAGAAGCACACCAGACTCTGATAAAAGGCATCAAGTATGGAGACCCAGAACGTTACAAAGTTGTATTCCTATACAAACACACACAAGTTTAAATACATAAAAATGCATAAACTCATCAAAGTATTCTGTGTATTTTACTCAAGTCCGAACTCTATAAACATGGAGTAGAGGGCCTTAAGATTTTTGTCTCTCAGAATGAAAAGTTGCACTGTTGTTTGGGAGTGTCACTGACCCCTGCACCCTGTCCGGTCCTGTACAGTTCAGGAACACCCAGCAGCATCTCTGCAGAAACGTCTTTGTCCATTATCCCAAACATGATGGGCGGTACAGAAGTAAAGAAGAGGTTGAAGAAAATCAGCAGCCAGTAGTCGATCATGGCAGCGCCAGAGAAGCCGCAGAAGAACTGATACCAGAAGAGCAGGTTCACGTAAGCCTGGGGAACACATTAAACTCCAGATGATTAAATGAAAAATCCAGACAATGTGTTGCAGACAGCAGAACGCTTTAATGCAGACACAAGACTCACCACGTTCTTATAGACAAAGTAAATGATCATGTTTGCCAACCGACTGTAGCACCAGTGTCCATGAACCAGGAGAAGTTTTTTAAGGTGTTTGAAGCGAGATATAGCAAAGTCACTCGACATGACCGCCTGCGGTGACAAAGATGTTGGGACAGTGAGAGTAGCCGAAGAGACAACAACATTTTCTAAGCTAAAGACCTAAGTTCAGACCTGCATGCCCTCCTGACCGGATATCCCAATGCCGATATCAGCTGCTTGGATCATGTTGACATCATTTGCACCGTCACCTAAAGCAACAGAGTGATTATCACTTCAACAACAGTTACACTTAATGCAAAAATGTATTTAAACCTACTGACTCTGTGTGTCAATAAATTTAATTATTTAAAAATGCATTTATTTGAGAATTACATTTATATATTAGAGTTTTATAAAACATAATCTGTATTATTATTTGTATTATTAATCTGTATTTATTATTATTATTATTATTAATAATAATAATAATAATAATAATAATAATATTATTATTATATATTAACACCTTCTACATAAAAGTACATAACTGAACTCTAATGTCATCATAAGATAACAGCATGCATGTCTGCCAGAAAGTCTAGAACCTTTTGATAGAACAAAGTGTCTCGGCAGGACCATCCATCCATTAATTATACTGAACTTGCTTATCATTTATAGGGCCGCAAGGGGGAAACAGCCAATCAATACCAGGATATGAAGCAACTAAATCTGATTCAGCTATCATTAATTTGATTATTTACACATCTGAGTGTTTCCTATCACATGTCAACCTATCTACTGTGAAAAAAGCCTATTGTATTCAAGAATTACAATGTCTAGAAATCCCAGCAGTACCCATGAGCAGTACACAATGGTATTCAATCTTTAGATTTTTGTTGAAAATCTGTAAACTTACATGATGCCAAAAAAGGTAAGCGGAAATACACACTCCCGATGGCCTCTCAGGGACACTCTGGGATCAGGCAACCTTGAAACCATATCTGAGTAATATTTTTTGTGGCAATAAAGCTAAAACTAAGTATTGCATTAACTGATTTCTTTTTTTTAAGTTTACTGAATTTATACTGCTGCTTTCTTATCTTACCCACAGCAAGTGTAATGACTTTGAGTTTCTCCCTGACCACCTTCACCACTGCACTCTTCTGTAAGGGTGTGACTCTACAGCAGAGCACAGAGCGGCAGCGCTTTGCCAGATCAACAAAGCGGTCCTGCAGGTCCGACGATAGGGCCATGGTCAGGGTGCGCCCATCGATCACCAGGGAGATATCTTGGGTTGTATCCACGTTACGAGGGTCTGCGCTGTACCTCTTCATCTCTTCCAGTGTGCAGTCGATGATGGACGTGCATGTTATCTGGAAAAAAGCATCTGCTTATTTTGCTGATCATTTATGTTGTTATTATTTTAATGAAGCTTTCCAAACTGGAGATGAAACAATTAATTGGAACAAATAAATTGCCAATTATTTTGATATTCAGAGATTATCAAGATTTCCTGCCTTTCTTGGTCTTATGTGGTGGTTTGTCAGACAAAATAAACAACGATGTAATCGTTTTGGTTTTTTTCTGACGTTTTATGGACCAAATGATTAATCCATTATCCAAATAATGATCAAATTAATCCATAATGAAAAGAAGCCCTATCACAAAGTTTCTTTAATTAAGTGCATGCAAGATAGTCTGTGGTGACCTAAAGGAAATGTAAAGTGAAAGATGACACGTATAAGATGTAACTTGGCCATCTCTGATAATCAAAAAAGGCAAACTGCATAACATGACAAGGCACAAGATTAAAGACTATTCCTCTGTTACAGGAGAGTACAGATTATGGTATGTGCTAGTAAAAGAAACAAAACATTACTCTGCTGTTGAGTCACGTTCATGATGTCTGTCTATAAGCAATTAAGAGGCTCTGGTCCCATCAGACTCATCACTGTTATGTGTAAATAACTCCAGCCTCTTAGCCAAAAGGAAAACCGGCATTAAAAAAAACAACAATTGGGTCACATCCTGTTTTTATATCTATCTACGTAACGCTAGCTAAATTTCATTAGCTGTAGTAGGCTGATGACTGTGGGAATGCATCCCTCAGGTAGTCATTGAGTTACGGTGGTAAAAATAGTTCATTACCAATATGGGCGAGGGGGTATTTCCTCTGAGGGTTGAATATTAGACGGGTAATTAGATATGAAAGCTGTAGATATTGTATTGGGGGTATCTCATTCCATTCATCATCAACGACTAGTCCCGTCTGAGAGGAGCGTGGCAATCCCTTTGTTCCAGAAGGCTCCCAGTGAATCCATTAGAGCCGACAGGTAATTTTGGTCTATTTGAGGCAGGGGATGATTAGACATGGTCAGGTTGTTATGAAGGGCTCATTCCTGTGCTACCAGATCTTTAATGACCCCAGAGAAGCAGGGCCCACACCTGACACCTTATTCTTCTCAGATAAAAATGTGAGTGAGGGTTTGACCTTTAGATAAATGTAAAAGTGGTCAAAAAGGTTTTGGCCATTTAAATTGGAGGAAGACAAGCTCACGAGTGAGACCCTTACTGCTTGGAAAACACATGACTTACCCTGAGCAACCATCAAAAAAAGTAAATTCTGCCCTCAGAAACAAGCTGTATGTGATATGTGAAATACAAATCACGTCTTCCCTTAATCTGTTTGAAAAGGCCAATGTTGAACAAGTGTTTGCTACCTGTAATGCTCCAGGTCTTTGCAATTTTTACTTTTTTATTCATTAATTTAAAAAGCTCACCATACATACAATCACCACACTTAACACATTTAATATATCTTTATGCAGATGATATTTTACTTTATTTTAACTACTTGAAAGATCTGGTAAGATCTTCGGTGTGTTGTGAGATGAACTGCTCAGCATGACTACTCCTAAATAAAATATGATGTTTTAGACATAACTCACCATATACTAAAAAATAGTTTCTAGATATAATCTTCTTCCAAGTTATTTTTGTTTGCAGTGGAAATGTTATCACAAAGATTGTGATCATACAATCGATCAAGTGCTGTCAAAGACTCAAGGCTCTGCAATGATCTGCCCAAGCAAATTAGGTCGTCTGAGTCAGTGTCTTCCTTTAAGTCTCATCTAAAACCCCCCTTTTATCGGAAAGCATATCCTGATTTTATCTGAGCCGTCTGCTTATTTTATTGTTTTATTCTCGTCTTATTTCTTCTGAATATCCTGCTTTTTTAATGTTTTATTTTATGCATCTTGTATATATGCATTTTATGTATTTTTTGCATCTATTTTATCTTTCACTGGGGAATTTTATTTTATCTTTCTTTCTGTGTCTCTGTAACTTAGTACTTTGTTTTGACAAGTGCCCTATAAATAAAGTTTATTATTATTACAACAAGTGTGTGCACAGTCAACAGCGATAGGCTACATGCATTGTATATCTCGTGACTGCAATTTAGACATTATTATTTTATTTTCTGATGTTGTGATAGCCATTTCTTCTGAACCATTACCAATGCACAGTTGTTTGATTATGTATATGAAATAAATGCACTTCTTGCTATTGTTGCATTTGGGATGTACTGTAAAATTAAAATTAAATGCCTTGTCCCAAGAGACCAGAAATCTGTCCTTTTTACTGGCCTGGTGTGGCTACACATTTTGACAAATAAACACAGGTCTCTTTTAGACGCCTGGTCTGGTTTTTATAGAAGTTTTTTGGATTTATAAAACCTCTTGAAGTTCACCAGGTTGCCTGCTTGCTGGTTCTAAGATGCTTAGCTCACACATACAAATATAAAGCTTTTGTGTATAGACATGCTACACATCGTAAGATCAGTTAGATTCTCTGCAATTCAATCATTCAGTTAATTTTACTGAAACAATCTAGATTTACCTGTATGGTAACCAAGAGAGATGAAAAAAGCCAAATTGTTAGACCAGTAATATTCATACAGGTTGAAAAAAACAATTTGATTGTAGCCTATTTCTTGCTGAGCAAGAGTTTTGTGCAAAAGACCTGTCCCAAATATAGACAGGGTAAGTTCAGTTATTGAAGCAAATAAAATATTAAAGTTTTATGGCATTGGCATGTATATTATTGTTTTTGTCTGGTGCTCAAGACTTTCACCTTTGCACATGACAGACATTTTTGTCAATCCTTTGTAATCATTTGTATAAGGCTTATATCTATTTTCTTGAATATTCTTTGACCAAATTAAATTTAAAACTTCTTTTATATTGAATGTGATGTGTGCCATCTGCTTTTTAAAAAACAACAACACAGAATGTCCTTATAAACCCCCGTATTGGTCAAGCTTCCCCCTGGGACCAGTAAAAAATACTGGCACTTGCCATCCTAAAGAGTAAATTATGTGGCTGACTATTGCTTGGAGTGGTAACTTCCTGGATTTTCTGCTTGTTGCCTGACAACTGCTTGTAGGCAGATTTTGTTACCTTTGGAAAAAGCTTTTTTGATTCACCAAAAACATAATTGTGGTCTAAGACATGAATCACATATGTACCACCATTTATCGTTTCACATAAGCAGCAAAGCAGCTCTGAGTCAAGGAGCCAACCTTCAGTGAGGCAGAAAGCGGCCTCCTCACCTTGTTGTTGCAGCTCATGTTAATCACCAGGTCTTCCTCTTCCAGTAGCCTGCAGGCATAGCCGATGTTGACAGCTGTCTCTGGCTTGTCACCAGTCAGCACCCACACCTGGATTCCTGCCTCCCGCAGTGCCATGATGGTGTCTGGGACACTCTCCTGCAGACGGTCCTCAATGCCTGTTGCCCCTGCAGGAAGACATATCCAAAGCAAGGCATGATTCACACACTGAGCTTATCACACAGCTATACTCTATGTTTTCCAAGTGTTATGAATGATGTGTCTTGGACTGATGCATGTTACCTAGCAGGGAGAGGTCTTTCTCAAGCTGCACAGCAGTGTCCATAACAAGCTCCTCTCTGTTGTCTATAGCAGCCAGAGCTCTCTGTCTGTTCACTGACCAGCTTTCATACATCTTGTTACTCACAACCTGCCACACACGCAGGAAAATGATGAAACAGAGCTCCTCTAGAATAAGATAATGGACCTGATAAATATCAATACATATGATTATGCACCTTTTTTGTGAAGCAAAGAGTACGCAGCCCCTCTTTGGCATAGCAGTCGAGGTGATGCTGAGTATCAGCCGCAATATTCTTCTGATTCTGGCTGAAATGTTCTGAAAATAATGACACAGATATATTTATATAGTTTCATTTTGAATTATGAATAGTCCTAGTATTGAGTAGTACAAATAAATATAAATAATATAAATGAATAATAATCTGCACATACCTGCGTACGGTGTACCAAGTAGCTCCATGATGGCGTAGTCTGCACCTTTAGTGTAAAGCACATACTCTTTGGTGATTGGGTGTCGCACCAAAACAGACATTCTCTTCCTATTGGAGTCAAAGGTCAAGGTGTCCAGCACCTCAAACACCAGGTCCTCCCCAGACGGGAGCCTCACAGTCACGCTGTCATGCGTGCGGGCCAGCAGAGTGAAGCCATATGCCTTGGCTGCGTACACCAGGGCTGCCTCATCTGGACTCTCCGCCTCATATCTGAGATTATCTAAGGTCGGTGCAGGCTTGTTGCACTCGGACGGAGTGTGGAGCGAACGTGTTTGGAGCCGACTAATGTCTCCAGACACCTCCATTTTTATAGGGGGGTTGAAATGATCTTCCTCTATGACTGAGTCCTCAGACATAGTACGATGTCTCCTGGGCTTGCGCTGCCAGAAAGTGAAGAAATTGCTAAGAGAGCCAGGCTTTTTCACCAGGTTGGACAAAGTATCTAGTGGGTGATTTGTCTGAGAGGAGTGTGAAACCCCACTCACCTAAAAAACAAGCAAAGAAAAACAAAATATGTCATATAGCACTTGTATATTGAAATTTTGCACACCCAATAAAAGTTCTTGCCATCCATTTCTACTCTGTTTCTTTTTGGGCTGTTACCTTTAATTATGAACTCAAGGGAAAACCCACATATTTCTCCCATCTGCCAGACCTCTGAACAGCACAGTCAAGAGCAGCGAGTGCTAAAATTAATAAAGGCAACCCTGATTGCCCCTGCAAATCTCCCTTTACTGTGTGGCTAATTTAGTGAGGACTCACAATCTTTACAACTGGGGCTTTAAAGATGAAAGAAAATTAGTAGGCTACTGACCACTGATGAAAGAACAGAAACTTGAAGCTAAACAATTTAAGAAAAGTTTCAAATTAAACTAAATCTTTGAGGTTAATTAGAAGAATTTAAACCTGATTGTTGTGTTTTACTGATTAAATTATGGAGATTTCACTGCATTACTGCAGCAAAATAACTAAACACCGGGTTAATAGAACCATAGAAATGATAAAGTAATCCATAAAACAATTTATAGATTATCCACAATGTTTTCTAGAGGAAAAGTTTGTCATTTATTTTGAGTTTTCATACAGGGAGTTTATCCTTCGTCCATCTTTCCTCTCTTGCCCTCCTTCTCTACTTTCACAGTCACAGTAAACGGCGAGCTCACCCTCTGTCTCTGAGCTGTTGCCATGGAAACCACCACCGTGTTGCAAATGGCGAGAGCCAGAAAAAAGTCCAGGTAAGGATCTATCTTCCGGCTGCTGCTGCACTCTGCCCTACTAATCTGCTGAAGCAGCTTCCTGTCTGGAATCACCTCAGTTTCCTGTTGGAATTAAAGTTAATCAGTTTTTTAATTAAAAGCTCATGTTTCTTTCTCACACTTAGCTTTCACTCATTTGGCATGACAGGATTTGAACAAGTTTTTATCTTTTGACCTTTTCATCCAGTTTTGTTTGCCCATGTACAAGGAAAGACTACAGGAAGGACAGAAGGAAGGAAGGGAGGAAGTTTCCATTCACACAAACATTCTGCCACATTAGAGACACAGCATGAGGAAAACCAAAGGTGGGCTCTGTGCTGCCCTGCTGGAATAAACACAAGGTTTTTTTTGTCTCAACCTGTATCTCCAGGATTCTGCCCTTTGCCCATAAATAGACACAGAGCTACTGTACTGTATATTAAGACAACCATGACTAATCTATAGTGCACGTTTACAGTTTAGGTGACATCCGTGGTCTGTGCCAAATGGTGCCCAGCATGACCATATGCCCCGTCACAGACACAGCGGCAACTTTGAGCCAAAATGGATGTGCTCATCACTGACACCTAGCTGCTCGGCCATCTGCAGCGGGGACTGGGACCATGAGGCCTTTTGACACAAGGATGTGCAAGATATGGGAAAACAAATGTCAGTTTGAGGTCTTTTCAGTGTGTATTTAGAAATGAGAAAGAAATTTGAATCTGGTCAAGATTTAAAGTTCAAATTTTTAGATCTTAAGAACATGTACTACTCTACGCATAGATGTATAGATGCTAATTACAAAATTAGTCAACAAATATAAAGAAAAGATAAAAAAAGAAAGAAAATAATACTAATATGATACTACTAATAATAATAATAAATAATAAAGAAAATAATACTCTGGCATGGAGCAACTCAAATTAAATCAGTACAAAAATAATTTTATCTCCTCACACAACAATGACAACGAATCAACGAAATGATCCATCCATACATTCATCGTCAACTGCTTATCCTGCGTACAGGGTCGTGGGGGTCGCTGGAGCCTATCCCAGCTGACATTGGCTAAAAGGCAGGGCACACCCTGGACAGGTCGCCAGTCCATGGCAGATCAACCGAATAATTTTTATCATAAAAATCTTGTGATAGATTGGTGACCTGGGCAGGATGGACCCTGTTCCTTGCCCAGTCCATGCTGGGATGAACTCCAGTCCAATGAGAAAATAATAATTAATTTGCCTTTACATTACTGTAACACAGAATGGTAAGACACAGTGTCTCTGTAGCTGTCCCATACCCCTGCATTTGGTATGATTGTAGTCGACTAGTTCACACTACAGAAATGCAGTGTCATGTTTGATCTGTTATTTCTTTGTGCTGCTCACAAAGACAAGGACACACGTTAATCAGGAAGAATGAGTTTAATCTATGGGTCCCTCCACATGGTCTTGAGTGAACTACCTGACATGGGCAGCAAGTGAAATGCTGCCATCCAATTTCCCCATGGTGGCTTTCTGTGACCTTGCATTCACTGTATTATAGTATCAAGACAGGCAAAACTCATAACCCCACGCCACTCTCTATTAAATATCTGCCTTTTCTTTCTGACTGGGCGATCATCTTACCAGTGGACTGCTGAAAGCCACATCGCTCTGTGCATTTCCTGAGACCTTGTTCTTTTGTTGGCTGCCATGGGCATGTTGTGTGTCTTCAGGACTGGTGTCCTCAGTATCTAGGGACCATCCAGTCTTAGCAGGTTGTGGCCGCTGACTGAAGATGACCTCCTCCCCTGATTCTGGTTCTTCAAGGACAGCTAGGCGGATGGCTGCAAATCCCCAAATTACATTTATACATGCAGTATGTACTGTACATTATATACTGTGTCAGGTCAAGCCATGTTAAAATGTGGAGCCTTTGACCTCAATTGCAGTGTTAAAGGACTTTAAAGACCTGGATCAGACAGTCTAGTCTATGGTAGTCAATTAGAAAATTTAGTAAATCAGATTCGACAGCATTTTATGTTGGCAAAAAATGGATGTGTCTCTGATCAGGACACAGCACAATATACAGATCAAATGGGGGGCAGTATCTACTTTGTGCCTTTTCTTCACTCCTTTAAATCTTACCTGACTGAATAAATTGTATATTTTCTATATAGAAAAGAATCAAGCTTTGACTGTATATTCCAGCCGCTAAGTGAAAGGGGTGTACTCACTTTTGTCACCAGCAGTTTAGACATTAATGGCTGTGTGATGTGTTATTTTGTGGGGACAGCAAATTTACACTGTAATACAAGCTGTACGCTCTACTCTACCACACTCTACTACTTCATATTGTATCAGTGGGTGAGAAAATGTCACAAATGCAAATGAACAATCAATAATATATGTATCTGTAATCGTGACACAGCATGACTAGAAATTAAGTTTCAAATGCAAAGCCAATCAGGAAGAGTGCACTCCAACTGAACAGGTGACATGCAAATATATATTATGTTTGACTAAGTCCATAGCAGGTGAGACTGGAATATTACAAAAAGCAAAACTGGTCATGTAGTTTGACCAAATTATATCAGCTTTACATCCTACGATTGGCATCCTAAGATTAACATCTTACAGTAGCACATTGATGTGAGCTTGTTACACTAACATGTTTCCAGCTAGCATGCTAAGTGTTACAGTAGTGTGCTAATAGTGGTTCCAGTTCATTTCCCAGGTCTCCTGTGTTTCACAAGTGTAATGTTATTATCATATATTTATTTTTTGGCCATTTTGTGCCTTTATTTGATAGAACAGTGGATAGAATGAGGAACTGGGGAGAGTGATAGGGGGCAACCAACAGCAAAGGGCCGCCGAATATGAGTCTGGGCTGCTGCAGTAAAGACTCAGCATATGTGGTGTGCACTTCACATTTTGACCTGCAGGCTCATTCAGACCTCTTTATTGTTAGACTTATGACCAAAGTAAGATTCATTCTCTGTTGACGTCTGGGCTACTGGGACCATAAAAGTGAAATTTAGATCAGAGCATTGAAATTAAACCAGCATAATGACCAGCATCATTATCCCTAGAGAAAATTAGTATTAGAGCTGGTTGATATATATATATGTATATATACATATACATATTAGGGGCCTACTATGAAAAGTAGTGAAAGGTGCTGCAACAGTTCATATCAATTAAACAAAATGTCTCATTGTTAAGAATTACCATTCTCTTTGTGTGGGTACTCGGTGCCCATGATGGAGCATCTGCGAAACACCATCTTGTTCTCAGTGAGGGTGCCAGTCTTGTCTGAGAAGATGTATTCAATCTGTCCCAAGTCCTCTGTGATGTTCAGGGTCTTGCACTGCATGCGGCTGTTTGTCTCCTCATCGTATAAATCAACGTCATTAGTGATGAAGAAGATCTGACCAATCTTCACCAACTCAACGGACACGTAGAGGGAGATAGGAATCAGGACCTGCAGAAGAGAGGAGAGAAAAGGAAAGGAAAGGAGAGGAGAGAACAGAGAGTATAGAGTGAGAAAATAGTGATCAGTTGAGATGGCAGGTAATAAGAAGAGTGATGGGAAAATGAAACGGTAGAGAAGGGAGAAAGAGAAGAAGTTTGATGATTTTAAGAAATTACTAAAAACACACTAAATACTCTCCATACACCCAGTCTCCTCCACCTGCAGCAAGATGACCATGGTGAAGAACATGTAGAAGCCAGACAGACTGGGACTGTCCAGATGACCGTCGCTGAAGGGGACCAGGTAAGGGGGCACACCGGGCAGCGCCTGCAGCCATAGGAAATGACCTGTATGTGTGAGGACAGGGATTAATCACACTGACTGCTGCGCAGGGAGGAAAGCTATTTTTGGCACCACACCTTCCTCTGTCTTCTCCCTCTTCTGCTGTGTTTGGGCCCGTGGCCAAAGTTTTTATTGGAAAATAGACATCCCCCCATAAATGTAAAACTATTAATCATTCACCAGCCCGAGTAGTGATTTTATGGTAAATTTATGTAATTGACCTATTGCTCCGATGAGACACATGGTGAAGAGGAGAATGACGCAGAAGAGGAGGTCTACGTTCAGCTTCTGCTCCAGTTTGCTGCGTTTGTATCTCGACCCGTTGTTGTTGAGCATGGACTTGGTTTCATGGCCTTAGAGGTGGGATCAGAAGGTGTTAATGCAGTTACCAACAGTGCTACTAGAAAATGTTAGCATGCTTACATGCTAAACTATGATGGTGAGCATGGTAAACATAATATCTGCTAAATATCAGCATGTTAGCATAGCCTGATTTAGGTCAAAACACAGAAAAAAGTAATAACATTAAAATTAAAAGAATTGAGTCCTTACCACAATTACATTTCTGGCAGCAGTGTATAATATAAGGAGAACAATGTACACAGTATAACTGAACAATAACTTGACTGAATATGCAAAAAGACATTATTATATATTACAGTTATTACAGAGTTTGGTTAGTAGTAAGAAAAAATGTCTTAGATGGAAAAATGTCTTAGATGGGTGGGGTAGTGCTGGAGAAATGTGGACTCATGAGCTCAGTATTGGTCATGGCCCTGGACAACAGAAACAGCTCAAGGTCAAAGCAGTGAAGCAGCTGAGAATATGGAGAATATACCTGCATACACCACAAAGCCAACAGCGTGGTCCGTGTTTCTCACTTTGCAGCCTCGAAGCAGCAGACTCCCAATTCCAGCGCCCACCTTTTCCTTATTGGGTTTCTCTCTGCGGCAAGAGAAAGTGAGAAACCTCCTTTGTACTGTCAGATCTTGTTAGATATTCATTACTGCTTATATATTCCCCATTAGAAATTCTCTTGCTTTACAGCCTTAACTGGACAGCTGTAAGAGCTGTGGTGCCCAAGGAAATCGATTATAGTCTATTACAGCCCCAATAATGCTTCTGGTGGCATCAGAAAGTGCAGCGAGTGGGGCTGGAATTAGTTTTGCCCGGCTGCTCTGAAAGGCTCAGAGGAACTGTTTAGAGAATCCATGTGATCTGTACATTTGATACTTACACATAACACTTGAAATGGTTCAGATTGTTGTTGGGCTTTTCACACACCACGGCGCTATCAAGGCTTTCAGGTTGAAATTCAGGATCCTGGTAATTGAGACGAGGTATGAACTCACTACATTATAAATGGAAACTTTTTGAATGTAACTTAACCTGTACTTAGAGACAGACATAATGATTATTACAGGCAGGAAACAGGTATGTAATCCAACAGGTTTTTTCTGTCTGTTGTTACTGGCTTTTTGTATTAATGTAATTATAGTTTCAGCAGACAACCAGTAAGTAATGTCACGAGATGTGACAGTTGTCATGTTGTCAGAGAGGGAAAGAAGATGGTGAAGAAAGTAGAAACACAGGAGAAGCCAAAAAGTACTGTAAGTATTCCTCACCGAGATGCAGAGGCCAGACATCGCCTTCCTCTGCTTCAGGTTGGTCTCTCCGTCCAGGTTGGCAGTCTCTATGAAACACACACCGTTGGGGTCTGATGTGTGCAGGAGCAGGAGGTCTGCTGGGACGATCTCATTGCAAACCACCTTCACAAAATCTCCCACTCTCACATCCTTCCAACGCCTCTCCATAAACTGTTTCTCTTTCCTGAAATGACATGTCATTTCAGTAAACAGTCATTACAGATTATTTTACAAAGAGGCACAAGTCCCTGGGTGGTGTTATTATTGATTTATGTCACATTTTTTAACTGCAATATTGGCATAGTGGGTGCATTTTGTCAATGTTTATGCAATCAAATAAAATATTGACTCTCTCCTTATGGATAAAAATCACAGCAGGTGCTTAAGTTGGGGACTAAACAATACAACCAAATGAAAAATCAATGCTGCTGTTTTTGGAAAGCAGCCCAGATGTGTTTTGTGTGATCTAGAATAAGGAAACCTTTAGAGGAGGCATTCAGAGGAAGACACATTGTTGGCTACTACGCATTATGAGCTGAGGCTCCTCCCAAGGTTTGAGAGCCACATGCTTTATGGTTTAAATCTGCACGCCAAGACTGCTAACCGCCGGTGACAGAGAGCTGCAGGTATGCTGTCCTGCATGTAGAACCTGATCGGGTGGCTGCCATGTAGCACCACACCCCCACACCCTCAACCCAACTGGTCAAGGCAGTTGACCGCCCACCCTGAGTCTAGATTCTCAAGGTTTCTGCCTGTTAGGAGGGAGGGAGTTTTCCTTTGGAATTGCTGCCAAGTGTTTGCTCATGGTGGGAAGTGTATGGTCAAAACCTGCTCTATATTAAAAGTACAATGAGATAACTTCTATTATGATGAAATGGTGCTGTATAAAATTGAATTGAAAAGTAAATGTTTTATTGAATAGTAATACTTACCGTGTTGCGCAGATATTCTGTCCTATGTCACGAAAACATTGTACACTTTCTGTACATCAGGCAGTCTGACTAACCTATGCTAACCTATGCTAACCTATGCTAGCTATGGGGTGTCCATTTCTCAAAAGTTCGTTGTCACGCATTGCATGGTGCACATTTCATCTCAGACATGATCAGAAAGCTTTAAAATGTATGTCAGAGATCCCACACTGTTAAAAATAAGAGTTCGACATTTTGGAAAATATGCTTATTTGCTTTCTTGTCTAGCGTGAGATGAGAACACTGATAACACTCTCTTGTCTGTAAGCTAAATATGAAACTAAAGTCAGAAATGCAGTTAGCTTAGCTTAGCACTACTTGCCTGTGACCAGTAGTCTCTTTTAAAAATTGTTTTTTGTATGGATTAAACAAAAATCTTACTTATTGAGCTTTAACTTTTTGTTACAATGGTAAAACCAGGCTAAATGTCTACCCCTGATTCCAGTCTTTGTACTAAGCAAAGCTAACTGCTGACTGTAGCATATTTAACAGACATATATGATAGTGCGATTGTTCTTGTTAACTTTTTGCCAAAAATCCAAAAACATGCATCAAAAAATGTCAAACTTTTGTCTTAAAGATGTCACATGCATTGCCACACAGTGTTTTGTCTGTCTAATCATCCAAAATACTGATTTGATGGCAAAGTTCGACATTTATAATTGTTAAAGTGATTAAAGGAATATGTTGTTGTTCTTATGAATTTGGCTACCTGATGTGTCTTTCTGATAAAGCCTCAGGATTGTGCGAAGGAACAATCTTCAGAGATAAAGTGACACTTTATAACCTGTTTGATGTGATGTATGTCACATTTATATTTAGATGAAATGACCTCTCGGCACTCTTAAACAACATACTGGAACTACCGGTGAGGCCGGTGAGGCGTGGTTTTAATGCTCTGCTGTCACCTATAAATAGAGCTAAATATGTTTAATAATACATCAACATGTGCTGACATTCAATTCAATTAACTTTTATTTATACAGTGCAAATATAATTTAATTACAATTAGAATTAGAAGTTATTTCACTTTACTTTTCATATTTACCTTGTACCTTATACCTTGCATATAGAGCAGGTCTAGGCCATGCTCTTTGTAATTTACTTACAGAGACCCAACAATTGCCACCATGAGCAAGCACTTGGCGACAGTGGCAAGGAAAAAATCCCTTATACAGACAGAAACCCCGAGTAGAATCTAGACTCAGAGTGGGCGGCCGACTGCCTTTACCTGTTGGGTTGAGGGGTGGGGAGCAGGAACATGGGGGCTGTAGGTGGCTTGCAATCATAGATAGGTGTCTGCCTCCTGTTCCCAAACTGGGACCTGGTGCCACAAGGAGGAGACTCTAAGAGCCACAAATAACACTGCATGCTGGGAGCGCAGTGTTCTAGGTGCATTTGTTTCACATTCAGTACATTTGAACGTAGGGGAATTGACAATAGTTAGGGTTAGGGTTAGGCAATAGTTTGAAAGAGAGATTAGATAGATAGAATGACCCTGAAGATAAGGCACGTCATGCTCAAACACTAACTTTTCACACCTCTGTGAAAAGAACACACGAGTGAAGTGTTATGAGAAATAAATTCGTACATCTTTGAAAGGCCTGATGAACTAACATCAAATCACTCTCACCTGACTGCATTCCATGTTGACCAGCACATGCACTGCAAGGATGAGTGATGGATTTAATAGCATTCAAATTTTACCTATATGAAGAAAAAGAGGGTAACTTGTGGAAGCCTAAAATGTATTCTTGAGCTCCTTCTGAAACATTTGTATGCTTCAAAGAAATCCCAGCCAATTGATGCTGTTCTAATCTTCACAACCCCAAAATGGAGCTTCAGAATCCACACCCAGAGAGCCGTGAGAGACCCACAAGAGGCCGCTCGCCATGACTCAGCTGATGCTTATTTGATTGTGTGAGGCAGAGACGACCAGTATATGCTAAAAGGCCCAGAGAGATTGGTGTGTTCTCCGAAGTGTCTGAAATGCTGCGTCTGGAGTCTACACTTAGGCCACCTCGACCCTATTGCCACATACAAATACAAACACACACGATGCACGTTTCCCCCGGCTGAGGGGGCACTTCACAACATCCCCGCTGACTCATCTTTGGGAAATTTGAAAGCAAGCAACTGCTGGTTAATGATACACCTTTCCAGAGGTTGAATCTGTGGGGATTTATCATTGGAGGTGCATCCAGTCTCACATCATATCCAGAGAAAATCCACAGATCCCCCTCCTCCCACTCTACTCCACAATCACAGCAGTGAAAGGGTTGAAAATTACAGTGTTTATCCTCCTTTGTGAATTATTCATTTTTCACCAGTAATTCAAAAATAGATAACCGCTAACCTTACTGTCTTTGCTGACGCAACACACAGATGAGAATTTCATCAGATGAGAGATATTGTTGTGAGGATCTTCAAAAGATGAATAATCCCCCACACAATTTCTATTTCTAAGTCAAAAATTCTCATGGGGTGTTGAAACTCAGAGGAGGTAAACACACACACACACACACACTCGCACTTTAGCACACAATCACGCACTCTCGCAGAAAGCAACATGCTGGATGATTTTATGATAAGAAACATAAATGCCATTAATGCACTACGAGTGTTTCCAGCACACTGTATCCACATTCAGGACATGTTTGTCTTTAAGTCAGTTACCTGCTGTAGATGAAGCACGGCGTGTTGTTGAGCTTCCTGTCCGACAGGTACCGCCTGAAATCCTCCCATGCGTCCTTCAGAGCCGTCAGAGACATGATAACACAGATAGGGATCAGAGCTACCTCGGGCTGGAAGGCATTCACCACAGGGAGAAAGTTAAGAATAGCCAGGCCCACAAAGTAGATGTTGGCCCAGCGGTGAAACTGCTCAAAGAGGTTCATGGGGATGAAGAGGAGAAGGGTGTATTTGGTGGTCTTGATGGCATTGCCAGGGAAGTAGCGGTTGGGTTGTTTCTCCTGTTCGAGGCCCTCATAAGGTAGATTGGACACCAAGTTGCGGAGGTCTCTCTCCCGAGCCCTCTGACCTCTCAGAGCATCCCTCACCAGGGCCAGAGGGCTCCTCCATGTCATGGCTGCTCTGTCTGTTTTTCTTTTCGTCTTCTCACCAACGTGTCCTTCCCATCCTCTCAACACTTACAGCTCCTATGAGTTAAAGAGACTCTCCTTAGGCCCATCCTCTTCTTCTTTGTGTGTGTTTGTGTGTGTGTGTGTGGGTGAGATGCTTGATTCAGATTAAAACAAGTGACACACCTAGTCCTCCTAAGTCCGCCCCTTGCAGTGACAGGTGTGTTTCATTCTTTGCACTGGAGCTTTTCAAGTCAGAGAGGCCGCAGAAAATGAGCTGCGAGTGCTGCAGTGACTCAGCTGATTTTAATTTTGCTGTCAATGATCTCATTTCAGCAGAATCACTGAAGCGGCAGCATGTTCTCAACTCTTTGAAAAAGTCCTTCACATTGCAGAATTATAAGTTAGGGAGCCAGCCTGCATAGTTTAGCGGCCTTTACGGTCATTAATACTGTACACATTGATGTTGTCCTTGAAAATGGAACACTAAAAAAAATACAAATAAAAACATTACTACACTATGCACAAGACAAAGCCCTCAAATAAGCTGACAATCTAATATCTGCAGAGCAGAAAATTGGTGCAGTGGGTCATAAGGAGATCTGAACTGACAACACAACACCCAGCAGAGTGCAGCGACAGCTCGGGGCAAACATATATGAAGAGTCTGCAGAGTGTGAATGAACACAGCAGAGGGAACTTACACACCCCATTCAGGAGTATATAGATGGAGAACACATGATGTTTAAAGACACTGAGAAACCTCTGTGATATTCTTAATATGACAAAGACACTGAATAGCAGGATTTTTTACTGGAGTTTGTAAGAAAATAATCAACTTTCAACTCATCTACTGAGAGGTCAGAGGTCAGCTACAGAAGCCTGAAAGATTTCTTACTGATAAAGACTTCAGCAGAGCAGATGCTTGTAAAGATTCCCAGATCTGCATGTTGAGTGCTGAAAGTTTGATATAGTTGATTATACGGAATAGGTTGAATGAATCTGTTCACATGGATGTGTGTTGTGTGTGAGACTTGTGTGTCGTATGATGGACAACAACAAAGTAGCTTCTTGCACAGATGGCATGCATGTAGGATGCCTTCCTCTTCCTCATGTTGACATATGTTGTCTTTTCAAGACAGGCTGCAGCCTGTTTAAACAGGCCAGATTTGCAGGCCAGATCAGTGATGAAAGTATATATACCTGGTTAGTATTCGATACACAGCATATAGAGGCTTCAAATGGAGATCGATGGACCTTTATTGTCTTTTTAAAGGATGCCATGCTTGACCTTGCAGGTGATTCATCATCAGTCAAAGAATTTAAATGATTTCCTGTTTTGTCCTTGAACAGCTGACACAGGTGGGTTCATCTCTCTGGTCTAGCTCAGTTTTTCCATCGTATATGTGACACGAGTGTGCCAGACTCGCCCTCTCACCCGTCACAGTCAGCGCTGGCTGGGTTTGGCTTGGCTGGCACGCAGACTGCACAGTGGCGCAGCTGTGAGTCCACACTGCTCGTGCGCTCAAACACACACACACACACACACACACACACACACACACACACACACACACACACACACACACACACACACACACACACACACACACAGAAACAAAAAATACTCTTGGAAACAAAACACACACACGATTCCACAGAGCGGAGGTCTGTGCATTCCTAATTACTGCAGTGACATGGAAACACTACAAAGTAGAAAGCATCTGCCTTTTTTCCCCTCTCTTACATGTCAACACTAATGCCCTTTTCGAAAAGAGAAAGAGAGAGAGAGAAAGGGCCAATTTAGCACAAACCATCTGTCTACTGTAGTGAGATAATACATCTGTTATACTGAGGGGGAACAGCAATGTAGAGCTGATTTTTACCGATGCATGGAGGAACCTGGAACAAGGGTACATGTCTCGTTACATCACTTTTTACACCATTTTGCCTTTTTAGGTAGTTTAGCACTTAGAGTTTGTACTCCCAGAAGCATCAGACACAAATGCACGCTTGCGCACACACACACACTCACACACACACACACAGGCCACGTGCTGTACTATCCAGAGCGGTGTTGGGTCTCTTCTGTTATCTCAACTCCAGCTATAAAATCCACAAACATGAACAGTCACTCTCTCTCTTTGTTGAATATTAATTTGTCCTCCATTTCCCTGAGCTGAGTGAGAAAATTCCACTACTGTATATTTAAGGTTCTCTTTGTGTCTCGAACCATTTATCTAACTCAAAATCCTCATTTCATGCTTCTTTTTTTTAAAATCATGTTTATCAGATATTTCTTCTTATCCGTTGGTATCTTATTATGTTCTTCCGGTCCTCTGAATTCGAAACCAAACTTTAGTTGCACATTAGTCACCTGCTAGAACAAAATCCCTTTTAAAATTTTAAATATTCACTGTTTTACACCATGAAATATTCAATAGCATCCATTTAATGGCTGTTACAGTGGTCAGGTCAGGAAGAAAGTGCAGTGCAGTTGGTTTGCTGAGTGAGGGGAAAATACAGGGAGAGGTTGAGGCATGGATGGATGGACCGCTCTCTTTCTTGCCCTTTATTTTCTTTCTCTCTTTTTTTTTTTTTTAAACTGGAGCTATGGCCCCTGCAGCCAGAGGGCCACAGTTGAGTCTGCAGAGTGCC
Organism: Lepomis macrochirus; assembly: GCA_024633595.2. Classification (NCBI taxonomy): domain Eukaryota; kingdom Metazoa; phylum Chordata; class Actinopteri; order Centrarchiformes; family Centrarchidae; genus Lepomis; species Lepomis macrochirus. The sequence goes on along the minus strand of JALXJV020000018.1, from coordinate 14,194,241 downwards.
TCCATATCTATGGCTCTCTGCGTTAATGTCCCCTGAGGCAGAGGCTGGCGCTGGGCCCTGCTCAGACTCCAGCCGAGCCCATCTCCGCCCAGACCACCACTGCGGCCTCTCGCTCTGACTCCTCTGCCTCTCCATCCATTATGCAGCCAATAGTCCCCAGCTGCAGCCCTCACATCTCTCTATTCACCCCTACATTTGATTCTCTCGCTTGCATACTCTCTCCCTGTGTCGGCTTTAGTTAGTTCACTCACTCATTCAGACACTCGTTCAGTCATGAACCCAGTAATCATGAACAGCCGCACATTCATGCAGGACACATAAAACCGCCACCCGTGTACTCTGTTATTGAAGTGATAGACTGAATTGAGTTTTAATTGAATTTAGATACATCTTCATAATTGCTGACAATCATTACACAAGATATTTACAGTCATTATGAAATATTACAATTGGAATTTACAGAAACTTTGTACAAAATATGCCTGACTTCAATGCCTGGATAGTGGGGTCCTTGTTTAGTCATTTCTGGAGAACAAAACATTGACCCAAAAGTCACTGGTGTCTGGAAGTGCTTTAGTTTCAGCAAGTAGATGCTTTTAGAGTCCATTAAAAAGAAAGAAAAGAGAGAAAAGTCCAAAAAGTAGAGAGTCAGCAAAGTTGTGAATTGTATTTTTCTTTTTTCCTCAGTTAAATTGCTCTTTTTCTTTTTTTTTTGACTGAATGGAACATTTGATCTGTAATTCAACTGCAAAAACAACAACGGAGACCCATTTAAATAGAATAAATCCATAATATTTACACAATAATGTGAGTATTGATTTATAAAAATGAATCATCTGTTTTTCTTTAAATATGATTTATGTTTATCTACAATTTTTTTTCAAAACAGAAACCTAATCACAATGAAACGCATCATACTTCTATCATTCAATTCTACTGATAATGATGATTGTGGATTGCCATATTTATGCAGCAACTCTGGTTGCAATGAAACTCAGCTCATCTAGCAGCAAAGTTCTTACACCAGCTTAAGTCGTGTTAAAGCCATTCTGCGCCTCTGAAGCTCCTCACACGATGGCAGAAAGCATGGAGGAGTCAAATGTTCTCTTTAGAAAAATAACACATAGTGAAATGGACTGTGAACAGCACAGCAAAAGCAAAACATAAACTTGGCCAAAGCGTCAGTGTCCAACAGTTCCGCTCTTTCGCCGGCAAATATGAGACTTTCAACTACTGAAGAAGCGTTTTCTGTTCAGCATTGGCACCATTAAAGCCCCACAGGGATGTCCAGTGAAAAGAGCGCCCCCCCCCCCAACGTGTTGTCATCCAGCGACGCTCAAACCATCCACCCAGGTGGGCCATGCTAAGCCACAGCTGCAAAATGGTAACTGACAGACTAACCTCAACTAGTAAAACTAAAATGCTTTGCGCTTCATCATCATCGTGACTGAGATGCAAATGAAATCAAACATAAGCATGCTGTTAAAGGATGTTTTTGATATACAGTAATTATAGGAAAATAGACTATCAAGGATGACTCCTTTAAATCATTTATAAAGCTTTCCTGGATGCAGACAGCTTGGCTACGAAGTAAATAGATACTAAACAAAACAAATCCTTAAAGTATATGCAAACACAAGCATAAATATTTGATCCACAGAGAGTAAGCTACGAATGACAAATATTAGTGATATATTGAAATTCTGGAACAGGCACCATTTCTGTCTTTTTAAAACTCGCTCTTCTTTTTTGAGTGTTTGTCAGTCGTTTTAAGGTGTTTCCCAAATCCTAAGAGTCACTGCTGACTGAAGTGTTGGGTGCTGCTGCAGTCCATCCAAAAGTCTTTGCATTCTTCTCGCTTGTCTGAAATGAACCAGCAAAAAAGTTGGTGCACTGTTTATCGCTCATTCGCTCTCTCACACACACATCATCTCTCTCTCTCTCGACTTCTCAACTTCCCTAAATGCCCCCTCCCCCCCGCTTCTTTGCATGCCCGCCACAAGCTGGCCGGCGGACGCCGCCAGGTTTAATGGACGTAGTAGAGCCAGTAGACGACGTTGAAGAAGGAGAAGACGGTGGGGAAGATCATCCTGGACCACTTATCGATAGAGTTCACGTCGGACAGGTCTGGGATGTTCACCTTGAGCTGGGAGGCCCGTCTCCGTAGGCGCGACTTCTTCTGGGCATGGCGCTCCAAGGCGCTGTGGCCATAGTTCTGGCGGGCCATGGCTGCCCTGCGGTACTGCAGCGTCGAGCTATCATAGGCCAGCATGGTGTTGCGGGGGTCTCCGGGTGCTCCCAGGCCCCGGGACAGATCCCCGGCACCGCCCATCTCATTCTTCATCTCCAGGGTGTTGAACAGAATGTTTTCGTCAGGAGTCATCTGTGTGAGGGTGTAAAAACAGGTGGAGCCATGAGAAGTTACTGCCAAAGGGAAATCTTAAAGTGTTTTTAAGTTTAAATTAAGTCTACTAAAATGATTATTCAAAACAGGTACAGCTACAACGATCATTAAATAATTCACTGTGTAAAAAATACTGATGAGGTGCTCGAATGGGTAATGCAAATGAGTCAAAAATTGTTGTACTTACAGTGAAGAAAAATTCTAAGCACTTTAAAAGCAGTTAGTAAATCATTGATCATCTGTCAATCAATATCTGAGTGATAATACGACCACAAGACTATGAGATAACATTCCTGGAAGAGCACAACGCACTCCACAAACTAAATCTCATGGAGAAATCTTCATTGTCATCTCAGAATTTCAACCAGAGTATGATTAAAATTCTGCCGATTCACAAGACAAACTGAATAAAAAAAGAGAAAGCAAAAGGAAAAAAAAGGTGACAGGAGAAGGTTGAGAGAAATAGTAAAGACTTTGCAAAGATGAAGGAGAGGCTAAAAAGGTTCGGGGCAGGTCAAGAAAGGCGTTGTGGGAAGTGAATTCGGATCAACATTTCTTCATCCATAGCCTGACTTCTGGGGAAAAACATCCCTATTATCCAATCCTGTCCCGCTGTAAATGGAGCTTTTGTATTTTGTTGCTTTTGTGTAACTCACTTTGAAGCGAAGCCACTTACTTAGTTGGCACTATTCATCCAACTGCAAATGAACTCTTTCTCTTTTCTGACGATCTATTCTCTTTTTCAATTGCTTCCCTTAGTCTTAAGAGAATTATCAATTGCCTTTGAGATTGAATAGTATTTGAGTCTAAATGATATTATCTTAAAAGGAGCTACTGATGTTTTCTTCTCTCTTGCCATATTTGTCATTTCCCATCAATTTAGATACAGCCCAAGTTAAGGTTAAATTAATGCCTGCAGAAATCAAACTGCTAAGCCGTGTTTGTCAGGAAAATGCATGAAGAGCAAACCAAGAGAGGGAAAAAACACAATGGTGGGAGTGATGATCAAAGTTGCCTTAAAAATCTACAGAAATCAAATGCACAAAAACTATAGCATTTTCCTCTGATCTGGATTGATTCAGATTGATGACATTGTTAGTTTTGACTTTCAAAACCTCCAGTACCTTATTTCTTTGCTCGCCTAGTCCTAATGCGGCATCGTCCACAAAGATGGGATCCCACATCGAGTCATATGCGTCAATTTCCCTCTGTTTCATTCTGGCATACAGACCATCATCTCTCTGAACTACATTTCCCACCAGCCACTGCAAGCATACAAAATCAGCACTGTTACTTAGGGGAAATCGTAGCTTGCCACACTCAGAAGGAAAGGGTGTTTTATTTTTCTATGTTGCTGTTGTTCCTGCTAACTTTAGCAGCTGAATGAAATTTAAAGGGAATACTTTGACATCACAGCCAGTGATATTTCCAAGGCACCTTGCCCTTTGAGAGACACAGAAATATGGAGATAAAGTATAAGCCAATCATTGCTTCTGCATTCACTCTTTCAGATCCTAGTCTGAGTAATAAAGTTGATACAGAAGGCTAAACCAGTGAGAAAACGGAGAGCTACAAGTAAAGAGTGCTGGTAAAGGACATCAAGCATTGATCACAGCATCACATTGACCTTGAGAGGAGAAGTCATTTGCTCCCACAGAAACAAACACACACATTAACCAACAGCACAGATACCTTTAGAGAAAGTTTGCCTGCACATATACCTTGTTGGGGTCGGGTCTCAGCTTCTCGTTATTGGCTGTGGCTGCTTTCTCAGCCGCCTTCTTCTGTCGCTGGGGGCCCTGGCCGAAGAAGATGTAGTTGACGAAGGCGTACTCCAGCAAGGCCAGGAAGACAAACACAAAGCAGCCCATCAGGTACATGTCAATAGCCTTCACGTAGGGGATCTTTGGGAGCGTCTCTCGCAAGTGGGTGTTGATGGTGGTCATAGTCAGCACCGTAGTGATCCCTGGATACCACAGGTCACACGTTTGGAAAGAAAGTGAAGTCTTTAGATGGTGTAAGACATTTTTACCATCATCTGTACAATAAAAAAACAAGATTGTCAGTTTAACTAAAGGTTATATTGGATGTTTGGAAGGTTATACGGATCTGTCAGTCCACCTCTTTGGTTGGATAAAAATGAAATGACATTTGTGGTTTTGAGTGAAATGTCTCTGCTGTTGCATGAATTTTCATAACATTAATAGTAGCCTACAAACATAAATTTTTCCCTCAGGACAAATCATATCCATTTTGGTGATTCAATAACTTTTTGTATAGTGCCATCATCAAGCCAAAATACCTGCAAACCAATTGCATTCCATTACATCAGTACTTTGTGTCTAGTGCTAATTAGCAAATGCTAGTATACTACCACGCTAAACTAAGATGGAGAAGAACATTATAACTGCTACAATCAGCATGTTAGCATCGCCAGTTTGAGCATTTTAGCATGCGGACAATTAACTCAACACATTGCTGTGCCCAAGTACAGCCTCACAAAGCCACTAGCACAGCTGTAGACTCTCAATCTGTGTCTAAAATCACTCCCTGTTTACAATGTTGTGAACTATATTTAATTTCTGCCATTTTATTTTGCCATTTTATTAAGTGTCAAAATTCCAAATGCGTTAATGCATGCACCATAGATTCTTTTCTGCTACTAATGCAACTCTTTGTATTTTAAAGATAAGAATAAATTACAGTCATGTGACTCATTGTGTGACGGCAATGACACAAAATAGTGATTATGTCCGAAATCTAAATTTACTGCTCACTAATAATCAGTAGCCTAAACTAATGTGTCAGTTATAAAGGGAGTAGTGAATGAATGAACAAGGGTGTGTTGCTACACTGGAATTTGCCCTACTTCAAAATAACATGAGCTTTCATGTTTATCATATACATTATATAATATTTATTTAGAGCACATACATAGGCCTGAAAGAATGGGAAACCATATGGAAAGATCCCTCGAAACCTCCTGAGACTGAAACTGTGCATGTGTGTTTGTTTCATGTGAGTATAGTTTTTTATCTGATCATGTGTCCAAATGGACAAGGAACAAACTGTAGGCTATGAAAAAAAGCAGTGTTGCCACTGTAAACATATGCTATTAGTCACAGCTCGATTCACCTGTATTTTTGGACACATTTTGTTTGATACATTAGTCATCTGCATGCACAATCTGCATTTGGTCAGATTCACACGTATTATAAATAACCCAGCAGCCAGCAGTGTCACTGTAGCATGGAGGTTCATCTCTCGCATTGGCTGTGCTCGCCCGCCGCACGTTCTCAGGACACTGGGAGGAGGCAGATCTTTAAATCACATTAGCCTCTGAACGCACCGTCTGGGGCTCCAACCCGCATGTGTCCCACTCCAGAAAACAAATGGTGTGTGACAAGAACAACGCACATAAAGCTCAAAGCCATTCCCTCTGCTGCTCTGACCTGTCATACCCAAGTTTAACACTAAAGGGAGCTTTCACTTTACTATCAGTGGCAGTTTGACATTGGCGTAAAAACATTAACTCTAATGCGTGAGGTGCATTTAAGCAAACGTTGCCACCTTTCATTCGGCTGTAATTTAGCTGTGATCTGGCTCTGATAAGCTGGGATCTCCGACCAATGAGAAGTTCCGATAGAGAGACAGGCAGAGAGAAAGACAGCACGCTTCAAGGTCGAGCTGCAGCGCTTCTCGCTCTGCATGAGTCATGCATATAGTCATCTCTGAACAACAGACATTTAGCCAGGCAGACACACACTGCTATCACTCACATGCTTAGAGCAAATGAGAAAAAAAGGAAGTGCTGGGAAAATAAAGAGTCAACTCAGAGATCATGATGGACACAGTAATGTACAGGTCAAAACCAAGTCTCAATGCATGTTGAATGGCTCTTTTTATGGTCTGTTATCATTTAGCTTTGGGTTTTTTCCCAGGGTCATTGTTCAGCAGTGGCGAGGCGATCCTACCCAGGGCCACTCTGGCAGCCGAGGCGTCGTAGTTGATCCAGAAGGAGACCCAGGAGAGGATGGTAATCAGGATGGAAGGCATGTATGTCTGCAGGATGAAGTAACCAATGTTCCTCTTCAGTTTGAAGCTGAGGGACAGGCGGGGGTAGGAACCTGAAGGAGACACAGGGAAGGGAAGAGCAAGTGGGATAGAAATAGCATTTTCTCAATGACGCTCACTAAAAGCTGTATTTTCCATGACTCTATGAAACCTGCCATGTCAGTCCCCAATATCAACTTTTATGGATTATAACTTCCATGGAATGTTTTTCTTTTACAGTAAATGTTTTCTCATAATAGCCTGCATTCAGCTCAACGTAGTAGCCAGTACATGTGAAAGCCTGCTACTGCAAGGCCAAACAGCCAAGCTGATTGTTGTGTGTGTACCTGTAGAGAAGACCACGTTCTTGGAGATGAGTTTATAGTCGACAATAGAGAACTGTGGCAGTTCTATTCTGTCGACACCGGACACTGCTCCATCTCCACCTCGCCAGTAAAACTCAATATCATCTGTGGTGTAGCCATCTGCAGAGGAGAAACCAAAGCCCAGATGCTTAGAGACACATGATCCTTATCCATTACTGGTCTATACCACATCATCATGGACGGTGTAGTGCAGTAATGTTAAATATCACTGTCAGTGGTTTTGTGTGTTTTCAGCTCATTCACTACAAATACTTCTAAACATTTTCTAGAGCTCTCCCGCAAGGTTCACAAAGTACATCTGTGGGTTCACAAGATGATTAAGAAGTTTGGGAAAAATGAGAGGAAAAACATTTTGGCTACATTAAATTATGTATGTTGGGGGATTTTTTTCAAATTAAACAAACTGAGAAGAGAAGAATCTCAAAGAATGGCTTGAAGAAGATATAATTATGCAGACTTTAAATATGTGTCACAAGTTTGCTTTGTTTTAAAGTGCAGCAAGCCAAAGAGGTTGGAAATCATTAAAGCATACACACACTTTAAGTTTGATTTTACAACTACCAGGTAGCCATTGGTTTACATTTATTTTATTACACAAAGAATATAAATTTACAGCGACTTGAAACGTGCTTCAGATTTGTAAGCCACCACAACATTTATCTAACTTTTATTTTCATCAGAAATCAGTTTGCATGATGCATGATAATGCAGTAGCAAGCATCATCGCTTGCACCAAAAAGGAATCTTTGACGCAAAAAATGTGTTGGCTTATTGTGCATTTTTTATATTAGACTTTCCAACAACATAACTGAGAATCCTTAAACACAGCAACAAGCAAGATTTTTCAGACGGGTTTCTGTTCTCCTCAACTGCATCACCAATACAAACAAGTAAAGTTCACACAAAAATGTATCATGTGTTATGGATAACCGGATTGTTCTCATAACCTGCTTACATCAACTTGAAACGATGGCTGTAACTGCCAGGTAGGAAATATTTTAGTATGCTGTAACTGCCAGGTAGGAAATATTCTAGTATCCTGTAACTGCCAAGTAGGAAATTTTTTAGTATTCTTTGCAGAATGGCTGACAGCAAGGTAAAGTGTGATCCTTATGGTGAGTCTCTTAAAAGAAAAACAAAGCTTTGAAGCTTCCCTGAAGCTTTTCAGTTTAAAGGAGTTACATTTTTTACATAACTGTACATATATAGGAATCTATTATGGGTATTTATAATAGAGAGAAAAACTCAAATACATATAAAAGACTAAAGACTAATGTTGGGAGCAAAACAGTCTGCAGCTGCAACTCTCCATTTTGGGTCAAACAAATTTTAAAGCTACATAACACTGTGAGCAGCAGAGATTTGGAGCTCGATGTGTTAGTTGCACATGGATGGAAACCTCTGCAGTTTGCAGTCAGTGTTGCAGACTGTCACTGACACGAACAGCGTTGCAGGCAAACAGCAAGCAGCCATCTCCCTGCCCTGAGTTCCACTTTGTCTGCCTCGCACTCAAAATAGAGTCAGTGACCTATTCAAATGTGATGAATAATTAAGCTTTGATTTTAAAAAATGAACACATATTTCTTTGTTGCTCTGGCACTGGCATTCAAGGTAAAGTTAGTCATGGTGCTCGTGTTGGGTTGTTATTGGTTGGACAGGCAGCTAACTTCACCCATAAGCCTTTTTCACAGCAGACATTTTGACTTGTCACAAAAGCACAGGTGTTACGAATAATACCAACAAGTGCTTCGTTCTATATGAACCTGCATTCACAATACCAAGACACTGAACAGCCATCATTCATTTTACTATTTACACCTGTGTTTTATTCTGCTGTCAAAATGTCTGCTGTGAAACAGGCGTATCGGGTCTTCTATCTCTGATGTAGGTGTGGGAATGTGCATGTTGCATCACTTAAGGTTGGCATTAAAAGAAAATAACCAACAATGTATTAGTCATCCTGTCTGAGGCCATTTGTTTCTACTGAAGATGTAAATCTTTAAAAGAGCTGGGCACAGTAGCTTTTAGCAAACATTCCTCAAAGTGGAAATTTGCATTTGTTGGGGACTATTTTCAGCTGTGTATTAATACACATTCGGTGCTCTAGTGAGTATTTACAGCAGCAGGATGGTATATGTGTGACTGACTAAAAATAAACTACAGTGTCCATGTTTTTCGCAATGAAGAAACACATCACACACTGCACTCGTGTGGCTTGTCGTGTTTTTTGTGCATGTTTAAAGTTATGTAGCACATTTGCTAGACTTTGGCTATACAGGTGATTGTTACCAAAATCAGTTTATTGTTAGTGTTGGTCTTTTCATTATGTTTGTCGAAAATAAGAAAAGTATAGATGATCACAGACCCTATCTTTTAATGGTTGCATTTCTTGCCCAGGTCTAATAAAACACAAAAACTGAATACATCACACCCCTCGTGCAGCTGTGGAGCATAATGTGGTTGATACTGAAATTGTATACCAGCAGACGCATTTGATGCTGAAATTGTACACCAGCAGATGTACTAAGCTCTCCCTCCACATCTGCATTATCATCATCCGAGCCTTGTACAGCCCCGCATCACCCCAATTAGAGCTGAGTCCACCATGCTGCTTTTTTGATGCACAGCTCAGTTCAGTTCTGATCAGCCATGACGGGCAGCGATCAGGGTGCCGAGCAGTCTGGGCGAGGGAAGTTTCGGCATGAAGAGCATCCTAAGGGAGACTTTCATGGCCTGTATATAACTGGTGATTCAGTTTGTAGCTCTGTTACTTCTCGACCATTGTCTCTGTATGTTTTTGGGAAGATGTTAATCTTACGTGACGTGAGGAGAGAGACAATGCAGGTTGAGCTCTAGGATTCGCACACATATGTGGGTGTGCTTTTTCATGTTAATGTATGCAATACAATACATCTTTAGTGTTGGAGGGTAGAAATCAATTATTGCTCAGTGCAGCCCAGCATGTGAGACAAGTGGCCTGAGCCGCAGTAGTGAGCTGCTGATGTATCAGGGGATCTGGGGTTTTAAGACTTGTGTCTGTTAAAAATGCATCAAGTTTATCAAGGGAAGTGAGAGTTCTCTGGGCTCATTAGTCTGAATAAAATAGCATGCTCTGGCATGAAGCGATTCCAACGTTAAAACCATTGCCAGTTAATCCATATGAGAGCAGATACTGCCTGGTGATCAAAACTGGAGCTGTGTGTGTGTGTGTGTGTGTGTGTGTGTGTGTGTTGTGTGTGTGTGTGTGTGTGTGTGTGTGTGTGTGTGTGTGTGTGTGTGTGCGTGTGTGCTGTGTGTGTTTTGTGTTGGGCTGCCTGAGAGAGGAGGAGGAGAAAAAAAAGAAAGTATGAGTGATGGAGAGGGAGATAAAAAGGCTGGAAGAGGGAAAAAAAGAAGAAGATGAGACTGCAAAGAAAGGAGATGAGAAACGGAAAGAGAACGATGAGGAGGGAGATGGCGAGCATAATGGGGGAGGAACAGCGAGAGGCGGTTCTGACCCGCGCTGTTTTTGTGCTGCTTAACGCTGCTGGCAATAGTGTGATCAAACCCGGAAAGACTGAGCCCTACACCACATCCCAGCCCCATAATCCTTTTCTCCGGGGACCCAGATAAAACACGCAGAGGACCTCGTCTTTCCCTCTCATGTTCCTCCACGCTCCCGCCCTCCCTCGACTCGAGAACGGCAGATCACGTACAATTACAAACTCCATGTGAAATGAGCTCTTTGTACTGTATAAACATGGAGGCAGTTTTTCGGGAGGAGGCTGCACATAACATCCTCTATCAGCAAATCCCTGAAACACTGGACCTAATCAGGCTCCTCCACGCCTTGGGAAGCCACTGCAGTTGCAGTTGAATTAATTAGGCTGGATGTTATCAGTCAGTGAGCCATTAGTGATGTTCCTCTGCTTGATGCATATCTCTTGATATCTCATCAGCCTTTCTCAGCATTTTACATGCAGTCTTATCAACCTTCCCTCTACCTTGCCACCACTGGGCTGGCAGACTGTTTTGAAACCAGATTTTATAGCTACATGTGTACGTGGGATCCGTTTTATGTTACGTCCATGTGTGGGTGTGAGAGGTTGTCAGGAACGACCGTACTTACAGCTTTCGATCTCCAGGGTGCAGTTTTGCTCATCCAAGGGGTAGCGGCGCAGGTCCATCATGCAGGCTGCAGTTGTGGTGATCCTACACACAGAGTGGGATAGAAAATATTCATCAAAGCGCCAGCCGAAGGCAGCCAAGAGCAGCTCGATTAATTTAATTTGACCTTCACTACAGAGTCCAACGTGCACTCTCAAAGCAGGATGATGACAAACTTAGGAGCACCTCATATGGAATCATTCCTCCAAAAACAAGTTCAAATGTAAAGTGTCATCAAATAGGTGAATCAAGATTAACTCCAAATCAAATGCTCGTTGCCAAATCTGAGAAAAAAGATCGACTTAAAAAAAAAAGGAAATAAAAGTAAATTAATGACTGGGTTTCCTCTGTCTGCCCTTTTTATATATATTTTCTGTTTTAAGGGTCTCAATCTCCTGCTCTTCCCTACAACTAACTCAGTGCAGACAGTACCACCTTCTGTCTGCACCTTCATGTTTTATAACACCTCTCTTCTGTGCTCTGCACTGGGTCCCAGCTCCTGCTGTTGGCCTAAAAAGCTACAAAAAAACTTCTTCCTCTATTTATGGCTGGTTTGATGCCTTTTATTTTACCATTTTATCCTTATCTTTTATTTGCCCTTTTGTCATATTTGTATAATTGTTGGATTTTTGCTTTTGCTTTTATTTTAAAGTAAAAAAGACAATAAACTGCTCTCATTGGATCACTGTGTATAAATAAAGGTTCAATGAATGAATAAATGGAATTTTGTAGCAAGTGATTTACTAAGTGAAACCTTTTTTTTCCTTTATTAGATGTCCACAGATATTCAGGGATCACCTGAACTGTGACATGACGTAAACATTTGCGTTTTTTAGTTTGCAGCATTTTATAGATCTTTATCACTTGAGCTAAAGTCCATACTTCCAAGTAACGATAAACAGGTTTTGAGAAAGTAATTTGTCCACACAAGAAAACTGCCAAAATGAAGTATACAAAATAGCATGTATACTAAAACACCTTTTTTAGTATGCAGTTTGGAATTGGTTTTATTTTTGTCCCTAAGTGTCCCATAAACACAGAACAGGGTTCAACCACTGTTCACACAGTCGTGTAATAAAGCCAACGAGTGCGAGACAGCCATGTCCGACAGGTTCACTCAGAGCGACGTACTTCCTGTTGCACACGACAAGTTGGCCAGAGATGAGACGGGCTGGCAACCGGCCGTGCCAAACCCCTGAGGCTGTCTGAGAGAGACTGGACACACAATTTAACTACTGGGACTAAATCTAGCATCCTAGACTTGCAAGAGAACTTGTAAGAGAAACCCCCCCTCCCATACTACACACACACACACACGCACACACACACACACACACACACACACACACACACAACACACACACACACACACACACACACACACACACACACACACACACACACACACACAAACACTGACTGATCTAAAACATGGCAGCATCATGCAACCATTAATAATAATAGCAGCCTGTGGGAGAAATCCCAGTAGTATTCGTCGTAACCTTGGCTTCCCCTTGTCATAACTGGTTACTATCCATTTATCATTCTTTTGCTTTAGTGGTTTACTCATTCATAATTGACAATGAAAATGGTCTACGAGCAAAAAAACCCAAATAATTTTAACAGGTCATTTTTGTCTATTTTTGAATCCTAAAAGTCTAGTTTTCCTCATTCAAATGAAAAAATTGCCAGCACTATGAGATAATTTGAACACGTTTCTAATACACAGATTTTTTATTTATTTATTTATTTTTTACTATGGAAATCTGCCTTGTTTTTTGTATGAAGATACAGACACTCAATTTAGAAAATTCTTTAAATAAGTTGGCTTGTAATGGGAGCAGTTTTACATAAAATTAGATTTTTACACTTATTTTGAGAAAATAAGAGAAGAGAAGATCAGATCTAGCAGGAATAAACATATTATAAAGCAATATACTATGTACGTATCATGATGTAGTAAATTTTATAGAAAATCAATTAAGAACCGTTTTATCAATAAAATAAAAAGGAGTGTCTGTTTTTGCTTCATCCAGCAAATGAAATACACACAATTGCTGCAATAATCACATATAACATCCAATGTTACAATAAATTCTATCATAAGTCCTGCTCACTCTCAACATGGAACATAATACATCCCGAGATGTCAAAGGGAGAGCTGCCATGATATAAAAAGTATGACACAATTTCTAAAAGTGCAGTGACAAATTTGTTTTGTCTGATGGTATATCATCATATCACCCAACACTACCTTGTGTGATAGATATTTTTTGCAAACCATAAACAGCTAAAAAAACACTGTGCATTTAGACATGCTTCAAAACTATTCCCTGCTTAGAAAATAAGAATATGCTGTAGCGGTAAAAACAAAATCACAATACGTTCCCCTCTTAACTTCATCGTAACTACAAACTTATCTTGAAGAGTGCTTTGTCTTTAATAATTAAGAGCCAAAGTTTATTTGAAATCCTTCTACATAGGACTTGCAGCTCCCCTGGGCCCAGCCTGGCAAGTTTAGGATTTCATTTTTTGAGACACACAGTCTTTCTCTCTCACACACTCAGGCTTTCACTCTCTCTCTCTGCCTCCTTTTTCTTGCTCTCTGGGCTCTTATATAAGAGCCAGTTAGCAGGGCCATGGTGCACTGGGGGATTAACACAGGAGTCTTATTTCTGTCCTAGTTTACCCCTTTTATGGCCACAACTTACTGGGATGTTGCGCTCACTCATCGCTCATCATCACCACCCCTAAATCATCACGGTGGCGAAGGAAGCACAAGGGGAAAAACGGAAATGAGGCCAAAATGGCAGGGGTAAAAATACCAGCCTATTTATAGCCCACCTACATCATCAGCAGAAGTCTCAAAGCTTTTTTGTCTGAGAATCCACATCACTGATCAAGAGCTGCTTCTGCATCCCCTGGCCTAGCTAGCACGTCCAATACCCATGCTAACAATTAATAAACAGCTAATAAGGAGGGAGGAGGAGAGACGGATAAGGATTTCTCTGCAGGATTCCCCTCCCCGTCTTCGCCTCTCCTCCTCCTCCTCCTCGTCATCTCCGCTGCAGCGAGAGTCTGCCGTGGACCTCTGCAGCAGCAGCGGCAGTGATCATGAAGCACAGGCTTGTTTGCTCTTCATCAACATCAGGGCCGGTCCTCGCTCTCTCATCCCAACCTGCCGGAGGAGAAGCCACGCTCTAACAGATCACGCAGATTCAAACACGCTACATTTGCTCTGCGTCGGAGCTAATAGGACATGGACCTCTAAAAAAAGGCTGTTTTGTTTGTTTTTTTTCTCCTGTGCATGTTCCCTCACAGTTCAGCCTGGGCTATGTGTGTGTGTGTCTGTCTGTGTGTGTCTGTCTGTGTGTGTGGACCCCCCCTAAGGCAGCCTGTGCACCTTTATTCCAAATGACCTTGTTTACGGACATAACACAACCACCACAAATTCCCAGACAGAATCTCATTTCGAGGGAGCGTCACAGCAGAGACCGAATGCAGAGAGAGATTTTCGCGAGCAGGTTTCAAAATCCTGCATTCCTTTAATTAAACTGACGTATTATCACATGGACACTGTAATGGAGTTAAAAGTTAAATTAAGATGGAGAAGCTTCCTCCATTTTGGATAGAGAGCCCGTGTTGAGCTAAGAAAACGTGGCATGCAGGATTGTCTCTCCCTGCTCAGACACTGTTGCCAAATTTGAAAATAAAATGTCTGCAGTGGCAACAAAAAGAGTCCAGCGTGTGCCAAAGCGTGCCAAATCAAAAGAGAGCCTTCTTAATTTCAAAGTACAGGCATATCTGAACACGTTTGACACACACACCACCCTGCCTGATCAGTAGTTTGAGAGAGAGATGGATAACTTTGAAGGCGATGCTAAGCCCGTATTGATTGTATTGACAGAAAAAAAGGCTCATTTAAATCCCTCCTTTCCTCCACTCAGCAGCTTTCTCCTCCTGGCCATGCGATGTCATCTATTGAGCTGCAGAGTGGAACACTCCTCGCCCTGACAAAAGAGGACGTCAGTCTTCGTAGCACAAGGATATGTCCTCTCACAAAAGGAGTTACAATATTCACAGAGAAGGGGGGGTGAAGGGAGAGAGGAAGGAGAATCCTAACAATTTCTCCATTTTGAATGAAGTCTGACCTTCATGTATCTTTGTTTCTTTCTGGCTCTCCCTCTTCTCTCAGTCC
The DNA here is from genome assembly GCA_024633595.2 of Lepomis macrochirus. Lineage (NCBI taxonomy): Eukaryota > Metazoa > Chordata > Actinopteri > Centrarchiformes > Centrarchidae > Lepomis > Lepomis macrochirus. The sequence continues at coordinate 14,179,054 of JALXJV020000018.1, read as the reverse complement.
TTCTCTGTGAATCTTAAGTGACACGCATCAGGAGTCATGCACTGAATGTCTTAGGTCTTTTCCTCCTTTCCTGAATAAAATAAAAGGCTAGTTTTATGTTTTTATTTTTTTCTGTTGTATCTTCTTCTTGCAGACCTGGGTGGCATCTGTGTTATTATCTGAGCCTTTTTCAGGGGGCTGGGTAATTAGATCACACTGCCTCTCCCCGAGAGTCAAACCAAAAGTAAAGTGACAGTTGGGAGCACTGTTGCAATTTTCTGCTCCTCCTGGTAATAGAAGAGCAGGATTTAGCAGGATTGGGATGCACTACATATCCAGGGAATGAGGAGTAAACAACACACTCACCCTTCCTCCTCCGCGTGCACCCCAAAAATAACACTTGCCCACTCGCACACACCCACACATAGACCCAGATCCACACACACCCACACACACACACACGCACACACACAAACATCTAATGCCTCCTGCAAACTAAACAAGACTCTAATCTATTGGTGTTCCCCAGGTACAGTGTTAGTTAATTTCAGTTAGTTCAGCACAAATCCACGTTCACCTTTGAGGCCAATAATATGTTTACTTTTACTGCTTATTATGCAAGGATTTAGTGAGACAACATTGTTTCTTATAGCGTGACATATTTACTAGTGTCTAAGGTTTAAAAGAAGGCAAACAAGCAATAAAATTGATTCTGAATGCATGTTATTGTGTAATTTCAATAATATAATACCAACAGTTTGTACATTGTTAATAGACAGTTTAATTGTTTGGGTTTGGGCATGCACAGTGAAATTTAAAAAATGAATGGTCAAAAATGAAGCAATAACTTATATACAGTACATGAAGATTCCAACAGAGGTATATATATACATATATATATTTTTTTTTTAAGCATATATACACATATATATATATACATATATATATATATATATATATATATATATATATATGCATAAAATGCATCTTTAAAACTGAGATATTTTATATTCCTTAATATTGTATAGTCAAGTAGGGTTTAGTGCTGTTTTGGCTTTTGTTCTCCAGTTGTATATACTATCATTACTTTACAAATTACAGTTTTATATGATAATTTTTGATTTGCCTCACCTGTAGAGTTATCTGTATCTGTCTACGATGTACCTCAACTTCATCTGATCCACCTGACCCAAACATTATATCTAAATAAAATTTATTGAAAGTAAAAGGACCGTGTGCGGGAGCTCTCTCTTCTCTTACCTTCTTATTATCTCCTACACTCCTGTCCACAAGAAACTGTAGGTGTGCATTAGTTCTTACAGTCTAAATAGGAGATGGCTTTTGGTCCACATAGACCAAATACACCAATAAAGGGCTGCTTAGGTTTTTGCATCAGTAATAACAATAAAAAATAATATATATCTCTCACAGAGGTCAAACTATAAAATACTAGAGAACTTTTGAGAATATTTTACTGATAATGCAGGACTTTGGTTGTATTTCGACATTGTGGTGCTACTTTTACTTTTTAACTACAGGCTCTAAATATTCACTGACCTTTACACTGATGATAATGAGTAAATTCATAGCTAAACAGATAACAACACAGTCCTGCATTCACACACCCTGGTGTTCACATACAACCTGTTTTCACGTTGAGGACGAGGAACCTCGTCTCAGTTAGCCATCTCCTCCACATCCACTAAAGCCCTGCTGTTGCAACCAGCCGGCCCGTCTCTACAGGTATGTGTAAGTGTGCTCAAAGCGCACAGGCATCTGGCCAGGCTGACTCTGACAGAAGCTCATGTCTGGACTTGCTAGCATCAAATAAAACCTGGACCAAACCCCACGAACCAAATAATAGAGGTGCCGGGAGGCACCTGCACTGACAAGGACAACGTATCCGAGGTAACAACCATATCTCCCTGCTGCACGCACACCCTCAAAATGTACAACAACCCTCTCCTAGCCTCCATTGCTTTTTGGCTGTTATGCAAAAGTATGTGTTGGGTTTATATAATTGAGTCAGAGCGTCATAAATTGCATTTCTCGACTGTTGAAACAAAATGTAGCAATGAATAATCTGGTGCAGTGCAGATACCTAAATTTTTTAAGCGGTCTTTGCGCAAGAAGGGCATCTCAGTCTAGAGAGATAACGACTGAATGCTGCAACATCTTGAATTAAAAACAATAATCTCATCTTCTCAACGGGCACATCATCGGAGATCCTTTGCACAAGCGACACATACACACACACACGCATATGAAGAGGAGGCGACAGATCAGAGGAGGCGGCAGCACAGTGATGGACGGGCTGCGCTAGCCTGTGAAGTCAAATATGCAGCATCAGTACAAATACAGATTCAGTGTTTGTATTGAACTGCTACATTATTGATTATGAGTTATCAATTATGGATGATAGTCTCCTCAGAGGCATCACAGTCCGACACCACAAAGAGATGTCTTGAAGACGGGTTGAACCATCCTGCACAATCAGACTCAGACCTGCTTTATTATTGATCACAACCAATCAATTATTGATATTGATGATCATCAGGGGATGTGAAAGGATAAAACGTGAAGGCGTATACCTCCTCCCATACACAGCTGTTCAAGAATAATTCTGCTTTATTATAACTTAGGTCTTATTTTCATAACTGTGGCCATAATTTCTGTAGATATGGATAAAGATGTGTTAATAGTGTATTCACCAAAGATCTGAGAACACTGTGACAATCAGACTGGTTGTAAACAAGCCGATAGTTTAACGACATTATGTAAACCACTGGTTCTGGCTCATAACCACTTGCAGCCAAAGAAAAACTACTAGCAACCGCACACAGTCAAAGGGCTCGTGTGTCTATGAGCGGTTACAAAGAATGATTTCATTTCAATAGTTTGAACGGTGTTAGAGAACGCAGAGAAAAAATTCTCCAGTATTTCTGAAGAACAGCCATAATTTAAGAAAAGTTGGGAATAAAAAAAGAATACGGGACTATTTATTCACATGATCTGTTTTATCCAATTATTATATTATAGTATTATTTTTTAAATTTTACTTGACTTTTTTTTTAAATCTTGCTTACAATCTTGCTTATTTAGATTGCTGTTCCTTCTAAACCTTGCCAAAATGCTTTTTTATCTCATATGCTAACCACTTTGAATTGCATTGCTGCAGAAAGATGCTACAGAAATAAACTTGCGTTGCCATTTTGTTCTAATCTTGTTAATGATCTCAGAATGACCTTGCAACCCCTAGGTCACAAACCCCAGACCTAAACCACTTTTTATTTAAAAGTTGGGCACAAAATGTCTATAATCTACCCTCAGTGATAAACATAGAGAATTTTACAACAATTTTCCAATGCAATGCATCACAGCATTTATAGCCGCCGCTAATTTCCAATACTCATACCTAGAAGTGCTTTGGAGTAAGCTTATAGCTAACTGGGGGATTTGTTTTATCTCTATTTGACTGCTCGTGTTTCTGGATAATTTTTAGAGACGTTGCTGCATTCCAAGATTTCAGCTAGATAAGAATGATGGCAAAAAAATGAGACCCAAGTTATAAAAAACCCTAACCCAAATGATCCTATAACTGTATGTTGTGTCATACTGGGCAGGAATTTGAAGAGCCACAATAGTTTAATTTCAGAATAAGAGTTCATTAAACAGGCTCAATCAGACCCGATGCATCTGATACAATCACATTACTTCATTATGCATCGTGATCAATCCCCTAATGGTCATGACACAATAACAAGGGCAGTTGTAAAAGGCTTACCTGAGTCCATAAAGCACTGTGCCATCTGGGTGGAGACGTATCATCCTGTTCTTGACAGTAACGCCGTGAACGAAGGACTTCTTGTCGTTGAGGAAATAGGTGTCGGGGACCCACAGCTGATCCGCCACTCGGTTATCCAGAGTCAGGTTGTAGGCGATCTCAGAGTAGGACAGACGCTTGTCCCGCCATGCTTGCTGGAAGTACATTGTCAAGGTGTAGTCCTGGAGGACAGAAGGGGTTAGGGGTCCATTTAGTGAAGCTAGAGCTGGACTTCAAAGATAACAAGTCTTTCAGGTGGTACCCTAATATGTCTTATTTCCACTGTCATGTCAACTGGGAAACACGTCAAGCACCAACAGCGTGTTATCCCACGCTTACGGCTGAACTTGACACCATGGATGTGTCACAGCACGTTGTATGGACACCATGTAGAGGGGTGACTTGATTCACATGACTAGACAAAATCAAAAAACTCTTGAGTCAGCTAACGTTAGTCGACACCTAATTGCCCAGATCCACTGTGTTTGAACCAATCTGACATCATCTTATCAAGTTGCAGGAGAGAACCATGAAGAGCTATTGTTTGTTGTTAAGCACAAGTCAGAAGAAAATGTTACCAAAGATAACTGCCGTTGCGTACAAAAAGTATGAACAATGTCAACAATGACTTGTTTAGGACTTGATACTCAAAGTTCAGGACTTGGGACTTGAGTACAAAGACTTGAGACTTGCAAAACAATGACTTTGTCCCACATCTGCTGCATAGTGAGAAGGTCAGCCAAAAGGTCGCTGGAGGTCTAAAAGGCCACAGTCTGTACTGGGGGCCATGGTGGCTGGGGGTTGGGGGGTTAATATTCAACTGTGCTCACTTAATTTTGAGACCGTAACCAGAGGGAAACTTTCTCAGCTGGCTGACTTGTCTCACACTAAAAATATCTGTTTCCACTCAACCAAATAAAGCCACTTTCTCCTTTATAGAGACAATACTCCCTCTAATGCAAATGGCCAGTAAATATCTGCTGCTGCTTGACCTCCCTATCTTTGTTTTGCTTCTAATTCTGTAAAACACACAACTGAACTACTGATATTCAGGAGAGAGTTTTCTAGATTAAATGTCAGTGAGAAAATTGCATCTATACTGTACAGTTTGTTTTTACACATGCTCAGAGATGTAGCAGTAAACTGCATCTCCTCCTCTCTCGCTCTCTCTTTTCTCAGTTTCTCACTCTTAAAAAAAGACTTACACCCACACAGCCACAGTAAAACACAGCACTGCAGTTGGATCTGCTCTGTTGCAGTGCATTGCAGTGCAATAGATGAATAGGAAAACAAATTTAAAAACATGGTCCGTGAAACGCGTCCTTTGAGTTTTTACTCCAAGTGGCAATCAGCATTACTTGTCACCGCGTTTCTATGTTTCAGGCCCTTTTTTTTGTTTATCATCACACATTGGCGTGACGCTGCAAAAGCAATTGCCACATTCATTCTTAAACTCTTATCATTCATTGCATGCAGTGTGTGCGCAACCAAAGCACTGCGTAAAAAGGGCATCTAAAAATACATGAGCTGCTGCCATGTTGATTTTTTCAGGAGTGAAAATTCAAGTGAGGACGGCCGCATCCTTATCCTGTTTTACAAGAGTTCCCACTGAACCTTCCTCTCACACTCGTTCCCTCTCTGTCTCATTATCAGCCTGTCGATCGGATGTCTCTATCACCTCTGGGATCGTTAGCTCCTGCCTGCAGGCTCAGTGTACTTCACCCACCGAGGCAGCATCTCCGGCAATGCGTCCCCGTCTTCACCACCATAATGATGAAGGAACACAGAAACACAAGAAGCTAGCATCGTCTGAGGGCAAGATGCTGTAAACCTCCCTCGGACTAAATTAGAAAACTGAAGCCAACAATATTAACTAGAGCCCCGTGGAAACAATGTGAGCAATGTGATTGTTTTGAAACAGAAATCATGTATCAATATGGTGTCACACACTTCCAGCAACAGTCTGTGTCTGTTTTTCTTTTTGCTTCACACTGTTTTTGGATTTGACCGCAGTCGAACATCCTTTGACATTTTGGTGGTAACAGTAACAAGGGAGTGTGAGTGTCTCTGTGTATCACACACACATTTTGTATTTTTGATGTTTGCAGTCAAAACTCTTAATTTGTATACTACATTAACAGGGTAGAATTTATAGCTGCAACTAACAATTATTTATCATAATCAAATAATAAAGTCATTTTTTTATTTAAGTCTTAAGGATCCCAGAAAACTTGTCCATTACAAATGTCCATTACAAATACCCAGTCCACGGTTTGTCAAAACTGCAAAAATATATTCCATTTAAAAAAGATACTAAAGTGAGAAAAATCCTCCAGAAAATGCTTCTGCTTCATAAATGACTTACATAAATCATCAGTTATCAAAATAGAGGTGGTTAATTATCTTTCTACCAACAAATCAATTAATTTACTGATGATTTCAGCACAAGCAGTATTTTTAGGTACAGGCTGTGTCCAAACTAATTTCCTCGTTCACTCACTGGATAATCAAGTTATTGTGTCAATACAGCCCAGTATCACAAATCAGAAAGGGGCTTTACAATCTACACACCCTCTATGCTTAGACCATTTAAAACCAAAGAAACCACAGAACAGAGGAGGGATCCTCTCCCAGGATGGACATGCAATACATGTTCTGTGTGCTAAATAAACCAAAATAGCAAAATTACAATATGGACAATCACTCACTCAGTAGTTTACGTTATAGTGGGCAGTAAAATGAGATTTGTTGTTTGTCTGGTTTACCCAAATGTCATTTTTGCATCTATTAAATGTGGAACATTGCACTGTGGGGTTATTAGGAAGAAGTCATATCTTTTTTTATCATTAATACTTTTTTCACTCCATTGTGGGAATGTTTGGGAATGTTTGTAACGAACTAACACTCAGAATCCAGACTTTCAAATGGCTGAGAGTAATTTAAGAGACTATATAATACATTTGGAGTGATTGTGGACACAGCAACAGGCTTTTTTCACAGCATACATTTTGAGTAATATAGTAAAAGCATAGGTGCTACTAATAACATTAATGATGGCTCTGCTCTATTTAAGTGCCCCACTAAGCCCTGAAAGTGTGACAGTGAGCCCCCATGCACTGTACCAGGACCCTGAAGCTGAAGCAGCTAAATGGAATTCAACCATTGTTAATTTTATTTTTTCCACCTGTCCCTTCATGTCTTTTGTGAAAAAGTGCTATTGAATACAAAACCTTTTGAAATTTTTCTCTTGTTAAGTTAACTGAGCTGGATTCAAGGTGGCTGCTCTCACTTTGTGTGTGCATGTGCGTGCATTTGGGTTTGAGAGTGTAGAGACACACAGCTCCAGCACAGAGAACACCCGGGCCTGCATGTTGCCTCCTGGCTCTGCTATAAGATGGCAGCGTAATTACAGGCTCACAGATGGTGCTGCTTACCTCCGCTCGGACATCACTTGAGCTCACGGAGGGACACAAAATACAGCTGCTGCCCCCCTTCCCCCCCTCCTTCGTACAGTCAAAGTTACTGTGCAAGAAATCTGTAGCGTAAACTACTGTACCGCCAGGGAGAACATTTTGCTGTATTCTGCTGCTGTGCAGAAACACAAAGCAGGAAAATCATGTTGTTTTCATGTAAACACACTAAATCCTTAACATCTGCATGTTCATTTTTCAACTGCAAATAAAGGAAACTTGTCAAACTCTGCAATACACATTTCTTGATCAAGCTGGTGCAGCTCTGACACTAAACATGAGCGTGAAAGCACCCAGGCACTCAATATATTTCGTGTTGAGTGTCTCTTCCTCGACACACAAGAGATGGAGGACTAGGAGCAGGTGAGGAGGATTTTGCACACACACACACACACACACACACACACCAAAAAAAAGATAACCGACAAACAGACCATCCCATGCTGGCGTGTCGGTCTCCAAAGCGACCTTCAGTCTCCTTGTCAGAAGCACTCCTCAGAAACTCCATTAACATCACACAGTGAGCATCAGTGAGGGAGACATCTTGTGGATAGGACCAACATTAAAAAGACAAAAAAAGAAAGAAGAATGACAGCACTGAATATATAAACAGGACGAAGATACAAACAAGGCCCGGCTAACTTAAAAAACATCAAGGCTGGTTGCACAGTGACAGTGTCTCACTACTGATATGTTTCTGGGCTAACAAACCCCCATTAAGTATCTGACAGAGTGACAACGGGTACATTTGTGTTTCCCTGAGAAATCTGACAGGCTACAGTTGTTACAAGACCTCCATTACAACTACATCAGCTGTCACAACCGACATGGGAGGGAGCTGCCAATAGACGAGCTTTACATGACGCAAACTGATCTGTTTGCAGATTTAGATCTGAAGAAGCAGCCGACGTCCAATCATTCACTTTGTTTCCATAAGGAAACCTTCTTTCAGTTCAATTTTGTGAAGTAGTTTTTTACGTTTGCTGTTGTTTATGAAAAGACATGACCACCAAAACAGTCAATCTCATATTCATTTTTATTACACTAATTCTCTGTGCCTGATTAAAAAAAGCAGGATGTGCACGTTCTGTCTTCTTCTTTTTAACCTTGCGCTCCCTTTAACAGCTTAAGAAATATACTTAACAGTTTATCAAGTTAATAGTTGACGTTTTCTAATTGTGCTTATAAACACGATTTTTAACTGTTTACATATTTCAAAAATTATTATTATTATTATTATTATTATTATTATTATTAGTAGTAGTAGTATTAGTATTCTTATTATTATTATTATTATTCATTTATCGTGTTATTGTAGTTTTATAACAATGTGTTCATAAGAGGTCCAATGGAGATAAACCTTTTCAGGGTCCACTTGACCTCAAACTAAGTAATGTCAGAAATACGTACATACAGCCTAGAAAGGTCCTGTTAAAATGTCTGCATATGATATTACATTAATGTTGTACACATGTACAGTGTACACATATTTAATGAAATCCCTCATATTATTTCCTCATATTTTTCATTGTTCGTTGCAAAGAGAAGAGTTACCACTCCAATACTTTTCTTCATATTGGGTTTTAATGACGTTAAAATAAAATAAAAAGGTAAATTTATTATTATTATTCTTTTTTTTCTTTTTTTTCACACTTACAGCATGTTCTGTGGGAGAAAGAAAGGCCAATTCCAATAAAACACAAGGGCTAAAAAAACATGAACTGTATGACAGTTAGCATCTGTGCTTCTGTCTCTCCTCTGCAGTCAGACGGCCACCATATTGCTAACGCTGTCGTCTGCTGGGTCCTGCTGCAGTGTGCTCCACCAGAAGCAGAGAAGAATATGTTGATAATAACAATGTCTACTGTGCACGTCTACAAGGAGGCGATTGGACGTTGGAGCAATAACAAGCTCTTCTGCAGACATCTCGGCCTCTTGTCTGTTTGCTTCCCATCTACAAGCTGGAGGAGACGCCACAGCACATCAGCTGGTCAAGCTGAGTTTATTCATTTGTTGTGCTGTGTGTGTGTGTGTGTGTGTGTGTGTATGTGTGTCCGGTTAAGTACAGGCTTTAAATTAACTCTTAGGGGTCAAGGGGGAGTTAGTGCATTCTGAATGAGTTGCCGTCCGTACACATCCCGAGGGGAGTGACAACATGGACGCCTTTATGACTCTCTTTCCAATTGGTCATTTTTCAGCTACTTAGCTTCAATGGAGAAAGTGCCTGACGGAATCATTAAGGGAGTCATCAGCACATTAAAGGCTTTTAATGGAGCTGGCTAACTTACTCCCTGTTTTAAGACATGCAGCTTTTTTGTTCCCCCACATCAGCCATTATAAAAGAATATTACTTATCAATTTAAACTTGGCACAACTTCACTCTTACAGTGGGACTCTGCAAGGGTAAGTGTTGATAATTAAAGCAAATGACAAACCAGCCGAGTAAAAATAGGACTAATCTTTCATTATTTAAAACCTGATTGATTCATCTTGATAAGGTGCATTAGAGGAAATGCATTTCAGAAAGCCACCAATCAATTTCCAAATGCATAAAGCAAATCAATTATTTACACACAACCACACAAAATTATACATAACAATTTTAAAATTATGACACGTTTAAGATATGCATAAGCTAAGAATTGATATTGTACGTATCAAAACCTTATTTGAAGATATACTATTGTGTTTTAAAGCTCATGGTCTCTTCTTCTGACATTGTTTTATCTTCAAATGAACCCAGTCCTCATGGACTAAACATTAAACAGAGAACCCAGTGTGCATGTGAGAAAGCTGCCGGATTAAGTGTTGTTCTTGTGCTGTAATTATGCTGCTGACCATATTAATCTGTTACTCTGTGTGTCCACTCAGCATAACTAATGACATTGTTCTGGACAACCTGCAGTCTTGTCTTAAGCTCTTTGGAAAGCTCAGCAGAGCAAACGGAGCAGGCTGAATCAAAGCTGCATGGGATGAACAAAGAGAACAAACCCTGTCTTGTATTTAAATGTTAAGAAATTAGAAGTGAATATATCTGTATAAAAATGTGCATGGGCTAACGTTGTGATTACCATTTTTGCAGCAACCTCAGAAAAACATTAAGATTCTATAATATTTCAGATTGGAGCTTAAAAACCCATTGATTAGTTGATCAACAGAAAATTAATCTGCAACAGTTCTGTTCATCAAGTAATTTATCATGCAAAAATGCTTGCTGGATCCAGATTCTCAAGCTTTTTCTGTTATTCCTTTTGCATTGCTCTAAATAGACTCTTTGCGTTTTAAACAGTTGGTTGGACAAAACATATAATGTGACTCTTTGTCCCTATTTTCAGACATTTTATTGAGAAAAAGATAAATCTATTATTGTAAAAAAATATATCAATAACTCAATGATTGAAAAAGTAGCTGCACAACAATAACAACTAACAGTTTATGGAACCTATTGTGTCATCAGCATTTTCTGATCAACAAAATGCATAAACAACAAAAATCTGGCATCTTCAAAGGCTGAACAACCTTCACCTGGATTATAAATGTTAAAAACCTTGAAAAAGTCCCTAGAAAAAGGTCTTCTTTGCTTTTCCTTGACTTCCCTAGATCCACAAAAAAGAAGCTGCGTTGTCATGGCAACACTGAGTAAAAATAACACAAGCTTATTTTCCACAAGCTGAAAATAAAATGGAACAGGATCAGTTTGGACAAACAAGATCAAAATGGTTGCTAATTCACAGACACAAGAAGCTGCATCTCTCACACGCACGCACTGTAACGTCGAGGCCTGGGTCGTGTTCCCTCTGGTCATCGGCTCCCCCATTATCTGACGGCCAGATCCCCTTACTCATGTAAAGAAACCAGCGCTTGTCGGGATAATGATCGTAATAAAGGGAATGCTCACGCCCCACTAATTCCTCCATCCCAGAAGCCACCACAGCTGGTTTGTTTAAATCTTTTAATTCACAGCCAGCTAATTAACATTCAGAGAACAGTATTATAATACAGGCAGCGCCTCTTAACAACCACCAACCTCAGGTATTTTACATGTAATTAACAAGCTGCATGAAGAAAAGACGAGAAGGGAAAATATTCATTCACCTCCCTCCTTTTTCCAGCCTCGGAGTGCATATGCTCAACATATAGATGTATGTTCAAGATTTATTATGCAGCACTGATGCATTGCTGAGACAACAGACTCGACTTATATTTAATCAGCTGCACTGGCTGTGTGCAGAACACTTTTTAATGCACCGTAACCAGGGTTTGGTTGCTGGATCTGTGATTTCAGCAAAAACAAACAGCATTATGCAAATGCAATTTCAGCTGCTAAGTGAGTGAGATGACTGATGGAGCGAGATGCCAGTTCTGAACAGACAGAGATAAGGAGCGGTCTCGGCCATGATATCATATCTGTGCCATATTTTGCACTAACCCCAGTGAGTCAGCACAGCCCACCCAGCGAGGATGTGTGGTCACACCTCGGACTCGGAGGACACGTCCCTCTCAAAATAGCACATTTGTAATGTCATGCAGACAAGGCTGCTACCACGGTGCCGACTGACCTGCACATTTTTATTGCCCGACAACATGGCTGACCTTTGAGCCTCAACGGGGCCATCGTTGTGGATCACACGTGAATGCACCCCAAAAAAATAAAAAAATTACTCCACTATGGCCCGTACACATGGGAACCAGTCTCCTAAGACAGAAAAGCAACACAACTACAAATCCCATTAAACACCATCTCAAACACCATCTCAACAGTCATCATGCCCTTCATGTCAGGACAGAAGAAAAATGCCACAATGGCTTCAATCAGCCTCGACCAAAATGCAGAGTTCATTCTCCACCAGAGGCATTTTTATCTTTAATTAGAGGAACGAGCAGCTGTCTACAACCCAAACCTGCTCACTGCCATGATGGCAGGCCTGCTCATAAACGCTGACTTCAAATCCTGTTGTATTCTTTCACTTCTGACAGCAAATTACTCCATTTTCCTTCATGATCAGACAATATAGGTACAAAACTCTGCCTCCATTTGGAATGAAGCGTAACTTTTGTGGATTTGATCGTAAACAAAAGCTTCTTGATTAATCGGAATCTGCTTTCAAGGTACAGTTTTTACCATTTCTGCCCTGATTAAAACCCTGTGGGGTCGACATTTTAACCAATGTGCCCAACTAAAAAAGACTCTTGATACAACTTCTCACTTTGCTCTGCGTAAGAGTGCCTTTATTTCTGTGACCAGCTTTTTTCATCGTCAAGAGCACCTTCAGGCTCTCGGGACTTGCTACCTATGAAACTGACTCAGCACTTAGTCTCTTTTTCATTCAGATTAATCATTTAAGGATTTTTAAAAGCAAAAAATCACTAGTTCAAGTCTTTAAAATGTGATTTTCTTTCTGGTTTTCTATGATAACTGAAAATCCAGGGTTTTGGACTGTTCATTGGACAAAACAAGACATTTGAAGACATCAGCATGGGCTCTGAGGACATTTTTTCACTTTTTTGCTGAGATTTCTTACAGCAAACAATTGATCAAGAAAATATGTGATGGAGTAGTTGCAGGCTTAGATTGGAGTGTCACAAAATGTGCTGCACGTAGAGCCTTTGTTTTTTAACTCCTCAAACCTCACGGATGCACTTCCGGGAAAGTCATTACAAACTGTCGAAACCTAGAGATTAGTTTGCATTACTTTAGACATCCCAGTTTCAGGCTAAAATTGAAAATTTGAAAATTTGAGAAATAGATCTAGAATATCCATTTGCTGACACTGTGCAGCCATCTTGGATTTGAATAGAACTTCACATAGCTTCAATGAGGAGCTGGAGCAAGCTGCTTAAGAATAAAAATGACAGTGTCAGACTGTGTGGAATAAGATGATTTACCACTTCAGTAGAAACACAGTGAAACTGAATGTTGAGAGGTTAAGGAAACTCTGGCTCCAGCTCTCTTTGGGCAACCCACTGGGTCTGCAGTAACTTTTGCTCTGCTTCCATCAGGATGTAGATCATCATTAGAGGAAACGGGGAAACTGATCACAGTAACCTTCACCTCTCTCCCACCCTGTTCTTCACCAGTTTCGTCCTCGCCTCTCTGTGTTGTTTCCCAGCTCAGCACTTTAATCTTAAAAGCGGCTGCCCCCCTGATGAGGAAGATGAAGGCAGCCCCGCACCGAGCACAGGTCACCAACTCCGTCCTCGTGATCACGCTGCACGGTGATATCATTGATTTCTCTGAGATCAATCTCGTCCTCTGTTGTACCAAAGGGAGCTGGACATGAAGAAAGGAGGTGGAGGAGGAGAACCCGACCTGTTATGTAAGTCACAGGAAGGATGTTCACAAGGTAACAACAACGTGTGGAACACAAGTCCGCAGATGTCTTGGATGTATTTCAGTTTTTTTTGTTTATGTTTAAACTTTTCATCTAAATTTGTCCGTCGTGTCAGATCTGGCGGGGTGAGCTTTTCCGAGAAATGAGCGAGATGAATGCTCTCTCATAGCCACAGGGAGTTGCATGACGTCAGTCGCCATTCACTGTTTGTGCACAGTTTTGTGTTTACACGCACACATATACACTCGGATGTATGAAGCAGTGTTTTTTTCCAGATGAATGCTTGCATAGATGCCTAGTTCTTAAGTAAGATAACCCTTTGGAGCAAGGCAGAGGTGGATTACATGGCTGCTGAGCCCAGAGTCACAGCCAGGGATCCAGTCAAAGTGGTGGGAGGGAAGGATGGAGGAGGGAGACAGAGTGAAAAAGATAGAGAGAGGGAGAGAAAGCGAGTGAGGGGTTTCTATTTCAAATCTCCCCGGACCCCCAAGGCACTTCCGTTCTGGCTGCATCCTCTACCAAAATAAATAATTGCCATCAAAGGAAAAGCTCTGACCATTCAGTGCTTTTCCTCATCACATACGCTGTCCTATTCATGTGCTAAAAACTCATTCAGTGCAGTTTCAAATGACCACAAGACACACAGATTTGACAGGCTGCCAAATCAAAATGAACCAGACATCAACTTAAAAATTGGCTCAATTAATAATAGAAAACAAATATCCTTTCATTCCTACTGGCAATTTTTTTACGCTCTTATATAACATCTCTATTATGTTGCTCCATGGAGAGGCTGCTTTGTAAAATTAATCTTTTCTCACTCCCTTCTATGCAAAGACTGCCCTTAATGTTCCTCTGAATGCATCAAAAATCACATGAGCAAAACCTGCACTATAAATAGAGTGTGTTTAATGCAGCAGAGCTCCACTGAAGTGGTTAAAATTGCCGTCAGTTTCATGTGGGTTGCGGTTTGTCTGTCTGTCTGTCAGTCACGCGGATCAATAGGTGGTGCTCTTGCATGGGCTGCTGAACTTTTCCCCCAGTCCTCTCCAAGTCGCACGTTCATCTTTGTGCACCGGAGCTTAAGCCGTCTTTTTTTGTTGCATTGCTGTGTGACCAGACATTTATTATTAACAAATTGCTTACGTCATCTGACAAGTAGGGGGAAGATCATTTACGTAGACAGTGATGATGTGATTGGTCGCCAAATTAAAAGCCCCCAAAAACATCAAATGATGCCAGTTTGGAGAAAAAGAGGCTGTTTTTATTCATTTTGTAGGTAACTGCATGGAGAAGAGAGGGGGGATTGTCAACAAAATTACACCACCGAGGCTTGACAACATGAAGCAGTCAGAAGCGCACACACACACACACACACACACACACACACACACACACACAAACATGCAGCTCTCCGCGCGCGCACCCGGGGCTGTGCGTCCGAGTGCGCCAGTGAGTGTGTGTTTTGAATTCAAATGCAGCAATAGACACACTAGAGCTGCAAATGCGGAGACTGAGAGGAGGATGGCGATGATGTGTTTGGGAACGGAAGCCTTTTTTTTTTACCAGACTAAAATGTATTCACAAGATGCTTCAGCCTGGCTCAGATTATCCCGGCTCTCTCACACACACTGACCCGTGATAAGCAGCCCACTTCAGAGGTATTTCAGCCGTGCCAGGGTACAATTGGCAACATTAACGGGATAATAATCATGAAGATGCACCTACCATATTGACTTCAGAGACCATGTCTATGCTGGCTATGTCTATATTCATTCCCACGGCCACCGGCGCACCTGTGAAGGAAAGGAGGCATTAACACAACATACATGAATTCTTTTTATCATGTAAATTTAACAAATTCGTGACGCGCGCTCAGGTTCCTCTCTGCTCCCCTCCACCTACAGGAGACTTGTGCATCATCAACCCGAGCGCCAAAATATATACAGCCTATATATTCACATTTAACACGCAAATGAGTTTAAAATGCTGTTAATTTAATCTTTTTAGTGGAATAATCAAACATTGATGAACAGGATCGATCACGTTAAAAGCCTGTCTTATCTCCTCATCAAATGAAATATGCACATCATTTCTCGTAGCCTAATTGGAAAGGCCTATTTGGCTGTGAAGGGATGATTATGTAAATTAAAGCAGATTTTGCGAGTCATTAAACATGTATTGCACGTCAGGAGGGCGTGAAAACATCACATTCCGTTTTCAATTTGCTCGTTACCTCCGAAATCTGGCCTCAACCGAATGTCGTATCCTTTCATCAGTCTGTCCACTGTTTCTTTTACCAGAGGCATATTGCTCGGATCTTTGATATCCTTGACGCTGGGGAGAAAAAAGGTGGTGTAATGCAGAATAGCTTATTAATATCACACGCCAGGCACGCTTTGACAGAGGCTACATGCAAGACAGAGGACAAAAGATGCAAAAACAAGATTACCTTTGAGCCCAGACGAAAGTCACTAGTAAGGAAAAAGTCAAAATCCCAAAGTGGTTTTTCCTGATCCTCCCCATCGCAACAGTTTTTGAGGCGGTTTCGCGATGCGAGTGAGGAGAGCGCACATCCAACTTACTCCAGACGGTGCAGAGGAGCCAATGAGCGGCGCATGCGTGCAGCCAGCCCAAGATCAAAGTGTGGAGACTGATGATGGTGGATGAGCAGTTTCCATTGCAGAGAAAAATATTAAAGGGACAAGTGGTTGTGCGTAATGAAGAACAAGCGTTTATGCCAGGAGTTCATTTTAGGCTCGTTTTATTCTTGTGTTTGTTACATGGCAGATAAGTTTGTCTACATCCTTACAAGGTCAAACGATGGGATGCACTGCAGAGTTAGAGTGGTCAAGTTAAGATCAAGTTAATTCCTTCAGGTTTTATGATACAGGACGTGTTAAGGGGCTAAAAAGAGATTAACACTCTATCCATTACAGGTAGACACTTTATGTACAAACATCTGTGCCCAACAATCATGCACCATCCATACAAAAACTCAAAATGAATGTCATCAACACCCATGGGGATTATATCCTACTCATCCCTGCAATGTTTTCAGAGGACCTGCAGTGGATCTGAAAATGCAGAGGGAGCACCAGAGCGCCAGAGCAGAAAGGTGGGATGGAAAACACAATCCCACAATTCATTTTCTCAGGTTTGAGTACATTTTTGAAGCCGCGGGGAGGGATGCAAGCCTCCTCTAAATTGCCTTTGATCTTGTTGTAGTGGGAGCTGTGCTTCTGTAGAGGGCAGGCTTCTGAAAGCATTGGTTCACTGTTGCATCACCACCAGTTACAGCCATCATAGATTATATCATCCACTTCTTTTTGATGTGTTTCTTGGTTATGTGTGTGTGTGTGTGTGTGTGTGTGTGTGTGTGTGTGTGTGTGTGTGTGTGTGTGTGTGAGAGAGAGAGCGTCATGCATACTGTATGTGTGTGGCGTCTGGTCTCAGTCCGGAGCCCCAAGAAGTTGTTGTGTGTACACGGCAGGGCTTTAAAGTGATTGAGGCCCGTGAAAGGCAGCTCTTCAGCTACTGATCAGAACACAAGTGGGCAGTGGTCACAGCCTGTGAAATGAATAGATGTGTGGCAGGAGAATAAATGAGTTTCTGATTCATTTCCTCTGTCAGATGAGAGCAGAGTGACTGCTGAGAGATTGTTCACAGAGACAGAGAGGAAGGTTAGGTGAGGCTGGGTGGATACTGAAGGTCTCTCCAGCTGCAAGTGCCCCCTTTTTCCAGGTCCTCTTAGTTTTTAAGATCTGCATCCCTGCAAGAACAGAACACAGCACAGCACAAAAATGTGAGAGGAGCATTATACAGGAACTTTTCTCTTCCCTCATTCAGAGACTCTGCAACTGCAGTATGCTGCACAGCCCAAAATGCTACTGTGCTCCCTGTCCTCTCAATGCCTTCTTCAAAAGTATCAAGCTAGGGACGTGGGGAAAATATGTAAAGGATAAAGATGTGCTGCAGATGTTCTCATGCTCTCCATCTTGTCTCTCTCATTATTCTGCAGAACATTATAAACCAAAACAACCACAAAAATTCTCTGACAGGAACATGAGAAGCATGATGAGCAGATTTGCACTTCCCAGTGTTACATAACACACCTCTCTCTCCCCTCTGTCTCCCCATCTCTCTCTCTTTTTGCACTGTATCTCTCTCTTTCTTGGACATGGAGCTTTGTTTTCTATAAGTGGCTCGCTTATAAGCGGGGAAGTGAATAGTCGTTTTTTCAAGCGCTTAAATTATAAAGCTCTGGTTTATTTTTCCTGTGAGACCTGCTCCCCATGGAGTTTCTGAGTTGTCATTAAAACGGCCCTCAGGTAAACCTTATATAAAAGAAGAGAGTGCTTGATGCACATTTTTCTTCTCAAATTATCTGAGCACCCGGCCCTTTTTGTATTGTAAATCTGTGATGGTGATAAAAGCCACAGTGCTGGCGTCAATGCAGGAACAACGCCACCTAACATCACCCCCCCCACACACACACACACCCACCCCTCGCCTTTTTGCCTACAACTCCCGGGGCTGTTTCAGCATTAGAAATTATTGATGTCTTTACTGCCTAGATAAAAGTCTTTGACAAAAAATGTGGGTAGTTATTGTTCCACTGAAGCTGTCATAATTAGAGTAGAGTGAGACACGTTTGTGGCTCTTTGAGATACAAAGTAAGCATGCATAAATATCCTTTGTCCATTGTCTGATCTTTTTTTTGGCTTTTTACCTCATCCGTACAAGAATGCTGGATGCCCTCCAAGTATGTCTCTGCTATTTTTACTGTTTTGCATGAAAGGCTTTTGGGATCTGCTGCCTTGTCACGCAAGACTCAAAAGTTTAAAACTCCAAAAAGGAAGCACATTTGTAAGACATAAACATGGGTAAAAACACTGGGAGTGTTTATGTTCTTGTCAGTGGCCATACCCAAATAGTAGGGCTGGGCCCTCCTGGGAGAAATCTTCCTGTTACAAAGACTTTTTTCAGTATTTAGTATTATTCAGCTGAAACAATGTGAGGAGATAATCTTTTTCATAGCTGGAGCTGCAGCTAGATGTCGCTTTGTTTAGGGGAGTAACCAGCCAAAATGGTCGGGACTGACCTGTTGCACTCTCTAGTCGGGCTTTGCCTACATTTACAATGCTTGTTATCAGCAACAATTAATTGTTGGTTTTGGATTTGTAGATAATGACAAAACTATCATCAAACCCTTATAGCAACACCAAGATACATGTAAATGTACGACGTTAATAAATGTGACAAACATACCTGGCCATCTCCATGGTGTCCTTGACCATGTAGATGTACCAGTAGACTAAGTTGAAGAGGGCGAAGGCCAGGGGGAAAAGGACGCGGGCGTACTTGTCGATGGGGCTGGTGCCAGCAAGCTGCGGGACTTGAGGAAAGGCTGAGCCTTGCTGAAGGAAAATCGGCAGTGGCGGAGCATCTCCTGGCTCACTGCGACTCACTGAGTGGTTTCTCCTCTTCAGGCCTTCCTGAGGGATGCTGTCAATCTGGTGCGAGGGGAGAGGGGTTGTTTGAAGGAAAAGCAGGAAGAGGTGGGGTTAGAGCTGGTTTATGTAGGTTTTCTGCTCAGTGAGAGAAAAAAGCAAGTACATGTGTGGTGATTCTAAGATGTTAGTATCATGTTTGTAAGGCTGGAAGTAATGTTTGTTCCCACATCAGCTTTCTCTCAATGGCATGCCCACTTCCTATAGAACTCAGTAGGTAGTCTGCTGGATGCCCATAGGATGGTTAGGAGATTATGCAGGGAGGAGTGCTGGAGTTGTTCTCTGTTCTCACACTGAGGCTATTTTTAAAGCATCTAACCATGAGCCCTACATGTGAGACAGATCCCAGGAGGATGCTGTGGTGGCTTACTGTATTAGCATAAAGCATATAGCTAGAGATGAACAACAGCGCATATTACTATTTAATGCGTGTCGTGCCCTGAATGGGAAGAATTGAAGAGTCAGGGTGGCTACTTGGAAATGCATAGAAAAAGACCTCCTATCTCTGGCATGATTTCTTTTTCTCTACATCTGAGTCTGGAGCTGCTGGCTTCCTGTTCATTATTTACATCACTGCATCAAACTCTCTGTGAGAAGAATCTGCACTTCCATTCACGATTATTAGCTATGTAAATGAATTTGAGATGCCACATGATATAAATAACACCCCTTCTCCAAGTGATATCACAAGATGATGTTGCTGCTTTCATACCAGGTTTAGGAACACAACTTCTATCCTATAGTCAGTGATTATGGCCGCAAATCTGGCTGTGCATATACAGTACATATTTAGCCCTGTTTATAACCAGGAACATGTTGCATTATTGTTCTTTCTGATCATCTCAACAGAAAATCATTTTGACCAATTTCTAACAGGTATTTTGGCCATGTTGCTAGAGTCAGCAGCTGATAACCTTAGCTTAGCATTAAAACTGGAAACAGGAGGAAACAGCTATGCTAAAGTAAGCTAACCAGCTGCTGGTGGTTCGTTTCATATTTACTGTACAGACATCTCTCTTGGCAATAAAGCAAATAAGCTTATTTCCCAAAATATTGAACAATTTCTGTAGGCTAACCATTGAAATTTACAGTCCTGTGCATAATTTTTAGGTGTGGCAAAAATGCAATAGAATGTAAGAATGCTTTCAAAATAGTCATGTTAAAAGATTGTTTTCATGTCATCACTTCCAGGACTCCTTGGTCTTCTTACGCTGAAGATAGTTCTTAATGAATGTTTGGGGTTGTTGTCATGCTGTAGAATAAATTTGGGGCCAATCAGATGCCTCCATGATGGTACTGCGTGATGAATAAGTATCTGCCTGTATTTCTCGGCAATGAGGAGAAAATTAAAAGATAATGGTGGAGCTTCCTTGCAAGTTTGAAGCTGCTTTTCAGCAAATGGAGTTGGGGATTTGGTCAGAATTAAAGGGTGATTTCTGTATTTTTAAATCTGGGCCTTATCTTCACATATTTGGTCAAAATTACTAGTAAGTACAAAAGGTTTTATAATTTGTGTAGACCGGCTGCAGTGGCTGCAACATTTTTGTTTTCCAATCGCAATTACGTCCACAAATAGTTCTTTTTGCTACCAACAGCATCAGACCAGGTGTCTGAAAACATCATGAAAAGGACCACTCCAAATGACTCCCAGTAACACCTTTTTTTTTCTTAACATAAAACAGAACTCTTGCACAAGGACAATTCAAGTGGATGAAGGAAACGTTGGTGAAAACAAGAAAGAGGTTTGTTGTGTATGTACAGGAACTGCTAGAATCAAACTCCTATCTCCATCTCACATTTCCACCGGAGTCTTTCTGCAAAAACACAATACTATAATCAGGTTTAAAAATACCAAAATTATCCTTTTATTCTGACCAAAAAGCAGCCCCCAACTTCCAAGGAACCTCCACCATGCTTCACTGTTGCCTGCAGACACTCATTCCTGTACTGCTCTCCAGCCCTTCAGGAAACAATCTGCCTTCTGCTACAGCCAAATAGTTCTGATTTTGACAGTTCAGATCAGTCCAGAGGAACCAGCTGCCATTTTCTGCACCCTATTGCAGTGTTTTCAAGCATAGTTCATCTTTCTGGCAGTAAGTCTTCCATGAAGGCCACTTCTTTCCAGACTTCTCCGGACAGTAGTTAGGTGTACTAGTGTCTAGGGATGTCCAGATCCGATCACGAGATCGGAAATCGGGCCCGATCACATTGTTTCAGACTCGATCAGAATCGGACTTTACCTCCCGATCAGGACTCGGATATAAATGTATATATATTCTCATTTTTTTATTTACTGTTGCACTAAAGTCCAAAATGAAGAATTTATGTTATTTATTACTTGATTGTTCAAGCTACCTCACAGAAGTGCTCTGTTTGTTAACAGAGTTGTTGAATGTTAAAATAAGGTGAATTAAATAACAAAAAAGGAACATTCTGGATCTGTTTAAGTATTATAGAAGCATCGGATTGGGACTCGGTATCGGTAGATACTCAAAATCAAATGACTCGGACTCGGACTCGAGGGCAAAAAAACCTGATCGGGACATCCCTACTAGTGTCCCACTGTTTTCTTCCAGTTCTCAGCTGATTCTTTGTGCTTCTTCAAAAGAGCTTGGACAACACATCTGGAGACCCCTGTATGCCTTGAAATGTCTGCCTGGGAGAGACTTGCTGATGCAGTGTGACTACCTTGTGTCTTGTTGCTGTGTTCAGTTTTGCCATGGTGGATGACTTTTGAAGGTAAACTGTCTTGAACAACCTCGTGTTGTTAGCTGTGTTTGGCTGTTCCTCACGCAATTATATTCCTCCTACACAGTTGTTTCTGTTTCAGTTAATGATTGTGTTTCAACCTAGCACCTGTTTAGTATAATTGTTTAATCATACACCTGACAATATGCGTACAAAATCCCTGATTGAGCAATGAATTTATCCTTCATTACCAACATAAGTTCAGCAGCTCACCGAAATTGTGTCGCTATCTTCGCTGCCAGCAGCCAACACCTCAAGCTTGTCTTGTCTGGCTTTCTGCTTCTTCAGACGGTGGGCCTGGATGGTGGCAAAGTAGTTCACTGCTGCAAACTCGATGAGAGCTGACGCCACGAAGGCAAAACACACAGCAATGAACCAATCCATGGCGGTGGCATAGGCTACTTTGGGAAGCGACTGACGGGCACTGATGCTCAAGGTGGTCATGGTCAGCACTGTGGTGATGCCTGGAGGAAGACAAGCATTTTAAGAACACAGAAATGGAGATGTATTATAATATCAAACATGATTAGCACACATTACTTGGTGGGAGAAAGGGCATACCAGCAACTGTGCGTGCAGGAACAGACTCTTTGTTGATCCAAAAAGAGACTTGTGACAGTACAACAACCATTATAAGAGGGATGTAAGTCTGTATGAGGTAGTAGCCCAGCTTCCTCTGGAGATAAAAATGGACCACCTGCACAGAGTAGTGACCTGCAAGATAAACAGCATGTGTGAAGAGAGCAACCCCTGAGGGACAGAGCAGGGTAGCACAGAACGAATGCCCTTGTCTGCCCTTGAAACAGAATAGCTGCTGAGGTAGAAACATATAGATATGTTGCTGCTGTTAGGACTGGACTAGCCCGCTAACTGTAAGACAGCATGTGAGAGACCAGAGGAAGGAAGAGAGGAAGGAAAAAATGAGGAGGGAAGGAGGAGGGAGCACAGCAGACATTTGGAAATAGGATAAAGTCAAGAGGAAGGCGTGAGTGAGGAGGGGGGCAGGAGGAGAGCATACAGTGTCACTGTGCGCATGCAGACATTCACAGACGAAAAACATGCTGCATCATGCACACACACATATACAGAGGTTCTCCCTCTCCCTCTCTGGGTATCTCTACATTTTGGAGCATGCCTCGTCCTTTTTCTCTCTATTCCAGGAATCTGCTGGGTTCACAGCAGGGGAGTACTTCTGCTTCTGGTGAAAAGAGAAAATGCACACACACACACACACACACACACACACACACACACACACACACACACACACACCTGATGACATACACACACACACACACACACACTACTCCATCCTTCCTCCTCTCTGTCAGTGCATTCACTGGGCTTTAAACCCCATAGTTCTTTTTTAAGGCATGCATTAGGCCTGGCTACTTAAGCATCTTACTGTAGAAGCTGCTCAAGGAAGTCTTTGCTTTTTATATCAACTCTACTGTGGTGGTGTAATGAACACTGGTGCAAAATTTGAAGAGAGTCATTTGAGCTCTGTCTTCTCTTAGATTCATCAGCTCATGAGAATTTCTTCAAATGAACCTCTAAGTTTGGGTATGACTGTAACAATTCAATTCAATTCGCTTTATTGGCATGACTGTGAAACAATATTGCCAAAGCATCATACATATGACATAACACAACCCCATACATTTTATTATATATATATATATATATATATATATATATATATATATATATATATATATATATATATATATATATATATATATATATATATATATGGAACAAGAACAAGACATACATGGACTAGAGCAGAAAACTTGGATCTGATGCAATGCTACTATACAAGCAACCCCAGTGAGAGGGGTTATATGCAGAGATTATGGGATATATGGATGCTTCGAAACCCATCATCAACACTGACAAAGAAACAACTCCTAGCTCAGTGTTCTAACATCCATAAGCGGCAGCTCCTATCACAACTAGAGATTGATGAGGTACAACAAATATGCTACTGACAAGGGGGAGCCAGGGCGACAGGTCAGCGGGGAGATTTCATCATCATCCCCACACTCAGAGATTGGGTCCCAAGCCCCAATAAGCCCCTACGGCACAGAACTCAACATAAGGGCGGCTGACCTACGAATGAAGATCATAGCCAAACTGGACCCCCTAGTACAACGACCAAGACTGCCAAGGCTAAGTGACAAAGTACCCTCTGAAAGTCTGCTAGAAGATGTGAATGCAGCACTACATACTATCCCTACTAAAGCCATAACCGAGACCAATGAGCTGATGTACGCTACAGCAACAGTGATCCTAGAGATGCTTGGCTATAAGATGAACACCACAAGCCACAAAGAGCATTACCCCCCATGGAGGAGAAGGTTAGAGGCCAAGATCAAGGCAACACGAAGAGAGGTTAGTCAGCTCTCAGAGCTACAGAAAGGTGTAAGGAAGGGGTTACCTAAGAAATACAACAAGCTGTCGATACCTGAGGCTCTAGAGACTGCCAAACAAAGACTCACCGCCCTGGCCACCCACCTAAAGAGATACAAGGGAGAAGCAGAAGCAAGGAGAATAAACCGGATGTTCTCCACCGAACCATCCAAAGTGTACTCTCAGTGGCAGGGTAAAAGCACAAGATCAGATCCACCCAGGGCTGAGACTGAACAGTACTGGAAGAACATATGGGAGAAAGAGGCATCCCACAACACCAATGCTCAGTGGCTAGTGGATCTAAGAACAGATCACAGCAATCTCCCAGAACAAGAACCAGTAACCATTACAACGGCAGACATCCAAGAAAGAGTGGCAGGTATGAAGAGCTGGACAGCACCAGGCCCTGACATGATCCACACCTACTGGCTGAAGAAACTAACTGCACTCCATGAACGCCTGGCAGTACAAATGAACCAACTGCTGATGGATGGGACCCACCCAGAATGGTTAACCCAAGGACGGACAATCCTGATCATGAAGGATCCCCAGAAGGGAACAATCCCATCCAACTACCGGCTACTAACCTGCCTCTGCACAACATGGAAGCTCCTGTCAGGCATCATAGCGGCTAAGATGAGTAGGCACATGGCTCAATACATGCACAGGGCCCAGAAGGGAATAGGCAGTAACACCAGAGGAGCCAAGCACCAGCTACTGGTGGATAGAGCAGTCACTCGAGACTGCAAGACCAGACAGACCAATCTGTGCACTGCCTGGATTGACTACAAGAAAGCATACGACTCAATGCCACACACATGGATACTGGAATGTTTGGAGATGTACAAGATCAACAGGACACTAACAGCCTTCATCAAGAACTCAATAAGCTGTGGAAAACAAGTCTGGAAGCCAACTCAAAGCCAATTGCACAAGTCACCATCAAGTGTGGCATATACCAAGGCGACGCACTATCCCCGCTGCTGTTCTGCATAGGCCTGAACCCCCTCAGCCAGATCATCACAAAGACTGGCTACGGATACCGATTCTGAAGCGGAACAATCATCAGTCACCTCCTCTACATGGATGACATCAAGCTGTATGCCAGAAATGAGCGAGACATCGACTCACTGATCCACACTACCAGGATCTACAGTAACGACATTGGAATGTCGTTCGGACTGGACAAGTGTGGTCGCATGGTATCAAAAAGAGGGAAGATGATCAGAACCGAGGGGGTTGAACTACCAGAAGGCCACATCGCAGATGTTCAGGACAGCTACAAATACCTTGGGGTGTCACAGGCTAATGGTAACCATGAGGAGGCTGCAAGGAAGACCGCCACAGCCAAATACCTACAAAGAGTGAGGCAGGTCCTGAAAAGCCAGCTGAATGGGAAAAAACAAGATCCGAGCCATCAACACATACGCCCTGCCAGTCATCAGATACCCGCTGGTATAATAAACTGGCCAAAGGAGGAGATAGAGGCTACTGACATCAAGACAAGAAAGCTCCTCACAATGCATGGAGGGTTTCACCCCAAATCCAGCACCCTGAGACTGTACACCAAGCGTAGCTAGGGAGGCCGAGGGCTAGTGAGCGTCAAGACCACTGTCCAGGATGAAACAACGAAGATCCAGGAGTACATCAGGAAGATGGCCCCCAAAGATGAAGGGCTTAGTGAATACCTCAGACAGCAGAAACCTGAAGGTGAGGACAAGGAAGATGAAGAACTGTCATGGAGGGACAAGCCGCTACACGGCGTGTACCACAGACAAATAGAAGAAGTGGCTGATATCAAGAAATCCTACCAGTGGTGATGGCTAACCAACCAGACATCGTGTTGATCGACAAACAGCAGAAGAAGGCAGTAGTGATAGATGTGGCAATACCAAGCGACAGCAACATCAGGAAGAAGGAACACGAGAAGCTTGAGAAATACCAAGGGCTGAAAGAGGAGCTAGAAAAGATGTGGAAAGTCAGAGCAACAGTGGTGCTGTTGTAGGGGTGGGATGGCGCAATGGTTAAGACGCCCGCCTTTGGTGTGAGAGACCCAGGTTCAATCCCCACTGTGTCCCTGAGCAAGACACTTAACCCCTCGTTGCTCCAGAGGCGTGCGACCTCTGACATGTATAGCAATTGTAAGTCGCTTTGGATAAAAGCGTCAGCTAAATGAATAAATGTAAATGTAAATGTAATGGTGCCAGTGGTAATCGGAGCACTGGGGGCTGTGACCCCCAAACTGGGAGAGTGGCTACAGCAGATTCCAGGTAAAACATCAGAGGTCTCTGTCCAGAAGAGTGCAGTCCTAGGAACAGCTAAGATACTGCGCAGAACCCTCAAACTCCCAGGCCTCTGGTAGAGGACCCGAGCTGGATGACACATACCACCCCACAAGGGGTGAGAGGGGGATTTATTTTTTTTTTTTTTTATATATATATATTAAAAAATAAAATAAATAAATAAAACAGTTTGTGTGTTAAAAAAAACTAAAACTAAAATAAACAAAACAGTAAGTGTGCGTGTTTGTTAAAAAAGTATTAAAAATAAAATAAAATACATAAAACTGTGTGTGTGTGCTAAAAGAAGTATATATATTAAAAAGTTAAAATACAATAAATAAATGAAACAGTAGAACGTGTGTGAGTGTATATATAACATGTATAATTATATTAATAGACAAAAAACAAAAAAATCAAGAATAAAATGTAAAAAAAACAATTACTAAAATATCAAACGATCAAAATAATAATAATTTTAAAATCTGTACAATTATTTATCAGTCTGAGGTTCCACTGGTTGTCCTCACTTCATGGCATGTGGAGACATATTTTGCAACAATTATTTCACATTTGGGCATTTCTGCCATTAAATAGGGGGGGGTTTCTGTGTGTCTGATAGGAATTTGAATTCAGGGTATATTTGGGAAATGTTTGCAAAGTGTTTTTGTCTTAGTGTTTCATATTTGGGGCATGAGGTTAGAAAGTGCACCTCTGTCTCTACCTGT
The DNA here is from genome assembly GCA_024633595.2 of Lepomis macrochirus. Taxonomy (NCBI): domain Eukaryota; kingdom Metazoa; phylum Chordata; class Actinopteri; order Centrarchiformes; family Centrarchidae; genus Lepomis; species Lepomis macrochirus. Next base: position 14,151,770 of record JALXJV020000018.1, on the reverse strand, counting down.
CCTGTGTCACACTGGGAGCAGAGTCTGTCCTCCTGTGGTAGCCAGCTCTGTCTGTGGCGGCCTTTTTCTATGGACAGGCTGTGTTCACTGAGTCTGTACATTGTCAACATTTTTCTTAGTTTAGGAAATTTTATTGTACTCAGGTAATTTGCCAGTGTGAATTCTCTTTTTTAGGGTCAGATAACATTGTGATTTACTTTGTGTTTTGTTTGTTTCTTTCCAGTATTGAATATAATTTTCTTTCTGCTTGCTGATAATTTGGTTTGGTCTGTTTGAGTTGGCGTTGTTGTCCTGAGGCTGTTGGGGACTTGTTACTGCAGAGAGTCTCAGGACCAGCTGGCTGAGGGGACTCTTCTCTGGTTTCAGCTCCTGGTATGTTAGGGCTTTGTGACAGTGTCCTCATAAGACGAGCAAAGTGAGTTACAATGAGAGTTACCTGTGTTTGATTTGAATATCTCACTGGACAACGTCTGTCCCACCAGATCATACTGCAGAAGACTTATGGACTCCATGGGACACTCGACAGATGCTATCGGCCCCTTCCTCCAAGTGAACATGATTTCACTGCTTGTGTAAGCATCTAAAAATGCAAAGACAGTTAGGAAAGACTTTTTTACAAACTCAAAGGTTAGATACATGTGAATTTGGATATTATGGGAGTTATTATTTCTTCTGTTTTTGAGCATGTTATACTTACAGCTTCCAAACCTGAGAGGACAAGCGTGGCCGTCCATAGGGAAGTCCATCAGCCTCATTGGACACTCTGCGCTTATTGTCAGTCTAACAGCAGGAGACAAGCCTGAGTTATCATTTCATATAAACCTAATGTCCACAAAAGAGCTCATCAATAAACAATAACTGTACAACGTAGGATCACCTCATGGTGTAGAGGACAGTCCCGTTCTGCATGATGCGGAAGAGTTTGTTAGGTGTGGTCGTATTATGAGAAATGGACTTCCTGGAGTTTCTGAAAAAAGTGTCTGGTGTCCAGATCTTGTCCACCATTCGATTGTTGAGCCGCAAGATGTCAGTGTGGCCCTCGAATTTTAGTCGCTCATCAACCCACATCTGACGGAAGAACATGTCCATGGTGTATTCCTGACACATGAACATAACCCGTTATATCAAGTAAAACTTTAAGTTCTGTGAACCCTATTATCTTAGCTTTAAACGTAGATCTTTGTCCACTCCAAACACTTAATTCTCGTCATTCATCATTATGCATAATAATGTAGAGCCATTTTAACTTGCAGTGGAAGGTGAGGAGAGATGACGAGGCAATGATGGATGCCACTCATCCCAGATAATCATTAATCAATCCATTCAGCCATTCCCTCTGTCTGACATGTTGTCATATTGATTTAGAGGCCATCAATAATGGAGTTATAGGGCTGGTCAAACAGATTAAAGCTCATTAGATGGTCTCATGGCAGATTGCCCATAAGGCAGGCGTTCAGTGGTCACTGAAGCACTGTTATCTCATACAGTCAGCACACGTACATCTCCTTACAGCAGTAGTAGCTTACCATCTCAACATCTGAAACAGGTCCAAAGCTGGTGACAAAGATGTCTGTTTTCACCTCTGTGACACCACCTGCAACAATAATTTGAAAAATGCACAATAACACAAGATGCACATAAATAATCCAGCAAAATGTACATACTTTATCTTATACATATACAGGTACGTCTTTAGAAACAAGTCTAAAGCCTTATTAAATCCTAAAGGATTTAACATCTGAATTACCTCCAGATCCAGGTCGCAATCTGTTGTCATAACCATCCAAAAGTCGATCCAGAATGCGAGTGATGTTGTCCGAGTCAATCTTGTCATTTCCACTTACATTAGCAAGACTGCAGAGAAACAAAATTTTAAACTTCCAGGCTTACTGTACTCTGACCCATGCTCAAGCAGAGAGGAAAGACTTACCTTATCCAGCAGATAAAAGTGACTAGAGTTAATGTCAGGACAGCCATCCTGGGCAGCATTTATCACCAAATCTGCAGTCAACTCTCTGAGAAACTCATTCTTAAAAAGAATAGTCTGTGAGGGCAGTGAAATAATTGTACTAGAGTCTTAAGTGTTGTTTAAGTGACTGGTAGGTATGCATAAGGACACAGGAGGCACTAAGGCAAGAACAGTAATCTAATTAACAGATTAGTAAACGCACTCCATTTTTAGACAAACGGTGTATTTTGGTTTCGTTAACAGCCAAAGTAAAATAATTTTTAAAAAACACAAAAAACCAAAGCCAATGCAACTCGTCAGTTTACACTACAGCAATGGCAATAAATCGCTGCATGTGTTTTATGAGAGCCTAGTTTTTCTTGTTGTAGTTCATGTTATCAGACAGCAGATGGCGGCACGATGTTGCTCACAACCGGAAGTGAAATCCTCGCTGAGAGAAGAAGACGTTTCGAGAGTGGGATGGACAGAATAACAACAGTTGATGCGAGAAGCAGTCCATAAAGATTGACCGTGTAGCGAAATGTTAGCATAATTTCTCTGCTAGCCAGATATAGTGTAGCTTGCTAAGTTAGTTAGCTGGCGTCAGCCCACCAGTCAGCCGGTGTGAAGCCGCAGCATGTCAGTGCACTTCGAGGAGAGGAGCGGTGTCGTGCCCTGCAAGACGCCCTGGGGCTCGTGGTACCAGACCATGGAGGAAGTTTTTATCGAAGTCAACGTGCCTCAGGGGACGTGTGCTAAGGACGTCAAGTGCCTTTTGGGGACCCGAGACATCGAGCTGCGTGTCAAAGGGGACGAGATATTCAAGGTAAGCAAGCTCCTGAAGTTAAGCTTGCAACTTCTCCCAACTTCCAATCATCAAGAGAGTCAGAAGGGTAAATAAAGAAGATCTAACGTTTTCTGAATCAGTTTTGTCTGCCTTTTGGTAGTCAGAAAGTAAAATATGTGATTAATGAAGTCCATCCAGCGGGAGAGTGCTTTGTGTATACATGTCACTATAAATACTTTTCAGTTTTATAATGTATAACTTAGTTATAACTTGCATTTAAAGTGGGAGTACTTCGACATTTGGACATTTCAGAGCAGGAAAAGCAAAGGCTTTATCAGTAATTTATCAGTGATGGCTGTGTTACGTTTAGGTGAGCAAGTGCTAGCTTACTGGAGAGGCCTCCTGCGTCACGTAATGGAACAGAGCTATCCTAGATGTCCCACTATCAGTTGTCCACATATAGTCAGTCTGTTCTTAATTTAGTACACCATCATTTATCTCTTCGTCTCTTTGACCAGATTAACACCGTGGAGGATAAAATGTGTCTATTTTAACTCACCAGCACTTCAAAATCACCATTCACGCAAGAGAAAAAAAGGAGTTTGACTGATTGATACGTGAACATCTTATAATCTCTTCTTTTTGCATTCTGTCAGGGAAAGTTGTTTGACACAACCGTGTCTGACGAGGCTACATGGACACTTGGTAAGTAATATTCTCAGACTTGAGGTTTTATTGTGCAAAAGCCACTGTTATCTCACTCCTGTTTAACTATTTTCTCCTGTTTTCTGCTTAGAGGACAAGTGTCTCATCCAGATCATTCTGATGAAGACTAACAGAGAGGCAGGGAACTGCTGGTCCTCCCTGCTGGAGGGGGAGTACTGTGCAAACGCCTGGGTCCAGGACCAGATGCAGAGAAAGCTCACACTGGAGAGGTTCCAGCGGGAGGTTAGTTTGACCAAGTGCCATCTGAAGGGTCGTGGTATATGTTGCCAAGATATTTCAGGTTATCAGAGGCACACCTCTCTCACTTTAAACATGAGCACAGCATTGTAAGCCAGGGGCTTATAAGTTGTAAAAAAAAAAATTGTAAAAAATTGCATTATAATTTACTAATGCTTTATTAATGAGCTATATGCCATTAATAATTACACATTTTTGGTTAAAAGAGTTCAAAGATACAGTACTTTGGGGAAATTTTATTGTAGTTTTCACTTTATCAGTCAGAAACTAATAAATTGATTAGAACAGGTATTTTATGCATTTGGTGTAGTCTGAAGTTGTCAAGCAGCAATATTAAATGATCTTGGCTCAATTGTTGTATGTTTGAGTGCTCAAATAACATAATTATGATCCCATAAGAAAGGGGTAGGCCCACAGCATCAGACTTTGTTTAACAATTTGGCAACCCAAAAGTTGCTCTTATGAATGGCTTTTGACTGTTCTATAAAGCCTTAGTAAATGGATAAAACCATTATTTACAGCATATAAACCCTTAATAATGGGCGTTATTAGAAAGTGGTACCACCAGATAGAAACTGGATTACATCACTTTGCTGCAGTTTCACCAATGAAATGTAACTGGTGTGGTTTAGGGCTGTTATGAGACGAGTAAAGCAACAGCAGATGTGGGCTTTCTCCCTTCACACTGCTTCTGAAACTTAGTGGTGGGCAGTCAGATATGAATTTACCCTTAGCGCATCACAGATATTTTACAGTGTGAATTTAACTGCTAGAAAAAGGGTTCCTGCTTATGAATTAATTGCACTTCCCCTTTGCTAGAATCCCGGTTTTGATTTCAGCGGTGCAGAGATCTCAGGGAATTTTGCTGGTGGTGGTCCGGACTTTTCCAGTTTACAGAAGTAACTGATGCCATGATCTCAAAAGCCTGTTACATGTTGGAAATGACACTTCTACCCGAACACTACTGAAGACATCCATAACATGCAGAGGAACCACATATTCATCGGCTCTCCTGTGAGAAGAATATTTGCCTTCAGAACTGGGCGGTTTACAAGACTGTTGTTAGACTGGGACACTTTTCACAGAGCAGCCCTGTCATCTAGTTTATCTTTGCCATGAGGGACTGATTTTGTTCAGGTCTAATTTGGCAACTTCATGGGAACTGTTCTATCTGGTTGTAAGGAGCCTGTGAGATGTGCCGTCTTTTAATAAAAATGCAAACAGCAATAGCTTTTCAATAAAGTTTTATTGAAAGGTTTAAGCACATAGGTTAACCAGATGGTGTACTCAATTAGCCATTTTGAACACATTTTTATTTGTCACTAAAACAAACAAACTAGACAGGGAACCTGGCAAATAAAAATGCACTCCACATTTCCACTGCAATGATCTTTTTTTGTGTTCTCTGTATAATTGACATAACTGAAATCAATACACATGGTGGCCTCACTCTGTGTACACAAATCAAGAATCTGTGAAAACAACTCATCTGTAACCGCTGATCATTTCAGCTCTTGTAGTATGGTTAGCCATACATGTCTGGCTCGTCACTAGCCTTCACTGGAGAAAACCAGAGCTCCTTCGCCATATCAAAACAAAATAAAAAACAATGTCACCTTGGGTAGGAGTGTGCATTCAGGACAGTTTAGCAACCTAGGGTGAGAGTTAAGGATTTTGGGCCCGATTTCTTGGTTCCATTTTTGCTGTTCACAAAATCCTTCTCCCTCCTCTTCCACATGGTGGACTGAGGACCTAGGTGGTTCTATACTTATTAGCTTAAAACCAGCAACCCGTTCCAGGAAATACCAAACACCTTGGTACGGATTTAAACAAGAACATACTGTACACTTGTGCTAGCAACTCAACCAAGAAAGTAAAACTTAGCAGGATGGTAGTGGATGAACCTTTCTGATGAAGCATTACTCCTTGTCATTGGGGCTGATAAAATACAGTGCGCTTGATCATTGGATGACAACAAACAACTTTGGGTGAAAACTGTAACATCTTTAGCTTTTCCTTAAAGAAATCCACCATCACAGCTGAAGATCTGTAAGGAAAATAAGCTGTAACAATGGGCAGACCATACTGCAAGAAAGTCACCTTAAAGTTGCATCCAATCAGAAAACAACAATAATTTGGGGACAGCTGTAATTTTTCACTGCATGTAAGGTCGCCCATCTGTACCCCCAGGTTTAATAAGCTGACTCGGGTATGGTGGGAAGATGAGTGATTTTGTAGTAGCTGTGCTTCAGCTGACGTGCCGTTCTTCCCGAAATAGTCCAGCGAAGCCTGTGGCTGTTAGGCCTGGAGCACTTGGTGGTAGCATATTCAGCCAGACATTTTCCAACCAATTCACGCACACAAACCAGGTCCCCATCTCTGATCTGCAAGAATAAACAGGTGGGGGGGAGAAATAGTTAATGGATATCTGTTTCATATCTCAGTGGTAATGAATTTCAACACAACATTAAGCAAACTTTTTGGACTAACAAAGCTACACCAAAACTACTTAAAGCCATGCATATTACTTTTGAGTTTTTCTGTGCAGAACATATTTTAAGATAAGAAGTTTGTGCTTACGTTCAGCTGCTGCTGAAGACTTTTCAGGGCCTCTGGTATTTTGTCAGTGTGCTCAGGGTCATGTTCTTCCCGGGCCTCAAAGCACAGGAGAGCCATGGCAAGCAAAGATGGCTGCAGAGAAACAGAGATTCTCAATCACATAGTAAATGTGTAAGAAAATGGCGCAAAAAAAAAGACATTTAGATAATGAAAATGCTCAAAATAGATGGCCTACTTTATTCAAAACTACCACTACAAATGATTATACAACATGAAAGCAGTTTTGATTACATGTTAAGCAAAGTGGAACTGCCACTGTGACATCATGAATTCGTGGCCTACCTTTATTTTGGAGAAGACAAATGAGCAATGACAAGCCTTCAGCTGGGCCTCCAGTCTGTCAAGACTCAATATCTGCTTGCTAGAAAAAGGAAATGCTGTTAGTGTCAAGACTGCAACTTTTGTACAAGATGGATGCGAGGCAGAGCTCACTAGATTAGACAGCAATCTGCTTCATTAGTTTAGTGACAAAAAGATGACGTAAGTGCAACCCCCTAATAACACTGGTGATGTTTTGAATAGATGATTTATTTTCTAACACCCAAAAATCTACATGATTCAAAGAGGACCTTGCCTTTTGGCTGTAATAATGTTTTTGGCCAGTGTTCTCTTTCAAGCCAAATATGAGAAGACACATTTTAGAAGAGTAAATATAATCTTGTTGAGTCATGGTTCAGCCCTGCAGGTTGATGTGACCGTCTGTCCTTACCTCTCAGAGTTGAGCTGCTCCTGGATGTGGCTGTGAAAGAGGCGGAGAAAGCGGAGGGCTGTGGGGGCCTTCACCTTCCAGTAGAGTTTCTCCATGATGATCTTCTCCATCCTCATCATGTCAGACACTGTAAAGCGATTCTGACTGATGCGGATCAGGTCATTGGCCAGAGGCACGTTTTTCTCCTCTTCTGCAGACTTCACGGCAATGTAGAAGCAGCACAGGCCCACGCAGGACAGGTGCTTTGGCTGAATCTGTGGAGGACAGGCAAAGGAAATTAGATTATAGAACAACCTTTGTTTTAGCAAACTGGAACTTACTATCCAGGCACGAAGGTATTTACAAACCTTCATTACAGAGAGGAATCGATCTAGCAAGCTGATGGCCAGGGAAAAGGTCTCGGAGCTGAAACCAAAGAACCTGGTCAGAGAGAGCAGGTCCTTCACTTCCAGCTCCCTCAGTCTGGTGGTCATCCTGAGGCCATTGTCCTGGGAGCCCTCAATGAGCCTCAAGCCACTCAGCTTTGGTTGGTATCGGCCCTCCAGATCCATCAGGGCCTTCAGCTGAACTGCAAAGGACTGTGCTCCGGGTCCTGTCACTGTGTCAATCATCTGTTTACATAGGGGAAATAGAGCTACATAATACTGGCTATAATCAAACTGAAACACATTATGTTTTACTACAAGTTTCATAACTTAGAATATGACAAGATTGTATTTAAAACTTAATATATGGAATACTTTGTAACCAGTCATTTAATTACCTAATGGCCCTTCCTTATACAATACAGGTGTTTCTAATGCGCATGTTTACAGATGCTTTAATAAGACATTGTGCTGGACGATGTAGTCTAACAGTTTCAATGTGCTATAACAGTGAAAATAAGTAATCTGTAAACTAAGACCAGAAAAAGACAGCACTTACACAATATTGATAAACCAAACCTCATATACCATCTAGTCTTTTATGGTGTATCAATAAATTGGCACCAAATTTCAACTCTCTATGTAACTTATATCATGGCCCAATGGTGGTGGTGGTGGTGTTGGGAGGGAGGGAGGGAGGTTATTAAACAATAAATGAAACCTAATATATGTTATGGACCCAAGATATAGTGTCTACAGTGACAGCTGCACTGCATTAACCAAATGGTTAAACACAGTTTAGCTTATACAGATAATGTAGTTCACCACCAACAACAGACCTGGTTTAGGGCTGAAGTTATGTATTGCTCAGGAGTAACATTATCGGAGTCATGGCAGTGTTTCCAAATTCGTCAGTCATCATGTAACGAGCCTTCCCCGAACAGCTGTCATTGAACAGGACTCAACTGGACTGGACTGGTGGTGGTTACAACACACCATGGAAATGGTGAAGTTTCTCACAACTTGTAATAGCAATTCCTCACATTTAAGTTAATACAGGATTCTTACACTATATACACTTCACTCTTCTTGACAAACATGTTAAGAGAGTCTGGTCACAAAAGTAGGATTTATATCAAAGGGATCAGGATCAGGCCTTGAATGAGGCAGGGCAGGACCATCGACATGTCGGGACATGTCCCTGCCATACTCACCAATGGAGAGCTAGCTAACACAGAGCCTGATGACAATAACAAAGCCAAGTGAGATAACACAGTTAAAATCCAAAAACTGTGGCCAAAGCAATAAAGATACAGAACTGCGGGCAATAAACTAATTTAACGTAGTGTTTAATGATGGTAAAATGACAAACTAATTCGACGTTAACATAGTAACTAGTATTAGCTACAAGCGCTAACGTTAACATAACCGCTAGCGTTAACGTTACATCCATTTTAATGTTCATAGCGTTACTTTAGTTTCTTTTGAGCAACAGAGAGCGACATGTTTCGAGGCTTTAAAACCACAAATACCACTTTATGGTTAGTTAACATCATAAATGGAAGATTAGTTAACGTTAACTTACCTTGGATCAAGTTACGCTGTCTTTATTATAACAAAAAATCAGCAGTGGAAAAAACCCTCCGCGCTCTTAAGATAAGCGAGTGAAAAGAGGTTTAAAACACAAGAATGTGTAAGTATGAACTTTCATTAAAGAAAGTTTTAAGCATAGGTTAAATTTTGCCTATGCACACCCCCTACCCTCGGCGTAAGGTGATGGGGAAAAGGGCCGTTTAGGTTTTAATGCAGGCATAAAACCAAGCCCATGCCCAAACATGGTGAGCTTTCATTGGCCATCGACAGATGACGTTAGTAGCTCTAAATCTCAATTGGATACACCTCCAGCTAGTCACGATGAAGTCCCGCCTTTTATAGGTTTAAGGGCCAATCGTTGTTAGGGAGGCGGGACACTGCGACCTACTGTGTCACTTCTCATTGTCATTGGCAATAAAATAAAATTCATTAAAATTACTTTTACTTTTAACAATATAACGACACAACAGATAACGATATAAACTGAGTTAAGTTATTCACAGTGCGTCCAATAAAAGAGGCCAAGAGAGGGAAAACGGCATTATAAAAGAGGGGGAATAATAAGAGAAATCAACAAAAACGTTGGTGAATTTTCTGGAAAACAGCAGGATTTCTTAAAATCATAAACCGAATTGTTTTCATAGGCCAGACGTTAGAATACTATGCTGTCTCTTCTTACTAAATGGAGTCCAACTGAAAGGTTTCTGGAACAATCTGTAAGAAACCCGAACCTGCTGAGACCACAGCTTATGTAGCGAACAAGCTACTTGGTTTATGTACACCTTTTTAGACTTTTCTGTGTAAAAGTGCAATTATAGAGCAAACAAGGCACGTTTTCAATAAAGTAACTCTTTATTACATCAGGATATACAAATATGCAAGGGGGCCACACAGACCCACCATATTGATCGACTAACATTAATTGATTTAATCCTGAATTTGTATACATCCAGGCCTTTTTTCATGTTACAACAGAATATATAGTTTTTGCAGTTTAAAACTATAAAATACTTCTAACTAGATCTTTTTGACACGCATAAGGGCTGACCAACATGATAGTATGACAGGGCACCATGTACAATGATTAAAGACAGTATTTTGTACTATGACTGATTTAAAGTGCTTATAAATAATAATATAATGTTCAATCCGTACAACATTTAACAGCAATATAATATCACTTTTTTAAGTATGTATTTCACAGTGTCAATTGTCATCAGTCAAAAACTACAAGCATAATAACGCAGGTGACAGAAGGTAGCACATGTAATACAAAAACCTAAGATTTTGGCAATGTTAACACTTTTAGGAATGAAGGTTAGGAGCCATGCAGAGACCATGCTACAAAGTGCTGCTGAAAAGCTTAAAGAAGAGTTTAGTAGACATGGAAGACTTCAGGCTGACTCATGTCCAGGGATGCTGAGTAGATTTCTATAAAATTGTTATTTCACATTGTAAAAATAATAAACTTGATTGTTAGTCTGAGATCGTTTGATGTGGCAGAAAGTCTTCTAATTCAAATTCCTTCCTGAGGTTAAGGAGCACGCAGATGGAAGACTAAAGAAGCTATGAAAAGGAAAGAAAAACCATGTCATTTATCTGAACAAGCAGCTCCACATATTCATTACGGTCACTAGAAAAATACATGAAATACTAAATGTGTGCAAACGATATAGTTTAATAAGAATTTGTTATTTGTTAACCAATCAAAATAATAATAAAACATGTGGCGTGTGGGGACATATGGTATGTCATGATGACAACGGGTGCAATATGAAATGCTTTGAATCACACAAATGACTGATGTGACGCGAAGTCCCACAGAACTGTGAGAAATTAAGGGGAATGGGTTCAGCTGAACAATAGATGAACTGATGCTCTGTTCGGTTTTCCATTGTCATTATTTATTTTAATATAAATGAAGGCAAAATATTTAACTCACTTCCAGACTCACTCACTTTGCATAGAATAGTGTTTAATTATGTTACTTCAAATTACCAACAATTAAAAAAAACAATTATCAATATTTTTATGTACATTATTAGACATTCTGTATTATAAAACAATTCTACTAGAGACCATTCAACTTGTGAATAACTGCATGTATAAATACACACAAATTCTTAGTCCATGTTAATACAATAACATAACTCACAACCACCAGTTCAATTAAGTCAGTAACTGAAAGTCTCCTGTTTCCAATAAGTTTAGTCAGTGTCTCACTGAGAAACAGAGACTTAAAATTACAACAGGAGATGAACACACATTCATGGCAAGAACATAAAACAACACAAGCTACATGTTATGAAAACAGTCCATGGATTGTGTGTCTAGCAGAGTCAGCATTAGGGACAAATTAAATACACTGAGCAAAGCTACCTTTGTGATCCATAAGTACACAGAGGCTTATAGCCATCACATTATTCAGGCTCACATATGTGCATAGTCACTGTGACACTATGTCCACACACACAGTGTCAGGAAGTAATGTCAGATATGACAGTCTTTTTTCCCATGCTGATGGCAGACACATTCCTGGTTACCCTGGATGTTTGATCCATAAATCAACTGAAAAGGGAAAAGAAACATGACAACATATAGGGAAAAAAGAGGGATCTGAGGTATGGTAAAATTCAAAAGAATAAATGAAGAAAATGGGAATGCAACAGTGTTTGGGTTGTCAGTCCAAGGCTACGTTCAGAGTCACACTGGAAGCCCAACTTCTGTTTTTGACATTTTAACATTTAAATCGGATTGTTTAAAAAAAATCATGGAAACCAATTTCTCCAAATCTTTAAGGTCTCGCCCAACAAGACATATTGCACACACCATGTCTAGAGCACAGCTAACCAACCATGACAGTACCACCAAAAATGATTACAGCAGAGATGTGCTGAAATCACACTTCAGTCCTGTGTGGCTTTAGTATCAATATCAGTAAAAACTGATATTGATAGCGAACATTTTTCTGGGAACAAGGCTTTCATTTCATCACATTTGTTTCTATTTTACTAATCATTAAGACACCCTTGTGATTGTGGATTTTCAAAGCTAATCTTGACCTTCTGTGTTTACACGTTTTGAGCATTCACAATTGATCCTGACATAAAATGTTTCCACCTGCAGAAATGATTACAGTTCTGCGTGGGACGTCTGAGTGTCAACTGCGTTGCACATGGCGTGAGCATCGGTGGGACCAGTCAAATGTAAACAGAAATGCCCCTGCCTGAGATACAGTCTGGCAGGTCAGCCCGCAGAGAAATAACCATCAGGCCGTGTTATGCAAGCTGTGACCCTTCCTACTATGTCTGGGCACGCAGTGTCAGTCTGAATCTGTCCCTGTATCAGTTCCTGAGCCAACATGGCTTCTGGGAAGATAACACAATCTCATTAATCACATTGTGCCCCCTTGTCCCCCCTTCCTCCAATCAGCTCCACATAGACTGGCTTAGATGCATGTGTGACATTACATTCCCTAAATAGCCTAAGAGATTTTAATGTTTTTACTGTTTAGTGGCATTAATTCTTGCTCTGACAACCATGGTGTATAAATGAAAACATACGCAGCAATACAACTCAAATGCATACAAAAGCAGACTTACTTCTTCTTGTCCTTGTCCTTCTTGAATGGTTGTGAGCAGCCCTGGAGTGCCTGTCCCATCAGTGTCTCAGCTGCAACCTTTCTTCTGTTGAAGGCATTCATCTCCTCTTCCAGTTCTCGTCTTTTCTCCTCCAGATTCTTCTTCTCATCCTGGTGCATGCGCTTCAGCTGCTCAAACCTCTCATGAAGCTAGAGATGATGATGATGGTGGGACAGGGCACAATGTGACACAAACCAAATATGGTGTATTTTCAATGAGCGATTTTGTATGATGTTAATCCTCACCTCTTTTTCCTTTTCTTTCAGTTCTGCTTCGGTCTCCTTCACTTTGTTGACAAACATCTGTCTCATTTCTTCCTCTTTGCGCTGCAGATCCACCAGGAACTCCTTCCTCTTGGCTTCATATGTCTCCTGAAGGCTGAAGATCAGTGTAAAAGCAATGCTAAGCTCAGGATTAGTCTCCAGATGCTGGTTGCTCCAGCTGTTTATAAGTTCATAGCTAGCTTAGTGGTAACATAGCAATATTTACGAGGTGGGGATTAATGCATCAAAAAATGGGTTGTACACCACAAACTAGTTTAAAATGAGCTAGTAGTAGAGATTAAGAAGTCTTTTAAGGTTTTCAGTCATCCAGGTCATAGTTATCGAAGGAAGGTTAAAATCCAGGCCATATGGACTTGTTTGAAGATACTCGAAGATATTTTGCCTCTTATCTGAGAGGCGTCTTCAGTTCTGACTAACTGGTAGGGAATCCCAGCTATTTAACCTCTGTGGGGTTACTGTCAAGATAATCAATACAACTTGGTTCAAGCTCAAGAAGGACTTTACAAATATTGATTTATAAACAGTTGGTTCAACCTAACACTCCTAACTCCATCTGATATATTTATAACAACCAACACATCATCTGTCATTTCATGAACGCAGGCACTGGGTTAACTGTAGTTTCTCTCCAATATTAGGTAAGATGGTGTGGCTAATCTCCAGATGAATTTATGAAGGCACTAAAAGCTTCAGATGAGTCAAAAATATTAACAAATATATTATTTAATTATACTGCTCGTTAAATAATTAAACTAGAGTCTAAAGAGACACATAAAGCTTTACACTTTTCCTTTAGGATCCTATCAGTTGGTAAATAAGAGAATTTTTATTTTATTTTTTCTTTTACCTCCTATAAGTTCAAAGTAAATAGAAATATTTTAATCTTCTGTTTATCTTTCACATGCTTAGTTTTATTTTTCAGTTTCTTAGTTTTCTAATTTGTTTTGGTCATTTAATGATTTATCTATTCCCTTTTTTCCTACACCAAAAATTCCCCATTTTACTCATGGATTTGTTCATGTACTGTATGTCCAGAGGAGAGTGTGTGTGATGGTGTGTCTTTGATTTGGTTGGATAAAAATGATGAAAGAAAAAAAAGTCACCAAAACACAGCATGTCTGTCAGACCATTTTGTACCACAGATACACAAAATTAATCTATCTGGATAGTGTTTAGAAGGCATTAATTAATTTACATCTCACCAAATCATATAAAACATCAACATCAATATAGTCATCTATCAGCATGGTTTTAGCAGAATAAGAGAGCAGGGCTTTCTTTTGGCTGCCCAGATGCATTATCTTACTGCTACTGCTAATTTCACCTGAATGACTGACTGTCCGGGTCTGTGTCCTTGAAGCCCATCTCTTCCAGCTTGCAGCGACGGTAGAGCTCATAGTGCCGAGCGTGCGTTTGCTCTCGGAGATCCTCCATGTTCACACGCAGTAGCATCTCCCTCAGCTTCACAAAATCACAATGGTTTTCATTCTCCACTGGAACAAAAAAAAGAAAAAGAAAATGTAGCCTCAGTGCCTTCTGTGCTCAGCAAAAACAGAGAAGTATATTTATATTGAAACTGAAAAACAATAATGGTTCTGCAGAAGCCATCTGACTGAACAACTCTACTGTTTGGGGGGACTTTTAGGATACATGTCAGAGGACTTACCTTGTACTGATCCCCAGGGGTACAGTCGTGCTTTCACCATCTTATTTCCTACTTTAACGTCTTCTACGCTTCCAACCACAGCAAAGGGAAGATGAGTCTGTAACATAAAGCACTGATACAATAAAAATAGCACTACTGTTGTCATAAGCAGGATACACACACACACACATTATTTATATATATATATATATATACACACACACATTATATATATGTGTTATATATAATATATATATATATATATATAATTTTTTTTTCAAATTGTGAACTTGAATCTTACTGTGTTACTACCTTTCCTACAACATAAGTCATAAAATGGTGGCATGATAATCAGCCTTTATTTAATTATACTACTACATTGCTGGTATTTCTACTTTATTTGAATTGCTGAAAAATCTCAGATCTGGGCAGCAATTCAGAAGTCTTGACTAACAAAATGCCCCAATAAGTGCTACAATACCAAAGGATGGGTAGGGGCTTGGTAAAAATACAATAGTGGAGAAAGTGACAATATGTATTACCTTGTAAAATACATAGAGTACATGTACTGTATTATATATGTGTGTGTGTGTTTCTAGGACTCACATTCATGGAGGAGTTGATCTCTGCGACAGCTTCATCCTCTGTGGGGAACTGATAAATCTGCACTCCGTTACTGACCAGCTCACTCATAATCTTGATCTTTAATTTGTCCAGTTCACTCTTGGATACCGTGTCTGCCTTTGCAATAACAGGGATGATGTTCACCTGCGTGCAAAAACACAATGTGAGTGACAGACTGAGGGACGAGTCACATTAACTGCTGAAATACACAGAGACCAGATTTCGTGGTCACCTTGCTGTCCAGTTTCTTCATCGTGACGAGATCGAGGGACTTTAGGGAATGTCCGGTGGGAGCGATGAAATACAGGCAGATGTGGATTCGTGTGTCATGGCAGTTAAACAAGGAGCGTTT
Source organism: Lepomis macrochirus (assembly GCA_024633595.2). Lineage (NCBI taxonomy): Eukaryota > Metazoa > Chordata > Actinopteri > Centrarchiformes > Centrarchidae > Lepomis > Lepomis macrochirus. The sequence goes on along the minus strand of JALXJV020000018.1, from coordinate 14,136,240 downwards.
TATTTTTAGCTCCTCTTCAAGGTACTTTTCAAACTGGGCATCGATGTACTCAAGAATGGGTTTATAGCTGCACAAAAAGACAGCACAGACACACAAGATGAGCGTCATTATGTTATCCTTACATGTATGAACAGTAAACTTTACATCGCTGTCCTTGTTGTTTGAGAGGCAGTATCCTAGTTACAGACTCTGCAACTACAGTCTTGCGGCCAAGAATGCCTGCTTTTTTTATTTTTTACTCCCCGCTGTTGGAGCACTCAAATGTCTATTGAGATTGCATTAGTTCAACCAGTCCCCCATATTATCTTTCCTCCCTCCCAGTTCACATGCCAGAAACAGGCCAGATCTCTTCCTCCGTTCCATACTGTGTAAGTGTGTTGGCTGAAGTATCAGAGTAAGAGGGAGAATTGATTAATAGCTGGAGGTGACCTAACCAAGACATTTTTATAGCTAGTTCTCTGAATTTTTAAATATCAGTATCAAAACAGCACCGAAGATTAATGTCACAGATTTTCAATCATTTTCCTCCCTTATGCAGGACATTAGTTGACTAAAAGAATTTGTACCTTTCTTCTTTGTTGATCTGGTCTCCAAACCCTACAGTGTGCACAATGGTCAGCTTGAGGTTGACATTGCTCTCCTGCAACTCATACGTTTGTGGGCGTAGCTGTACCTCACTCCCATAGTGGCTGGCTTCCTCATTTTCAAATGTCGTATTGAAAAGAGTGTTCATTAATGTTGACTTGCCTATCCCGGTCTCACCTAAAAAAAGAAGAAGAAAAAAACAGAAGACAAAATGACACTGTGAACATAGATGAGGAAAAGACTAGGTGAGGCATTAATACTCCAAATTCCACATTCCACAGCACAAACTTTGGATTATGAACTACTCCTGGGTTCAGACATACCTACACAGAGGATGTTGAAGCAGAATCCCTGTGCAACTGATTTGCTGACCAACTGATCTGGAAAACTGTCAAACCCCACGTGACCTCCGAGCTCCAGGATTCGTTTTTCTTCATTCTGAGGTATTTGGAAACAGACAGAGTGAAGAATATACTTGAATAAATGACTTGCATTTCAGATAAATCCCATGATAGGAAACAAAATCAAAAATCAATAAAATGGTGTGGTTAAATAAGCCCTTCTCCAGATCCCATCCCCACAATCTGGTTTCAAGCTTAAAAGCACTCTTTGCAAACTAGGTCATAGCTTGCTTTCACTTAACACACTGAACAGTCAGACCTATGAAAAGGTTCTGTGTCATTATCACAAACCAAATTCCTCTGACAACAAAAAACGAGAAAAAAAGAGAATCATTTGAGTTGTGCAACCCTGACGTCAAACATTACATTGTGTGTCTTGAGTCTGTATGATGAAGCTTTGGGTTCGTATAGTATTACTTAAGTTAATAACTTTAAGGCTGCCAGCATAATGGTTTGTGATTTAAGTACGCTTTTATTTAGGTCTGAAACTAACAATTATTTTCATTGCCTGGCTTTTTTTTTCTATTAATAGATTAATTAGTAACTCTTAAATGTCAGAAAACAATTTTTAAAAATCTATCACAATTTTTTTACAGCCCAAAGTTTCCTCTTCAAATTGCTTGTTGCTCAACCAACTGTAGATAACAAAAATATGTATGTATATAAAACTGAAATAAAAGCATCACATTTGAGACAAAATTGGCATTTTTTGCTTGATAAATTACTTGCTTGACAACAGTTAACTGGTTATCAAAATAGTTGGTTAGTGATTAACAATTGTTGCACCACTACCATGTTTCAAGCCTCAGACTCAAACAAACATATGACTAAACTCACTCCACAGTTTTCCCAACAGTAAAGTTGTCTATACTTTCCATTCTCATTACAGTAACATTGTAAATGCATTAAGACATTTAAATTTGTATATAATAAATAAGGAATTGTTTCATTCCTCATATATATATATATATATATATATATATATATATATATATATATATATATATATATATATATATATATAAGATTCACCATGGGATGCTGACATCTTGCAAAAGGCTCAACATGAGGACCAGGATGTGCTCAATACAACAATCATCCGTTTCTGCCCCTCTCTCTTAACACACACACACCAACAAAGAGCTCTTTATCTAGATGTTATTTCACAGGGTGGGAGGATATCCAAGCTGTTGGCTGCCCTGGTACCCATAACACCCCTTCGCAGTTAGATACACACACACACACACACACACACACACACACACACACACACACACACACACACAATTTAACTTAACAAAGTCCTGTAAGCAATGCATCCTGTAAGCAAGAGACTAAACACCAGGCACGTAAGCTATGATGGCTTTTTAATTAACACATTGCCACGAATTAAACGTTTGGCTGATATAAAGGCTAGTAATATATTTTTCGCTGTTCAGTGCGATGCTGAACCTTGACGAGCTAGCTACCACTTGAAGAGGCTGCTACTTATGTTTATCCTCTTAACTTGGGCTCTCTTACTGCCTGCTGTCCTGCCTTTCATGCAAATGCTCGGTCCCTTCGTCCTGTCAGTTCAGCACCAGGGGCCGTGTAACGTTACACCTGTCAGAGGAGGTGTAGATATGGTAAACAGCAAAGTGTTGATTCTCTGTTTCATGCTGTACAGTTGGATGTGGTTTTTTTTCCTGCATGTCTCCGCGGGGCGACGATGCAGAATTTCTAGTGACTCAACCGAATTTGAAAATCCGTCTCTATCCCGATTCATTAGAGATAACAATCTTCCTTAACACCGCAGCGATGTTGCTGCATTTTAGGCACACTCTCATCACCTTGCTCTCACGTACACCTGAATGCTACGGGCTAAGTTGGCTGATTTAATTCCTATGTGTACTCTTAAGAAACAATATCATTAGTCACTGCAGGCCCGCAGACGGTAGATCATCATACTCACAGCGAAAACATCTCCCTCTTTGGCCGCCATCGTCACAAGTGTCTGTGTGTAGGAATGATCTGTCTGCACCCAGACCTGCTCTCCACATCTAACAGGGACAGACTCTCACTCCTTTCAATATGGCCACACTTGGAGGCAACACCCCCTCGGTGCTGGAGGGCGACATTACAACAGCTCTAAATAGCTTTAGCCATTTAGTGCAAGCTCTATTAGTTGTTTTGGGTTGTTTTTTTTGACTCAAGCATTATTACCTGCTTCAACAGACGGGCCTCTGGTTTGTATCTGTTGCCATGTGAAACGCGCAGAAACAGTTGTATAGTATTAATGTGAGCCACTGTCAATGCAGTCTGACAGCAGCAGCCTACTTAAATTTTAAAAAGTAGGCTAATTTCGCATTTCATGTGGGTCCACTAAATCCATGGTCCAAGTTCATTAACACAATAGAGCTGTCCCTCACCGGTGTCAGGAACTCAACTGCGCAGCGAGATAAAAAATAAAATATATACTTAAGTGAAGTTTCCCAAATGAGCTAAATATTATCAGCTACATGCATTAGTAATAGCCCATTTGTAATTGCGTTCATAATAACAGATGCACCTGACAAGGTCCATTCTGCTGCCTGAGAATTATTACTTTTGAAAGCCTAGGAAGTAAGTAAGTAAACTTTATTTATATAACGTCTTTCACAGACAAGAGGGGTCACAAATGCTCTACAGTAAAAAATAAATAAATAAATAAATAAATAAAATAGAAACAACACAACACATAAAATACAAAACCACATAACTAGTTAAATGCTTGTCTAAAAAGAAAGTTTCCACAGACGAGTTCCTACTTTAAGTATAGGCTACATATTAACATACACAGTTGGCAACATATTTTCTTGTCAATATGTATGTTTCCACAAGTAGATTAGCTGTGAAAGCAAGACTGAATTGTAATGTATATGACTGTATTGTAAAATTGAGGTTTTGCTACTTTTACTATAGGAGATGATTTAAATATACTGAATTAGATACATTTTCCAGATTATTGTCAAGAGCTTGTTGGGAACCTTATTCATCATACGCCATAAGGAGTTCAATAGGCATAAAGATTTGTGATATGAAAATATCTCTTTATAATGTGACATAATATTAATGAAATAACAAAGTCTTTTACAACAATTAGGTCTACATGTCTGTATTAAACTAAACTCAAGATAAACACAATATTCTACTCTAGTATAAATTTATAATATTTTTCTTATTTTTTTCATACGGCCATTTTCTTTTCACTACATGTGTGTGTGGGTTTTTTTAGCAGTTTTGACATTGATCCACTAGTCACGAAACAAAGCAGTGAGTCTGCACTGCCTCTATAGCAGGCAGAGCCATAAAAAACTGGTGGTTTTTATTTGAAGAGGCGCCGGAAGCAGCAGGTTGGCGGAGGACAACAGAGAGGGGAGCACGGACAGCGATGGGATTATCCCTTCGGGCTTAATTTAAACTATCTGTTCTATCTTTTTACATTTTCACAGGGCAAAATGGCTTTGACCCAAGAATCTGTTTTGTCTTTTTTACTGGAGTGCGGAGGCAGAGTGAAGAACTCGGAGCTGCTGAACAATTTCAGGAGTCAAATCAGCTGCAGTGATCCCGCGGAAAAGCAGCACAATAGGGATCTTTTCAAGAAGTTGGTGAACAGCGTCGCTGTGGTCAAACAGATCGACGAGGTAAAGTTTGTAGTTGTGAAAAAACGCTACCAGGACTTTGTGAAGGAGGATTCGCAAGATGCCTCGCAGAAAACGCTGATGGATGACAGTTTCTCGAGCCAAAACGCGAGCTTTTCTTACACGTCTCCTCATCGAGCCGAGTCAGCTAGGATGATTTATTCTGACCTTGAGAACAATAACGTGTATTACCCCTCAAAGTATTATAGCGATGCCATGCATACGTCTGTGGGGAGTATGCAGGAAAGGGGGGCATTATCAAGGAATAATAGTAGTGCGGACACAATTAAAGTCCTCAACATCTCCGGAGATCAGGCGAGCAGAGGGAGGAAATCTGGAGCTGTGTTCGCTGTCATAGCAGTAAAATCCCCACAGAGAGACTCTGCACCAGCAACACAGAATGGATTACTCTCCCAAGTGCATCAGCAGAAAACTTCACACAAACCAGTCACGTTGGCAGCCAATGTTTCTGCACCAGCAGTGCCAACTGTGAACATTCCAGCTTGCAAGAAGGACTCACTAATTGACTCCCAATGTTGGAAAAACAGACAGACAGAGGACATGCAACCCCCAGTCTGTACCCAGGTGAGGCCCCAAAACAAGACCACAAGACAGGGAGATGATGCAAAATACTCAGAGCCTGTCCCCCTGCAGCCATTAGCTCATGAGTGGTTGGTGAAGTGTGCTGCTGGACTGTGGGGACAGATCTATGGGTTGCTGCTGCAGGACACACAGTTAGCACAGAGGAAAGACTTCATGTCAGGATTCACAGCACTGCACTGGGCTGCCAAGGATGGCAACTGTGAGATGATCCATAAGCTCATGGACATCTCCAGGAAAAAAGGCACTTACGTTAACGTCAACAGCAAAGCACACGGAGGATACACACCTTTGCACATCGCAGCCATACACGGCCACACTGAAGTCATGGTTTTGCTCGTGGAAAGGTATGGGGCCAGTGTAAACGAAAGAGATAATGATGGCAAAAAGGCCGGCCACTACCTGGGCAGAGGTGTGCCAGCAGAGGTCAGAGCACTTTTGGGAGGACTGCAGCAGACCAAGGACAGGGAGAAGACAGAATATGGAGAATACAGAGAGCACCCGAAAGGCTTCAATACTATCAGTAAACTGTTCCAGCCTCACATAGGGAAGAAACAAAAGACAACAAATAAGTTTGCTCATGACTGGTGAGAAGGACTTGGATCAAAAAAGAAGCTGTGACACGGAAACTATCAAAATCGTAAGAGATCATACTGTCAGTTTGTATATTATGTTAATATAAAACAACTTAAGCTCTTAAAGTCTATAACTGAATCACAAAAATGTAGTTTCTCAGTACCTATTGCATGCTTTAGCTCTCATGTACAGTGTATCACTGTTGGGTGTACTATTTATCAATGGTATTTATGAATTTATTGTATTTTTTTCTTTTGTTGAACTCTGTATTAACATTTGCTATTTTTCACCCACTCAATTTATTTTTCTTGCTAACAACACACACAATCAGTGATACTCGTACATATTTTCATCACCTAATGTGTAATAAATCTTTAGAATTTACCTCTTCATGACTCGTGATGATTGGTGAAGTATGAGGAAATCTGAAACAGACCACACCTGAGAAACAGTTCAACAAATGGATGTGAAAAACACGCCATTGTGTTGTTGATTTAAAAAGCGTATTGCTTTTGTGCACAGCACATGGAGAGAGTTCCTACTTCATGTATAGGCTAGATATTAACATATTACATAGCTGGCAATATATTTTCTTGACAATATGTATGTTTCCACTAGTAGATTAGCTATGAAAGCAGGACTGAATGCAGTATTGTAAAATTACATATATTTATGATATTCTGAGCATCAAAATCGAATCTGTTGAAGTTCCTCAAAGCCAACAGTGTTTAGAGAAAACATTAGATACTGTTGTAGAAAAAATAGTGGTAGGTTTTAACCTTTAAATTTTGAAAAAGCTTCCTCTCAACTTTAGTCAAAGCGAAGGGGAACTTTGTCGACCAGTTATGCAAATCAGGCAACTTGACAGAGGGTGGAATGTCTCCTTTTCCAATCTCTTTGTGAACTTGAGTTGTAATGGATGAGAAAGGCCTCCTTTTGTGGGATAACATGGGCTTCATTCTCTGGAGCGGTAAAAAAAAAGTCACAAGTAGGACATTGTAGGCCATGCACCCAATGCCCCTCAGTTAACGAACCTTTTAGTATAAATTAGAAAGGTCAGCCAAATATGTTTGACATGATTTCTCTCAACTGCAAAAGAGAAGCCAAAGAGGACTAAAGAGTGTGGTCTAATTCATATGGTAAAGAAAATTAACAACCATTCAAACGCATTTCAATGTTCATGTTGTCATGAAGGAATGAATCGCCTTCTTATCCCAGACCGGACATGCTTGAAATCTAAAACAGCACTAAACTCACTACACAGCACAATTTTTTTTACCTTAACTGACCCAGAGAAAAACAATCCCTGATGACATGAAAAGAGTTGGAGCTCAGACAATGAAGCCATAAGCAAAACTGTGCCAGAACAATGTCCTTTGTCTTGATATCTGGAAATGAAGCTGCTTGCATAATAATCCTGACAAAGGACAGCTGCACTTGTAACTATTCAACAAAGCAGCCTGCGTTACATGTTGAATCTCACCACAAAATCGTATTTAATACTGCAAGAAAAGTGAATGATTGTAAAAGGAAATCTACCAGGGAAAGACTTCCTATGTCTCATGCAAACATCAAAGATTTTCCAACAATACTGTGGTGTGGTCCAGGTCTTGTATAATATCCTGTCAGCACCCAGTACAAAATGGAAAAGTTCCTACATTTTTGTAAACAAACTGCTACTTCAAAACAGTTTAATATGCAGATTAGTATATATTATTAGTATATGGTGTGGAGCTGACATGGCTACAACTTAAGTTTAAAGCCCAGCAAGTGTCCCCCAGAGGTTAATTACCCTTCATAATATGAAAGTGTTGGATGGCACAAACAACATCGTTTTGCTATTTTTAGAACTTTGTGAACAATGGGGCTTAAGATTTAAACTGGTCCTGTGGATGGTATTACAGGAAAACCACACAACCAATGAAATGGATCATCCACTCAAATCAATCAACAACTAATCAATATTTAATAATGTTATCCAACTGACAACCCTGACACCCACTGTATGAAAAGCTGTATGCTGCAGACATTGTAATGGGGATTAATTACTGGTTTGGTGTGTTAAAAAAAGTAAAGCAGCAAAGTCATTATAGTAAACACAAATACACTGGCCACAACATGAGGACAAACAGCTATTTCCATCACACAAAAAGAGCACTGCTTTGTATAGTTGACCAGAGTTTATTGTCCTGTCTTAGGTAGATTTAGTTGATGGATTTTTAGCTACTAGTCATACTATAAGTCAGTCCAGTTTTGTAAGTTAAATATAATGTAAAATTAATCCAAACTTTCTTTATTAGCAAACGTTAGCTAACTTTCTCCCAACAAGCCCTAACTTACCAATGTTACTTTTCTCTTACAACTTCAAATTGTCAGTTGATCATTTTATATGTTATCTTCAAAAATACCGGATACAGTTCCTTGATAAGCAAACAACGTGGGCGATATTTCTTTAGAAAATAAAATTGATATACCTGCTAATTTACTTTTTCTTCTTCTGGCTTTCTGGCAGACGAGATGCCTAACGGCATATTGCTGCCTCTCACAGTTCGTTCTCAGTATCGTTTCATGGCATCACCATTTTCAGAGGAGTAATCCTGTTGCGGATATAGTATTGGATAATGATCGCTTCCTATTGTATATCTCTTCAAGCAAACTAATCTCCATCTGTCCATTCATTCCTCTATAGTGTTCCCATTAGTATCCTTTATTCTGCTACCCCAAAGAGAGTTGTGAGAGTTGGAATCCCTCACCCATATAACCGGGGTCCCTATTTGTTCCATAATCCTCTCTAACTCACTTAAATTTATTTGTAAGCATGGGTTATAAAGTTTACTATGTTTATCCACCTGTGCTGTCCCCATATCCTTACTATAGCACATTCTAGTTCAGTCTTGTTTTCCACTTGCTGGTATTGTATATCTGATCTTATAAATGTTGCACACCCTCCCCCAGATTTTCCGTTTCTATCGTATCTGACACTTTCGTATCCAGGAATCACAAAATCTAAACATGATTTAAGCCAGGTTTCCTGAATACATATCACCTGTGGTAAGTCTTTAAATTCATCTACAAATCTCTTCAATTCCTGCCCATTAGCCACCAAACTCTGTGCATTCCATTGTAAAATGTAAAACATCAGCAATTTAACTATCATCATTTACTTCCATGTTTCCTTCCCCAGTACTCTCTTCACTTCTGTCTGTGTTCTTTCCTTTTCCCCTCCCTCTTTCATATACTTCCAATTTCTTCTCATAAACTTGTGCAGCTCTTCAGGACCTAGATACACCTCTTCCAGGAATCTCTCAGCAGCATCCACCACCACTTTAATAACATCAGATCTTCTGGACTGGTCTCTGATTGCCCACAGAACATCTACCATGAATGCCAGGAATGACTGGCTTCCCACAATCTGCCTTGCTTTCTCCTTGACTCGAGGGACATCAGAAGGTGCACCAACTGCCATTTGCCTGGAAAGTTGCCCCGTTCCTCTCACTTTCTTCATGGCCTCTGCATTTGACATTTTGCCCTCAACTCTCATTTTCTCAATTTCTACAGCTCTAACATGATGCTCACACCCCCTAAATGAAGATGTATGCTTTCCACCACAGTTACAGCACTTGACTGTGTCAGCTTGACATTGAGTATAGTCGTGGCTTCCTCCACACGTTGACAGTTGTAACAGCACAGTGGCGGGCGAATATATTGTCTCATTGGAAAGGTCATATATTCAAGACTGACTCTTGTTGGCATATTATCTTGCTTGAATGTTACTAGCACAGCGGTGCCAGATTCTTTGAATCTTCATACTGCTTCAATCTCAGCTCCTTTTAAATTCTTCAAGATGGTACTCTCTACTATCTCAGGGCTTACATATATTACTCCTTTAGCATTTTTAGCTTGACCAGGTATGAAACTTTCTATAGGCCTGTTGAGCAGATGGCGAACTTGAAGGGCATTCAACCTCTGAGTATCATTTCTGCAGAAAACAATATTTTTATTCATCATCATTTTAACATTTAGAACTTTTCCCATTTTGTTTTTTAGCTCCTCTGACAGTCTGAGAGGGTGTAAGGCCTTGTCACTCTTATCTTTGAATTTAATTATCAGCTTAAATCCACCTTCCTCTTCAAACCTTGACATTTTCCTCATGCTTTGGGAATCATCACTTTCACTCCTATTCTCGGATCTATATCTTTTTTTTCAGTATGCCTGGGATTTTTATCATTACTCCCCCCTCCCTCACTTGGTTTCCCTTTCAGTGGCATGGCCCAACCCCCGCCGGGTAGGCCTGTCTGTTGCTTCCAACAAATCTAAATCAGGGTTATCACGGGGGATGCCAAAATGAGATGTTGTATAGGCCTACCAGTCACCGTGTATGGTTGGTTAGTCAGAAAGTAATTTGAATCGCCCTCAAAACTGTACAACTCCACCACGTCCGGTTCCGCCAGCTCAGACGGTCAGTCCGTTTCAACCAGCGGTTAGTATCAAAACTTTGTTTGAGATTAGATCAGGTTTGTGTCAGTATGATAATAGTGCTGGTTTAAATAAATCAAACTTGAGCGTGTGTAATCTTGTTGACCCAATGTTGGCGTTTAAACCAACATCAGACTAATATGAGCCCACCTAACAGAAACCCACCAAAAAGAACCGACAGCCTTCACATTGGTGAATTCTTCTTCCGGCCCTGCTATTTTACTTCTTCAACCCTGTAAAGTTAAACCAGAGGCACCGGACGTTTGGAAGACCTGTCTTCAAAATAAAAGCGTGAAATCTGTTTCCGAAGATAAGGGCATGTGAAATATTGCATAATAATCATAGATATAAACATATATCTATGCATACGGATGTGCTTGGTGGAGAACATGTGATTTAATGTAAATCGCTTTTTTGTGATGCCCTTTATATCTTAGTTGAATCATATTGTCACTATAACCGGAAATTGCTTTTATGAATTTTACATTTTCCTAAAACGCTTATGAGAATCAGGGACGCAGGTTACAGTGTTGTTCAATTCATCTGAACAATATCATTAAAACTTACATCTTGCTGTTTTTGATGACTCATTGTGAAAACATGAACATGTGGATTTTTTTCTGGTAATAAGTCTCCTTACCTGGGATAGTAGCCTAATATGAGTGACAGAGTTGATTGCCAACACCTGCGCGTGTTGATCAGCGGCGGCACGTGTGTGGCACTGTTGACCTCGAGCTCTCAGTGGAGATCCCTCTTAGGTTTTGACTGGTTTCGTTGTTTACAATGGAAAAACAAATGCTGATGTCAGCTGTGCTTCGTTATTTTCGCATGGTTGTGTTACTGCTGCTGGTCAGCTGCAGCCGGCCGTTGGTTAGATCACCTCTGGTTGTCTCCAATGCGCTGCACAACCTGGGCGACTTCACATACCCTTACGGCAGCATCTTCTCCCCACTGCTCAAAGCCCTGTCAGAGCACGGAGGGTCAAGGTGGAATCCAGGACTGAAGAGAAAGATGAAACCCGAGCAGAGGTACATGAAATATCTGACGCAGGTTTACAAGAAGTCCTCCAGAGTGCAGAGGAGTTTGGACGGGAATACGATCTACAACACGGTCCGACTGATCAAGCCTCAAGATGAATGTCTTGCACAAACTCATAAAGGTGAGCAAGTGAAACAGAATAAAATTGGATTAAGAGGCCAATATTTTCCGCCCTTCGGCTTGAACAACATTTTTTGTATTATGATTTTTGATATCTAATATTTTATTACCTCGTGGAAATTGGACAAAATATTCCTAAAATGAGCAAATGTTTGTTAAAATGTTGTTCCATCAGGGCAAATTTAATCTGAACATTGACTTTATCCAAACAACCAAATATATGGTTATTGTTTACATGTTTATTCTGTACATGTTTATTCAGTCTAATTAAATATTAATCATGAATACATGGACATTTGTGTCATGACCCTTTATTTGTTGAACTGACATGCAATAGTGACAGTGCCTTATGTTTTCTCATATTGTCCTCCAGAGAGTTTTATGCAGGATCTGTCCTACAGCCTTGATCAAGTAAGAAGAAAAGAACAGCTTCTGAAGTCGGCCCTGCTGTACAATTTCAACCATGACCGTGCAGCTCCTGTCAACTCTGTGTGCTACCTGAGTATCAAGGAGCAGGAGCATCCAAACCAGTGTCAGCTGTGTCCTGAGGTCCACCATGCTGTGAACTTCACAGCCAGCACAAACAAGAGTTGCAGGAGGAAATGGGTGGAGGTTGACATCACCTCGTATCTCCAGCCTCTCTTAAAATTTCAGAAGAAGAATATACACCTGCTCATCAACATCACCTGTCCAGAGGAACTAAGAGCCAGTGGTAATGGGCGCACAGGCCCACTGAAGTTCACCTTGAGCTCCCCTCCACTGCTTCTTTATCTCAATGACACCAGCAAAGTTGTCCACCAGAGGTTACTGGTCAATGCCAGAGCAGGTCAAGGGCCAGCCGCAGCAGTGAACGCGTTTCACAAGATGGGTTTCAAACCCAAACAGAGGACTGGGCAAAATAGGCGATTGAAGAGGGAATCTTCAAAGAGCAATCGAGGGGATAAAGGTCTGGATATCCACCTACCTGAGCTTCTGCCAAGCTCTGAATTCCCAACAAGTGACTGTGCTTTATATGATTTCAGGGTGCGATTCAACCAGCTCAAACTGGATCACTGGATAGTTTTTCCACCAAAGTACAACCCCAGGTACTGCAGAGGCATCTGCCCGAGGACCATGGGCTTCATCTATGGTTCGCCTGTCCACACCATGGTGCAAAACATAATCTATGAGAAGCTTGACTCCTCTGTGCCCAGGCCCTCCTGTATTCCCTCTCATTACAGCCCCCTGAGTGTCATGATCTTTGAAGAGGACGGTTCCTATGTCTACAAGGAATTTGAAGACATGGTTGCCACCAGATGCACATGTCGCTAAGCAAGCTACCAAAATGTTTTTTTTTCCTTCTTCCTTTTTCTACGGGCTGAATAGAGCATCACCACAAACCACCTCAACAGATATCACAGGTAGAGTATCAGATACTCTGACCTGGCACAGTGACGTCATGAATTTATAAAATCGTTGTGCATCAAGTTTTGATCTGGAGCAGGTGTGTTTACTTAAACAAAAAAGTATTTTATCCAAATGAAAAATGTGGAGACGTGACATTTATTTCTTTTCTGTTAAGGCGTGACAAGAAAGGGTGCCAGTGCATCCTGTTCTTCAACTACTTGCTGTTTGAAACATAGCATTGAATCTGACACACTTGAAGATAAAAATGAGTGTTGTATGATTTTGTATGGTTTTTTTAAAGTTATTTTTTGTTAACTTATTTTGGGTGGATGGTCTTTCATTATTCTTTAATTGAACACAATTGCCAAGTTTTAAGTGGCCCTGTTCTGGACAAAAGATGAAAAAAAGCAGTCACAAACTCTTATCAAACCTTTTACATATTGTTTTATTCCTGGGGATTACAGACAGCTATCAGAATGACAGCTGTCTCCATAATATCCAGAATGAAAGTTGTCAAGGTTTCAGTGTGTGTATTTATGACTTCTGGTCACTGAGTGACTGCATGCGTATTGAATTCACTGCATTTGTGAATTTGTACTGGTTGAATGTGACTCAATGCATGTCATGTCTATTTATGCAAATTGAATGAATTCACTGTGTGTCTGTGCTCAGCTTAGGGATATTCAAAGAATGAAAATATGTAGACAGGTTCTCTGAAAAGGTGGAAAAATAAAAAGATAACATGCATAAATGCTTGCATACAGCTGGCTGAACATGGTCATATGATATAGAGACATTGTTTGTGCACTAAAGACACATTAGTATATGCACACTAGACTCCACTTTCAGTATGATTGTGTGTGAGGGACCCCATCAGAGAAGATGGTGCTTAAAGAGTTATCTGATACTTGCCAGAAACAGACCTTTTCTTTCTGGGGACTTGAAAGTCAGACGGAAGCATTGTTTTTATTCATGTATATTTGCATAACTGAAGCCAATTTTACAGATAATTTTACAGGATAACAGGAAATCAGCCCTTGTCAGAACTTGCACATCCTCGGGATTTTTGTCTAGATGGTGGTTTAGTTTTGGCATGATATCGCCATGGTTGTAGATGCTCTTGCCCTCTTTGCTTCTTAAGTGTTTTGTCTGAGGAAGACACAAACAGAAAACTGAGTAGACTATTGCTGCGTTCCCGGCAACTCGGAACTGGGAAATTTCCGACCTCCAACTACGAAAAGTACCCCGGAACGCCACTTGAAGTCGGATTTCCTACTTGTGAACTCGGAGAAAAAATTTATACCCCGACTTTACGAGTAGCAGCTGAATGACGTCAGAAAACAATGTCAGCGCCCCATGGAAGCACACTTTGTAAATGGTAAACCATAAACTAAAGGCAACAAAACGTATATTTGCATGTATTTGAATTAAAATAATAAATACGATCATGCAGTAAAACCTGTTCTGCATGTATATTGATGTAGAAATGTTTTACACATACGGTAGCTGGCTACAGTAAAGAATCTCATAAAGTCATCCTTTCTGCATAAACGTTATTGTTAAAAATGCCAAAACATTAGGAAGTGTAACGGACAACATTGACTGACTTGAGGGCTACCAACTTGGGGTACACATAACTAGTAACGTAAGGGCTATTTATTTCAGTTGTTGCAGTTAAACTGCCATCCTTTTAATTAACACCTAAAGCACTGCTGAGGGTGCAACTGTGTGTTCACTTTGTCATGGTCACCCATGATTTTCGTTCACTTTCGGCGTCATGCACCACCATGCACCTGGAACGCTTTGATGTCGGAAGTCGGAAGTTTCAACTGGGAAATATCCCAGTTACGACCAGTCTCGAACGCGCCATAATAACTCGTTCTAATCTTAGGCATATAAGCCAAGTTGTGACGCATTTTAAAAGCCTCAGTCACTGTGATTTACAGTTCAAGGCTATCTGTGACCTTTTACCTTTTCTCTATCATCATCTGATGGTGGTTCTTGTTGAATTGTTGGTAATCTGAACCCACATAAATACTCACAGTTAAATACATTTTCAAGAATATTTGAAGACCTGCAAATAAAGTTACCCAGAAGAGAATAGAAATCGTTGATCAGTGTAGCTTGACTCCAGTCCGCCAGATGGCGGTGGCGCCCTTGGTGTGAGGAGGCAGCCGACGCTTGAAATAAACGAAGGACACCGGATCTTCAGTAGGAAACACAGTTGAACAGCAGCACGGTAAACCTCAATGTCATATTTTAACTGTCTAGTTTTGCTTGTATTGGCTTTTATCGCCGAATTGTCTGGGACTTATCTGACTTATTGTAACAGAAGCTTCCCTTTTCTGTTTAACGATGACGTTAACGCGCCAGTCAAGGAAACGTTTCAAGGACTGTTTGTACCTTTTAGCAGCTAGCTGACGATGCTAACATTTAGCTACCACCGCTAACCAGCCTGTGCTCTTTTATCTTGCTTAGGACTGTTTAGTGGTTTCGCAGTCGAGTATCATTATATTCTGTAATTGCCTTACAATGTATTCATTGAAGCGTTCGTTTGCTTTTAGTAACGTTACAAGGGAAAAACCTGTGAAAAGGAGACATGTTGATTTCAACATGACGTTATTGCGGTCTTTACTGACCACATCGTCTTTAAGTAGCATTTGTAATTAATACAACGCATGCAAATATGTAATATCCCGCCAGTCATGCAAAGTAAAATTCGACCAGACAAAAGTTCATTATTGAAAATATCAAAGTAAATCAAACTCGGAGCTCCTTTTTAAAGAAGTTTTAGTTGATTTTTTTTTTTTTGCTTGCTTGAACTATGACAGCTTCTTGTCACTTCTGTATGTAAAAAGACCTACTAGACTGCAACCTCATTTGTATCTTCTAAAATGGTTTAGCTGCCCTACTAATAACTTAGTTCAGCTGGAAATAAATTGGTGTTACTTAAATAGTCAAACTAAAATCACAAGTTGGTTTAATTGCGTTTTACTAAGATACACTGAAAACAGTTTTGCCCTGTTTCTACTAAGACATACAGAGCTCTGTGTGGGCTGCAGGAATATTTTCCAACTACTACTTGGACTATTTTCATTTTGGGCAAATCATGTAAACGTGTTTTATTTTTGTGGCCGCTTGTTCATTTATCATTTTAAAAATTTCATATTGTCATTTCAGGTCAGCTGGTGAACATGGGCCGCCACTTTGGAGACCTGGCTAAGGTCAGGCATATAATCACATACAGTCTGTCCCCCTTTGAGCAGAGGGCTTTCCCCAACTACTTCTCCAAGGGAATTCCCAATTTGTGGAGACGGTTCTCATCCTCTTTCTTCAAAGTTGCCCCCCGTGAGTTTTTAAATTTCTTTTTAGAAGTGGATGATATGGATAAAATCCTGTATGACTGCATATATATACTGTAATATTGATATCGACGTATTGTGATCTGGTCATCACATTGATACAGAAATCATATATAAAAGTACAATATTTCCATAAAGCAGTCCTGTTTATTAAGTTGCAACATTGCAATGGCCTGTCATCATCTGCCAGTATTCCCACACTGGGATCTGTACCCTACCAGTTATCAACCTGCCTTTCTGCACAAGATTTAAGTAATTTGTGTCTCTTTAAAATATAGAGCAGCTCTGAAAAATAATTCTGAAACTGATTTCTCAATTTCATTACTTTCAAACTTCTGACTCCAACCTGTGAGCGATGTCTGCTTTGACTATCAGGTTTTGCTCAGGCTTGCTTTTTCTAGGAAAACTATAAATTTACCTAATGTCGTTCATGATTACAAGTGCCTAGGTGTTGGGCTGGTGTCCAGTTAAATGGTAGGCTTCGACCCCAGCCTCTCTTTGGTTTAAATGACAAGTTACAGTGGATGACAAGAAGTACGGACACATTTTGGTTAACATTCCTTGTCTTTTTCAGGATCTCTGCAGGGATAGTTTGATAGTTAACAACTTTAACAAATATGATTTAAATTTAGTGATTGTACTAGTTTTAATTTGATTTGTCATTTTGCTTTTGCAGCCATGATTCTCATGTACCTGACATACAGCTGGGGCAACAGTGTCCATCAGCAGAGCAAGAAGAAGAATCCTGCTGATTTCGAGAACGATGAATGAACTCCTTACACCTTTCTGAAAGCTGCCCTCTGTTATTAATTCCAGCTCTATGTGTTTCACCAATAAAGATGAAAATATTTATGTGAAAATCAGTGTTGATTGATTTCATTCTGCCTTCTGTTTGTGATTGAAGTAATGTTCATTTCATGTGGGTGTCAAAGTCACTGCTACAGTTTTACAAGTTATTATACAAATTTAGCGCTGAAGTGATCTGTAGTTGATCAACAGAATTTTAATCACCTTTAGTTTTGATTATTGCTCATGTCATTTGTTAAGCAAAAATGCCAGTGATTAGTACTTCCAACATCTCCAATGTGAAGTTGCTGCCTTGCTCTGTTTTATGTCCTTGGGATCTGGGAAAAAAAGGATTTTTTGACATGTTAATGTCATGTTAATTTAGGGGATTTTGGCTATTATGGCCAGCTTCAATGCTTACATATTTCACTGGTGAGACAGTCATACATAAATATATTGACATTTAAGACTATTAGATACTGTGATATGGTTTCATCTGCAGTATGTTGTAATGATGGCGGTGGTAGGAGATTTTGAGAGCTTTTAGGTTGAAATAGTTTACCGGAAGTTGGTGAGCCACAGAAGTCGATGGTATAGTAAAATGGGCATTACATTGAAATGGCAACTAACTGTACATTTCTTAGAAAGAAACCTGCTGTAATGGCTTTCCTCGCCTCTGGGTGGCGCCCGACAACAGGGTGCAGTGCTCTGCAGTCAGACGCGATTGGTCGGCGGGGAAGTCAGAACATTTCTGACGCTCTCTCACGCTTCTGCCGGCGTACCGCATGTTGCTACTCAGCTTCATGGAACAAGAACAAGGGTGGATCACCGTCCTCTGACTGAAATCCACTGTAGCCGCTGCTGTCACCGTTAGCGCTGAACTGTATCTCTGTTCTTCCGTGTAACTACTGCACCCGCAAACTGTTCAGTTAGCTAGCAAAGATGTCAGTTGTCGGATTTGACGTCGGGTTCTTGAACTGCTATGTAGCGGTAGCCAGAGCCGGAGGGATTGAAACTGTCGCTAATGAATACAGCGACCGATGTACACCGTAAGTACGATTAACATTAGCCACGGTGTCGAGTGTCGTGTGGGGTGTGTTATGCGCGCTGGGAGCAGGCATAGGCTGTAAATGAATCCACTTTTTGTTCATCATAATATTGAGGCAGGCTAACGTTGCTGTGTAGCTAGTCGTCAGGCTAATAGATTTCCCAACAGGAAACGGCATGTGAGCGCTAAAGCTAATGCTAGCTGAAACGAAAACCATTGTGAGTAACAAAGAAATCCCGGAAACACTTGACAAGATTAACTGGTTCTTGTGGTGACTTAATACAATAATGTCGTCGAGACAAACTAGAGACTAATTATTGACCTGCCCAGTCAGGTGATAAGATTTTTTTTTTTACTGCAGGCATGAATGAGCGCATGATGGGAGGAGGCCGGATCCTGGCTGTCAAAACGGCTTCATCAATCCATTGTACTTAATTTTCAGACCCATAGTCCATAGAAGAAACCGATAAGAAATATAGAATATAAATGTGAAATCTTATTTCTAATGTAATTAATTATTATCAGGTGATATCGTCATCATCACAACGAATTACCATTTTTATTTCTGGTCGCATGAACCCTATACGAAATTGTGTCATTGCATCACATGTACTAGAAGAATGAACTGAATTGTGTTTTCTGTTTTTTAGAGCATGTGTTTCATTTGGGCCCCGGAATCGATCGATTGGTGCAGCTGCTAAAAGCCAGGTATGTTTTCATGGGAAGTGGTGGGACAATGGATCCGTGATCACTAAGCTGTCAAGAGGATTCAATGACCATAGTGCATTGAGTATGAGCATGACCAGTACTAGGCATAGGTACACCTCATATTCAATTCATAGCACAATTTGCTTAGGCGTGCTTGTATTTAATAGTGGGTTGTTTATCTTTTTTCCCACAGATCGTCACAAACTGCAAGAACACAGTCCAAGGGTTCAAGAGGTTTCATGGCAGGGCATTTTCAGATCCCTTTGTGCATCGCCTCAAAAACAGTCTGGTCTATGATATTGCACAAATGCCTGCAGGAACAACTGGCATCAAGGTGAGAGAACAATGACGAACATTGACAGTTAAACTGAAATGCTAAGATTGCAATCTGCAGATTGTTCTAGCTACAATCCAGACACACTGGATTTACGTCATACTTATGCTCATTCTTATTCCCATATATTGTTATCATTTATCTGGGCAGCCCAAATAAATTTTGGCTGGAGAAAAGAAACATTCCTCAGGCACTCAGAGCAAGGAAAAATGCCTTTATTCAATTGGGGGACATTTATGTTAAATAAAGAAATGGTTTTGACACATGAAGGCAGAGATGATAAAAAGATGATGATTACACATGGTAATCTATAAAGACAGTACACTGGAAGTAAACATTATTCTGTCCCACTGACAGATACAAAGAAAACACACTTTCACAATAATATTGAACTGTTAAAATAGTTAAACTGATAAAACAGCAGACATACTAGTCATATTACACAGCATGATACAGTCCTATAAATTGGTACACTTAGGGGTATTGTGTTTATTTAAATATTTTTTCTGTTATTTCATTCAAAGTTGAATGTATCTTTTTATTATTATTTTTGTATTAATATATTTTTATGTTCTATGGTGTCAGTCTGGTGCTTATTGAGTTTGTTTCAAACAAAGCTTTAATGCCAACAAGCACCAAGAACTTGCACATATGACACATGTGTGTTGTGAAATGTCTGTGTCATCGCAAGCTGAGCGGAGATAAAGTTTAAATTGCCGCCTTGATGATACAGTAGAAGTATAAGTCATGTTCATAGAACTAACTGAGAGACGTTGGTACTCGAAAACTTTATGTTACAGACAATGTTAACTGAAGTCAAACTGCATGTTTGGAAATTGGATTTTATTGTTAGATTTAATGGTTAAATTATTTTCGACATTTGGCAAAAGATTGAGGTAGATAGTTATGTTTTTTTTAACAGCCCGTTATCATACAGTCAGTTGCTCTACAGAACACTAATTTTGACCTGACAGGATATAAAGCGGAAGACTTATCCTCTCTTGTCTGACAATTTGTTACTAAAGGTGATGTACATGGAGGAGGAGAAGGTGTTCAGCATTGAACAGGTCACTGCCATGCTGCTGACCAAACTGAAGGAGACTGCGGAGAGTGCTCTTAAGAAGCCTGTGGCTGACTGCGTCGTGTCTGTGAGTATTACACATTGCTGTACAGTTGCTGATGCTGTTTTTGCACATGATATGTAGTGGGGCAAAAATATGTAGTCCTTTTGCCAGCATATTAAACCTTAAATGCTTCACCCACACAGATGCTTGCGTTTACGTTGCATTGATACACCTGTTATTAGTGTTTATTAGTACACAGTAGAGCTGGACAATAAAACAATTACAATAATTATCGCAATATAATTTTTTTCAATAACAATATAATAAATATTCAATAAATGTTTGATTTAATTCACTTAAATCATGCACAGATTAGGATGTTTTTGTATTAAGATGTTTATTTTGTAGAGGAAAAAGGACTGAAAAAAGATTTTACTTAATTTTACTCGTGCATATTTGTTGAAAAGGATTTTATCACAATTGTTTTGAATGTTCTACCTCAGATTTGTGAAGTGATCCACTGTTTGGCATCAAGTGTTGACAAAAAAACAGCCTTTAAATTCAAAAGAAAACGATTTGATACTTATTGTGATAATGATCAATATCAAAAGATATGAATCTTTTTATCGTGATAACATTTTTGGCTGTACATTGTCCTTTGTGTTCTATCAGTTACAGTGGTCAGGTACTCTGCCACCATGTGATCTGATGGTTTTGTGATGATTTGGTTGGGCCTGATTGTTTGGTGTCTGTTCTGAAGCCCTGTAGAGGAGTCTTATCTTTCTTCACAGGGCTCAATGTTAAACTTTTTTGCAAGTGGCCCCATCGGGCCAATGGGTTTGAAACTTACTGGCCGGAAGACAGTTTTACTGTCCTTCCCTCCAAAAGTTATTTATCAGCATTACAACAAAACCAAAGATTTATAGGACGAATCTTTGTTCCTCTGTTAACATGTTTAGTCATTTATTTACTACATCCTTGATATAAAGATGATGATTTGGTTACTCTGTTAACATGTTAACATGTTTAGTCATTTATTTAATACATCCTGGATATAAATTAACTAAACTAAAATTGAATCGGTTAAAATTATAAAGATTTAAAAAAAGGTTAACAAAACATACTAACAGACTCAAACATGACATGCTCTCTCTCCTGCTGACAGCCATTTAATAAAAACTTTCCACAGAGTAGGGATACAAGTGCCTCTGTTACCTCTTTTCCTCCAAAAAAGAACTGGTTCGGAACTGGTACTGGTTCAAAGTTGGTTCAACTTGTGAACCTTCTGAGAACCTGTTTGTTTTTCCACTGGCTAGAGAGCCCAGCGAACGACGTCATTTCGTCACTGTGTACGTTGTAAAAGAACGGTTCTAGTCCAGCAAAGAGTTGGTGCCGCTTTGGAACCAGTTTTCCTGGCCAAGAACCGGCTCTTTGGCTGTCGAAACACAAAGAACTGGTTCTCGAGTAGGCACCAGCTCCGAACCAGCTCTCAAAATGTTTTGGTGGAAAAGTGCCTCTATGTCATGTCGCCATGGTAGCAACATGTCAATCAGAAGGTGGTCCCGCTTAAAGCATATGCTGCTTTCTGCTTTATTTCCTCCTAAATAGGACCAAATTTTACAAATTAACATCATGCTGTTTTGAGGAAGATTTTAAACTAGCGACTGAGACCCTTAAACCCATAATGAAAGTGTTTACTAAGGTAATAAATCAGCTGAGAAGTACGGTCATTTTACCATTATTTCTAATGGAACCGGACTTCTTTTTGCAACCAGTGGACTCACCCCCTGCTGGCCGTTAGAAAGAATACAGTAATATACAGTAGTTTTTTAATTTTATTTGATGACTCGCTTTTGAATTTTAAGTTCTGCCCTGCATGCAATATTTGTCTGTGAAGTATGTTTTTACACAACTCTGCATGCAGGGCTTCCAGCTGATGTTTTGTCTTGGCTGATTAGTGGACCCCACACATCTATACCATATAAAATTATTGAGTCTGTGATTGTATTTTTAATTTAGACCCAGGTCCTAAAACTGTCCTACTCCTTCAGCTCATTCACAGCTTTGCCAGTGTTTAATATATGTTTAAAATGCTTTTCTCTTGTTACCAGGTTCCCTGCTACTACACTGACGCTGAAAGGAGATCAGTGGTAGATGCTGCTCAGATTGCTGGGCTTAACTGCCTGAGGCTTATGAATGAGACAACTGCAGGTCTGTATTAAATATGTGCCTGTTGTGATGTGCACACTTAAACATTGATTGGTCCAGTAGCTGTTTATTTCATTAATAATTTAACAACTCTTCTTCTAGTGGCCTTGGCTTATGGGATCTATAAACAGGATCTCCCTGCTCCTGAGGAGAAGGCCAGGAATGTGGTGTTTGTGGACCTGGGCCACTCTGGATACCAGACATCTGTGTGTGCCTTCAATAAGGGTAAACTCAAGGTGTGTAGCCCAATCAACATGCTGTGCGTCCATGATCAATATGTGAGAGGCTTTGTATCATTCATCTTCTTCTTATCTTTCAGATCCTTGCTACAGCTTGTGACCCAGAGTTGGGAGGAAAGGACTTTGATGAGGAACTGGTGAAGTATTTCTGTGAGGAATTTGGCAAGAAGTACAAGCTTGATGTCAAGACAAAGCCCAGGGCCCTGGTCCGGCTCTACCAGGAGTGTGAGAAACTGAAGAAACTGATGAGCGCCAACTCCTCTGACCTGCCGCTTAACATTGAGTGCTTCATGAATGACATTGATGTCTCTGGAAAAATGAACAGGTAGACCTACAAGAAATTGTTTGTTGCTTTTAGTATCCATGGTTCATATCTACTGTGTCATTTTGAAGTCATTTTTTAAATTATATTCACCTTTTTTCTTGTACAAGGGCAAAGTTTGAAGAGATGAGTGCTGACATTTTGGCCCGGATTGAGGCTCCACTGCAGAGTCTCCTGGAACAATCCAGTGAGTAAAATTTTCCCCAGTTGTGATGTACTTTCTTTTTAAAGAACATAAGGTGTGCAAGTGCATTAGCTGGTGCCATGATAAAACTGTGTTTGTGTCCCAAAAGAACTGAAGAGGGAAGACATCTATGCAGTGGAGATAGTGGGTGGAGCTTCCAGGATCCCAGTCGTCAAAGAGAAAATCAGCAAATTCTTTGGGAAGGAGTTGAGCACCACACTGAATGCTGATGAAGCTGTGGCCAGAGGGTGTGCTCTGCAGGTACTTTTGGTTGTAAAGCTAGCCCCCACCATTGCTCACAAGAAAATAGTCACATAAGAGCTTAGAATAATCTGAAAGGGATGCAGCTCTTATTGAAACACTGATTGTGTCTTCACAGTGTGCGATACTGTCACCTGCCTTCAAAGTGCGTGAATTCTCCATCACAGACGTTACTCCCTATCCCATCTCTTTGAAGTGGCACTCTGCTGCAGAGGACGGTGTGAGGTAAAAAAAACAAACAAACAAAAAATGTTTTTGATCATATCTAGTATTTTTTTTGTCTGGTCTCCATTTTTAAAGTAATAATTATAATAAAATACTAATTTGTTGCAGTGATTGCGAGGTATTTCCCAAGAACCACGCAGCTCCTTTCTCCAAAGTGCTGACCTTCTACCGGAAAGAGCCTTTTTCTTTGGAGGCCTACTACAACTGCCCTAATGAGCTGCCTTATCCTGATCCCACTATTGGTAAGCAACTAAAGCTTCCTAAGTGATCCCTGACCTCCATGACAGTGGTTCTCAAACTGAATTTTTGAAGTACTAACACATTGCGTAAGTAAATACTACAAATAAATGAAGCACATGCAATCTACAATATAATTTCTAACCGACATACAGAAAACTCTTAAGAGCTAAACTACCCTAATCCTACTACCCAGTTGTCCCAAGATATTCATTACATCAGACTCTAGCTCTATCATTCTTGGTTAAATAGGTGAAATACAATAAATGGGGGTGAAATTATTTGAAACAATTGATGGACAGATAAGAAATTGGAAGATAGTGCAGGCCCCCCATGGAGCCATAAACAACATGTCCCTAGCACCCTGCAGGCAAGTATGACTGGAAAGCAGTTATATCAAAATGTAAACCTTTGGAAATCAAAAAATCGGTATCAGTACAGAGACAGGTTGGCTGAGATATCAATGAGCCCGTAAAACACAACACTAGCTGACATGCAGTAAGGACCAGCAGATACGTTAACCCAGTGTAATGGGAGCTCACAGTCAATGCGTTAGGGGACAAGATTATCCCACACCAGAATGAGCACTAAGCCAGACCATCAGAACAGAACAAAACAAGGAAAAGAAAACCACCAAGACAGTGATTCACTACCTGCAACCCAAACTGAACAAAACACAGCTCTGTACAGTTGTTGCATTCTTATTATTTAGTTCACATGTATGTATAAAATTGGGGCTCAGTAGCTAGAGCGGGTTGCCTGTTAATCGGAAGGTTGGCAGTTCAATAGTCCGATTCCTCCAGGCTGCATGTTGATGTGTCCTTGGGCAAGATACTGAATCCCCTAATTGCTCCTGGCGGCTCTTCTGCTGTTCCTCAGGGCCAGTGTGTGTGAACGTTAGTTTCTGTTTGAGCACTTAGGCTCAGTGTATGAACGTGCGTGAATGCGAGTTAGTGTAAAAGCGCTTTGAGTGGTTGAAAAGACTAGAAAGGCGCCTTACAAATACGGAGCATTTACATTTACATAAAAGATAATAAAAAACATGTTAAAATCCCACCAGTTACGCAGCCGATTCCTACCTGTGTCTCCCCGTCTAACTTAGCCTACCCCTAACGTTACATGGGGCTCTCCTCGTAACAGCGGCCGCCACCTACTATGCTGCGGCCAGAAGCCACCTTGACCCTGTGCTCTCTTGATGGGCATACAGCGTGACAGCTCTCCATATGGAGGACAAAAGCAGAACACATTTGCGGCTCACCAACAGGTGCCTATCGGCTAATCACTGCACTGCTGAACATCCGGTCTGGCCCATAGGTCTGGCCAGACCAACTGCCCCGCAACGTCAGTTCCCCCAGCTTCATATCCACTCGAAATGTAGGCTTATTAGGTCCTATAAAATAAATAAATAAACAAAATCTAAAGACATTTAGTCTTTAATTTTAGTTAGTTTTGCAAATCTACATTAGTTTTAATTAGTTATCATTTTTCTGTAAAGCCTTGTTTTTATTTTTATTTCAGTTAACGTCTGTGTTTTTTCACATCAACGATAATAACCTTGCTACACATCCAGCAGCCAGATTATCACCTTGTTGTGCCTCTGTCTACCTGACAAATAGAAGACCAGCGTTTATTCTCCCTTTCGCGCGCTGGTTTGGTCCTAAGAATATCTGGTTTAATTAAGATGATCAAATTGATAAGCAAAATTTAAATTTCCGACCTCACCTGCCAAAACTAATAACATCAGTAGAAGCCTTAAATCTGTTTTGGCTGCGCATTAATGATATTACTCTGGTTTTATTTCTTCCTTACAGGTCAGTTCCTGATTCAGAAGGTTGTCCCACAGGCATCTGGAGAGAGCTCCAAGGTGAAAGTCAAGGTGCGGGTGAATATCCACGGTATCTTCAGTGTGTCCAGCGCCTCCCTGGTTGAAGTGCAGAAGTCTGATGAGACAGAGGAACCCATGGAAACAGAACAGGTCAATGACAAAGATGGAGAGGTACTTCAGGCTAATAAGTGTCCTTTTTTCACTGAGCATCAGATCGGTATGTGTCCAGCTATTTGTACTTTGTTGTTTTGAAACTAAAAAACATCTGGTTTTCATCACTCCCCTGCAGAGCAAGATGCAGACCGATGATCAAGATGAGCAGCAGGGTCAGGGAGAGGGTCAGAAAGAAACAGAGGAGAAGACACCACGTGAGAATGAAGAGATGGAGGTAAGATTCTTAGTTTTCATGTAAAACAAATACAGAGTTAGCAATTTATTAGATTGTGTTTCCAAGGAGATACCATTCAGTACATTAGCTCACAATAAATTCTATCTTTGAGAAGCTTGTAATGGTGAATTTTTTATCTTCCTGTGTGTAAGTGGGGTTTGACATTTGAAACACAAATTGTCATAAAAATAAAAACCACTAACCACGGCCTCAAGAATTAAATCAGCACCTCAGTGTAAACAAAAACTGAACTTTGTGTTTCACAAAAGTGAGTAATGCAGAGCTAATTCACTGAATTTCATTATATGGGTGTGCTGATATACTGGCAAGTCATTGCATGTCTCGATTCATTTTGAATCTTAATGCCTATTCTCTCACCTTTCAGACTACCACGGAGGAGGGCAAAAGTGAGAAAAAGGCCGACCAGCCCCCACAAGCCAAAAAGCCTAAAGTCAAAACAAAAGTCCTGGAGCTTCCAATCGAAAACAGTCCACAGTGGCAGCTAGCAGATGAAATGCTCAACCTTTTTTGTAGAAAATGAGGTAACTAAACTTTCAGCCACCTCACCCACACACACATTACTGAATCTACCCATCTGACTGTCATCTTTAATTACCTGATCTATTTGGAAGTGTTTTCATGGTAACAGTTGCTGTTTGGTTTCTCCTCAGGGCAAGATGATCATGCAGGACAAGCTGGAGAAGGAGAGGAATGATGCGAAGAATTACGTAGAAGAGTATGTGTACGACATGAGGGACAAACTACATGGCATGCTGGAGAAATTTGTCAGTGAGTCTGTGAGTAAAATGCCACTTCTGAGTCATTTTGATGGTAGAATTGTGATCAAGTTGTAATTTATAATCACTCTAGGACACATTTGGCTTTCCACATTGTTATTCTTTTTGTTTTTTTTACTTGTAGGACCGAGATGCTTTGTCATTAAAGCTGGAGGATACAGAAAACTGGCTGTATGAAGATGGAGAGGACCAACCCAAACAGGTGTACATTGACAAACTGGCAGAGTTAAAGGTAATTATTGCTGTAGTAATTGCTTTTTTTCTCTATCAATTAGTTTTTTAAATTTTTTTAACTGACATGTATTCTGTGTTTGCTACAGAAACTTGGCCAGCCCATCCAGGAGAGGTACTTAGAGGCTGAAGAGCGACCTAAAGCATTTGAAGAGCTGGGAAAACAAATCCAGCAGTACATGAAATTTGT
This sequence comes from Lepomis macrochirus, assembly GCA_024633595.2. Lineage (NCBI taxonomy): Eukaryota > Metazoa > Chordata > Actinopteri > Centrarchiformes > Centrarchidae > Lepomis > Lepomis macrochirus. The sequence continues at coordinate 14,108,990 of JALXJV020000018.1, read as the reverse complement.
TGAAGCATACAAAATAAAGGTAAAACTAAAAGCTTTTTTAAAACTATTATTTATATGCCCGTTACAGCCTTTACCTCACACACACGTGTTTATTGGGCATCCTTTTAAATGACACTAGAATACTACTAATCTAGACGATTTTTGTTAATCTTTACACCACGTACAAACTGAAGACATCGTTACATCATTACAAATAAAAGTAGTAATGCAAGTGGTAATTAGTAACACTACTTGTGTTTTGTATTTCCATTTGATTTCCAGGAGGAGCAGTATGACCATTTAGATGAGGCAGATGTCACTAAAGTGGACAAACTGACCAATGATGCAATGATCTGGATGAACAGTGCCATGAACCAGCAAAGCAAACAGAGCTTGGCGGTGGATCCCACTATCAAAGTAAAAGACATTCAAGCAAAAACAAGGGTGAGTCTCATTAGGATGGGTCATACCAAAGGAAAAAGTGATGCGAATGCAGGAAATTTAAAATGGAAAATCCCATGCTGTGAGATAATCTAACTCTTTTCCATCACATATGTTATGTTGAAACATGATACGCGTAGGTCAACCATCTACCATTTACTGTGCACTGTCTCACCAGTAGGAGTAAGTTTCATAAAATCACTAACACGTCCTCCAAAATAATAGGTCTTCCCACTCCCAACCTGCCAGCCCTCATTAATACTGCTACTGCTCACAGAGCAACTACCATAGTACAAAATTCCAGCCACCCTCTCAGCTCATGCTTCATCCTTCTCCCATCTGGGGCTTGATAAAGACAGCAGCTCTACAAAAAGGCACGCTATAAGTGCATTAAACTCACAAACAAGTTAATGTTGTCACTCCTGTGTAGATAAGTGTTCATTGTCTGTATATGCGTACTATATGTAGTTTGTGTGTTGAATTCATGTTGAAGGTACTCTTTGTATAGACTGAAAAAAATGGAATGGAATTAATCTGAATATCAACACATGACTTTGGAGTCTACAGTACAAGTATTTATTGTTCCAGGACCAATTGGTAGAGCTCCCACACACCTATAATTATTTAGAAACTCTTTAAATTCTTAACAAAACCACTATTACATATTTTGTTCATTTGTGTAATTCTCCAGGAGCTGTTCTCCGCTTGTAACCCCATTGCGACCAAGCCCAAGCCCAAGCCCAAGGTGGAGCTTCCCAAGGAGGACATGCCTGCTGAGCAGAACGGGCCTGTCAACGGACAGGAGAAACCCCAGGAAGAAACTGCAGACAAGGGAAAGGCTGAGAACACAGGCAACCCCACCTCAGAAACCACAGAAAACAAGCCTGACATGGACCTTGATTAAAACTGCCCAAACGCCTCCCATAAGCAAAGCTGAACGGGAGTTGGTTGTTTCAGATTGAGATACAGCCTGGGTATATATCAGAGCAGGTTAAGTGTTTCAGGAACTGCACTTCAGTCAAAAGCAGGCAGCAGGTGATTAGCACACTGAGCCCAGCTCCTGGTGGTATCTCTCTGATGACATAGCATGCCCCCTCTCTTTCTGGATGACATAAATCTAAAGCCAGCTGCAATAAAGCCTGTTTGACAATGAGCGCTGTACACATGATGGTATTTATTTCTGTTGTGTGCTCTGTATGTGTTCTGGTCTGTGTCACAATATGGTTTTAATAAAGTTATTAAAAATCACATGTACCATCTTTTATTATTTTGGTCAAAGATGCCCCAGGCTTCACAGAGCTATTGCTTTCAGAGGGGTATAGCTACCATTGAAGACATGTCATTCTTGTGACACACATAAGCATGTTGGGTTTATAATGACAGATTCTGATGTCTATTAGATCTTAAAATAGAAACAAAACACTGCAGTTTTATACTGGCTAATTATTCCTGCTCGGGATGTAAACAGAGCAGGGAGAGTTAAAGTAGAGAAGACAGGTGAAAGTTTAGTGAAAAAGCTTCTTGTTCTCATCGAGGGACTTTGAGGTTGGATTTGTCAATAACTACACAGTAAACGTTGTGCGTATTATTTGTGCAAGTAGTGTACGAGGTTTTAATCTAGCTTTACATCAAAGAATGGCGAAAAGGCTTGATCTTGTTCTCCGAAGTGATTTTTTTAACTACACTAAAAGTAGTTGATAGTATTTGTACATGTTGTCTAAGAAGAACTAATTTCATCAGCCCAAGTTTGTTGAATTTGTTATAGATCCGCTTCATTTCTTATTATCATTGGGATTTATTGTAATGGACTCTATGAGTTGGACTTTTCTTGCATTTCTCAGTGAACACGCATTGTTTTGTTCCTTAATCCGCACCCGGAAGTATTCCTTTTGAGATTTGCGCATAGGATTTGCGGTAGCTTTAAAGTGCCGATATATAATATTATATATACAAAACTTCATATTGATTCAATGTTCATTCGGTTCATTACCGGAAATACATAAGGTGAAACCTTTCTTGTCCCATAGTACGTGAAATTATGGAGCAATGTATTACAGCACCTTCAACTGTTATTCCTAATCCTGAACAGGATTCCACTGAACGTTTTAGCAAACCTCTAAAGATTGTATAACAATTTAAAGGTGAATAAATAATAAATGTGTTACTGTAACTTGAAATGACTTTTTTTTCTCAGAACTGTATAGTTAACTGCTAATATTATTGTTGTATATATACTTGACGTGTACTACAATGTAGTTTGTAGTTGGAAAATCAAATGTGACAAACTGTTGCTTTCGTTCTTTTTGTCCGCTCCAAGCACCTGTACCGTAATAGCACGTATAGACGCGCATCGAAATCCAAACGGCGGCCATAGACTGTATAAAACAGGCGGCTGGCTTGACGGGAGTCTCGGGACATCGCTGTTAGCATCCAACAATAGGAATCACATGATTCAGATCTTGTCTGCTGCGAGTAAAAGCCAACGATAATCCAAGGTATGGGTGTCTGCAATTCATTATTTTCATTGTCTGTTATTTGGACACTAACGTTAATACTACAGTGAAAGTTTCGGTCACGTCAAAGTTGTCATTGTTTTTGGCAGCTTTAAAGCTTGAACAGTGATCTCATTTTACTGTTGCTGCATACTATAGTTATCTTGAAGAGTCTAAAGTCTGACTTAGGTGTGTTTTGCCCTGACTTACTTGAAGGCTGAGCTCGTTCACATAAGCAACCCGTTATTCTTTCCTTGTTTTCTTCCTCAGGGACAATGAAGCTTATCATCCTCAATGACTACGACCAGGCAAGCGAGTGGGCTGCAAAGTACATTAGAAACAAGATTTTGCTGTTCAAACCTGGCCCCGACAGATATTTCACCTTGGGGCTCCCCACAGGTAAGTAGGAGCTGTATACCCCGAACAGCTGTGTGTGATGTGTAAGCTATTGTGTAAAAAAAAGTGATTAAGTCAGCAACATTTCCCCCTACATCTGCTGATTAGGTGTCAGCAGCGAGAATAGCCATCAAGCCATGTGTATATAATCCAGTAATGTAAAAATGCTCAAATCTTTCTTAAATGTGTAAAGTATTATTAAAATGAGCTTGTGTTAAAGTACTAAATGAATAAATGTAAATGTACTTAATATTCTCACTGAAAGTAAAAATATTGATGCATGGATCTGTATAAACTGTCAAACCCAGCTTGCTTCTACATGCAGATGGGGAGTTTAAAATCGAACTATACATCATATTTTAGGGTCATTACATGTTTTGCATGCAAATGTTACACTGCAAGGAACCAGTACTGCTGTAAAAATATAATCCTGTCCTTGAAATAGAATAAAGTCTCCCACATGAAAAGACTGAAGTACTGTGAATCACAGTAATATGCCTTAGTGTACTTGATTAAGTGCACTTTATTAGTTTCCTCTTTTTTGTTTTGTAAGCATTTGCCTTCTTGTTTTCAGGAAGCACTCCCCTGGGGTGTTACAAGAAACTGATCGAGTACTACAAGAAAGGAGAAATCTCATTCCAATATGTAAAAACGTTCAACATGGATGAATATGTCGGTGAGTCCTCACTGTTTTCTCTCTCTCCCCACATGAAATGGTGACACACTGAGGAATTCTTGAGATATGGGATCTTGAAAGTGTTGTTTTTTCCCCGCATAGGACTTCCCAGAGATCACCCTGAGAGCTACCACTCCTTCATGTGGAATAACTTCTTCAAGCACATAGACATAAAAGCAGAGAACACCCACATCCTGGATGGTAACGCTGCCGACCTGCAAGCGGAGTGTGAAGCCTTTGAGAAAAAGATAAACGCTGCCGGAGGAATCGAGCTCTTTGTCGGAGGTCAGGAGGTCACAGTGCTGATATGAATATACTATTACCAACTTTAACAATGACTACACATTTCAGATTTGTGCTCAGTCCCAGGTATCAGGTGATTTTGAAGTCAGTGTTGAAGCTTCAGTAAAATTAAAACTACTCCTCCTGTCCTGTCAGGTATTGGACCAGATGGCCACATTGCCTTCAATGAGCCTGGTTCAAGTCTGGCTTCCAGGACTAGAGTGAAGACCCTGGCAAAGGACACTATCATGGCTAATGCCCGATTCTTTGATGGGGATCTCTCAAAGGTGCCCACCATGGCTCTGACTGTGGGAGTGGGCACTGTCATGGACGCAAAAGAGGTTAGAAGCCTAGATAAATGTTAACCATGGGTCCTGTTGTTGCTTCTCTTGCTTTATGTTTCTGCAAGGTCTCAAATATACCATTTGTATACATACCACAATCATCATTGTTTTCTGTCAGAACTTTGCTTGGGGTTGCCAAACAGTGCCTTGCTCAGTGAGCTTGTCATCTTCCTGACGCACCCAAATACACCAGCTGCGTAGTTTCTCTTGCTCAGTCACACAGGCCACAGGTCACATTTTCAATTTTTTCCCAGGTCATGATCCTCATCACTGGAGCACACAAGGCATTTGCTTTATACAAAGCTATAGAGGAAGGCGTGAATCACATGTGGACAGTGTCTGCGTTCCAGCAGCACCCACAGACTCTATTTGTATGTGACGAAGACGCCACCCTGGAACTGCGGGTAAAAACTGTGAAGTACTTCAAAGGTGAGAGACTAAATCACAAAGCTGCTTTGACTTGTAATAAATTGCCATCCAGGTTGCATTAAAAGATAGTTTCTGTATTTTTAAACGTGGGCCTTATTTTCATCTATTTTTGTGTCGACATGACTAGTAGGTACAAAAAGTTTTGGAATCCCTGTAATAGAGAGACACGAACCTGTATTGGACGCAACAAACTCCTTCTGTGAAATTCCATCCATCCATCGTCAAACGCTTATCCTGCGTACAGGGTCGCGGGAGGCGACATTGGGCGAAAGGCGGGGTACACTCTGGACACGTCGCTAGTCCATCGCAGGGCCTCTTCTGTGTAATTGTACCTGTAAAAATTATATCCACAAAAAGTGCTTCTTTATGCCACCGATAGGCTCAGACTGTTATACGAGGTGTCTAACAACATAAGAATCAGAATCCGTATGGGGTTTTTTTGCCAGGTACATTTACATGCATATATGGAATTTTTCCCTTGATATATGGTGCTTTAGAACATAAATATAGATAAAGTAAAGAGATCAAAAATGTACAAGTTTACAAAATAGTAAAATAATACTAATGGAAAAAAACAATGCAAAAAATATACAGGATATGAACAAGCAATGTGCAAAAATTCACAGTAAGCATAAAGAAATTAGTGCAATGGACACAGACCAAGTTGAGCATTGTTGTAACAACATCATGGAAAGGATCTCTACGAGTGACAAGCCAGTGACACACTTAGGTTTTAGCCAGAAACAAAAGTATTGCTCAAGGACAATTCTCACTCTGAAATCATGTGAGAGGTGTGTTGTTGTAGGAAGGTGACAGTGCAGCTGGTTTGCGGCTGCTGGCTCAAGCCATCTACTGCGCAGATTCCAAAAGTTTTTGTACCTACTACTCACTTTGACACAAGATGTGTGTTTGTGAAAACAGGGTCCAGGTTTAAAAATACCAAAATTATTCTTAAAGCGAAACTATTTGCAGAACAAACATGAATCATAGTAAACATGCTGATTCTTGCTCTTTCTTTAGGGATGATGCATGTGCACAACAAACTGGTGGAGCAACCTGAGAAGAACTGAGGATATCTTTTCCAAACCTTGTGGATTCATGAGGCATTAAAAATGAGCACTCCAATGATTCCTTGATCTTGTGGTGTTGACAACATTTGAGGCCATCAAGCAGTGCTTGGTGTTAACCTCAACTAATCCTTGTAGAAAAAATCAGTTGCTGGTGTTGTGCAGGCTATTCAGGTGATTGTTCATACATATTTTCTCTTCTCATTTGTTCTTTTAAATAAAGTGCATTTAATTTTCAGTTTCTGTGTGTGGTTGGGGATCACGCTACTGCCTCCTGTCACATGACAACATGGAACAACCAATGTTGCCTTTAAGTGCTCCTTGTAAACTTCTTGGAGTCGAAATGGAGGAGCACCGATTCCTGGTTGTCCGTGAAATATAACTAAATACATTTACTCAGACAAGTAGGCCGACTATAAGTATAGCTTTGAGGTACTTCTTTTTGACTAGAGTATTTTGGTTTTCAGCTATTTTACCCCACAACATTTATCTGACAGCTATAGTTAGTAGTGACGGTGCAATTTAAGATTTTATAAACAAACCTTATGATTATCGTATAAAATAATAAGATGTATTGTAAATGACAAATCACCCAATTCTATAAAGTCATTGCCTACACTTTGACAAGCTACAACCTTAAAAACTCTACTCATCATTATTGGTAATAAACAATAACATAACACTGTGGAAGGGGCTATTCTGTATAATGAGTACTTTAACTTCTGATCATTGTTTTGTAAATAGTATAGATCTATTTTTACTTTTAACGGACTATTTTGTAGTAGTTCATTAGCGAAATCTGGAATATTCCGACAGCGCATGAAGGCAACACAGGAGCCTGATACAGACTGGGCGTCAGGAGGAGGGGGAGAAAGAAGGAGATGGCCGACTAGGAGGCAGTGTTACCTTAACTACTTGCTTGGCGAGATTCTTTTTACTTAACACATCTTCACAGCTGAAGAGGAAAGCAGCTTTTTAAATATTTCGCTCCTTCCGCGATGGCAGAACAAAACAGCAACGTCAGATATCAAGAGGTATGTGACAGTTTGCTACGCTAAGCTGTAGCTAACAGTTAGCATTAGCTGCTGCCCAGTCAGCTTACATTAGCCTGCCACTGAGAGGAAAACAACGAGCTCAGCCGTCATTTCTTTGCGGGCGGGGGCCTGAGTTAGTGATTAAGATTAACGTGCATCAAACATAATTTCTCAATTTAAACTTAAATTAATGATCATACGCTCGTCACATATAAATAAAAGCATTAGCCTGCGTGACCCATTTTCTTTTAGCAGCTAGTTACTTACTCGTAACGTTAGCAAGTACTGGCCTGTCTGAACAGGGACGCAGTATTAGTATCACTTTGTCTAGCCTTTGACCAAAATCCTCTCATTACCTCACGGTCCTGGATCAGTGGCCAGCGCAACCTGTCACTAACTTCAGCGCCAGAGATAGAACAGCATCGAAATACTAATGTGAAGGTGCAGCTTGCTAATTAATCGACATATGCAGATGCTGCGTGAAGTCGCGAGTGCACAGTTTATATATTATTTTTTTGTTTCTGTGTAGTTTTGATGGTGAATCAGATGTGACTGAGTTACCACTGATAGGAACAGCGTGCAGCTAACCTTTAGCATTTGGAGAAACGTTTTGATTGCTGACAAATCTATCATGACCACTTGTTGCACAGTACATTATCGTTGCACAAGTGCGACATAATTGCTACTTCACTGTTAGTCTTTAGCGAGTCGGCACCATTTTATTTTATTAATTGTTATCTTCTTGTAAGGTTGCATTTCTATAGTAAAAAATGAGATTAGTGGAACAAAATTAGTCTAATATTGTCTGGCAGATGTAAAAACCCCTGTACATTCAATATTTCTATAAAGAACTCCCTGTCAATAATGTACATTATTGTCTTAATAATGGCCTAATACAACCAGAAATCCCGCTGGGATGGCTACCACGCCATAAATGGTATGGCAATTGTTGACAAATATCTATTATCTCATGACTTATATAAATATTGTCTGTTGCCTAGGGCTACTTGGAGGTTAACTCTGTAGTTCCTTTCCTAAATTATCTGTACTTAGACTGTTTTCATTCATGATTGCTAACAGGTAGAGTTTTCCTAAATGGTTTCATTTAAGTATAAGTTATGATGTCATTCATTTACATTTTCTCAGCTGGTGAATGAGGAGGAGCCTGCCCAGTCATCCCAGGAGGGTCCTGCACAGGACGCACCACCCCCTTACAGTAGCATTGCTGCAGCAAATGCAGGTTAGGAACCTTCACATCTCCCATCAAATACTGTCAGATAAAAAGTGCAACTTAGGCCCCATCTACACTACTCCATTTTAGTTTAAAAACAGAGAATTAAATTGAATATGATCTCCCTCTACACCAGCGTTTTAGCTGCTTATCAGAGTTCATCTCCGTCTATACTAAAACGACTGAAAACGCACATCTAGTGCCCATACACGTACACTGGGCACGTGCATGCCCAGTGTACGTGTATGGTCTGTTCCGTAGTTACAGAAGATTTGGCAAAAGAATAAAGTACCACAGACAAAGAGCCACACCAGATTTTATTTTGTATGGACCAATAACGAGCTGGACTGTTACTGAATGTAACACAGTAGTTAAAAGCGGCTGTGGTGGCAGAAAACAAACTGGGAGTTGTTGCAAAGTAACTACGGCAACATACACAGTACAAGTGTAGGCTATAAGTGTTGTTTGCACAGTGCAAAATATTTTAACAAAAATACCCTGTCAGAAACTCTGACTTATGAGACCCAATCAGACAGCCAAAAGTGAGCGTCTGCGTCATTGGTAAAGTCCTCCGTTTTTCCCTGTATTCACTAAAACGCTCTCCGGAGTATCAAAACGAAAAAACAGGGTTGGCAGCCTTTTTAAACTTCTTCGTTTTAAAAAAAAACAACGCAGCAGTGTGAATGGGTCGTTAGAGGTGGAAGAACTATTTAAATCTACAAATTTTAGTGCCACCACATACAAATTCTCACTTAAAAGTAACATCTGAATTTGCTTTATTGGCCATGTATGTGCACACATACAAGGAATTTAAGTCCAATTTTTCATTGCTTTCAATGTACTTACTCACACTTCAAAGAACAATTTATAGGTAGATAGAAATAGACATACAGCTAAAAAACAAGGACAACAAAGCTTAGCAAAGACAGGTAAATGTAAACCTAGATCTGTAATGTAGAAAAGTCCTGCATCCAAAAGCAGTGTGCACAAGTGGAGTGAAATCTGCCTAAGAAGCGAAAGTGATCACTGTGACAAGCAATTCTTTCCACAGTGCCAAATTATTCTTGCAAAGTATGAACATCTCTGATAGCTGTGCTTTGCATTTAAAACACATTGAAAAGTAAAAAGTGACCACAGCCATCAGAGAAATATTCAACAAGATTAAGAGCTACAATATTTCCCACTGAAATCTGACAAAATTACTTATTGTGTATAAAGTTCTATCAATCCTCTGCTCTAATTTGTCCTATACTGTTAGCCTTGGGATGAATAATGTAGAGGGCTGTGCGTAGGGCCTTTTAGAAAGGTCTGATGCTTCTAATCTCCCTTCTTAAGAGGGCATAGGTCAACACATTGCATAAGTGGGTGTAGCCATGAGCTCTTCCTGGGTGAGTCCATTGATCTGTCCAGTGATGTTTATGTTCAGACACCATAAAGAAGCATTCTGGATAGCTGCCAAATGACCCAGATAATTGTCTTGGCTTGTATGGGATAGAACATAAAGAGTAAAAGAGACACATGCTACTAATGTCTTTCTTCCTTTTGTAAACCCCCACCCCAACACTCTTTCAGAAATTGTTTTCAATTATTTATGACTGTGTCCATTTATCTGGGTCTGTCTTTTAGTGTAGATGCTATATAATAGTGTACTCAAACATCAAAGTGGAGTTTTCTCTGTCTGTAGATATCTGCCACAATTATAAATGATGGGTTTTCTTAGGAGGATGTAAATTCAGTCCAACTCATCTTTTATCATTTACTACTCTTGTGCACAAAGCTGAAATCTGCAATTAAAAAAAAGAAATATTGTTTATCTCAGAAGTCGGAGCTTGACTGTATTCCAGTACAAGAACAGATTTAAGTCTGAAACCAAAGATGGACGCCTCTAGCTAAACTCTACTCAGGGTTCTCGCGGATTCTTAAAAAGTCTTAAAATAATAAGTTTAAGGCTGGTGGGAAAATTGTAACGCACAGTTGCCAAAGACGCCTAATTAGTGTGTATCTGTATGATTTTTGTTTTTTTTTATGTATTTGACAACCCCACCATTAATATAACTCATATGTTAGCTGCAGACATCTGGCTGCGTGTCATTTCATTATCAGTCGTCATTGTCAGTCGTGGCTGCAAGACTGGGAGACGCAAGTGGTTGGAGGAAGAGCCAATCGTCCTGTCTTGCTCCTTTCATTTGCGCAGGTCCAAAAATTGATCTATAGCTACAGGTTAAAATAACTTTCTAAAGTGTGTCTTTCACCGTGATTAGTTTTCCTACATGGATTATTTACCCCTCTTTAGCGGTGCGCCTGTGTATTAGCCCGGCCGGAAAGTGAAAGTGAAACCTAAGTTCGGTCCGGCGTCGTTTTCTTGCTACCTTCCTTTATAATGTGTAAGCTACTCTTTTCTGTTATTTTAGTAGTTTATATTGAGTTTAACACAGCAGTACACGAGTTAGGGCTGGGTTAAACGATAAAAACCTAATCATAAATATCAAATCATTATTTAATCCTTATTTTTATAAGTTTAAAGGCTAATTTTTGCTTCTGAGGGAAGATTGAACAAACCAGATGGTTAATTGTGCTTTTAAACTTTTCTTTATGGTCAGAACATGACAAACACTTGATGCCAAACAGCAGCCTGATAAAAAGGGACTTCTTCAGTCCCTTGGATGAGGGACGAAACGTCTTCCAGTATCTTTAACCAAATCCAGTTGCCCTTTGACTTTAACCTTCATTTGACATTAATATTCATGTTACTTGGTCAGTCGTTGACATTTTCACCTTGTCACCCTATCGTTTCCAGTAAGATGAAACAAATTTACAAATGCAATGACAGTCTCCACAATATATAATAATAATCACTGAAGACCTTCTAAGAGGATTTTTTATGTCAGCTATGCTCAGGAGTTTATGATTATTTAGAAGAGTTTATTTTGAGAATGATTAGTCATGTGCTTGTTACCTCCGCAGCTTTCTTTGAATACAAGGAAGATGGAGCAAGATTTCCCAACCCTCCATCCTACAGTGTTGCCACCACTCTGCCCTCCTATGATGAAGCTGAGAGAAACAAAGAAGAGGCAGCCATTCCCCTGGTCACTGGAAGAATCACGGTAGATTGATCTAAGTTAGAAATATTCATAATTACTTATCGCCTTGTCATGTACTAACACATTGAGTTTTCAAACAAAACTTCAGAACAAACCAAAGGTTATTGAAATATATATCTATGTCTTGTTGGTGCAGGAGGACGACTTTGTGGCCAGGGATGACTTTGAAGACGCTGATCAGCTGCGAATAGGAAATGACGGCATCTTCATGCTCACCTTCTTCAGTAAGAACTTGTTTACCATTTCAGCGGTTGACTTGTGTACAGTTTTTGTTTCTAAAAGAGTAAACTGACTTTCACTTTGACTTGCACAGAGCTGGGTGGTAACCAGATAGTTATTAGTTAAGTATATACATGTGTAAATCTGGTCACTGAAGATGGAAAAAGCACACTCTCCACAACATTTTTTGTGTAGTTGCTCTCAAATACTGCTCTTAAATACTGTTTTTAATTTAATTTGGCATATTATCAAAATCTTTTAAATTCTGCACTGGGTGCAAATGCAGTACACTCACAAAAGTTTTGTGGCAAAAGATTGAGGAGGAGAATGTGTGCCAGCCAGTTTGATCAGCATCACCAGTTTATGGGTTCATTGGGTTCATGGTCTTTTTTTTTTGTCACCAGTGGCATTCCTCTTCAACTGGATCGGCTTCTTCTTGTCGTTCTGTTTGACGACGTCAGCCGCCGGCCGATACGGAGCCATCTCTGGCTTCGGCCTGTCCCTCATCAAATGGGTTCTTATTGTCAGGGTAAGAGCCATTTAGTGAATATTCCTCACTAGCAGTTTGGCTGCTCCGTGGTGTGAAGGTTCAGGATTACTAGTTCTTCTCTGTGTTGCTCTACGGGAAGACTAAAACTGACATGTGGGATAAGAATCAGTCTAACAGGGACTGTTATATTTCTTCCAGTTTTCTACCTACTTCCCTGGTTACTTTGATGGACAGTACTGGTTGTGGTGGGTGTTCCTGGCCCTGGGTAAGTGAGAGACATTACTTTATAAACAAATAGCATTTTAAATAATTATTTTCCACAATTGCAATGATCTTGTGTTGTATAATTCTAACTTCTTCTTCTGTGCCCTCCAGGCTTCATGCTGTTCATCAGAGGCTTTGTTAACTACTCCAGAGTGCGTAAACTGGCTGATCCCACCTATGCCACCCTCCCCCGAACAAGGGTACTCTTCATCTATTAGAGGTAAGGTGTATTCACCAGGTGACACTCATCACGAAGCTGTGTTTGTCATTGGAGATGTTTACATGCACGCAGGACACCAGTTACAGTGATGACATTACTGTTTACCCTGTAAAATATATAAAGAAATATCTGGCATTACCTACTCAGCAAGTGTCAAATTACCATTAAAATGTTTTTTAGTAAGTAAACCACCATCACTGACAGTATTCCTGAGTGGCCCACTGCACAAGGTCTTAGGCCGACTTGAATTGACTGCTCTGTGCAGCAACAAATGACCATTTAAACCAAACAATACAGACTAAAAAACACTCATTCTGAATGGCTTTTGCTGGCTATCGCCAAATTAAAAAGGTACTGCAGTTTATCACAACATCTCCCCAACCTGCTGCTGTTTATCAGGTGATAGAGATTTAACACCACACCTGTCACCTAATGAGCCATCAGCACCATTTAAAGGTGAATGGCACCGATTTTACACATCAGAGGCCGTTTACTTTGCATATGTGGAGGAAAAGTTGTGTAAAGCCTTTTGTGGCTCAAAGGGAGCTTATCGGACAACATCTCTGGCTCTGCTGCTTCGATTTTTTCATCTTTTTTTTTTTTAAGCCAGACAGTGTAGTTGGTGGAGTTAGCAGCTCCAACTGCCCTTCCTGCTACATAACAAGCGGCATGCCTCTATAAAATTCTGCCTTAGAGGTTAAACAGCTTAGCATTAAGGTGATGTCAAAGGTCACTGATAACAAACATGATCCATTGTGAAGCGGAGGGAGCAAATTGATCAGTTTGTTGGTGTATTTATTTTGCATTAAGTTAAACTATTTTAGCCAGTTTTAACAGGAAAAGTCCTAAAGTGTTTGTTGTTTGCCACTAGTTATGTTTACATGCACATTAATAACTGAGACCTCACACATCCTTGAATATTAAACCAATACTTCTGAAGACAAGGTCCATTTCTAGATTTGATGTTGTACATCTTCCCTTAACATTCAGGATGTTGGATATGGAAGAACTGGACTTGACCAACACAAGCGGCAACTCCTGTGAAGAATTTCAAAATTTCAAGCGAAGACATTTCCACCAGAAATCGGCCAGAGGAGTTATAGATGAAGACAACCCTCAAAAATATTCAGGAATTATATCACTTGTTATATTTTGTTTTTGAAACTTTAATAATGGGAAATGGTTAACAGTAACAGTCCCTCAATGTACTCATTAGTGGCGAATGTTAAGTGCTATTTACATCTCTGTCTGTAATGTAAAGTAATGCCTTATATAATTTGATGGTAGCATACGAGCATGCATCTGCCCTAAAGGTCAATAAATAGGGAGAGTCTCATGTTGGTGAAGCCAACAGGTATTAATACAACACTCTGTAGACTTGCCATAGCATGCAACACACTTTGTAATCTGCACTAATCTCACTTCATGGTTTTATTGTGATTCTTAGAGGCTGTTTGTAGATACAACATACACTTTAAAAGTAAGATTTCATTAGGCTGTATATACTTTGCTGATATACACATTACCACATATTTCACTCACCTGTTGGCTTTAAGTAGTGTTGCCCTTTTTTTATCCAGGAGGGGGCAGTGTTGCCTGCTGCTTTTTAAGTCGTTAGAAACGGTTCATTTAGGGCATTGTCATCATGAAACATAACATGCTTGCAATTGAAACAGCAAAGCAAAATTACACCTGTGTCAGAAGTTTAAATGTTTTGTTGTGCATGAAATTGGGTCAAACTATCCACCCTGGAAATTGAATTGAGGTCACAAAAAATATGATCTCAGATGATCCAGCTTGAATTCTTAAACATGAACAAGCCCTGAAACCAGACCACAAATGTCAAGTGACAAACCCCTGCAGCAGCTCGGTGGACAGTGATGGCAACCAAGATGATTTGTTTATGCTCCGTTTACTGGTTCATGTCCTTTTACAAAGCTCATTTAGATGTAACAGGCTGACTCTTTAGTGAGTCAGTGGAGTCGGCGTATCATTCAAGCTCTGTCTGGATTTCATTTATGATCTCGCCCCTCACAAATTTGGATCAAATTATCTAAGAGCATAAAGAGAACTCAAATTCCATTTTCAGGTGGTCTGCTGTTTTAAGATTTAATAGACAGCTGGGGAAGGGAAATCTGTTTTATCTTCATAAGGTGTAAGATGTTAGTTATTCTCTATATAAAAGAATGTGCAGGTGCACTTTTAGAAACATAACCAATTAAACCCAAGAGGATGTTACCATCATCATTTTAGGTTCCAGACATGTAAAACAAGCAATGAATGATGCCGTTTGTTTCTGTTTTATAATCTGGAGGCATGTCAGGATAGTCAGGATAATCTAACCACTGTTGTCAATGGGAGGAGTTAATACAGATTTTAGTCTGGTCCCGCAAACTGAACTGTTTGCCTTATCAGTTAATTTCAAACTTCTGCCGTGGCTTTGATACACACCCATTATGCTTATTTCTATGTAATGTAGAGCTGCAACCTTGAGGTTTTATTGATATGAAATTGTACAGAAAACATTTAGTGTTGAATAAATGTCACTTTCAATGCGTCATTTCTTAGTTGTCTGGATTATTGACTGCTGTGCCAGCAAGCCTGGGTGCTCAAAACTGCTCTGATGATATGTAATGTCATGGCATAATAAATATTACATTATTTGGGCATGAAAATTAAAGTGTGTGGCGAAACATTGCCACAGGACTGTGTTTATCCTTTTTTAATGGTGCACTGGGCAATTTGCCTCATTAGTGGCACCAAGTGGCTGCAAAGTATAACTATTAAATGTGAAACTTCACCATTTCATCTTGTGACACACCTGCAGAGCGGTGAATGACTCAACAGTCTCTTTCAAGCTGTTTATTGATTTCTTTATCTGCTAACACGTTACTTCTCGAGAGGAGAAAAGTCCAACTAGAAAGCGCACAACCTCAAAGCAAGCCAGCAACACTCTCAATCACTTACATTCATCATCTTTCATTCAAGTCAGGTACAATAACAATGATCCTTCAATTTAAATTTGAATTCATGCCTCTGTCCAGATCTACACATGCCTCATGCCTGACTTTCCACCAAATGTCAAGCTATTTTTAAGATAAACAATTAGATAACAAAAATGTACAAACTTGTGGTATACTAGAGGTTTTTTGTAAATAATGGTAAATATAAAGTATATTATAGAATATTATTTTTCAATGTTTTTTCCTTCATCCCACAAAATCATCTGAAATGCCCCATTTCAAAAGAAGCCTGAGTCTGAGAACCACTCATTCAGATTAAATAAATCAAATCACTGCTGCTTGGCTCAGTTGCACTGTCTGTTTTCTTGTCTGCTTCTTTACAGTTTATTCCGTGTACTAAGAAAAGCTGCAACCAAATAAAATGGGGTGTTGTGTAAGTGAACAAAAACAAGATGACATGCACACAGAGTAATACTTGGACGAAGTATCCCTTATGATTGTAATTATTATCAACCATTTTCACACCACTTCTTCATGTCTTGTGGTCCGTGTCATGAACTAATATGGGGAAATAGGTGTGTTTTCAACAGAAGCAAATCCATCTACAGCTTCACATCCGTTTGGGTTGAGGTATCGCTGTGTGTGTTGGGACAAGTGTGCTCACAGCTGTCGGGGCAGAAAGAAGATGGCCTTCTGTCCGATGTGAGTCCGTGGACCCAGTTTAGCTTTTCCGTTCTTTTTCAGAGCCACGTACCAGTTCTCCGTGTGATATTTCTGAGATAGATATGTGTTGTAGTGATTCTCCTCCAGCTTCTCCAGAAAGTAACATTCATCAGTTACTGTGGACTGAGAGAGAAACACAAAACAAGCAGCGACAGCTTGCAGCAACTTTGGTCTTAGGTTAAAAGTTAGAAAATTAGTGAGTGGTTAATAGGGATGAGCGAGCACACCATTATCTGTATCCATTCAGCCAACTAAATTATCTGTATCTGTATTCGGAGTGGGAGGGGCTTACACCGGACATGGGCGGGTAACCGGAAGTTCATTTATGCATGAAATTGATATAAGCTTATCAGATTGCTATATTTATAGGGAAACTATTAACAGAACACCCTCAGAACTGAGCTTCAGAGCAATATTTGATCATAGAATAATAAGATAACTATTCACAGAAGTTCCTACAGGTATTGTTTATTAGAAAAGAGATAGGCTATTGACACATTTTACTCTGATGATACTCATGAAGTACATTATATGTACTGGATACCCGTTTCAGCTGAGTACTTGCTCAACCCTAGTTATTAACCTCATAAAATAATCAACATATGCCTACATCATTAAATCCAGTGTAGACTACTGATTTACTATCACATCGATTATCAGGTCCACTGTAGATACTCACTGAACTGTACAATCGCCCCTCGTCACTCATGGCCAGATATCGCTCGGATTCTGTTCCTTGGATGACCACTACGCCTCTGCCCACAGCTTTGAGCTTTAAAACAGCTTAAAGAAGGGAAAAGTTTCAAAACAACACATCAGCAGCTGACACTTATAAATACACCTTTACAGACATGGGTCACCTTCTTGTCATGGTAAGAGAACAATGTCAACGACAAATCTGAGATTTCTGTATTACTTCACCATTGCTGTTTGCCCTCAGCTTCAATTGCCTGACAAATGGATGGACAGAAGACATTTAAACATTTTAAATATATTTTCCCTTCAGTTGAATGACAGCTAGTCAAGAGTCCTGTGAAATAGAAAGAATAAACGTGTTCGAGTAATAGACATAGACAATATAAACTGAATTGTTGCTACAGCAGTAGTTGACAGGTAACAATATATTTGATTGGTCCAAGATTTCTACAGAGGGCGGAGCACAGCCTACAGCAAGTACAGAGTAATTCTTCGGAAAGTGAGCTTGACATAGCAAATTTTATGCATTACTGATAAGGGTCATAAAGCAATTATAAGTAACCTTAACAAAAAGGCAGAATGTTTATGAAAGATGTTTTTCTCTTCCAGAAACTTACATTCACACACCCATAAAACACAATCAGTTTATTTTTAAATGCATTTTTCAATAAAATATTTGTTCAACTTTTTATTACATGAAATGTATTTAAGATGATGTTACTGTGGCACCGCAGTTACAATAATAATAGTTTCCTGCTAAAATTTTAAATGATTGCAGCTAAAATTACTGTGTTGTTCTCTCTTTACATACAGCTGGCCCATTTTACCTGAAGTCAGGTAAAGTGGGCCAGAGTTAACCTGCTGATACTCAAACTCTCATAATTCCAAAACAATTATGCTTTTCACACTTTTTACAAATAAATATTTAAGAGACCCATGCCAATTTCTAAAAACATCACTAGATATCATGCAGAGCTAATTAGATGTTCTTATTAGTCATTTCCCAAAAAGTGGCCCATTTTAGCTGACTTCACCCTACCCAAGTCATTCACATACACAACATAATATTTTGAAGAAAATATTAAAATGCAAGTAAGAGGACAACGATCCACATGTCGATGTGTATGGCATGACTTTTCCTATCTGACAATATTTAACATGGCCTATATTTGTTAAATGTCTCCTCCTCCCCTCTGTGTAGTCTACTATTTACCATTGTTCACTGGTTCAAGAGCAGAAAGGATGACATAGAAAACAAATATTCTCAAAAGTAGGCTGTAACTGCACTTTCGCACTGCATTTAAAATTAACTTTAAACAAAGTCAAATAGTCCTGTGCAATGCTGGGGTGCCCCATCTTTTCCAAGGTCACCCCCTTTTAAAATGTCAGTGAATGGCTTCCACGTTTCCCCATGGAGGGGATTTATTGGTCGGTTTCCCTGCTCTTTGAACCTGCCACGCCTGCAGTAAAAGGAAGTGAACGCATCATGCTGTAGGCCTGACCTGGCTGTAAAACGGGCGGTGTGCTGCAATCTTACTGTGAACGTCCCCGTCATCCCTCTGGCCCTGCACTGTCCCATCAGGGAGGATCTGGAGGTGATGTCCGCCATTCATGCAGTAAAGCCGAGTGGGCCGCCTGTAGTCTTGCAGCAGGCCGCTGTCTGCCACAGTCTGATCCTCTGATCCTACAAACGCCTCCTCGTCCGTCATCCCGCTCGCAAGAAACAGCTGCGTGATCAACAGGAGGGTTTTGCAGAGGAGCCTATGAAAAATAAGCAGCGGAGTCTGACTCCTGCTGTCAGGTGTTTACATGTTCGTGAGCGCGCGGAGAGATCACACAGGCAGCTGAATGCGCGTACTGGCCTCAAGCTTCAACTGGGATACTTGTATGGAGTGTGATCACTGACACATGCCGACCCGGAATTTTAACTTTAAAAAAAATGTTTTCTCAAAAGCCGCAAATCTTTTAGGTTTTTCAAATAAACTTAACTTTGTTTCATTTCCCCTTAGTCTCCATGGCTGGACCGGCAGATGTCTGTTTAATTCACTTGTGTCACCTCAGTGAGCTGGACTTTGGATATAACAAATTTCTTCAGGAGGAGTAAACCTCAGGCGCCAAGTAAATGTTTTTCTGTTGTTAATATTCAATTCAAAGTTTTGAAGACCACATTTACCTGGTACCATTGGAGCAGCCAGCTTATTATGGCATGGATTCAGCAGATTTGTCAACTAAACATTCATTTGGTGAACTCTACTCCAGCATAGTAAAACAAAAACAGGTTTTAAGATTAGTAATGCTTTGTACACCAAATTCCTGCCCTACCTATGTTATATAACTTTAAAAAATCAGACCATGTTTGCCTCTTTTTCAGTGGCAGGAGTGAAAATGAGTGATCCTGAACATGAGCTATGGTTCTATGAGCTAAGACAATTGAAGAACAACTAAATACAAAATAGGATGTCGACTCTACAGGAGGATTTTTTTTCCTGGGCAACTATCATCAAATGACGCACATACTTTTAGGTGTTGTATCAGCTCAAACAGCTTGAAAAATAGTGACTATAGGTGACGTAAATGGGGAAAAAATCTCCTCAGGGAAGTGTGCCCTGGGACTCCCCCCTAGTTTTGTGCTAAGCCTCAAAAGTCTGCCTTCGCTCTGGTAGTAATGTTGTGTTTTTACTAATATACTAATTATTTTGTCTTTTGCTTTTTGTTTTGTTTACTCATTTGAAAATAGTTATCTAATTCATCACAAGGAAAAGCAACTAGAGGCAAAAAGGAGGCGAATATGGTCAGGCCTGTATGAATATTACTACAGTTTTATCAGTTTATTCCTCATTTCCTAAAAAGAGGGAATGTTCATAATCATGGATAAATAATTAAGTCAGTGCTGATATCTCAAGTAGTTAAAGAACTGGAGATGAAATGCAAACCCTGGATAATGGTGTTGACGCCTATCTACGTGTTTTTAAAATGTAATTTCGGGATGCTTTGAGCACGAGAAAACTAAAACCTAAAACCTCCGGCAGAGCGTGGTAAGGTGGCAGTGGAAGCTTTCGTAGTGGCTGTCTTCAAAAACCTGGCTTCAAGACTTTCCCATTAACTATGAACTGACTATTAGAAAACAGGAAGTATGATTTTAATCAAATCTGATGTAGATTGTTAAAATATAAATAACCAATCAATTATAATGTGTTATTATAGGGTAAGACGGGAAATTGACAATCTACCCAGCTGTATAAAGTAATTAAATTAAGGTCGTCTTTACCAGCTGCACCATTATATTGATGTACACAACAATGAATTGTTAATTATAATTCAATAATATAATATATATTATTCTTAAATGGGCCATTCTGCATAATGAGTATTTTTAACATTAAGTACTTTAAGCATATGTTGAAAGTAAAATCTTTAATGCAGGACTTTTACTTGAAACTGAGCATTATTTAGAGTTGCTACTTTACAGCTGGACTTGGTCCTGATTGAATCTCCTCAGTATCATGTAACTCCTTCGTAGGTTTACTTCATTTAAACCCTGATGAACACCCACTAAGGTTGAAAACTGGTCTTTTTGTGTAATGTGTATTTAAGTAATCAATAAAGTTTTCTCTTTAATCAAAAGTGCCTGAAGTTTTCTGTTTCACCTTGTTTTATTTAGAGACACTGCTGCTGCTGTCAGCCAATCAGCGTGCTGGCTGATCCTCATTCATACCATTTTAAACACGATCATTTACAAGTAGCTTTATCACAAGGAACTTGCCACACATTAAAGTTGAGATGTTCACTTTAAGCTGTCAATAAAACAGGTGTCAGAATGGAAAAATGCATTTATTGACGAACAAGTGCTTGGTATGATAATGAAGAGTGTCATACAATGAGCTTACCGTTCCCACTGTTCAGAGTCATCAAGTTAATATCAAGTCAAATATCAGCATACAGTTCCTTGTTTGGATAAGTACCACACAAACACTTACAATTCGACCTTTAATCATTGGAGGATGAGATCAACAGGAGTCACACTACAGAGCAGAAATAATACAGGGTGGGTATAGAAAAACTAGTATTTGGAGACAAATACACCACATTTTCTTTACAATGGATTATATGTACATATTCAAAATGTAAGCAAAACAAATTTTTTTTTGTTGTTTTTTAGAGAACGCATATACCAGTGAAACATGATCTGCCCTTGATTCTCAAAAGTTAATGTCTGCATAATGTTTTATACAAAATAGATTTTCAAACAATATTTGGGTAGTGCAAATCTTTTTAGATTCAAGCTGGTTGATTACTTTCACAAACAGGTGTGTGAAAAAGACTGACTCCTATCCTATTCACAGTATTACACAATTTGACCAAAGCCATCGAGTTGAGTAAAAAAAACAAAACAAATAAATGTACATTTGTCTTCTAGGAGCTACTTAGTTTACATGTTGAATTTGTCTGTACTTGCTTTGGTCACCTTGTAGTCAAACATAAAATAGGTTTTTTTTGTGCAGTCTTGGTAGACCGATTACTGTGTATCTTTTCCTGAAGATCTGGCCTGCAGAGTTAAAGTTAAATGTGAATCTCCTGTATGCAAATAGCTTATACTGGAACAAAAATACCAAGGAAGCAACCACACCTTGTTATGTGATGGTGATAGATTATCTGGCATTTCTATTGCATATTCAGTTGTTCTCAAAAATGTACGCGACAGAAAGCTAGGATACATTTTTGAGCAAGAAGAGGCAAGTGTGCGAGATACATATATATAAATGTATATATATAGGATATATATACCTGTTTAAATGAACAGCAGCAGAGATTTGGATACACTGAATGTGAAAGTAACCTGTGAGTAACCCCTATGCAGTTAATAAAGGTGGTTTTAAACTATTTTGAATAAAACTCAGAAAGAAAAACAACAAGACATTTTTTTTTCTGAGCCTGGGTATGAACGACGACCGTGGCAGCACATTCCTGAAACGTTACTAATCTGTCAAGTCAACTTCTTTTCCCCCTGACAAAAACAAAGCAAAAGAAACACTGTCAATCACAGAAGCAGACACATTTTGGGGAACCCAAACTGAAAGTTTTTGGCTCTATAAGTCAGGACACAGATGACTATATATGGGTGACCACATACTGTGATTTCACATTTGAACAACCTGAGCACGGGAGCAATTAAAGATGTATAATTAGCGCTTTTATATTTGTTGTTGGGATATTTTAGCAACGGACCAACAGAGGAACAATTTGACATATTCCATATGAAATGCAACTGTGAGCCCTTTAGTCACTTGACATATTTATCCAATTATTTTTTAAACTGGCAGAGCATCACCTTGTCAAGAGCATTTCTTTTAAGCTAAATAACTTCTTAAGGATCACATTCATGTCAAAAACCTGGATTCCTTTGTGCTTTAAACACAAACAACATGTTTGGGTTATGAAACACACTGATAAACTAAGCTGATGAAAATGTTGCAGCAAATATTCTCACCTACTTACACACAACACAAATAAACAGATACTGACAGGCCCACATTACTGTGTGATTACAAAACACATCTGTGTTACAGATGCAGCTCAGTTATCACCCAATAATGATCTTAATCCGGTACACTGGAGCGCAGATAATTCAGGCCGTTTTTGCCCCCTATCTATTTATGGGCACATTTATAAGCTTCAATACTAGTTTCCTCTTGTGATACAAACACTGACCAAAGCAGACAAAATAGGAGTTTGGCACTCAAATAGTTCCCAGAGAATAAAGGATCCATTTCGCCTGCCTCCACAGTCGCAACGCTACACTTTCACCGACTCCATGAGGTGACTGATGGTGCGTTCCATTTGACATGGAAAGTCGGAAATTTCAAAGGGAACGGCCCCTTAAGTCGGATTTCTGAATTAGAAAGTCGGGAGAAGTGCACTACCCAGACTTCGTGATCCAAGAGCGGCTGCTCTGAGTATCAACAGTCAAAGAAAGCTGTAGTTTAAACTGTTTATTAGAACTTCTGTGTACTAGTGTCTCATATAAATTTTGTACACAAAATGCTGTCTATGGACGTGTTACTACAGTGTTTAGTATGAGTAAATACCACACAATGCGGGGTTTTTGTTTGTTTTTTAAAATCAACCAGCATAACAATAGATAAGTGGCTGGTTGTAAACAACGGCTGGCCGAGCGGGGTTTTCCGACTTTTTAACTGGAATGCTGTCAACTTGGGTGTGACGTCATTCCCAGCTCCGACTTCCGAGGTAAATGGAACGCAGCATAAGTGCTTTCAAACATTGGGGCTCGACTACCTAACAGACAAATAAATCAACATGCTAATCTACTAAACACACAGACATTGAGACAAGGTGCCAACAGGGTGTTCAAGGGGCAGAAAGTTAAACAGAAGGGGGCCGAAGGTTTTCAGCAGCTGTGGGAGATTTGCAAGGTGATGAATCTGCCAACGCCTGATCCATAGTACTGTATACACAAGCTGTCTATCATACAACCCATTCATTTTAAAAGGAGACATTTTGAGAAATACTCTTATTCACTTTCTTGTCCAGTTTGATGAAAAAACTGATGCCCCCTCTCACGTCTGTACACTAAATATGACACTACAGCCAGGACCCAGTTAGCTTAGCTTAGCATAAAGGAACCATTGGCACTTTTGGCTGTGCCAAGTCAAACCACTGATTTGCTCATCTCTGGATTTGGGCTAAAGCACGCCTGACCGCCTCAAAGCGGGTTGCGGTGACGTTAGATGGGCTTCGTCAGCTGCAGGTCTGTGTGTCTGTCCGACCAAGGTCAGGACTGAGCTACACACCTAAGCTAAGCAAGACGGATGCTGACTTCAGGTACATATTTAACATGTGTGACATTTCACCCTAACTAAGTGCTTTTCTCAAAATGTTAAACTGTTAACAAATACAGCAAAGCAACAATGTAAAGTCTTTCAATAATTAACCATAAAAATCAGACGCTAATTGATAGCATGGATACAACATCAAAGAAGGATCATCAGTGGCAGAATCATGAATGCATGTTCATTGGCTCTTACAGACTGTAAGAGGAACGTTAAAAAATGAAGGGTGGCTAGTTTAAGCCATGTTAAAACTACAGAAATTAGTTTTCCTGATGAATGAAAAAATGACTTGCAAAAACAATAAAATACGCCTTCTCTTCTGTGATTGGTAGACGCAGGCATCTATCACATTCCATTATCAGACTACGGGGGGCAGGAGTGGGGGCTAAAACAAACATCAAAGTGGGCTATTTCCTAACAGTAAAATATGTCTAACATCCATCTAAAGTCATATACTAAAGACTGGCACAGCATAACAGTCTTTCTTCACAGTCTTTTAAAGCCTTTAGAAGGTGTATGAAATGCTCGAATCACACTTGAGGAGTTGAATGTGCGGGCTTTGAATATTCTGTCGTAAAGATAAGGATCATTTTTACACACCGAGGATGGACCGAGCTTCCACATCTAAAGATAAAGACAGCCGTTAAAAAAAAAAGGAAAACTTACAACTGCATCTAACATAAAAAGTACAATCAACATATGATGAAGGTAGACCATGAGGGGTTAAATAGAAGCACGCGCTGGACAGGTCGGAAGAAATGGCTAAGATGACAATTGAAGCAAAAAAGGCACATTTTTTTCCCTTTTATAAGACGCGTATCGATCAACAATCCAAAAGAATTGTTCAAACGTCCAAAGTATCAATTAAAGCAATGAAATATGCTTTTTAAATGACTGCAAAACAGAGTTTTTGCTCCTATGTGACTGAAACATTTTGTTACAACCTCCTATAAAAACGTAAAGAGGAACTTACAGTCTTAAAAGCCTACTTAAGAGCAAGTTATTAATTAAGCTTTGTTACCTTCCCAGGCAACGCTGACCTGGAAAAAAAACTTTATAAACTGTTACAATTTGAAAGTGTAGAAAATACTATCAGAACCTGTACATAGATATTTCTTTTATCTATTTTAGATATCGTTCTGTATTTGAAGGTAAGAAACCTGAGACGACATGGATGTTAGCCTATTTTTCTTTGTGAATATCTTTTATCTTACAAACATTTCCTACTTGTTATGCACTACCTCTCACGACTGCTCAACAAAACAAAACCTCTGTCGGGTCTCTACACAAACATCTCCAGTCTCTCCGCTCTCTCCCTCCTGACCCGTAAGCCAGCCACTATACAAAGTTGCATACTCGTTCCCAGAAACATCAGTCACTTGTCGCCCTTCGGGGTATGGGGTTTGTGGGTGGGGGGGGGGGGGTGGGGGTGGGTTGGTGAGGTGATGTGGTGGGATTTTAAGGCATTGTGTCTGTTATGGGGCAAAGTCATCTCTGGTGGAAGAGGAGTGGTTTGACGCTCCCAGCTTTGAATTTTGGTAACTGGTTGCTGATGATCTCTGCCAACATCTCCGGGAACTCCACACTCAGGGATTTATTCACAAAGGTGTAGAAGCAGAAGCTGAGCAGTCCACCGACCATCTGCGGACACACATAGGAGAACACACTCATTCAGTGTTTAGTGGTGTCTTGATTTTGTTAAACCTTTTGTTGGAATATGTATTGCTAAGTGAGATGGTAAATACTTTTCAAATACAATCTTTCAGAACCTTTAACAAACTCCATCACATGTTTTTAAATTATTGAGGTAAGTGGATAATACAACATGGAAACCTGCAAGCTGTTGAACCAGCAATGTGTCAGTTCAAACTTAGCCAAGTGTGTAGTGTTTTCTAGGTCGGGAGTTTATTACTGTTACTTGGTAGAAAGGCTAGATGTAGCTTAAAATGTACACCAGGAGTTAGCGCTGAGTGGGGTTTTTGTACAAGTCGATATGAGTATATAACAATCTAAATTAAGTTGATATTTCTATTGAGCTTAAAGATTTTAAAGTTTAAAATTTGTAAGTAGTAGATTCACAACCTGAAAATGACTAAGAGTACGAACTGCACACAGATTTAAAATAAACAAATTACACAAACATCTCTAATTATGGCAGTGTATCCTTATAAATCCCACAGTGTGAAATGGGTACAGCCACAGGACTTACGGTCAATTGTGTTCATCAGTTAAAATCCCTCATTTTCAACCGCGGGACTTGGGATACCAAAACAAAAGCATGTGGTGTGTTTACCAAACTTAACCCACATTGCTGTGCCTATTTTGGGAAAATGGGCTGTCTGTTCCAAAAAGGCTGCCGTATTTTTAGTTAGAAAAACTGTTTATACTGTTTACACTGCCCAGGCCTATCGGAGCACAATGCCTGTGACAGATTGTGTTTACATGTATGCATTCTCAGTATCATGGTATACAGATCCATTATTTGGATTACAAGCAAGCATAAAAGATGGAACTGCTGCTGCCACCACTTGATAGGGCTGGACAATTAATTGAAAAGTAATCTAAACCAAAATTCAGAGCCTCTAACTGACATAATTTTACCATGTTGGTTATTTCAGTTATTTATAAATATTTTTGTTCATGTTTATGTACTTTCCCCTTACTACATACTACTTCCAGTGTGGTCTCGTGACTCTGCCCCGCCCAGTCCTGCTGAGCTTCCAGACCGGAGTCAGCAGAGGTTAGCTGACACTAACCGGCTTCACTATCCAGCAGTCAGCGAACCATAGACATTCATTTTATTAATGGACACACTGTGACCTACACTGTACATTTACTGCCAGACTGACAACAAACTCATTCACTTCACATGTTAACTTCTCCTGTCACACTCTCCCAGGCTAGCAGGGACAACAACCGCCGCCTTAACCCTTTGCCAATCACAGGTAGGAAAATAAATGATTGACAGGCTTCTACAGATACAACACATTTGCTGACAGGCATGACACATTCAATGACTTCTTGGAAATACTGGAGAAAACAGTAACTACAATAAACAGACCTTTCTGCCTTGGCTGAATACAACAGTTAAAACACAGTGAAGTTTGTAGCAAAAGAATACCAGCTCAAAACAGATTAAGTAAGTACACTTTAAACAGTTAATATATATTGTTCATTTTAAAGAATTTTTAAATTAAAAAAAAATGATTAAAAAAGCCTTTTCCCCTTCTTTTTAAAGTATCAGTTCAGACACAGTTTAGGCACCGGAACCCTATTAATGAGATGATGTTAGATGGACAAACACATTGTATTCTAGTTGGTTAGCTCAGATATGATAGCTTACAGAACATTTTTTTTGTTTTTGTATAACTCTTACGTTTCGTCACCTAAATGCTGCTGTAGAGAAAACATCCCACGTGTTTGAGACAATTAGTGCCATTGATGTTTCATGTAAAGAAAAACATTCTGTATTAATGAAGGCCTGCTTTCAAAAAATAAGCAGATAGCTGAGTGGTTACGATTCCATTTATTACAACCTTATCAATAACGCAAATCAAAATAACTTTTCATTATCTGTGGAAAAATGCTTCTTTGAACCATGCTTTAAAGTAGCTGAATAAGAAGTCACAGGCAGTGAATCGGTGTTTAAGGATTAAGAAAGCTGCAGCCTGCAGGAGATCAATAACCAGATAACATGCATTTTGCCTCTGTACCTCATGCATGGAGTCGAGCAGCTTGGTGAGCTGATAGAAACGCTGCCAGTTCTGGCTGGAGTTCTCCTCGCGCTTTACGATGGCTTTCCCCAGCTCCTTGATGTACGACATCCGGATATCGTCGAACACTGCCTGGCTCTTCAGGCCGTCCTTTGGCACTGCAGGAGAGAGAACACAAACGGTCAACCTCTGTACGGTACCCCAAGAGGAGTCATCTGTTCCAACACACGCACGCACGCACTTTTCAGGGTGCACTCCCAAAAATATTTAGCAGTACAAAGCACTTACAGGACATCCGCCCATCATAACGAGGGCTGTGTTGACTTTAGGCTGTGTTTAAGCTACCTGCCATAATGGTTTTAAATATATTTTTAATCAGCTTCATTATATTTAGAGTCTTTGTTTACACCTTCATTCTCCTCCACTAAATCAAGTTTTTGTTTTTTAGGAAAAAACAAAAACTTGTGTACTTCTGCATATTCTCCTAAGTGCTCTGGCTGATGAAATTGAGAGTGGGTATTTTTGTAGATCAATCATTAATCTGTGAAGATTCAATTCTTATTTACATTGCATGTTAATTAATGAGTTGGGAAAGTGCTGTGACCTGATGTTTCGCCCAGTGCATACATCAACATTATCTTCAGCATACGTGGACTACATTGGATTGGAGTAAAGGCTTTTAGCATTGACTGCATTAACACCAGGTTCGACGTGTAATAGTGGAAGGTGGCGTGCGGGGTGGTTCAGCTGTCTGACCTGTGCTGAGCAGCAGCAGGACCTTCATGCACAAATATTCGTCGTGGGAAACCTGCAGCCGGACAAACTCGCTGGAAATCTTCAGCATCTGCTCACACTGGTCGGCCATGTAGGGCAGCTTCATCCGCTCCCTGGTGGGATCAGACAGAAACACATTCTTGTTTCTCCCCACGTCATAGTTGATTTATGGGGCTGCTTGTGCAGTCTCAATCAGGTACATGAATCCACTCCCAGCAATACCTCAGTAGATTAAATTTTCAAGGTCTCCTATTTTAAATCATTCTTCGAGACACAAGATTCAGTGTATCTGTTTGTTGGAGTAGAAGGCTGAGAATGCATATTTCAGACGAGTGAGGGCAAACAACTCCTGAACTGTACCCCTAGGACTTTTTCATGTCTTAAGTTGAGCAGACCTGAACAGAAAATGAATTTATACATGACAAAACACGTCACATTCTTGGCCATTTATTTAATAAAAAACACTTTAAAAATAAAATTGTTGAAGACTAAACAATGGCTGCCATTATCAAATGCAAATATAACAAGCTGACAAAAAGATTGTTTGGAGGCTGTCTGACAAATAATATCACCAGATATTAATTATGATCAGATTAACTTTGAGTTTGTCATCATGAAGCAAAAGGCCTATTCCAGTACTAAGCATGGTAGCTGTGCTGAATGCTCACTACACTCAGAGCGCTGTTTACAAACAGAGTCGTTGAGTCTATAAGGAGGATAAAACACTGATTACCAATGACAGCTGACAGACACGGTTTCCTTCTCAGGAGCTAAGGGACACACACACACACATACATAGCAGAGAGCTGCACTGATAGACAAACAAATGTATATATTGGCTGATGGATGGAATTACAACCATAGTTAATAATCACACATTAGTGTCGCACTACTTATGTTAATAAATTAAACAACATGGGTTAGATGTCTGCACAGATTGAAAATAGACTTGCACATACTCGTTGATGACGAGGTCTGGTGCAAAGCAGAGCATGTTGCCGTTGCACTGCTGGTAAGACCTCCAGCCCAGACCAAACGACATGAGGAAGAGCCAGGAGCACTGCAGCAGAGTCATCTGGTCGTCCAGGTGCAAGTTCCTGAAACCTGTAGGGAAAGAGATGGAAATACTTCACTTTGGCTACCAATGCGGCCACAACGTACAAGAGGGTGTGCTGCTGAAAGTGACAATGAGGAATAACCAAATAAAATACATACAAATACAGTAAATAATTTAGATTTGCCATCGTGTCATCTCCTGCTTTTGGCTAACGCTTGTCAAATGTTCATGCTTCCAACCTGTGAGCTGTTAAAATAAAATGTGACTGCAAATACTGTCTGCATTTTGGGTTGAGTGTGGTGTCACACAACGCCTTAAATCCCAAAGAGTGAGAAGAGCACACAGTTTCAACTTGCCCTTTTCTTTTAGTTGTACATATGTGTCATTACAGACAGAGAAGACCAATGGCATTATGGTGTATCTGTGTTGAATGTTAAAAAAAGTAAAATATAATAAACTGTTTTCTTTTGAAACTTCTTGCATCTGCAGATTAACCTCAATATAAACTACACCTACAATAAAGGACAGATTTACACTACCAACCTGGCAGAGCCTTTGCCCACTTGACAGCAGAGATGACCTGCCGGCCGCCCAGCCTATTGAGGGTGGTCATGAGGCGGGTGGACGTGTCGGGCAGGGTGCTGTCGTAGCCGGCGTAGATGGTGTCCGGCTCGATGGCCTTCAGCAGGGACAGCATCGTGGGGACGAGCTGAGGCATGCACTTGGGTACGAGGGACCGAGCCTCAACTGGCGGAGAAGGAGTCGGCTCGGGTGGGTTGCTTCGGCAGGACGCCCTTTAAGCGGTTCAACTTCTTGGTTTTGCGCGCTACAGAATAGAAAACAGGGATGTACACGCAGAGGAGAGTTAAGGGAAGTAGAGACAAAGGGCTAAGAGGAGACCGAAGCAATTAAACCAACTCAATGCTACACAGTTTGCCGTTATCCGTGTGGTTAATATGTACCTTCCAGGTTCATGCCTGCCATCAGACACTTGCGGAAACGGCAGGCTGGGCAGTTCTTCCTCCTGATCTTGTCAATTATGCAGTCATTCCTCCCAGCACACAGGTAATTATGCTGCCCTGAGGTACACAGAAGAGAAAGATTAATCTGTTATTTACCTTCACTGCTATAGCAAACACTCCAGGGGAGAAACTAATTAGCTGTGTCACAGTACTTTACTATGTAATGATCATGCCATCAACTTAAAGTCGTAATGAATCTAGCATTTGAGCAAACTTATGTGACACAGATAGGTGATGAATGAGTTTATCACAAGCGATGAATAAATCAGTGAGGAAATAATGATGTCTTATGGCTTTGTACCTTCCACTGCTCTCTTGAAAAACACCTTGCAGCTGCCACAGGTGAGAACGCCGTAGTGGCAGCCTGACGCCTCATCAGAGCACACCAGGCAAATTTTATGAGTCCCGCTCTTTCCCTGTGCTGAGGATGTAGCGGTGACCCCTTCCTGTCTGGAGATGGTACTGGAGAGAGGGTGGAGACAGAGCAGAGAAATGTCAGTCTCTCTTAAAAGGTCCCTGTGTTTTTGTTGCTAATTTTTTAACCTCTAGTAGTGCTATGGAGCTGTTTTTCTAAGAGTGGGTCCCCAACGAGAACGCATGTGCACACAATACACATTCCTGTCAATACACTATTCCACTGATCTACAGGTGACGGTAATGCTAATACACAGCAATGCAAAAAAAACTGCTCCCTAGTAAACATGGATGTAAACTATATGGCTTTTTATGAAAAATTATGAGGGAGGAAATGCATTAATCATGTTTGTTACATACAAAGTATGTTTGGTGTGAAACACCAAATGTAAACATTACTTTTCTTTACAAGCACACTTTTAAAACAGATAGAAAATTGTCTATAATCTTGACTTCTGTCAGTGGAAAGTGTTCATTAAAGTAATTTTATGCACCACAAAATAGCTGCACAGACACTTAAACCAAATCCATATTCTATATGTCTACAGTAAGCCATATATCGCTTGGTCTACTCCTGAAAGCATTCTGTCAGGTGTGAGAGTTCAGCTAGAGTTCATATTTACAACTCTGTACTAGAACTATAAATAAACTACACAGATACACTACACATAACTCCCATCAGTGTCCATGTGTTCCTTGTGCTTGTGTTTTCCCTCAATTTTGCCTTCGTTACATCCCGTCATCAGTGAGTCCAATGGGGCCTTTAAAGGCTAAATTATCTGAAGATGTGTGGTCACATCCCAAATGCAGTGGTTATCATAAAAAGGACCTTTTTCCTTTGATTGAACCGCAAATGTTTCCAGACCCAGTCGGCAGAGATGCACTTTTTCAAAACAAACACTAGAGGACGTCAAGCTTTGCAGTATTCATGCCCCAGAGGTCCACACCCCCTCTTCTAACCCAGCGGCCACAGAAACAACACAATGCCAGCCATACTGAGAGGTTATTGAACTTGAGACGTGCAACAACAACTGTGTCGGTTTCTGTGTCCACACGTCTGCCACTGCAAAGACAACAAGCATGAGCTGCTCTGAATTGTCACTGCGCATGCACTTTTGAGCCAGGGAGCCAAGTTCACTCTTAGTTATACAACATGAGGGTATTAGCATGAATGCAGGTCAGGCCCCTACAGTCAGTGGGTGTGGCAGGATGGGAAAACCTGAATGAAGCATCAAAGCATCCAGCCCAGAAGCGTTCATCAGCCATATAAAACAAACCCCATCAGGGATAGATCTCAGACGAGAATGTCTAGCCATGACAGGGCTGAGAGCTTTCTGAGCACCAACAAAGTGTGGTCAATAAGTCCATTTGCTTGATAGTTTGTGAGCTTTTATTTCCTGAGTATCTTTGGCTGCACTCTGCATTGTTTTGTGCAGCTCAAATTCTCCAAGTGTACCTTCAACCCTTCTGATAACACTGAACAGCACCCTTCTGATCCAGCTTTGATAGGTGAAACCTGGGGCAGATTTGATTAACTAGGTCAATGAAAACCCAACAAGCGAGCATTTTAAAATAAATCTGGTTGCCTGTCTTTGAATTCAGTTTGGTAGCTACAGCCAAGATGTTCCATACAGAAACACTAAACAAATCACACTATATTGTGTGCACAATTTATCATTGTTTGAAGTGGACAACCTGAACAGAAGGAACATTATTATAAATATTTATAGCTACAGTGAAAATCAAAGAACTCTTTTTTAGACTTGGAAATTGGATTCATCATTCTAACAAAAAAACAAAAAGAAAAATACCACCTACACAGCTACATTACTTGCACAGACAGAAGCTGCTTTATCATTCATTTGTGGAAAAGTGGAAATAGGAAACACAAAATTAACACAATTAACACAAAATTAACAATGCTAGATCTAACAAATCCAATGCTATGATCATACTTTTATTGTTGTAGTTGTCTTGTCTAAACCAAAACACATCAGTGTTTTCCCAACACAGCATCGCCTTTGGTCCTGCAACAGTTTTGTTTCTGATCACCATAGAATTATAAATAATGAACATTTGAACCAACAAACCTAAAACTGATAAATAAAGTTGCACCATGTTATGCAGGATTAAAGAAGCAAGTATGAAAAACTTTATTGATGTATTACTTTCTGGGTAGTGCCATAAAGTAATGTTAAACCTCCTTGAGCATTCCTATATTAGTATTCAAGGCAGGTGCAAGTGATAAAATTATAGCAGCTCCAAATTAAGAACACTATTTGTTGTGGACAGCACTTAAGCCAAAGTACAGAAGGTAGTTTGCAACAGGCACTCACAAGCCTGCTGGACTGCAAAATGAAATGTGACATTTTTATATTAACTATCAAT
This sequence comes from Lepomis macrochirus, assembly GCA_024633595.2. Lineage (NCBI taxonomy): Eukaryota > Metazoa > Chordata > Actinopteri > Centrarchiformes > Centrarchidae > Lepomis > Lepomis macrochirus. The sequence goes on along the minus strand of JALXJV020000018.1, from coordinate 14,075,727 downwards.
CATATACTTCTGTGCAATGTGACAGAGGTTAGCAGTGATAATCAAATAGAGTGTTATCACCCATCTCTGCAGTTTTAGCTTCTTTCAGTGAAATGTTTTGGTTTTATAACCCATAACTTAACTTAAATTTGTCTCACAGATCTCATGTGCATTGTCTGCAGCAGCGGCTGGCAGCTGTACACTTCCTCCCAACGCCAAAAGGCAAATAGAGAAAGTTAGCAACTAGCTGGTAACCATTACACTGTATAATTTAGCTCAGATTTATATATTTCCTTTACGAGTTGGTGTAGACTAGGACTGCCCCCTAAACTTTAATGATTCAAATAATCAGTTGAGAAGCCACCCAAACTGAATCTCAAATAACAAAAGAAAAGCGCCCACTTGTATCTGCTTTGTGGCCAACTGCACAACATATAGTTGGTAGTTTCGCCCACATCTTCTAAAGCCACCCAACTTGTTTCCAGGATAGATTAAATGCTCACTTTCGCTTTCCCTCATAAACTTTGTCTTTACCTGCTGCCATTTTCTCAGAGTGAACGATCAGTACTGAGCATGTGCAATTCTCAACAGAGATGAGAAGGAAGCGAGAAGGCTCACTCATCACCTCCAGAAAAAACGATGTCTTCTTGTTTTTTACCGCATGACTGATTGGGCATGTGATTAGGTTCACTAGCCTGAAGTTACATTCCCGGGCAATCCTCATTATTGAGCCCTGCCCAGAATCTTTTTGCTGTGAGGCCTGTTGTCCTGGCCAGAAACATGACTAAATGTGTGAATAGGCAAATGTTTGCTAACAAGTTTGCCAAAACAACGGTAATATGTCAATGCTGTGATGACGGCTTGATCCACTATCCTAAATTAATGCTGCTTCAAGGTCAGTTATAGAAACACTATAATATAATAATATAGAATGCACAATTCAGACTTAAAACTGCATGATTACAGGCAACAGTCCTCCAGTAAACACAACCAGCAGTCACCTGGGTGAACGGTCATACGGTAAACGCAGTTCACACAAAAGCTCTGCTGCTGCGATGATGTAACCACTATACCATCTGTCTCACACACAGAATTATGCTGGGTTTCCTTAACACGCTGCTAAGAAGGGAGCACACACAGTCACACACACAATATTCACATAGCACACACACAAACAAAAGCCCCTCAGCCCCAAAAGGAGGGTGTGGTGACTAACCGGGTGGACAAAGTGATGCTCATGATGTCAGAGGGTGTGGAGGTGTAACCAGTTTGTCCTTCACTGGCCTACTGGGATAGTGTTAGGACAGCTTTACTAGAAGGCTTTAGGCTATTGGGATAAAGCCAATTACTGCAGCCTCTATATGTTTTAATCCTGAAGTCAATGCATTTCCATATTTTCTCAAAACTCAATTTGGATTCAGCTAATGACATTTAACTAAGACATAAGACAAATTACAAATCTGTTTTTGTGGACTGTCAGACACAAACCAGTCGAAGCTGCACGGCAACATGGGGGAACCAAATTTCCTCTTTCTGAAACCATCTGTTGAAGTGCGTGCTCGCCATCGACAGGAAGTTCTCTCATTCCCTCAGAGTTTACTATCGATCAGAGCAAAACCACAGCACAAAGGCAGACACGACACTCCGAGATGGGCCTTGACTAGAACAAGAGCACTGCTGAGAAAGTTAACCACTCAGGTCTGCGGGGTTGTGATCAATCATCCTTGTTTTTTTTTTTAAAAAAAGAAGCCACTTCAAGCACTTACAATAATGCCGGAGGCCCAGTGCCCTGCTTAACTATTCATAATCCCCTTTAAGCCATGAGCGTCACGAGTAGCTTGGCAATATATATCCTATATCCTCACTCTGTCAATTCAGACGAGCTAATTCATTGCAATGCCCACCTTTTACTTTTTAGGCCAGACAATTTTGTGCTTTTGCATTTACTCCACATATTATTCTACATCATTCTACTTGACCTACTACAGGCCCAGTCACTATAAATGAGTCAGCTCAGAGAAAAATATGAACAATAGTTTCGTTTAACTTATTGTCTCTGGCTCACACGTGGCCCTCTGCCTACAAACAAATCCTGATTTCCACTGCTACTGATGTGGATCAGCATTGCACAAACATCTCCTCATCTTCAACCCAATATCTGTGAGCGTGAAGAGGAGAGCAGAAGGAAGTGCTCCTTCCCCGAGGTAAGAGCCACCAAAATAGAAAGGGGAACTGGTCGGCACGCTCTGAATCATTCGTGCATGCAGAACAACAACACAGCTTCTATGAGGGAGTGGAGTCTTGGCTTGTTTGGCTAAAGACTGTGCAGGACTTTTCTAAAATCTCTTTTTTTATTTTTTTATTTAACCTTTATTTTACCAGGAAAGAAATCCATTGAGATTTTTAATCTCTTTTACAAGGATAACCTGGATAAGATGTGAAACAACAAAAAGTGCAAGTTGCAAACAAGGCATCTGCCACATGTGCCCTCCAATAAAAACAGAAAGTATGTCTTTACACGTACTTAACAGTAGTGCAACATCTTCACTAAACATAAGCCATGCTGCCACAGAAAGCTAATACAGTGGAGATATAGCACCCTTGGGAACAGTTGTACATTGACACCAAGAATTTTTAGGGCCATTGGTTTGGATCATAACTTTTGCCATTAGCGAGGTTTATCTTACATGTGACACTCTGCATGTCTCTGCCTGCAGAGAGTGATTGTCTCCTCCTTCCTCGTGTATTGACAAACCTGTTTCAATTGAATGCCTTCAATTCAACAGCTACATTTTGTAGCCCAGAGCAGCAGCTCCTGCCTGTCTTCAAATACCAGAGGAGAAGTCTAAACCTAAGCCATGGCAGAGCACAGAAAAACAACCCCAAAGGATTTGAGTTTCCATTTGAGTTTCCATAATAGGAGCCGTTTGTGACTGTGTGTAGGTGGGAGGCCACTTCTTGGCCTGTAAAATGAATTGAAAGCTTGCTGCTGCCACTGTGTGCATAACCGTAATACCTTTAGCTGGATGCCACTGGATGTGGGAGGACCCCACTCCCAAAGTCTGACTTTGCTGACTCGACAACTGTACACACAAGTTAAAAAGAAAAGCACAAACAACACATACTTAGCTGTGTTTTCTTAACCTCAATATGGGGATTTTCTACAAGCCTGTTCAGTGTCAAAACACAACAAAAACTAAATACAAAAAAAAAAAATCTAAACTGTGGTTATAGAGGAATGCGGTAATAACACGAAAGGAACTGGAATGGCTGGCATCTGCGTTCACACGGCGCCAGCTGTGGGCAGGCGGGAGGGAAAGTAGGTCAGGAGAGTGAGAGCTTCACAGCAGCGCTCTGTAGTCTGCCTGCCACAGCACACATGACACACCCACACGCAGACAACTACACACACATGCATAATACACAAAGCTTACAGACACGCGTCACGTACTACACACACACACACGCAAAATCATAAAAAGGTGATTTACAGCAGCTGAAAGCTTCTGCTGACAGTCAATGCCTCTGCCCTTGGTTGCAGGAAGCGTGAACAGGGGACGGGGAGAGTGAGGCAGAGGTGAGGAGTGTGCCAGAGCAAGAATGTGCACTGAATAGAGACGAAAGATTACCGTCAACAAAACACAGAGCCAAGACTGAGAGTTGAGGCTATTCATACACTAAATATAAGCTTTATATAAATACATAGCTATATATAAATGGACTAAAGAGCATAAACTACTCATGTATCAAACCAGGCACCAAACCACAGCTGATACATTCAACAGCTGTGACCATTTTTACATCAGTCACAGCCCCCCCAACCAAGACCAATCACTCTGGTCGCTGCAACAGTTTGATAAGGCTCTTTATTCTAAGCTGAGACAGACCTGATACATACGTAGCACTACCACTGGGCTTACTCAGTCACAATGAAACGCACACATTCGACAGGTTGTTACATAAAGGTCCTGCGGTTGTCAAACAGAGCCCTGAGGGAAGGATTCATACCTACATTTCTTCAATACAATGCATTAACAAGACTATTCTCTGTGATGTTTACATAAGATAGTTATGATCGGAATTTTAAGTAAAAATACTATTAGATAGTCACTCTGGAATATTTGAGCATTATTCAAAGAGTGTGTGTTTTACAAATTCAAAAATGATGACCATTCCCAACAGATATAGGGCCCTATAATTTCCACCATAAGGAATTTCAGAATTTGATAAAAGCTGTAAAAAATGTTATTTGCCAAAATGTGAATGCAATTTTAAAAATTCTGGTTTTCCATAGCATTAGAAGTGTTTTTTCCCCCCGCAGCACTTAAGTCGAAAATTATAACAATTATACTGCTGATTCAGTCCTCTGATGTCTCTGTTACCAGTGTTTCAATGAGAGCGGGCTTCAGAGCCTCCTGCGCGGACCAGAAAAACTGATTTTGCCATATAGTAAACTGCTCTTTAAAAACCCTCATCACAGAAAACTTTACTGTGATTGACACACTTCAGATGGTGGCACGTGGGACTTTTTGATTACTGAACAATATTTAAAACAATAACTTTAGTCAAACAGATAGTAAAATAGAACAAGGGGAGTGTGTTGCTCGTAGGAGGAGGCGATCAGAAGGAGCACATATTGGCACAATGGCATCCTGGCTCTGGCTAAATCTACATCTGTCCACTGCAGAGACACTATCTACAACCTGGAGGAGGAACTAGGATAAATGAGTGTATCAATATGATTAATATAAAAAGTATAAAGTTCAGTTAATAGTATACTGTTAGTATAATGTTAATATATTAATTACTATATTCTTTTATCATTTCATATATCTATTTTACCACTGGTTGAATATTAAATCCAGTTACAGCTGTTTTATTTCTACAGGTTGTTTTTATTCATTAAATCCTTGTGCAAGAAAAATGTTCTCTAATTTGTTAATGCTAAGTTCTAACTTAATAATCAAACTGTGTGTATCTGTGATTGGTGAACATGTTGAACAATAAAAGGCACCGATACAGCTAACGTTAAATGGCCAGCAAGCCAAACCAAAACCTTCCTTATCTGCTTCAGCTGCCTACTCCAGTGACTAGTCCAAATATGTTTTGAATTATTAGCGGCGTGGCATGGAGCAGGGTTAAGAGGTCAGTTGTTGTCTTTAATGTTACTGGCACACGCTCATAAATCATTTTTCTGGTTTGCACAGATCTGTCTTTAGGGATACATGCGAGAGCCCAGTGTGGGTGTGGATAATGAGCAGTCTGCAGTGCACACAGGACAGTATCACACACACAGCACACATTTTTGTTTAATAAAAATCACACCATTTTGCCCTAGTTGCAATACATTAAATGTAAATTCTCCCAAGAAATAATCGCACATTCTTTTGAAGATTGAAACAGAATTTGTGAAGAAATAAAACTGATTTCATAAGGCTTTATGCATTATTGCGTCTAAAGCATGTTAGTTGTTTATTTTATGCAGGATCTGTTCATTCACTTTTCTCCATTCATTTAAATGTTATAAAATGTAATAAAAATGCAAACCTTGGTTCAGGCCTTGGTTTGGATTTTCAGGTGTAAAAAGGCCCTTAATCAGCAGTGAGTCACAGCAGTTTTCCCCACATGTGAAATTCTCTGGAGTTTTATTACCTTAGTGAAGACACTGTCAGATGTGCTCTTCAACTAGCCCAGGCACTGCTTCATCAGCCCAGGGTCTGACTGCACTGTGGGCTCTGAGCCAGCAAGTCAGAGTTCCTATAAAGGCCGGAACTAATGAACATTTTCAACGTTGAATAATCTGACTCAATGAACTGTTCTGTCCTTAAAATGTCAGAAAACTGTGAAAAATGCCACAAAAATGTCACAATTCTTCAGGCCTCGGGGATATTATCAAAATGCTTGTTTCTGTCCCATCAACAATCTAAAATCCTAATTCAGTTTACTATTACATAAGATAAGCGGCAAGTCCTCACATATGATTGCTTGCTTGAAAAATGACTTATGTCGCTGATTGGTTTTCTGTTGATCGATTAATAAACCTGTAATAAATCCTTTCAGCTCTAGCTAAAAGAATGAATGGTTACATCTGATTAATAAACAGACAAAATAAACCAAAGTTATGAATCCATCTCTATTGAAATGACTTCAGTGAAAGCCTGAATGAATGACCTATTTGTCTGAAAACCTGAACTGTACATTACTCACAAACATGCACATGAACACTACATGCTGAACAATACTGCTTTGTCTGAATGTGAGATGTGAGAGCAGCTCCATTCAGCGAGCCAGTTTTATAACTACTGCAAACAACGTTCCTCCATTACACACAATCGAGTGTGAAGCCTCCAAGAAATACCAGTAACCAACAGTGTGCATTATCAACAACATTTCAGGTATGGGGTTTTTTGTTATTGTCATATGGTCCACAACATTTTTTATTTTGTCAAAGAGCTCTAAGGAACAGAATGGGGCACAGGCTAAAGTCAGCAGCAGAATATATGGCTAAGACATTACATCTGACCCACAAACTGAACTCCCCACTATGGGCTGGGCCAATCACAGGCAAAGGGGGAAATACCACGCTAAAAAAAAAAGCTTACATAACACAGGGCTGCTAAATGAGCTGTGTGATTATCTACCAGAATTATGTTTCTCCATTTTTCCTCCATTCATTGCAGGTATTTCCTTTCAGTGCCAACTCAATGTTAATCAGGCCATGCCCCATCAAAACCAGCTGTCATATAAAGAGGGTGTGCATTTCCCAAAATAGGAACAAAGCAGAGCATTTCTCAAGGTGAAGCATTCTCCACCGCGTGAGAACCGTTTGTTTGTTTGTTTCTGTGTGTGCCAGATGGCAAAACTGAATCAGCTTGTAAAACTGTGATGCATCAAATAAACAGGCACGGTATAAGAAAATTAATGCTCTGGTGATGTGGGAGAGAACTGCTTCTGTTACGAGTCCCAGCTAGATGCGACAAATGTCAAAAGATCTGCACAGTGCAAAGCAGAAGGGCTATGGCAGGTCATGTACTGCTGTAGTCTCAGCAGGATGCTGCAGCAGCAGCGGCACCATTGCGTGAGAAGCACAGGGACATGGAGACCTGATGCCAACCGCCTGAAAACCACAAAGCAGCCGCAGCCCAGTGTTCAGCTAATTTAAAGCCACTAAATGTCACGAAGGTTGAGGTGAACAGACACGGCCCCCCCGCACAAAAACTCTCTCACTAGAGAGAGACACACACAGAAATGCTAAGCCAATATCCACACAAAGTTATCTGGGCTCACACCACATGCACAAACATAATCCTATGCTCACGCACGCACGCACGCACACGCGCACACACACACACACACACACACACACACACACACCTCTAAAGAACACAAAGACGAGGCAATTACAGCCACATGTGAAATGGAGAGGATGTATATCTCGTGTCTCTCCCCATCTGTTCTGTGTCACCAAGCACTAGGGCGATTGTCAGACAGTCGTGAAGATGGTACCAATCATCATTTCCACAAACAATACAGCTGTGCCCTCATTGGCGTGATGCACGTTTGCGTGCAGGTCTTTGAGCAGATCACTCCCTGTCAGATGCTGCGACTGTCAAACCACTTTCTATAGAGCCACTTCACAACTGGATCCCAAAGCCATGTTCACAGCTGAGCCCATAAAACTCTACAGGGCAACAAAGTAATAACTGAACAAGACACTTTGTGAGGCCGTGTGAAGTCCAAATACTGTGACTCAATATTGACTGGAAAGAAATCATGGCCGACACTAACAATCACATGAATACGTCAGTGGAACAAGCTGCTTTTTCACTTTCCTGTAGTACAGAATTTGCTTGTTACTGTACAAGTCTTTCATTCATCCCTATTGTTGAATGAACCGTCTCTGCTGCTCCTTGGGGACAAGTCTGCTTCAAGTGAAGACAGTGCTCTCAGGTTTATTTTTGGCATAATGCAACTGGAGGATCAAAGAGATCTGCCCAAAACGACCTCATGAACCGCCATGTATGCAGTGGATACTTCCCTAAGAGGCTGAGCAGAGCCAGCAAGCAGTTAGACTGAAAAGCACAAGAGATACTAAGAAAAAAAAATATAATAATATGCTTTCTTATTGAGAAGGAAACACACTGTGGAATTGGCAAATGCCATTAACACACATACTAATGCTCAGGCTTGTCTAGTCTGGGACTCAATATCAGACTTGGATGAAAGTGGAATTTCCCTGTTTTTTTAACAGCACATCCTTTCTCCAGATCTTGGTGATCATTTCTGCAGCCGCATCCTGTTAAGTCCATGAGCCTGTCTCACAAAGCAGGCTATAGTGTGTTAACTAAGTTAGGGGTTAAACCAGACATTTTTGTCTCAGGACAATGGTTTGACTTTAATTTGCTCCATTTGCATGGTATCCAACATGGCAAACCAGCGCAATTGATCAAATTTTATTTTATTTTAAATTCAGATTTTGGCTTCCAACAATTATGAAAACAAGAGGATCAAGATAAAACAATTATTGTGCTGCATTACATTTCACAATGATGCTTATGTGTTGTGTGTTATAAATCCAGCATACTCCTTTCCCTTACATCTGTGGCTCTCGCCCCTCCCTAAAAGCTCAAACTCGCTCTTAGCCAGGCTGTTGCATGTTAAATTCAGCAGGGTTATAACTGATATAACTTGTTAGTCAACACTATTTGCTTATTATTATACCTATGGCATTTTACTTCGCATGAATTAGCCTAACGGCTAGCAGACATTTCCTGTACTCACAGCTTAACAAATTACATAATATTTTTGCTTTTCTTCCTCATTGCTGCTCCGCGACACATTGCTTCCCTATCACGGATCAGGCACTTAGTGTGAACGGCACCACAACTTCAGATTCCCGTCCCAACAGCAAGTTGTGTAGTCTGAACACCAAGGCCATCGGCTGATGCTGAAAGTCATGTAGTCTGCACGAGCCTTTAACATAATGGGTTGTTTTTAACTCCAGTAGTTCACCTGTCTCTCCTCTGCACCACTGCGTTAGTGTGTGTAGAGCCCCTTCAGTGGCCCAGCCACCACTGAATGGACAAAATTACCCCACTCATGTTAAAGTTACAACTACAGTTGTAACAATAAAAATATGTGTCTACCCACCACAAAACAATTTTTTTTCTCAATCATATCAGATGTACATTTTTTTCTGTTTATGGATGCTATGGTGTTGTTGTGTGTTCTGATGTAGGTCATGTTGCAGTTTGTAGTCTGCCAAGTGTTTCACTATGGCTATAAAAGAGGACTTTAAAAGAATAGCAAGTAGCAATAGATGCTTTTATCAGTACTATATTACATTTACTGCATACTGTTTTAAATAGAGCCCGACAGATACAGGTTTTGGGGGGGCCAATGTCGATATTAAAGTGAAAAGGAGCCGATTTATGAGCCAATATTTCGATTTTGAGAGTAACCCCCTTTACTGTATTAACCACATTTAGAACAGGCTGATATCGAAAGCTGGTATGTATGTCAGCTATAAAACCTTTTCCTAAATGATTTATGTTAATAAAATAGATTACAGTCTCAAAAAGTGAACATGTGAACAATTGCACATCAATAACTATTTGCTGATGGAAGGTGCAACTTTTTCAGTGAGAGAGAATAAGCATGTGTATTTCACTTTACACATAATCTGCCATAATTTCAATGTAGCATATTCACATCTAGTTTATCCCTTTACCAGCACTCTTTAATCCTAACCAAAGGTAAGTGAAAACATTTCTTAACCACCATTCTGTGTAAATCGTGCCATCTACGATCCAGTGACCTGCTGTTGAATGCATCTAATATTAAATGACTATCTACAACAAGTTGCAGCTTTGAGATTTTATTTAACTAACGTTATAACTACAATGGCTCTGACTACAGCGTTTCACATCTACAATGTCACAAAAAGAGGAGCCACAGAAATCTGTGTTATTTTCTTGTTCTGCTCACGTTTATTTACATGTCTGCTCTGGTTTAATCATTTCAGACACGCCGGCTATAACTGCAAACAGACCGCGGGCAGATATATTTAGAACAAGTCAGAAAATATAGTTTAGCTGTTCATCAACGTTAGCGCTCCTCCACTGATAAACATGGCATTAGCTTTGTGGCTAATTTAGCAACGGGCAACATTACTGCTGTAACGTTATGTGATTTTAGAGAATATTTAGAAGTAATGAACAAATGAGACAAATGTTGACCATTCGCTAGAACTGATACACTGTTTCAAAAATAAATGTACAACCATGTTAATCAGCAGCGTAGCTTTAAACACGACCATAACTAGGGCTGAACAATTTTGGAAAATAATCTAATTGTGATTTTTTAACAATATTGCGATTGCGATTTAATGTGCAATTAATTTTTAAGCTCTTTACCTTCTGTATTATTCAAAACAGTCAAGCAGTAAATCAGTGTATAGTATGAACAACACAATATTAGATAGATTAAACATACTCTTTTCTTTCCTGTGGGTCAGGCCTGTGTTATGATGAATTAGGTAGAATTGTTATTATGAGCAATAAGATATATCAAATTCTAATTATGAGAAAGACAATTTGAGTCAAGTTGTGGCATTAAATAATATAATATCATCAGGTCAGCCTACCTTTTCACCAGTGTTATACAGTAAGCGCTCAACACAAAACCCACAGTTCAACCACCAATTAATGAGTCCTTATTCTCAGTCCAAATCTCCTAGTCCATCTTTCTATATCGCAGTAAGCAAACAAAAAATACTCAGTTTGAGGTTCAATTCAAAAGTTGGCCAACGAAAATAGACCAGAGTGACGCCTCTCTTGTTTAATAGAGATTAGTAATTCTACCCCCGCAGCCTCCGATGCTGGTGAGCAGCGCACCGGCTTTAACCAGGCTCTAACTCGGGACTTAGGCCGATCGCCACAATGCTCTTACCTTACTACACGCTTCTTTCTGTTGTGCATTTTTCCGTCCACGAATTCACCCACCACCAAGTTACCCGCGGTGGCGGGTGCTACTTTCACTCCGTGTCACATTAAACTTTATGTAGTGTGAGCTTCTGTCAAGCTTAAGGCCATTTTACAACCAGAAGGCAAGTTACAGCGTAAAGTGCAGACGAAGCATTAACTTCGTCAGACTGCTTTGCTCTTGGGTGTCATGTGACCAGAGTATAATCGCAGCCTTTGCGATTAGAAAATCTCGTTTAATACATCGCGATAATATCGCAAATGCAATTAATCGTTCAGCCCAAATCATAACATTAAACTGCTGAGAGCTGGGAGGTAGCTGGGAGAGTGCAGTGAAAAACCGGGGCTGGTATCGGTAGACCGTGGTCTGTCTCTACACAAGCCCGGCACATTATCAGCACGAGGAAACGCAGTAGCGTATTTCCTTATCCCCTTCGTGTTAAAAGTCATTTCTGCCCCGCTGCTTTCATGGTAATGTAACGTTACACCGTGTGTCATCTAATGTTCAGCTGTTTATTTAATGGCGTCCTATGAGCGAGAAAACAGCTGAATCTAACATTACTATCTGTGACTGTACAGTCTGTGAATCGTTTCAGTGGTTTTCTTTGCCCAATGCAGAAATGCATTTGATTATCATACTGCAGTACTCAATATTGAAATGAATCCATGTTCGAAACATTTAAAGTGTTAAGTAAAGTAGCCTAATTAATGTCTGTTATTGTTACCACCACAACACATGAGTGACTTGGAAATTTTATTCATGTTAAGATATGCTACTATTATCATTATTATAATGTGCTTCATCAGGATGATTGAATAAAATATTGATTTATTGATTAGCCATGTTTTTGATATTTATTTTGGATAAATTGATAGGTTATTCAGTTACCAGGCAACATTTTTTCTTTAAAATACACAAAATTAGTCATTAGATTATTTTTTTCAATTAATAGTTAATCGATTTGAAATCAGGCTTAAAATCATGTAGTGTGAACTAGGCTTCAGCCTAACAACAAAATCTTTAAACTTTGTTTGAACTACAACTGAGAAACACCGTGCTCCAACAAAGAGCACCAACAGCCTTTTATTCAAATAAGGAACTAAAATATTCACATTGACAAATATCTGATTTATGTACACTACAGTACCTTGATGCATATCTATATCTACACTTCTGTAACATATTCATTTACTCTGTCAAATCGGGCTACTGAGTATGTGAGAAATGCAGAGCCATAAAAATTATAAACACAAATTTATAAATGACTCCTTCCGGCATTTGATGACTGTATCATTTTCTACTATTTCTATCCCTTTCTCTTCTATTCAAGTCATAACGTATAGGTTATATTTTGTTTACTCTACCATTTGAAACTGCAATACCCCAGTGTTCCTGCAGGGATCAATAACTTTAACATGTATTAAATGTGCTTTATCTGTTGATACTCCATGTGACTGGCAGTTTGTTACAAACCCTAACTCCTTCGTGTGTAGGCACTCATAAACTCAATAACCAGCTTTATGAGAGCGCTTATCCAGAATAGCTAGTGTTTCATTTGTGAAACCAGATAACAGAGCCTGCCTCAGTTGCACTATAAATAACACAAGTAGGGCTGAAAAACTACCAATTATTTTCAGCACTGATTAATAATTGTGTCAGTGGCACGTCAAACACAATGACAAATGGCAACCACAAGTTACTAAAGCCCAAGTCATGTCTTTAAATTAGGGGTTAACCAAGACATTCCTAAAATAGATTGGTCTCAGATATATGAAACCGTGTCTTTGTGATCCTTTGTGTTCGGGACATGAGCTGTCAAAGATTACCCACTAGGGGTGGGAATCACCAGAGGACCCACGATACAATATTATCACGATACTTGTCACGATACGATATCATTGCGATTTTAAACATATTGCGATATATTGCAATTCATTACCTATTTTCCAACTTCAAATTGTGTCCCCAAAGGAAAACCTTTTTTTCTCACTGACTGAAAAAGCAACTGATTTATTATTTTAGTACCAAAAAGTAAAATTCTCATATATATGCTTTTATGCATATGCTTTATTGACCCCCCCCCCACCCCAGTCCCCATCCCTGCCACAGCAGAACAGAAGTTCTGCTGCCTCACCACCACACTGTAGAGCAGTTTTTTCCCCAAGCTATCAGACTTTTAAACTCAATTTCATCCTCAGCTACTCCACTGAATATAGTTTACCATTTTTTAAAATTGCTTTATTATTACTGTATATTGTCTGCTATGTAGCAAAACTCAGTTTCACTCTATAACCTGTTGTGAGAAATCAACCTTTACCGTACCTCATCTATTCATGGATATTAAACAAAACAATATAAGACACTACAGTGGAAACCTTGAGTAGTGATCAGGGTTATAGTTAGGCAATAGCCTGATTATAATTTGAACTACAGTGAGATATATTTTCTATACAGTACTGTACTGTATTACTATATAGTGTGTTTGAATTATACACAGATATGTCAATTTGTACAGTCATTTAAAAACATTTGAAACAGCTGTCCTGTGTTTTGAAACAGTCAATAAAATTCAGTATATAACTAAGTTGTCCATTTTATTACCTTGTATTTATGTAATATAAAATGTCAAATGTCAATTAGATGGTAATCTAATACAAATGTCAATTAGATGGTAATCTGCATTAGAAAAAAAGAAAAAGAAATGGGTTATAGTGATCAATTTGAGCCAGACAGAAATTATCAAATCAATATAAAAGGTTTCCACTGTATAAAAAAAACACTTAAAGGACTCAATACAAACTACATAAAAAATGATTCAAGGGCAGCTGTGATGCCAGATATATTTTCTTAATATGACTTTCAGCCGTCTGTCATATGTCAACTAAACTGGACTAGCTTTGTTAACTGTAAAATAACATAACCATCTTCATACAAAATGAAGCTCATGAGTAGACTTATTTCAAATACTCTGGAGGACACAGCTCTGTTGCAAAGATAAGGATTAGCTCCTTTGAGCTTTGAGCAAAGAACATTTGACGTCTGGTGATGCAGAGGAGGCTAACATAAGACATAACTGAGATCACCACATAAATATGTTAGCTTAAGTCATTAAGACTTAAACGAAAGGTCAGGTCAGGTCACCGAGCTGACTACTGCCTACATTTCTTACCTGGCAAAGCTGGTGGGGTAAGAGGGAGAGCTTGAGAAAGCATCACTGGGCCTGTGCATCGCCAAGTTGTCCCCAACACCTGGGCCTCTGTTCCAGGGCCCGCTAATGGTCGTTAATGGGAGATAAAGGCTGGACACTGGCTTCTGATCCTTATGCTGCTGAGCTTCATTGCTGCTGGGGTTGACTCCAAAGTGGAAGCTTTGTCCTCCTGAAGTGCTGACCCCACAGATGGAGATGGGGTTAGAGTTGGACATGTCTGTGGAGGATGTGTCACTCATTTGGCAATAACTCTGGCCTGCAGACATCTTCTCTTGTTTGATTACACCTTGGGTGCAGAGCTGAATGAAGCCAGCATCTTTTTCTTTCTTCACCAATGCAGACAAAGTGGTTGTAGGGGTTAAGGAGGTAGTTGTGGATACGCTAGAGATGGACTGATCTGGACTGCCATTGAGAGCGACAGAGACTGCTGCGCTACGGTTTATGTCTTCAACCACAGAGGCCTTTAGGTCCTTTTCTGAGCTAACATCCCCAAGCATTGAATCGTCTGCCAGAGAAGACAGGAAGGCATCATCCCCTACATAGAAATCTGAGGGGGACCCAGTCAGCTCGAAGTCTTGGAGCAGGTCAAGAGTGTTGTCACTAAACAATTTCTGGTTCACGTCCACATCTTTCTCAATGTGCTCAAAGGCGTGATCAAGGTCAATGGGTTCCTGGTCTCCTTTTTCCATGGAGAAATCATCTGTTCTCATGGGAAAGAAGTTGGGATCTGATCCTCCAATAAGTGAATCCATGGAGGACTGAGTAATGTCTGCTATACTGGCCTCCAGCTGGGCCAAATTGTCCCTCAAGGTTTGACGCTCAAATGTAGCGGAAGTCTGTGTCTGGAGTAACTGCTGCTGAAGCCTCTGATCTTTGGTCAGGCCCCTGGATTCTGGGTCTTCCAACAAGGGGCCTACGATGGCAGTGACAGAGGTGGAGGTGAGCTCCTCTGGAAGTGGGCTGTTGCTGAGTCCGTTAACAGGCACCTGCCCTGGCTGCATCAATGAGCTGGATGGAAGAACGACAGAGGTGGCAGAGGTGATGGACATGGCACTGTGAGGAGCCACTTTCAGCAGACCTCCCTCCTCTGGGCTTTCAGTGTAGACCAGTTTGCTTAAATGGCCATCTCTTATGTATGTTATCTTCTTCACTCCACCTTTATTCATCTTTTTATTGGAGGGGGAAACAGACAGAGCGTTATCGAACAGGAGTAAGTAACGTTAGAGTGCACTGCAGCCACATTAAAACATACTACAGGGCGATTGTCAGACGTCCCTTAAAGCCAGTGCCGCTACACTGAAAAGTAATTTAACATGGTTTCACTTTGTGCACATGTAGAGGACAACTAACGAACCTTAGATTAATACACGACTGGGGAAAGTTGCTATACATGCACCCCTGCGCGCCCTTGATGGCTAACGAAGCTAAAGGAAGCTAATGCAGTTAGTTATTCAATTAGCAAAATGTTCACACGAGCGCATGAAAAACCGTGTCCGTGTTATATAGACTGTACGTAAAGCAAACAGACATAGCACAGCTTCAACCACAAATAACAAACAGAGAGCCGTAAACTTTACTCAAGTCTAACACACATGCTAATGTTGGCTTATTGCTAACTGTTAGCATGCTATGTAGCTACGTGCCCACATTTCGGTCGAATGTCGCTGACAGTAACGTTAGCATGCTAGTCAACATAGCCCTTAATATAATGGCAGATTTTGGGGTAAATGTGCTACGGCACTGTTTGTTTTCAGCTAATACATAAAAAGCCAGACCTGAACAAAAGCTTATATTTACCCTTGAAACGCCTGGTTGTTGTTAAGTGTCCACAGGTCGTCTGTCAACATTGTTTTGGTTGAAAGTGGCAGTCCACACGCAACACTGACTCAATGTTTGTTAACGCTAACTTAACGTTACTCCTCACGCGTCGTATGCAAAGTTACCTACATGGCTTGATAAAAACGACAAAAACACACCGAGCTGGGTGTTAATGAATTTTGCCCCTTCTACTTCGACCCAGCTGTACACTGTCACGCAAACTGCGTTGAACTGGCTGAGCTACGGTGATTCGCAGCTAGCCATTAGGAAAGTAGGCGCTAACCTTTCAAGAAAAACATACAAAATGGAGAACTCAGCAAGCCAGGCCCATGGCAGAACTGTTTACGACATGCAGCGCCGCCTGCTGGCCGCGCCCGGTAACTGCAGCTTGTTATGTTCTGCAGTTCAAGCTAAAGACAACGACAAAAAAGACAGCTAAAAGTAAACAGAACAAAAGTTAATACTGTTTCTATTATTTATATTCTTTAATATCTTGATTCGAAAGTGAGCAATTGTAAGAGTTTTCCTTCGGGGATCAATAAAATATTTCTGATTTATGTGCTTGCAAATGGGTGAAAAAATAAGCCTACATAATATATAATGCATTAATGACCAACATACAATGTCTATATACAAATAATCTCTTCAAATAAAATCTGAAGACAATTTATTAACCGAATACTAACCAATAAATTATGGTATGATACATAGGCTATTCACATTTTATTGGCAAAATAACCATATATTTAAATGCAATTTAGTAATGCTATCTTAGCACATGAACACATGGTGAGGATCAAAAAGTTAGCATTTGTCTTACATATCGATTGTTCAGCTGCTGGTGTGGGGGCTCTACTGGCTTGCAGCTGTTAATGGATCTTCTGACAGGCAGACAGACAGCTGAGGCAGAGGACAGCAAGAGACGATTATGAATGGATATTGTAGTCATCCAAAATGCACTGATAACTGACTGAAACGTACTAAAGAACTAACCTATAGCTACATAGCTGCCATGTTAAAAAGGCTAATAAATTATGATTAAATCACAAGATTACTGTTCAAATCTGATGCAACTAGTTGTTGGGTGCAATATAATATGGATGCAAGAACATTGTAGCTAACACTTCGATCTAGTGTTTATATGTAGATTAGAACTTTTGTCTTTTTATCCTACAGTAAACAGAAGCATCTCGCTCCTTGTTACACTGGCCTGTAGCCTGCAAAGTCTCAGTCAGGATCCGAGACAATGGCAGCTGGTGTAAATAACATGCAATCTGCAGTGCAATGTTTAACACTAATGTTCACTTACGCAGCAGTTACGTCTAATATAAATGCTTGCCAGTCATATTTAATAAAATAAATAACTAATGTTCTGAGACTACAATTTCCCTACTTACACACAGCCTCTAGAGGCTCAAAAGGACACTAATTGAAATGGCTGCATCAGTAAACAATAAACCCCTATTGGATGACTATTATTCAGTGAGTGTAATGGGTGAATATTTAACCTTCCTGTTGGAAGGAAACTATCTATATGTGCATTTTCAAAGATATGAAGCATCATGTACTACCGCAAAATACATTTTGTTTCTCGAGACATGCCAGTACACACTTCTGCCTCTTTCATCTGGAAATATGAGTGGCAGGAAAGTGCCTGGGAGAAGAGGAAATAGGGTAAGGCAGGCTATTACTGCGTACATAGGGATAATAACTCTAGTCTGCAAATAGGTTTAGGCCTGTATTATTTGTTGCTTTCAGGGCAGTACAACAGTACATTTAATATTTTCTAGGACAGCAAATTCTCTAGCTTGTTTGTAAAATTTAAAAATGAAAGTTTCATTATAAATCATGTGCATGTTTGGAAACTAGAATTTTCAAATTTCTCATTTGACACGCAACATAACCTAACCTGCCTTATATTTCTTAATATTTTTGCTCGGGTCACACTGCAGATTATAATAGAAAAAAACTTTCAATACCCACATTTATCAATTTAATGTTACAGCACAGTTGTCTGCACTCCACACTTAGCTGGGACCCATACTGTGTTACATTATTCATGCTGAAGTGGCATGATATTCAACCCCTTCCAAAAGACAGAATCTAACCTGGGAGTAGTGCACAAACAGGAAATAAAGTGAAGACAGGAGGTAGGGAAATTGGCTCTAATGGGAGGATGAGTGAGATGAATAAGAAACAGGGTTTATAGCACATATGGGAAGAGAATCATCCCTAAGCAGAGGGGCAGGGAATGAAATTTTTATTCCAACTCACACACACACACACACACACACACACACACACACACACACACACACACACACACACACACACACACACACACACACACACACACACACACACACACACAATACATATGAACATACCCTCATAGAATAATCTAGATTATCACCATCTACTGATATTAGATGTTTTTCTATAGTGGTGCTTAGCTCCACCATTAAGATCACACAATCCACAAAATTATGTATATTGCAAGCAGAGAAACCTCACATCACTGAAAAAGTGGTTTGCTCACTGTAGCTCTAAATCCCCACTGTTTGAGTCCCACTCAGTCCCCTGTGGCTGCTTAGCAACCCCTCTCCAGCACAATATACTCTGAATTAACAGGGTAAAGCGTGACCGCTGCCTCCTCAAAACCACGAGTCAAGGGTGCTCTCCCTCATCAACGCCTTCTCTCAGCACTGCAGCAATAAAAGCATCTGGTTTATTGCAACGTGGCTTCAAAACACACACACAAAAAAAGAAAACAGCTGAAAAGCAAACATGAGGTACAAAACAGTCCAAAACCCAGATCTGTGTCAGTGCTGCTGGTGGCTCCATGTGATGCGGACAGTGGTGATAATGGACTTAATATTTAATATATAAAACAAATACATAAGTATAAAAATCTATCACCTTCACTCTCACAGATTTACATTATATACACCTTTAATTGCATATTTTCAGGTCCCATCCACATATATCCTTTGTTGTATACCTTACATACAACACTAGCTTGTGACCTATATATAACTGCATATATGGATGATGACTTGCGTTGTCAAGCCTTAAATTCAGCCTTGCATCTCACTTCCTCCAAACTGGATTTTCCGCCCTACACTACTTGGCTTCACTGTGGAGTATACTGATGGCTCTATGACAAATTCACTGAGCAGGCCCTGAGCAATAACACACAAGTCCCAAACCCCTGTCCTCCTTCTACTATAATCCAGAATAAAATGACTCAGTAATGTGAGTTCATCTTCCTGAGTCTCCTCTACACAAAATAGCTGGGAAAACCGCAAGGAACATGCACTTTGTGTGTGTGTGTGTGTGTGGGGGGGTTGATACCAAATGGAGCTCATATCGATGCATTATGTCCACACGTTTGTGTAAAATTTAGAGTTAGAGTTCAATGTATTGTTATATTTTTAATTTAAGCTTATTTGAGAGCAGATGTAGGACCCAGTCCCTGGTGCTGAATGTAGAATTTCGGTCAAATCGATGAGGAAGGGATCAATTTTAAGATTACGTCACAGTGTTCTGGGTGAGACAAGAGATTCTGTGGCCTGCAGGTTCCTTCAGATAGGGCAGAGTTCAACTGTCATTTTGATTTAAGCTCATTTCATTAAATTTTTGAGCCATTATGGGCAGTTGGGTGGAAAAATGAGTCAAATAGTAGTTTCACCAGCTCTATTCACTCGCTGTCACTGCCGATGAGCAAGACACATGCATGTGGCCTAACCCCTCACCCGTCTCTCAGGATAAGCGCGTCAGCTAAAAGCGTTAAATGTAAATGCGAAAGCCTCAGTGAAGACTCAGAAGAAGGGATTAAAATCCGCAACGCTGGATGTTAAAACTGTATTAGACCTGAATCCTCTCCGGCAGCTGCACGTCGCCCGTGGCTATATCCGAATTTCATGAAAAACTGCACAGATGGATCCACATCAGACCGCGTTATGTCGATCGTCTGCAAATGTCATTTTCCTTTAAGATGATGTAAGACATTACTTCATGGGACGAGTTTTTTTTCTCTCTCTCTCGTCCACAGCTTGGAGCAACATTATCTTAAACCTTCTGCCTGGCCAAACGCTTCTGCACTCAGCAGTTTGGAGATGAGTGCGCACGGGAGTCCCGCTTACATCCTCCCCTCTGTGAGCATCTTTTCAGCATCCCAGTTGTCAGGAGGGAGGCTTAGTAGCAGAATGATGGGATACACGCGCATTCTTC
Organism: Lepomis macrochirus; assembly: GCA_024633595.2. NCBI lineage: Eukaryota > Metazoa > Chordata > Actinopteri > Centrarchiformes > Centrarchidae > Lepomis > Lepomis macrochirus. The sequence goes on along the minus strand of JALXJV020000018.1, from coordinate 14,055,506 downwards.
AATTTATCTTTGGACTGAACTAGAAGCCAGAAGCTAAACGGTGAACCTTTCCACAAAAAACTTGAGCCAAAAAAATGTTTTTACTTTTTTTGTTGCCGGGAAATTTCAGAGTGAAGTGAGGATTATATTTCTTTGAAGTTACAGCAATGACCCAACGCAGTAGATGCCTGTAACATGATGCGCTCACTGGTTATGAAAATCGATTCTGTTAAAAAAAAGGATGCACCGTGGGCAGGCACATTTACGCATGGGGTTAAGTGATCAACTGTACCTTGGGGTTGTTTGACACTGGATGCAAGGACTGCAGCGTGAATCAAGACTATGCTTTGGGTCTGAGTGCACCAACACAATGCATCTACATCCCACACCCTGAACTTCTGGGACGTTTGCGCTCCGAGATCGAGACTCAGATTTCGTGCAAGATCTGGAAAAAAATGGCACTGAGTGAAAACTGCAAAACGCAACCTACAAAAGAGCAAGGCTCAGTGCAAAACCCTCCATCGGACGTTATTGAGTTAAACGTGGGTGGACAGGTGTATTACACTCGCCATGCCACCTTGACAAGCTTTCCAAATTCTTTACTTGGGAAGCTGTTCTCTAACAAGAAGGGGTCTTCAAATGACTTGTCCCGAGACCTTAGAGGGCGTTATTTTATTGACAGAGATGGCTTTCTGTTTCGGTATGTATTGGATTACCTTAGAGACAAGCAAGTTGTCCTGCCTGACCACTTCCCCGAGAGGGGAAGGTTGAAAAGGGAGGCAGAATACTTCCAGCTGCCAGAATTGGCCAAACTTTTGTCATCCGATGATTCAAAGCTAGTTCCAGACGACTTGTACTACAGTGATTTCGATGATTCGTCGCTGGGCAGCGACCAGATGTTTTACCCCTCTTTCTCCTTGGACAGGAGGTATGGCTACATCACGGTCGCTTTCAAAGGCGTTTGCGCCGGGGCAGGCAGACCAAGTCAAACTGATGCCAAGGCGAAAAAGTTACCGAGGATCTTCATTAGCAGTAGAATTGGCTTGGCGAAAGAGGTGTTTGGAGACGCCCTGAATGAGAACAGGGACTCGGACAGACCACCGGATCGTTACACCTGCAGGTTTTACCTCAAGTTCAAGCACCTCGAGAGAGCTTTTGACATGCTGTCAGAGAGTGGTTTTCACATTGTGGCCTGCAATTCGTCCCTGACCGCGTCCTCCATCGGTCATTACGCGGATGACAGGGTCTGGTCCAATTACGCACAGTACATCTTCTACCGTGAGTGAAGATTTATTCCTACTCTTTCAGAAATAATGTGAGATAAACGAATGGCCTTGCCATACAGGAGTAATTACGATGCAAATAACAGTCAATTTAAATACAAACAGCACCCAAAGTAAACTAAAATGAAAACGGCAAGCGCCCCTCCTCCCTCCATATAAGCATGTCAGTGAGGTATCGCATGGCACCTATGAGAGAGGCTTTTTTCTTATTTAATTGTATAAAAAGTTGGTACACATAGAATTCCATAAGAAACCTAATGTAATTAGTTTCTAATGGTTTAGATTTAGAGGTGATCAGCAGAAGTTGGTGTGTGTTAGCTCACACCACCAGGAGGCATGGTCGGGTTACATCACATGCTTCTTGAATCTTTGCATCCCTTGTGATGGCTGACTTGAAACTTCTCTTTTGGGTCCGAGATATGAGGCAAACTAGCCCACGGGCCACAGTGGAGTTGAGTCACAGTGCTGCTCTGCTTCAAGTACACATGCGTCATGCGTAAACAGGGGATATCGCTCAGATTTTGAAGGGTTATGAATAATATAGCACAAGTAGGCAGCAACGTTTCACATAAATGCTGCTGCATTCTCTGGAACCGGTTTTGCTTTTCACTTGAAGACAAAGTTTGCTCGTCAGCAAATCACTTAATTAGCTGCAAATATGGTTCATTCCACTCTTTGCAGAGGGAGGAGCTGGACCATATGGCCGATTAAAAAGTACTTTGTTCATAATCCTGAATGCTCCCCTTTGGAAGAGCAAAAGAAACCCCAGTTGGTGGGTCAAGGTTGGAGGTGAAGAGCTGAGGAAGACATATGGTTAGCTAATGATTTACCAATAGTGTTGTTAATACAGGCTAATTATAACAGAGGGGTCTGCCTTGATCCACATGAACACCCAGCCAGATAGGATTTTCCTGAGTCATTCAACTTTCTGGAGTACAGCATATGGTGTAGGTGTTAACCCCCTTCCCCACTAATAGACTCTGCCCTAGGACAAAGGATAAGATGAGAACGTGGGAAGAGACAGGGGAGAGACTGCAGTAAGTAGCTACATCAGGAAAGGAGATGCAGAGTAAGAAGAGCACAGAGAGCAAAGCAATTAAGGAAGCGAGCCGAATGGGAAGAAGAGGGAGGCGAGCAGATGGATGAGAGAGCGGCTGAGCAGGAGGGACGAGGGAGTAAAAGTTGCATGAGACCTGGCCATGGGGAGAAAGAACTGAGGCAGAAAGAAGGGAGAGGGAGCGGGGAGCAAAAATAGATTAAAGCAAGTATCAGACAGGAAAGTTCACTGAGTCCGAGGGAACGAAGAGGGAACATATTTTTGGTGGTATAGCACGGAAGACGAGGGAGAGACTGGGTTTTCATTAAGAGAGAGACGACAAGGTGACGGTGAGAGGAAACACGCATATATATACAGCGAGCATTAGGAAACAGAGGCCTAGTCAGGATGATGGATGGGCACATCAAAGGCAGACAGGCGTGAGAGCCCTTGCTCTACAGCAGCACAGCGGCCCACATCCACTTTCAAAACTAATACTATAACCTGATTCTGAATGTGGGACACTGGCTGGCCTAGGGCAGGTAGTCCTAAACTAAGAATGCATGTCGACAAGTGCACCTTTAGGGTGGGCATGAAACAGATGTGTTGTTGTTTTCAGCAGAGCATTTCTTTTTAACCCCCCTTGCATCCAATCACTGGCTCATATGGAGTGAAACGGGGATGCTGGGTTTGAGTGTAAAAAGAGCAATCCAGTGCAGAAAACAAGTTGAGAGACTTTCTTCCAGCCTGTCAGTTTCTTAGCGTCATCCATGCTGCTCTTCTTGTTAGATGCGTCAGTTGTTTTCTACAGGCTCCACTGACTCTTGAGTATTACTGTGGACTCCGGTTTCCAAAATGCCCATAGACATTCATCATTTTACTACGTGGTATATTACTGCAACAGTCAGGAAACTTGTTCCCTCATAAAGTTAAAACACTCCACTCTCACTTATTGTCATCCACTCCTGTATAGTAGGATTTATGCTGTTGGTTTCTTCGCGGACTAAAACAAATTAGTCTTTCAGGAAAAAGGGCACTCTCCTCAGGAGGCCGCAGTGTCTGAGCATTTATCATGAACAAGAGTTTTTGCACCTGATGGCCATGATGAATAATTTGCATTTGACCGGGTGTGACTCGTTCACCCTTTGAATAAACAACTGAGCCAGAGAGAAATATATCGAAACTGATAACCAACACACATTAGAGTGAACGGGATGGTCGAAAAAAATCCAGAGGATCGGCTGGATGCAGCATCTTGCATGGTATTGCATTCAATAGATGTAGGAATGGAAGTTCACAAACAGATGAAACGTTATTCATGACTGCTTATGGTAAGTCAAATGTTTTAATTCCAAGATTAAAAATCTGAATTATGAAAGAACAAGTCATTATTTTGGGATAAAAAAAATCAAAAGTATGAGATAAAAAAGTCACAATTATGAGATGCTATGTCAACATTTTGATGTATATATATTTAAATTGTGAAATTAAAAAACTAAATTATTACAAAGTAAGTCAAAAGTTTTACTTATCATAAGAATTGTTTTCCATTTTATTTGAAATGGGCTTCTGTAGGTCGATGATCCTGTCAGTTTACTTGTCAAGCAGAAATGTAGGTCATTGAACATGATATGGACATTTAGGTTTTTTCGATTGGCAGTGACCACAGTATTGCTGTAGTGATTAACATTTCTTACCTTCCAATTTGTGTTTGGGACCAGTGTCCTTATTGCTAATAATCTCTGGGGAAAGAGGAGAGTGTGGGCTAATTAAAAAGCAATCTGTGATCCCAAAATATTTCTTCATCTCCAGTCATCCAGGAAGGAGTGTAATTTGGGAACACAAACGCTCACCTATTTTAAAGGCAATTTAAAATGTAACTCTTATTCTAAAATACAGAAATGTTCTTTCAGTCATTTCATAGATGAAAATGAGCTGTGTTCATGGACAAAATAACATTATAACCTGCTTTGACACTACTGCTTACACATCACAGTGGCAGAGCAAATCGCCAGTGAACAGTTAAGACTGGTAACATCAGACACACACAGTAAAGATGGAGAATCATTATAGGCTACTTGACAGTTGTGCTCTGTTAATGTAACGGTGCAGTCTTCATTTGGGCTGTGAATGAGATGATGTGTGTTTATAATGGGTCCTGAATGGTCACAAGGTGGCAGGGAGAGACAGGATGGTGGGTGGGTGGGTGGGTGGGTGGGGATTAGAGTAATCAATTTCTTGGGTGTAATGGAGGCAGAGATTGGGCCATCCCTAAGCTCCCGGGGAGCCTGGTTGGAGTCTGGATGGATTGGCAGTGCCTACAAGAGATGGATGGTGCTCCCATGAACAACTCATACACATCTTAAAGAGCAACCGGGCAGAAAGACGATCAGAAGGCACGGGTGTGTGTGCTTTTTTTTTTCTCACATTACGTGCAGAACCTTGTGCGCCGCATCAGACAATCTGGCTCACCTTGGAAGGAAATCTGAGCTTATTGAAAAGATGCAGATGCAAAAGGACTATACTGTATCTTTTTTGAAATCAGTCATTCTTTGAAGCAATGTGCACTGAATTTTGAAGGACCCTGCTAGAGGTTTTTCATGATTTAGATCATTTACTACAAATAATATTCTTCACATCACTGCTGATTGTTTTCTAAATCTTATCGCAAGTTTTTATATTGATTACTATGCAGCTGTTAGTTTCCATTTCATGTCAGTACACTATTAAAATGCAGAGACATACTTTACAACATGCATAAAATAGGCAATCTTTCACAATAGACATTTCATTATCTTTTCTTTTTTTGTTGCACAATAAGTCAAGCAAGGTTTGGGAGGATTATAACATTCCCAAACTTGCTATATATTAACCCTATGTCATGCTTGGAATTAGCAAATTCACACGGAACCCTCTCACACCGTCCGTTCTTGCTTGTTGATTGTCTTCTGGGTTCGATTTTCCAACAATATACTGTGTGTGACTCACAAATCACAGATGTGGGAGTGTCCTTGAACGCACCAACAAGGAGAGTTTTCAAAATAGTCCCTGCTCGTAACTTCATTACCAAGGTGAATGATTTATTCGGTTTTGACAAGTAAAAAGACTAAATATAGACTTGGATAGATCATCCATCCACACCTCCAATATGTTCCTTTATTAGGCCACACACCTAGAACTTAGTTGATAGCAGTTCTCCTATGTCAGTAGCTGTTGGAGAACAGGTATAACAACTCTTACTGTCTAACATTGAACACCTTAATGATCCCTCTAGAGACACGTAATGGCTTCTGGGACGGTGGAACTCACATTGTGGACAGGCAGTTTTTTGAAGGCAGGGGATCCCGTGTGTTTGTGCGCAGGATTGTCAGCATTGTAAGATAGTGATTGTTTTGGCGTGGCTCTCAAGGCAGCCTGTGTACAGAGCAAATGAAAGCATGTTTAGGGTCTACTGTACTTATGTGGTGAAGTTTGTCCCAAAAGATTGTTGCATCGTCACTTAATGAGTGGGAAATTCAAAGAGGTGTTATATGCACTTTCTTTGGATGCCGCTCTTTGAAAATCACCTACTTGACAGGATGAGGGACCAGAACTGCCCCCTCTCTTTCCTCCAGCCTCTTGAGGAAACATTTAGGTGATGACAGGAGCTCTGTGGAAATTCAGGACGCCTTCTTGCTTTCGCTACCCTCCCCTCCCCCCCTCGCCCCCTCCACCCCACATACTCATCAGTGCTTGTGCAGTGGAGGGGTGTGGCTCTGGGTCAGGGGACAGGCCTACAGGGAGAGTCTGATATAGACATTTCAATCTGTCTGCATTTGCTTGTTCATCTCTTTGTCAGACAGACACTCAGCGGGCTGCCACCCTCTGACTCTAGGAGGAGACAGCCCCCTCTTGTCATTAACAATCAGCCAGGGAAGCTGTCACTCTCCTCATGGCAAACAGATCATTTGAGCCGGGCAAGTAATGGTTCTATGAAACAGTAAGAGTGTCCTTGCTTTAGGTCAAGTAAAGCTTGTTGGGGCTCCATGGGTTGCCTTGACGTTTCCTCTTCAGCTCTTTCTAATCACTGCTGCTGATGAGGATTGTAGGCACAGTAGGCTGACTATGTAGAGGTAATTAATATTGACAATTTTAAGTGTATGCAGACATTACAGACATTATTATACCTGGCAAGAAGATCGCTGTAGCAGTCAGTTAGACTGGACAAAAGTGCTGAAGTGATACTTTTGCAGCAAATAGGACTATCTGGAAAATGGATTTCCTTGCCCTGTAAGGACAGTCACTGCCTTTGCAAGACAAGCCTTTTTTCTGCTGCAAGGACACGCTGGCCTAATTTGTGAGCTAACAAGCATGTAAACTACACTCTTCCCGAGGCAGTGGCAGAGAAAAAAAATATTTGTGTAACTGGGTATCGGAGCTGGAGAATGTAAGAGTGTGTCTAAGATCAGAGCGTCTCCACTCATATGAGCTTAACTCCCTGGCTGGCTGAATGAATATGCATATTTAACATCTCAGGCAATATTACCCCTAATGCATATAGCTTCTTCTCACCAAGCTAACCAGCACTGATACTCAATTCCTTTTTCTCCCTTTTTTCTGTTTGTTTCACAGTGTCACAGAAGGCCAGAGAATATTATTGTACTAAAACCAAGCAGCAACTGAAGCATTTGAAGATGATTCACACCACTCAGCCTCATAGGATTTTGTTGTGTTTGCTACCCCCCCCCAAAAAAAAAGCATGTGTGTTTATTTCAGAAATTCAAAAGTTAAGTGGTTTATTTGTCTGACTCCAGCAGCTTGGATGTAAAATGCTTTTTATTTTCTTTTATTTAGATTGGGGGCACAGTTCACATCACTGCTGAGACTCACATTTGAATAGCAGACAGCTTTGGGTCACTCAAGTCAAAATCTGAAATAAATTGAGTTATGGCCTCCTAGTTATGTGCAAAAACAATATGGAATTGCTGAGTGATGAAACTTTCTTGTTGCTTTTTTATGATCATGCCAAGTGTCTCTCAGATTAGACTACACGACTGAAGCACAGAGCTGCTCTGCCATTAAAGGAATAATCATCAGACATCCTTGATGAGTCACTTTAGAGGCACAGATAAAAACAAACACACTAATGTCTGCCAAGAAAACCACTGACATTTGAATCTGAGTTTGTCAGAGAGCCCTCTGCCTTTACTGCCCATCATGTCCTACTTTTCTGCCATTTAAAACCTGACAATGGGTAAAAACTTGTAATTTCAATCTACTATTGAGGCATTTGAACTTCCTAAAGCTCTGACCTTTCTCAGGAAAAGCATCCCTGCTTTCATTAGAGATGGAGAGGAGTTTGAGGACAGCCCGTGTGACACGCCTGCATGCCTCAGAAGTCGACTCCCTCTCTCTGTGTTATTTATGAGAAGTGGACAGCATGACACAGCCTGAGTCTGGTCTGAGGACTAGACCCAGTGTTTTAATGTGGTTGGAATATGATCTCTTAGATGGGCCGTATAGATCTGAGAAAAACTCATTGCGATCAATGGCTTCCCTGAAAACATACCAAAGTGTATTTTACACACCCACTTGTTTAAATGTACCCCAGAATGATGTGTTTCCTGACAAGGCACTTAGTCATTTCCTGTCTTGGCTATGAAGGGAACATCAAATCTTGACACTACACAAGTTTATCAAAAACAATCTGTGGTTGTTTTTGCATTATAGGCTATATGGCAACAGCCATTTCCTTGTCCAATTTGTTGTATAAAACAGAATGTATGCACAGATGCTCCTCAGCCTGTCAGTGGCTTCATTACAATTCATTCTCCTGCATGGCCTGAAAATTTTATGATGCTATTATTGGGTGTTGGCTAGTTTCCTAAACAGGTTTGCCTCTCTGGACCACAGCATCCATCCATTTAGAAACAATGTTCATCCTCCCTTCTCTTGATCCTTCTTGCTAAAGCGTCTGAGCCCATTTGCCTGGTGCTGCCCGTCTGCAAGATTCTGCTAGATTCATTTTCTGCGGGGGGAAATTGGTGCTCTGATTGGCCTCTTTACTCATGGATTAGCCATTAAAAAGCTGTTAGTGACTCTCTCACTATCAGCTCAATGCAATCATCGCACTAGAGATAAGGTCATTATTACAACATGCGGGGAGAGAGGTTAAAATCTCCCTTGAACTATGTTCAGTATAAATTGGTGCATGCACTGGAAGGAGGTAATGGACAAATTATTGCTCCCTCTGAGATATCATTGCTATTGAGTCTGTATCATCACATTGGAAAAAGCCATTAAGAGGTTTTTAGTCTGTGTGCATTAGTTTATTTCTCAAACACTGTTGTGTATATTACATCGAGCACAGCAGTTTTCAGCAGATTTCTACCTGTTAGTAGAGCTAAATGAGACCATAGTTCAGGGATATTTTTGGAAATGAAAGACAGTTGCAGTGTTTACTGTCTTTACTTGAACATTTGACAAGCGAGCAGGCAGTACAGTACAGTATTTCTGGTTCATAATTAGCTGTGTAGGAGGATGTGAGATGATATAAGAAGTAGGTACCAGAGGAAAAGTCTGCAAAAATCCTCTACCTGGTTCACTTCTCATCGAAACTTCATGACGGCAGGTCAGGACACCTGCAGGTACATTTATTCACTCCACTATTCGTCGACCCGGTTCTGTTACCAAGATAAATTATACTTTGTGTTTACCTGCTTTTTCTACCTTGTTCCCTCCCTAAAGGTAGAAAGCACCTTGCCAACTTATTTGACTGAGTGATCTGAAAACACAAAAAATAATACACCACCTTGTTAATACAAGGTAGTCAGGTTACAGTTCTAATAAGAAACCGTGACTGCAAAGCAGATTGCTTTGGCTCCCAGACTAGCCTTGCCTTGGGAAATAGGAAAGGTCTTTAAGGGAGATGTGCTGAAGCTCTGGGGTTCTCCTTATCAGAAGAAGCAATATGCACAGCCCACCAGGTCTTTGAGATCAGCAATTAAATGTCAAAGCCAATAACTGTTCTTAGCATGTTCTGACATCTTTACCCCCCTAAATACCCACACACTCATCTGATATTCATGTAAAGATATTTGTATGACATTGAAACTGCTGTGCAGGCATTTGTCAGCATTTGCTTGGTCAATGCAAGTGTTTCTTTTGATTACAGCTGGAATCTCTCACCATACAGATAGCGGTCGGATTAGTTTAAATTGCGGGTCTGCACAAAGGAGGGTCTTGCCACAACAAAAAATTTTCTGCACATAGTCAAAACAACTGACAAATGCTTTGTCTGTGTGTGTTTTTTAGGTGGGCCCTCAAGGTGGTTGTCCTCTCACTGTGACTGCTGCTGCAAGAGCCACAAAAGCGAACGTGAGGGAGAGAGCGGCACTTCCTTCAACGAGCTCTCCACTTCCTGTTCTGAGACCCAGTCAGAGGCCAGTTCCCCTCAAGGAACCGTGATCTGTGGCCCCGTGAGACACCAGTCCAACATCCAGACACTGGACCGTCCTGTGCCTAAAGGACCAGTGCACATGCTGCAGCAGGCAGAGATGCGCCGCAAGACTGACATACTTCGGGTGAGAACCTTCGGGGTCCGAGAAAGAGAGGCCGCAAAGAGGAAAGCGAACAAGGAGAAGCTGACTCCAGAGCAGGAGATGGAGAAATGCATCCAGGACTTCCGTCGCATTAGGATTCCTGATCACTTTCCGGAGAGGAAGTACATGTGGCAGTCAGAGCTTCTGAGAAAGTACCGTCTCTAAATATGAGTGTAAAGAAGAAAGGAGAAAGAGAAGGAGAGTTGCAGTATCATGTCACCATCAAGAGTATTAACTGCATAGGCAATAGACTGCACCCTCCACGACACATTCTGTATTAGGAAAAAAAAACTATGGCCACGTTGCCGCCAGCATGACTAGGGGAGCACACAAAGTACAAGGCAGTGTGAGTCCTTGATTTGTAAAGTATGCACAGTGTTGTGTATGATATGCACATGTGTAAATCAGGTTACTCCTGTTGGGGCTTACACCACTAACCCTGTTCTCACTTCAGAGAGCCGGCAGACAGGTGTACTAAATGCTACTATATCACTAGATGAAGCAACAAAGCAACCTCAGGGGCAACATCATTTCAATTCATCAACCTATCACATACTGTATGTGCAATTGCCCACAATAGCTGTTTTTTTTAAATGGATGTACCCAGATGGTGCTGTGATTTAGCAATGGAATATCACTACTACTCCACGAATAACACATATACTTATTGTAGGCTTTGGCACTGCATGTCATTTCACCCAAGCATAATTATGCAATATCAAACAAACTTTTAATTCACTGTTTTGTGTGATGGGTAAAAGTGGTGTGTTGATAACTGGGACTAACTTAAATGAGGGAAGCACTGCCTAGATCTGTTTGCCATTGTAAAACCTTATGTCCATGTTGTCATTATGTGTTGGATAGATGATGTTGTGTAGCTAGAGTATATAATGCCAATGGATATTTGACTAATCCTTGATTGTAAGTGTGCAAAAAACCTAATAAATGGGTTAGAATTGTATGTATTCATAGTGACCTTCGGTACATTTCGGTACATTTAGATTTATTTATGGACATTCCCGTTTCTCTCAACCTGGGTCTTATTCTCATAACTCACCATTCACTAATCCTCTCCCCCAAACAGTGATTGTCTACTAATAGTTTAGCAACTATAGCTAGACACCAAAAGGCATGTCTAGTTTTAGATTTCTCCATATGAACTGGTGTGCACAGGGCTATAATAAGAGTAATGCTCTGAAGAGTTTGTCTTTTTTATGAACACCAAAAATAGGAGATCGAAAAAATAAATAAGGGATTAAACTGTTTATCTGCTCAAACATAAATTGCACACATGTAGTCCAGCTAACTAGCTTACTGCTGAACGTGCTGAACCCAGTTATACTGCCAAGTTGCTGTGGGGCTTTTCATTGTCATTGAACATAACTTTTTTTGGGGTTACACGTTATGTTAAAAAAGGTGTCAGCTGGAGACTGCATTTTCAACCAACCCAAGGGAGCAAACATAAGCTTAATTAGCTAGCTAGCCAGCACAGATGCACTCAGCTGACAATAGCTGCTATGCAAAATCAAAGGTCCGGTTAGTAATGACAAAGTAGAAAGTAATAACAACACCTTTTCATCCCAGGTTGCTTTAAAATAAGGGAGGGAATGTCTCAAGCCTCTATGAGTTGCAAATGCAAGTCCCCATCTCTGGACAGGCACCAAAACTAGTTGGTTAGGCTTAGCTAAAGATCATAGTTTAGGTTAAAATAAGTATGTCTAGTAAGTAATAGTCTCATAATATGACACATTAAGGAGACCTTCCAAAAGTTTTTTTTGTTCTCAGCAATGTTTTTTTACCCTATAGGTCAAATGTTCAATGTATGTTTCCCTGGGGCAGTATTATATTATCATTATCAGGTACTTAGCTGACGCTTTTATCCAAAGCGACTTACAATTGCTATATATGAGTGCATGTCTGGAGCAACTAGGGGTTACGTGTCTTTATCATGGACACGTTGGTGGATGTGGTACCATGGGGAATTGATCCTGGGTCTCACACACCAAAGGCATGTGTCTTATCACTGCACTATGACCAACCTACCACTCATACATCTTACTGATTCTCCTTGAAACCTATGCCTTCATATTTACTGGCAGTTTTTTTTACTTTAGAGATTGCCGTGTGTTGTTCCCACCATCACCAGACAATCAACCAACCCCATGCTAAACTGGCGTCATTTAAGCAGTGAAATAGATCCCTCCTTGTTGACATTTGAATGTGTGCCTCATCCTCTTGAGAGGATCGAAAGGAAACTGGAAGAGAAACCATAGCTGTTTATAGAAAACACTATTTTTAGCAAGATTTCTGCAGTGTCGCCACATTGCATCCGTAAGGAGCAAGGCTTGGGGACCGTATCACTGCAACCCCAAAAAACAGCCTGTGTGATGATAGATGAAGAACTGCTTCTCTCTTGAGACAGTGAGTGTCCTCACAACACAAGTTCAAAGGAAAGTAGCTTTGTTAGGGCTTGGTGATACATTTTGCTCTGTATGCAGAAATGAATATGACAATAGCCAGATTATAGGTACAAGGCATATATCTCTGTAGCCCTTCTAACTTTGTCAGCAAAGGCATAAATGCAAAGTGAAACCTGTAATCCTGGTCAAAAAAAAACATCAGCCTAAACCAATATGTTACAAAAAGAAAGTTTTAAATAATCTCAAGACTATTTTAAGTCTCTATTACCTGCTATTTAACTAAGACAAGATATGGGTTTGGATGTGAATGGATTTCGAGAAACTCATAAAAAAGGGCATTAGATTCTTAATACCCCAGCAGAGAATAAAATAGCAAAAAACCTGGAAGGGGACTGTAACATAATGAATTTGTCAGGGATATAGTGGCCGTTATTCCTCTGCTCTACTCGGCACCCGGACCCATATCTCTTCCTGTCAGCCTCCATTCAACAGGAGCACAGCATGAAATCTCTCAGTTTGAAATCCAATGCCCCTTTCCCTGTCTTTGAAAACCAGATCCCCTTTGGAAGGCATTTCGCCTCGCACTAAGCACGATCTGAATCCTAATACCCCAGTGAAAAAATCAATTAATCTTTTTTTGCATATCAAATAAACACGTCACGGTGTTTCCTGGCCTGGCTTGGCCTGGCCCAGGTGACCTTGACGGCCTATCCCACAAAAACACCTGAATGCAGGCGTTACCCCTTAGCTTTCTTTACAGATCAATATCCTCAGATCCTGGCTCTGGCCCTACAGTCTTTATAGACGGTCGATAACCAACATCCTCCTCTAAGATGCAAAGTAACATTAAATCTTCAATCAAAAAACATCGCTGCCACCACCAACCACCCTCAATTATCTGGCAGGGTTGCCTGCAGGCCTTACATTTCCCACAACAGCTTTCTTTAGCATGAGACAAGTCTGACAGTGTAATTACTGCCCTTGTATTAGAAAATTACTGCAAAGCCTGTGGATTCAAGAGTGGCAGAATTACCCTGCTTATCAGATATTCGGTGACCAGAAAAGACTGTTATTCACACATGGAATAATAGAGGCATGATGTAAAACCATGCAAACAGGATTTAATTTTTCACATAATGATTATTTTAGGATTAGGCTCTGTTTTATATAAGAGACTGTAATTCACTTTCCCTAACATTATAAATCCGAGGCGATAACTGGTGTTGTTGCTGCAATGTGGAAGATGTCTGGATTTATCAAGGCAGGCGCAGGTTGATTTCTGCTAAGCTTGACATGTGGAATAGAGAGATGAAATATGCAATTTATCTCTCTCTTCTGAAAAAAATACCCAAGCTCTTACTGGGAGGTCTTGTTCCCTGCAGCGTGTCTCCATAAATATCCAAGACCAACATGTTTTTTCTGCTCACTCATCTAATTTTAGATGACTGACATCTCAGAGTTTTATAAACACCAGGGAAGTGAATAGAAATCTGGCTGACTAACTGGAGATCTTTCTCCTGAGGGTCACAATTAGTTATTTGCAAATTTATTAGTCATGGTGGCAAACTGATAATCTTCTGAAATTGGTTTGCTTTTATTAATTATTTTTTAAAAGGGAAAATAAAAGATAATTAGTCACAGCACAACACCATTAGTGTCATTTCATTTAAAAACCTACATTTCATAGACTTTTATGACCATTGACCTGTTCACTTTATCCTTTTAACTCCATTTAAAGTTGGGCATACACTGTATGATTCAGGCATCCAAACTGGTCAGGGGTAAAAAGGGTGAGAAGGATACGCAAGCAGAGAAACACACAGAGACAGTGTAAGAGGGGACAGATGTGACAATATTTTAACACTACTTTACAAAAATCATCAGTGCTGAATGCATGAGTCGGGGGATCTAGTGGACCTTCCCCAGAAAATTTTGAGAATTAAACACATAATTTCCTGCATTCAGGTGAATTTTTTTAACAATTCTTGTTGTAAGCTATTCAAAACATGTTTAACAATTACTTTCAAAAAAGTGATGTAGACAAAATCAGACATTTCAAAAAGTGTAGGGGACATGTTCCCAGCGTAAACAACACAGATACGACACGTTTTTACTGAGTTGTAAAAAGTTAGGCGACATTACATATAGCCTACTGTGCTGCTACTGGTCTCCATAAATGAACAATTAGCTTAGCATTAATGCTTAATAACAGGGGGCTAAGATATGAAATTGGCAACATTACCCATTTTGGTTTCAAAATGGCAAATTTCACCAAACAGTGAGAAGTTTGCATGCCTGATGATTCTGACCTGATTTCATTTCAGAAATTTCATTTCACAAAATTTGGGCTTCGTCGGGTGTTGTTTGTGTACAAAGGGGGTCAGAAATGTTTGTTGGCCATCGTCAGACCCTCGCACAGTTGAAGCAGAGCCACAAGTTGATTTCCCATGATCAATGCCTTTTTTCTCACTGTACCTGTGCGAACCCTAACCCTAAGCAACCTAACCAACGGAGGCAGAGTTGTTGAAAATCTGGTGGGGAAAAATAAGGTATCTAAAAGTCACATGGCAACAAGACACTAGTTATCAAGCTACCAATCTTAACAATCAGCTAGTGTGCTACCAATTCTCTCTGCAAAATGGACAAACCAACTGTCCACATCTTTCTACCCACCTGCAAGTCCATATAGGCCCCTTTTTTTTAGAGGTTTCGGCACACAGGATAGCAATGATGATCAAAGAGTACATTTATGCCTTGTTAGCATTATTGCTAGCAAAGAAACTTCTACCTGCCTCTGAGCTTTCAACCAAATTGTTAACTGACATTTGTCGATAGTAAGAATGGTCTGCAGGTGCAGACGGTGCCATTTTATTTTCAATTTTATATGTACAGTGTGAGCACTCAGGTAGTGGCTTGACGATCTCACCCTTCAGTGTGAGCACATAAGTCCTACTTGCACAGTAGGAAATAGAAATTAGAAATTAAATAACAACACTTTGTACTTTCAACAACAAAATTGTACAGTGTATTTTCCCAGCTTTAAGCCACACTGTGCTCTGAGGTGTGGTTACATTAAACCTAAACCTTTGTGCTCTTTCATGAAGAGCGTGCAGCGTGGTTACAGAAATGGGAGCCAATTTACAGCAGCACATTTAGGGTCTGACTCTGACCTGATTCTGCCAAGTCCTATGCTGGAAATACCAAAGGAACAAATAAAATGAATTCAGGGAAAGAAATGATAAAACTACAGTGAATGTCATTACCATCACCCCCTGGAGAAAATTGGGAGCGATATCTTGCATGGTGGGACATTCCCGCTAGAATGTCATGTACAAACACACATATGGACACCCCACATGAAGGTATAAACATGCACACATTAAGACTGCTTTTATTTCATTCCCCCACAATTTTTCTGCCTTTAACTAACCATCATCAACATGTGAAATAAACATCTCACATTTATTTACTTTATCAGTTTAATTTATCAATAATTAGACTTATTCCTTCATGAAATGTGGGCTTTAAAAAATCTTAACTTCAGTTATCACAGTGTCCTGTACTTCAAACCCTTTCCAGGTATTCTGAAAAAAATGTCAAATTTAAAGCGACAGTTCCCTGCAAACTACAAAAAACATAAATTCTCTCTTAGTTTTATTTTTATTAATCCTGATTTTGAGATATCTATCTCTAAGATTTCTGCTGTCACATCAATACAATAAAGGCAAATAGACTTTTGTTTGTGTTGCTTAAAGCACTGAAAAATATATGTTAAAAATGTAACAGAAATGTCTCTTTTTCAAACACATTGTCCTTGTTACTCTGGAGGATCGACAGACTCTGCAGTGAACTGGTTTCTACTTTGTAAGAAATAGTCCCGATGAAAACTGTCAACAGTAAGGTTTGTGGATTATTCAGGATAACGAGGGACTGACTTCTGTGATGGGAGTTATTGATTTTTAGTGCTGTGAGCACCACAAACAAAACCTGAAATCTTAGAGACAGAGATCTCAAAACAAGCCAAACAAAATAGGATGTTGGTTTTTTTGGTGGTGGTGTGTGAGGGGGGATTAAAAGAAACCCTTTACTTTCTGGTAGTCCAAAATTTTTCTTACAACACAACATGTATGATAGCAAAATTCTGCTTTTGCAGACTGTTTCAAAACCTTAGAAGTGTGGAAAAATAGGTAATATACAGTACCCTCAGATGCCAGTTTATCAGGTACACCTAGCTTAACAATGTGTATATATATGTATGATATATGATAGGTGTCACTCAATAGTGCTGACTTTAGCAGGCACTGAGTCCACAGGGAGTCTATTTTGCACTCCTTGGGCGCCCTATCACTTCCCTCAGCCGACTGCTCTGGCGCCAGTACTGAGGTACAACAACATAAACACACCATCATCCACCTCCTTTAACAAACACTGTCAGCACTGCTGTTAGCTGTCTGTATTATCTGTGCAGCTCTACACATTCTTGGATATTCTTTCAACCCTCCTGCACTGCACAAAAAACAAGGTTCAGAATCCAGATGCAAAGTTTTTCACTGTGCAAAATATGCAGGGATCCTGAGCAACGAGTGGTGGAGAAGGGACCTACCCTTGCTCACCTGGGCTCCCCCTGAGTCCACCAATCAGTGAAAAAAGAGAGAGAAATGAGAGTGCAATAGAGAAGCCACTTCGCTGCCCTGTTATGAGGTCAGTCAAGTGAACTTGAGGCTCCGCAGCATTTGTGCAGGTATACTTAATGTTTTTTTTATACATTTCCTCTTAGCAGCCGTAAGGAGGCTGATTTACAGCCAAAGTGTCTTCCACTCGTCATTTTCCCCCTCATTACCTTATCCTTTTCTCAAGGACTACTCTGGAGAATATACAGGCTCAATTAAGCTGTTCTGAACGGAAATCCCATTGCTCATAAATCAACTCCAAGGGCTACTGATCAGCGCTGCTACACCACAGTGTAAAGGAGCTCACAGTGGTGTGTGCTACTGAGCAGGGCAGCGGCTATTATAAATCAAAGGAAGAGTACCGTGTATATTGCAGAGGATAAAACACTGTTGGACACCTTATCATAAATCTGGAAAATAATCACTGTGTGTCTGTGAGCTGTGATATCAGACAATGAATACAGAAGAACAGGTAAACAGTTATGACTGTTGGGAGAATGGGCAAGAACATACTCACCTTTATGGCAAGCACCACTTATACTTTGAATTTTATGATGGAGTTTGTCAGGATGTTTTTATACTAAAGAGTTCACTTTTCTGTTGAGCCACATTTTGTACAGTCAAAATTTGCTATGCTCAGCTAATTAAATAATCAGAAAGGGAATGCTGTCTTAATTCCTCCCAACATTTTCCCAGTGCTGTGCAATTACAATTGCATGCCTGAACCATACCTTGAGGTGTCGTTGCTCTATAAAACATCCTCAAATAGCTTCAGAGCACTTCTCCTTATGTGTAACCCTTTTTAGCATATAAGCGAGATAAAGACTCTGTTCACTGTTAATTTCTTTCATGCTTTTTAACAAGAGCCTAGGGAGAAACCCTGCTCTGAATGCATTATGGGAAATATTACTGTATAAGGAAATAATTGCAGTATTAATTTTGAGCATTCAATTGCACTCTGCAATAGAGGATCCTCCACACTACTTGTTTAAAACTCACAGGTGGAACAAAAATCATTGTCGGAGGATCGGCCTTTTCACAGAAAATATCTGCTGAATTCTCTGTAATTGAAATCGGTTTCATGTTGTAGTGAACCATGTCTGGGAGGTGACTATCATGTGGCACACAAACCAGCATTGAGGAAGATTGTCTTTCAGGCTGTCACAATTCTTTGAATGTAATCCAATATATTTTCAGTGGTAATCTGTTATTTTTTTTAAAGGATGGGGGGTACAGCACACAACAGAAGCTGCATATCAATGCCAAAAATATTTATTTCCCAGCTCCGCTAAACAGCATTCTTCTCTCTGGATAAGTACTATCTCATTGTCATCCTCCAGACTAGGTCTGCAGGATGTATTGTGCATAATGCATGTAAGAAAGCTCTCATATTGCCCATGGAGTAACAGATTAATCCTTCCAGAGATTAAATGTTGCAGACAGATGGTGGGCATGTTGCATCCACATCCGCTGACCTGCTACCGTTGCTCTGTGATTATCAACAGTGCACTAAACATATCTGCACAGAGGACTTAAAAGCAAATCAGCCTGGAAAATATGATATTCAGGGAATAGATTCTGCACATGAATATTCCAGTGTTTGCAGCAGTGAGTTCAAATAAAGCACTAAAGCAAAGTAAAGCAAAGATCAATATCAACAATAAACATGGCTGACTGAAGATATGGTGCTTAAACTAAAAACCTAAGAAAGAAATATTTTTAACATAGACTCTTGTAAACAATTGCTTATGTCAATTTTAGTACATATAATGTGGCATCATGAGGATTTTACAGACAGATTTCAGTATTTTTAGACTCAGTGTATTTAATATTGAGGTAAAAGATTCAGTGGCAGTTTGGAGAGAAAACACCATATAGATTATAGTGTAGGGAAATAAAATGTACAGAAAATATCATTCAATCATTGACTGAAAGAAGTCTACAACTGTTTATCATGTGTAAACATGACAAACATTAGCAACATTTGCTAAATAGCACTAAACACAAAGTCGAACAGCCAAGGCTTTGCAAGTATTTGGTCAAAAATTATTGGAAGCATAGAACTTCTGCCCTCACGGTAGTGCTAGAGAAAAAGTTAATGTATCACCAAGTTCATACAATTCATCGTGAGGGGAACAGGAATGTGTTTCATGGCAGTCCTTTAATAGTTGTTGAGACATTTCAATCAGAACCATCACTGTGAACCTGCTGGAGGCAGAACAAGAAAAGTCAGAGGATCGCCAGAGTCAGTAGGATTAATAATCGTCTGGAGACCATAAACATCTGCAGCACATTTCCCTCCAGATTCTTCAGTCCAAACCAAAGTGTTGGACAAGCATGGCTAAAACCCCAATGTGAATTTTCTGAGGGATGAGGGATGGTAAGGTTGTGATGGGGGGTGGGTGGGCTTGGATTCATGACCTGATTATTTCTAAACTCATGGCTACAGTATCATCTGTACTCTCTTCTTTTTCATCACGACTAGGGCCTACCAGAGCAGTGCTGCAGGGCCAGTAAATGGCTGTTTGTGAGCATAAAAGTGTAAACAACACAGAGCCGAACAGATGCTGTTTCTCTTGTAGTAGTGAAAGTGTTAAGACCCCTGCACTCTCATTAATCTCTATTGGCCTGTGTCACCGCTCAGAAAAAAGGCAAGATTACTCCCATCCCCGGCCTCAGACTCTCATTTAACCACATAGTTCAAGCCATTATTCAGCCATCATAGGAACGCCACAAAACAAATGGTATTTACCTCAAAGGCCATATTACCTCAGGGGGGAGGAATAGGGAGCTGGGAAGCAAAGAGACGAGGAAAGGAAGTGGGGTATAAACAAGAGTCTGAAACTCATCATGGAGCTGCAGAACATTCACTTCCTCTTGCTGGCGTCAGGCTGTCATCTGTCATCTAAGAACATGACAAATGGCTGAAATGAGCTGGAGAGGGATTTGACACAGATGTCTGACATCACCATCTAATCCTTCACTATACTCTGGAAATGCCATGATGGGATGGATTTGATTGCCATGGCAACAAACTCTAAAATAATCCTGCAGACCCTGAAAGCCTGGATGATTGGGTTTGATTTTGATTATGGTATTAAATAACAGCCCACTTTTCACCAAAGAATGACTGATTTCCAAATGAGGGCACTGTTAATTAGTCACCCTCATGAAGACGGCTCACAGTCTATCACAGTCAACAATCAAACAGCTTACTCGTGTGGTTTTAACCTACAAGCTTCTTATACAGCTGAATCAAGGCTTAGCCTCAGCAGTAACACTGATTACATCTGTATGACAGCTCTGTCAATCGTTTGTTTTAACACCTCAAGTCTATTGTGCTGGGTGAAATGTCAACATCTGGGAATAGGTTGGGCTCAAGTAGGCGAAGTGAAGGTGAAAGAGGAGGAAAGACGGGTGCATTAAGGGTGGGGTGCAGGCGGTGGGTGACACTGAGCTGCCCTGCGAGTGCGAGTGTGTTAGTGTGTGTGTGTGTGTGTGTGTGTGTGTGTGTGTGTGTGTGTGTGTGTGTGTGTGTGTGTGTGTGTGTGAGTGATAAATCCACAGTTTGGGTGCCAGCCATGAGTCAGGGACAGGTCTGCTGTGTGATTAACTTTAGATAAAGGACACTTGAGACCTGGCCAAACAGGATCAGAGCTTCTTAAGGAAATAGAGATGGGACTTACATATAGGACTTAGGACGACTGGCTCTCCACAGGATCACGATCTATTTATAATTCTCATTTTAGTCTTATAGTGTTGCTAAAACACAGTGAGAATATACTCAAACCATGACAGAAAGTGAGTTTGACAAAACATTATTCAGTTACTGCTGCTGCTGCTGCTGCTGCTGGTGTGTGTGTGTGTGTGTGTGTGAGAGAGAGAGAGAGAGAGAGAGAGAGAGAGAGAGAGAGCCTTGAGCAAATGCGTAAAACCCCTCCAAGGGACTGGTGACATTTCTTCAGTTTTGTGCGTAATATATATACACGGTTTAACAGGAGTCGTGATCTGGACTCTGGATGGCATTCATTGTCACCTTAATTACTTCTGACATACTTTTCATCACTGCCATGGCTGTATCCACCACTTACTGAAGAATGTCACAGAATAGTGAAGCTTGAAAAAAAAAAAAAGCTTGAAAAAAAATATTTCAAAATATTTCAAACTTAAACATTTCTCACACATATACTCAGCTTTTCTCTTATCTTCAATCTTTTTCCAGTTATCCATTGTAGGGTTGGTAATTTCCTGAACAGTAACAGTATCAGAGATGTGTTTTTGTAATGGATGTGCATGAATAGTGATGAGGCAGAGAGAGAAAGGAAGAGGTTGCATAACCTATTTTGAATGCTCGGAGTCTTTCTCCAAAATTGATACCAAGCAAACAGTGTGACACATGTATCTGCCTACTGAATGGGAATTAGACACACACAAAAGCACATCAAAGGGTGTGTGATTGAGGGGGTTTGTTCCACAGGAGATGAAGGAAACTCGCCAGTCATTTCAGATGCGAATTACTTTCATCATCCGCACACATATGGTAGGACATAATAATCATGTTACTGCGTTTACTTTGTGAAAGAGAATTTCCCTCTTCACAGAGTTTTGTGGGATGGCAAATAGAGTCTGCTTCCTTTCTTATTCATAGGCCACGAGGACAGGCCTGCTTGATTTCTGTCCTTCATGGAAAATAGCCACATATTTGTCTATAATGCTTCTTCATATTTGAATTGATGCTCTGTACCAAAGCCTTTTTTCTGTGTTGTCTTGCTTAAAAAAATAAGACTGGCTATTGTCAAGAGATACCTTGAAAAGACAAAAACCAACAATACATTAGTCCATCTCTCACTACTTTCAGACTTCCCTTTACTCTAATCATTCTCAAGCTCATTTGTTCCTACTGACATAAATCCTTAAAGACACACAAAAGGTTTAGTAGTTTCTTAACATAGGGGGACCATAAAGAGGACAGTGGGGGCGAGAGACAGACGGATACTCACAGTGGATGGAAGGTTGGGGCTTGAGGGGTTCAAGTAATTGGTGGCACTGTGGCAATGTGTGCAACATTGTGGCAATGTGTGCAACAATACTTTTAGTAAAACAGAACAAGTGGAATGTGGTGCTCTCAACAAGAGAGGCGGCAAAAGGAGCAAATATTCGTATAATGGCATCCTGGCTCTACATCTTTCCACTGCAGAGGCTCTAACCATCTGGATGACAACAAGTATAAATTTGTGTATTAGTAGAATGTCTATGAGGATTCTCAGTCATCCAGGTCATAGTTATCCAACAAAGGTTAAAGTCAAGGGCAAATGGACTTGGTTGAAAGATACTTGTGTATTAGTAGAATATTATTACATTAAATAAAAAGTTTAATTTTAGTATAATATTAATATATTTTTACGTCACCGTTTATTTAGTTTATGTCTGCCTACAGATTGTTATATAAAGTAGGCTTATTTGTACCACTTCAAAAGCTTATTTATATTCAACCATTTACAAATATCAGTATATGCATTATAACTTCAGATAATAGTATCATATTTGGCTAACATTGGACGGTTCTGCGACTCATAATTTACATCCAATTCCATTATTCAGTAGGCTATCAACCAAGCATGCAAACAGTTAGGGGTAAAAAAAAAAAAAGAAGGTGAGAATAATGCATGAGCAGAGAAAAACACAGACCAACTGGGTTTCTGATGACTTTACAATTAGCTACTCTGGTGTTGGTCACAAGCTAACAGAATCACAAGATTGAGCAAAATAAAGAATTACTTTATTAAATGCATTTGTCTGAAGAGAGAGATTGCGAGTGTTTTCTGTTGAGGGGTAGGCTAACATTACGTTACATCCTGGTTACCGCCACTTGCTCCATAAATGAGTCGATCTAAAATATTGTAACAGACCGGGTGACATGTTGGTGTTAACTACTATGTCACTAGTAATGCAAGGCTACTCTTTGGACAGGCTATCACATATTGAATTGTGATAGCCTTGATTTGTACATTGAAATGTGTAAATGTGAAGAACGATGTTGAACCTTTCTAGCTAGCTAGTTAATGTTACCTTAGCTGTCAAATATCTAGCTAACATTAGCCAACAACGCCAGGTTTGCTAGCTGTCAAATTTGTAAAATTGCTGTATCCAAGCCAGCTAACATAACTATCCTGTTAGCAGGATAGTTAACAATGTTAGCTAGCTTACTAACAAGTTTTGTTTACTCCAATTTGATCTAATACCTCAGGCTTTCCAAATGGCCTAAGTTATTGATGTCTTCTCTCCACACAGCAGGTCACAGCGCATGGACAGCATCAGGTGTTCGCACTCTATTGTCTTCATGGAAGGTATTTAAGGTACTGATCCTAACCACATCACTCCCTAATATTATCCATACTGTATTTGTCATGTGCTGATATTACAAAAAACAAGATTAGTAATAAATATACTCTGAGGTTTTGCAGAATCATCAGTTACTGACATACTTGTCTGGCGATATGACTGGAGAAAAAAACATGTCACCAGTTAAAGGGGCTGTATGTAGGTTTCAGCAGACACAATGGGGTGGTTTTTAGATTGCAACCTGGTGTGTGCTCGAACAGGTGCTTGAACTCTCGAGCTTTTTTGAACCACAGAGACTGAACACAACATGCTTGAAATTCATTTACAGTCCCACTGCAACGTTACAGTAAACGTTTTTATCAGCTGCTCGTTACATGGTAACGCTAAACTGACTGCATTTAGCCAATGTGATAGATCAGTGTTAGCTTTTGTGTATCTTTCATCAGAGGCTCAACAATATCAGCACAGCTAAATGTATTGGATGATAACAAAAATTGTTATTGAGCTAGACTTAAGCTAATGTTATTTAAATTGAGCTAACTAAAGCACAACATAACGATTTGTTTCACATGCTTTTCAGTAATATCAGATTACCTGTTCCGTAGGATGAAAGCCAACTGTGTGTCAGTTTTGTTGGATTCAAAACAAAGCGAAAGTCTCCCGGTGACGCAAGCCTTTCCTATGTAGACTGTATTGCCCCCCCCTCAGTGGATCTGAGTCTTGTTTGGCTTGAAGGGCTTCAATACATAAAATTTTTTTAGTTGGTTTTTATCCTTATGTGGAGTTTGTGTTGGAGTCTGTTTTGTGCTGGGAGTCGGTCGTCTTTTGGTTTTAGTGGAGTCATCACACTAGCTATGGTGTTGTGGCTGTGCAAGGTACCAAATCAGAAGGCACATGCAATCACAGCCACTGGATTTCCCAAAAAATCTGACCCGGAGTCGCCATGTGGGATTAGGCATGCTGGCTGTCAGTGACAGAAAAAATAGGTTGTTTTACGTGAGATTACAACCCCTTCATATACAGGCAATAAAAAAGGGATTCATTTCATGAAAACTACATATAGCCTCTTTAAATGATGCTGCAATGACGAATAGAATAGGATCAATTAACTTGGTTTTGGTATTTTCAATTGAAAAAAATTAGTGTTGCCAACATTTTTCTTTACCCTGTTGAAAGTGCCAAATGACCATTGTCAGAAGTCAGATGAGAAGTTTGTCTGTTGAGATGGAAAGAAGTATTTTATTATTAAGCAGGAACAAAGTACAAAGACATAGCTCCAACTCCAATTTGATGTCCCGCCAACCTTGGAATACTAAAATTGGTATTTTTTAGGACCCCATTCAAACACGTATTTTCTCATATTTACCACCATATTTATCTGGGATGGATATAAACTTATGTGTGCTTCTCAAATAATTGAATCCAAAACTCATGGGACAGAGACTTCTCATTTTTAGTACAGTGCCACAGTGTTCTAGTTTCCCATCAACTTGGATAATGGACCATAGTGAGGGGAAGCAGTGTCCCATTTCAGGTCTCTCATGCCAGCACAGGACTGGCTGACATACAAGGCCTGATTCAAAGACTAAGAAAAGTAGGAAAATAGAGAGAGAGAGGGGTAACAATAGCCACTGTGTAAGCAGGAGGAGAAGAGAGCAAGAGGACTGAAAGAGCAGAGAGGGGGAGACACAAAGGCAGTCCCAAAGGCAGTGAAGAGGCAGCTGGCTCAGAGGTGTGCCTGTCCTATTTTTAGTTTCCCTCATGCACATCTCTACCTCAAACAGCTGCTGGAGCATTTGCACACCAAAAGACTTCAACGCCGTCGTTCCTGCAGACAACAAAAACCCCATGCAACAGAAAAGCTTAAACGTTACTCTGGCTCAGGTGTTTCAGCTGTGATTGGCTCAAAGCTCAAGTCCCACCCCTCGGCCCTGCTTCCCTCAGGTTGTGTTTTTAGTTTGAGTTGCTTTTAGACATGAACACAAAGGTGAAGTGTAGTATAAAGTCACATGACCCAGATTTCTGCTGATGCACACCGCCCGCAGTCTGACAAGCAAGGCATCTGTAAATAGCATAAGTCCCATGTGACTAATGTATGGAGGGATCCAACAGTGAGAAGAGGTCAACGACATGATTGTGAGATGTCACCCATATCTTCTGGAAAAGCACCTTCTTTTGCGGGCTCTGAGAAAAGACAGCATAGTTTATTTATTCTTTTCCTACAAAAACATTGAGACACTTTGACACTGTTGTGGTTACAAAATATTTAATTCATGAAATGCTTTAAGAAATCTTAAAATCTACCTCAGCTATGACTCCAAACTGAACAGAAGCACCTATTATTTTTTTTTAAAATGTTGTTGCCAGCAAAATGGAGGCATCTGATGCCTATTTGAAAAATAAATGAAAATGTCCCTGAGACAAACTTCATTTAGGCAATGACTGAAACAATGTCAGAGCTGCGATAATAAGCTCCAGTATACGTAGGTAGGGGAGCAACTTAGTGAGCTACGCAGAAGTAAGAAAAGAGGTTGTTTCATTTATTTATCAAATATGAAATATTTATAGGATTCAATCTGCTGGCAGAGGAGGACCAGCCAGAACAAACTGTGGGTGTAAGAATCGCAAAGAAACTTTATGGATGGATGTTAAAAAAAGCATCTAGTGGAGGGCTGACTGCTGCTCTGCATACATTTTCAGCCTAAATTACATTCCCAGGATTTCAGGAAGTCATGACAGAGTCAGTTGACTTGGAGTGACAACACACTGCAGGCCATTAAGAGCTCGCTCTGTTGTCGGCTGGGCTGTGTCAGACAACGGGATCAGACACCTCACCTGCATAAAATGTGCGGTGTACTGTGGTTATTCAAAAAACTGCAGATGTTCTGGTTGAACCAGTTTGACAGGTGCTCTGTATTCCTCCAAACACAGACTGCAGCCCCACCTCATGTTTAACCTGTGAAAGAAAACTGTCTTTTCTCTCTGAAGCTTGCTAAATTATATTTGAGAAAAGAAAGAAACAACCAACGTTAGTCAGCTAATCAGCACCTCAGGAACTGCTGCAACTACGACAGCAGCTAAGTTTTGGGTGGAGGATTAGTTCCCTCTGAAAGGGAAAAGTTAATTATGTGGTTTTGATACACCTAAAGTGCTGTTTAATTTGTGGTTAATCCTCAACAAACTGCTGCACAAGGATTATGCATTTTGATTGACACCTTTTTTTAACAGCCGAAACACATCCTCATACACTGTCAAGCACATCTGCACATATACTAGTCAAATGATCAAACATAGCCACAGACAAGGGGGAGAAAGCGACTCGGAAAAAAAGAGGGAAAGGCTACACTGAGACGGATCACATTCAGTGAGTTAGGAGCACTCTCTGAGTAAGACAGCATTTTAAATAAAACATGAAAGCTGGAGAAGAAGGCACTCCTCCTTATACAGCAACTTGTGACAAGTCATGATATTCTGAGAGACAGCAACCAAGCTCAGAGCTATCCCCGGGGAGGCCCTTCCCTCTCCATCAGATAGGTCATATATCAGAGCCATCAAACACAGTCCCTCACGCTACAACATCCGAGGCTCCTCAGTTGGGGCCAGACTGACCGTCGGGGTGTAAGCAGCTGATAAGCACTTATGCACTGACTTCCAGCAAAGCAACCACACACCCTCCTCTCTATCTATGTCTGGATGACAGAAGATCCATCACTCACAGGTGGAAGTGCTGCAGTCTTCAAGAAGTTATGTTTCAATCCACAAAAAAACATTATCCATACATGACCTAAAATCAAGGCCTGTTTAGGTTCCTCTTTACTTTGCCAGAGCCATTAAACTGTGAGAGGCCTGGGAGGAAAGGCCTGTATCAACTTTGATATGACCATGTAAATAAGTCATGGCTAATCTCTCTCTCTCTCTCTCTCTCTCTCTCTCTGTAAAAGCCATATGCACATTTTTAGAATTCCCCGAGTTCTGCTGACGTGAAGAAAGAGATGAAAGATTCATGCTTGTTTAAAAAATTCAAAAAGATGTCCCGAACTTTCGCTACATAGCCAACATGGGTAAATTATTTAGTCTCGGGATGCAAGAAAGGGAATTCTGGTCTGTGCCAATAAAGTCTAAACAATAATAAAGCAAGTGGATAAACCCAGTGATTATGACTTGTGCACCATCATTGTCATTTCCAGCAACTACCGTGACTGCTCTGCGTGTCCAGCAAAGGCTCATATTCTTACAAACGTACAACAAAGTGATGGAGGACGATGGCTGTCTAGAGTTGAGGTTCACTGCATTTTCGTCGTGTTGTTTCCAGTAGGACTGATGTGGACAGTGCTGGTACTTGCAGGTGAAGCTGTATGGTCAGTAAATGCACCAGCAGAGGGAGACCATGTCACATGACAGTGCTGTAAACACTGCTCTGCTTTTATTTCCCCCTTTCCAACACATTTAAATCAGTTGTTAAATGTGGGGCTACTCACAGACCTATTATAGGAATTGGGAGATATAAATATCCCCCATCCATTATCAGACTTTGAGGGAATTAGGGAGAAGAATTTAACAATGCATGTATTTAATCAATGTAATATAGACATTCAACACTTTTAATGGAGTCCTTCTTTGAGAACTAACTTACTGAACTATTGTTTTTGTACAACATTTTTATAACAATTTGACCTATGGGGAATGTTTTTTTATCACGATGTTGTAAATTTAACAGCTGGTTCGCTGTTAAGGGTTAAACTGAGTCGGACATGACACTGCAATTCGATACAGCTCCTGCTGAATTAGCCTACTTCTATGATTGAGACCTCGTTACCAGTTTGTCTTAAGTCTAATTTCCACATCTTTGTTTCATGTCGTCATACTTTTTGGCACGAGCTGGTCCGTGATACCGGTGTAGGCTGAAGCTCACGCGCCTGTCCTGCGCCGTACCGTCCCGTCTTCAGCGCACTGCGTCATGGCGACGGCGGCGACAAAGTTACACATTTCCTAATCTCGTTCATGGAGTATAGTCCATCTGACAGTCGGCAGAGACACATGTAAGTACCTAATGTTTCTGTAGTCTGTGTTATTCGGACAAATATGGGGAGAGTCCGTCTTCTGCTGTTATTTCCTGTTGCTGTCTTACCTGTGTAGCCAGGTGAGCTGACATGACACCTGTGTGCAAGCAGCGTGTAATGTTTACTACAAAGTATCGTAGTAATTCCTAGTTAAGCCTAATCAAACTGTTTGAAATTGTGGCGTTATCTTCCAGCCATATTTTATTGGTTGTAGAGGAATATTCAGTAGTGTTCTGACTTTAATTGTAGAATTAACTTCTGTCACTGAATTGGATTTCCTTTTCTGTCTCTCACAGTATGGTGGATTACAGTGTTGTAGATGTACCAGAAGCCCGAGTCCCATAGATAGGTGGCCCTTTTAACATGGAGAAGCTGGCTCTCATGGCCTTGCTGGAATGTCCCCTGTGTTACGAGCAGCTGGATGTGTCAGCCAAGGTCCTGCCCTGCCAGCACACTTTCTGTATGCCCTGCCTGCAGAGGCAGGAGTCAGCCCACTCCCAGCTGCTCTGTCCGGAGTGTCGAGCCCCTACCTCGGCCAGGACGGTGGAGGAGCTTCCTGCCAACCCCCTGCTAGTGCGGCTCCTGGAGGGGCTCCAGGGCTCATTGGAGCCCTGCAAGGAAAGGCAGACAGCCCGCTACACATTGCCCCTGGCCAGGGAGGATCAGCAGAAGCAGCAGTTGGAGAGTCAACACAGAGAAAAGTATGGGCTCAGTGAGGTCAGTGCACGACCCCAGCCTCACTCTCTGCTTATCTATCACAAGCTTGTTCTCTACTTTGGGTGACAATTTTATAGCCAAATTATGTGATGAGGTTTTGTTGCAATAGTTGAGGTGATGTTACACAATTTGTTGTTTATGGCTGTAACAACCTGCTGTAATTGTATCACTGTAAGAAATCCCTACAGCCCACTACTCTGTGCAACCCAAAGGGTACTTACAGAAAATAATGGTTTGTTGACTCAGTTGTGATATTTGTCAATGGGAATCCATATTTACTACACTGTTTTAAATATTATATTTATCTATTCAAACATTACAGGAATCCCGGCCAGTTTTCAAACATTTTTAGATGTGTTCCTCCCAACAGTCAGCCATTGCTTATTTTGTTTCAGCTCTTGTCCTCCCAGGAATGTGCCATAATAACCTGTGTCACAGTATATGTACATTATCTATGTTATCTATATCACAATATTGATATATAGTGATATACATTGTGATATTGCAAATTTTCTGGATAATCAGTTGAGAAACATTAAATGGAAGAAATCAAACAACACAGATGTCTGCTTTTGGCTAATCCAGCAAAAATACCTGACAAATCAAAAAAGTAGTATATCACGCTGATGGGAAAATCATACACATATTGCTATAAAGCAGTCCTGCTCATTAATGTGTAAATCTTATTTATTATCTTCTCATCTATGATGTCTTATTGATTTATTTCTTCGCACTTTGTAGAATAAGGTCGTGTGTCTCATCTCTGAACTAGTGAGTTACTTACTCACCGCTGAGTTCACCAAACGTTAACACTTTAAGCACTGTATGAAATGGTGTGGCACATAAGAGCTGTGTCATCTGATCTACTAAAATGTTTCCGCTGACAAAGTGAAATTCAGTGTTGCCCCGGGCCTAAAGTGATGAGGTCCCCTCAGAACTGTACGAATGGTGTCTATCACGACTAAAGGTGCATTTAAGACAGGATGAATTACTTATCAAATCTTAAAGAACCCTAATAGCTCTTCTCCACGCCTTCAGACACAAGAGCTCTAAAATAACTTTAAACATCTACTATACAGGGCTGTAGGTGTAGTATTGAAAAAGATACAATAAAGGTTATGCAGAAGATGCATATTGCAAACTAATTCAGAGCATACAGTAGGAGTGGGTGAGATACATTGACTTCTGATGATCATTTTCCAAACATAGCAGATGTGGTGGGTGGAATTACTGTGTTACATACAGACTCAAATATTAAAGATCCAACCTTATTTAATAAAATACTAAAACAGATGACAAAGTGAAATCAAATTGTTACATCTATATCATAAGAGACTCACAGAATTATAGCTCTTTGCTCACAAACTCATAGGATTTAACTTACTTGTCACTGGATTCAATACCTTAAACTGAAGCATAACATGCTCATTGCATATTATTGTGCAGTATTACTCATTTAAAGATGTATATTATTCACGAAAAACTTTTCGCTTACTCCACTCACCCTGCTCATGGAGCATTGAAAAAATCTGCCTAAAAATACTAAAATTAAACTTACATTTATTATTGTAAACCCTAAAAAGTCTTTTATTGAAATGCATGTTTTCAAAAAATTGTTGTTCAGTCTCAAATTTTTTTATTTTATGCTCAAGTTACAAAACAATACAATTGAAAAAAAATGACAAAATAGAGAGGGGTTTTTTGGTGCAGGTTTAAAAATAATTAAAAATAATTAATTTTTAAACCTTTAAACCTTTAAAAAAATTATAAAGCAGGTCTGTCACCTAATTCAAACCCAACATGAGATGTGAGGATCATACTTCCGGAAAATCACTATATGCAGTTTTCATTTCACGCCAGTGTTTTATTCTCTTAGGTGATGAGAAACATTCGGAGACCTGCCTTGTCAGTAGTCCTGTGTATAGAGTGCTGAGAGTTTACTGTTAATGCGTAGTTTGAGTTCAACAAGAGTTCAAAATGAGAAACCTCCAGTGCAAAACAATATAATGTAGTGTAATTTCTTCCACGATGGTCCTTTCATTAAAGCCAGGTTTCACAACAGTTTATGTGTGTTTATCTCAAAAGAAACAACACAGTGGTTTGTTGGAATGTTTTTATGTGGACTCTTTATTAAAGTCAGTGTTATTATTTAAGTTCCTGAACACCTTTGTTTTATTCTATAATGTAAAGTAATTTAATGGTTTTCCCAAGCAGTATTGCCCAGTGAAATTGTGGATATTCTG
The DNA here is from genome assembly GCA_024633595.2 of Lepomis macrochirus. Classification (NCBI taxonomy): domain Eukaryota; kingdom Metazoa; phylum Chordata; class Actinopteri; order Centrarchiformes; family Centrarchidae; genus Lepomis; species Lepomis macrochirus. Next base: position 14,024,176 of record JALXJV020000018.1, on the reverse strand, counting down.
TAATATAACTATAACTGTACCCTTGCTTTAACAAACAGCACACAGATTGTAAGTTTGAAATGAAACACAGGGTATTTTGTTTCTGTAGTTGTGATCATCCCAATCTTGAATGGCGGTGATCATAGTTACCCATTGTAAACTGCAAGATAATATTTCAAAATGTGTTATTAGCAGTCTATTATGCATAATTCCACATGACAACATGTAGGGTCTTGAAAGTCTGGTGTCTTATTTTGAAGGATGTTCATTTTGTGAAAAGTTATAAAATATTACTTTTGCAGAAACTAATTTGTGCATTATGTGCAGTAAAGCTGTGCAGTTTTTAATCAACCTCACTGAAAGGTTCTAACTAAAAAAGCATTTATTACAGTCAAGCTTAAGTCAAAATTTGATATTATCTTAAAAGGGAAAAATTATGTGTCATAAACACATCTGCATATCCAGATAAGATCATCACACATCTATGTCTGCTCAGCACAAAATGATTTGTTAACAGATGTGTTGAAAAAAAACACCAGAGTCAGTTGACCTAAATGAGACATAAATCTTTCACCTCCTGAAAATGCAGTGCTCATTGCCTCCAAATGCCCCAAAATCTTGACAGTTGATTTTACCATCTTCAGAAATGTGTATCATGATGTAAAATAAATCCACAACTTCATTTAAAATACAGTAACTAATACTTGATTTTTGTCTTCTCTTCAGCTTACTCTCAGACCTTTGATTCGTAACCAACGAGGTGATTCGTCAGGAGCAATGGTCCTCACGCCAAGTAACGGTATCACCTCAAAACACAAAGTGGATGAGAACTGTCAACACAGAAATGAAGCTGCCAGTGGCAGTGCATCTGGCACTGCCAGCACGCTGCAGGCCGTCAGCCAGACATCTCAGCTGCAGCCCCTCCAGCAGTCCCAACCTCCGACTCTCTGCAGGGCGCTGTATGACTTTAACCCGGAGGAGATGAATCTGGAAGACAGTAAATATTGTCTCAGCTTCTTCAAGGTCTGACTCTCAAACTACTGACTTAACACAGCAGGAAATGCTTTGAGTGGGTTGAGTCTTCTTTATGTACAATTGATCTTTTTAGATGCTTGCAGAGTTTCCTACTCTTTAATTAATGCACAAAGAAAATGATTACACTTAACAGTAACCTTCAGGGAATAAGAAACGTTAACCTTCTGGGGGAAATTATGCTGTATATAATGAGTCTGTCAACTGGTCTTAAGACGAGATGCATCAGGATCTGTGTGGCTAACCTCTGCTAAACAGTTACCTGGGGAAACCCAAGCTAGGACATTTAGGGATGCTGCTTGTGCAAATTTCAATCATGTATTGAGATAAATTACCAAATATTTTAAGGCTGCAACTAAAGACAATTTTCATTATTGATTATTATTTTCTTGATTAATCTTTTGGTCTGTAAGTAAAACAAACAAACGGTGAAAAATGGCTATCACGAGTTCCAAGAGGCAAAGATAAATGTCTTCAAATGTTTTGGTTTGCCTGACAAACAAGATAAAATATATTAAAGATATTAAATTTGCTATCATGGAATGGTAAGAAAATGTTCACATTTGCCATTTTTGCTTAAAAAATGACATTTGTGATTATTTGATTGTTAAAATAGTTGCAGATTTATTTTCAGTCGATGGAGTGATTGATTAATCGTTGCTGAAATATTTACCTGTTTGCCTGATTTATCTGGTTAATTTCATAGTGAAAAATATGACTTGAACTGAAAACTTAATGGGTAGGTCCCTGAAAACAATTGTTAGCTGCCTTTTAGAATATTTCACATCCGGGATGTCCTCGTCAAATTATCATATTAGCTTTACCACAAGCTCAAATATTAGAAAAATGTTAACACGTTCAGCATCACTTTTGCGGACATGAACATGTCGTTTTTGATAATGAAGAGCAGAAGAAGTCCCCAATAGTACTAATACATAATGGTCATTGCGTTTTGTTCTTTTCACCACCTGGAGAGACTTCGGGAGCTGGAGGATCTGCTGCCGTGGTTGTTACTAACCCTAAAGGATTTCTGAGGCAGTTATAAAGGGCATCAGTACTTGTGTGCTTTCCATTAAAGCACACTTGCACTCTGCTTTTTTTTTAGTTTTTAATGCAGATGGTCAAATGGTTTTGAGCCTGTGCAGAAAGTACCAGGCCTGCAGACACAAGGAGAGTTGATGTCACATGCTGCAGGAGAAACACAGGGCTCGGAGAGTTTCTTAGCTGAGTGCTCAGTTTCCAGGGCGACCTCACTCTGTTCCAAGCACCCGGCATCCTGTTTTGATTTTTTCCAGTGGGTTCTCTGCCTCTCACCTTTTCTGCACTTTGTTTAAGTTAAGTTCTCCCTCTGTGTCTTTTACTTAATTCTGGTATACAGGGAGACATCCTTACTGTCATCAGACGGGTGGATGAACACTGGATCGAAGCCAAGCTTGGGGAGAAAGTTGGAATTTGCCCTCTGCAGTTTACAGAGGTGAGGTCTTCTTAGTTCTCTCTTCCCTCCTTCATTGTGTGAATGTGGCTTGTGGCCTTTTTAGCGTGATCAAGGTTGACACCTGCCGTTTGGCACTTTGGTCTTATGGTGTAGCTCTTGTAATGAATTGAACCATAGATGTCGTAGCTGGATGTCATTAATTCCAGGTCACTGCCAGGGCGCTACCTTGATTTTCATTCACATCTTTGATTCATCCGTAAATGTCATTCCTGCGCTGCAAAGTGCTGAGGCAGAGAGCTAATCTGTGAAGCCCTGCTGTGTCTGCAGCTGCTCATTAGTGTGTGACTATGTGGCTTACTCAGGTTCGCAGAGCTTGCTTAGCTAGCTGACTGTCATTTGTTTTCCTCTGTACTTTCTGCCTCCAGGAATTAACTTCATCCTTGCCAGAGAAAATTGTATTTGTTCCCACAGAGGGGTCAATGTGGTGCCTCATTCAGCTCTTGTTTACTTCCATCACTTGTCATCTGTTTAGTTTCTCCCCCTCCTCTTATTAGTCCTCTCATGCCCCTTTTCGTCTCCTGTCCACCCGTGTCTTCTTCTGAAGCACCGCCTCAGTGGTGCTCTTCATCTTTTTTTACTTCCCGTACTCTATTCTTTCACGCTCCTCTTTTCTCCTCTCCCCTCTCCTTTCTGAGCCTGCCTCTCCTCGTGTCGTGCAGCCAGGCGTGAAGACACAGTAATGCTTTCTCTGCTTGGGTGGCATAACAGCACATCACTGTGGGGAGTGAAAGCATTAACCCTGCCATATCTGTCTGTCTGCCTGCCTGTCTGTGCAGCTTCCTCTCTCAGCACCAGTCAGCCCTTCCTGGCTTTCTGGCTGGTACTTATGCTCCTGTCTGCCTGCCTCACTGTCTGCCTGGCCAACAAGTTGTAGGGGTGAGTGGAGTAATGATAAGTGGGTGTATTTAGACAGCCGTTTCGCTGATCAGTAGGAGCAGAGGTTGTCAGGCGCTAGTTGCAGGTAGGAGCGAGTTGGAGAGGATTTTCTTGACTGAGGATTGATTATTCTCTGTGTCAGGATTTATCCCGATGTTCACTGCGGTTTATCTTTTATGTTTTCATCTCTTTCAGCCATACTCACTGGCTGCCAAACTCCTAGAGGGAAAGAATCGGAGGGGGAGTGACTCAGCAGAATTTCACCATCAGACTGGGAGTGGGGGCAAAGACAAGGCCACTGACGTATCCAATAGGACCACCCATTACGGAGTCCTTCAAGTCCCAGCAAAGACACCCATCATCAATGCGTTGCCCCTCTCCAACCAACGGAAACAGCCTCCAGCCAGCAGCCTCAACTTCTATCAGACTACCAAAGCAGAGACGAGAAATATCAGCACCTTCAAAAGCACCAACCATCCGGGTCTGTCACATCGCCTCTCGGTGCATCCCCATCCATCCCACCCCTCTAGAGGGAACTCTCACCGAGTAAGACGCCACTCTGATTCTACACACAGACACCTGTTACAGGTGAGTCATGTGCCTTTATTCATGCTATACTGATGGGGAAAGTTATCAGAATCTTCTTTCTCTTAATCTTTGAGCTCAACTGTGTTTGGCTTTGTTTTGTTGGCAGTGATTTGTTTTCACAGAAACCATGTGGTTAGCAAAAGGCATGCCGGTTTTCTGGCCGATAATTGATGTTTTTTTCTTTGAGTCACTAAAGGATCAAGTTGTCCTCAGGGGTACAGGGAGGAACTATGACATTAAGCTTAAGGAATGAACAAGAGAGAGCGAGGCATCGCCCTTGTGTTGGCCGATGCATGATTAAGTGGCTCTCATTACGATAACACAGATGTGGAAAAGGGCAAGATATGAAAGGCGTTAAAACTGGAGCTGAGTGGACTGAAACTTTGAAAGGTCTTTAATCAACAGTCCTGGGACATAAGCCAGGGTTTCCCCTCAGAGATGAAAAACAGTCTAACAGGGTGTGTGTCCTTTTTCTTTCTTTAGCTCAGATATAATTTTAGTGCTTGAGGAACATTTTGTAATTGTCTTATTTTTGAATGGCATAGCACAGCACAGCTAGAGATGAAAGAGGAATGCTCATTTGAATTGAATGTTTCATAGAGTGACAAATGTTTAAGTGTAAAACACAGAGGTCCAATTTAAGTTCATTGCCACTGAAAAACTGACCTTAGCTTTAGTGCTATCATGTCACCTAAATTACTCACAAGAAGAGTACTTGTGACAAAGTTCCTAACACTCTTGAAACGGACTGTTTACCTTTTATTTTTTAAGTGTTTCTTGAGGCTCTTTCAGGGCAGCCTTAAGCATCTTAGAATTGAAACTCTGATTATAATTCAGGAACATTTGGGTCTCAAGCTATCAGGATTAGTTTCTGCCCCACTTTTTTTGTGTTACCAACATGATACCTGCTGCATGTTATGCAGCCTGATTCACAAGGATGGATGAAGAACATCTCCAGGAGACACTTTTGGGGGCATTTTCATTTAGATATGTTTAGATGACCATAAGAAGCAACATGAAAGAATCACTCTAAAATAGCATGCTGTGAAAATGTTAAAGAATACTAACTTATTTTAGTTATAGTTCTGATCACCTTAGCTTAAATGTTTTGGATACATGTCACAACAACAGTTTTATGTATGCCGCTGGGCACGATGCCATTCAGATATAACAGAAACAATGTAATACTGTGAATACTGCATAAAGTCAAAGCCAGCTATGTGCACCGCCAACATAAAAGTCTCTGCAAGGTTTAATAATATAACCTGCTGCCAAGTGCCCTGCCTCCTGAGATAATGATTTCCTTTCAAAGTTCAAAACTCAGTGCTCTACCCTGCAATTATACATGTCAGAGCACAAAAATGCTAAACCTCATGCAGGTCGGAGAGAAAACAGGAGAGGAAGGGATGTGGATGTGGAGGAGACTTAAGACTTGAGAACAAGATAAAAGGCAGGAAATGGGCGCGATAAGACAGGAAGAGGAAAAGGTGAGAGGGGAAAAAAGATGGCATAGAGCTGGAAAGAGAAAGAGAAAACAAAATGAGTGAGCTGCAAAAAAGGCAAAACACAAGACGGAGGGAGAAGGAAGAGGAAAAATGAGAGATGGATGTAGAGAGTGGGAGGCTTGGAGAGTCCCTCAGTGTGTCTGCTTATCTCTCTCATGCTGATGGTGATGAGTCACTGGTGAAGTTGGTTACATAACAGACCCCTCTCTCCCCTTGCCTTCAAACTCCTTCCTCTTCACTAAGCAGGTAACACTCGCTTTCACATCAGTGGGCCAGTAATAGCAGGCAAGCCACGCACTTCACTTTTTAAAGGAGCGGAGGGCTCTGTCCCTAAAGCCAAGGCTGAGCTCCCCACTGACCAAAGCTATGTGTGCTATTCTTAGTGCTGTGTCCCATCAGCTCTCACCTCTGGCTCCACTGTTTCACAGAGAGATGCAGCTCCCACCAACTATGGATGAAATAATGCATATCAGCAGCAATATTGGAGTCGTTATGTAAGATCAACATTTTGGATGGAAATAAGCCAAAAGCAGAAACTTAAAATGCAACATAGAAAAGTTCAGTTCCATATTATACAGTAGTAGTTCGCTGGTACACAAAAATACCTTATTAGAAATAAGAGGCACTTTTAACAGGTGGGTCTTGAGCAGCTTTTTAAAAAGTGTCCAAAGATGTACACAGGGAGAAAGTTCCAAAAACACAATCTCCTTTTGTTAATAGCTCGGAGTGAGGAACAACAAACGAACCCTGATTAGCCCCGGAGACCTACTGTACTGTTGACACACTGTAGGGCAGCAGTAGCTCTCTAATGGAGTTAATCTTCAGTAATCTTGAATTGAATTCTGAATATGATGGAGAGCCAGTGTAGAGAAATCCAGATTGGCCACACATGAGACATTTTAGAGGACTTTAATATTATTTTATTTAAAGGGACAATGCACATTAATTGACATCACTGTAAAAGTGCCTTTTAGCCCAAAGGCTAATTTTCAACTTTTGTAACTTGGCCTGTTAAGTTAATCATAATAATAAAACACAAAGTGTACAATAAAACCAGGACAAACCAAAACACGAAAATCAGCATCATGCAAAGTAGACATGTAAAATACAGTCAATAAATTCAAAGCAGTGTTAAGCAGACAGTCAATGCAGGCTGGTGAAACATGACAATTTAAAATCACATCACATTACATTAGAGAAAACATAGGTAAAACCAGAATTTTTAAAATAGGGAAATAAGATAAGATTTTCCCAGCAAAGCAGACCATATCAAGGAAGTATATTACACTGATGGTAGCTTTTAGGTGTATTATCGAGGATCTTGAGTACTTGTTTAGTGACAAGATATCACTCGGTCCAGGGATATTTTACTGAGGCAAGTGAAGAGGTGACAATAGCAGAGAAAGCATAAATGAATGAATTAATTGTTTTTAGTAGCTTGAAAAAAATCAAGCAAACATTCTTGTTCCAGCTGCTCCAGCCAAAGACTCTTTCAAGACATCAACATGAGCTTTTGGAAATTGTCCAGGCATTTTTCAGTATTTTCTGACATTTTACAGACCAAATGAATAAGTATAAGTTATTATAATTAGTTATAAGTAATTAAGGCTAGAATTCATTTATTAATCAATAATGAAAATGATCCTCAGTTGTAGCCATATATAACAAACTTTGTTTGAACTTTTAAAGCCTCATTGCCCACCTATGCAGGTGTGTTCATTTAGGTTGCCTGACCTCCTTTAGCCTGTGTGGGCTTGTGCAGACTGTGTTTGATTGACATCTCCCTCTCTCTTCTGTTAGCTTTGTTGCTGCTCCAGGGCAGACAAATCACGTCATTAACAATGGTTGTTTGAGATGAATTTGACCTCGACTGGAAGGTGGATATATGTTGGCGGCTGCAGAGATTTAACTGCAAAAACTCCAGTTAAATCAGATAATTTCCACAAGCCTGTCCAGGATATATTCCAGAATATGCATTACATTGCATTGTAATGCATTATGCATTACAAGTCATATAATTATTTCCCAATTAAAAATGTTATTTAATTGTCCAGTCTATTAAGCTTTCATTTACTCAGCAATAAATGTTACTTTAAAATGCAGTATATCTGTGATACTGACATGACAGCAATTAATAACTTATTTTATGTGAAGAAATTATGTAAAGCGCCTTTCTACCTCAAACTCATTCACAACCCAAAATGAAAAAATTCAAAACACCAGTTGAAAGTGATAAAGTATCTTTACATCTACACACAGGAGACATAAACATTTACTTTATATGTTAAGCATAATTCAACTGTCATGGCTTGACATCAGTCTGTACAGATGTTATTTAAAAGCTTCTTTTATTGTATCTTGAATATTAAATATAGAATTAATTTATTACCATATCATTATTACCTACACATTTATTAATTCATAGCACAAAATGATGTATAAAATAAAAACACCTACACTACAGTGGAATTGAAGACATAATCTAGTCAATCACGTGAGCCAATGAGCTCTTAGATCAGGGGACAGGCGCTTCCCATCATAACCCTGAGGTATTGCAGTCAGTAGAGAACAAAGGGAAACTGCAGCCACCTTGATCTCGTGAGGTCATTGTTGATGTTGTCAGCATGATATCATACCTCAGTTGGGATCGAGTCAGCCAGAAATCTAACCATGATACATTGTGTGGTGATCACTGGTGGTCTGGTTCATCCCAAACACGCCCAATGTAGAGTTTGGTGACGTCAGATAATTCCCAGTTTAGCACCACCCAACTTCAACCTGATTAATCAGTATTGGCTATCCTGTGTGTCCAAAAACACATTATATTTGATTTAGTTACGCTTTCATACACCTGTTACGAGCTAGTGTTGAGCTTGACAAACATATCTTTATGATATATCTTTGGGAGGGATTTGCGGATGTTTCATTCACTATTTTCAACAGGAGATACTGTTGGCTGTTTCTTTGCCATAAGATGAGTCACAAAAATGTAATAGTGGCTAAAGATTTCTCTGTTTTGTTGAAGAGGGGCAACATTGAAAAGTAGACCTCTCTTAGTCTTTTATGCAGTTTGGACATTACTGATGATTACCATTACTAAGGAAGCTGATTGTCAGCAAATGCATTGAAAAACATAATTCAGTTGAACAAACCTATGTATTCAAAATTAGATAAATTAATTAGACATTATAAAACAAATAAAACTTTTTTCACAATAGCAGAATTACCCCCTGCATGTAAATATAGCCACTGCCACTGCTGGTTCACTGGGCCTGGCCATTGCGTGACTGCAGTATAAGTGAAACAGCCTCAATGTACCTGATAAAATACAACCCAGGAATAAAAAAGGACACAGTAATGAAAAGAACTAAATCATTTAATACATGAAAAAGTTGTCAGCTTTTTTTCTTTTTGCATTACACAATATTTATATTTAGTGTCCATGGCTGCTTTTATTGTAAATGTCATGCGAATGTCATAAAAGATACACAAAAAAAAACCTAGAGATGACAGTGATGCTCATCCATTCACTCCTATATGATGGAAGACTGGTATTTCTTTAGGTCTTTCTGGTAGCTTTTTCTTTACTTCTGCCTCATAGCACTGCCTTTCACAGTGTGCTTATATCAATGGCTGCCTCTTAATTATGACTCCTTTTGTGCGTCTCTGAGGTGCAGTGTGAATGCAGTGCAGCTTAATGGTGGGAGAGCTGTAGGATCCAGACTCATGCTCTATAGCGGGAACCCCAGGCCCACAGGAAAGCATGCTTTAAGCAGTAGCTGAGTGGTAGTGCTATAAATAGCAGCAAGCCTCTGTAGACGTCAGTACGGAGATAGGCACTGGGAAAGTTATTTCTGCCTTTCTGTAATGATAACCAGAAAACATTATACATGTAAGATTTGTTTGGTTGAAGGAAAAAATTATAAATATCTCACTAAATAGCCCTCTTCCATTTGGTAATTCTAAATTAGGGATTAAGCTTCATATTATGTCGTTAACAGTTGTGAAACACACCTCAGTGTCACTCCCTGCTAGTCAACTGGATCAGGCCTGACTCAACAGCCTGCTGACCTCAAGCATGTCAGAGTTTATAGCTCTCAGCTGTATTAAGAGAATTGGATCTATGAAGATAAAATACAAAAGATGTCTGCCGGATCATTATATATATAGTTTAAGTGTTACTGTATCGTACATAGCTTAAAATGTATACATCATCATTTCTGTATTGGTGAAGTTGGAGCTAAGAACAGTTTTTGCTTGCTGTAATCATCTCATCTGTTCATTCTGGTCAATAAATCCCTTACTAATGATTTTGCTGATGCCATGTCTGATCCCTTGTCCAATGTCCCACACATTAATGTTGAGGATCAGGTGTAGCTACTTCGGTTTATGACAAAATACAAAACTAATGCCATTCTCAACAGCCTCAGCTGTAGTTTGTGGTAATTAGCACATGCTAACATGCTAATCCAAGACATTGAGCATGATTACACCCTCTAAACATCAGCATGTTAGCATTATGATTGTGAGCACGTTTGCATTCCAATTTTCAATCAAAAGTCCAAATAGACAGTTCATTCACACATAAGAACGCATAAAAATCTAAATATAGAAATGTTAGAAAGAGCTGTTTGTTGTTGAGAGTACAAAAGAATAAATGGCAGTGTCTAGTTAGCCACAATTCATAAAGGCACATATTATCCCAAGAAATGTCAAGTTCAAAGAGTTTTTGTCTTATTTGTATTTTGCCATTTTAGAGCTGATATTAATAACATCGCATTCAGTCCTTGTCCTTCTGATAATGGGAACTAAACCAAATAGGGCTGACCTGGAATAGTCAAAGATTAGATGTTTTGATGGGCAGCGCCTGATTCGACTGTCAATCTCACAGTGGAAGTTTTGCAGCTAGGGCCATTAAATAAGATTATCTTATTATCTTATTATCTTACTTATTATCTTATTTAACGGCCCTGTTCGCAGTGAAACAAGGATCATGCAATTCTGGCGATATGGAGGCGTTCGTCAGTTTTTACATAGAACTACCAGTTTTCTCCCACTAACTTAATATACAACCTGTTACAATATACATTTTAAAGTTTAATGCTGTAAATAAACATGTAAATAGTAAAAATTCTTTTTAATGTGCATGAATAAATTCAAAATTGTAACCCTAATCTTTGGTCGTCAGTGCACGTGTATGCGTGGCGTGTATGTGTGTAGTGGAGGAATGCTTGCTGAAGAGATGGAGCGGAGCCCCTGCACCGGTTTTGTGCCGAGTTGTCTTGCACCTGGTGGGACTTTCGGATGATTTATCACCATTGATTAACCACACAAGGAATATTTTATCTTTTTTAAATATCCGGCTACTTGAAATAGACTCGCTAGGAACTGCGACGTGCATGCAGTTGTCGGCAGTACGGCATGCACGCTAAACTCTGCATGAGACCGGTGAATGGCAGGCACGCGAGAGAGAGAGGGTTAACAATAACCGTCAGTTTAGCTGAAACAAAAATGAAGAAGTTAAAAAATTTATTGCAATAACTTAAATCTGTCACCAAACACACTTACCAAGTAAAGTCTAGTCGTCAGCACTAATGCTCTGAATGACTAGAGGCGAATAACCGCTAGTATTGCTGTAGACTTTTGTTTTCATATTGTGCTCTTAAATAATGTGCCATGCATCACTGTTAGCATTCTATATGATGATCATTTTGAATCCATCCCTATACAGGGTGAGAAGAAGATGACCAGTGAGACTCCACCCACCATCTCTATGGCACTGGTGAACCCCCAAATGTCCTCCGCCTCTGCAGACGGCAAGAACTCCTCCACGCAGCAGCTCTCCATCAGTGTGTGAGTCACTGTTTTAAATCATGATCATATTAATGATATGATAATGTCAGATCAGAGGTGCAAGATATGAATAGAAAAAATAAACAAAAAACATTCAAATACCCATTAAAAAGACAGCAGCTGGGTATATTGTAGAAAGTGTGGTAGTTACATAGATAAACCCTCTGTGTGACTCTTCAGGTGCGCCGTTTTGTACTCCTACAAACCACGACGGCCAGAGGAGCTGGAGCTGAGGAAAGGAGAGATGGTGGGAGTGTACGGAAAGTTCAAGGAAGGCTGGCTGCGTGGGTTATCACTTAGAACGGGGAAAGTGGGCATTCTGCCAAGCAACTACATCTCGCCTGTGCTCAGGTGAGAGGCTGTGATCCCTGACTGCAGAAAGTGGGAGCTAAATGACGTTTGGATTCAGACAGTAATTTTGCGTGGGCAGGGCAGCCTGTCATTATGCACACATTTAAATGATCCATGGAACAGAAATATAACACTAAAGCTGCTGCTTGGTTCAAATAAACAATTTCTACAGTAGAACAAGTGATATTCATTAGTTTGTTTGTACTAAAGTGTTTCATTCCCTCACTGCAGAACCTCGGCCAGACTCCTGGAGACCAAAGCAGCTAATGCGTCCTCACAGTACAACACAGTAGATGGAAAGAAAACCACAGCTGCCAAGAATCCTGCTGTGGTCCTTGCTCTTGATAGGGTAAACGCTGATGCAACGGTTCACTCAACAGGACAAGTCCCATCTGTGCCAAATGGAGCACGGCATGCAATGTCATCCACTGGTGCTGGAAAACCGTCCCACTATGGGAGTGCACCAGGTTGGGACACTGTGAGGCGGATCTTTAACCCTCATAGAGGTGAGTGTTAAACAACTACATCTATCTTCAAAATGCTTGATTAAATTAGAGATTTTGCCAGGTTGTCAAAAAATGTCTTTTAAATGTTTTTTTCAGGCTCAGACCATTACTCCCATATGCCCAATATGAACGTCCCGTCCAACTCACAGCACTTTGCACAAGTTCAGGCGTCTGGCTACTCACCTGCCCTGCAGAGGAAGAAAAATAGCAGCCTGTCCAGCTCTGGCAGAACAATGGGCTGGATTACTGAGCCAGCAGCGCCCTCTGCTGCTGCAATCTTTAAGGACAAGAACTTCACTGCTTCACATGAGGCAACGTTTCAGCATGAGAGACAGCCTTCCAATGGGCCTCACTCAATTCTAGTCAGACCTGACTCACACAAGAACATTACAGACAAGGTAATGTCATATAGATGATTTCTTGCAAGAGATAAAAGCTCGCATTTTTGTCGTTGTGCACTGTTCTTGAACTAGTGTTGTTGTGATCACTACTCTGCATGTGCCTTACAGTAAATGTTTTACTCCCCTAGCCGTCAAAGTCAAAGTCAGTGCGGTTCCTCACAGATGAAGACTCCCCTCCTCCAAGACGTCGGACCTCCTCGTGGTCATCAGGAAATCAGGTCCCCTCCAACTGTCGCCCTGGCCCCCTTCCGTTGGAAGTGTGGGCCCCATCGCTCACCCTGGGACGAGACGGACCAGGAATAATTCTCAAAGAAGGAAAAGTTCCTATTCTGAGGAAAAGCCTTGAAACAACTATGTCAGATCTCAATTCAAACCCTCAGAAAATGATATCGCCACAGCCGTCGCTATCAGCAGTGTCGGCTCAGTTCAGCCCCAGCAGGTCAGCTGGATTTGTATGTTTGTTTTTGTAATAAAGAGCAGATTTATTATCACACAGACAGTAGACTTGTAAAATGCTGTATTGATTTGACAGACAGGATTAAAACCTCTGGCGTCTTTTGCTTTTTTTTCCAGACACAGAGTTTCCACTACACATTTAGCACAGACGGACTCAGAGCTCAGTCTGCTTCAAGGAGAGCTTGTTCTCGTCCACAGACCTCGACCTGATGGACGGGTTCTGGTTACCCAGGAGAGCAGTGGGCATACAGGCTTATTCCACAGCGGTATTCTTCAAACCCTTGAGAGGCTCAGCTGACTGTGTACTACAATTACTATAACTGTGTATATTCCATGTGTTCAAACTGCCAAAAGACTTGACTGACCTGCTGAACAACAAGATGCGTGTTGAGGTCCAAAGGTTAATACTGCCAAATGACAATCCCATGAAGGTGTTTATTTTTTGTGCATATGAGAGTGTGGTTAAATTCTCCAGAGATATATTGTGTGTCCTTCAATGTATGTGCATGTTTGTTACACATGTACTATTATAAGATTTTGCACAGAAACCCACCTAATGACTGTTCCTTGTTTAATACCCATGTTACACGCATTGGTTAGTGCCTTTGTCAAAACCTGCAAAGAAAACAAACTATATTTAAATATATTTAGAGAAAGTATTAAGTAATATATCTGTACTGCTTATGTGGTAATAAACTATGCTTCCAAAACGTTAGTAGTTTGATTGTCTTACTTCAGATGCATAATCCTTTAAATAACAATACCATAATGGAGAAATCCTTTCTAAAAAGCAAAAATCCAGCAGACCTACAACCCTCTGGGGCCCCACTAATTTAAATGCTTAAAAAATGTGATTGGGAATATGCACCACCAAAGCACAGTTAACATATCACTTCAACATCATAATGAGCTTAAGGTGGGTCCTGTCTTGAAGAGATTTCCTATGTTAGAGCCAGAATGATACTGGATTATAGAGGCTGATACCCATATTTATGTTTGAGAATTTCAAACAATCCTTGAATGTCAATATTTATTTTCAGTATACAGGGTCCCCATGTGAGAAAGGCCCACAATGATCCTGGAACGAATAGGCGTGGATGTGGGGAGGGGCCCAAAGAGTATGCTTGTACACAGGGCACAGATTTTTGTGCAATGCACAGGGGTTTAGGCACCAAAACTACTTGGTTAGGTTTAAGAAAAGGTCGTGCTTTTCGTTTAGACGCAGAATCTGATGGGTCAGAAATTGGTTACTTGTCATGGCCATCAGGTCCATGTAGTGAAGTTTTGACTGTGCTTTTATTCCTCTGCATAGAATCACCTGCACAGTAAAGGTATGTTGATGCTTCCCCACCTCAGTCTATGTTTGCCATTTACATTGCAGCAGTTAAACATAAACATCTGAAGACCCCACCTTCCACACGCACGCATGCGCTCTTTCACAGAGACTGACAAGCTATCGGATGTGAAGCCTTTGATGAAATGGGCACAGCGCAGGCATTTAAATTCTTCGGATAATCTACAGTCAAATGAACAAAGCTTTACAAACATTCCACTGTCATTATACGTTTAGTATAACCACCCGTCTGTATTGTCACTATGCCGGTAAGTCGCTAACGTTACGCCTGTTTTTTACATTTTGTGTTGAGTGTAGAAGGGGTTACTCCCTTCCTCCGACCTCACTGATGTGATGCTAACCGGTTAGCATCGTTAGCTTAACGTTACCCGTTGACTTCGTGTAGTATTCAAGGAAATTGTATACTGTTCCCAACGTTGGGTTTTACCAGTCACCACAAAACAATTTGCACGAAGTGTTAATAATGTGTGGATTTGACTGACAAAAGTTCCCCAAATTAGCTGCTGTCCGTATATCATGCTAACCAGATAGCTATCGTTAACGTCAACGTTAGCGTTTGCCTGCCTAGCAACCCAGCCACTTAACAAGCTAGCTGTACACTGACTGCTTGGTGTTGTTAACGTTAAATAGCCTGACAGCGATGTCCTTATGTCCATGTAGATTAAATGAAATTATTGGTTTGCTAGTTAATTATTACTACATATTAGCTTGCATGCTGTGGTGTAACTGTCTCTTATGATCCGTTCCGTCCGTTTTCCCCACAGAGCAATAAGCTTGAGAAACCTGAGGTTAATGATAACGTCAAGGTGGTGGTGAGATGTCGTCCCCTCAACCAGAAAGAGAAGATGATGAGCCACAAACAGGCCGTCCAAGTGGACGAGATCCGTGGGACCATAACAGTTAACAAACTGGAGACTCCCCAGGAGCCTCCTAAGACCTTCACATTTGACACTGTGTTTGGACAAGACAGCAAACAACTGGATGTCTACAATCTCACAGCCCGCCCCATTATTGACTCAGTGTTAGAGGGATACAATGGTAAAAGTGATCCCACATTACATTACACATCTTTATCAGTAAACCACTGTTGTATAATCTGCATCAACCACATGGAACACTCAAATACGCACTCTCTAGCGTCTTGTGAAGCTAATCTTAGAATATGTTTTTTTCATTTTTAACTATAATATAATATGATGTTACTTCTATAACTGATGATTACTACTATTTTACTATTATTTTGTTTTCATATTCCATAATGGCAATAATGATGATGATGATTGTATGCTCTGCTGTCTACTTCAGGCACCATTTTTGCATATGGACAAACTGGCACAGGAAAAACATTCACTATGGAAGGTGTGAGGGCAGTGCCAGAACTCAGAGGAATAATTCCCAACTCATTTGCTCATATTTTTGGTCACATTGCCAAAGCAGAGGGTGACACAAGGTAAGAAAGCAATTAGTATTCAAAGATTTAGCAATATCAGCCAAATATGTTTTGTCTACAGAACCAAAGAGACACTACTACATAGTCTAGCTTATGATTTCCAGTGTTTACATTATGGCTAAATAATGTTAAAACTTTGGTGTCCTGTTTATTTTTCTAATATGCATGCTCCACCGCAAAAATAAAGTAATCTGTGGACAGAGCATGACACTACTATTGATAAACTACCTTGTTTTTGTACTGAAGCAACCGTTTCATCTGAATGTACTGTTATGAGTTTCATTGAATTCAAGGCAACATGACCTATGTAAACGGATCTCATGCATATTCAGAACATATTAAGTATTTGGACAAAGAAAGAACACACTTGTTATGTATGAGACATTTATTTACAAGACCTAGTTTTACATTTCAGTATTTAAGATGACTTTTGAATACACATTTAACTTCCACAGATTCTTGGTTCGTGTTTCGTACCTGGAGATTTACAATGAGGAAGTGCGAGATCTGTTGGGCAAGGACCAGCTGCAGAGGCTAGAGGTAAAAGGATATTCAAATTCAACACTAAAACATGGAGTTCAGTGATTAAAAACAAAACTCTCTTTGGGGATCTGTCATCAAGGGCAGTAAAACATTACTAAAAAAAACTGATGACGGAATAGATTTGCTTGGATTAACCATTTGATGCTGACAGCAGTTTTCCCCGATGACTTTATATTTTTCCATTACAGGTGAAAGAAAGACCAGATGTTGGTGTGTATATCAAAGACCTCTCTGGTTATGTCGTGAACAATGCTGACGACATGGACAGGATTATGACACTGGGCCACAAAAACCGTAAGCAGAAAAAATGACAGCATTAATCCACTCCACCCCTCAGTACCGTAGATCCAGTTTTGTCTTTTTTTTGGAGGGGTCATTTAATTTAAGATCAGCTCAGCACTGTGTGTCAAGTTTTTCTAGTCATGAATCTGTAATAAGCATTGTGTTTCGGTTAGGGCCCTATTCATATTTTGAATGTTTTGAGTGTAGTTGAGGGCTTAGAACCTCTTGATGAAAGTATATGCAATGTTTCCCATGCGTTCATTGATTTGTGGCGGCCTACCACAGTGTCAGTGCTGACTGACTCCATTTTTTTCTACAAGGCCTATTTAAAATCATATTTGATTGCAGAGCTTTGTAGCGTATTGGCGCAGCAAATCCTCTCACCTGTCCTCTCGCTCACTCTCTCCCTCCTGAACACAGCTGCAAAAATCTGCCCAACACAACGCTGTCAGTGTTGGAGACCCAGCTTAAAAAAGTTATTATCAAGCATTTAAGGAGCCTAGCTTATAAGGAGAGCTAAGTTAATGTTAAAAAACACCTGGGTTTTCAAGGCTAGCACGCTGTATATACAGGTGAAACTCGAAAAATTAGCATATCATGCATTTATTTCAGTAATTCAACTTAAAAGGTGAAAATATATTATATAGACTCATTACATGCAAAGTGAGATATTTCAAGCCTTTGATATAATTTCGATGATTATTGCTTACAGCTTATGAAAACCCCAAATTCAAAATCTCAGAAAATTAGAATTTTACATGAAATCAATAAAAAAAAGGATTTTAAATACAGAAATGTCAGCCCTCTGAAAAGTATAATCATGCATATGTACCCAGTGCTTGGTTTGGGCCCCTTTTGCATGAATTACTGCCTCAATGCGGCGTGGCATGGATGCTATCAGCCTGTGGTACTGCTGAGGTGTTATGGAAGACCAGGATGCTTCAGTAGCGGCCTTCAGCTCTTCTGCATTGTTCGGTCTCATGTCTTTCATCTTTCTCTTGGCAATGCCCCCTAGATTCTCTGTGGGGTTCAGGTCAGGTGAGTTTCCTGGCCAATCAAGCACAGTAATCCCATGGTCATTGAACCAGGTTTTGGTACTTTTGGCAGTGTGGGCAGGTGCCAAGTCCTGCTGGAAAATGAAGTCAGCATCTCCATAAAGCTCGTCTGCTGAAGGAAGCATGAAGTGCTCTAAAATGTCCTGGTAGACGGCTGCGCTGACTCTGGACTTAATAAAGCACAGCGGACCAACACCAGCAGATGACATGGCTCCCCAAACCAACACAGACTGTAGAAACTTCACACTGCACTTAAAGCATCTTGGATTGTGTGCCTCACCATTCTTCCTCCAGACTCTCGGACCTTGGTTTCCAAATGAGATGCAAAATTTGCTCTCATCAGAAAAGAGGACTTTGGACCACTGAGAAACAGACCAGTTCTTTTCTTCTTTAGCCCAGGTAAGACACTTCTGACGTTGTTTGTTGTTCATTAGCGGCTTGACAAGAGAAATACGACATTTGAAGCCCATGTCCAGGACCCAGGTCTGTGTGTGGTGGCTCTTGATGCAGTAACTCCAGCCTCAGTCCTTGTGAAGCTCCCCCACACATTTGAATGGCCTTTTCCTGACAGTCCTCTCCAGGCTACGGTCATCCCTGCTGCTTATGCACCTTTTTCTTCCACACTTTTCCCTTCCACTTAACTTTCTATTAAAGTGCCTTGATACAGCACATTGAGAACATTCAACTTCTTCTGCAATTACCTTTTGAGGCTTTCCCTCCTTGTGGAGGGTGTCAATGATGGTTTTCTGCACAACTGTCAGGTCAGCAGTCTTCCCCATGATTGTGAATTCCACTTAACCAGACTGAGGGACCAATTAAAGGCTCAGGATCCCTTTGCAGGTGTTTTGGATTAATTAGCTGATTAGAGTGTGACACTTTAAGCCTACAATACTGAACATTTTCACAATATTCTAATTTTCTGAGATTTTGAATTTGGGGTTTTCATAAGATGTAAGCCATAATCATCAAAATTATATCAAATAAAGGCTTGAAATACCTCACTTTGCATGTAATGAGTCTATAATATATTAGTTTCACCTTTTAAGTTGAATTACTGAAATAAATGAACTTTTGCACAATGTGCTAATTTTTTGAGTTTCACCTGTATGTGGTAGTCAATGTTGACTGCGTGCGTGCAGCTACAGTTACACTGTCATTCTGTAGGAAACACTGATATGATGGTCATTTCTGTACTCAATTATGGCTTATAAGTTGTTGCAGCATTTTTTGAGTTGATGCCATTTGTTACACAAATTTGATGCAAAATATAAACAATTTTTGACCCTATGTATTACAAATTATCAAAAATCCATCCAGACTTCCACTGAAAGTCACCAAGACCTTGTGAAACACCACAGAAAAATTTATGCCCGGAAATCCCCTCCCTTATTGTCAATAAACACAGGAAGACCATACATCCTCTGAATGTCCCAGTTTGTCGTTTGTTGTGAAGTTTCATGAGGCTGTTATTATCTTAGAGGTAACGTTATTTAAAAAATGGTCTCCATACAATGAAATGGCTGCTAGGGAGACCAACATCATCAATCATGAATGCAGTTGAGTTCATTGAGTCTCAGTTTCAGTCTCAGTCTCAGTCATACCAATTTTATGCAATTCTAATACTGTTTCGTGTCCCCAGTATGCAGAAATATTAAAATACACCATTTTTAGTTGAGGCAAAAATAACATATTTGCACTGCATACAAATAGCAGCGTGGTTTTTGCCCAAAACTGCTTGTATTTTTTATTAGATGGGCATGTCTATAAAACGGGAAATATTTGGGTACTCACAGAACCTATTTTCATTCAGATATCTTGAGGTGAGTGATCCCTTTGAAGATGGGCTTTCGCTAGCCCCCTTCCTGAAAGGATAGCATGACATTATAGTACCAATGGATCCCTTAGGTTATCTAGTTTCATATGATACCAGTATCTTCACGCTACAGCCCGCTATTGCCTCTGAAAGACAGTAGTGTCAGTCGTTGACATAGGCGTCTTAGACGTCTTCACGTACAAACAAAAGAAGCAAGTAATAGAAATAGAGTTGCAGTCTAGCATTATATTCAGAATTGTGTGGATGTAACTGATTGATGTACATAATATAAAATCTCTGCTACTATTTCCGAGTAAAGTATGCTAACCAACGAGCAAAGGGCTTACATGCTGTGAATAGTCAGAAAATGCTTGCATAGAAATTTTACAAAGTGCAAAGGTAATCATTTGGAACAATCAATTTTTTCAGCTATAATTATGTCATCATATATACTTATACCAGTCATGTTATCTGATCAAATGTTATTTCATTATGTTTAGGGTCTGTCGGTGCCACAAACATGAATGAACACAGCTCTCGTTCTCACGCTATCTTCACCATCACCATCGAGTGCAGTGAGAAGGGTGTGGATGGAAACCAGCATGTGCGCATGGGAAAACTTCATCTGGTTGATCTTGCAGTATGTATCTGGGACAAGATATTTCTGAGTAAAAATAAACTACTTCCTAGTTACTGAAATGATACAGATATAACTAGGATATATGCCATATCATCCACAATCCATCTGACCACCACCAATGAATCTGCCTCACTACTGCTGCAGGGTTCAGAGAGACAGGGCAAGACTGGGGCCACAGGGCAGCGTTTAAAGGAAGCGACAAAGATCAATCTCTCTCTCTCCACACTGGGTAACGTCATCTCTGCCCTGGTGGATGGCAAGAGCACACACGTGCCCTACAGAAACTCCAAACTAACCCGCCTGCTGCAGGATTCATTGGGAGGGAACTCCAAGACCATGATGGTAGAGTGAATCTTTGAAAATAGAAGCCTGTGTGCATGAGTTGCACTTTTTAAAACTGAAGTGTTCTTCTAAGCAACAAGTGCTTAATAAATTTGCAAATTGACATTTTGTAAACACTTGTAAATTCTAAGCAATTTGACTTTCGCCTCACTTTTAAAATGACGTACTTCTCCCCACCAGTGTGCAAATATAGGCCCTGCAGACTACAACTATGATGAGACCATCAGTACCCTGCGCTATGCTAATAGGGCTAAAAACATCAAGAACAAAGCCAGGATCAATGAGGATCCTAAGGATGCCCTATTGAGCCAGTTTCAGAAGGAGATTGAGGAGCTAAAGAAGAAACTGGTGGAAGGTAATGAGCCAAACATTTTGGATTACAGGTATTTTTTAAATGACTCATGTCATTGTAAAATGTTATTTTATGCAATTCTAGGTGAAGAAATCTCTGGCTCAGAGGGTAGTGGATCTGAAGAGATGGATGAAGGTGATGATGAAGGAGGGGAAGCAGGAGAAGGCCGCAGGAGAAGAAGAGGTAGGAAGCTGTCATTTATGCACACATCGATTTCAAGTGTGCATTTGAGCAAATGACTGAAAATCTGCTGATGCAATCTTCACAAGCCTGTAGGGAGTGTGTTTTTTCATAGTGGATAAATATGCGGTTTGGTAAATGATTGGGTTTATACATCCGTTTAATTTGAGTCTATCTAGGTTAATCTGTTATCAGCATGTTTATTCTAATATGAGTCAGAAGTCAGTTCCACACAATTATGAGTTGCTTTAAAGTCTCTAGTTAGGCTCTGCTCTTTGTATACAGGCTTCCATAAATATAACACTGTTGTCATTTAGGAGTTCCCCATGTATTCTCACCTTCTACTATTCTCTGTCATTAAGTGGAAAGTGTTTAAGTTCAGATGAACAAGCATCATTATGTTGCAGTGCTGACACTAAGGTTCCTCTAATGCCATGGTCTAGGATGTCTTTATGTTGGTCTGTTCATATGTTCCACTTGTCCTCATTTTTCTTTCCAATACTATAGTATTAAGTCACTGATTTAATAATAACCAAACCATTAGGCTTCTGTGAGTATAGCGCTGTTTGTGCAATTTGCATGTGTGGGCCCACAGCTGCCTGATTTGTTAGACCTACATAGAGCACCTCTATTTTGCTTTAAGCTTTGCAAACCAACAGCTCCTAGAGCTTTCCATCTTTACCTGTTTCTCACTGTGGGCTTTGGTGAGAATGCTGCTTCCTCTGCTTCTTTTCCAGACAGCAGCAGCAGTAGCTCAGAATTTACCTGCTCCTCCTCAGTGCTACTGCCCACTGAGGACAAACCTAAGGATAGTGAGTTGGAGCAGGACTCTGCTCTACCAACCCATCTGCCCACAAGCCCTTTTCACACATAAAACCTAAACCAAAAAATTGCTGGTTTAAAAAAAGAAGGCATAAGGCAGGGTTTTTGGCGTGCCACCACTTAAGCATCCCCAGTAGATGTCAAAACACCCTGTAGCTCCCCTCGAGAGATGTTCTTTATTATAAATTAAATCTGACAGACAATTCTGCAGTGTATGGTGCTTTATAAAGGCAGTCAGAGGCGAGACTGCTTCTATTAAAAATGGAAAATATTAAAAGAAAATTCTCTCTCGTCAACTCCTGATTTGTATGCTGTTTCTGTTTATATTTGGTAAACAGTTGGCGTGTCTGAAACTACAATTGAGTGTGAATTGTCTAATGTGTTTGAGTGTGGCATTATTTTTTTCATCCGGTGTAGGTGGTTTTCCTCAGGGGGGTTTCCTGATGACTTGATGTCTGCTCTGCAGTCATTCGTAGTATTTCCTTTCTGAAGTGGTCGTCGTAATTCATTTTTTTATCCTTGAGTTTATGTGTGTGTGAGACATTGCACAGCTGTCTGAAGAAAGGTGCACACGATTTACATTATAATGCAACAGCACTGCATGACATTTGTAATTTCACTTAACATCAGAATGACAAACATCTTTTCTTTATAGTACATATCTGTCACTATATATTTCAATCCAGATACAAATGCGAATTCAAATTTCTACATGTTTTCTATTATAAAATATTTTAAAATAAATTTTCAGCCTAATCATAAGGAGGCATGTTATCTCTGTGTAGTTTCCATTGCACTATTAATTCAGGAATCTACAGAGGAGCAGAAGAGTTTTGTGGTAACTTCGATAATGTTGATGATTTAATTGACACTTGAGCTTATGGTAAGGGAATTTCCTGAGCAAAGGATCATGGTAAAGGCTTTCTACCACTGTGCTCACACCTGCAACTGACCGCACTTTTGCTTTATCATGTTCCAAATATTGTTAGGATTTACATGAAATTGATTGCAAAGGTTCCTGGTGTAACCTAAATGATCACAGTTTTGTCTGTTTCTGCATGACAATTTCACATAATCAGTTTCAGCTAAGATGCACTTCACCCACATTGTGTTTTGTTATGTGATGTTATGTAATTTTTTGACTCATGTCTGTTCACTGTCAGGTCCTCTATGGCATTTTCTCACAATTATTGTAGAAATGTTATAGTTACTGAAACTTCTCTTGTTTGATCTGTCTTTCTTCAACTTCTTGTTCATTATGTGGTGTCCCATTCTGTAGAGTCATAAGACTTTCGAGATCACTCTGTAATGTGTTACTCTTTGTCTCTCCCTCTCTCCTCCTCCTGGTGCAAATGCCGCCTGTCTGGCTTGCTATACACCTCTTAATTCAAGAAGAAAGAGGTTGGTGTAAGAATCTATATAGTCCAGGCTGTCCTGTAGCGATGGTTTCTCTACTGTCATAAATTATCCGCACGGCTGCGGTGTGTTTCACTAGCTGTTTCACTAACTGACTAATCAGATAACAGATTATTGTATTATCACTGTTAACATCTTCTGTCTGTCCACATATGACTGTCACCCATAGGTCATGTTCTCCATCTTCATAGTCACTGTGGCATTAAGAGAGTCTTGCACTTTATATAGTTTCCCATATTTTCAGATTTTGCTTACACTAACAATAATTATTTAATACTGTGCATTAGCAAGTCAGAAGTTTGTGCAGCTGGATTTCCCCGGCACTCGCTGTTAGGACTGAGGTTCCTTCAGAAAACCCATTATTCGGGACTTTTATAGTACAAATTATTTACCTGCACATATTAAATAATGCTGATTAAAAACCACAGTATAAAATTACTCTCCATTTAAAGCATTCTAACCTATACACTGTCATATACTTGGTACAGGAAGACACATCTAAAACAGCATGTCAATTAAAGACAATGTGGTTCCTTGTGTGTGTCTCACAAGGGAGGAAGAAGGTTTCCCCGGACAAGATGGTGGAGATGCAGGCAAAGATTGAAGAGGAAAGAAAGGTCTTGGAGGCCAAGCTGGACATGGAGGAGGAGGAGAGGAACAAGGCAAGAGCAGAACTGGAGAAGAGGGAGAAGGACCTTCTTAAAGCCCAGTGAGTCCATGAAAAGAAAAAGATTTGTACTTTTTATTAATGATTTAGTTAAATGTGGTATTCATGATGAAACAAATCAAATAATTGGTAATGTTTTCTTTAATTGCAAGTGAATGTGGGAACTGCTCATATGATACCTTATCTCCCTCCTGAACTTTCAGGCAGGAGCATCACCTTCTGCTGGAGAAGTTGTCAGCCTTAGAGAAGAAGGTGATTGTGGGTGGGGTGGACCTCTTGGCCAAGGCTGAGGAGCAAGAGAAGCTTTTGCAGGAGTCCAACAATGAACTGGAAGAACGTCGCAGGAGAGCTGAGCAGTTGCGGAAGGAGCTGGAGGAGAAAGAGGTAAGGATAGATGACAGCATAGCTGGATCTGGCAATTGAAATAAACAAGAATATGGTTCGCAAAACAGCCTCACTAGCATCAGCGCACTTGTTTTGTTTATGTCACCAGATGCTTTAAATTTATGCAACTTTAAGCCCCTGAAGTGGCTCTATGACACCCCTGTGGGTCATGCCCTGGGAAACCACTGGGTTAAATGTTGGATGCTGTATTCGTTTGTTTTCTAAGGTGTCTTTAGTGAACAACTCAATGAACAGTTTGACCAAAATAAATAAATAAGATGTAATTGCTCTTCAAAAATGAAAGGAGTACCATAATCATCCACACATGCAGCATCAGTTGCCTACATCTTTGTTACGTGGTAAAGTGGGTGAGTAGATATGACTTCAGATACCACATCCTACATGAGGTCTTAAGTTTAGCTTGGTTTACACAGAAGTGGTTGGAAAATATGGTTAGAAGCTTACACTCACAATCTTAATGTATTTGTGTTCTTGTAAATAAGCACTGTTCAGAGAAAACCCAATGGAACCCTCCATGCATAGGCATTGCAAGACTTGATGGGTAATGTACCCCTATATCCATGTGCCTTGCCCCAGTTAAATTGTTGAGACCCCTTGGCATAGTTTTTGGATGTGTAGGGCTCTGCGGTCAAGTTAGCAATAATATACATATGCAACGTCCAGTCAAGTTAGTAATAATATAAATGCAACGTCCGGTTACACTTTCAAAATAAAACTACTGGTTGATGTGAAACGGCACATGACGATATGAATGTGCACAAGAAGACAAAATAACTTAATGAGAGTGACTTTCGAGAAGTTTACCTCGAGCAGTGAGGTAAACTTCCAGACCTCTGAAAGTGTGATGTGAGCAGGTTCATGTGCAACTGCAGTGAATCTCTGTCTGTCTTGCTAACCCAGCTGAGCAGTGCAACTAGGTCTGTTTTGGTCTTGGTTTCTTGCCAAGACTGTCTGAACAATATTAGAGTGAAATACAACTATTTATTACGTTTGATAAACGCTGACGTGCAACGATATTTATAATAAACTGCAGCACTAAAAACAAAACCATGTCGAGTGTGAACATGCGCTCATATCGCTCATACTATGGCTCATACGCATGTACGCATGCACAAAATGAAACTTGTGCATCCGGCTGAGCAGTGCTACAGTCCTCAGCCGGACTTTGCTGCATTCCAGCAGCAACATTAGCAGAACCAGTCAATACAACGCAGGGATGTGATAGCACTTCGCATAGGCTTAGTTACAACTCTGGACTAATGCCAGATGGAAAACATTGAATTCATATTGACTATCAAAATGTTAATTAGCAGGGCAAATTCAGTACTAGCACAAACTCAGTCCAGATGTTTTTAGAAGGTCACATAAACCCAGGTGAAATAAAGGCAGCCTCAGCCAGTAAAAGCACAGCCAGAGCTCTACAGGCAGCGTCAGATACAAGCAGCTCAGACCCTAATGGAGGATAGAGTTAGAGGTTTCCATTCAGGTTTATTACAAAGGCAGACTGTTTTAAAGGAGAGGTGAGAGCACTGCAGTGTCAGGTGTGCAGCATTGGCAAATTGTTTACATGGCTCACAAGTCAGGTAGGAGGGGCCCATAGTAGAATTTTTGTAGGTGGTACCACAGGTGTGTGTGTGCTTATTCTCCGGCCAAAGCCCTTTCTGGCATGACAGTGCTAATATTAATGGGCTAAGCAAGGGAAGCTGGTGAGGCACATACTAACACATTTCCAGTGTTTGGAATAACAGCGTTTAAAAGAACGCTAACGGCGTTATTTTTTCAGTAACGGGGTAATCTAACTAATTACTTTTCCCGTCGTTACAACGCCGTTAACCTTACTGGTCGTTAAATGCGGTACGTTACTAAGTAATAAACTGTGTAATCCGAACGCACCAGCTGGCTCACACAGCTAGTCAGGAGGTGGGTTAATAACGAGATAAGCAGTGCTTGAAGTGGACCAGTACGCTGCGCTTTCCATATCAGGTTCTCTGGGCGTAACGTGGCGCTCACCTTTTCCCGTTCTCGCCTGCCTGCTAAACTCTGTCGGCGGGGAGAGACGATCGGACAAGAGAAGCTCGGGTGCCTTTCAACCAGCGATTATGTTGGCTAAGGCATGTTTCTTGGTAGCCAATCAGAGCCAGTGCTTTTACACACATGCCATCACACGCGCCACACACACACACAACAGCTAAACAGAAATTCGATGAAGCAGCAGAGATTTTTTTTAACAGTAACGCAAATAATTACTTTCCCTGGTAACGAGTTACTTTTATTACAGAGTAAATCAGTTACTTTTTGGAACAAGTAGTGAGTAACTATAACTAATTACTTTTTTCAAGTAACGTTCCCAACACTGCACATTTCATACACTTCAATCAAAAATATATGAAAATCAAAAATTGGGGAATTAAGGGTTCTGTGCCCCAGTAGAGCTTTATGTCTAGCAATGCCCCTTCCTACTTGTCCTTTCTCTTAGAAGTGACTAAATCATCAGAATTTGAAAACAATTTCCCTCTCTCCCCTTAAAACAGCAAGAACGTCTGGACATAGAAGAGAAGTACACTAGCCTGCAGGAGGAGGCTCAAGGAAAGACCAAGAAGCTGAAGAAAGTATGGACCATGCTGATGGCTGCCAAATCAGAAGTAAGCATAACATAATAGAGTGAAACCGAGAGAGATCATACATTTGACAGTCCCTGTCACAGCAGCATGGTGGTGTAGTGTGTAGGGACTGTCATAGGACTGTTATGACAGACTGAATTCCTACAGAAATTGTAATAAAATACTTTTTTAATCAGAGCTTAAACTGGTAAGTTATGAAACTGGATTTGTGGTTGTAGTTTTGATTGATCAGGAGACCAAAATAAAAACACTTATTGTTTGTGTTTTGTCTGTTAGATGGCAGATCTGCAGCAAGAGCATCACAGAGAGATCGAGGGCCTCCTGGAGAACATCCGCCAGCTGAGTCGAGAATTGCGGCTCCAGATGCTTATCATAGACAACTTTATTCCCCAGGAATACCAGGTGTGTATGTGTACTTACATTTGTAGCACTATGACAAATTTTCATTATTTTGCCTTTGCTTAATACCTATGACATGTATCATTTCCTCACATCTGTACACAAAAAGAAGACATATAAAAAAAGTTGCCTTGGTTGGTTTAGTATAAATTAACTGATGCATTATAAGATTCATGTAGTATCAAGTGCTTAGAGTTTTTTTGTCCTCATTGAAGTGTTTGGTACAAGTGGACTTTCCACTGTTGTATAATGTAAGACTATAGCCAGTCCCAGGGAGACACCCTTTGTAGAGGTTGACACGGGAGTGGATTTTCACCCTGTCCCATTCCAATTCCATGACAGTAAAACGTCCCATTACTTCCCAATACTGGAAGAATAACTTCCATCCCATCCCGTTCCCGATTCCCACAGGAATCGCACAGGAATCCCGTGGGTAACTGAAAAATGTCACCCTCTAACCCCTACCTCCTGATTGCCACTTATTCTAGCATACAGTACATTTGTTAAATGCTATTGCCACCAGCCATTGTTTTCCTCCAGTTGGATGATATTAAGTGTTTTTTGTTTGTCCTTGCATCAGTGACAATGTCTGTCCTTGCTTTTAGCTTTTTAATATTTTCTCCTATATTTATTTTCCTGTGTAGGAGATGATAGAGAATTACGTGCACTGGAATGAAGACATAGGAGAATGGCAGCTGGTGAGCTAACTTTGCACAACTCATGCACGCACTGCATTTGGCAGTTTGATTGACATCACTTAAAAGGTGAAAATAGGTTATGGCCTGCTTCTCAGTAACATGTGTCAATGTACTTTATCTCACATCTTTCAGAAATGTGTGGCATATACTGGCAACAATATGAGAAAACAGACCCCTGCTCCAGATAAAAAAGAAAAAGATGTGAGTTCTTTGTATGTTTTTTGTTTATTGCCAGAGATTGTTTTGTGTGATGACAATCTCGGGTTTAAGATTTATTGTTGACCTCACTCTCCTTCTGTCCCTGCCTCCTGTAGCCATTTGAGGTGGATCTGTCCCATGTGTACCTGGCCTACACAGAGGAGAGCATGCGGCAGTCACTAATGAAACTAGAGAGACCCAGAACCTCTAAAAGTGGCAAAAGTGGCCGACCCAAGACTGGGCGAAGGTAATCTGCTTTAGACACAGCTCAGCCTGAATCTCCATATCCTGTTGAGCATTACTGAGATACCAGTCTACCGCATAGTCTTTCACAGTCTTTGGCCCTTTTGACATTTGTCATGTCAAAATCTCTTATGCAGATGTTTTATACTTTCATTTACACTTAGTAGCCGCATGTACAGGTATGCAACTCTGTCTCAGATCAAATCAGTTAAGTTGCAAAAATGACTGTTTTGCAGGAAAGCTCATAACCCTCAAATAACACAACCACTCAGTGACTTGTGTGATTATACCATAAGCGAGTCTTCACAGGCTGACATTGATGCCGTTCCCTCGCCCATACAGATCATTCAGTGGTTGTACTGATTAGTGATCACATAAATGCTGCAACAGCACTTTAACACCTTATGTTTGATCATGCACATAGAATTTGCAAGCTGTTTTTTTGTCTGTATTTTTTTTTTTGTCTGTTTTTTTGCCATTGCTTATCAAGTGGTCGGGAGAGAGATGGCTGATTTCAGCAAAATTTCAGTATCACTTCTCACACTTGCCTTTATCACAAGGGGAGATCATGTAAATGTCCGCTTCCACAGATCACCTCCCGAGGTGTTGAAACAATCGTATTTCAGTCCATCTCTAATGCTTCCTGTTTGCATCGTATCCAATATTTATCTGATTTGCCCAAAACACATGAAGTAAATAAGTGTACATTTGTTAACAGTTTGCAACCTTACTCACTAGTAACATTTTATTCCCTCACCATTTCAGCTCTTCATCCAACAGTTTTTCATTTGTAGACTACATCAACCACTCCTATAACTAAACGGAAGAGTTGTTGGTTGTGTATGTTTGGGCGCACTGTATAATTAATCTATTTATAGTATGTCGATATGAAGTGTTAGCCTGACGGTATTTGCTGTTATCATGATATGCTGTTATTCTGAGAAATGAGAACGCTAAAAGCTCCCTATAGTCGTTGATAACACTTATCATGTACCCGTTTCCCCACAGGAAAAGATCTGCAAAGCCAGATGCTGTGATCGAATCCCTTCTGCAGTGAAGACGGCATATACGAGAGCTTGGTTTCACTGCAACTTTCATGTTACTTTAGGAACACAACTAACAATTAGTCGAGTCTGAAGAATTTATTGTTGAACATCATTTAAAATAATCTAAATACACTGTATAGCTGGTAAGGTTTTAAATGTGAAGGAACTGCACCTATGATTTGATTGGGACCTCTTGGCTAAGAGGACCTGTCATTTGTATTATAGTGTAAGACTTCTTTGAGGATGTCCAACTATGGAATGTATTTTGGCGGCTGGCCTCTGTTTAATGTTTCATGTAAGCAGGATTTTACCATAAACATGTTTCACTTGAAACATCATTGGTTTTAAATATGGCCAGCACATGGATACATAGAATTGACAGGATGTTGAAAATAGAATCGAGGGCATGAACTTTAACACACTCAGAAGTGTGTCTTCTGAAATTTGCTGAGTATAAGACACTTACCATGAACACCACACAGATTAAGTCATAACTTCAGTTCTACTGATTTCCTGCTATGTGAAAAACTGATTCATATTAAACGGCCCATGCTGACATAGATACATTATAATTCAACTTAAATTATCGGTGCATTTTCACTTAAATTAAAGCAAACTATTCTACTCGTAGCACATCCTTTAGCCTCCCATGTTTTGTCCCACTGAATACAAGAAATCATTAACATGGAGAGAACAAAAATAAAACACTAATGTGGAGGGAACAAGGAGAGGACCTGATGTAAGATCAATTATGTAACTGAAATGTCAGTTTTATACTTTTGTCTTTATGTCAAACGCATAGGGGCATGCATGCCAGCCAGCTCTTAGTGCCATTTCCTAATCGAAGCAAGTCGTCTTTTTTTTCAAATGTCAGAACACTTTGTGTTAAAATGTAATGCACCATACATACTGTATGCCTTAGTATTATGCACTAGTATGAGGCTTTTGTGGAGATAATTTAATCGTATGATGTTCTGTAGTGGAGGCAAACTGACTTTTATTTTGT
The DNA here is from genome assembly GCA_024633595.2 of Lepomis macrochirus. Taxonomy (NCBI): domain Eukaryota; kingdom Metazoa; phylum Chordata; class Actinopteri; order Centrarchiformes; family Centrarchidae; genus Lepomis; species Lepomis macrochirus. The sequence goes on along the minus strand of JALXJV020000018.1, from coordinate 13,993,602 downwards.
ATCATAATGTATGTCAAATGTTTACATGCACCAAACCCCTGGATATTTTATTTATTAAATTATTTTTTGTTTTATCGCACACTCGTTGGTCTTCTGTGTTTCATTATTAAATCAGTGATATTTCAGGGACTACGGATGAAAATTAGCTATTAAGCTACCTCCGGTACATTTACATAGAAGTTTTACTACAGTATTGATTAATGTGCATTGTCCCTGTTAAAATAAAATATATATATTTTTAAAAATTAATAAAATTAATATTTATAATAGTATATTGATACTTTGATAAAAAAGTTTATTAGTGTACGAAACAGCCATAGACTTTAATTTCCTACTGGTTTATAAACCCAGAAAGTAATTGGTCTCACAGACGGTTGATTGAACAGCTTTACTTGAACGATAAGGATGGATTGCTGATATCTAAAACAACTGAAAGCTGGAAGGGTATGAAAAATAAGAGACTTTAACACCGAAACACTGTTACATTATAATTTATTAATGTATAAACACAAATGCTACAAAATGACAAAAAATAAATATAAAATTTTACAATAAATAAAAATAACTTATGTATATTACATGTGTTCCTTAAATAGTTAATACGATCACTCCAAATAATTCAGTTGGTCCTTGGCTTTTTGGTGACAAAGGCACTGTTTGCACATAACACGGTGTCATTTAGAAATTCCCCCATAGGTATCATATCGTCCCAGTTAATTTTACAGTTGACTTCGTTGATCTGAAACAAAATAAATTTGACACTTTCATATTCAAGTACACAAGGATCTAGCTGAAATTATAAAATAAACATGTTTGAAACCAACAACCATAATCATTGTTAGAAAAATAAGTACTTTTAGCGTTGCAGGTTTGGATTAGGACAAAAAAAGTACTGAATTCATTTTTACCATGCGGTTGTACTGGTGCAAGAGGCGTGTAAGATTTAATGCTGTTAAACTGCTTTCATTTAGAGCCTTCTCAGCCCTGCAGAAGAAATGGTTCTGTGAAGAGATGGGCTCAGTTAGTAATGGTATCCAACAAGCTGGAGTTGGGACTGAATTAGTCTTGAAACACCAGCAAAGCTTAATCTTGACAAGGTCACAAGTGAATGCAAAGTGTGGAAGTTATATCTGTTATGCCTGATAAATGTCAAACATCGATCAATCATCACAATAATTATACAATGTTTTAAACTTACCACACATGTCACGTGACGTCCTGCAGCCTTTAACACATACATCGTCTTTAATGACAAGATAGGAGAGTCAGTGCATTGAAAAAAAAACAAACAGAAACAAACCATGTGTACTGTCATTTTCTACTTTTCTTACCTTGTTTATGGACGTATTCTTTGCTGCTTCAGCAATTTGACGTAGCATAGGTTTCAGGAGCAGGTCATGATGGACATCTTTTTGATGTGTTAAGCTTGATGCATAGACTGCCACAGTCATCACCACCAGTGCAAGACTTTTAATACTGACGTTCTTCATGTCTTTGAAGGAGACCGTGAGCCAGCACTGTCAGGTTGAGAAGACAAGTGGAATACCACACACTCTTACAACTGTTGCTTTTTATATAGTCATTATGCTGACACTCTTAACACATGCAGACCACGATTAGGACACGTCAGAGGAAGACACCAAATATGGACTAGAGATGTTTATCAATTTTACAAAAAAAATAATATTCCACTAGACTTCAAGTGATCTGTTAGGAAGGTATTACCTGTTAACACCTTATCAACTAAGCTCTCACCAAGAATTGCTTGTCATCACCTTGTGTAAACATCTTATAAGTTTATGTGTAAGGATGGAAAAGAACTTTATAGACTAAATTCTGTCAAATGTGGATGTGGTAAAATGAGGGATTACCCCGTTCCACTAAAGTGTATGACAGTGAGCCAGCATGCAGCCATTAATAATGCAATTGATATTAGTAACACCTGTGCATTTCCTGCTGTGACATGACAGGATGACTGTGGTGTGTAGGCACATAGGAAATATTTTGAGTAAAGTTTAGCTTTATCTCACTCATTGGGAAAAGGAAAATGTGACTGACTCACTTCACTTACTCAGCGTGACAAGACCCCACAACAGCTGTTTTAGGTAAAATACACCTGCTCGTGCCTGTCATTCTTAGAATACAGAAGAATTCTGTCATGGTTAATCAAATAAAACAAATTATTTTTTTAAACATGGAGTGGTTATTAAACATAATGCAAAAAAATAAATAAAATGAATAGCTCTTTGCATGTATGAGGGGTTTTTTGTATCACATTTGGTACATTTGGAATTTATTGCAATGTTTTGCCCACATTGTTTTTTAAAACAACAAACCTATCATCATCAGTATCATAATCTTCTCCTAACTGCTCCATGTCACAAATTGCCATCTATAATCAGGATATTCTCAATGCTGTACTTTTTTGCCATTTAAAAAATACAAACCAAACACAAATTAATGTCTATTTCTCCTCTGAATTGGTCAATTTTATTTAAAATCACTGACCAAAAGACATTAGAATACAATGACCAAAAGACATTAGACATTTAGAATATCAATACAGCAGAAAAATACAATATAGGCTACAAAATTTCTCAATGTCTGCTCTAAATTTACCAAATTATGCCTTTAATTAGTTTACTTAAATAATTAGGAGTGTATGTAGCTTGCTGGAATGTATAATGAAGGATATGCAATAAAATTATGATTTACAGATGTTTACATAAATTACCACATAAACCAGCTGTATCTAATTTGATACACACATTTTCAGCATGATTTTACTATAAAATAAGTTATCAAATATTAAGTAACTATACATTGCTTCAATCCAGTAGATACTCATAATGAAGTATCTAAAACAATTTGAATGTTTTCCTCAAAACTGGCAAAAGTTTCCTTGCAAAACCACCTGTAGGTCACCAATGTTAACATCCATTCTGGCTGTCACAATTGAAGGACCCATGTTAGATGAATTTCGGCCCCTGGTGGATTATCTGTGAGCTGCATGATTGTATACCTCAGTTTTGTTTTTTTGTTTTTGTATGTGTGTGTGTGTGTGTGTGTGTGTGTGTGTGTGTGTGGGGAGGGGGGGTAGCACACTGAAGATGTAGTGGTCTCATTGACTTGTTTTATATGATGCAAGTTTTGTCTATTTGCACACTCAAACACAAACACACAAACATCGATGAGTTCTATTGTGGTATATTTTACACTATTGCACCACCAACTGACATCTTGAGGCAATATTTGTGACTCATAGAATTCCCACCAGTGAACTTTATTTAAAGAAGTACCCCACTCACAGAACAGGCAGACATGCTCCAGACAATCATATTCTTTTACTTTTGTGCAATCGGAAAGTTGTAATGTCAAACTCCAGAAAACTATTTTTCACAAAAAAGTGTGTAAGCATATGAAGTGCAACCCACTGATCAAGACTACCCAGTGGATCCCAATCTTTTTGGCTTGTGACCCTTTACAGAAAAGCAGTGTTTGGTTGGGGCCACTTGAGACGTTTTATATTTCTATGTCAACAAAAGGAGACCTCCAAACCTCTCAGCAAAGATTCAGTTGATACTTCAAAAGATAAATAGACATTTGTATACAAAATACTGTGTTTTTTCTTCTTTCGTACCTCATCAATCATCATAACGACATGCCAAATGTATCATGTGACCCTTTGTTTAGATCCCAACCCCTAAGTTTTGATTAACTGTACCGCACTACATGACTGTAAAGGCGGTAGGTAACCCAGCTACAGTATGCTGCTTACACAGAGTTGCATCAGTATTAATCTATATAGGATAGTGTTAACCCTGTCAGTCACTCAGCTATTTTTCTGAATGATTCTATTATTTTAAGATATTTATTTTGTATTTTTGTTGATAATACTTTAATTGGGGGTGGTTAAAAAAGTGTATTTTTAAAATGTCGTTTAGGCACTTTTACTTCACTAAACTATTTTAATTGCATTTTTGAATTTAAAAAAACATCTTTTATCTATCTCTTGGAGTGTTCTTATGTTGTTATTGTGTGACTCTATTTATCTGTATATAATATTGCTACATAATGTTGTGAGCTTGGATGTAGAAACAAAACAGCGCGCCTTTCACTGTATCAGCAAATGAATGAAATGGAAATAGAGCCAGCAGCACTTCTACTTCCCAGAGAAAATCACTCTCTCCTCCGGATACACGAATCAATAAGCTCCGGTGAGCCTGGACCACTCAGCGCGGGAGAGCAGCTGAAGCGGTCAGCCAATAGGAAAGCTCGCAGGATTTAGGCTAGATGCGCCATTTTACTGCGTCCACAGCCATCCGGCAAGATGGTCCCCTTGCTTTGTCTCCCCTGACCGGAGTTGTTTCGGCATTCAGCGGCTATTCTTGCTTCCAGTCCGCACCATCGAAAATCTGCAAATTAGATTGAGCTGGGCAACCCGTACTGCTAAGTGTCCGTGTCAGTGAAGAAATGACGACGATGAAAAGCAGGTAGGAACACTGTTCAGCCTGTTTGTTTAGACAAGTCAATTTTGCGTTATACCTTCGCTAGCGGCGAGCCGGGCCATGGCTGCCTACTGCTAGTTAGCACGCTAGGCTACCCGAGTTATAGCTATTAGCTGCGTAGCCGGCAACGTTTAAGTTCGTACACACGCAGATTCAGACGTGCATATGCGTATTCCAGGATTTTTGTCAAAATAATTCAGATGTTTAAATGCCCTTGTTTGCACAGAAACACTACTTGTTTGTATTGTGACAAGCCAGCTAAACGTTACATAGCTACTAGCTAGTTAGTGTCAGGCTGCGGGTAGCGCGCGGGTTCGTGCCACGGTATCGTCAGAAAGAGGGAAGGCCTGCAGATGCATTTTTCGGTGCATGCCCATGCACTGGACCTTGTATGCGCTGTCGGGATTGCAATGTTGCCAGGGCAACGTGGGGCAGTGAAAATAAGTAGTTGTGCGTTAAAGGCGACCGCTAAACCCGCTAATGTTAGCATGTTCCTGAACTTGGCACCCTGATAGTCAGGAGTTCCTGTGTTGTCAAAACATGGAAAGGGTGCGCTGAAGATAAAGAAACAGCACAGTGCCGCAAACGCAAAGGCGTCCGCCGCTTGTTTGGCCAGTGGGCTCTTTTTAATCGATTGACACGGGATTTTTGGATACATCTTGGGCCTTTCTGCGGCTGGCAGGACTGACTGATAGCTCAACACAGTTTACAGCGATCTAATCAGCACATTATGATGACGCAAAATAAACACCGGTGCCCCTGCCTCAGGACTGATGTGCGGCTGATACAGGCACGTAAAATCACGTGGGTAACGCACAGATTTAATGCAATTTAATATAAACACATGCTGTAATTGTGCTGTTTTATTAACGATTTATTGACGGTATTTGATGGAGTTTTGTTGGGGCTTTTTCCTCCTCTAGACTGACAACACAAACCCAAACATTGTAGGTAACCTTCGACGTTGCCAGTTTGGAGAAAACGTGTCCATTTGGTCTTACATCCTGAGGAGTATAATTCTGTGTAATTATAGGTATTAATTATTATTTATCATTTAACATTATATATGCATATAGCAAATTTCACATAGCTATGTTCTGTTAATGTTGCATAAAATACTTAATGGAAATATGTGGATTATTTGGTAAATTCTTGTTTGGTTAAATCTACTGCTGGTGGTTTATTTCCAGTTGTATTATTTGTTCTGGGCTGTTATATTTGTATCTGTGCTTTACTGTCTTTATACAGTATGTGTGTAATTCTTGTTTGTCCTTCAGTGGAAGATTTGAACCTTGTTTTTTGTACCATGCAGCCAAAAGAAAAGGAAAAAAAATCTCCAGTTCAGCTGCTTAAAAATGAATGAAATACACACACAGTCAAAAATTAAACACAAACTACAAACATATAGGAACAGTGTAATTGTAATATCAAGTACTAATCAGTACCTGCACACTACCTGGACAGTAAAATCACAGCATGCTTAGTTTTGGGTCTTGTATGGTAGCAGTAAATACATGCATTTTTTTATAGACTCAAATCCCTGTAATTTAGATATAATTATTTGAGTGTGTTCCTTAGGAAACAAATCATCATGTGTCTCTCCAGGTAAAATGAGTCTGCCTTCTGAATCAAACCTTGACCAAATGGCAGAAAAAGCAGAAGTAGTAAGTATGAAACTCATTTTTTTGGCAATACTGAAAGAAATGAATCCTAAATGGCACATATTTTTCTGTTTTGTTCTTAATCGTAAAGCTATTAAAATAAATTGATTATTCCCGTCAGCCTGTTATCTCAACAGAAACTATGAAACCCTCTTCTTCGCGCAACAAGAGGTGAGGAGTAGTTTTCTTAAATGTGGCTGTTATTGTTTTGTTTGCAGCTGCATGTTCTCAAAAGAGTTCTCATAGACACAGCTTAAAATATTCAAGCTATGTGCTAACTCATTTTAGGAAGCCTGCTACTGTAGCTAAGCACACTGGACTGAATGAATCCGAAGCCTCTGACGAGAGTGAAAATGAAGGTGCCAATTCTGACAATCTTTCAGACAGTAACACAGGCAGCATATCTAAAGGTATGACAAATGTAAATACTTGTTGGTCTTAATATATTGTTGACGCTGAGTAGGACGCTGAAGTTGGGATACTCCTTTTTTTTTTTTTTTGCCGTTGTCTCTAATTAGGCACTTTAGTGATGAGGCCAGCTGGAAATGAAAATAAAGGTGCCATGAAGCTCAGAGTGGATTTCAAACAGAAACATACAGGTGATTTCATTTCAATATTTGTAAGTATATACACACACTGATCAGCCATAACATTATGACCACTGACAGGTGAAGTGAATAAGTGAATAACTCCTTTATACATCAATACGTCATTATTCTCATTTTCATTGAAAAACATATTAAAACGAATTGTAGTTTGATTTTTGTGGGAATCTGTACCGATGTTGTCTTAAGTCTTTAGAATATGGATGACTAGGGGAAGGGAACTAAGTTGAGTGAACATATTTTATAAACAATCAGAAATTTAAAAAAACAAACAAAACGAATTTGCTCATGCTGACCTGAATGATTTTATTTTATTTCCAATTCAACTGGGCTCCATTGTTTAATATTTTGTTATTAATGATTTTTACTAATTCAATTATGTGTGTTGGTGGTAGTGGGGGAATTAACTTTTGACAACAACTGCACATCGGAAGAAAGCAAGCCTACGGAGGCAGTGTGATGCTTTGGGCAATGTTCTGCTGGGATACCTTGGATCCTGCCTTTCATGTTGATGTTACTTTGACACAGACCACCTACCTAAGTATTGTTGCAGACCTTGTACACCCTTTCATGGAAAACGTATTCCCTGATGCCAGGGATCCCTTTAACAAGAAAATGTACCCTGCCACAAAGCAAAAATGGTTCAGGAGTTCTTGGCCTCTAAATTCCACAGATCTCAATCCAGTTGAGGATCTGTGGGATGTGCTGGACAAACAAGTCTGATCCATGGAGGCCCCACCTCGCAGCCTACAGGACTTAAAGGATCTGCTGCTAACGTCTTGGTGCCAGATACCACAGCACACCTTCAGAGGTCTAGTGGAGTCCATGCCTCCCGGGTCAGGGTTGTTTTGGCTGCAAAACAATATTAGGCGGGGGTCATAATGTTATGGCTGATTGATGTATGTGTGTTTGGTGTTGCATAGAATTTAAATGTAAATGAACTAGATAGCCTGAAAGTAATATGTAGGTGTAAAATGTGAAAGGGAGAAAGTGACAATTACTGATTTATTTTCTCTTAATAACAGATGATACCCTGCAGAAGAAGATAAACTGCACTGCTTGTGGAAAACAAGTGAACCAGTTTCAGCGCAACTCTGTGTTTGAGCATCCTGTGCTCAAAGTACTTATTTGCAAGGTGGGAATGTTCAAAAATAAATTTCACATATTTTCATAGCCATTATTTTGAAGTTCCTCAATGACATTTTTCAGTCTTTCTGTTGTCTGTGATGTGCAAGTGATCGTGTTATTTCATCTTCCTGTAGTCGTGCTACAAGTATTACACAAGTGATGACATCAACAGAGACTCCGATGGGATGGATGAGCAGTGCAGGTACAACATTTTACATAAGGACAACAAAACATTATGGTTTATTTGTTAACCTAAAGTGACAAGGTAAACAATAGAAGTAGTTAAGCATGCATTTTAACATTGTAGTCTTCTGGGGATTTTTTTGTGTGCTCGAAGTGGGTGAAATAGGCAGCTGAAGATTTGAAAGAAACATTTAATGAAATATAATTTTTTACCCTTTTGTCATTGTTCTTTATTTCTTTCAAATTGATCTTTCTATCTCTCTATCCATCTCTATCTATATATCTATATATCTATCTATATAAACATTACATTTATTCATTTAGCTGATGCTTATATCCAAAGCGACTTACAATTGCTATATATGTCAGAGGCCGCACACCTCTGGAGCAACTCTTGCTCAAGGACACAATCTCTATCTATCTCTCTCTATCTATCTCTCTATCTCTCTCCAAGTGCCAGTCATGTTGGAAGTCTTAGTACTAGTGGTTGTAACTGCTGGTGGCCCTAAAACTTTACTGATCTTGTCCTCGCCAGGTGGTGTGCTGAAGGTGGCAAGCTCATCTGCTGTGACTACTGCAACAATGCCTTCTGCAAGAAGTGCATCCTGCGCAACCTGGGCAGGAAGGAGCTGTCAGTCATTACTGATGAGAACTCAAAGTGGCACTGCTATGTCTGCAGGTCAGAGCCCCTCCAGGATCTGATCTCCAAATGTCACAGCATCATGGAAAAACAAGAACTTGCGCAACACAAGCAACGAAAACCAGATAAAACCGAGGAACGTGAGAGCAAGACACACAAGAATAAAGCAGTCAAAGAGCACAAAGCAGTTGTCAATGGAAAAGAACACATCGAAGGCTCAGGGACCATGACATTCTCCTACAAAAAACTGCAGATACCCAAAGAACTTATAAAGAAAACAAAAAAGCTTGTTGAAACTACAACTGGTCTGAACAATACCTTCATCCAGTTCATCCAGCAGGCAGCCGAGGACCAGGGAGATAAGTCTATCAGGTATCGGCATTTGAAAGCCTTTAAGGCCGTGCTTGCCGATTTGAAAAAAGCCCATAGTGCTTTAGAGGCAGCTTTGGAGCCTGAGTTCAGAAACATGGAGTTGCAGAATGGTAACGAAGAGCAACATATTGTGAGAAAGAGCCCTGATGTTTTGGTGCCTGTAGAAAATGACCATGTGGATAATATGGTGGATGCAATTGATGAGGTTGACGCTGCAGGAGGAGCTGAACCTGGAGCCAGAAGTGGATCCAGACATGGATCAGACATGGAGCTGGACGGGGAACTGGAGGGGAAGCCGGAGGGGAAGTTGGACAGGGAGCTGGATGGAGAGCTGGATGGGGAGCCGGGTGGGGAGCTGGTAGAGGAGCACCGTAATGAGCAGGACGTGGACACTGATCAATTGCCCGATGCGACTGAATTGAAGGACAGCCAAACAGAAACTGATGTGACCAAAAAGACAATTAAAACTGAAGTCTGTGATGATGGGCTGGTGTCAGCTGGTGAAATGTCCTTAGATCATGACATTATGTCTGTTCCTCCTTCGGTTCCTGAAGAGCTTTTTCAGATGGTAGAGAGTCTTGCGGATTCCACCATGCTCTCACAGACTGACACCAATTTGGTCACAGACACCGATACAAAGTCAAATGCAAACTCAACAGACTCTCAACGCCCTCATCCCAAGGTGAAGAACCTCATAGTCAAGCTGACTCCTGTGCCAGTCGTGACAACATGTGGGTCAAGGTCCTCCAGGTCCAAAAATAAAGAAAAAGATGAAGAGACGGTGAAGAAGTGTAAAGAAGAATGCATGGAGAAGAAAAATGATGCTGCTGAAAAAGTAGATGGGAGACACAGTCCACCACCCAGCCGTCGCTCGAGTAGAGTGAAGACCACTCCCTTGAGGAAGCAGACCGAAAACAAGGGCAAGGAAGAGACCTCTGAGTCGGAATCAGAGGAAGATGGTAAGGGCAAAGCCAAATCCTCCAAGAAATCAAGGAACACCAAAAAAGAGGATCGGAAAACGACCAAGGCCTCAGAAAAAAAGATTTTGGATTCTGACTCGGATGAAGTTCCAAACATACTGTTAGAGAAAGCTGCAGCAGGCCACAGCACGGATGAGGAACAGGGAAGCACAAGTGCTAAAAAGTGTTTATTCAAACTAAACAACACATCCACACAGAACACAGAGAAAGTAAAACGCAAAAGGAAGTCCGAAAGCTCTGATTCAGACTCAGAGAACAAAAGTAAAAAGACATCCAAGAAAAAGAAAATGAATGGCTCAGACTCCCCCAACTCCGACTCTGACCAGGAAAAGGAGACAAAGAGTGTGGGAACAGCAAAGAGGAGATCTAGCCGAGTGAAGAAACAAAATGAAGCAAAAGAGGATGACAAAAACTCACCTGAGAGGAAGGCAGCCGAGAGGAGAAGGTCTTACGAAAAAAAGCGTAAGGGAAGGAGCTCCAAATCAACCTCCAAGCTGCAGTCATCCTCCAGTGAGGATGAGGAGGAGGAGCAGCAGGCTGAAGGTGACTCTGGAGAGGACAGCGACGCGCAAAAGATCAAACCCATTGTGGAGGATAACGTAGTGGAAGCTGGCGGACCTTTCCATCAGTCCTCAGGTAATTTGGGTTAGAACAGGAGTTTTTGGCGGCTAACTATCACCCAATTTAGCCAACCTGACTTTTCAGTCCTTGCATTGTAGGCAAAGTTAAATATTTTTACTGGCTCCGGCCGAAGGAAAAAATATGGTAAAAAATAACTTGCCAGGCAACTCTTGGCAAAAAGCCATTAAGCACATGTCATCAAATGTCATTTCATTTCTTTAATGACTTAACAATACATGTGCTATTTTGTTCTGTAGGAGATGAAGGGGATGATAAAGATAGAGTCTCTCGGGTTTGTGAAGATGATGACGACGACGATCCTGAAAACAGGTAGTTAATAAAACAGTAATTGCAAAGATTCTCTTGACTATGGGAAAAGACGATTGATCAAGAGTTATATCTATATCATGCAAGGTCAACAATGAAAGCAGTTTTGAAACTGTGTTCTGTTTTTTACAGAAAACGATATAACGTAAGGATTTGAATTGTTAATCAGCTAGAGCTGTTTAACCTAACACATTAGCTGGGTTCTCGGAGCATACTGCAATTCTTTACTCGCCATGCTCAGGACCTCGCTGATGTGTTTTGATTTTAAATATGTAAGAATGTATGCGTAGGGCAGCATTTCTCTCTGCTTTATCCCAGTCAATCTAAAGCTTTGCCCAACAGTGCCAATAGCAATGTCATAGTATCATGGAGTTTCTATACGCTGCCTGGTTTCCACCACTTATCATTCACTAGCTCCAAGGAGAAACTGATCACTTTCCAGTTATATTCCAGTTATGAATTGCTGTGTAGAGATGGTAAATTGCAGGAAAGTAGTTTCTTTGACATGATTCAAGAAAGGAACTATTTAAAATGTGAAATGTCTCTATTCTTGAAGTAACATTTTTTCATCATTAAGATGCATCCAACACCCTGACTGCCTGTTTTTTGTGCCCCCCCCCCTTTCTCCTAAAGGATTGCAAAGAAAATGCTTCTCGCCCAAATAAAATCTAACTACTCTTCTGGAGCAGAGAGCTCTTCTGAAAATGAAGAAGCAGATAAGGACGAAAAGTCCTCCAACAAAGTAAAAAAAGAGGATGAGGATGAAGAAGAGCAGCAAGGTAGCATACATTTTCTAAACCTATCAAGTTATTCTCAAGTAAGCCTCTTTTATTGTGTATCAAACTGTTTGTTTGTCTCTTTGAAGATGAGGATTCAGAAGACTCAAGTTCTGATGTAGAAGTGAAGAAGCGTGGCAGACGCCACAAATTGCTTCGCCATAAACTCTCGCTGAGTGAGGGTGAATCAGGAGATGAGAAAGCTGCCAGTAAAGAGAAGAACAAGGGGGGCAAGAAGAAGTCAGGGCAGAAAGGTTAATTCTGAACTTTTCATTTGCTGTGTGTGTGTGTCAATATGAATAAGTGTCTCTGACACTTGTGCGGCAAGTGACTTTTTTTCCTGATTTTATTTATCAGTAAGCAGTGATGACTCGTCAGACTCTGACTATGATAAGTCAGACAAGTCAGAGTCCAGTGCAGAGTCAGGGATAAGCGAGGAGCTTAGTGAATCAGAGAATGAGGGGAAGCGTCGAAAGACCAGGTGAGAACAGAGAATGCGAAGCAATCAATAGCTGTAATTAATTGCTGCCCCTAGATCTGGATTGATCTCCTGCTGTACGTGCTTATTCAAATTCTGTTTTTGTCTGTAGAGCGGCAAACAAGAAGGATGAGGAGAAACAGAGAAGTTACAAGCAGAAGAAGAAACGGCGCAGGATCAAAGTTCAGGATTCCTCTTCCAGCAATGAGAAGGTGTTTAAAATGCTTGGTAGCAGTCTTGAACTGTCCCAAAGTTGTTTTTTTCCACGGCAGGATTTCCTAGGTGGAGGAGCTGGACCTGCTGGAACGCTTACTAGTCAAATCATGTATGACACATAAAATGTTGTTTGATCTTACCCCTGGAGTGTGTTGTGAGGATTATTGGGGGCACAAATTAATCATTCGGTTGCTTGGCTACTGGTCATAGGAAGTGAATTTTTTCCTTAAGGCCTGAAGATCAGAGGACTGAACTTAATGTTCATTTCCACAGAGCGGAGAAGAAGATGGAGACGGCAACGAAGATGGCGACGACCGGAAAGGACGCAAAAAGCTCCGCAAAATCCTGAAGGACGACAAGCTGCGGACAGAGACGAGGGATGCTCTGAAGGAAGAGGAGGAGAGGAGGAAACGCATAGCAGAGAGGGAAGCATTCAGGGAGAAACTTCGAGAGGTAAAAATGAAAATGAAACGGGCTGCGTGTTTGAAGCACTAAGCTGATACAGTTTCAACAAACAAAAAAAGGGATCAACACAAAGGCACACAAGTCTCCTGTCCCAATTTTAGGATTTCCTCCCGTTAGAGGAGGTAATGACTGGTTGAGCAGCGCTCTTTCATGTATATACTTAACCAAATAAAGAATGCAAGTGGACGAGACATAACCGCTGTGAGTTAGGCAAACTGTTACCAGTCCAATCTGCTGCTTATCACCCACTCTGTCAGAAGAAACAGAGTCCACTCTGGGCTTTGCTCAAAGGAATTAAAGCCCAAAATGTACTCTTTATTAAAGTGTGAGAAACAGAAGTAGTGCCATGAGTATTGGATTGGAAGGATTTTGAGTACCTTGTCTAAGGCTTTTGATCAGTATGTGAAATTTAGTGATATAGAGATTTAAATGTATCTGAGCAGACAGGTCAGATATTTAGCTGCCCTAAGTGACAGTCTAAGCAATGGCCCTTTAAGCATGTCTGCTTTACAGTGGGGAAATGGTGCTGCTTTTTTCCTGAAGTTAGAAGAAACCCCGCATTTGAACTTGAATTTAGTACAAACAGTGTCGTGTTTGCTGTCTGTTTTTGTGTATAATAATGATTCTGCTGGCTTGTTGCACTAATTACACTTTCACTTAATATATATGAGTTAGACATTTGAGTTTTCAATCATGATTCAATTTAAAATCTGTCAATTTGAAATGAATGCTTTTGTGTTTAGTAGAAGAGTTTAAATTGTATGTGAAAATCATGCACTCCGGTGGATGTTCTGAGACATCTGAGAGAGACTGGTATTAGAAAGGCCATTTTGTGGATCCCCACAAAAAAACAATATTGGACAATTTTCGTTTGAAACTGACACATTTTTGTGACTTCTCTCTCTCTGCCTCTGATTCTTCTTCAGGTGATTGTGGTGAAGGAGTCTTCCGAGATAATCTGTCCCATCACCACCAAGCTAGTGCTGGATGAGGATGAAGAGACCAAGGAGCCGCTAGTGCAGGTGCACAGGAACCTTGTCACAAAGCTCAAACCTCACCAGGTTGATGGTAAAGACAAAGTGAATTCAGATGCAAAAATTCAACATGACTGAACTACAATATTAGCCAACAGAAAAGCCTGCATGTCAAGCACAGAGATGCTCTGGACTTATGTCGGCCCCTCTGCGTTTGCGTTTTGTTTCAGGGGTGCAGTTCATGTGGGACTGCTGCTGTGAATCTGTGAAGAAGATAGAGAAATCTGCTGGCTCTGGCTGCATCCTCGCCCACTGTATGGGCCTGGGAAAGACTCTGCAGGTAAAATTAATTGTAAAACAAGTATTAAATACAAAATGTTTTGAAAGTGTTATTGCTAATGCTAGAGTTATTTGGCTCAGGTTGACCTTTACTTTCAGGTACTGCAAGTAGGGCTGAACGATTAATTGCATTTGCAATATTATCACGATATGATAAAGCAAGATTTTCTAATCGCAAAGATTGCGCTTACGCCCTGGTCACATGACACCCAAGAGTAAAGCAGTCTGCAGAGGAAGCATCAACCTCGCACATCATGCTGTACCTCGGCTTGTTGTACAAAGGCCTTAAGCTATACAGATGCTGACACGACAGAAACTTTAGTGTCACACAGGGAATGAAAATAGCACCTGCCACCCGCGGGTAACTTGGTGATGTTGATGGTTGAAATTGTTGGACCATCCGCCGCTGAGGCAGACAGGAAAAATACACACCAGAGCGTGTAGTAAGGTAAGCGTATTGTTGTGATCGGAACCTGTGTCACACACACCGCCACTAGTCAGCTCAGTAACTATCTATGTAACGGCACAGCAAACACAACAGGCGTCACTTGGTTTTATTTTCGTTGGGCAACTTATCAATTGAACCTCAAACTGAGTGTTTGTTGATGAGAGTTTGACTCTTAGGAGATTTGAACTGAGATTTGATAAGTGGATAATGATGTTTTGTATTGAGCGCTTACTGTATAATACAGTTCACACTGGTAAACTTAGTTTTTCTTGTTGTCTGTAGGTAGGCCTACCTGATGATTTTATATCATATTTATTTTATTTATGCCATGACTTGACTATCAAATTATCTTTCTCATATTGAAATAATTTGATATTTCTTCCCCACCATTGCTCATAATAATACTTCAATTGAAGCATCAATTACTTTCATGTTTAATCTATCTGTGTTTAATCTATCCATCTGTTGGTCATACTATACACTGATTAATTGCTTGTCTGTTTTGAATAATACAGAAAGTAAAGAGCTTCAAAATTAATTGCATATTAAATCGCAATGTTGGAAAAAAAAAAAATTAAAATCGCAATTAGATTATTTTCCAAAATCGTCCTAACTGGAAGACTTGTACAAAATGTGGCAATCGAAGCCTAATCAATCATATTTTAGGGTTCAAACCCCGGTCTCCCCGGCCTCTCTGTGTATGGAGTTCTCCCCGTGTCTGCGTGGGTTTCCTCCGGGTGCTCCGGTTTCCCCCACCAAACATGTTAAATTTCTTCAGTTAGTCAAACCCGACACTGACATAAGATCTGGAGTTGGTCCCCGGGCGCTGCACAGTGGCTGCCGACCCATCCTTTGAGAGATGGGTTAAATGCAGACAATGAATATCACAACATGTATGTGTATGTGACAAATAAACCCTGATGAGTGTTCATTAAGCTGTTGAATATGTTTAACTGTAGTTCTGTTTTTGCCCTGTAGGTGGTGACATTTCTTCACACTTTGCTGCTTTGTGAGAAGCTTGAGTTCACCACAGCTCTGGTGGTATGTCCTCTGAACACTGTCCTTAATTGGCTAAATGAGTTTGAGAAGTGGCAAGAAGGAATGAAGGATGACGAGAGTTTAGAGGTAAGGAGATGCTTTTGTAACCCCTCAAGTTGTTCCTATTTGACAGCAGAGCTGTCATTTGTTTTTTTGTGCACATTCATCACACCCCTGATTAATGGCTTCTATTTTTGATCAATGCCTATCTTGTATTTACCAGGTGATTGAGCTGGCCACAGTAAAGAGACCACAGGAGCGAGCATACGCCCTCCAGCGGTGGCAAGAGATGGGGGGCGTCATGATTATCGGCTACGAGATGTACCGGAACCTGACGCAGGGCAGGAACATCAAGAGCAAGAAGCTCAAAGAGACCTTTCAGAAGACACTGGTAGATCCAGGTATGGTGCTGTGTAATGCTGCTGTTGTATGTGTTAAAAGATGAAGGACAGGTCTTTTTCAACGGATGATTCATTAAAGCTTGACCGGTCAGTGGTGAGAGGAACTTTGTTGTGCTTTGATTGCAAATTCACAGCTGACATCCATTATACATTCATGTACAAATGACACCATTTGTGGAATTGTTTTTATATGTTTGCATCTGCAGCTACTTGCTAGTGATATTAATTTTGTCGTTTGTGCATGTATGTCAGTTCAGAAATCGGAAACATTACAATTGGCCTAAAATCTTGGCAATAAATCTGAATTGACCATTAAAGCTTTCACATTAGAGTGTGAAAGAAGATCACTCTATTGTTGCCCCAGTTGCCAGCTCCTGTCTGATTAGCAATAATGGTTTTTTTTTTAGATTTGTCTCCAGTTGTACTTCAACCTGTGATGACATTTGTTTCACCTTTACTTTCAACTAGGTCCAGACATAGTAATCTGTGATGAAGGTCACATCCTGAAGAACGAGGCGTCTGCTGTGTCAAAAGCAATGAATTCTATCAGGACGAGGAGAAGGGTTGTGCTGACTGGAACGCCTCTGCAAAACAACCTTGTAGAATGTACGACTGTAGAATAATTCAGTGGGTTAAATAGATGACACTGGACTTTTAGTGGTTGTATCTAAAACTTGTAATATTCATCTCCTTATCAGACCATTGCATGGTGAACTTCATCAAGGAGAACCTGCTTGGGTCAATTAAGGAGTTCAGGAACCGCTTCATTAACCCTATCCAGAACGGTCAGTGTGCCGACTCCACATTACACGATGTCCGGATCATGAAGAAGAGGGCTCACATCCTGTATGAGATGTTGGCCGGCTGTGTTCAGGTAAGACAAGTGGCTAAAACAATTGCCTCAGGTTTATTCTGACTTCCTCCTCGTTGCCTCCTAAAGAGAATGGTTTATTTCTACTTGCCACAGAGGAAAGATTATACAGCACTCACCAAGTTCCTGCCCCCCAAACACGAGTATGTGTTGTCGATCAGAATTACTCCAATCCAGTGTAAACTCTACAAATACTACCTGGAGCACTTCACAGGTGAGAAGCTATTTTTTTTGTTGTTGCACATGAGCTCAGGGTGTTGAGAATTGCTTAGTTCAAACTACTCTTATTTTTCTTTTTTTGGTGTCTAGGAGTAGCAGAACCTCTAGGGGCTGCTGACAGGGTTTTTACAAGGTCAGGTCTGATTGCCCAGACAGGGATTTAGCCTAGCTGTAGACTAAAACAAAATTCAATTGAGAATTCCACTGGAAAACATGCATAGTCTGGGACTAGGCTAAATCCTGCTGCAGGAGTCTTGTTTCTGTGAAAAAGACTCTCTTGACTGGATGTCATTTACTCAGACAAGGTTTTTAGATAAATGGAAGGCCTTTCTGGTCTCTTGCTTTTTTTCGTGCTGCATTGTTAAGTCGTTTAGTGGACTTTCCTCTCAGAATGTGGCCCAGGACATGTGTGTGTGTGTGTGTGTGTGTGTGTGTGTGTGTGTATAAGAGTGGCAGCTGGCAGACTGCCGCAGGCAGTGTTTAAGCCCAGTTTCCCACGTCTCCCTAATGAAGAGCTCTGGGAGAGAGGGAACAGAGGGTTGAGGGTAAAAGGGGGGAAATGTGGGGGCATAAAGGAAAAGCAAAGAAATTTAGAGGAAGGAGGGGCCAGAGGTTTTATACCAAAAGCGAAAACAAAGAACAGGAGAGCCGGTATGTAAGAAGAGGCGTGATGGGGGGGTTTGACGGTATGCGCTGTGGCTCATTAGGCCGGGTTGCCCACAGGGCGCAGCGCTGATGTTGTGACTGTGGCTCTGGACCTCCGCAGTGGTGTGTTTGGACCCAGGACCACCAGTTCTTCTGCGGGGGGTGGGGTGGCTGTGAATGTTACCCCCTTTTGCTGCTTATGTAAAACCTAACGTAACTTCTGACCTCCCTGGGTCAGTGCAGGCCACAGTGCAGTTGCAATATTAACATTTCAGCAGCTGCCGCTAGTGGTCTAACAGACTCCCCAACAGTTCCACACGCGGGTGGACCACGGCTGCCGTGATGCAGAGTTGCGGTGAAAGCAAGATTCATGCTGTCTGTACCTTTTTTTAAGTTCAATGATTTCGTTTAGGGAAGATTGTCTCATTTACAAGCTGCTAGGCAGACAAAAGGCATTTTCAGTGGTGTAACTGGGACACTGGCCATGCTCGTCATCGTAGAAATAGATCATTAGATTGTGATGAATGTTGCAGATTCAGTAAAATCTGCTGTGTTCCCTTTCACACACCGCTCGCTCACCAGAGCTCATCTTTTGCACAGCAGCCTTCCATGTTGATAGGCCATTACTCTGACTTGTAACCAATCAGTAGGAAGGATGCCGATCATGGATCAGTTAAAAACAATCTTATGCAGTACATTAGTGCTACGTAGCACAAAAGATTATTTTGTTGTTTTTTTTTGCTGATCCGTAACTCAAAACTGCGATATGATTTGAACTGTGGGTTTTGTTCATTCATTCAGATAGGAGCCTGGTCTTGTTAGTCTGATATAGCGGCCAGGTGTTGCAGAGATGGCTGCTGAGTGGCATGACTTGACTTTAAGGACTCTGTCCACAGTCAGGTGGTTAGGGGCAGACATCAATGTTGAAGTTTAGCTGAACTACATTTTCCACACTAGTCTGTACGTATGATGAGACTGAGGGCACACTTTCAAATACATAATGCAAACACACATCCATCTTCCTCTTCACACTCTTTCCCTTGTGTGCAGGTGTGGGGAATGCTATGGAGGGGGGCCGAGGCCGAGCGGGGACCAAACTCTTCCAGGATTTCCAGATGCTCAGCAGAATCTGGACCCATCCCTGGTGCCTTCAGCTGGACTACATCAGTAAAGAAAACAGGGTAGGGCAGGAAGACAAAACCACACTAAACACAGACTCAAAAACTGTAGATACATTAACGCAAATCACACACGCTGCGGAAAACAATAGAAATGCTGTGCCTACATCAGGGGAGAACAAAACACCTATTGCCACTGCAACACAATTTTCCCCTTATGCATAATTTCTGCTATCCATAATCCAGCTGTGAGTTTTTGGTTGACCAATATCATTGCACTGTCAAGACTCATTCTTTCGCACTCTCTTGCAGGGTTTCTTTGATGAGGACAGTATGGACGAGTTCATCGCTTCAGAAACTGAAGAATCCTCCATGAGTATGACCTCTGAGGATGAGAAGATAAAAAAGTAAAATACAATTTCTCCTCCATTTCCATTTGTTATACATTCTTACAGAGATGATCTCATTTAACTGCCCTTCTCGCTTGCGTCTGTTACTCTCGCTGACCCCGCTTCTCTGCTATTCCTCCTTCCTAATAGGAAAAAGAAGCAAGGGAAGGGAAAAAAGAAGGGATCTGATGACTCGGACAGTGATGACGTGGAGGTCATCAAGGAGTGGAACACCAGCTCTCGAGGCAGAAACGGAGAGGGTCGAAAAAGAGAAGAGCCCGTGGAGGAACGTGAGTTTGACGTACATGTGGGAGCGTTTCGGGCACACCCATGTTTGAAAAACAAATGGTGCCTTTTACAACTTATTTCTGTGTGTAATTATGAAGGACAGTGGCTTTGTAGAAGCCAGCCTAACTATTACAAGTTTATTTTTTGTTCCTTGATAGACAATATAAATAAAATAAATTGCTTGATTGAAAGGAAATGACTTTCTTGCTTTGGCAACTAACATCTGCGAACACTACAGCTGTAGAGAGTACAGAGAATCATGTAATAGTGAAACTTTGTCTGTACTGTTTGTATGACGACTGACCTGCTACTTTGTGTATCACAAACAGCTCAGCCCACTGGCTCAGCACCAGGGAGTCCCACTCCTGACTGGCACAAAGAGTTTGTCACTGAGGCTGATGCAGAGATCCTGGAGCACTCTGGAAAGATGGTGCTCCTCTTTGAGATCCTGCGCATGGCGGAGGAAGTAGACGAGAAAGTGTAAGCTCCACTCTATGTACAAATAAAACCCTTTTGGGTTATGCAGTTGGTTTGCAGTATTCTTGGAAAGTGTTTGTGTTAATCAAAGAGTGATGTGTAGCTGTGGTAAAGTGACACTGTTGGATCCTCTGTGCTTGTGCATCCTCAGGTTGGTGTTCAGCCAGTCTCTCATCTCTTTGGACCTGATTGAGGATTTCCTGGAGCTGGCTTGCAGAGCAAAAGATGAAGAAAAAATCTCTCCATACAAAGGTGCATTTTTAGTGCATTCCGACCTGTTTTTGTTCAAGAAGCTCTCACTGTACTCAGTCGATGTGTCTGTGAATGTGTTACCATTACTTCACTGAATTATCCTACAGTTGCCTATGATCAGCTTCCCTCTTAATGTTGTGATTTGAAAGGCTGTTCTTTGTTTCAAGATGTGCGAAAATCACAGAAGCAATGTTAAATACTATAAGCCAGCTACTGACTTAGCTGGCTTATAATAGCTTGAGGAGCCCAGTTGTCTGTCCCAAGGTTCGTTCTTGTGGTTTTACACTGTCGTCTTTGAACTGACTAAAGTGTGTGTGAGAAATGCTAACATTAACTTTGGAGAATGCTGAAGTATTTTCACATGGAGATGCCCATTGCACACCCGCAAGACATCCCACATGCAACATGTATTCCTGTACACGCTGGTGTGCTTATTACCCTTAAACATGCACACATACACACCGCCGCTGGTGTAAGGTCATGTTCCTAATTAAACTTCAGCAGCTGTTTTTACTTTCATTTTGAAAATGATTAGACCTTGACTTTTTATTCCACAAAAAATGTTTGCTCAAGGGTTTGTAATTTGTAATGAAAAGATCACAGTGCCGTAATTGGAAACATACTGAAATGTTGGTTATGAAGGCCTGGATGGGGGGGTTGGCCGTCTTGAAGGCTAAACACGGCTGGTCTCTAACCAACACAGCCATCTATCCGCTGTCTGCTATTACCCAAACTAAGTCCTTTTGACAAGGAAAAGGCCTACTTGATGGTGACTCATGTGTTTTGAAGGTTTTTGTGAAGCTTAGATATCGATGTTGAACAGTTGCAGCAGATTTCTTAACTGTAACATGTCTGTGAAGGTGAAGGCAAGTGGTTCAGGAACATCGACTACTATCGCCTGGATGGCTCCACCAACGCCACTACCAGGAAGAAGTGGGCAGAAGAGTTTAATGACACCAGTAACACAAGGTAATTTACTTTTTTTTTTTTTTTTAAATAAAAGAAAGTTACAAAGAAAAAAACAGAAAAATAAGGAGTTTTTCATTGTAACTTGTAAATGGTTCCCCAGTGCATTTTAAGTATCAACTCATCTCTCTCTCCCTCTCTTATACTTTCCCAGAGGCCGTTTGTTCCTCATCTCAACTAGAGCCGGCTCTCTTGGCATCAACCTAGTGGCAGCCAACAGGGTCATCATCTTTGACGCCTCCTGGAACCCCTCATACGACGTCCAGAGTATCTTCAGGGTCTATCGCTTTGGCCAGATTAGGACCGTCTATGTGTACAGGTTCTTGGCCCAGGTGAGCTTATCTGTTTTGGTATATTCTGTAGATGCGCTGTTTGATTGGCCATCAGTCAACATCCATATCTAATACAGTTTAATGTACAGTATTTGATGTAAGTGACCAATCAATCTGTGATAAAATGATGAGTTGGAAAGGTCTCTAAAACATGCATATGTAGAAAGTCTAGCTGTGGCTTCAATAGGGCTTGCCTGTAATACTAATGCTAGACAAAACAAAATCCACATTGTTGATTCGTTTGACTCTTATTCGACGTTTATGTAAAATCTTTCTTGCGGCCTTCTCATTTCGCTCTCTTCTTTCAGGGTACAATGGAGGAGAAGATTTATGACCGACAGGTAACCAAACAGTCTCTGTCGTTTCGGGTGGTGGACCAGCAGCAGATTGAAAGGCACTTTACGACAAACGAGCTAGCTGAGCTCTACACCTTTGAGCCAGACATGTTGGATGACCCTTCAGAGAAGAAGAGTAAGAAAGCCACGCCCTTGCTCCCTAAGGTAAACATGCATATATGTATTCCGTTTATGTGTGTGTAGATTGTTCCAATATGCTTCTATATTGGACTATGTATGTTTCGGTATATTGAATTTAGACAAATCATACATGTTATTGGACTTTGACGAATCACTGACGGAGATGTCATGGTTTTCTTCAGACTGATCCCAAAAAGGAAATGCAGCAATGCAGTCTGAAACCTATTAACAGTAGTAAAATCGAATTTTTACCTTCAACAAACATGGCACAGAATGCCATTGTAAATGCCAAGCTTGTTTTTCCAAACTTGCACCAAGTAGTATTTTCTTCCTTTTGAAGTTTAGCACTTTAGTATTAAACTGTTATTTAGACTTGGTGCCAGCTTGTATCCTGCTTGGCCTTTCCGGGATCTTTCTGTTTCTTCTCGTTTCCTTTCGTAATCCAGTGCTCGCCTCTTCGCTCCGTAATGCAGGTGCTGTGTCACTATTTGGGCCCCCTGGGGTTTAATAAGAACACACTGCCCTTACATGGGCCATCCAACCCCGCACAGCTGCACAGATTTGTCTGTTTACTGCTATTTACTAAATAGTGTTCTCATTGCGACACTGCTGCTGCCCAGCTATAAACCTGCACTCCCCTTTTTTTCTTTTTTCATTCATTCCTTCTCTGTTGATCTTTGAATTACTCCCATCCTTTCCCACTCCGTCCCTTTTTGCAGTCTGAGTTTGTTCAGATCATCTTAAGTGGTTTTACTTCTTTGTTTTGGTGTGACCTGGGTTACTCCGCAGACATCTGTAAACAGAATAGATAAAAAGAAACACTGTATATCCAACTTTCTTGCTCTTTCACCGGACAGTTGAGGGGCGTTTCAGTGCACCTAAATGGAAAATCTGTTTTCCTTTTATGCCGTCAAAAGATCTTTATCGCTAGTCCCTTCATGGGTATTAACAGGTAGGTGCGCTGCATGAATCCATTCAGCCGGCAGCTGATATCATTGCTCCCACCTTCCATATTTCTCTAAACCGGGAGTAGCCTGCTCACAGTGCAGCGGAGCACAGTTGGAGATTTGAAGAGGAAAGATGTGTTCATTGAGTCGCGGCCTGTTAGATCTGTGTGATCTTTAATGAGCCCAGTGACATTTATGTGACACAGTATTAAAGACGGAGAGGCTGACAAGCTCTTTTAACAAGCCGACCTGTTTTTGGCCAGGGGGTTAACTATCATGTGGCAGCAGGACTGCAGTATTACGGAAGGAATTTGCCGTCTGGAATGATGTGAAGATGAGTCAGACACCCTCCATCACTTTCAGCCAACACCGCTCTGCACAGAAGGAGAGAATGATTCGATCCATGGCAGAGGGAGTTTTGTTCTTCTTCTGTTAAACTCTTCACACTGGGAAGTGCCATTTTCTCAGCCAGTCAGGGCATATTGCTTTAAAACTGGGGTC